>JALPQD010000003.1:0-1260000 GCA_023101885.1 Typhlomys cinereus | reverse complement strand
CCTTGTGAAATGAGCATTTTTTAGCAAGAATTCATCACGAAGTAGTCAATATGCTGTCTGCTGAACAGATATTGCTCATGTTGTTGAAGGTGTGATCGAAGGCCTGTCTCACTCAGGGAGCACTGATGCATGGTACTGCTTCATGCACACAACATAATGATCATGTATAAAAGACAGGGAAGTCAAATTGCTTGATTTCAGATACCTTGAAATTTTAGGACTTGTTAATCTCACACACAGTATTTTTAAAATCTGCCTATTTATTAGCACTGACTAACCAATCAAAGATAACCATCTTTAGAACAATTCCATGAACTTGGTAACGATTTTGATCTCCTTTTCTATGTTTTTCCCCTTTTCTCATTTTACACACACACACACACACACACACACACACACACACACAATGAAAGACAATCTTCAGGATAAGGTATAATTGGATCCAGATTGTCAATTAAGCAGTTGATTTGCTTTATGTGAAACTAGTATAGTTATATCTACTTACTTTACAGAGATGCTGTAATGATTAACTTTCCAACCTGAAGTCTAAACATGCTATGTATAACATACTTGGCATTTAGTATATGATTCAGATATAATGCTGATTATTTTCATAACATGATATTTCATGAAAGCAGGAAGCGTGAGAGTAGGAAGCCTTCAAAATGCATTGTCCTTGACTTCTTGGGAGTTCAGTGGTTTTAGGGTTACTTGCCAATGGAAAAGATCTTGAATCCGGTTGGATGTATAAGTAAGATAAAAAGGACAATTAGCAATCTACACCAAATTCCTCTCTACCAATGAAAAAGTTCGCAGTACTTTTCAATACAGAGGAAATGCTGCAATAGTTCAAAGTGCTTGGCCGTCACTACTGTTCAGATATGAGGCAGAATAGCAGGAAGCTGTAACATCTACAGCCCCATGCCTATTTTTCCTCTTTAGAGTTAATTAAGCATATCTGAACCTCTAAATTTAAGTACATCTGGCAGGCCTGAATATTTATTTTATAATAGAGTTCTAAAAAATATGTGTTTGATGAGTGTCCATTATAATCTGAAAATAGAAGTTTTCTTAGATTGGACAGTAGACATAGTATTCCTTCCATTCTGAGATTATCTAGGCATAACTGGATTGTACAGGGGAAAAAATCATTCCTAATACCCTGTTCAGTTGGTGTCAGTTAATTCCTCATGTTTAATTCATGTTATGGATAAATGTCATTAGTTCCATTAGCTACACTCATCACTGAATGATAAGAGAAGTTAAATCATATTGGCAGGTGCACCCAATCTTCCTGAATGCAACTGGTAATTTCCCCGTGAGAGTTAATGTACTGCACTGTGGATTCCAGTAGATGTGTATGAAAGATGTTAGATTAGATGTTAGATTTTATTTATTAATACTCCTTTTAATCAATCCTTAATTTCCTTGGAAAATATAACCAGCATATCAAACCCTTTACAGAATAGTTAAAAGTTTACTCTCTAAATTGACCTTAAAATTTTAAAGAAAAGCTAACAGGTAATGATATAGATAGATTGCTGGTATTACAGAAACAAGAGATATCCACGTGACTGAAGTCTGAGAAACATTGTATTACATGATAGTCTCAGCTGACACATTTGTCTAGTAATAGTAGAGTTCATCGGGATGCAGTGAGAAAAAGCAAATAGAAAACAATCTATAGGACATTATAGGATGAAGCAGATCGAGTGAATGCTGGGAGATAATGACAACTTCCCTTCAAAGGCATGAGAATTAAAAAAAAGAAAAAGCCTATTTTTGTCACACAGAGGCTCTGAAAGCCTATATTCCACCAAGTGCTTGTGTGCGAACAGGAATGTAGGGCCACGATGTTCTCCTCCTCCTTTCTGAGAATCTTTCCAAGGGAAAACTCTACAACACACTAAGGTAACAAAATCAGCTTTTAGAAATGTGCCTATGGTGGAAAAAAAGAAGTCTTAAATTGGGCCAACATTGTAACAGGGAGCAAGTGCTATATATTGCTTCTTTTTTTGTAAATCTGTCATCAACTGGAATATTAGCGGTAGAAACAAAATTAAAAATTCAAGTCTTAGCGGCCTAACAGTAGGCATATTTGTCTCCCTCTGTAACAGCAACCTTGGAGTGCCAATCCACAAAACTACCAGTATTCTCTAGTCAGCTACAGGTGCTTTCAAATTTCCCACTTCAATTTGTTCTCTCGGGAAGATGGCGAGGATATATTAGTCCATATATAACCATAGTTCACTATTTAGCAAAGGCCTGATAATTTTGGGGGTAGGACTCTAGAAGAAAGATATTTAGAATACAAATTGGAGCAGAGAACTAAGACGCGGTGCTTCTAGAACTCGCTGCTGACAAGGGTGTGGCGCTCAGTTTGCTAATCTCACTAGGACACAGTCTTCTGAAAGTAGCAGAACACAGGGCTGATTACTACAAAATACGTAACACACCGCCTTGAGACATCACATCCTTGATCTCTGTCATTTTCCTTCTAAATGGCAGCCATTAGATGGACAAAATATCTGCTTCATTTTACTGGTTGGCTTCTTTTGCTATTTTTAAAGTCCTGGAAGAAATAAGGTAACCAATAAATGTTCCTAAACAGTCCCTCCCAAATGAATCGTAGTCTCCCCCAACCTTATTTTGAATTTCTAGAACTATGTAATTAGTTAGCCTGCCTGAAAGTCCCTACAATACACGTGGGTCAGAACTAAGAAAATCTGAAGTTTCCAGGAAATCATAGGAAAACAGAAACTTACAGATAGGTGCATGGGAAGTAATGTTGGCATTTACCGAAAGCAGTCTTGAGATTCATAAGGGAAGTCTAAATCACAAACACACCTTGAAGTGTAACCAAGGGAGGAACTGAAGGGTTTGTTGTAATGAGCATCTCCGGACTCTGGCAGATGCCTTTCTACACTAATTTTCCAAGTTATTTGGGTGGGTCACAGCTACACTCCAACATCCTGTCTGCAAATGCTAAGTAAATAGCAAGCTCACGTCAGACTAGAAACTAACGCACTCACTAATGTCACTGAAGGATTGAGAATGCTGGTTTTCACCTAGTAACTCATTCACCTTCAAAATATTTGAAGTTGGCATAACCAGAGGAACATATACCCTTTGTGCAACTGTCCAGAGGGACAGATGGAGCTGCCAAATGATCCTCCTGTTAGGAGCAATTGAAATCACCTTAGGTTGTGACTACCACAATAGAAGAGTATTTTATTTCAGATGTAGGCGATGAGGCAGGTACAGGTAATGAAAATAGGAGAAGTCACATGATATAAAGCTTCATACCTTACTGAGCTACTCAGAATTAGCCAACCCCAAATCTATGTGTGTCTGTGTACACAAATCAATGACATTTATGACACATTTTTTAAAACTTAATGCTTAGGGCTTGCAGGATGGCTCAGCTGATAAAGGCAATTGCACACAAACCTGACGGCTTGAGTTCAAACCCTGGAGTGCTTAGGGGTGAAGGAGAAGTTGTTCTCTGACAGCACAGATGCACACACACACATGTTTGGGATAAGCAAATTGCTCACTTTTTTTCCCCCTTTCTTTCTCTCAATGAATATGATACTGGAATAAAAAAGAACAGTCAAGTTTAGAAAACAGTACAAGGAAAGTCCTCCACACATGAAGCTAATGTCAATAACGCATTATCTTATTAAGTTTGAAAATTTCAGCACCATGCAATGCGAGGATGCTGGCTGGACTTTATTGAACTTTTAAAGGACAACTCACATTTCTACATCCAATCTCAAAGTACGACATTTTATTAAACGTGATTAAAAAAAAAATGAATAGTTTTTGCCAAGTCCTCAAGCCCTCTCAACTTTGCTCCACAAAAGAAATTTTAGTCGTCCGTGTTTCTGAATGGTGCAACTTTATTTACTTATTTATTTGCTTTCTGGAAAAAAAAAAAAAAAAAAAAAGGCACAGTGGCAAGGGGTGTGTTCCTTGAAAAGAGGTGTTCCGGGAATCTTGACCCTGAGTTCCACAGACACTTTTCCTGAGGAGGAAGGGGTTTGTAAATCTCTTCCAGTGGTCTGTCATCTCTCCTTGGCTACATTACACTCCCGATTCCTGGATTTTGGAGTGGTCCGCCCCCGGGCTTTGTAAGTTTCAGCCACCCGCCCGGCTGCATGGGTTTTTTTTTTTTTTTTTTTTTTTCTGTCTCTCACTTCCCTGTGATGTTTTGAACTGCCCTCTTACAGACGTCATTCAGCCCTTGAGGAATAGTTTCTGCCTGGTGAGACTGGATGATAGTGCTCATTCACAAAGCTCTCGGGGGGACACGGGGAAATTGCTTGGGCAGGTACCAGCCCACCCTGCAGCCCACGGAGCTTGCAGCCCACGGAGCTCGGTGGCTTCTGCGCCTTCTTTGCTCCGGGGAGAGCATTTCCCTGCAATCGCCCAGAAAGGAAACTTCCTTGACAGCTCCCCCCTCTCCGCCCGAGTCCACGGCGCTGCCAGGCAGTTTTCTTTCCTTCCTCTCCTCCACCTGGGTGACTTCGGAGTCGGGAACCTTCAAGTCCTTCCTTCTGGAATTGCAAAGAGAGAGAGACAGAGAGAGATCAAGTGACCGCTTCGCTCGGCTGGTTTCCCTTGTGACCCAGATGAAGGATTCATTCAGAATCCAGCTACCCGGTTGGCCACGCGGGGCAGGGCAGGAACTGTCACCCGGCGGAGCCCGGCGGGCTTCAGCCTGAGCTGAAAGAGGCGCCTCGGGAAATGGAGCGTCGGCGAAGCCTTCTCGGTGGGAAGAACTGAACTGCATTGATCGCCACACTCGGACGCGCTCTTTCTGCCCTTTGGTCTTTTTCTTTGCTCCCCTCTTCAAAAATGAGCATTGTTATGAAGCCCAGATCCCGATCTACAAGTTCCTTGAGGACGACAGAAGCAGTCTGGTAATGTGCTTTCCCCTCGCGTCCCTCTCTCCCTCTTCCCCTTTAAGACTGACGCAGTTCTTGTGAACTTAGGAATTCCGAAGAGGTGTGATGTTAACGCAGTGTTGACTCTTTTCTTCTTTTCTTTGTATTTGTCCCCTAGTCGCTCTATCCTAGGCAAAGAAGTGTTTACACTTTTTTAACTCCTTGTGGACCTTAGCAATTGATCTGATGATAATTTTTACTGGAAAGAAAACTGGCAAATATGCAGGGAATTTGGAAAAAGAACTGATTTTGTGACTGGTTCACTCATCTTTTTCTAGGGCTGGGAGCCTGCCTGAAAATTGACATGTTAGAGACCTTTAATCATGCCCAGAAAGCGAACAGGAATATGAAACCACGTGGCTAAATCTATATTAAGCTGTCTATCATTCAGTCATTTATTGTGTTACTAATTATGTTAAAACTTTTTACTTTAATGACCTGTAAGTTCATTGCAATTTGTTCTATTTATTCTACTGTTTTTCCTGATGTTGGCTGAATATGCTCATAAACATATGGTCCTTTAAGAAAACTTCCCAATAAAGTTAACTTCTGTTTCTGGAATAGCTATTTGTAAAACATGGTTAGGTCTACTTTGCAGGAAAATTCTGACTGATTGCATGTCTTAATGGTTGTAAATGAACAGCTCAGTGTAAGTCTTTGATATGGAAACGATCCATGTTTGAATAGGGGAAATAAAAGCAAAGATTGAGGTTGGCAGTTGGGAAAGGATCAGTAAAATATATATGTGTGCATTGTGTCAGCAAGCTAACTCATGTCTAAAAACCCCAATTATTTGCATGGGATATCAGCCCATGTTTGTGTGGGCAGCTAATTGTTGCTATTAAACTAGTGCTTTATTATGGCCTGAAAAGAATTGCCCCTTTAGTTGCATTTCTATGAATTTTATTGAATTTTAGATGGAGAATTTATCTCTTGTTATACTTGCCATTCCTTTAAAAAACATATGGAATCACTCTGTGAATTCATTGAAAGGAGAGTTTACATCTGCAAATATATTTATAAGATCCTTTTTTTAAAAAAAATCAAGCAATAAATGCTTTATGCCATGCCTAGGTGAAAAGATGTTCTGATGTATAAATAAAATATTTAACCAGTCTATTTCCTTTTTTGCAAATCCAGGGCTCAATCAGCAATAGCTAATTCATTTCATTCAACAATGCTTAACTCACATGAACAACCTTTATTTTCATTGATCGTCATAGATTAACTTTTGGTCTGTAACTATTATTTTAAGTTGTATGAAATAGCTTCACAAATTATTAGTGCCACAATTAAAAATAGGCATGAAAATATTGATTAATGTGTCTGTTGTTCCATTTAACTTTACATAGTCTGAATCAAAATGATTTTTGTACAATAAATAAATTCCACCCTGCTTGTTAATGATTCCCTAGAAGTAACTGTATGCCACTGAAACCTTTCTAGTTATTAATCTTACAGCTGACTTAAGAATGTAACTGCTTAAATGTATCACTGTATGTTTCAAGTAATTTAGTCTAAGAGTTAAATAGACTATAGTTATAGTTCTACCATTTTATGATTATTTTTAATCCTTCTGAGCCACATATGCGTAGTCACATACACACACACACACACAGACACACACAGACACACACACACACAGTTTATTTGCTTAACTCCATTACTTAAGAAGGAAACATCTCTCTCTCTCTGTATCTACACAGACCATAGGCCTTGGAGAGCCCAGCTGGACAATATCTTCTAACCGGCATTTCTGTTGGAGTTCCTGGGCTACCTCTCTTCCCACTCCACCCTGCTCAACCTATGTCTTTTTAAGCACGAAAGCCCACTGCTTGCTCCTTCAGTGTTAACTCCCTTTGAAAGAGACCTGATGAGTCTCCATCCATTTATCCTTGTTTCATATTTGATTTTTGTTCTGATCAGAATTCTTTGTTTTGGGGCAGCCCATGTTTTGACTTTACTGTCTTGCTTCTGGTTATGTAAATCTATTTTTTGCTTCATTGACCTACTTACTTTCTGCATACTTTCTCTGGGGAGGGTCAAAACCTAAACATTACCTTTGGAAGTCTGTTATCTGCTTTAAGCCAGAATGCAGGCTTCAGATGACTCCTTGGCCTTTCCCTATCTGATCCCCCGCCCCATGCATACCATAGCAAGCCATCCACTTTAGATTGCTCTTTCAACCTTCCCAGGCATGTTTTACAAGGAATTTTCATGACAAATTTGTAAAATTTCATACTCTTCTCATTTCACTTATTGGAAAGGACAGTCAGTCATATTGGTAATTAAAGCTTTATGAACTTCAAAAAAGAGATGAAAATAATCTTGAAATTATACCATTTGTTTTCTCATGATCTATATGACAAATTTCTTGTTTATAAAATAAGGAATAAAGGTTGCTCAACTTCATCCAGTGGCTATTTATTGAGTGCATACTATAGGCCCTGTTCTAGAAAAAAAAAAAAGAAAAGAAAAAAAAGGGAATCTAGCATTTATTCTTCAGCACTTATTTAAAAATTTTACATGCATGAATTTGAGGAAAATTTAATACATATGCTTTCTTAATCTCATAAAGTTAATTATAGAAGCAAACACATCAGCAAGGCTATGTTTACCTTTCTATTTCTGTTGCTTCAGAAACAGTAGACTGTCTTCAAATTCTGCATAAAAATGATGGCATTTCACTTCCTTGAATATTTGAACTTTACCTGTATCTTAAATACAGATGAAGTCAGTAGCCATATACTAGGAAAGTATGACTTTTATTCTTGCTTATCTTTATAGCACTTTTCACTTACAAATAAATCCCAGGAATATTTACTAATATAATTAAGATATGTGATTTAGTTTAAGGTTAAATTTAAAAAAGCTGTCAGCCTTCAAGATATGAATATAAAAAGCACTGGCTCTGTTCCTCTCTTGGCATGGGAGCACTGGAAGTTTAGTGGTTACTTGTTCTCTTTAAGATCGCTCATTGTGTAATCTGTGCTGACAGAGGTGCAAGTCTTTTAACACATGATGTAGCTTTTCTAAAAGTAGCTTTTTAAATTGATTATCAAAGAGATATAAATTGAACTTGTGTTTATAGACAGAAAATGATCTGGAAGTTCTATCCCAAGATAGTGGTGACATTTTTGGGGTCCAAATGGTCTGGATGGAAATAGGGAAAAATTCTTTTTTTTCATTGTATTTCTCAGTTGTGTGATTGTTTCCATGATACTTTAAATGACTAAAAATATAATTGATATGTACATTTAAGGAAGCTCATCTTTACATTTGTAAATATCTCTTAGAGAACAATTTACTCAGGGTCCAGAATGTGGGAAGCCTTCTAATAAAGGGCAGATAAAATTTTCTGAATTATGTTGCAGTTTAGACCAATAAATGATTGCTCTTTGGTTTTTTTTTTTTTTTTTCTTTTCCTAATAGCTTTCTTCTAAGGTTGTAAAATCCCACACTGGGGAAACATTGTTATTTTGGCCTTAAGACTATAGTAGAAAGCATTTGATTAGACAAACATGACTCGTTTTGTAATTGAGAATTTTTAAAAAAGATGTAACATCATTGATTAATATGATGGTGGGAAAACTACTTACAGCCCATTGACTCGGTCTCATTTATTCTCATTTTCAACTTAGCTTAGAAATTGTAAATATTATAAATATTGTTATCCTCTGCTGAAACATTCAGCAGGTCACTGTTTCTGTATTTTAATAATAATACCTTAGCTTTCACTGTATAGTGTGCCTTTTATGAATGAGAACTCTGGAGAATTTCATATGCAGCACATTACTTAGTTTCTATGAACACATTGAAAGGAAGGAGTTTGTAAATGTATATTTTACAGATGAGAAAATGAGTCTGTAAGAAGAAATTACTGAGGCAAGACTCTTGAGGTAGCAGTTGCCGGGGTTGGCTGGGAATAGAACCTAAGTGTGTCTATTCCAAAGACAAAGCTCTTTTCAACATTTCATTTTACTGTCTGTATAAGTATCATTTTTAGTGACTGCAAAATTGTCCATCTGGTGAATTCATCTACATGTATCACAATATATGCAAGCTGTCTTTTTAGTGTTATGATAGCTTTTGAAGGTTAGAGCCATTACTTGAATGGTGAAAAAGTATCTGCTTCAAAGATCCTCATTGCTATATCATTTATGCCACTGTATCTTCTTCTGCTACAGTGGAAGATTATCTTTGTCTATCAGAGGGAATTCAGAATGAAAGACCTTTCCTATTATGTGAGCAAGTTTTATTCTGTTCTCTACAATGTCTGTAAGGAGAGAAATAACAGCTGTCTAGGACTGCATGAAGTTTCATATCGTTGTATGTCAGCTTTGAAAAGTATTTAAAATCTCCCCTATCTTTTACCTCAGAAGCTTTTGTAATGAAGAATATAAATGACATTTGATAACTTATTACATTTCCAGTACACAGTGTGACTTGTTTAGGCAAGGAACGACTATCCAAGTTGGTTCAGAATTTTGACTATGTGGTAGGTGTTTAGATGCAGTTACCTATGCTAATGTTTCATCCCTATTTCAGCAGACATGAAGAGATGCAACTTTTAGAAGTGAGTCTGGTACTCTGAATTATTATTTAAAGTATAACTCAGGAAATACAGAGTGTACTGCAAATAAGTTTGTTTTTTTATTAGCATGAATTTAGACATTTTTTCTTAGATAAGAAAAAGCCACTTGTCTGTTGTGCTTCTAATATTTCTAACATGTAGACCCAGATCTATGCAGAAGTTACCTGATTCCTCTAGATTTAAATTATTCACCTATAAAGTATAAGGAGTAAGATAAGACAATTTTTAATTTTATTTTTTTAAGTTTTTTAGTGTGTGTGTGTGTGTGTGTGTGTGTGTGTGTGTGTGTGTGTGTATGTGTATCTGAGGGCACTGTGTGTCTTTATGGAGGATCAAGGGTAACTCCAAGAATCATACTGGATTGCTTCTACCTTTTTGCTTCTCAGTCTCTGGGATTCCCCAGGCTCTACCTATCAGGGCTGGAAGTGCAAGCCTCCACTATTTCCACTTGGTGTTTTTTACGTGGGATCTGAGGTTTGAACTGGGGATTTTCTGCTTGGGAGGCAAAGGCTTAACTCTTGAGCCATTTCTCTAGTCCTATTTTATTTTTTTAAATAACATTTTTTACTATTTATTTATTTCACAGTTTCACAGTGTGTATGTTTGTGTGTAACTGAGGGGCACTGTGCGTCCCTGTGGAGGACCAAGGATATCTTTAGGAATCATCCAAGATTGCTTCCGCCTCCTTTTGACTTCCCTCTGGGATTTCCAAGGCTCTGCCCACCAGGATGGGAAATTCAGGCTGCTGCAGTTTCTGCCTGGTGATCCGAACTCAGGACCTTCTGCTTGAGAGGCAGAGTCTTAACCCCTGAGTCATTTCTCCAACCCAGCTGCAAATTTTAATAGGACTTTTAACAAATAAAATGTGACTTCAAGTTTAAAATAAATATATGTATATTCAAAAAATATGTTTAATAGATATGTGCTTAAAACACAAATGTGTGCGATATATGATCTAAGGAAGTATATTTACTTGAGTGGTTGCAAAATGTCCATTTAAAAGATGGTTGTCACTGTATCATTTAGGCTGACAAGTGGGCATTTATCTGGAGGACAGCTCCCCCCTCACCTCAGCCCTAGCACTTTGGCCAGATGGTTGCAGGAATGAACCACAGTTCCTCCTGTTCCTCTATATAGACACATAAAGCAATCTGGCAATCATTGAATTTACGCCTTTGCTCTATTCCCAAGCCATTCTTATCATTGCAGAGCATTGGGGTCCCAAGGAGTATTGCTTAGAAATTACTAGGCTAGAACTGCTAAAAATCATGTATAGTTCTGTATGTCGCTGTATGCCCCAGAGCGTCATAAGTGTCTTTCATAAGTGTCTTCTTTATCCTTCTGTAGACTGGAGTGAACTTCTTAAGAAGTTTAGCACCAACACTTTAGATAACTTCTCCTTGCCAGGCCTTACATTCACAGACACTTCTCACTTAGGAGAAACCACAGAGGAGTTAGATGTGTTTTATTTAACATCTCATCTTTGCAAATTTATTTTAGACTTGTCAGGAAGGAGACTATCACCACTCGTGGAATATATGCACAACTGACAATTCAGGAATTCGCTGTGGTGACATGTCAAAGAAATGTAGAACTGTTACTGAATTTGTCAGCAGAAAGCACCGCTTTAGTCTGTGTTACACAAAGTGGGATTCTTTACACTCTTTTTCTATGTCACTGGTGAATTAAGTTCCTAGGCGATAATGACTAGTGCTGTATTTTCCTCAATGATGTATATACACTATAAACTATGCATTAGTGAAACAACTCCTTTTGTTTTTTTTGTGTATAATAGTACTTCGTTCTAACTCTCCTTGCCCATTGAGCTGTGGCATGCGATGTGTTGGACTCTGTGACTAAAATTTAGCAAAGGGAAAGTAATAGCCTACTTACTAGTTCTTTTGGCAGCCATTCCTACCACATGAGACACATTGAAACTGTAACTATCAGTATAATAACATAATCATGAAACCAGGATGGTTGATCATAGACTTGTCTGACTAAAACTAGTATTTGAGCTCAAAAGATTCTGATGTGATATTGAAGAAGAATATTAGAGAGGTCTCCGTAGAGGTTTTCACTTAACTGAGGTAGACGCCTGAAAGATATACATAAATATTCTGGAAGATACTAGGACTAAGCAAAAATTTTATGAACTCTGCACAAAGAGAAGGACAATGATGATTGAGAAATATCACCTTGGTAACTTGGTTGGGGATGAAGAATCTGTATAAAAAGCTCAGTCTTTGTCAAAAACCAATGTGGGCACTGGGCTGGATGAGGCATGTGTGTAAAAGTAAGACCTGGAAAAGAAAAACTTCATAACTTCAAAGAAGAATTTAAAACAGGAGTAGATTTCACAATATTATGTAGGAAATAAACCATAAATAGAAATGCAACCTCTCAAAGCATTTCTAAAAGTTAACATAGATTTTTCATATGAGCCAGAGATGTTCTATCTTTTTTAATATGATGTAAGGGTTGAGGATGTGTTAGAACATGGGCAGTAGAAGTAAGACATGCTTCTCCTGAAAGTACTCTCTCAGCAGAGGTAAGGGCCTAAAGGAAGGGCTGAAATACAAAGGCAGGAATCCAGGATTAAATACTCTTAATGTACCTCTATAGAAATGCCTAATCGAGGCTGTGTCCTGAGATAGCTTGTAACTGTCAGATTGCCTCTCTGTGTAGTCAAGTTTGGCATAAACTAGGAATTGTTTCAAAAGATGGAGATTAAGGGCTGGAGAGATGGCTCAGAGGTTAAGACTTTGTCTTGCAAGCAGAAGGTCCTGAATTCAGATCTTAGGTCCCTCATAAAAAAATGCCAGGCAGAAACGGAGGCAGCCTGTACTTCAGTCCTGGTGAGCAGAGCTTGGGAAATCCCAGAACTAAGCAAGGAGGTAGAAGCAATCCAGGATGATTCCTGAAGTTACCTTTGGCCCTCCACGGGGACACACAGTGTCCTCTGACACACACACACACACACACACACACACACACACACACACACACACACACAAAATAAGTAAATAAAAAAGAATGGAGACTAGAGAAAGGCCCAGAGCTTGCTCGCAAATTTTATTGACATCACAGTCATCTGTCTTATACTTTCTAATTGATTGGCCCTCCTAGGGTAAGATTGGTAAGGATATTCATGAAAGAGTCAGAAAGAAGGTGAAACTGCAATTTAGAATAAAAGCTAGAAAAATATGAGGGAAAGGCTATAAGGCAAAGAGCTGGAGAAGCGTGAAAGAACAGTACTGATGATGTAGTGTGGCTAGTTGGTTGATTCTTAGTTATCTACTTTTTTTTTTTTTTAAGACAAGAGGTTGCTATGCAACCTAGGTTCTCTCTGATTTGCTATGGAGCCCATACTGGCCTCAAACTCACGGCCTCCTGCTTCATCTTTCTAAGTGCTGGGATGTGAGGCTAAGTCACCACTGCTATTATCACCCTAATGATTTGAATCTACAAGACTGGGGAGTTTTGTTTATACATAATACTAATCTCCCTTGTTTAAATTTTAACTTTTTCCCCCTAGTTATAGACAGGTGCAAAGATAATGAATCCGGTAGGTGAGGCCTCTATTAAGTCATTTGAAAACTAGTGTTCTTGCCTCTGTTTCATTTCACATGGCAAAATATTCCTTTTAAACTGGAAAGCATCATTGGGACTTGTTAAAACATGGTTTCTGTAGGCGATGGTTTTCAGACATCCCAGTGAAGAGTATTCCATTTTACCTATTTCTTCTTAATGTTTAAAACCCATCCAGGAGGAGAAATTCAGGTCTTTTCAATTAATTTATATCAAGTGTTCATGTGTATGTAGAATCCAGGTGTTATATTCATAATGCTCATGATGTCATCCCCTTGCAGTGGGATTTGAGCCTTCGTATCAAGGATTTTATATAATATACTATTTTAGTCAGAATAAGTCAGATCCCTAAAGTGACTGTGAGGGTCAAAAATATATTGAGCATCTGCTGTTTGTCAGACAGTGAACTTGGTGCTGTCATAATCAAGCCCATTTCAACCTCGCAACAACCGTGTTGGGTAAAACTACAGCCATACACAGCTAGTAAAATGCTGTGGCTACAGAAAATCCCCGAGCTAGCTAAGTATAAATCTCTTCTTCTTGTTTCTGTTACTGTCCCTATTGGCTTGTTCTCCTCTCCCCCCAATCACTTAGTTTTGTATAGTTTTATTGGGACTATTAACAAAAGTACTCATTGACGTACTACTTAAACCTTGTTTTCCTATTCTCTGTACTTTAAGCATCATCCTACAACATGTGCATCTAAGATCATGTTTACCTTTGTTGTCTGTCTGCCTTCTCTTCCAAGTTTTGCATACGCTCTTTCAACCATGGGTCCTAAAGATATGTCAAGAAATAGAACATGGACTTTGACACAGCCTCATCCCTTAGAGAGGTTGGAAGTTCCTGACTAGCTCAGCTTATTCACCTTCCCCTCTGGTGAGACTACAAATTACACTGTTTTCCTCCTCTTTGGCTTTTGACCAGTTTGTTGAACCATGAACTTTTTTAAGTGAATGGGACCACAGAGAATAACCTATAATCTAATGCTCCCTACTCCTAACCCCAACTCGCAGCTGGAAACATTTTGCTAGTCTTTAACATTTCTGGTCAAGTAGGATTAAGAACAACTGTTAGAAACAATCACAAGTGCTTAAATGGGAAAAGGGTTGTAGGAGTATTTTTTTAAAAACTACATTTATTTTGAGTTCAAGCAGGGAACTAAAAACTAGTCTATTTCAGGAAAAAGTGTGGAGGCAGTTCTATTATTGTGTCTGTTGGACTTCAATGTAATTCTTATTCTTGGACCTGTGAAATTAACTAATGCTGTGATAATTCTGTCATAATGGCTGAAATAAAGACTTCAGTGCCTCCCAAATAGAGTGACACCATTTTGCCTGAGTATAGGAACTGAACACTGATTATTACACATTTGGAAATCACATAACTAAGTAAATAGATGCAAGTCTTCCCTTGAAACTCCAAATTCACTTCTCTCTCCCGATATACTCTTGAGTAGAAACATACAAAATAGCAACTTAACTAAGTCTTTAGTATGTGGCAGGCTTCCTGGTAGAGCATCCTTGATTCTTGTTTCTTGTGTTACTGATGAGGAAGCTGAAGTCTAGTTAAGTCACTTACCCAACCCAAAATGTATAGCCAATAAAAGAACTTCATGCATTCAGTTTATAAAATATTGTACCTTCAGCAGTGATGTATCTGTTGGTATACTAATATTTTTACTATTAAACTAAAATGTGTAGCATGTGGCTGACTTCTTATTGGCACATATAAAGCAGAATATTATGCATTTTCCAAATTTGTGTATTATTGTGATGTTTAAGTAAGTGAGTACTATAGATCTGAAATTGGTTTCATTGATTTCCTTAGACAAATCTTAGAATGGAACTTTTCAACAGAGGGAGGTAATCTGAATAGCTTGTAAGCAACAGGGATTGACAGAAGACATATCTCTGTACAGCTAGTTCAGCACAGCAAGGGCAACAACATATGTGCTCAATTACAAGCTCAAACACCTGTGATTTGTATATTGATTAATGAGCCAGAAGGCTCTGTGGAAGCAGAGCTGGGCAGGTGGTCAAGCTTCTGGGAAGGACTTGGGGACTAGATAATGTCCTTAGGCAGCTCTGTGGAAGAACTCTGTTCCTGTCACCATCTTCCTGGGGCTCAGTCTGTCAGTGGTCACACTGCCAGGCTGTCCTTGTTTCTCCAACCTCCCCCTCCCCCACCTCTTTCAGTTCTAAATGTGTTCTCGGTTGTGTATAATTCACAGCTCATTATTCACAGATCCATCATTCATAGACCATTACTCCCAGAACCCCAGTTTACAGGGCAGTCACAGATCATTATTCATAAATCAACAGTCGAGTCTCCTCCTTCTTGTCAGACTGCAGTCTGGGCAGGATTTTCTCTTTAGTTTATCATCCCATTGTAGCTCAGCAAAAAGAACTTAAGTCTTCTTTGTCACTTTCAAGAACACAGTGGACAGAAAATGAGATCTGCCTAGGTTTGTTCCCAAAGCCTGGAATGTCACCTCAGGATGAGTTCTATTGTCATCTGGACTCCAAATGTCAAAAATGCAATCGATTACCAAGAGCAAGCAATTAGCCTTCCATACTCTCTGGTTTCTACTTATTTTATTTGTAGGGACCAAAAATGTACATAACCATTACTTTGCTACAGTGAACACCTAGACATTGGGCTGAGAATTATAACTGAAAGTAGAGTAAAAGGCTCTATAGAAGGGTCCCTATTATTTAAAACCAAAATGGCTAACCATGATCATTCCTGGGTAACTTCTCATCGTAATTAACAGTGGTGGTATGGAATAATAGACCAAGAGCTTTGTTGGGCTCAGAGCAGGAAGTGGTGGTCATCGATTGGTGATGTCTATCTGGGAGAAAAGGACATAATCTTGCTGCTCAACATTTACAAGGACCGGTGATCTCATAAAACAGTTCCATACATATGAACACCGCTGTTCAATTTGAATACAGGTAAAGTTACTATAGTAGAAGCAACTCATACATGTCACATGCATATGGTGTGATTCATGTGTTTTTGACATTGGTTGTCTGTCACCTATTCTGTGGGCACATTATAAATATTAAAAACTCATCTTGGTTATCATGAAACAGAAAGAGAAAATTAGTGAAGCTGATTAATGAATACTATATTAGTTAATGAAACTCACTCAGATGAAAAATAGTCTTTTTAAAAATTTTGCTATTTATTTGAGAGAAAGAAGAGAAATAAGTGAGAGAGAGAGAGAATGGCTGATAGCAGGAGTACCCATTCCACGGCACATGTGTGGAGATAAGAGAACAACTTTTGCAAGTTGGTTCTCTCCTTCCACGTTGGACTCCAGTAGCTCACCAGTCTGCATGCAGGCAACTTTACCTGCTGAACTATCTCTCACTGTCCTAAAAAATAACTTTCATGGAAACTAGATCACTATTGTGTACTTAATACCACTATCTACCACAACTAAAGGTAATACTCATCATGATTTAAAAAATCATGAATCATGGTTTTCTGCCATGATGGTATACATTATTGAAAGTTTGTCTACTCAAACTTCTTGCAAAATGATGTTTGAATGCTTATATATAGATATAGATATAGATATAGTTTGTTTAACATAGATAAAATTGGCAAGTATATTTGCAAAGTTATAATATATAATTTAGGATGCAAGACTATATGACCATTTATTTATTATTTATTTAAATTTCATTGCATTTTATGACAGTTTCGATACATGAATGAATAAATTTAAGTTAATTTCTCCCATTCCCAGCCCATTTCACTCATTCTCCCACATAACACCTTCATCCCATCAGTCTCCTCTCGCTCACATTGTTTTGTTTTGTTTTTTACTTGCGCAATCCGCTGATTTTCTCTAGATTGACTATACCAGAGTGCGCTGATGCCCTTGTTGAATCACAGGCCTCATATCATCGAAAAAGGCAGCTTCCCTTCATCTTTCCAGCATAAATCTTTAAGGGTCTCTCAGCGAGGTGATACTACTGTGTTCTTCACCTTACATAGTGATTTGTTGATGGGCCAAATTCTGTGCAGATCTTGTGGAAGTAAATACAGATACAGTAAATTCACGGGCACAACAACTGTGTTGTGTCTGGAAGATGCTATCTAACTGTACCCCTCCTTGCCCTCTGGCTCTTTCAGCTTTAGTGCCCCCCTTTTGAAACATGTTCCCTGAAACTTGGGGTGGGAGGGGCAGTTGAGACATCCTATTTAGGAACAGGCAGTCTATAGTCACTTATTCTCCTTATTTTTGCCAGATATTATTCCTATATGGAACACCTTCCATTCTTGATTGGGGATTGAGAGCTAGTCATATCTGTAAATAGAACAAAAAGTGTTCAGTTGGCAATTTGTTGCCATACTCTTCTAGCTGAACCATGGTAGCTTGCTTCTCCCTAGGACCGATGTTCTCTCCTTCTGCAGGTTTGTGGTCTGGTGTACAGTGCCAGGCACATGTTCCCTGCTGAAAAGCAGGCCTTCGCTCCAATCAGAGAGCAGTTGCTTATACCCAGAACATTCATGTCATTACTGCACTAATGAGACCTCTTGCCAGGATTGTTGTTGCAGCTCACAGAATTCACAGTTGGGTGAGGTTGTTACTGCCTCTTCTTTCCCAGCATTACCTTCTGGTACTGTGAAAGCTGGCCAGCAAGGAGAAAGTTTCCAGATTTGTACCAGCTTGCCGTCTTCTTTTCCTGTGATCGACAAGTGTAGCGTCTTCACCAATATGGTCTTACTATCATACCACATTGTATGCAGCCAAGAGCAATGGCAAAAGTCTATACGTCTGGGGGCTTTTGAGACCACTCTGGCCAGTGGCTTATTAGGAGGTATCACTATATGACTATTGGAAAAAAGTAGTCACAGGACTGGAAATATGACTCAGTTATAAAGAATGTAGTTAGTATGTGCAATACCTGATTTCTATCCCCAATACCAAAAATATTTTTTTAATAAGACCACTGTCAATTTGTAATTATTTGAATACAACCTAACATTTGTACTCCCATTGCTTAGATTCCCACCTGTTGGGCATTTATTCTGGTAAGCCTTTCTAGACGTTCGCATTCAGAACTGAAATTCTCTAAGATTTGAAACATTGCTGTCTTTGCTCTTACCTCTCATATGAGCATGTTGCAGGATCAATGGATTTGCGCAGCTTTGTGCAGAGATGGACCTCTGATCTCAGCACAAGGTTTACTTCTTACTGGAGAATCAACATCTGTACCTGTACCAGAAAGCAAATAGCACATTATCTTGATTTACTTTTATCTGTGTTTTTAACTAAATAGTACTTCATTAAAGATTGGACTGGGCCAGTTATGGAAGCAGAATTTTCTCTTTATGATCCAGAGTTGTAAAGTCTTTTGGGGAATTTTAGCTTAACGGCTTAATGCCTATAGTTTTCTATCCGTCTTGTTTGCCTAGTTCACTGGGAAATGTGATATCAACACATCTTCCTGAATACCCTTTGTTCCCTCTTGAATTTCTGCCCTCTATGCTTCTAAGTTTTCCTCAATGCATTCCTCTGTTTTGAAGATTATTGGCTAGTGCTAACACTCCGTGGAGAAAAGACAGAAAGGAATACACCTGAGTGACCATCTCATGTCACCCAGGAGTGCTAACAGCCCTCCCACCTCTAACCTCGCTTCATCTTCATCAGGCATCTTTGAAGCCTAACACAGTTGTCATTTCCAAATCTCAGCAGACACAAGCTGTCCTACAACCCTCACAAAGGGAACTGATCTCTGACCTCGTAAGTCGGGGAACAATTTAGGGCAAGTATTCCTGCTTGAGTCATGGTCATTTCCCATGTGAAGTCACCTAGCATTCCCACACTTAGATTCAAAGATTTTCTAATGTTAAAAAATTAAGGCTTCATTCCAAATAACAGAGGAAGTGATTTTTTTTTAATGTTGATGTTGAACTCTGAAGACTTTATAGCCACTTGGCCTGTTAATGTAAGTCTGCATTTAAAAAAAACTCACAGTCCTAACTGAAGAGGTTTGCTGCTGTAAGTTTATTAATTGTAAAAAGTAAAAGCATGCCTTTGCATAGCTTTGTTTACAGTGTTTCATCATTATTTCCTGCCTCTAGACACTCTGGCCATTGTTAGAAAGACAAAGATGAAATATGTAGTTCTTATCTCTATAAAATTTAGTGTGGTGACTATATAAAACATTCCTATGAAGTTTCCAGTTTTACCTACTATTTTTCTTTGAGATATGCCGTATATTCTATGTAAGTATATTTATAAATATACTTTCATGAGAGACAGCATTTATAGTTAAAAACATTCCATTTGAATTCATAAATTCATCAGTGAATAGAATAGTTTTAAAACCCCCATTCCTTGAGTTTCCTATGGGTAATAGGTAATAAATCTGCAATACCTGAGTTATTATAATCAAGATATTCCCCCAAATTAGAAGAAGTTTGGAGTCTAGGGAAGGAGTAATGGAAATCTATGCTATTTTATTAAGAGATACCTACATTTTAAATAAACTGCTTTCTCATTTACCTCCTACAAAGTAAGGCTAATTAAGTGCATTTTACTTAAATGATTTTAGTGTTATCAGATTTTTTATATTTATATGAGTTTAGCCTTATCTTTTCAAATGTAAAATATATAAAAATAAGAAAGTTCAGTGGCTACATAGAAAAAGGACATGAATGTGGTATATCAGGAAAAAGAAAACTGAAAAGAAGTGAATTTTTAACACAAATAAGTCATGAAATGAATATTTGCCATCACTTCTCAAAATCTGTCCTCCCAGATGATCTTGAGGACACCTTTAGTTATTATATGTGTCCCAGCTAAATTTTGAACATTTTTTGAGTCATTGTTTCACTAATAAGCAGATAACGGCTGCTAACTAAACCAACCTATTGTGCTGTTTGTGAGGCTGA
The DNA here is from genome assembly GCA_023101885.1 of Typhlomys cinereus. Classification (NCBI taxonomy): domain Eukaryota; kingdom Metazoa; phylum Chordata; class Mammalia; order Rodentia; family Platacanthomyidae; genus Typhlomys; species Typhlomys cinereus. Next base: position 1,239,948 of record JALPQD010000003.1, on the reverse strand, counting down.
GTGCAGCCCTACACTTCTGCTGTTCTACTTAACCCGGGGCTACGGCCTCACTAACCTAGGCAAAGTCACTGCATCAAATAGGAATCTGGTAGAAAATTTTGAAAGGACAGAGATTCCATGCACAGAATCTGAGGAAAATGGCTTTTATGTCCTCTGAAGTGCAGTTAAAGGGCTTGCCCTTAAGGATTATAATTGCCATACAAAGGCCTGCTACAACAACAAAATATCAAATCATTAGCAGACTTTGACAATGAATTGCATTGTTCCATGATTGCCAGTGATACAGCTGGACCACTTAGCGTCCTGGACAGTTTTTACAGATCAGCTCCATAGAACCTGTCCAAACTCATGATTTTAGAATCTGGGCTGTGTAACGTATGCTGCTTCTTCAGTACCTCTGTGGGGAATTCCCCTCTCCTAATGTACATTTCTTGCTCAGGAAGAAAAAAAAAAAAAAAAACAACAAATGTTTATTTCAAAGTTTTGCCCTGATTTTTCTTCTGCGTCTGTTCTATTGGAGAGTTGCTTCATAGACTGTTAAAGTGTCTATGTATAAAGCAAAGAGCTTCATTCTTTTAAATTCCTCAGTGATCATTTCTTGGTAGAAAAGAAAATCTGCTTGAATTTCCAATAAGCAAGGTTTTAGATAATTTGTTTCAGTGAGCTAGTTTGTTCAAAGTTCTAAACACATATGCTTCCATAATCCATAATGTTTTTTGTTCATAGAGGTAGAGAAAAAAAACCACAACTCACAGCTGTGCATGGTGCTTCCGTTTCTCAGATGTGAAAGTACGAAATTCCCTTGGTACCAATCATCCTTGATAGTCCACTTTTACTTAGATGCTTTCTAAATTTTCACAAAGCTATAAAGCAGTTCTAATTTTGACAGCCATTGTTAATTGAATTCCAAGTAGAATCTTGAATAATAAGTGAGGTAGTACAGAAAAAGTACTTCCTGCATTACTGGAGATAGAAAACCAACAAACATTGTGAAATGTGCAACACAGTGAAGTATATGCATCATGCAAATTATGCAAGGAGCATGTGGTTCTAGGTCACCTGTTATATTAGAAGAGGAAAGTCTTATGAATATTTTCATACTTATATTTCTGATTTCATGTTAGTTTGGCACAAGTCAATGTTTGAGGAGGGAAAAGTCTTTTCCATTTAAAAAAATATGTGATATGAGAGACTCTAGATTTTACAATATGTAATAATTACTATAGTAAGAATTATAGAAAGTTTAGTGAGAAAATGTATCATGACTCTAAGTAAAATCTAGTTATTGCTAATTTGAACATTTATACAAGGTTGTATCTCGGTTTAATCTAATTTTAAATTTGGTTAAATTACATGGATATGGAAAAACATCAGTGTTATTTCTACCTAAATCTACACTGGAGCCTCCTTTCATATGACAGGCTTAAGAAGATGTTTATATTTTCTAAATTATGAATTATTTATAGACATGTTCTTTTATGTTTAATTTTTAAATACTCATAAATTTTAATAGTAACAGATAATGATGCTACAAGAAGGTAGAGATATAAATACTACTATATGTAAAGTAGTTCAGCAAGACATTTATTTAGGATAATGTCTTGTAGTTTTATATCATGTAGTTTCCATATAAACAAGGGTTTTGGTTGTCTTTTTTTTAAATTTCTGGTAGCATCAAGGATTGAATTTATGGCCTCTTCCACAAGGATTCTACACCCCCACCCTAGACAATATTTATTTAATTCTAGCAATGAAATGGTGCCTCCCTCTCTTATCAAGCTTCATATTCAAACAAATAAAATAAACTTGTGAATAAGTATAGGGAAATGAACACACCATACATTCAGTTCAAGTGTGTGTGTGTGTGTGTGTGTGTGTGTCTGTCTGTCTGTCTGTCTTTGTGTCCTGGAGATATTCTGAAGAAAGCAGTGTAGTCAGTACTAAAGAGGCCTTGACTATCAGGACTCTCAGGATAAGCAAGGGAAAGAAGACCATTCTTTTCAATCCCTTAACAAGAAAAAGAGTAAAAGTGCTCTCTTAAGGACTTACATATTTTTACCACCCTCCCACATAGCCTTTCCAGTGCAAAGATGGACATCTTACAGAATGTTTTCCCATTGTCAGCCTTCTGTGTTTATCTTCAGTTGAGCTCTTATCTATACCCACCTGACCCAATATCTGGGGCCTGCCTGTGTTCCTGGAAGCCCTAGGGGGCTGAGGTCAGAGAAGGTTTCGCCCAGGATATAAAGCTCTGGAACAAGGGCCTGGGGGAGTTATGTGGTTCCTGCAAATCTCTCCTTTTAACAGAAACTTTTAAAACCTACCAAGTACTTGAGCTGTCAGATTGCAAGAACATTTTTATTTTATTTAAGATACTCCCCTTGGGCTGGCAAAATATCTCAGTGTGCAAAGTGTTTGCTCCCAAACCTGGTGACCTGAGTACCATCCCTAGAGACCCACTTGATGGAAGGAGAGAACTGACTTCTGAAGGTTGTCTTCTGACCCTCCCTCCTACACACACACCATGACCTGCATGTGTTCAGTCTCTCAGTCTCTCTCAGATCTCTCTCATATATACAGACACGAATATTTAATTTATAAAGACCCTCACCTTGAATTTAAGAAGTGAGCCATCCATCCTTATCCATTTCTCTCAATGCCTATGAAAATTATTTTTAATTATAATTTATTTTCAAAATTCTGTTATCCAGTAGATAAGATATACTTTTAAAAACAACGAAAGCCTCCTATGAACTGGTTGAGGAAGTCTTTTCCCTAAGACACAGTGTTATCCTGAAGCTGACAGCAGAGAACAGATAGCATCAATGGCAGCAGGGAGCCGCAGTTCTACAAGCTAGAAGGGTCTCAGTGTGGAGGAGCCAAAGACCCACTGATTCTCACTGGCAAGATTGCTGGGGCCAGGGTGGTGTCTTTATCCTACACCTTCAAGTGGTTTGTGAATGGATCCTATCAGACTCACCTGGAAATGTACTTGTGGCCTCTCTAAACCACGCTCTGTACTGCATTACACATCATCACCTGCACTCTGCCTTCATTTCTGAAATGTCTCCTGACTCAAAAGCAGCCGAACAGTGATTTAAAAAAAAGAATAAGGAACAGAACGAACAACATGAAAAATGTTGATGGGAAATCTACATATATCACAGCATCTGTTAAAACTGTGGATAATTCCATTCTAGCTCGTAAGATGTACCTTTTTCTTTGATAATCTCTACCATCCTGAACTTTCTGGAACAGAGTTTTGCATGCCCTGAAATTTTCATGTAAGTAATTATGACAATGTGGCTGAACAGACGCACTCAAAAATAACTCCAGCGTGAGCAGGAGAGGGTGGAAGGAGGGGAAGACGGGAGGATTGTGTCCAAACATAGCCCTGTGTTCCCTGAACACTTGGTAACATCTCCCCACAGAATTAAAACTTCACACAACGAAGTTTTGCCAAGTTTACTGCTGCCCTCCTCCCTCATTTTTTACAGCATTTTTACCTTCTGGGGATCAGTAGACTCAAGCTTATCTTAACTGAGGCAGATTCTCTTCATCCTTTCACATCCAGACTCCTACTTGGACGCTGAAAGGTCATTTCATATGTGCTCAGCATTTGGAAAACCGCAGAATGAATCGAAATAAATTTGGGTCTATTGAAAGGAGGCTTCTTTTTCTCAAGCTCCATAGTTTATGCAGAACAGACCATTTAGGATTTTTTTTTTTTTTTTGTCTACATTTTTAGAAAAGAACTTGTTGTGCCATGTGCTTTGGTGCTGTTTCTGTAGAGAGTGGGGCCTCCCAGGTTTTTAAGGAATCTTTAAAAAGATTGCTCGATAATTACAATTAGGTATCCCTGGAGTTTTACAGCTGCTACAGATGTCAGCAAATCTAGATGGCCTTTAAGAATCTATGATACTGTCTCTGTCTTTAGCTTAGCAAGCCCACTTTTGAAAGGTTCCTCTGAGTACTAATGCTGATATACACGTATACACATGTAAAAATGCTCTGTAAACGGTTTTACAACAGAGATTAGAACAATTTGAAGTGTCTGTCAGTCTCAGTTTCAATGGATAGTTTAGTCTACCCATGGGAGAGCATTGAATCTACAAGGAGAGCTCTCATCGGTTGATGTGAAGTTGCCTCCAGTGATGGTAACTGTTTATCATTTGAAAAAGATTCTGTTCACAAAATTCACTCTCAGGAGGTTTTTTGGTGTTTTTCTTAAAGGCTTACGTAAATACAGGATACTGGGGCTTGGGTGGTGGCTTAGCACATAAAAGCTCTTGCTGTGTAAAAAGCGTGAGGACTCATGGTCACGACCTGCAACCTCAGTGCTAGAGGAATCAGAGACAGGAGAATTCCTAGGGATCACTGGCTATCAGCTCAGCTCCCGTTCCTTGAGAAATTTTGTCTCAAGGGAACAAGGAAATACCTGCCATTCATTTCTGGTTTTGTGCGGAGCATGGGAGCCTACATCTTCACACACAGGTGCACATGCACTTCATGTGCATATGTGGGTGTGTACATGTATTCCACGCAAACACACAGGCATGTACCCAAAAAAGATTATGCAACCAAAAAACAATAAGAACATGAATTCCACCCACTCCCTACCTTCACACACAAAGAATCATCTGTCCTTTGCTCTGTGGTTTTCATTTCTCAGTTGGCAACATGTTAGTACATAGAGAACCTCTTGTGTGACTTTGGTTTGTTTGGGTTTTGGAACAGCTTTCTGGAGATATAAATCACACATCATAGTAACTCACAGTATCATTGGTTTTTAGTATGTTCCCAGCTGTACAACAGCTGTCAATGTTTTAGCATTTTATCATTCCTACGAACAGCTCCTAACCCTTTAGCTAACACCATGAAGCCCCATTCACATGTCTCTCCCATGGTCCTAGTGGGCTTCTGCTCTGTTTTCTGTCTGGTTGACCTTGTCTGTGTATTTCATGCCATCTGGAGTCTTTTACAATTGCTTCTTTCACTTCAGAAAATGTAGTCAAGGTTTGTACGGAAGGTATTATCAGATTACATTCTTTTGCAAACTAGTCTTTTATTTGGTTATCTTTTGTTTGGTTAGGTTTTATTGAGACCATACTTAACTTTGTCTCAAAGGTTGAGCAGAAAATCAGGGTCTCCCTGTCTTCCTCCCTCCTGAAGATTACAGGTATGCCTAACTTCACTCTTTTTATGGCCAAATAATATTCTGTATTATTAATTCATTGTTGATAAATGCTTGGGTTCTTTTACTTAAGGCTATTTTATAGAATCCTGCATTGAACATTTATGAAAATTTTTTATGTGGGCCTGAGTTTTCATTTTTCTTGAAAATCTGCCTAATACCAGAATTGCTGGGTTATTTGATCCCTCTACACTTAACTTTTTGTTTTTCAAATTATCTGCAATTTTTCTCTCTTTCTTTCTCTCATTAGTAAATAAATAATGTGTATATATATATACACAATATGTATATGTATATATACACAATATGTGTATATATACAATATGTATATATACACTATATATATATATACACAATATTCAGACCAAGTGAATAAATAACAATATTCAGACTAAGTGAATAAATAACATTTTCGATAGAATGAGAAACACATGTGATTGTCATGGCACACAGTTGGAGGTTAGAGGACAACTTTTTGGAGGTCAGTTCTTCCCGTTCCCATGTAGGCTTCCAGAATCAAATTCCGGTTGCCAGATTTTGTAGCGGGCACCTAACCTACTGAGCTGTCTCACTGTCCCATTGTCTGGGTATATTTTTGAATAAAGAAGTTAAGGTAAAAGCATGTCCTTCGCAAATATGTCTCACATTTCAGCATCTTCTGCTTCTGCGCTCAGTATTATGGTAAACATCACTAACGCTGGAGAGGAGGCAGCCAGAGGCTTAGGAATCTGAACTGGAAGGAAGCCAAGTACTCACCATGTCGCTTTTGGTGGATGCTGGTTAATTTTTCAGTTAAAAATGATTCACTAACATGAGAAGGAAGAAGAAACGTGTTTTCCTGGTTGTCTCTGGACAATGCTGAGGCCCAGGCCTTCATAGCTGGCCGTCTTTCCGTCAGTCCTTTGGCACTTCACAGCTCCCCTCTTCGCCATCTGGCTGAATTGACGTCACTTTTCGTTGTTAGAGCAAATGCTGACTGACTGGTTTCCTATCTTTATGAGCCAAGGTATCATTTCAAAAAACAGACCTTGTTTAATTCTTCCTCTAAAACAGAGTTCCTCAAATCAATCTACATCAAAGGTAAAAGAAAACAAACCATCTAGGATGTGTCTCTAGGATGGGAAGCAAAAGGATGGGATGTGGGGCAGATATGAAGCAAGCCCACGTGAAGGAGAAGGGTTGGGAAGTTTGGGCTCCTGGGGTCCTTCTGCATCCCATCTCATTTAGCTTCTCAGTGCTAGAGACGTCCCATGCTGTGTCCCTTAGATATCTGTGACAAGGATTAGCAATTGCTCTCATCCTTGCAAGACGATCAGCTGTCTTAATTTTGTTGTTTTAATCTAGTTAAGAAAAAATCCGAATTAGCCTTTGGCTAATTTCTGTCATGTTATCCATAACAGAAAGAGACAAACTTCATTTGCTTTTGAATGTGTGCTGCTTTCTTATGCTCACTGGTTAACTCAGTAGCCATTTGTCCATTGAGCCCTCATCTGTCACCTCCACTGACTGGCAGCTCCTGGGTGGTGCCCTGAAGCGCGTGATTGCCAGCGTAACTCCATTTCTTTCTTTTTTGCTATTTTTATTTTGTTTTCTACTTCTCCAAGCATATTGGGTATTCCTCCCAGCTTCCCTCCCTCCCCACCTCCCCTCCCATCCCTTTACCATTCTTTCCCACTCCCTCCCAGCCTTCCACCTGTGTGCTCCTATAGTCTCTAGGGTTCACTCTGACCTGTCCATTTCTTTCTTAATTTTCAGGAAGCCAAGTGCTTTTCAGATATATTTATGAAATATTTATAAAGCACACTACTAAGAAGTATCCTTTTGAGGAAAGAAAATGATGGATTATCTGTGACTGAGGGGAGCATTGCTCATAGAGGTGTTTGCAGGTGGAGAGGCCTGGGTAATGAAGTTACCAATGATACTTCCAGAACAATGACTGTATCCAGTTTTCTTGCTTCCTCAGAGACTGTTCCTGAGGAATTCTTTTTTTTTTTTTTTTTTTTTTTGGTAGGATGAATTGCAGTTAAAGAGAGAGACTATTGCATTTCATTAAAATGTGAAGTTGTATTAAAGGCTTGCTTTCTCTCAAATCGTGATAGGTTTTCTAGCAGGACCACTGTTTATTTCTTAAAATAACAATTAAAAAAAAACGCTTATTATTTCAAACAATTTTTTTTTTCAGAAACAGAGATTTTGCTGTAATGGAGCAACTGGTAACTCATTTGCCAAATGTCAACAGAGCTAACAAAGAATTTTGTGTTGCAAAAGCTTCATAGTTGCCTAGTTTACGAGAGAAAGAGAGAGAGAGAAAGAGAGAGAGAGAAGATTCTTTGACATTTTTATGGGTTACATGATTAGAGAATGTGACTTCACTAATAATCGTGATCTCAGTGTTATAGCTAGGCATCAGGGCTGGGCTTGGGGCTGGGACAGCTGTGTGCACCCTGCTAGGCATCCGCTGAAGAAAGAAACTGTGAGAGTATCACATGGGAATTCATTTGCTACTGAACCCCATTCTGTCTATGCTATTATCACCTCATTTCACATCAAGATAACCCACATCACTATGTTCAGCTGCTGTTCAGTTATTAGGAAGCCAGATTGTGAAGACATCCACTTGGAAGAAATAACAACACTGTGTGGACTCACAGATGGAGAATCACCTGTGAACATTTTCATAGTCACACTGGGGACTGTCTCTTAGAAGAGTAATGGGACTCACAGAGAACTGCCCCAGTCAACTCTTGAAATAAGGCACAACACAGGTGTGGTTCCCCTTTAAGTTAATATGAGCACATTTGTAGAGAATTAGTATTGCGCTAAGCCCAGAGCGCACCTGCAGGAGATTGTCTGGATGAGGGTGAAGGCCCAGCCCATGGTGGGCAGGCCTAGTCCCTGGGCAGTGAATAAGATGGAGGGAGCTTGTTCAGAAAGTGGCATCCTTCTGCATACTCAGTCAGACATGCTAGCTTGACAAGGAAGGATAGTCCCTCTCTCAGCCACTATGTCGATATGGTGTGACTTCAGACTTTGGCCCTTGGTGTTGCTATGGACTCTTCTGGCAAGCTGATTAAGGAACTGTAACAAAAAAAAGAGAAAAATATTTCAGAGAGTCTAACTGTGTTCTGTTGCTGAAGAACTCTTGTAGTTTATTCAAATGAGAAACATTCATCGATCTTAAAATTCTTGTCTATACTCTATATTTGCATCTAAGATACAATAAACCCTAAGTACCTTCATTTCTTAAAAATACCTATTATTAAAGACAATAACATACATACATACATAAAGACTAGAACATACATTCTTTAAAAAAATATGGAAAGGCTAAAGACACAAATAATCTCAGCATTCCCATAATAACCTCTTCTCATTCTTAGGTATTTTTCTATGATTTTTTTAAAGCCAGATTTTAGTAGTTCAACATTTCATAATTGCCATTTCCCCAGATCATTTAATATATTTTTAAACATAGCTTAAGTGCATTTATAATATTCCACCTGAAACTATTTCATAAATTAAACATTTATCTATAATTAAGCATTAAGTCCAACATTTAATTTGGAGATTTAATTTTTCCTGGTGATTAAAAATATCAGCAAGGAACATCTTTGACCTCACCTGACCTAGCCTGAAAATTTGCCTTATCTTTGATTATTTCCTTACTAAAGTAATTATGTCAGGGGGTATGAATAGTTTAATTCTCTAAAAATTTGTTGCAGAAAATATTTCTCTGAAGGTCAGGCCAGGTTTCACTATAAACAATGCTATATAGGATTCCACCTTCCTCTATGCTGATGTTGGAATTGTCTGCATATTGAGTAAAAAATAGCATTTCAATGTTACTTCATCTAGTATTTTTGGACATGCTTTTCATATGCTTATGTGCTATTTGTCTTCTGTTTACTTATTGGCTGTGTTCCCACTGACCATATAGTTTTTATGCTGCTTGGAAGTATTCTTTACATATACAAGACTTTTATTTTATATTTAATATGATTACATAGGCCAGTGTGCAGTTCTTCTTGTACTTTACTTAAGTAATGTCCTAACAGCATTTGTTATTGTATCCTTGCTTTACTTATTGCCTTTTGTTTTACACACATACACACAACACACGCACACACACGTATACATTTAAGTTTTTCAGTCAACATGTCTTGTGTGTGCATGCGTCTGTTCATGCATGCCTACATGCACACGTGGGTCCTGATGCATATATGCTTTTCCTGCATATAGAGTTCAGAGGACAACTTGTCTCCTTCCACCTTCACATGGATTCCAAAGATCCAACTCAGGTTTTCAGGATTGTGTGGCATATGCCTTTACCCATTGAGCTACCTCACTGCCCATATATAAATTTTTATATGTCCCCTATCATATGTATACTTCTCAAGTATAAGATTATAATGTATAGATAGAACCCTAACTGAATAGAACTCTGTATGGCACACTCATAGAAGCATACCATTTTTTAAAATTTTTTATTATTTATTTATTCAATTGTATATGTATGTGAGCGCACGTGTGTGTGTGTGTGTGTGTGTGTGTGTGTGTGTGTGTATGTAGAACCACGGACGAATTCAGGAACCGCCATGGACGCCTCCACTTCCTCCTCCTTTACTCTGCCCTGGGATTCACAGGCTCCACCCTACCAGGACCAGAAACGCAGGCTGCCCCCGCTTCCGCCTGGCGTCTATACATGGGGTCTAGGATCCGAACTCAGGACCTTCCACCTGCAAGGCAGAGGCTTAACCCCTGAGCCACCTCTCCAGCCCCAGAAGCATACCATTTTAAAATTATTATATTCTAAGTGATTTTTATCTCTTTACATTTGCATTTTGTCTTGTTAATTACTTTGTTATGGCTATGCCCAATTGATAACCCATATAGAAATTTTTATTCTTTCTGGGTCTATGGACTTGATTAGAATACAGAAAATGGCCGTTAGCACCTGAGATGAGCCCTTTCATTAGGATGAAGCAGAGGTTGTTGGCATCTGGTGATGGGTGAGTGGTGGTGGTGGAAACTCCATCTAGTCAAGCATAACAGTAATGTAGTTATGTTCATTTGTGCTATAAGCAGTGACCAGCCCCACACAGAAAGGGAGAAAGAGGTATTTATTTGGTTTATAGTTCCAGAAGAGATAAGTGAAGTAAAATGCCCCTATCAGCAGGGTGACCTAAAGAGAGGCAGCTTGGTATGCCACAAGAGACCTGAACTTCCACAAGAGTAGAAAAGCCAGAAGGAACCTTGGGGTCCATAGAAATAGACAAGAGGGGGTGAGATGGATTGATGAAGGGAAGAGAGGGAAATGGAAGGGAGGATGGATAGAGGGAAGCAAGGATAAGCACTCAGTATGCTTGTAAAACTAGAAAAATAAATAATAATAATAAATTGCATAGCAGGAAGCAAAGCTGAAGGCAGAAGCAGGAAGTCAGTTCATATCACAGTCCTTTGAGAGGCAGAGAACCACCACACAGGAAGAAACAAGGCCAGTCTATAAAACCTCAAGGCCTGTCCCTTGTGATATGCCTCCCTCCAGCAAGACTACCTCTTTAAGGTTTTAGAGCTCCCTAAACATTAACACCAAATAAGCTTTCAAACACATGAGTCTGTGGAGGATGGGGGGGTGGTCACTTTCAAACCATGGCAAACAGTAATGTCCTCTTCTGGCTGGATCTGGGGAAAGCATAATTCTCTTCCAACAAGTAGTTCAGGGCTGATAATTCTTAGAAATACGCTGCTATGTAAACAGCATAATTCATTGAGGTATGAGAAGAAAATATTTATATTTTCTTTTCCTCTCAAAGTTCATGTTTTTATGCATTTTATAATATGGACAATATTTTAGTATAACATCATGAATGAAGTATAACTTATTAAACATAAACATGAGTTGTACTTTTTTTCAGTCAATAGAAATATGTTATTGGCCATCATTGCATTAGGTCATGTGACTTTAGGCCCACTGGTCACACCAGAGTGAAATTCAGGGATGGAATGAAACGAAGTCACTCAAACCCTGTTCCAGACACTGTAGGAATTATGGTCACTTGGAGGACGGCAGGTACAAGCTATCCAGGCAGCAATAGTAATCAGAGACTGTGGCCATGTAATGGGGTGCTGGGGTCCTTAAATATGCTCCTGCTTAAAATTAAGATTAATGGGACTGGAGAGATGGCTCAGGGGTTAAGCCTTTGACTTGTAAACAGAAGGACCTAAGTCTGGATTCTAGAACTCACATTAAAAAAAAAATGCCAGGAGAAAATGACAAGGGTCTATACATCCAGCCCTGGAAGATAGAGTCTGGGAAGCCTTAGAGGAAAGCAAAAGAAGGTAGAGCAATCCAGGGTGATTTCTGAAATTACCCTTCAGCCTCCACAAGGACACACCATGCCCTCTGATTACACATGCACACACAAATGCCAAATTAAATTAAGATTATTTCTAAAGACTACTGAGAAGCCAGAGCAGCAGATGGAGTGCTAACAGTGGAACACGAACAGGCCAAACTGTGGCTCAGGCCACCTATACAGCCACTGTTCCTGCTCCTTTAGCAAGTACCTGCTCTATGAATAAGGACTCCTTAGGCAATAGCGAGTAATCCATTGTTTTTAATTTTTAAAAGTCTAATTAATAATTGTATAATATCTGTTATCAATATTAAACTTACTATATGTGTATTTCAAGCACTTTTTTAATTTCATATCCTAACCACACACAGAGCTTACAGCAAAACAAAGCAGAGTTTAAGTTTATTGCTATAGGTTTTAAAGGCCCCTATGAGAGATTTGCCTTGAGATTGTAAGAGAAGATATCTCTAGCTATGTCTGTGTTGTCTAAGCAAACCTGAATGTAGATGATTAATCAATTATATGTCAATCAATTATATGTCATTCAACAGTGAACACTTCCATCTTAGCAGAAATCCCCAGGACAAAAAGTTTAGTTAGTGTTTGAATGGACATGCGTTATTACTCCGGGCTTAATGATGTCACTGGGATGTGTACCTGTGTATTTTTCTTCATTATGTACACATTGATTACATGATATTCCTATGTTCTTTGAAATACTTTGAAGATGCTTCTATGACAAGATGGAGGAGGAATTGAGTTGCCTTTCCTTCAGCTTCTACAATGTTCTAGGGGTTTTTGTGTTTCAGGTGCATTTTCTACCAGCGCCTTCCTAAGTTGTCTGTGGTGCAAAACTGTCCCTCTTTAGCGATGCAACAACAAAATGCAAAGAGGCAAGTCGATGTCTCCAAATGCTCAGAGCTCTTGGCAGAGGCAAGATTATTGGCCAAGTCCCCAAGTCCCAGTGCAGGCATGCAATTGAAAGTGAAGTTTTAAGGAGGCTAAGATTTATAGCGCCATGATATGGAGAAGTTTTTGTTTGGTTAAAAAAAAAAAAAAACAACTTTTTTTTTTTTAAATAAAAAGCAGAGACTTCATTGCCATTTTAGGTTTTTTTTTTTTTTTTTTTTTTTCCTCTTGAAGAAATGACTTTTCCTGTTGCTGGCATGTATGATTATAATAATAAATTAGAGGTAAACAGATAACGGCTTCCTGGCTGCCTTCAGGTCTGTGAGCCTGACAGGAATCTCAGTAGGAAAAATGTGCTACAAGGAGAAGAGGCTTATGTGCTGTTGCTTATTTAAGGATCCTGTGACCACGTACTTACAATATCCAGTTACAGCCTCCTTACTTTCCTTTTTGGGCAAAAGCACACGTTTGTTTGACCACTATTTTAGAGGAAGCCTACATTGCATAGCCCTTCCAATGTGTCCTTGTGTGCCCAAGCCTGTAATTGCAGCATCTGGACTTGGAGCTCTTCTGGTGGCACAATTATGGCCACATTTCCCTACAGTAGATACATTGGTGAGGCTACTTACTTCAGAGACCTCTTTGTCAGCAGGGAACGCTTTGGGGACAGGCTGCGCTCTGTGTCCTAAATGTGCTTTCAAAACGAGTTTCTCACTAAACTGTTTTGCAACAGCACTTATTTCTAACTCTGGAAGAAACACATGTTCATTGTAGGAAAACCGAAAACTCCAGAAAAGTTATAAAATAAAACCTCACAGCATATCATCCAGGAGTAGCTATCTTTAAGATATGCTGGCTTATTGTCTGCATAATATTAAAAACATATATATGTGTATTTTACATAAAATAAATAATTTATATATAATATATAGCAAAGAAGCATGCATATATATCCCACAAATATATAGTTCTATCAATAAATATGACAAAGTTGAATCACAGAGACTGAAGGTTTCAGATATTTTCATTGCTTATTCACATTCTTCATTTATAATGGATTTTGTCTCAACAAACCCATCATAAACCAGTAAATCAAAGGTGTCCAGCACCCAAACTTAGCTTAATCTATGTTAATGTTGAACACACTCAGAACTCACAATTTAGCTCGCAGTGGGGAAAACCTATCAATAACAGATCAAGCCAACTTCCCAATTAGGCATTGAATATCTCGTGTGATTTATTGAGGACTGTATTGAATGTGTAAAAAAAAAAAAGAATGGATGCATGTGTGTGTTTTCAAAACCATTGTGGGGTTGAAACACACTAAGTTGGACCATCAAAAGTCACGGACTATTTATATTTTCTACTGTTGTGTATTGTTCTAGCCAGGTGTGGCAATATAGCATTTTAGAGACAGAGGTAAGAGAATCTAAGTATAATTTTAGCCTGAACTGTAATGGTAACCTTCATCCTAAGTCCATAATATGCATTTTAATCATATCAGGTAAGATGATGCTTATTAATAATCAGTTTTCCATTTCATTTAGGATTCTAGGAAAGTCTGATAGTCTAATCGTAGCATAGGAATCCATTTTATTTATAGCAAAATCCTTTGTTTAGCCCTTTCTTTCACTGCAGGCCCCTAAAGTTTCTACCACTTTTCTATTTTGTAGGTAATGACCCACTGAGCATTTGTATAAAAGCAGCACCAACCACTATTACAGTCATAGCTCCAGTCATAGCAAGTGTTGTCTGAGCTCTCAGCTCAGAAGGGAAGCATACTACGTCCTCCGTTTAAAATATCTTCATATTTGAGATGGTTTTTTTTTTTTATGGAAAACTGCTTTCAAAATTTCTTTTAAATGTTGTGATGTAGTTTCATTTTTAAAAGGATGGCATCCCCCACACAACAAAAATCCTTTTTAAAATATTGTTCCACTAACCATAAAGGGCTGTGAGATCCACGCTCCTGGGAGAAGGTTTCTCACAGTGATGTGAGCCTGTGTTACGATGCACCTGAGGGATTCTATTACATGCAGAATTCTGAGATTCTGCTTCACTTGCTTTGGAAAACACCCAGAGAGCTATCCCTTCAGGCAAGCACCCCAGTGTCTTGAGACTTCCAACATCACACTGGACTAATAGTGAAAAAAATCTCTGACTGATATTTTGGTATTAGTTATGTTATAATTTAGTAAACTCTTTATACATCAGTTTCCCCAAACTATAAATAAAGGAGGGAAAACTGGTCTCCCCCACATGAGATTGTTAACAAAGATTAGGTTAACTAATCTATGAAAAAAAGAACACAATCTTTATCTTACTATTGCTTGGTATCACATCTCATTGGAAAATGTAAATGTAGATTAAAAATGATTGGTGTTGTCTGTGGAATGATTGTGATCTCTCCTATTTCCTCTTGTGGCATGGCTAAATTGTTTTTACCTAGATGTTTGGGATTTTCCCCCCTTTCATTCTTACCTGTGTACAACATTGAAGTTGGCCTGAGTTGAGGTCAAAAACGATAGGCAATCCTCAGAGTTCCAAGACCTGTTAAGAAAGTGCAAATGAACTGATGTCAAAGTGCAGTAGTAGCTTTAATCCTCATCTGCATGGGGTTCTCCAGGTCACTTTGAAGCTGTTAGCATGTACTTCATGTCAGCCACAAAAAGCATTTGCACTCCAAGTTCCCGTTTACTAACTCCAGCAATAAAGTGTTTCTTAAGAAGTAATTTATGGTAGGCACAGTGTCTATGTGGCTATACTCTAAACAGTAGAAGCTGAGATAGGACTATCACTTAGGCGTTCAAAGTCAGCCTGAACAACAAAGAAAGACCAAATCTCAAAAAATTTTTCGGTGTGCATGCATGTTTGTGTACATTTGTATTTTTAAGTGCAGGTCCACCATTTCTGCCCTGCATTTTTATGAACTCACATTCTTCTGGTTTGGGAGGCAGAGGCTTAATCCCTGAGCCATCTATCTAGCTATCAAAAAATAAAAACTTTTAAGTAAAATTTGAAAGTACATTTTGATATCCCTGTGTAGAAAATTTATCCAATGAATAATCTCTGAGTTTTCATATTTGTAATCAGAGATATACTGAGTACTGAAGATACAAACTGGATTCATCAAAATTCCTTAATCCAGCTTCTTCCTGTGTCATCTTTCTGCAGCAAAGGCCTATAAGGAAGAATCTTCTGCACTGTTCAGCTTGTGACTACTTTCTGCTAAAGATTAATGTTTCTGAGATTGCTGGCTGGCTTCTAGATGTTCCAGTCCTTATAAAATGTGCGATTCAGCCAAGAATCTACTCTGTATAATTCCCAAAGAAAAGCCCTCTACACGGGCCTCCCTGTTTCAAGTCATGTCCAGTTGCACTGAGAAGCTTATGCAGCCCCTACATTTCTGTGGAATTTCTCTCAGACCTATGACTCTGTCAAGCTGAGTTTCTCTCCTTCCCAATCTATGGAAATAGACGGCTTGGGCTAAGAACTTTGTGTGAGTTAATTAGGACCCCTAACAAGTAGTCTTTTACTGAAACCTGACCCAGCTCATTCTCACTCGTGGAACTTGCTGAAGAACATGTCAAGCCATGACAACAGCCTGAGAAGACCCAGGCAGCCTCAGGGCTGCTCTCTGTTAGTCAAGTGCAAATGGCCGTTGAGATTTTAGCTGGACTGGTTCTGGTAGGTGCAGGAGGTGCTACAATTGTCTCTCCACAAAAAGATTGGTGATGTAGCTGAACTTCCTGTCCTACCTGTGTAGGAAAGTAGAGTTGAGTGATTGAATGCCCCTTGATAGACAGACAATTCACCTCAAAGGGGACTTATTTTGTTGGTAGGCATATTGGTAACTGGTTTTGGCTTGGTTCTCTCTTCATAGCTGAAATTCTTCGTCTGCTGTCCTCAACTAAGCTAAGTCCTGAAGCAAACGTTTACGAAGTGCTTTGCCATGCAGTGCGCGTGGTACTGGACATGCTTAACCCCCTTGATCTTTGCAAGGTTCCCATTAGGTGGATGCTGTTTTTATCTCCTCTGAAGTTGAGGAAAATGAGCTTTAACAAGGTTATACAATTCACAGCCCATGTAGTTTGTGCTATCGAAATACGTGGCAGTGAAGTCTTAATTCCAACCCATGTTCTGGGACTGTAAAAACCCTTTGGCTTATCATTATCCTACACTATACTTTCTGAAATCCCATTCACAAATGTGTTTGGAGAGGTGTATGTGTGCTTGTGAATTTTAAGTCTTTATTTTGAAGGTTTTATAAGTCATCTGAGGCTTAAGAGGGTCACTGACTAGCCGGATTCCAAATCTTCTGCTGTGTGGCAGCGGTGGTGTGGACACAAATGACCCACCCTTCCACATTCAGGCCAGAGATGTGCGTCAGTAGAAACATTTGGTTAGTGGATGAGGAAGACCTGCAGGTCTTGAGCTGAGAGGCAACCCTTCAGAGACATAAGTGATTTGTCCATTTCCCTGACTCTTCAACAAATAGCTGCTGAGGCAGCAAAGCTGCAGGGTAGTAAATAGGTGGCTCACAGACACAGAAATCATCCATCTCAAACATTCTATGTAGTTCTGTCATTTCCTCCTCAACCTGGCGTGCAGCTTCAGCATCTATTGTAATACACTTGTGCTATTCAGTAGGTGTTTTTGACTAGTCTAATGTCCACAGCAAATTAGAATTATATCCTCTCTCTATATAACATTGTCACAGTCATCTGTCAAAAAAAAATCTCAGTGTCAAATAACAACAGAATCTGTTCTGACATCAACTGTCAATACCAACATCTCTCTGAATTGAAGATGTTGTGTCTTTGTGGTTAGTTCAAGAACTGGAAGGGCTAACAGTGATTACTTCATGAGTGTTTCAGCAGCTGCAGGATGCATGCAGTGAGCCGAATTAAGACCATCAGAATAAAATGCCAAAGCTGTATTTAGGACTCACCAACATACTTGAAAGGGAAAGAATAAAACAAGAATTAATACTTGCTGAGCTCACACTGCTTTTAAAACTGTCTGTGTGCTGAAGTTGAATAACCTACTTCAGGTCTCAAAACGTGAGTGCTTAGTAATTCTTTTACAACTGCTACGGAATGTCAGTCAGGGGTAGGGGCTAAGTGGCTTTGTTTATGACCCTATAATCTTCAAAGAACAGCATATTCAAACCCAGGTCTGATTCCAGAGCCTGTGTAGACTGTATCATACTTAGGAACCTAAATATCATTTGGGGCGTCTAGATTTAATGAATTACATCTGTATTTTAATGAGACCAGTGCATTCTACAGAGGTCATTACAGATGTGTAGTGAGTGAAAACATGGACTTCAGTTACTTCTCTGAGTGCTGTGTCTGTATCGAACATAGTACTGACTATCCATATAAGACAGTGGACACAAAACGCTAAGAAGGTATTCTTTGCTATTCATTCATTTCATGTGAATCGTCAATATCGGCACCTCTCTGAATTGAGGGTGTTGTGTCTTTGCCTTGTGTTGTGTGTGTTCTTGAACTGGAAGGGCTGACAGTGATTATTTCTGTTATTCTGATATGTGCTGCTGTTGCTGTGTTATAGCAACCCGTGGAGAAGTGACAACCAGACCCCATAGAGTGCACATCTTCTACTTGTCAGGGTGTCTGTGCAGCCAACTTCAGAGAGCTGCTCGCTCAACAGCTCTTTTATCTAGAAAGGCAGAGGCAGAAGCAGGATTCTGGAGGATTTGATAGATGGCAAAGTCCGGGTAAGGAGGTCTTCAGTACACTCCAAGGTAATAGATTTATATGCTTTACCCCAACTTTTTTTTTTTTTTTTTTAACTTTACCAAGCTACAGCAAAGAAATGGGAAAACTGTGTCTCTGTTTCTCTCCATGTTGGCTGTGGCTCAGACCATATTTATTCGGGTAATAGGAATACCTGGCCTTTAGATGCAACTTAATCTCCACCATTCCAAAGATTACCTTTCTGAGGTCATCTTAATGTGATGTCTATGCAATAAACATCTCAGGTTTCTGACCATCCCAAAGGATTCTAGTATCACATGACTTTCCATCTTGAAGTGAATACCTTCACCCTGTCTTACATACTGTATAAGGCTGAGGAATGTTTTGGTAGTATGAGTAGCATATATTTTGAAATTGTAAATTTCTGCTACTTTAAAATGTGCATGACATTTCTGGTGGAATACAGGCTTTCACCTAATATTCAAAAGAGAGGATTAAAACTCAAAGTAAAGTATCTAAAATAAGGTAACTTTTTTCCTTCTAGTTCTTTCTGTTTAAAGGTACAGCCAATAAAGGAAAGGGACATATTTTGTTATTTCAAAGGAAAAATATCAGATGTAATATCTCAGGCAGCTTACTAAAGCAAGTGACTTGTTTTACTTGTGCTACTCACAAATGCATGTAAACTGATGTTTCGATGTGTTTAAATACAAACTACATTCTTCTTTCCTTTTTCTATCTACATGAAGGTTTGCTATTTTTTTATACCCATCAAAATAATGAAGTATTGTTTCTGTTAATCCAAATGTAAATGTGCAAATGCCAAGTCTTCAGGATTCTTTATTTATTTTATTATTCTTTCACTTATGTATATATGGGTGTGTACATATGGGGGTGTTTGTAGGTGCATGTGGGTATAGAAGAGGGCACTGTGTGTGTCCATGGAGACCCAAGGGTGACTTCAAGAATCATCCCAGATCGTTCTATCTCCTTATTGCTTTGCTCTGGGGTTTCCCAGGCTCTGCCTTCCAGCTGTCAGTGCAGGCTACTGCCATCTCCCCCTAGCATTTCTTGGTTTTGTTGTTTGTTTGTTTGTTTGTTTTTGTTGTTGTTTTAATATGTGATCTAGAATGCAAACTCAGGACCTTTTGCTTGCAAGACAAAGGCTTAACTCCGAGGCATCACCTGAGCTCCATTTTTAAATTTTGCTTTTTTGAGACAAGTGTGAGTGTGTGTGTGTGTGTGTGTGTGTGTGTGTGTGTGTGTGTATGTCCATGTACAGGTACTTGCTCTCCACCCCAGGACAACACTGAAGTCTTCATGCTTCTGCCTTGGCCTCCTCAGTGCCGGGATTGAAGTGTACTCTTTTTCCTACCAAATTTGGTTGAGAAGCACTAAGGACAAATATTCTACCCATGTGGCCAACATGCCTTTTATTACCTATATGTTTCAGTAGCACAAGTAATAGCCATGAATACAGAAACTCTCTCTCTCTCTCACACGTACACACACACACACACACACACACACACACACACACACACACATACACCTTTGTAAGGGTACTATTATGTCTTTGCAATAGATGATAGAACGGAATCTCAAACAGATTAAATAAATTATTCAACATTATCCAGATAGGCAGCCTAAGTTATTTTACTTCCTTCCTTCCTTCCTCCATCCTTCTCCCATCTCGCTCTCCTTCCCTTCTTCCTCCTTTTCTCTTCTTCTTTCTCTCCCCTCTCCTTCATTTCTCTCCCCTCCTCTCCCATTTACATTTTTTACCTATTCATTTTTCTCCTTCATTGACTACGAAACTCCAGCAGCAACATAGAGAGTGCTGTAGAAGCACAGAACATAGCAGTAGGGAGCATAAAGGAAGCTGTGTGACATGTTGTAAGCAGAGCTTTGGCTCTCCCTCCTCCCATCCTCCCCCCTCCTACCCTCCCGTCCCCTGGGTAGGAGAATATGAGCTGAGTTCAGGGCTATCCAGTTAGAATTAGGAACACGGAAGTTAAAAGAAACCTCATATATCAGCAAGCCTTGTTTCTAACCTGGTAACTCATGATAGCACTTTAATAAGAATACAGAATTCTAGGTCTAAACCTATGTTTCTCGACTGAGCATATCTGATGTATCTGGTTTTAAAGTCACAGGGAGGCCAACAACAAAGACTGAATGATAGTCAGCCTCTTTATTGTATTGATACAACAGCTAAATCCAAGAGAAGCCATAGATTTGTCGCAGTAAGAATCACGGTCAGAATTCACACCCCTGCCCAATTTTTAACACATTCTTGAAGAAGAAGGTTGGTTTGCATCTTTGTGATATAAATAAATACATCTCCCACAGCAAATAGTCTTTTATTTTTTAAAATATTTTATTTAGTTATGACAGAGAGAAGGGGGATACACAGAAGATCAAAGAACAATTTTCCTTCCAACATGTACGCTTCCAGGGGCCAAAATCAGGCCCGCAGGTTTGCAAACATGTGCCTTACCCACTGATCTATCTCTCTGGCCCCAAAAGAGTCTTTTAAGAATCTGTCTTGCAAGCTGCTTTACAATACATTTAACTAAGTTAGCAAACGTTTTCCATATAAGGCATTGCAATATTACTGGGATAATTAACAAAGTTGTAGAGTTCCTTACTGTTATGTAATCTCTTTCAAGCTTTTCATTCTGCTCCTAAGAGGCATGTAAACATATCCATTCATTTTAGCAAAATGTCACAGTCTACGCAAAGGTTTTGAACATTGTGTTCAAATAGATGATATCTCTGAGTTCTCATAGGACATGTTACAATATGAATTTGTCTTTGTTTGAAGCTTTCTGAAATTGAAACTAGTCCAATTGTTTAATCCTCCATTTAAATCTTTAGTTCAAAGATTGGAACAGTTGAGCTTCAGTCAAAATCCAACCTCTTAACTCTGTAGGTCTCTGGACATACCACTGACCTTCCTAGAAAAACCTCAAATAGGAATAATTCACCCTTATCATCATGGTCTTTGTAGACAGTTACTATGTGAATTGCATTAAACAAATTCTGTAAATAAGGATTCCACTTGTGTGGTAAGCATATAAGATGCATGTGTTGAAATGTGTTGTGCTATTTGATTTATTTTTGATGTTTAAGGGAGTACAAATACTATCCTAACTTGATTTTATATATATATATATATATATATATATATATATATATATATATTTATAATTATCACACTGTTCCTCACTAATGCATCCAAAGAAAATAATAGTAATAACAATAAGAAGAAAGAAAGATGAGACAAGGTGAGATAGCACAGACAGGAGGAAGCTGGTGGTAGGAGGGCTTTCCTCTCCAGAAGGTCAGCATGGGAACCACAAAGGTTCCTGCCTGCGGCCAGCGGCAAAACCCCCACCATTCTCAGAGATTGCCATCATGTGGCCTGCGGTGCCGGCGAGAATCAGGAGCATGTGTGGTACTCAAACCCACAATGTCATTGGCGATCTACGAAGAACTTACTCCTATGAAAATGCAGGGCACCAAACAAACCTATACAAGGGTTGAATTCTTCTTTCAAATCTGAATCTGAGATTTTTATAAAGTCTGAATTTACAGAATGAAATGCATGAAAAAGTTGTATCTAGAGATTTTTTTAAAGCAGTTCATTGCAGGGAAAAGAAGTTAAGGACCCAACACTGAGCTCTTACAGACCTTACCAGTCCATGAAGTACAACCATCTGCTCACTCTCTAATTCTCAAAGCCTATTTTCAAAAGTTAGCTAAAATGGAAATGCTAGAGGTCAGCAAAATATGTGGGCATGTCTGGTTTGTCCTCATTCTAACTGAAAAAAAAGTGACCTGAACTATTTTAAAAATTAGCTTGATATATGGGGGAATAAAGAATTTATTTTGCAGCATGGTTTTTTCTGTGAATTGAACACATTTGCGATTAAGTCACCAAGCACTGATTTCCATGGTATATAACTATGCTAATGACTGAGACTAAATACTAAATTTTCACAGGCCAAAGATAACAATTACCATCATTATTAGAGAGCTCTGTCCGAGGAGTCTGGTATGACCTTCCATGGCCAGCCAGAGGAATTTTCCTGTGTGTTGAAAGGCTGCCTCACACTAATGACTTTGTTCACACTGTACTTAGTTAGAGTATCATTTTTGAGTCATTAAAAATAAATAAATATTTTTTAAAAACTGGGAGCTAAAATGGGAGCCAAGGTTTTACCAATGGCTTCTCCATCAATTTGGTTACCGTGAGGGGGAAAACAGTGCTGTGTTAATTTGGGAACAGAAGTACAATGATGTCACCACCGTTGCTGCTTGCTAATGTCTGTCCCCTCCTCCCAGTCTGGCCATAGGTATAGACAAAGCATGACTATTTGTAGAAGGGATAGATGACTCCTTCCTGTGAGTGTATCATCTTCAGAATGCATCGATCATTTGAGTTTGAGAGCTGTGGAAACAAGAAAATGATTTTACACCAGAAACATACTGAGATTCAGTTGAAGGAAAGCTCCAATTTGGTACCATTTGGTAAAACCCAATAGTCAGAGAACCCAGTATTGCCCAAGCAATTTATTTTCTTCTACATGACACTAATCTGAGTTCGCATGAGGGAAGGCCCAAGGCACCAATTCAACCTTCAACATCACTGAAAAGCCAACTCAACTCTGCTTCCTTTGCAAGTGTGCTAGGCAGTGAGGAAGGGGACTATGTTGGATTTGGGTAAGTTATGAAATGTGTATGTTCCGAATGCCATGGCTTTCTGGAATCCTATTCTGAGTAAGGCAGGCCTGTTTAATCTGGTGGTTTGAAATCTGGCTGGCTCAGTTCAATCATGAATCCAGCTCGCCAGTGCTGAGAGCTCCTGCCCTGGATCTCTTTTTAGTCCAGACACAAGCTCATGCATGGCTCAGCTCATGTTCCAGTGGATTCTCTGTAACTTCTCTGATCGTTAGCCAGGCCTGGTGGAACTGGGCTGGCATTCATGCAACAGAACGATCACAAGGGTATAGAATGTTAAGTTTGTATTCTCACACCCCTTAGAGATCTCTTGGTTGATAAGAAATGCCTTTATGGAGCTGGGGAGATGCCTCGGGGATTAAAGCCTTTGTCTCCCAAGCAAAAGGACCTGTGTTCAGATCTCCAGATTTTAGGTAAAAATGCTGGCCAGATATGGTGACAACCTTTAATTCTGGCCCTGGAAGGTGGAATCTGGAAAACCTCAGAGCAAAGCAATAAGGAGGTAGTAGAACAATCTAGATAATTCCTGATGTTATCCTTGGGCCTCCACAGGCACATAATCTCAAGTGCCCTCTGGTACACACACACACACACACACACACACACACACATCAAACAAAATGCCTTGATGAAAACAGACTTAACTAAGGAAGATGAATAAATATTTATATGTGTATATACTACACACACACACACACACACATATATTTATCCAAATACAAGGGGAAAAGATGGTGGTTTAATTAAAACCTCAAGTGTATCAATGTTAAAAGTTTGAAGGGTCACTGTATTTTTAGCTCTGCACATTTGTTTTCATGTAACTTAATGTATTGGGTATTACACCAGATGTAAACCCCAAGAGTTAATGACTTAAACAAAAGGTTCATTTTACTTTTCTTGGGAGGTGTTTAGAAGGCAGCTCTCCTCCTCATTTTCTGATGGGACCAGGATTTCTTGAGTTTGTGTTTTTACCAGTCATGATGTCACACTCCCTTCCATACTCAGTTGCAAGGAGAAAGGACACCCCAACAAGGAGCTATAGGCTTGACAGACGATAGCAACAGGATTTGAGCTCATGTCTATCATGTGACCCAATGTAATCCCAAGAGAAGCACGGAACTGAGGATTCTTATCCTCAGGAGCAAGCAGAGAATGGAATTTGGCAGGCAACAAGTAGCTAGGTTCACAGTTTTCATTATTGAATTTTTTACCTTCCCAAGAAAGCAGAAAGCATGAAAATAATTTGTAACTGTTCAAAATAATTTCTTGAAGAAAATTTCTTACATTGTTGAGTGTCTTACAGCCTCAAGAGATAATTTGGAACTGTAATTCCCCCAATATAAGAACTTACTAGAGAAGTTCTTGCCTATAGCATATTGCAATGTATGACCCCTCCAAGTCTGAGAATTTGCATTTTCCTATTTCTCTTGTCCATGATGGGTTTTGGAAGACCCTCAGAGAAGAGACTTGGCATGAATATTACGGAATATCATGCCTATAAACCCATTGTGCGGGCAGAAATGGAGAGGTAGTGCCTCGTTCTAGCCTCACAGCTCTCTGGAGCCCTTTTCGGTTGTCTTCTACCTCAGAAAGTGGAAAAAGCATGTGTTTGGATGGTTGCGGTTGGAAACTGGGTAATCTCACCCCTCCCAATTGATTTAATAGCAGGGCTGAGGAATGGTTTCCTGACCTGTGTGAGGGAGTGCACAGATTCCGAGCAAAACATCAACAAAGACCATGTATGGATTTTTATTTCTGTTAGTGGAAAACAAGCAGGCTTATATTTTCATGGCGATTCTAGGAGAACTATTACAGTTTTGTTTTAGCTATAATATTGCTAGACTTCTTCTTTAATATATAATATTTTATATGGTAATATAATATTTTCATGGCAAGGATTTTCACTCAGCATTCGTCATTTAAGAATTCTGAGCCATCCATTAAGAGTTTTGGAAAATAATCCGTGTAAGTCAAAACACATCAAAGCCAGGAATGTGATCACACTTTAAGGAGGGTTTCCATGGTGTAATAGTTAGCACTTTGAATTTTAAGAAGCACCTTGTAAAAATCTGCTGTTGTGCTGGGGAGGTCATGCAGAGGTTAAAGCTTTTGTCTTGCAAACAAAAGGACTCAAGTTCAGATACCCAGATCCCATGTAGAAATGCCTGGCATGTATGGCAGCAGTCTGTAATTCCAATCCTGCAAGATAGAACGCATAGCCTGGGAAACCCTAGAGCAAAGCAATAAGGTGGTAGGACAACCCAGGATAATTCCCAGTGCTGTCCTTGTGCTTCTGCAGGTACCCACACTCAAACACCATTTTGTATAGGCACGCGCGCGCGCGCACACACACACACACACACACTAATTAAATAATAAAACCCACTTGTCAAAAAGGAAATCATAATCTCAGGAGATAATATGCTTGAAAGATGGCTCCCTTCAGTTCTTCCAAGGGTTCTAATGCCCTGCCTCATGGAATCACTCCTTCACTGCTTCGGAGCAGTGACCAGATGATGGCCACAGCTGGCAGGATCCCTGGACAATGAAACTGTGAATAGCAAGAAAGATATTGTTTTTCCCCTTCTTTTTAGGTAAAGTCGGGGTTCTTTCAGCTTGGGGCTCTCCTTTCCTTTCCAGGTCCTTCCCTGATGCGCATCTGTAGCAGACACAGGTCTGCAGTGCAGTGACAGTCAAGCACCAGGCTGTAAAATGGAGATATAATAACCTCTGCACACTGTTACAGGTTTTTTGTAGAATTTGAAAGTATATGATTTTTTTTTAAAAAAAATGTGTT
Organism: Typhlomys cinereus; assembly: GCA_023101885.1. Lineage (NCBI taxonomy): Eukaryota > Metazoa > Chordata > Mammalia > Rodentia > Platacanthomyidae > Typhlomys > Typhlomys cinereus. Next base: position 1,214,223 of record JALPQD010000003.1, on the reverse strand, counting down.
CCAAGTGAATTTTTAAGATCGTGAGATCATTATGTGTCATAAGACCCAGCTACCTCCCTGCCAGTGCTCACAGCTTGGCTGATTGTAGGTCAAACATGAACGTGCACAAAATCTCCTCCTGCGGTCGTTCAAGATCCCAGCCTTCTAAGTGATTTCTCAGAGTATTTTTTTTTTTTCCGATGAAATGACCCATTTCATTAGGTTATGAGACTCTTTCTTTCAACAAATTATCGGCCAAGCTAAAGACAAAAGATAAAGTTGCTTTGAAATAGAACAGCATCCATAGCTATGTGAGTGATCAGTAGAGAGCAGGCCTCCATTGAAACAGATCTGTATATTCACAACGTGAATATTTTTTCGCAGGTATTGGGCATGAGACAGTAGTAGAAGGACCACAGATAGATTTATAAAAAAAAAAAAAAATGATTTAAAAAAAGCCCTGCATGTGCAGAGGTTACATTTTAGCTGGGAGAATAAGACAGGCCCTGAGGTAGAGTATGCACACATGATCAAGGAAGCGAAGAGTCTGAGTGACGTCAGGCGAGGAGGTGGATGCATGTCATCAGAGAGACTGCAGGGCCCCACGCCTCCAAGGGCCTTGGGCCACTGTGGGTGGGGACATGGTATTTACTGGGAGTAAGATTGGCTGCTGTTGAGGGAAGTGAGCAAGGACTCATGGGGCTCTAGTGTTCGTTTTGATGGTATCTTTCTGCCTGTATCATGAAGAACAAGTGTGAGAGAGTGGGAAGGAGTGGAGGCTCAACTGCTAAAATATCCATGTTTCAGTGCAAGCTTGTTACGGCAACACTAGCTGCTCTGTGTCACAGAAAGAAAATAGCAGAGACGCTTTCTCTGCTCCTACTTTGCTGCATGGAGTCACTTAGAGGAACACTTATGCTTTGCAAATGTAATCTTTTAGTTCTCCAAGGAAAAGGTTGGTAGTTGCTGAGCAAGGGAGACTGAGTCAGTTCTGTGTGGCTGCCTCTGCTCTGGCTGGGACCAGCCAGAGGGCCTGGAGCTCTAGGCTTTCCTGTACCTCTTTCCTGGCTCTTGATTAAGGTTAACCAGTCACAAAATCTGGGAGAAGAATTTGTGCTTATTCTTCCACTCTCAATCGCAGAGATGTCGGGCAATAGACCAAGGCAGACCAGCACTTTCCACTTTCAGCACATCCTGTGGGTGGACATGTGTATGGGTGATTATTTCTAGGTAATTGGTGAGGATGGGAATTTCACGCTGCTAATACAGACTTTGCCTCTATCTACTATAATACCTTTGTAACTCTTGAGCTCATTTTGAGTCTTATTTTACTTTTTTATTGGGATAATAGAACATGAAAACTATCCTCTTAAATATTTTTTCATGTATTAGAGAGAGGGAGGAGAAAGAGAGGGGGAGAGAGGTGCTCGGCCCACATTGGAAATCAGGACAACTTTAGGAAGTCAGTTCTCTCCTTTGATCATGTTGGAGATCAGGGTTCAAACTCAGGTTTGCACAATCATCTTTACCCACTGAGCCATCTCCTCAGCCAAGCAAAGTGGTGCACTCTCTCTTACTTATCTTGGTACTTGATAGCAACCATTAGCAAATCCCTACTTCCTCTTCTTCCAAGTTCCCTTCACCCCAGAGTACTTTCTTCTACTCATATGGCTAGCGTAGAATGCCAAGAGGGACTCTTCTGTCTGTGATTGATTTAACTTACTGGCACAATAGTCTAATTTTAATCCAATTTGAAGAATATGACAGGATTTTCTTCTTGTTTAAGGCTGAATCATGTTATAATATATATTATATATAGAAGCTCTTGTTAGAAATGAGATTTAAAAATACGTTCTCCCATCTATATGTGCTTTTGAGTATTTCCTTTGCAATGAAGAAACTTATTAGTTCAATGCAGTTCCATTTGTCTATTCTGGCTCATGTTGTTTATGCTTATTCATCTGTACTACCCACAGTAGCCTACAAATTCAATGTAGTTCCCAAAAAAACCACAATGCCTTTTTTTGTTAAAGTAGCAAAGCAGTCCTGAAATTCACATGGACCAAGAAAGACCTTGTGTCGTTAATGCAATCCTGAAATTCACATGGAATCATAAAAGACTTATATGTAACCAAAGCCTGAAAAAGGTGAATAGTGCTCAAGGCTTCATGCTTCTTGGCTTTAAAGCAAATCATTACCGAAGCAGCATGTTTCTGGCATTCAAATGTTCATATAGACCAATAGAATTGAAAGGCGAGTCCAGAAATGAGTCTACATATTTGAAGGAGCTGATTTGTGATAAGGTTTCCAGGAATTCACAAGGAAAGTCAAGTCAGAGAATAATATGAGGAAAACCCAGACAGTCCCTTGCAGAAGAATGAAACTGGACCTTTGTCATATACCACACACAAAAATCAACCCCAACAACTTAAGTGGAAGACCTGAAGGTATAAAACTCCAAGAAGAAAATGTAGGCCAAGTTTCATGGGACCAGTCTGGAGATTCTTTCTTGCAGAGAAATTTGGTTAAAATTTTTCTTTAAAATCATCATTCAAAAATCATCTTCACAGCTTGTGAGATGGCTCAAAGGCTAAAAATATTCATCCCACAAACCTAACAACTTAAGTTCTTGCCCCAGAACCCACATAGAGGTAGATTGAGAAAACCAACTGCACGAAATTATCTCCACACATATGCCACAGCACACCCATACTCACCCTTCAGGCACACATATGCACACATACATGCACCTAAACACACATACACACACACAATCATTTTTTAACAAACAGCTATCTTCAGACCTCAAGTAAAAGAGTTCTTAGTTTGGACAGTCTGTTGTCACGGTCAACTCAAACTTCATAACAAAAAACACCAACTAAGTAGCTTAAACAGAAACTTAGGTACAGGTGCCCTTCCTGACTTGCAGATAGCAGCTCCCTTCTTACGCTGTCTTCACAGAATGAATAGAGATCTCTGGTGACACTTCCCTTTCTGACAAGGACAGCAGCCTTTTTGGAATAGGACTCCATCCTTCTGAACTCATTTTATGTGTTGTCAGTCCCTCCCATGCTCTATCTTCAACCACAGTCACATTGGGAGTTTGCACTTCAGCATGTGAATTTTTGTGGGGAGGGAGAATGAGATAATATGTAGTCCCTCATACTGGTCTGATAACTATAGTTTATTTTTTAAAAGGAATTTTGCCATATTATTTGTATAAGCCTACTAAGCAGGTCAAACTTTTTCTCTCATTTTCAATATTGACACTAAATTTTCATCAGGGTAGTTTCCTGAGACCACCTGGTATTTTTACTTATAAACACATACATATAAAATAACATTGTATGCATCAGTGCCAGGATATTGCTCATTAAAAACATAGGTGAAAATAGAAAATTAAGTTCCTGTTCTTAGACTCCTACCCTCTGTGCAGTTATGCACTATCCTGCCAGTAACAGTTAACATTTAATCTACTAAAGTAGCTAAATATCTTTGCTGGAGATCCTACTTCACAATGGATGTTCAGCTTTTAGTTGCAAAAGATCGTCATATGTGAACAGCACTGCAAAACATTGTTTTTTATAATCTCTCTCTCTACAAAGTCTGAGCAAGGTAAATATCTAAATAACAAATATCACAAAAATAGAATTTTGTTTAGAATAATATTCCAGAGAAGTTTTGTGACCTGTGAAGAAATTTTGAATGGGCTCCTATCACTCATGTATGTGAGGAACACATTTCATAACCTTATAGTATTGTTCACAGTGAGTGAAATTGTCAATAAGAAGAAAAAAACTTGTAGTTATCTACCCCGAGTTATACTTCTATCAAACTTGAGGTCACCCTTCCCCCTTTTCCTCTCAGGTGAATGACCCATTGTATAGCCAATGCCTCAGGACACATGGAAAGATAGGAAAAGAAAGTAAACTGGGTGGTGGGGCCCAGGGTATGCACTGGGCCACAGTCCCACCCAAACTGTTGGGACCTCCCAGCCTCCAAGGTTTCCTACCAGGAAGCAGCTCTTTCTCCTTGGTGAAGGCTTTCAAGGGAAAACAATCTCCACGCTTTCCCAGCATATTATCCCACCAGCAATCTAGAGGAGAGTGGAGATGGCAAAGCAGCTGAAGCTGCGAGCAAGCTGGCTCCCTCCGCTGCCACCTCATTTGTCGCCAGGGTAGACCCACGGTGACTTGGCCCTGCTTTCCTTCACCTCTCCATGCAGGTTCTTCCCCATGACTCTGCTCAGGTACAGAGAGTGACCTAGACAGACGATCTCTGGGGAAGATAAGGCCTCAAAAGCCAAAACAATGGCTGCTAGCCCTCAGGGATGTCCTGGCTGCCAGGCAAGGCGGTGAATGCTTTCCAAACATTTTCTCTTCTAATCCCTATGATAGCTTGAGCACTACCCTTGTGATTATCCTTATCAAGAAATGAGAGCTGGGCTGGAGAGACTGCTCAGGGGTTAAGGTACTGCCTCTCTAGCAGAAGGGCCTGAGTTCAGATCGCAGGTCCCACATAAGAATGCCAGGTAGAAATGGAGGTGGCATGTACTTTCTGACCATGGTGGGCAGAGTCAGGAAAATTCCAGAGCCAAGCAAAAAGAAGGTAGAAGCAGTCCAGGATTCCCAAAGTCACTCTTGGTCCTTCACAGGGACACAGAGTGCCCTCTGACACACACACAAATAAACAAACAGATAGATAGATAGATAGATAGATAGATAGATAGATAGATAGATAGATAGATAGATAGATAGATAATAAAATCTTTAAAAAAAGAAAAGAAATGGGAGCTTAGAAAGGTCCAATAACTCGGCCAATAGGCAACTAAAAAGAGGCAGAAAGAACCAAGGTTCAAATTTTGTCCCTGGCTTTCCTCTTAACATAAACATTTTCAGGGTCTTCTCACCTTTAACAGGGAGCAAAGATCTATGTTGTGTCATTGCTCTTAACAGTGCCTCCCCTCCCCCCAGGAACAGAAGCATTTTGTGGATGCACTTGCTGTTTACTTCCTGGAGTCTGGAATCCAATCTGTTTTCTCCACCAGATAAAGATTTACATGGCAGGAAAAGATTGAGGAGGCACAAGGCCGAAAGTGTTCATTATTTAAAAGTGCATTGTAATGTGAAAGTCAAGCAACAGAAAGGTGAAGCCATTGTGGTTGGCTTGCGTGAAAGCGAAGTGGCAGAGGCCGGAGCTACCTGTGTGTGGGGCGGGAGCCAAGCCTAGAACCCGCTGTCCCGCTTCCCTGCAGGAAACTTTCATTAGCTTGGGGGAGGCAGCACCCTACTCCCATTTTCCCTTAGGGACTAATTGATTTCAGCTAAGGGTGAATGGGTGCACTGGACTGTTCTTAATCTGTATTTCAGGCATCCAAGACTTTGGCTGGGTCCAGGCAGGTCAGCAACCCAACAGCTGGAAAGCGTTCTATTCTTCCTTTGTCTTCAGAGGAGAAGAATCAGGGAGTCATTTGTTGCCTTAGCCACCTTGGGAATCTGCTACCAGTGAATTCTGCCCTGGGCTCTGTCTCTCTGTTGTCTCTGTTTAGAAAGTTTTGTCTAACTCCTATACTACCTCAGGAAGAGGGAACATAGATTCCTGCCTTGGATCCCCTCTACACTTAATCTCCCTGATGCTTCATTTCCATTTAAAACAAACTTTGGCTTCAACTTTCCATCGTTCCTTTTACTCTCACTCTAAAATCTTCCCTACTCTCACTAAAATCTTCCCTTAAGATAGAAGCTTTGGCCCTGAGGCGCTAGGTTCCCATCAGCATTAGGCAGCATGGTCTCTTAGGGAGACAGATGCGTTGCCATGGGAATGCCTATCGATAGAGAATGCGGCCAGACTCTCCACTGCAATTCTCATGTGTCTCACCTCCCTCCAGCTTCATATGGTCAGTCAATGTTGAATATAGACTCCTGAGGGCTACACTAGACAAAACGAGCTATTTATGTTGACCCCACCTGGGAGAGAGACTGCATTGTGGTCAACAAAGGAGTCTTTCCCTATGGCTTGGTTTCCTCACGGGCCAAATAGAACATTTGTGGCTATTTGAAAGCGTGAAGACACGGTGTGCTATTCAAAGAGCACAGTATCTGGCACATGTGGCTACTGTCTATATTGTCTATATTGTCACCATGGTTATTATTGTTGCTGGGATTTTCGCTCTTCTCAGTCTCAAGATTCTGGAAGCTTTGTGCTTGGACTCCATCTCACAGGCACAGCGTCAGCACAGAACCCACCGTACCCACGTACATGCTAAAGAATGCTCAGAAAAGTCACAAGTCCTGCTTTGACACCCACCACTGAGTCAGGGCTGCCTCCCCCGCATCACGTTCTTGTTTTCTTTAAAACTTCTCTGACAAGGACTGTGGATAAAGTGATGCTCCAGAAGCGAGCAACTAATCGAAGTCATGGATTTTTAGCATAAATGAACTCTCGGTTACATTAGGCTAACTTACAGGAAGTTAAGCAAATAATAATGAACCTACTTTTCAGTTAATCTACTAATGTACTAAAAATGTGTTACTATTGTTTGTCTTCTACTCAGGAGAAAACGCTCTCAAGACACACATCCTATTTCTAATATTTGAAGGATCTAATGAATAAGGTTTTTACTGGGTGGGGTGTGGGGAGTCCCTTTCCTTTGGTTTCTTTATTGATTTTCTATATGGTAGTTTTCTGCTCTTCCATTAATTGAGGAACCACACATTTATTTTCACAAGTCAAACAACAGCCTTCCACCCCTGTGTTTCATAAGTCAGAATTTTTTCCAACACTGATCTAATGACAAAGTTCTATCCATGTTAGGAGCTGGCATGTGCTTTATAGCAAGCTTCTGCTGATCCTCCCTGGCCTAGTGTTGTGTAAACGTATCCAGTCTTCTCTTGAGTCATCTCAGTCTGCTGTTTATACAGGGTCCCGGTGTTCTTTAACGACAGCCCACAAATGCAGCCAGACATGCTATGTCCAGCTTAATGCGCACGCCTCATCCTTCCCTTCTTGGCTTGTTGCCCTTTGGCTAGCCATCCTCTACTCACACCTCTATTACGCTTGTACCATTCTTTGGATCAGGCCCTTGCTTCAAGGACAGATACTTTTCCATGCTTTCATCTCCCTTTGCATTCATGTAAATCACATACAATTACCCAATTCACTCTAATGCTTCATGTTCTGTTGCCTTGCATGGACTTCAATGCCTTGTTGAAAAGTGCTGTGTTTCACAGTCTGTATTCATTCCATTGCTGATCTAATGACAAAGGGCCAACTGCAAAAGTTTAGTCATTGAATCTTTCATAACATAAAATCCCTTTTCTATAAGGTCATTCAACAATGCTGTTATTTGACAATGTTTCATGCAAGGGATACTCAGTCACACTAATTTTTCTTGATTGTGGTTTTTGATAACAGGATATTTAATACAATGGCAATCCACCACGCCAATGATCTCAAATGAAAACCAGTTCCCAAAGCAAACTGTATTCTGAGAAAATGTGCCTTCCCTGAACTGGAGGATTTCCCCAGAGTATTAAAAACATTCATGGGATTTTGCCCCTACTATGTGATATACCCTGTAAATTAGACTGCGGCTCCTTGAGATAATGATTTTAGGGTAAGATCTTATTACACATCAACAATTCTTAGTTCTGTATCGTATGTCTGGTTGTAAAGCAATGCTTAGTTAAGTGCTTGCCTGCGGTTTCTGTTACTCCAGGGGCTGAGTTGGGAGTGTACCCTGAATCTACAAGGTACAGACTGAACCTAATCATGCTCTCAGAAACAAAACATAAAAATTAAAAAAATAAAGCCAATACTAAAGTCTCTTATATTGATATTGTTTCATCAATATAAGTAAATGATTTTAATAGATTGTGAATCTTTAATTTTTGGATGACATTTAAGAGTTTGTTTTCATGAATGCTTATTTAAGTAATAGATAATTTCAGCCTTCAGGTTTATGCAAAATAGATTTCCTTAATTAAGAAAATTACCTCCATCTAGTGGACAAATTATTATATTACAGTCTATACAGAAAAATAACAGTATCTTGAGAATATCTTCAAGTGAGAATTTTCTAACCAATTAATAAATGTTTTGGTTTTAATAGAAAATATTATAGGAAGGGGTGGAGGGAGGGAGGGGACAGGGTTCCTATTATGTTTGTATGAGCAGAAAAAGAAAAAAGAAAAAAAGAAAAATCTCAAAAAAATAGAAAATATTATAGCAAAATTATGTTTTGCAAAACTTTCCAAAACTCTGTAAGTTAAAGATCACTGAATTAAAGTAAAACTATTATTGTAATTTTAAAAGCTCATAGTATTGATTTTTGGTTGCTAAGTATTTATCCATTTTAACTGAGAGAAACAGACCTGTAAACCATATTCCTGTAACTTCTTTATTTTGTTCATTCAGAACAAGAGGAAAGCATTTTCTGTTTGTCAGTATCAATAGTAAGATCATCCTGCTCTTCAAGAGAAATCAACACACACATTTGGGATGAGTTCCCATTTAGAGGTCCTCATGTAAGGAGCTACTGTGACTGTCTTCTTAAAGAGAAGCCCTCCTCCTTCCATCCCTTGCTCTGTCTCTCTCTATTCAGACATCTTGAATCGCTGCTTATTGAACAACTTTAAAAGTCCTTCTTAGTGAAGGCTGGAGAGGTGGCTCAGCAGTTATGCCTTTGCCTTGCAGGCGGAAGGTCCTGAGTTCGGATCCTAGACCCCACGTATAGACGGTATAGACGCCCGGCGGAAGCCGGGGCGGCCTGCGTTTCTGGTCCTGGTAGGGCAGAGCCTGTGAATCCCCAGGCAGAGTAAACGAGGAGGAGAGGGAAGCGTCCATGGTGGTTCCCGAATTTGCCCGTGGTTCTACATACACACATACATACATACATACATACACACGCACACACATACATACATACACACGCGCACACATACATATATGTGCGCACATACACAATTGAATAAAAAAAAAGTCCTTCTTAGTTACTACTTCTCTATGGAGATGTCTCAAATATTTCAGTTTGAACTGACCTTCTTGCCTTCATTTTATATCACAATAAGCTCATAATATGTGCTTAATAAACACTCATTAAGTAAGCATATCTCAAAAGAGCTTTCCTAAGATGCCCTGATATGCTTAAGATCCCCCCCCAAAAAGTTCTGCCCTCTCTGGCTCTCCTTGGAATGACCAGAGGGTCACATGTGTAGGCACCAGCCCTATCCAGGTGAATTTAGTGTCTGTCGCCTAGTGTGTCGTGTTGCTGACATGTATTTGTGGCTTAGATAATAGTGCAATCCTTCTGGGAAAATTTCAGGGATAACAGGTGTTTAAATCTTGTTTGTTCAGTGACTTTGGTCAATTAGTCTTTCTGGGACCCCATCACCTCTGGTCTCTAAAGTGAATCTATTCAGCTATATAACCTCTCAGTATCCATGCAGAACAAAATCAATGCATTCACGAGGTAACATAATTTTAAGGAAATTTATGGATTTAGAGAGTTCAAATTCCCAGCATAAAAAGTCAGACCTGGGTGATACACATCTGTAGTCTCAGAAGAATCCCTGAAACTTACTGACTGGTAAGCTTGAAACACAGAGGGACTCTATCTCCAAAAAAAATAAATAAATAAGGTGGCGAGTGTTGCAGAAGATACCAACATCAGTCTATAGCCTCCAAAGATGCACATACGCCTACAAACATGCACATATGCATACAAACACATATACCACACCCAACACTACACATACAAACAATTTTAATTTGAAAACCAGTTTTTGACTGATAATGCTATATAATGACCTTTTCTTCTTTTTTTACCTGAAGAGTTTGAAGCCAATGTTGTTGGTCAAAGATTCATAGGTGATCCATACATAGTACATCAGTCTCAGCAGTTTATTCTTATACTCTGACTTCTTTTGGTCATAACACTGAACACTAATCACTCTAACGATCACAATAAGAGTTTTTGTTATTAGTTGGTGATAGTTTAGATAAAGTGTGTGTGCCTCTGTGTGTGTGTGTGTGTGTGTGTGTGTGTGTGTGTGTGTGTACTGAAGACTGAACCCAGGGCATTGTGCATATAGGCCAGTATTCTATTGAGCCACATGCTCAGGCCTGGAGAAAAATTATAATAAGGAAAATACTATTGCAGTATACATTTGGATTTGTTCATTCAGTAACAGTGTCTTAACTATATGTCCCCAAGCTCTCAATCTTCTCTTCAAAGCACTTGAGAGTTCATGCTACTGATACAATCAGGAAAAAACAGCTTAAGAGAATAAGGGGCTTTATTTTCGGTTACAATAGTCTGGTTACAGTTCCTTCTCTAGCTTGGCAGGAGAGCCCATACAAAAAGCAAGGGCTGAGGGAACACCACCATGTAATAACTGAGAGAGGAATGATCCTCGCTAGACCAGCATGTCCGGCCAAGTATTCAGAAGGCCAACTTTCGCAAAGCAGTTCCTTCTATTTTATTCACCTGCCTGGGACTCGTCTCACCCATAATGGACTGGGCCTTTCCCACCAACTTTACAATTGCCTGCAGGTTCACTGTGGGCTTCACTCAACTACTAATTCTCTACAAATGTGCCTAGAACTCAAACCCTTAACTGTCAAGTTGACACCTGTATCTAACTATGACAATGTTTTACTAGAAAAATTCTGTGGGAAAGTTCAAGTGCATTAAAAAGATGTGACTTTTAAAACCTTGTGGGTGGTTTCTTTTTTCCTCTAACTCTTAAATCTGTAATGAAGGCAGCACCTTTCATTCAGTCATTCATTCATCCACCCTACCTAGCAAAAGGATTTGCTTGGTTTGAGTTTTCAGTACTGAAGGTTGAGCTAATGGCTATCAGGCAAACACTCTACCATTAATCTATAGGACCAATTCAAGTAAAGTTTTCTGAATGGACATGTGAAACACTAAGAATATCCCAACTGTCTAGACAGTCTAGATGTAGAGACTGTCTGGTAAACATTTTCAGTCCGTTGGGAATGCACGTAGGAAATGGAATAGTTCCTTTCTGAGCACAAAGAAGGACACTTTCAGAAATTCTCAGGGCAGCCTTCCAGGCGAAGGTCAAGTCCTTAAGATGAATAGTGATGAGGTTGGGCAGAAGAAAGTTGGGCAAACAGGGAGGTGGTTGTTTGGCTGTGATGGGAGATGGTAGTTTAGTGTGAGGGGAGTGTGAAGCATGCAATGGGCTAGGGTTACATCTCATGTGGGAGGATGATTGAATGCAATAAACACAAGATGTTCAAGACTTCCAGTCTAGCCAAGATGCTCGAATATCATCCTTTGAGTAATAGTGAGTTACTAAGGAGTTTACATTGAGTAACAGTGTGGTCCTGTGTACATTTTAAACTGAATCATATTTGAGAAAAGCTGGAAAACGGATACCAGAGACTACTATAAAGGATGTTACCTATTTATAGCAAGGAATGGATAGAAGTAGGTATAACAGAAACTAGCAATTGGATTGGTGTAGTGAAGGAAAAACAGTAGCCCAGATCTGGGAGTATGATAGTATGATTTGAAGTGTTCCCCCACAGGCTCATGTTTGGGAAGGTCATGGCACCTTTAAGAGGTGGAGTCTTGCTGGAGGAAGGCAGTCAGAGGGGTGGTTCTTGAGCTGGATTAATACCATCCTAGCTTCAGGAGATCTCTGCTTTTATAGCAAGCAGTCCACAGCTCTCAGCCTCCAAGATGCCTGCAGTGACTTAGCCTGCCTTCAGCTTCTGCCAGCCCGCCATGCTTCTTCCACTATGAAAGGACTGTTGTTTCTCCCCTCTGGAACCATATATTGAATAAATCTCCCTTTCTTCCTTAAGTTGTTTGACTTTAGGTGTTCTCTCACAGCAACACAAAGAGTAACCCAAGAATCATAATGGTAGTTGTTGAATGGACATAAATATTTAGTGAATTACTATGGGTTTTTTTTATACAAAGAAATACTGTACTTAGAGCTCTAAGTTCAGTTTAGAAAAACCAATGCCTTGCATGTGGACAAAAGTATGGAAAATAAGGACATGAGTCAATGTGATAAGGGGTTTTGAGATGTTCGTCTACCAGTTTTTGTTTTGGTGGTGCTAGGAAATGTAGGATGGGTGCTTGCTGGGCAAGCGACCTATTGCTCCGTCTATCACCAGTTCAATTTTACCATTGATTTTTTTTCTTTTCTTACCAGCCAGGAACCAGATGTAAATTTTCTCATTGTCAGTTCTTAATACTTGGCTAACTCTGTTGCTAAATTGCCAGCACACAAGCGTTCACAGCAACATAATGTGTCCTCTCTCATTTGCAGTTTTGATGTGGACAATGGCACATCTTCGGGACGGAGTCCCTTGGATCCCATGACCAGCCCAGGATCTGGGCTAATTCTCCAAGCAAACTTTGTCCACAGTCAACGCCGGGAGTCCTTCCTGTATCGATCCGACAGCGATTATGACCTCTCTCCAAAGTCTATGTCCCGGAACTCCTCCATTGCCAGTGATATGTGAGTATGAGCCTGGGCAGAAAGTAGCAGAAACACATAGAGAAACCTGAGCTGACTCATTCCCGGAGTTGAGGATGTAATAAAAGCAGGGGTTTTGTTCAGCTGCATCATTTTCCTACCTGTGGGATAAATGAATAGCATTTATAGAAGCTTAAAATGAAATGTAAATTTAACTTGATTACACTATCATTTTTTATTTAAGTAAATGACATCAACTCAGACAATACATTGGTGGAACTAGGGAGATGGCTCAGCAGTTAAAGCAAACAAGAGGACAAGAGTTCAAATCCCCTGATCCCATGTAAATGGTGTTTGGATGTGGTGGCCTGTCTATAATTCCAGTGTCATAAGACAGAGACTGAGAATCTCTAGAGTAAGCTAGTTAATCAGGCTGGCTCAATTGGGAAGCTCTGAGTTTGATTAGAGACACTGTCTCAAAAAGAATAAGGTGAAAGGGCAATCAAGGATGATTCCAGATATCAAGCACAGACCTCTACACACATGTACACACATGTTCATATGCACTATACACAGATGTGCTCACAGACATTCTAATATGCATGCACACAGGGACATGTACACCCGTGCATGAATACACACATGGACACACACATCAAAAGTGGAAAAAGAAAAAGTAGATATATTTTTGTGGGGAAAAGTGATAATTAAATACATAGTAAAAAATTACCCTTAAGACGGGAGCTAATAATTATGTAGAATTCCTTTTAAGCTACTCAGCCATGTGACTTTTTTCTAGTATTTTTAAAACCTTTCAACTCAGGTTCCAGATTCCTACAATGCTAGGATAGAATGCACGTCAATATATCTTGATCGTTCTATGTGCAGATGTTAAATTGACTTGCCAGATTCTTTAAAAAATCTTTTTGAGACTTTTTGTAAACTAAACCAATTTTCAAGTCCAAATCCCTAGGGACGAGCAGAGAAAATATTAGATTTGAATATTATTTAAGACGTGGCACTGATGAGAAATTAATTGAAACTAGCAAGCATGCTCCTCTACACAACACATTCTGTTCTTGTACTTAACTGTGTTGTTCATGTTCTTTTTGGATTCAAAAAGCATTTTCCTATTTATTCAACACCCACACTGTCATATTCAGTAGTGGGCATAACTGGCCTTGACTCTCCTCTTACAAATCTATGTGTTCTTCCTGCTACAGGCAATGTGTTCTTGTGACAGGTCTAAATGGGGTTCTAGAAAAAAAGTTGTATTTCACTCAGTGGTAGAACCTATATTCTTAGCTCTTACTTTTTATAGTAGTGGTATTTCTGATGGCTAGTTTTCTTCTTTCCTAGTTATTTTTCTCAATTGCCCTATTTCGTGTATCTATTTTTTATTTGAGAAAGAGAGAGAGAGAGAGAGAGAGAGAGAATGCCCTCCATGGTATATGGGTAGAGGTTAAAGGAAAATTTCAGGAACTCAGTTTTCTCCTTCCACCACATGAATTTCTCGGTATCAAACTTGGGTTGCCAGGTTTGTTAGTAGGCACCCTACCCACAGAACTTGCCCCTGTTTCTGTTATTCTTTGTCCACTTTCCTAAGTTTAAAATTCAAAGCATTAATTTTTTTAACCACATGTAATGAAATCACCTCTTAAATTCCCAATCTGTGGGGCAAAAGATGGTTGGCCTTTTGGTCCATTGTTTATAAAATATGAGCACCGCCCTTGAGATATTTACAAGGTACTGAAAGAGCATGGAGTCAAAGGGAAGAAGTGGAAAATATTAGTCTAGGGGAACAATTTCACAACATTTGAAGCATGAAAAGTTATGGCTGAAGCAGAGCAACACAGTTGGCTTGGTTAAGTACTTAAACATGGCAAGAAAGAAAGATGATTCAAGTACAGTCCATGGGAGATAAGCGCTGTGATAGTTTTCAGCTGGGGATTGACCTGATATCTTGTTTTTATAGCATCTCCATTATGATTACTCTATTTGAGAATGATTCCACAATAAAGCGGCTATAGGGCATTGGTTGATGTCAGAATTCATAGAAAGAAAGTCAACTAAATATGACGAACTTCTAGATCAAGGCAGTAGCAGCTGAACAAAGATGTTGGTCCAGATACAAAAGATATAAGACTTACAGAATTGTGTGTGTGTGTGTGTGTGTGTGTGTGTGTGTGTGTGTGTGTGTATGTGTGTGTGTGTCAGTGCATGCTGGGAGATAACTATGAATGGTGATACTGATGTGATAAGCAAAGACAAAGAGTAGACAGTATAATCCCAGACAAAAAGTAATGAATTCAGCTTTTATACAGTAAGGACAGGATAAAGAAGTTAGATGCTAGATAAAAGAACAAAGAGTAGAAATAATAATCCAAAGTGCCCAGCAGAATGAGAAGAACCATCTACCCTCTATAACTATTTGGTATATAGATGTCAAAGAAGTGAAGCATCTTGGCTAGGCAATGGAATTAGAAGACCCGTAAAGAGTGAATCCAAAATAGAGATCTGAATCAGCAAATGGGTACTTTCTGAAGGTTAATGAATACCGGGAGTGCCACAGTTTGGACTCTGTAGTATTGTCGTTACAGTCTGTTGCTGTGATAAAATACACTGATCCAGCCAACTTTTGGGACAAAGGGTTTATTATTTGACTTATGGTTCCAGTATTCAGTTTATTGTGGCCAGGAATGCATGACGGAAGTCATGATGACTAAAACAGAGGCCAGTTCACGTCAAGCAGCCATCAGGAGGCAGAGAGAAAAGCCCCCAACCCACGAGTTTTCAAACCTCAAGGTCTGCCTGGGTGATGTGCTTCTTCCATCAAAGCTTCACCTCCTAAACGTCCCTTTACCTTCCCCAACTGTGCCCCCAGCTGGGAACCAAGTATCTGAACTCTTGAGCCTCCAGGGGTAGTTCTCATTCAAGCTATGACAGGGAGGGAGAGTGTGAAGTCACCCATGGAAGAATTATAACCAAGGGAAAGAGATTTTATATTCTTAGCATTTGAACTGAGTGAAGAAGCCAGAAGCTAGAGGTTGGAAAGTCAGATATAAAGACTGTAAATGGAGATGCAGTTGCTGACAGAAATAGGTCCATAAGTTCAAGAGACAGTCTCCGAAAAAGTAGCAAAAGCTGGTGGTGCGTTTTATATGAATGAAAAAAGAGGCAAGTGGGCTGGGAAGACAGCTCAGGGGGTAAAGCCTTTGCCTTGCAAGCAAAAGGACATCCCAAGATGCCACGTAAAAATGCCAGGCAGATAGTGGAAGCCTATAATTCCTCTCGTGGGGGCACAGCCTGGGAAACCCCAGAGCAAAACAATCCAGGATGATTCCTGCTGTCTTCTTCGGACCTTTATAGGGACATACACTCGTGTCTTTTTGTACACACACATACATGCACACAAGGAAAGGAAAAGCAAGTAAAAGAGCAATATAAATTTGTGGATGAAGGAGTGAAATGTCTAATCACATCTACTTTTGCATTCAAATAGGAGTCATTGCCATTAACACCAAAGGAGCGTGTGATGGCTAGCTTGAAAACCAGATGGAAGGGCTAAGAGCCGCTTGGAGCCAGGCCTTAGCTAGCACATGCCTGCAATCCCTAAAGCCAAGCTGAGTGGATGACAAGTTCAAGGCCCGCCTGGGGTAAAAAGTGAGTTCAAGACCATTCTGGACAGTTTACTGAGACCTGGATTCAAAGTAAACGTTGAAAAGCTTGCGCAGCAAGCTTGATGACCTGAATTCAACCTCAGGAAACCATGTAAAGGAAAAGAAAAAAGTAACTCCAAAGTTGTCTTTTAACTTCCAATTATGTCATGGCATGTGACCCTTCCTTCTCCTCCTAATAAATAAAATAAAATTTATAAAAAAGTAGAGCGCTAGGGATGTAGCTCAGTGGTAGAATGCCTGCCTAGCTTATATATGTGAGACTCTCCCTTGAGTCCCAAGGACAGGGTGAAAACATTATGCAGATCAAGCAAAAGAACATCATGATAGAGCGATTACTAGAGGAATACCAAGCAGAGAATCCCTGGGGATGATAAGTAATGACCAATGAAAGTCATCTATTCCAACTTCCTTAAAAGTGAGGACACTTTGTTATAAAGGCCAGTGAGGAATTTGTAGAGCTAACTATTAAATTTAACTCTCTGTTCCATTTCCAAAAACTGTGCTAGGTGATTTTGGGGTTCCAATGTGTAGCCTGTTTCTATGCTACCCTCCACCCAAGATAGTAAAGATTCATCATACACCTCCATTTTATAACAAAAGGCCTGCTGTATTTCATAGTTTCTAAAAGGGCCCTTGTTTCTAAAGCCCTTCACAGGAGTGACCACATGTTACGCTGGACCAGCTCAAGGGTTCTTTCATCTGATCCCATGAGAATGGCAAACTTCATCAGCCCATGATGCAACTCTGTTATTGCTGAAAATACAATGTCTGTGCTCAGCTTTCTGATTCCCTTTGCTCATTACATGGGAGCAATGAGGCTTTCCCTTCACATTCATTAAGAATGATAAATGTGATAAATAATTACTATTTCAGCATTTCATCTACACAACACATATCTTCCATACATGATTATACCTTCCCTTCCTTTGATGATACAGCCATGTGTAAGCCTTGAGTTTCATTAACTAGGGTGTAGTGTTTAAAAAGACTGTCCAATGTCTGCAACTCAATTCCACAATTCAATTGTGCTTCATATTTCACTTACTTGATGATTCTATATCGATTGTTTTATTTTAGTTTTTTTTTGCTCAGAAAAAAAAAATCTCTTATAAAATTCAGGGCCAAGAAGTAGCACCGAAGTTTTGCAGTTGAAACATTTTAGAAACATATAATTTTCTGCAGCTTTGAATATACTTATTTAAATTATTTGAAGAAATGAGAAAAAAGAAAATTGGTCACTTAATGACACCATCCTATGTTTTATAAATAAGCATAAGTTAAAGAGCTGAGACACATGGAAAATAAAGACCAATAACTATAATCACAGTGCATATGTATATTCACTTTCACTTTCCCAAGTATTTTCACACCTCCTGTCTCATTCATGTTTTCTGTCCTTTCAATAGGGACATTAAGCTATTTACAAATTTACAGATGTCCAAAGTCCAGACATCTTAATCTTTACAAGAAAAATACCATGAAGACTTCGATCATTTCTCAGAAGCATTATTTCTTAATGCCTTTGTAAAATAAACATGGTTATGAGCTACTGCAACTAGACTAAATGCATTTGACTAATGGAATTACTTAGCATTATGAAAATTTTTCTAAGAGTAAAAGACACAAATTTCAAAGTGCACAAAGGGACAGTAAAACAACCATACGACTGACTCAGAAAATATATAAATTTCTATAAGACTAGGCTAGGCAATCATAATTGGACTTTGCATGCCCTGAGCAATGTCCAACACACTATTGACCTCACAAAGTCTAGCATCTGCTAAAGGCACCAAGATCCTTGGAGACAAGAGATTGGCAGCCACAGTAGTGTTCTATGCTTAAGGGGAACACGGGAAAGGGTTCAGGGAAAAGCCATTTGGTCCTTGTACGTCATCGGAGAGGAGGACCCAGAGGAAAGTCTGGCATGCACATTAAAGGACTCTCTGGGAATTGGGGGGGAGGCACTGGGGGATGCGGAGGGAGGGGTGAGGGGAGGGAGAGCAGGGGGTTGAGGGGGAGGAGAAGGGAGGGAGGGAAGTGGTGAACCTATTAAGTCTGTATGAGCAGAAATAATAAAAAATGTTAAAAAAAAAGACTAGGCTAGGATCAGAAACAAAATAATAATGAAAATCACTTGAAGTAGAAGTGAAGTTTCCAGCAACTTCTATTCCAAGACTGCCCCAGAATTATCTAGATACAGGTGCTATGACAGTAACTTAATTCTTAGGGGGAAAAAAAAAGAGGCTGAAGCAATGGAGTATCTACTATGGTACTTACCGTGCAAGCAGGAGGACGTGGGTTTGGATCCTTAGCATCCTTGTAAAGAGCTGGATGGGTCAACAATTCTGTTCAACTAAGTAACTAAATTGCTAAGGGAAAACATCAGTGAACTTTTTGGACCTATGTATCTAGTAACTGGAACTGCTGATTAGTTCTGTTAATGAGATACCACAGGCGTCACAAACTAAGAAAGCTTGAAAATCTCTGTGCCGGGTTATTAATCATATACTTACAATTGGAGCTCAACCAAATCCCTCCACGAGGAAAAATTAGAAGAAAAGAAAAGGGGAAAAATGAAAGAAAAAAAGAAAAGAAAAGCAACAGGTTCAAAATCATAATCTTACAACGAGCTCTGGAGCAGAGTTTCTCTTGTTCTTAATTCTGTTAGGGTCTTAGTAGCCAAAATCTTTTCTGATATCCAAAGTCCTATAATTTTGATCATGATCTGGGCACTCTCCTCTTTTTCTTCTTTTTCTGTGAGCTGGCTAGGGGTATTATACTGTTACTGGAGGTAGGATGTAGTAAGGCCTAGGATGGTCTTGGCTCTTGTTGGCGACTTTCTGTCATGATGAACTGTATCCTGGAACAGTAAGCTGAAATAAATCTCCTTGTTTCCCTACATTGTTCGGGTCGGTATTTATTACAGCAGCCAAGTAATAAAGTCAAGACAGTAATGGATCGTTGAGATGGGGCATTATGAGGCTCAGAGAATGAAGCTGATTTCCATAAGCAATAACATCCTTTGAGTTCCACCACATTCTAAATAAAGCTAATTAAACTGGACAATGTTTCGGAAGGAGCATCATTCTGTTATTCACTGAACACACTCAATAGCAATAACTCCTTGTGAGAGTATCATTTTGAAGGCAAAACAGATCTATGACAGTAAGACCAAAAAATTCACTCAAGATGTACATCCCTGTCTTTATGTAATTTTTAAAAAAAATTCTAGACAGAAAAGGAGACAGGCAGCTGTAGAGATTTCTATCTAAATGCCTGTTTCATTTTCACATCAGTCATGCTTAGTATATACTTTGCTTGTCAGACTTAGCCATTGAGTGAATTGCTCTCCCTCTAGCCTTCTCTGAGCCTTATCAGGAGAAACAGTCACAGTGCCAGAGCGATTACGTGATGTGGTTCTTGAGATGGGATTTGTTAGGGAGAATAACTAACTCATCCAAACTCCCTGCAAAGTGAAATGCTTAAGGATATGCAGAGAGTGGTGTCTCCTAGTAAATGTCATGAATGAACCCAAGACCCAAACCTTTCAAATCTTTGTGGCACTCCCAGAAAGAACAAGGCCTTGTGCACACCTCATTTTTCCATG
This sequence comes from Typhlomys cinereus, assembly GCA_023101885.1. Classification (NCBI taxonomy): domain Eukaryota; kingdom Metazoa; phylum Chordata; class Mammalia; order Rodentia; family Platacanthomyidae; genus Typhlomys; species Typhlomys cinereus. Next base: position 1,194,496 of record JALPQD010000003.1, on the reverse strand, counting down.
TCTCAGAATTAATCCTTTGTTGGTGCTTATGCAACATCAGAATTTATTGCAACCACCAAAGCTCACTGTGTCTGTCTGACTAGTGATTCCTTTGTTTGGTGCTGCCTGACAGCATACTCCACAGTATACACAAAGAGGCTATTTCCATGACTGCAGAATTTCCATTGGACAGCATAGTTCTAGAGACCAGAATATTTATTCCAGTGACTTTCACAATAGACTGAATCCATTTGCACAACTAGAAAGCAGAATGGTCAAAGCATGGTAGAACTTTTATGCTTGGGTTCAAATATAGCCACACTGCATATTTCAATATCTGGGGATTTAAAGACCCATGAAAATGTCAGAAACACCTGAAAGACCAACCTTATCCTTAATGTGTCCTTATCTTTATAGGTAAAGGACAATAACAGGAAATTTCCACTAAAATACATAATCATTTAACCTCAGTAAAATATGAGCATCATTTCAGGAGAGAAGAATCTTCCAAAAGAAAGTATTCAACTTTTTTTCTTTTAACACATCGACTCCATGGTCCATATTCACTGTCACAACAAGGACCAATGAAGGTATGTCTGAGCAAGCTCCAGATCTCAGACTGGCTTTGGGAAAGCACAGGCACAAGGTGTGGCTGCCAGTGGGCCACTTAGATGTTGCAGGTCTGTGGAGCTACGAGCCCAGCACATAGTAGGTTCACATATATCCTCTTGCCGTCTTCTTTGCTTGAGTAGACCATTCTGTTTAATCTCATTTTATCACACGGAGGCCTTTAAAATGATTGTGCTCATTCGTTTGCCACAATCTTCCACACACAAACACTGTGTGGAGAAAGTCCAAGAGAACTGGGCCACCGACATTAAGAATGAGGAGAAGAGCCTGCCAGAGGAGAGCCTGTTTCCAGGACACAAAGTGAGGGCACTCATGAGCCTCCCTCTGTGCATGTAGCTCATTTCTCCATCCTTCTTTCCTTCACAGACCACTGATGTCCATTTATGACATCAGCAAAAATCCTGGGAATCCCTCTGCTGTAGTGTTTTTTTTTTTTTAATTAACAGATACACATGCTGCACCTTCCTTCCTATACTCTGAAATGGGAAAATTTTACATTTAATGTTAAGAGTGGATTCCCTTTTACACCATCCTATAACTTACCACATTGGAGGGCATTTCTTTTAATGAATATTTTCTTTAATGAAGTCAAACTTTCTCTTAACGGCACCCAAAGGGATTCCAGTACAGACCAGAGAATTTTTCCCTACGTTGTATAACAATTCTATGTGCTTTACCATCAGTGCATAATTTTAACAAGCCACCTGAGCATGCATGAGCTACACAGTTAAGTTTCTTTTGAGATTTTTCATTCATTTATTATTTATTATGTGTGGCCTCTGTTCACATGTGCATAAGTGCACATGTGTACTTACTAAGGCCTGTCCACCTTTTTGAGGGGAAGGGGGCACAGGATCTCTTACCAACCTGGAGCTCACCATGAGGGCTACACTGGCCACCCAGTGAGTAGCAAGTTCTACCTCTTCCTTACTGGGGTTATAAGTGTGCATCACTGCACTTAGCATTTTCACATGGATTCTGGGGCTTAAACGCAGATCCTTTTGCTTGCAAGGTGTGCACTTTATCCACCTTTATCTCACAGCTTCACTTTATGTTTCTGAGATAGACTCCCATGCAACAGGCTGTTGTTGAACTACCATGTAGCCACAGACAACCTTGAACTCTGATCCTCCTGAGTTCATTCCCTAGGTGCTGGGATGACACACATGTGTTGCTACACTTGGTCTTGAGGTTTTGTTTGAAATTCAAAGATCACACCAGGTCTGCATTTTTTTCTCCATTTTTCTTTAACTGGCAAGTGACAGGTTGTCTATGTTTGAGATGTGCTACAAGAAGTTTTGAGATGGGTCTATAATGTGAAATTATTAAATGAAGCTAATTAACATAGTCATTACCTCATGAGCTTATCACCTTTGCAGTGAGACAATCTAATATACTTTGTTATCAATTATCAACTGTACTAACTGTATTACTGTTCATAATCTGGGCTAGATATCTCATGAGCTGAATTATCCTAATAAAAACTCTGTCAATCCTAACCTCATTTCCAAGCCCCTAATAACCAATATGCTATTCTCCCCTTCCATAAGTACAATGGTTTGTTTCATTTTGATCTAATTTGAGAATCCACATATATGTGAGATATTGAAGGATATGTCGTTCTTTGCTTGGCTTATTACATAAGCCTACTATACACCACTGTACACCTGGCTCATCTCTGTTGTAACGAATTAGTGTGATACTGTTTGCATACTAGTACCCTGTGGTGCATATATACTACAATTTTTTCCACATTTTTATTTTTTTATTCTTTGACACTTTCAAAATGTACACAGTGAATTTATTTACTCGATCCTATCCTTCCTCTTTGCATTGGAAACCTTCTTCCCAATCTCCTTTCATGCCTTTCTCTCTGTCTGGCCCACTGAGTTTCATAAAGGTCGCCTGCATTATTGTTGTGTTCCTGGGTTCTTGCTGGAATGTGGACAATAGATCAATAAGTACCACTGAAGAAAGTTCGCCTTCTCACAACCTGCATTCATCCTCAATATTCCTTCAGGGATGCGTTGTGTCTCTTGAGGTCTTTCCATGACAGAATATTTATAGACCTCTAAAGGTCTCATGGAAGTAAACACAGCTGCAGCGAGTGCCTGGGTGCAGCAGCTCCGTTATGTACAGGAGACACTGCCCTCCCCACCTTGTGGCTTTTGTCTGTCTTCTTACTATATTCTCTTCCTCCCCGGGGCCTTAGAGTTTGGGTGTGGTCGATACAGAAATCCTGTTTAGAGTCTAGAACTCCATGGCTACTTTTTCTCTGCACCCTGGCCAGTTGTATTGCATTTTCTTCATCCATCCATCCGTGAATGGACACTTGGGTTAATCTGCATCTTGCCTGTTAAAAATAATGCTACAATGTGTTAGATGTAATTAACGATTTGACACACAGATTCCATTTTCTCTGGCTGCATACCCACAAATGTGATTCTTTATCTAACTTTTGATGACCTTCTGTATTGTTTTCCACTATGGTTGCATCAATTTACACTTCAACCACAGTGTTCCCTTTCTGCCATATCTTGATCACTTATGATCTTTTGCTATTTTGAAATATCTTTGATCTTTGGCTTACCCTGATATGATTATTGCATGCATTAAGATGTCACTCTCAAAAGATAAAAATAAAAAACAATTCACTCTGAAATTTTTTTTGAGGAAAACTAAATTAGCTGAGAAAGAAATGAGAGGTAATATCTCATTTTAGTTTAAATTTTCATTTCTTTAATGATGAGATACATCCTAATATACTTATTGATATGTCTGTTTTTGTTTTTAATGGAATTCTTTCTTGATTATTGAAATGTTTATAAAAAACTTTTCCCCACCCGCCCGGGACGCGTGCAGTCCAGCCGGGACTCACAGCAACCTAGGTAAGCTCTCCCCACCCACCCCCAAACCCTAGGCAGCCCACTGGACCCAGCTCCTATCCACCAGCCAGCTGGAGCAGGAGCTGCTCCAGGCCAAATAATTCAGTTCAGTGAAAAATGCACAGAAATTGAAAGAAGGTCTTAAAAGTTAAAACGACAATGCCCAAGTCAAAGTGCAAATCCACGAGAAACAACACCCAAGAAAACAAATCTCCCACTGAAGGAATTAATCCCATAATGATAGACTACAACCAGAACAAACCCATGGAAAATAGCCAAGAAAGCCTGACCCAGGATAACGGCTTTCAAAACATGATCATTACCATCTTCAATACTATGAGAGAGGAAATCTGGGAGGAATTAAAAAACCGCATCAATCACTTTGAAGAGGAACACAACAGACACTTGGAGGAGTTGAGAAAAACAGTTCAAGAATCAAAAACTGGCATAGAGCAGTTAAAACAGACTCAAGCAGAGTTTAAAACTGAACTACAACACAAGTTATCCTCAACCCAGAACTCAACAGAGAGTCTTATCAGCAGAACTAACAAAACAGAAAATAGAATTTCAGACCTTGAAGACAAAGTGGGAGTATTAACCAGCTCAATGGAAGAGGTCGTTAAAGCCAAAAAGATACTCGAGAGAAATATTCAAGAATTATGGGACACCCTGAAGAAGCCACACATGCGTATTCATGGCATACCAGAACAAGAATCCCAAAAATACCACACCTGAGGAAATTTTTCAAACTATCATCAAGGAAAACTTTCTTCATCTAAAAAAAGAGAGGCCCATCCATATACAAGAGGCATTCTGCACCCCAAACAGATATGACCAAAATAGAAACTCACCCCGGCAAATAATAGTGAAAACACTCCACATTAAAGATAAAGAAATGGTGCTGAGAGTTTCAAGGGAGAAAAAACAAATCACTTTTAAAAGTAAACCTATTAAAATAACAAATGACTTCTCAATGGAAACAGTAAAAGCAAGAAGAGTTTGGAGAGACGTACTTCAAGTATTGAATGAGCAAAAATGTCAACTCAGGCTGATTTACCCTGCAAAACTATCTGTCATGATCGAGGGAGAAAGAAAAATTTTCCAGCAAAAAGACAACTTGAAGGGATACATGTCCACCAAACCAGGCCTTCAAAAAATGCTAGAAATGATACTCAAGCATGAAGAACAAAACAGGCATATCCAGAAGAACAGAAGGGAAGTACAATACCACCAAAACCTAAAAGCCAAATAACACACTTACAAAAGCCACTAAACATAATAAATGTCCGGAATTAAAAATAGTTTCTCCATTATAACATTAAATGTAATGGAATTAGCTCACCAATCAAGAGACACAGATTACAAACTTGGATTAAAAATCACAATCCATCAATCTGCTGCTTGCAAGAAACCCATCTCACCACAAAAGATAGGCACATACTAAAAATAAAAGGCTGGTCAAAAATTCTGCAAGCTAATGGAACCAGGAAACAGGCAGGGGTAGCCATTATGCTATCAGACAAAGTGGACTTTAAACCAAAAAAAAAAAAAAAAAAAAAAATCATAAGAGACACAGATGGATACTACATTTTATTCACAGGTACAATTCACCAGGAAGACTTCACAATCCTGAACATATATGCACCCAATACAGGCCCCTCCACATTCATTAAGCAAACCCTACAGCGTCTAAAGCGAGAAGTCAATCCCAAAACGATAATTCTTGGGGATTTCAACACTGCCCTCTCAACATGGGATAGATCAACAGGTAAAAAACTTAACAGAGATACTTTGGAGCTTAATCAAACCTTTACTGAAAAGGACCTTACAGATCTCTATCGAACTTTTCATCCACACCCCAAAGAATACACATTTTTCTCAGCAGCACACGGAACTTTCTCCAAAATAGATCATATTGGGCCACAAAACGAATCTCCACATATACAGGAAAGTTGAAATTCTAGCCTGTACATTGTCATTCCACTATGGCCTAAAGCTTGACATCCACAACACAACAAGCAACAAAAAATACACTAACTCCTGGAAACTTAACAGTATGATGCTGAATGAGAATTGGATTCAGGAAGAAATTAAAAAGGAAATTCAAGACTTCCTGAAAGTGAATGATAATGAAAATACAACTTACCAAAATCTCTGGGACACAATGAAAGCTTTCCTAAGATGTAAGTTCATAACTCTTAATGGAAACAAAAAAATGGAAACATCCATAAGTAACTTCAACAATGCAGCTTAAAGCTTTAGAGACACTAGAGCAATCTAATCCTAAAAGCAGTAGAAGGGAGGAGATTCGCAAAATAAGGGGAGAAATATCTGAAATCTAGATAGGAAAACGATAGAGAAAATCAACCAGTCAAAAAGCTGGTTTTTTGAAAAAAATCAGTAAGATTGATACACCCCTAGCTAAATTAACCAAAAGCAAGAGAGAGAAAGCCCAAATAAACAAAATTAGAAATGAAAATGGAGTTACCACTACTGATACTCAAGAAATCCGAGAATTATAATGTCATATTTCAAAAACTTATACTCTGTGAAATTTGACAATACAAAAGATATGGATGAATTCCTAAGTAAACATAACATACCTAAATTGAATCAGGGAGTTGTGAATTATTTAAATAGTCCTATAACATATGAGGAAATCAAGGAAGTAATCTCGAATCTTCCCACCAAAAAATGTCCTGGACCAGATGGATTCAGCACAGAGTTCTACCAGACATTTAAGGAGTTAATAACACCAATACTCCTTAAGCTGTTCCATCAAATAGCAAAGGAAGGGACACTACCAAATTCCTTCTATGAAGCTAATATCGTCTTAATCCCAAAACCTAATAAAGATACACTTTAAAAAGAAAACTATAGGCCAATCTCTCTGATGAACACAGATGCAAAGATTCTCAACAAACTCTTAGCAAATCGTATTCCAAAACATCAAAAAGATCATTCATGGGGATCAAGTAGGCTTTATCCCAGGCACACAAGGTTGGTGCAACATACGCAAATCAATAAATGTAATTCACCATATAAACCAGTCCAAAGTTCAAGACCACATGATATTTTCGATAGATGCAGAAAAAGCTTTTGACAAGATCCAAAAGCCCTTTATGTTCAAAACCCTAGAGAAGGTTAGAATGGAAGGAACCTTTATCAATAAAATAAAAGCTGTATACAACAAGACAACAGCAAGGATTATACTCAATGGGGAAAAACTTGAAGCATTCCCACTTCGATCAGGAAATAGACAAGGCTGTCCATTCTCACCACTTCTATTCAATATTGTACTTGAAGTCTCAGCTGAAGCCATAGACAAGACAGGGACATAAAAGGTATTCAATCGGCAAGGAAGAAGTCAAGTTATCTCTATTTGCAGAGACATGATCCTATGCCTGAGTGATCCCAAAAACTCCACCAGGAAGCTCCTGGAACTAATTGAGAAGTTCAGCAGGGTGGCAGGATACAAAATAAATGTACAAAAATCAGTGGCCTTCCTATATGCCCAGAATGAAAGAAGTGAAAAAGCCCTGATAGAAACAATCCCATTTACTATAGCACCTAAAAACATGAAATACCTTGGTATAAACCTAATCAAGGAAGTAAAGAGACCTTTATAATGAAAACTTTAAAACCCTAAAGAAAGAAATTGCAGAAGATACCCAAAGGTGGAAAGACCTGCCATGTTCCTGGATTGGCAGAATCAACATCATAAAAATGACCATCCTACCAAAGGCAATATACAGATTCAATGCTATATCAATTAAAATCCCACATCAATTCTTTAAAGAAGTTGACCAAACAATCTCAAAACTCATATGGAGGCACAAAAGACAATGCAGCAAAAACAATCCTGAGTAACAAAAACATGGCTGAAGGTATCACCATACCAAACCTTAGTCTATACTACAAATCCATAGTTGTAAAAACAGCTTGCTATTGGCTCCAAAATAGACACACAGATCAATGGATAAGGGTTAAAGCCCCAGATATAAGCCCACACAACTACAGCCATTTGATCTTTGACAAAGGGGCCCAAAAAATCAAATGGAAAAAGAATAGCATCTTCAACAAATGATGGTGGCAAAACTGGATATCCACATGCAGAAGATTAAAACTGGACCTGTACTTGCCACCATGTACAAAAATTAATTCCAAATGCATCAAGGACCTCTATATAAGGCCAGAGACTATAAAACCATAGTTGAAAGGGTAGGGAACTCCCTCAAGCTGATTGGGCTAGGCCAACAGTTCCTAAATGGATATCCAATAGCACAGTCACTACAACCAACACACAACAGATGGGATCTTGTGAAATTAAATAGCTTCTGTTCAGATAAAGAGATTGTAACTGGAGCACAAAGGCACCCCACAGAATGGGAGAAAATTTTCACTAACCATATATCTGCTAGAGCTCTATTATCCAGAGTGCACAAAGAAAACTAAACACCAAGGAAACCAATGGGCCAATTAAAAAAATGGTCCTTGTAACTTAAAAGAAACATTACCAAAGATGAAATTAAAATGTCTAACAAATATCTTAAAAAATGCTCTACATCCCTTAGCCATCAGGGAAATGCAAATCAAAACTTCCCTGAGATATCATCTCACCCCTGTCAGGATGGCAAAAATCCATAATACAAACAACACCAAGTGCTGGAGAGGATGTGGAGAGAGGGGAACTCTCCTACATTGCTGGTGGGAATGCAGGCTCATACAACCACTCTGGCGAGCCGTCTGGTGATTCTTAAAGAAGTTAAAGATTGAAATGCCATATGACCCTGCTATTCCACTTTTGGGAATAACCCCCCATACAGCAGAAATTCACCTGGATAGCACAAGCACGATCATGCTCGTAGCAGCACTGTTTACAATAGCAAAGTCATGGATTCAGCCCAAATGTCCAACAGTTGACGAGTAGATAAGGAAAATGTGGTACATTTAGACAATGGAATACTAGTCAGCCAACGAAAATGATGAATTAATGGAATTTGCTGGGAAATGGATGGAATTAGAAACAATTATATTGAGTGAAGTATCCCAGACACAGAAAATTAAGCGCTGTATGTACTTCCTAATAAGTGGATCCTAGTACCAAACCCACTTAGAGACACTCAAAGACAAATCTCTGTAATACCTACAGTAATTGTAAAGATTATAAACAGGAGGGATGGGGAAGGAGGGCCCCACCAGAAACAAGGAGAAAGGGGACCATGTTACAGCAGAGAAAATAGGCCACCATCAAGGACTGCAAGTAAGTAATAAGACATCTAGTTAAGTTCACAGACTTTCCTTCCTGATTACTTGCAACTGATGGGGTATGATCTCACCAGAAGGGGAGGGCATATAGGCTGCCAGATAGAAAGTAACCATTTTGCAAATGGGTGATTGACCCTTCTCTCACTGTGGTCTCCTACTTTTATTCCATCTACCTTTGAATATACTCTTTTAACAAGACTCTAATTTAACAGGTTTTTATCTCTGGCCAGGGGGTGACATCCAATACCCATCAGGATGGAGCCAAGGGCATTGCAGGAGCAGCAAAACTGAAAAAAAAAATCAACAAACCATAATTCAGAATATCAGAGACTCTAGATCAACCACCTGGAACTGGGCCAGCCTAATCTCTCCCCATCCTGAAGCTCAGGGAAATTTGCAGAAGAGGGGGTGGTAAGATTGTAAGAGCACAAGGATGGGAGGAGTAAAGATATGCAAATACTCCACACAAGTTAGGGCCAAAGCAATTATAATAGGATTTTACATGACCTGCGCTATGTCCAACACATTATTGACACCACAAGGTCTAGCATGAACTAAAGGCACTAGGATCCTTGAAGGATGGGGACTGACAGTCACAGTAGTGTTCTTAAACTTAAGGGGAACACAGGAAAGGGTTCTGGGAAATGCCCCTGGGTCCTTGCACCTCATCAGAGAGTAGGACCCAGAGGAGAGTTTGGCATGCATGTTAAAGGATGCTCCGGGGATGAGAGGGGGAGAACTGGGGGATAGGGAGTGAGGGGGCAGGGGAAAGGGGAGTAGAGGGGTCGGGGGGAAGTGGAGGGAGGGAGGGGATTGGTGTACCTGTTGTTTGTATGAGCGGAAATAATAAAAAAGAAAGAAAAAAATGTTTACAAAAAGCAAGCAAGTGCCTTAAATTTTAGAGGACCAAGTGTCTTCTAAGAATAATGCATTTTCTAAAGTTCTTTTGGGTATGCTTCTGTTGTGTACATATGCTACAGTATCTAGCATGTAGATTCTTGAAACTTAGGGCATCCAGGAAAGAGTGGCAGGCAGAATACCAGGTGAGAGTCCTGTGACCTTCCCCGTGCTCCTTCTACTAGAGGATGTTAATACCTCCATTGCCATTATCATGGTATCACTTTATCCTTCTGCTCAGTTGGTTGTCATGGTTCCCCGGATACTCTAGTCTGTACTCCAAGATGGCAATATGGGGACCGTGTCATATGTAGAAGAAAAAGAGCCATCATACAACATTGCCTTGCCTGGCATTCTTGAGAAGCACTGAGCTTCTCACTGTAGCTCCTCATATGTAGCCTGCAATTGTTCATCCTGGTTGGTCCTCCGCCCTCTTGGCTTCACCTCCTCTTGCATGGTCGCTTTGGCACATTGCCCTTCTTTCTTCTTCAGGATATAGGGCTCCTTTTCCCCATGGACCATTTTTTCCAGTCAATAACTTTTTAGGCTTGGCGATAATAGACCTTTATGACTGATATCCTGGTTCTACAATTTACTCACTTCTATACTTTCTGATCTGCCTGAAAATCAGTTGCTTCTTCCTCAAAGTGATCCTACAACATGATATCCAATATTCAAGAGTCTGGGCTTCCATAAATACACACTATAAATAGTTAGTGTTCCTCAAAACATGTAACCCTAGCCCTGAGAGAGATACCAAATAATACGTGTTTTTTTTTTTTTCAATCATGTGTTTTTACCTTTTTCTGCTACTATTTTCCACATTTTGATTTGCAAGATCTCTGTATCACTTGATTGTTACAGCCATTCTCATCATCCTTAATCCATCATGAATGTCATCCCCAGCTTCTTTTGCTGCTGCTTGTGTTGTGGGTGTCAGTTTAGGGTGACTCCGGTCTTCTTCAGATGTTTATGAGTCCATTTGCACTGTTCTCAGTGAGGAGTGTATCCAGGAAACTGTCTGTGTGGAGTAACTGTATCCACTTGATTAAAGAGCTTTATAAAATGTACAAAATAAGTGTATGCACATTGCTCGTCCCTAAACAGGACATGTATGCCTGTCCCACCGCCACCTCAAGGTCAAGGGAACATCACAAAAGAGAGGGCAACAAGATAGTAAGAGCCTGAAGTGGGAAGAGGTGGGCCTTCATTATCTCCTACAGGATTTCAGGGCAGATATGTATACTTACACAAGAATTGCATAGGAACTGTCTTATCAACATCTCCTCACAACATCAGAAAGATCACAAGAAGCTCCACACCTCTCTGAGAGACTGATGAGAACTAATGCTGATGGCGACGTAAAGGAGGATGCTTCCTCAATGGTACATCCACTGATCTTGGATGCTTGCTGGAGTATGAATCAGGTCAGACATAAGTCATCACAGAGCAGAAGAAACATAGTGGGCCGCAGAAGTGAAAAAAAAATTGAAAATAGGAGGGAGTCTGGCAGGTGTGATAAAGGGTTGTAAAGGGAAAAGGAGGGAGGATGGGATTTAGGATTAAAAGTTGAAATATTATAAAGTCATTATATTCATGTGTACAACATTAAAAACTAAAATTAAAAAGAAGAGTTTTGTGTAGAGTAAGATGTGAAGGTACACATCTGTGATCCCAGCACTCACAAGACCAAAGTGGTGACCACAAGTTGAAGGTCAGCCTGAACTTCTAAGCAAGACCCTTATCTCAAAAGATAAGTAAAAGGGAATAAATGAAAATGAAAGGAATAGCTTTTATAAGCTATATTGAAATAGCACAGAAAGATTTGGGAAACCCATTTCTTAAATTATTCTTATTAGGAAATACTGCAAAGAGCCCAGGGTCCCAGTTTTTCATTTCCTCCAAGTGGACGGTTACGGGGCCTTGCTCTTGCCTTTCCTTTTCCCTCCAAGACACGCCACACTGACACCTTGCCCCTATACCTGCTAGGCTGATGTAACTAAAACTGCTGTGGCAACAGCACACACAGGATAACATTCCCCCATTAGTACATTGGCTGGGACATGAGTCAGTTGAAAATGTTCACAGGGTTTTTATTAGGGTATGATGCAGTCCCATGTCATCTATGGTTCCTGGCCGGCCAATCCAAGACTTGCACATGATGATACGGGCTGGCTGGATGCTAATCACCTACAACTGTTAGATGGTCCAGGGGCTGCTCACGGAAGCCTCTGCTCCAGCTGGTGTCTTCCCCGACACCCCTGACTAACATCTACAATGAGTGATAGAGAGTAAAATGCAGGTCCCGGTGTTCAACTCGGAGTCTCCTGCTGCAGGCCCTTTGTCCTTAAAGAGCAACAGCTGCATGTGTTGGTAATCAAGTACCCCCCCCTTTTTGTACCCAGGGAGTCATACGATGATTACCATCCTGGAAAACATGTTTCAGCCCAAGGACATGTACTGAGGAATAAAGATAGAATGGCTCAGAATTCTTAGTAGGATTTTACTGCAGTAGAACTCACCATTTCATAGTGATCAACGCTGGTCCTTAGAGCTAAGGGGAGCACTAACTCTGCGTTTGCTTTGTTTTTCAGACATGGAGATGACTTGATTGTGACTCCCTTTGCTCAGGTAAGCACGGGTCAGAGGGTGGCAGATCTGCACATTGGATTTGGGGATTTTATTCTGCTTCTTAATTTAACTTCAGTCTGAACATGCACATACATACAAATTGTGTAGCTCATACAAGTAAATCAAAGTATGCAATCGTGGCCCTACAAATCTGCTTTTTATTTTTATTTTTTGTTCTTTTATTCTGGCTACACTGAAGACTCAGCCAATGGCCCTTTGTGTGTTAGACAAGCATCCTTCCACTGAGCTTCCCCTTCCAAGTCTAAATCAGTTTTATTTTTCTTTTATAAACCTGTTTATAAAACTCCAAATAGCAAGTTACCTAAGGGAGATAGTACTCTAGTAGACCCATGTTTTCCTGGCTGGCATAAGCTACATTCAGTGTAATTAAGTCCATGATCCATCCTTGAAATTCAGTATCCAATTCAGCCTGACATTTTATTTACTCCTTTTTTCAAAAGTATCATTTGTATAAAGATTTAGCTGAGTGATGTGTTTATGTTGTTCAGAAATACAAGTATGAAAATACTTTAACCATGGCCTGATGAGTTTTGGAATGTGTTTAGAGTGGTGACTGATCAAATAATGATGATAGCAATAATGTGATTTGTGTGTGTGTGTGTGTGTGTGTGTGTGTGTGTGTGTGTGTGTGTGTGGCTTCTCAACCTCAGCTACATGTGAGAATCATATTGAGTGTGCTTAACCCTAAGTACCCTTGCTGCACTCCTGGCCAGCTAAATCCAAAAATATGAGGGTCAGGTTCACATACCTGTGGTTTTTGTGCATGGCATAGGAGAAGCTGAGAGTTTCTGATATAGGAAACCAGGGGTGGCAAATGGTGAAGCTGGGTCCTCCAGCAGGTTTAAACCAACACTGATAAGAAACACTGAATAGTAAAATACAAGCAATCCCCAGAGGCCGCAACAACAAACAATCAGTCTCAGTTATCAATAGCCATAGCACCTTAGGTAGCACATTTGCTGCCTCTGCATGTCTTCAAGACCTGGTTTCCTCCTCTTTTGAGTGACAACTCAGGTTAAAATAAAACCAGACTTGCAAAATCCTTATCACAATCCCTGGAAACCTTAATATTCTATGAATTGTTGCCTCCCTTTATATAGGGATGAAGTTGATCTTTGATGTTGACAGTGTTTTCATGGGCCCCGACCCTGAAGACCCTGAAAGGGACATAGCGGTGCTTGAGCAGCATTTCACGTGAGTTCTTTCACCTCTGCTCATGGCCCAAGGCCGCAGCCAGGCGGGGATGACTGTGAGTGTGGCCTACATGATTTGTAAGCTTACTTAAAACATTACATAATGTTTGTGTGTGTAACTTGATTATGTGATTCTTGAGCGGGAGCTTTGAGACTGACAATATCATGTCATAATGTCAAAAGGTTGAAACAGCGTTTTAATCAGGCCATAAGCAATTAAGGACTTTTAAAACACACACAGTCAATGTAAAATAGAACCAGGAGCTGGGGATATATCTCAGAAGCAGAGCTCTTTTCTAGTATGAACAGAGCCCAGTGTTCCGCCCTCAGCACTGAACATAATTATAACTTCTTTTAAAGACGGTTTCAAAGGGTAAAAATCTTGCTTCCTTAATATTTGGCTAATAATGATGAATTCTTTCAGTACTCATATTTCTTTTTTTTTATTTGTTTCTGCTCATACAAACATAAAAGGAACCCCTGTCCCCTCCCTCCCTCCACCCCTCCCTAGACCTCCCTGTTCCCTCACCACTTTGTCCCTTCCTTTCCCCCCTCCCTCCCTTTCTCCCAGTGCCCCCTCCCCGCATCTCTGAAGCATCCTTTAATGAGTATATCAAACTTTCCTCTGGGTCCTCCTCTCTGATGAGATGTAAGGACTCAGTGGCATTTCCTAGAACTCTTTCTTGTGTTCCCCTTAAGTATAGGAACACTATTGTGTCAGTACTCATATTTCTATACTCAAATTTTAATCATATTTTGTGATCACAAATTTTGATACAACTAAGGATTTTTAGTTAATTGCTTTTGATTAAAGAGCTGAAAACTAGGTGAACAGAGAAAGTTGGGCAAAACATGAATAATCATTGCGAAATTGGAGATGGTCATTCTAGGCTGCTGTTCTTGCTTTTTACTGAACTCTCTAGTCAGCGTAGCCAGAAAAAGATGCTAAACAAGTGGCAAAAAAAAAAAAAAAAAAAAGGTTCTTTTTCAACTACAGATTCCTGTGGGGCAAAAAGAATCTAGGAACTTTTGGGTTGATGTGTTTCGCTTCATTGGGTAGGACGAAACCTAAAACATCCTGGGTAACCTCACTGCTGGAAGTGGTCAGTCCTTGGGCTTTTGCTGTAATGTCCAAACCACTGCCAGCATTACATTCCAGCTGTTGACTCAACTTTTCTGTCTTTTTATTTGCTGTGCTTCCCCAGATAAGCTCGGAACCCTACATTCCAGGGGAAAAAAATGCCAACTTGAAGTAGTTGGTATATTTCCATTAGATATATTCTGTTGTGCTCATGTCGAAATAGTTGGGTGTATTTCCTTAGGCGTGAATGAAGGCTGGCGCTTAGAAGAATCTCTGACCTCGTCCCCTGGTACCACATGCCCATTGCCTTTTGCCTCCCATTTTGCATAGCAACAGTTTGGCCTGCGTTTGGGGGGACCAAGGAACACAAAGGAGGCTCAATCCTGCTGACAGCAGAGACTTTCTTGCTAGTCAGCTGCCTCTCTTCCACGATCTTGCTTTGTGACCAGGACAACCTTGTAAAACCCTAAGTCAACTAGAATTCTTTTTGGGAAACATGTACTGTTAAAAGATGTGGAGTCATCAATGGAGGAAAAGACAAAAAACATCCACTCAAATACTAGACCCCTTATAAGACCTTTGCGCCATTCAGACAAAGGAAATATGCTTGATGGGAAAATATAGGAAGGAAAAAAATGCGTCATTTTCCTTTGATTAAAATCAGTGAAACATCAGAGTCTGGAAAGTTTTAGGAAAGCAAAGGTATGACTAGCACTTGAGGCATTGCTGATCCCTCACCAGCAATATTTGAAGCCCCTCCCTCCCCACTTCACCCAGTCACAGTGCTCCTTGGCCTTCTCTCTGTCTCCAAACTCAGCCATCCACTAGGCCCCTTGTTGGAAAAAGGAATATCAGTTTCCTGTTGCTTTTATTTCAACTTTTATAAATTTTTTTTAAAAAGCCCTTCATAGTTATAAACTACCACAAAGCGTCTTCGCAATATCGATATCACAGTTCTAAGGCGAAGCCATATGAAATTATCCATAACTTTTTGACATGAAAATACAACTTCATGTGATTTGACCAAACCATAGCTAGGAAAGAAGTCTATTTTCTAAACAAGATTTTTTTTAGTCCTACCAGTAATTCTTTTTTTTTTGTTTGTTTGGAAGACATAGCCTAGACATGAAATTGTATAACCCCCACCAACCAGTTGCTTTTCCTCCCTCCAACTCCCCCCTCACTCTTCTCATAATCTGTGTTTTACTGCCACCTAGTGGTATAAAGTGTACATGATTTGAAAAAAAACCAGCCTCAGAAACTATGCCATTCAAGCTATAATGTTCCTTTGTTTCATTAACACAGTCCATGTTTTCCTGCCAGTGCCAGTGATTCCTATTGGCTACTCACTTCTCAGACCAGAGAGCCTGAGAATCAAGTGTACAAATAACATCCCAATCAACAATCTCTGTGTGAGATTTTTCTCTGACACACCAGTATTCTTTCCTTCCTAAGAGGTATAGATATTTAATTTTTTAATCATTCCTGTGGGCTTTTCATCTTACACTAACTACACAGTTACTGGGGTGGCAAAAGCAAAAAAAAAAAAAAAAAAAAAAAAACCAGTTACTTTAATTTTCTAAGCCAGAACCATTTGGAATAAACAATGAGCACATTTTGATTAGCAAGTGTCAAAGAGGGAAGAGAATTGAAGGAGCCGCAGAGCTTGGGCTGCGGGTGTTCATGACGAGGCTAGACACATAGAGAGAGAGGGCCGCTCTGGAGTGAAAGCCAGGCACCCTTAAACTTCCCATACTGCACGGCCTCCAGTAAAACCGCAGCCTCTTTTCCATAGCCTACAGAAATGGTTGCTTCCCTCCTTGTTTCTTTCAAGATGAGGCAACCTCGGTGATCTCTATACTAAAAATGCCCCAGAGTTAACCACCCAGGCCCAGGCCAACACACATTTTGGTGTGTAGCAGCTCACCTGCATTGCTGCTGATAAAGTCACCCTCAAATGGCTTAAGGGAACAAGGGGTTTATTTTTCTCTTGTGATTCCTGGGTACAGTTGTTTGTGCATCTTGGCAAAAGAGCTCACACCAACACCAGGGCTGAGGGAACTGGCCACATAATATCCACATAACAGCTGAGAGACAGACAATCCTCACTGGCCAGACCAGCATGTCTGGTCAAATAAACCCAAGGCTACCTTCTTTCTCAGACACTTCCCTCCATTTTATTCACCTGCCCAGGACTAGTCCCACCCACTATGGGCTGGGTCTTCCCTGTTTACTAGACAATCTCCTGCAGGTTCCCGCTGACCTGAGCTCAACTACTAATTCTCTACAAATGTGCCCAGAACTCAAACCCTCAACTCTCAAGTTGACATCTGCATCTAATTATATCATGGTGGATTTGTCTGAAACTTCTACCTGCTTACACTTCTGGAAAATCATGTATACCACAAAGCCGAAGATAGTGTTAGCATTTAAATGTCAGCCTTATAAAAGTTTGTCCACACACACACACACACACACACACACACACACACACGGAGAAAGTCACAGTCTGAAACATGTTTCACAGCAAGAGTGATGTGTCTACAACCATGTTTATAATAGCCACAGTCTATAGGTCTGGCCAGAGGTCAGCAGCTGGATGCCCAAAGGAAAGACTGAGGGGGCTACTTCTTGGTTTAACTTTTATTTTTGAAATGTTTCATACATTCATGATAATATCTTTATGCAAAGCTATTTAAATGGCCTGGGATTTCATCTATCTGCCTGTTCTTTGAAATAAATCTTTTTGATTTTTTTTTCTTAATCATAGAGATACTTTTTTCTTGGTAGTTTTTTTTTTTCTGTTTAACTGTAATCTGCCAAGATACAAAATATTCAAAATAAATACATAAAAATTTACATACCATCAAGCAAATAATCTAGCCTAATATCCTCATTATTATAGCAGAGGTTAAAAATTCTCTGTAGAAAATATTTCTTTCATGAACTAATGTTTTCCTTGAATGCTTCTCCTCCAATGAGCATAGAATGGTAATTTCTGAAACACTACCCTGGTTGCCCAGTTATTAAATGCAGTGAACTTAAGTATTTTGTATTATAGTGAAAAATCTCAGAATGCTGACCTTAAAAATTCCATCTGGAAAGGGATTTATTATCTGACACAGCCTTATTACTTAAAATGTTTTCTTAGCCTGTTTGATATTTGTATCTTAGAATATAAATCAATTCTGTGTGATTTAGTGGCCATGGAGCATTTATTTCCATGTCGCTCAAGATTTCATGCCTCATGAGCGACATCGTGGTCTGACGTCAGTAGCCAGCTATTTGGATTTCGTCACAGACAGCGTGACCTTTCAGAGCTGTGTGTGACAATGAGCCAGGTTTCCCAGCGACTGAGTTAACGCTGTTGGCTCCATGGGAAGCACATGAACTCCTTCAGGGGATATATGCTGCGCTCCCAGGCACTCACCAGATTCCCAGCAACTTCAGCAAATGTCTGAAATGCTCTTTGTCTCAGAAAAACAAAGCAGGGTGACTTTGGTGTAGATCGTTGTCAGATAAAGAAAAAAAGTAGGGGAAAGTTCTGCAACCCTTAGGATAATTACTCTAACCTGTGGTTTGTTTAAGCCTTAGGAGGGCCCTATGAATTCCATACCACAAAAAACCATTTTACACACAAGAAAACTGAGATACAGAGAGGTTTTCTAACTGGTCCAAGTGCATACATTTAATCTGCCACAGGTCCTACGGCATTCAGATTCTGTATTTTAAAATAAGCCTAGTACTTTGCTGGCCACCAAGGTCTGATTGGCACCTCTAATCTTACTTTGTGTTCCACTCTTGAGGAATTATTCCCATTGGGAGAACATGAGGGTGGCTGGGTTCTTGTGACAGGTGTCTTCTAAGCTCACTTCCACTCTTTAGCTCCAATTCTAATTAGAATAGAGACGGCATCTCATTGATGGTAGGTAGCATTTATTTCCCAGCCCGTGCTGCATGGGAATGCATTGCATCCATAGGTTAACTTCTTCGCAAGCTTTTATTGAACATCTTTGTTGTAGGCAGGGCGCACATGCAGAGCTGTAGCATCTTATGTGATAAATGCCTTTCTGTAGATACCATATAATGCACAATTTAGATAAGCTTCACAAAGGCATGGAATACTCAGATACTGATCAGACTAGCCACGGGGCAAAAGTGGACAAACAACTGAAGATTTATCTAGCTAGTTGACTTGATGACATGATGAGATGCTTGGTGAGTTTTTTTTTTTTTCAAGAGAATTTGAGGCTAATTTTGTTTAATCACTGACTCCCTAAAGAGAGACCTCCTTTGTGTTTTTTGAGTTCCACTATTTTATATCAGCATGAAATTCAACTACACTACACATATATTGCCTGGGATGTTGTCTTGGTAAGTTGGGAATAGGGGGATGATTTGGATGCTTCCGTGTGAGAGGAATTGCTGGAGAATGTTCACAAGCTAAACTCCCTGGAGTTCAGTCAGGATTTCAAACTTTGCTGCATTCTGTGAGAGATTCTTTGAGGGGATATGAAATAAAGTTGCAATACATATCAAATGTCCTTTTAACAAACCATTTTTAGTCCCAATTCAGCCGTCCTTAGACTGGAGACTCTAAAGAATTCTCGTTTATTACAGGTCTTGGCAAGCCTAAGAACCGTAAGAAACAACTTCGCTGCATTAACCAATTTGCAAGACCGAGCACCCAGCAAGTAAGCTATCCTTCTCCAACTTCCTGAACTTCTAAACTGTGTTTTCTCACCTTGAGCTAACCTCAAGAGAATGTACTAGGCAGCTCTGAAGTATTGCCTGCGTTGTCTAGCCATGCCTCCTAACTCATAGGCTGTCCTGTTAATTGTCTATGAATACTTTCTACTTTGAATATCTGAAATGAAGCAGGATGACAAGAGAATGGGGTGGCTTCATCTCTCAGAAACCACCGGGCAAAACCAGTCCTCTGGCCAGCTACAGCTGAAGCTTAGTAACTTATGCTTGCTTCGGACTTAGCCCTGGGTTATAATTGGTTTACGTTTGTATTCTCTGTGCCTCTCCTAATACAGTGGAAACACTCCACAAAAGCTGAAAGGGAAAAGTAGTAGCTCGGCATGGGTAACCTCGGGGTGTGCTTCCAGCAGCCTGAAAATCGGGTTTCTGTGCAGCAGAACAGCTCTATCATACTGCGCTGACCTCGGCAGCTTCAGTAGCTGCTTTGGGTTTTCTGTAGCTTCTAGCAGCAGTCACCTCGCCTTGGGAAGGCTTCTGCTCCTCAGGAAATATGCAACTATTAGTTGTGACTCTCAGACTTGTGAGTTGCAAATCTTGTTTAAGGACTGGAGCACTTCCCCTTAGAGGACTTACATAACCAACTTCCTTTTAGATGTCCTTGTTGCTCATTAAATAGGTGGCAAGGGGGCTGGAGAGACGGCTCAGGGGTTAAGACTCTGTCTTGAAAGCAGAAGGTCCTGAGTTCTGATCCCAGGTCTCATGTGTAAAAATTGCCAGGTGGAAAGGCAGCAAGTAGCCTGTACTTCCAGCCCTGGAGGGCGGAGTCTGGGAAATTCCAGAGCAAAGCAAAAAGGAGATAGAAGCAATCCAGGATGATTCAGGAAGTCACCCTTGGTCTTCCACAAGGACACACAGTACACACACACACACACACACACACACACACACACACAATAAAGTAAAAAATAAAACAGGTGGCAAGCAGACAGCTGATGAGACAGGAATGAAGAAATCACACTGATATTTGGGTTTCTGAAGAGGTACTGTGAGACCTGTCCTATATAAGGCAGATATTTTCAACTAATTCACAGAACAGAACAGATATATGAAGGGGGGAAAAAAGGCAGAAAAGCACAGTCAACTTCCATTTGCCTTGGCAAACTAAGCAATGGCCAGCATGACATCTAACCAATCATTATTGCCTGCAGGGTCTAAATGGAGGCTGTGGTGGGCTCCATCTTTGTACCTCATCTATTGGTTCAAGTCAGGTCAGTTTCCTGGTGTATTCTCGATCAACCTCTTTACAGCCAGTTCCATTCAGTGCTAGCTGGAGACACACTGCATGATGACTGGAATCAGAATTGGCTGGATGGGCACTTAGGATGCTACTAGAACACGCCCAG
Organism: Typhlomys cinereus; assembly: GCA_023101885.1. Taxonomy (NCBI): domain Eukaryota; kingdom Metazoa; phylum Chordata; class Mammalia; order Rodentia; family Platacanthomyidae; genus Typhlomys; species Typhlomys cinereus. Next base: position 1,173,801 of record JALPQD010000003.1, on the reverse strand, counting down.
GTTCACTGTCAGAGTTTGAGCAGGTTATATGCTATCTTGTGCAACCCACCGTCTCCACACTATGGAGAGAAGATATCCCAGGCCAGAACCCTAGGTGGGCATCCTAACACTCATTGCTGGGTTTTCATAGCCCATGACTGGTTTCTCTCATTTCACCCTCTTGTCATTCATTATTTCATTGACTCAATTGTGAAATTTTTTTTTTTTTTTTAGCCAGAAGAGAGTTTTGGCTCATTCTACATTAAAGATATAATGATGTATTCATGGATCTAACTGTTAATTTGCTGTGATGTCTTGGGATGTCAGTTACCCACTGGTGAGCCTTAAGACCAAACTGAAAAACAGATACTTAGTAATACGTCAACCATTAGATTTTCTAAACTTGTATAAACATTCCATTTGATGTATTTCCCAGGTTAGAGGAACGCTTTCTAAGTTTTTACAGAACAAGGGCTAAAAAGTAGTATTAATTTGTAAGTTGATTGACTAAGTCTATGGCAAGGCAATGTCACACACTGTCACATATGAACAATAAACCTTCACAAGAAGATAACCACTAGCAGATAGGCCAGAGTGGCAGTGTAAGACGTTGAACTTTGTGCTTTTTGGAACATTTGGTCAAGTTCAAATTCCTGCTCTTTTATGTTTAGTAAAAACTCAAGATAGAGGCTGGAGAGATGCCTCAGGGTTTAAACCTCTGCCTTGCAAGCAGAACAACCTGTTCACATCCTGAATCCCACATAGAAATACCAGGTAGAAATGGTGGTTTCCTACACTAGAAGCCAGAGCTTGAGAAACCCCAGAGCAGAGCAATAAGGAGGGAGAGCAATCCACGATGATTTTTGAAGTCACCCTTGGACTTCCACAGGCACACACAGTGCTACCTAACATACACGAAATATGCATGTGCACACACACACACACACACACACACACACACCAGCAGGTACATATACACCAAAAAAAAAAATAAATAAATAAAGACAATTCAGATAAAAATCTTGGGTGTGTTTTCAGTCAAATCCAAAAATCTCAAAGGCATACTGACAGCAATAAACATAAGAGCAAAGATGCAACCAGGAGGCTGAGCAGAACCAGAAGAGCTGAGAAGATGGCAGCTTGTTTTACCCACACAGTTCCCGCTACCTATGAGACACTCGCCCTCTCTGGTGGGCATTTTAAAGGGTCTGTTGCCATCAGCGCAAGCAGCTGATTCAGTTTCCACAAGAAACAACCCGTCAGTAAGCGAATAGAGCAGGGGCTGGCTTGAGCAGAGTGTAGCTGGGATTACAGTTCTTCAGCTTAGATCCCAGCTTTTCTACATCAAATGAAACTTTCAACTTTTCAAAGCAATTTTACTTTCTTCATTGGAAAAATGAGAATGATGAGGTCACTTGCCTTGAGGCACACTATGAAGATCAAGTGAGAGGAGTCATTTAAAGTCCATATTTCACACAGCATTTGGCATACAGTAAGTGCCTATTAAGTGATAACCACTGGGAAAAGCAATACATGTACAAAATTCAAATATTTTGCAGACAGCCTTCAATGGATTTGTTCTGAAGGAATTGTTAAAGATCAGTAACCTTTAGAAGTGGCTAGTTTTAGGAAATGAATTTATAAATTTATACTTCAAAATAGCTAATAGAGAGCTCATGGGTGTTTATTCTTTTCAACGTAATTACATCATAGCATTTACCTCAGAGTGTTTATAATTATCTCATGGAACTTGACAAGGAGTTGAAGAAATGGTAAAGAATACCAAATGAAATCTATTTAAATATTTATAAAAATTTTCTAGACTCTCTATGGCATCTGTTTAGACAAGTTGTTGAAATGCTTTCCTGACAAATGAATCCAAGGTGCTTCTCAATAAAAGGAAGTGAAAAAAGAAAGAGTAAATACTTTCTAATCATAAGGTAGGTAACAAGGATATGCAGGCAATCATGAGAAGTTATGCCAAAAATAAGTTTCTTCATATTATATTATGGATAGAAATTGAAATTGACTACTTTTTCATACTCAGAAAGTCTAGTTTGTTCTATAAGCCCTGACTTAATTCAATATGACCAATTATTAAGAATTTCTCTTTGGGGGCTGGGGAGATGGTTCAGTGAGTAAAAGTCTTGCTACACACATGTGAAGGGCCTAAGTTCACATCCCTAGATCCCTATGAAAGCTGAATTTGTAGCTCAAGCATCTGTGATTCTGCTGTCCCAGGGGAGGTGATGGGAAGTAGAGACAGGGGGGTCTCTGGAAGCTCATTGGACAGCTTGCCTGAGTCTTGGTCAAAGCAAGGTGAACTTGAGGATCAGCACTCCAGGTTGTCCTTTGACTTCCACATACACCCACATTCATGCATACACAGATGCATAGGCGCATGCGTACACACCAACATACAACGTACACACATAAATAACAGTTAAAAGGAAGAATACCCTCTTCTATCAAGTCCCTATGACATTTGCATCTGTTTAACACACCCTAGTGCTCAACACTGGTACTGGCATACCATATTCAACAGTTTCCTTTTCCTTTTCTTTTGCTTTTTTCTTTTTTCTTTTTTCTCTCTCTTCCTTCCTTTCTTCATATCTTCTTCTTCTTTTTTTTCATTTACTATCTGATACACACCAAAAAGGGCATCCAAGAACTTAACTGACTAATCTTTTCATGTGTATGTCCTAACTTTAAAAATAATCCTGAAATTAAAATGTCATATCTGAAATAATTCAGAGTACTTAAGTTAAAAAGCACCACACAGTAACTACTTTGTGTTTTCTTTCTTTGTCAGAAGATCACCCATGTGCAACCAACCATCCATCAACAAAGCCACCATCACAGGTAAGAGAAACCTGGGAGTTTCTTCTTCTCAGGTCTGGGAAGAAGCTATATCAACTGAGCATCTGCCAATACCATAATCCTAACACCGACATTAGATTGCAATTCTAAAATTTTAAAGGAATGAAGTTTTTCCTTTTTACATTGCCTTTACTCTCACTAGTTCCATGTATTTTCCATAAGCACTGTTTGGAAGGTTGCTTCTGAGGAGTCGTATTTTTGCTGAAATGACGTTGTGCTTAGACTCAGGTAGCATCACTCTGGGCACTTGCATTTGTAGAGAACAGTGTACGAAACAATTTGCCATTTTCTTTCCATCTTTGTCTGTCAGTGTGTTATAGCTTAATTAAAAGGCTACATCCCTGTGTAATCAATGTCCCAGTCGTGTGTAGGAAAAAAATATTATTACTATTCTAATACTTCTTATTGGGACCCAGAGAGGTAAGATAAATTCTGTTTGTTTGTTTGTTTGTTTGTTTTTGTGAGAAGAGAAATTATTGTACAATATAGGAAAACTCAATGAGAGCAGATGAAAAGATTCCAGGGTTAGAAAGATGGCATAGTCAGAAAAGCACCTGTCACAAAAGCCCAAGGATTTCGATACTCATATAAAAAAGCCAGACATGCACCTATAATCCCAGCACTGGGAGACCAAAGACAAGAGCACCCCAGGGGTTCACTGGCCAGCCAATTCAACTAAATCAGAACCGTAGGTCCAAGTGACAGCCTGTCTCAAAAAACTAAAATGACTTTTATATCTTCTTAATATAGCAACCTCTGGCCTCCATATGCACACATATCTGCACATATGTATTAGCATGCACACACCACTCACACAGACGGAAAGACAGAGGGGGGCATAGATGTTTGAGAAAGATAAATAGAAGAGTGCACAAAGGAAGTGAAGGGCATAAAAATTAAATTAGCCTGACTCCTATTAGTCTTAGGAGACGTGACCTCAACTGAACCAAATCAGAGTAAATGGTCTCATTTTGTTGAACCCCAAATCAAATTGAGCTCATTTAATTGTTTCTTCTTGAAACTCCAATTGGCTCATTAAAATAATTGCCTGGAAATGAAAACCTATGATTCTTAGAATTATTACCAGAAGAAAATTAGCATATTCTCCAAACTAGACTGATTTTTTTTTGGTCCAAGAGTCTTTTTTGGGCCTCAGTCCACACTGAGCTGAGGCTCCTTCCCGGGTTCTTAGTGAGGAAGCTGTGCCTCATGAAACTCCTCAGGGCCAGTGCGCTGGTCCTGTTTGTGCTCAGCACACCAGGGCCAACTCCTTAACCCTTGTTAGCATTGTCTTTGGGCCTGAGTGCTAAGTGGGGCTTGTATTTCAATGGCTTTTACATTGGTTCTTTTTCTGATGGTTTTTTCCCCGCATGTCCATGGTTCCCCAGTTTTTGTCCTGACCTTGATCAAGAGTTGGACAGTGAAAGTTCCTATATACACTGAAATTAGTTCTTTGAGTATTAACACGCTGTTTCTTTAGAAACTCAGAAACAATAGAAATGAATGTGAACTTAGATGGAGGTCTAAAACTGGATGCTTCTTTTCTGTGCTACTTCCTGAACATGCTGAGGAGTGAAAGGCCTACTTTGGCAGCGTGTGCCAGGGCTCCTGGTGAGAGAGACCCCATGAAACCTGGCCCCCAGTTTGTTTACAGACACTTAGCATGCCCATCTGGAATACCTTCCCTGCCTCCCACGTGTGTATTAGGAAAGGTTACCCCCTGGGGTCTGAGCGCAAGGCAATGTTAGTGTTTGACTTATGACTTCTGTATATTATTGTGATTATTAATGTGACCTATGAATGCTTTTTATTGTTATTATCACTATTATTAATAATAATATCTTGAAGTTGCATTTGAGTAAACTCACAACAATGGTTACATCTTTCTAAAAGAACCACTCTGGGTACCAGTGGAGATAGTTACTCCCAGCACCTGAGAGCCATGTCATCAGAGGCCACACAGCTGATCTTCCAAACTCATGAACGTACCCCAAGAGAAGTGTCTGGAGTGGGAACTGGGAACCACTGGAATCAAACAATTAAGGATAATAAGGCCGCTGTGCTTCTGGTCCTGGTAGGGCGGAGCCTGCGAATCCCGGGGCAGAAGGAGGTGGAGGTGTCCATGGTGGTTCCCGAATTCGTTCGTGGTTCTACACACACACAGACACACACACGCACACACACACACACGCACATACATACGCACACATGCACAATTGAATAAATAATAATAAAAAAAAGAAAAAAAAATAAGGCCGCATTTGTACCCAAAAGCTTGTGACCTGAGGCCTGAGTGGGGTAACTGGTGTTTCTTCTCTCCAAAGGGAAGCTAATTACCTGTCATAAGCTGCTAGAGCAGCTGCGCTGTCACAGCACAATAGCCAACAGCCTGCCTAGGCATGGAAGTCACGTTTCTTCCCAAGCATTGCAAAGCAAGACGGGAACCGATGGGCTATTTTTTTTCTGTGCAGCCCAAAAGCAAGTGCTTACAGTTAAAAATCAGTAATAATAACATGACAATAATAACAATAATAATAATAGTGATGCAATGGCAGTGGAGACTCTGACCCTTTTTGTCTCTGAGAAACCCAGAAAAGGTGGTATAGCATGTGTCTTTCCTCCCTCAGACTTAGACCCCTGTTGTCAGAACCGGTGAAATCCTGGGAAGGGCGACGATACATTTAAAAATAAACAAAAAGAATCCATGAGAAGGCTTTTGGATGACAACGACGGTCTCCTTAGCAATTCTGTTGAAGATGTGGAGGGCGCTCACCGCCAGGCTCATCGCTGGCTGAGAAGGCCGTTGTGTGCAGGGTGTCCTTGCCCTTGAGTGAGCTGGGGATGGCCTACCTGTCCAGAACTCAGGCTTGCAAAGCCCGAGAGCTGCAAGGCCTGAGCTGTGGAGGTAGTCTTTCTCTGCCTCAGTTTCCTCATGTATAAGATGGTATTCTTACAGCACGCAGTCAGGATTCAAGTGAACGAATGTTCCACCAAAGAAGTGAAAGAGGAGGAAAGACAAAGCCATGGCTGCAGGGTGCCGAGAGCAAAGTAGATGGAGATTCCAAAAGTGACCCACGTAGATGCCTGCTTTGTACCTGTCAAAAATGGCCTTTGTCCCCATGAGTATCACAGATTCTGAGTCTTTGTCCGTGTTCAGAGCCTTAGAACTTACTCTCGATTTATAGTTTCTTAAAGGAAAAACGACTATAGCACTGTAACAAATGTGCATTTGTTCCATTTGACTCATTTTCAAAAAAAAAAAAGGAAGCTATCTCCATCTGTCACATTACACTTTCTGAGGTCTCTCATAGAACATAAAGCCTCCCCTCTTCTAGGTTATTCTATTTGCTAAGTGTTGAAGAAAAAAAATACAATAATTTAATATCATTATAATTGACATATACTAGTCACTTGCCAAGGTTTTTCCCCATTTATGAAAGGTAAGTTTATATATCTGACGTTCAAGGATAGGTTCCCGAAATGACACTTGCACAGGAGAGTCACGCCTGAAGGCTGTCTTGTCCTCCCATATGACCTAACACGAAGCACAGGAGGCATTTGGATCCTGAGTATGAACCTCATCTTTCTTTGCTTGTTTCCTAATTTGGAGAATGGAGACGTAAGCATTCAGCTCTCGAGCAAGGAGGCAAGTGACATAAAGGATAGAGTCATGTCACAGGGTGGAAGTAGCTCAGTGTTTCTCTCCTGTCTCATACTCCACATTTTGTGTGTTCCCAAAGCCAACTACCAACTGGACAAATCAAGGTAGACAAGAGGAATCTGCTGACTTGTTTTGTACCATGTACATTTTATGGATGTTTTTGTTTTCATGCCTAACAACAATGCATTTTGTTAGTAGTCCCTGTCACTTAGAGAAAGGCTCGTCTGCCAAGGTCCAGAGGCCCTGACAGGTACCAGCATTAGACCAGCAGAGAAGCAGAAGTGCCCAGCCCTGTCTGTGTGAGCACCAAGATGCCCAGTTTTGTCGAGTAGAGCTGACGGGAGGACTGATACACTCAGCGTTTCTGTGCCTCTGTCCCATTTTTAAGCAATGTTAGGAAACACGTTCTGCAGCAGCCTCACACCCTCGTCGTTCTTCACAGTATCGTTTTCTCCACTTCAGAATTTTACTATTTTCATCCTCTTTTTTGAATCATTTTCAATTTGAGATTTTCATGCAAGAAGGCAACTTGGAGAAAATCTATCTAAGTGTCTTTATTTGAAAGATGGGAAAACTAATAGTAACAGGAACAAATGCTCCTTAGTGGCAAAGCTAGAAATAAACATGAGTCCTTTCTCTGAACCCAAGATCCATCTTCTCCTCATCTCTTCCCCATAAAATAAAATAACCCTTTTAGAATAAGCACCCTTCGGGTCCATAGAAATGTGTGTTTTAGACCTGGGATGGGAAAAGTGCTAGCTGCACAAGTATGAAGACATGAGTTCAAACCACCCAGAACCCACTTAAAGCCAAGCTTAGCAGCATGTGTTTGGAATTCCACTCTTCTAAGGGAGTTGGGAGTCAGAGTGAGGAAACTTTCTGGAAGCTCCTGGGCCAGGTAGCCTGGTGAATGGAGCAGCACAAGAGTCCCTGTCTTGGTCTGAAGGGATGGCTCAGGGGTTAAGACTCTGCCTTGCAAGTAAAAGATCCTGAGTTTGGATCCCAGGTCCCACTTAAAAAAAATACCAGCAGAAATGGACTGCAGCCTGTACTTCCAGCCCTGGTGGGCGCAGCCTGGGAAATCCCAGAGCCAAGCAAAAAGGAGGTAGAAATAATCTTAGGATGATTCCTCAAGTCACCCTTGGTTCTCCACAGGGACACACTGTGCCCTCTGATACACACACACACACACACACACACACACACACACACACACACACACGTGCAACTTCCAGTGGACATGTGCTCATGACTAGCATTATTTTGATTGTAAGTAATCCATCGATTACTCTAGATGAAGAAAGATAGCAGTCTAAAAGGATCTGAGATTGTATCCAAATTTTCATATAGGAGTGTGATTGCCTCTTTTCTCCTGTAGAGGGAGACACAAGACACAGCAATAAATAAAACCACAAAAATAATTTGTAGTTCAGAAAAAAAAACTTGCAAGCCAATGTAAGTCACACGTCTACTTCGTATTTTTTTTAACCTGGATATTCATGAATGCGCCATTAAAAATAATGTTTATTTTAAATAGAATGTTATCAGTCTGGAAGCAGAGGATCAAAAAGTAAAGTATCCAAATACTGGTTTGGCAAAAAACATAATGGGAAGAAATGTAGTCTTGTATAATTCTGAAACGCAAAACAGAACTTAAGATCCATCTAATAAAGTGGAGACATAGTGAAAATATTGAAATGGAAGAATGGTTTTGTTATTGTCTGGGCTATCATTCAATCCTTTAAGCCTATTAAAGAAAGGAAGCTAAGTATGTGGGGTGATAATGATGCTAGATTCTTGTTCAGGTCTGTCTTTTTCAGCCTGCATGTATTTCCGTGTGTGATAGAAACATATAGAACACACACACACATGCATGCACAATACACACACACCTATTATTCAAAATAATAGGTGAGATCAAAAGCTGCATCAAGAAAGAAGAGAGATGTACATGAGGAAGATAGGTAAGGTACATGTGTCCTGAAGAGACAGTGAACTAAGACATGTGTTTCGACAGGGGATTAAGCCAGCACACGTAGAAACTGGCTTCCTGGTCAGCCTCTAGCAGACACCACCCGAGTTGTTTCATTCTTTTATTTCTCCTTTAATAAGAGAAAATATCATGGCAAAGCATCAATAACCGAAGAGAATAAGCATTCAATCAGCTGCGTCAGGATGTACTTGGAAATGCTAGTGAGGCATTATGTTCAACAGCTCTAATAAAAAATTTATCAAGATTGCATACGTGTATGATTATGTACTTGTTTGCAGGTTTTTACTTGTTTTGCTTTTAGATTTAATGCAGCGAATGATTATCAGATATTCTGAATTTTTAAGCTAAATCAGTTCACTTTATGTAAAAAACTGCACACACATTTTTCTAGGAAACACTAAAAGATTTGCTTACATGCATAGAAGTATGACTACTTACTAGTTAAAATTACTAAGCTAGTAAAAAAAATTATTCCTTATAAATATCATCTATTTTATAACTTGTTTTATTTTCGTACACTTTTACTTACACAAATATGACTGACTTTTCAACTAGGAATTGGCTAAAATTCTTGGTTTTATAAGTAGTAAAGACAAATGATATGATGTAATCCCAAAGAAAAATAATTTCTGTGTTGTCTGAATTTGGATTGCCCGCCCTAACTTTGGCTGAAATAATTGGACCGTGCTAAATGTCATTTAGTTAGTGCAGCGAAAAGTATAAAGTCCAGTTTCTTAGCGACATAATTTGGATCAATTTATTTAAATTCTCTTTGGCTTTTCACCAGTTAATTTGAAATTAGTGATTAACATAATATTTTGTGTCCAGAATGTATTTTTTAAAATGTTAGTTGTCGTGGTTACTATACTTTTATTATTATTGATATTGTCTATGAGGTCAACAGACATTTCCATTTTCTAAGCAATGTATGAGTCATGTGCAGTAATGAGAAAAATGTGATTTCTGGCCTCAAGGAATTCATAATCTAGGAGAGAAGAAAGTATGAATAAATGAACACTCCCTTGTACCATGGTGGAGGGATTTTCAAATGTATATTTGCATACTTTTAAATATGCATATGCATAGATTTATAGGAGGGGCAAGTGGTTCTTCCCAGGAAAAGCTCTTGCTGAACAATGAAGACTGTGATCTTCTCAGGCTGGGGTGTGGTTAGGTGGTAGATCAGCAAGCACTTGATCAGCAAGCAAGCCCGGAGTGAGATGCCCGCACTGTAAAAAGGAAAAGGATATGATGTTCTCTGTATAGTTAGGAGAGGATTACCTAGAACCAGCATGAGTGAGCTGCAGATGCATGATCAGGTCCTGGGAACAGAGAGAGACAGTTCAAGTGTAAGGAAGCAACTGAATGAGAGGCTGGGAAGGGAGATTAAAGTGGTCTCAGTGGAAGCCTGTGAAAACTATATGGGCTCTTTTTTATGCGCAGTAGCAACCCTTCAATAACCTGTTATCCATTTATATCTGTGAAACTGAAGATTGAACTCAGGGCTTCATGCATGCTAGGCATGTTCTTACCTAACTATAACTGCCAGTATCATCAGTTTCTAATATATACATGTTTGTGTGTGTGTGTGTGTGTGTGTGTGTGTGTGTGTGTGTGTGTGTGTATTTCTTTTCATTCTTTTACTTGTGGTACCGGGGATCAAACCCAGGGATATCAATCATACTTTTTAAATCTGAGGAGCAAACATATGTTGTACAGTAGCAATAATTAGCAAGAGTGTGGGTTGGTGTATGATAAGGCTGACGTGCCAGCATAGTATATGGGGAAGAGGCAATGGGACAGATTCGCATCCTTTTCAGTTAGTCGACACAATTTGGGGATTGACAATAGTGGAAGGTGGTATAAAATGAAAACACATGTACACAGATCAAACACACTAGAGTGAATATCTGTTCGATATTCACTGTAACTAATGCTGTGACTCACACTAGGAAAGTTTTGAAATCGTTTATATATTTCAATTGTGAACAGGACAGGATTCAATGCAAGGTATTGGTAGCCGGTAACTAGTGAACAGGCCAGATGCACATGGAGCCCTTTGACACAGAATCTATTGACAAACACGAGTGTTTCTCCAGCTCAGTTAGCAGCTCTGCTTGGCTACAAAAGATGCTGGGGAGACACTGCATCGTGTTGTTTCAACAGTGGGGTGCCACTATCAAGCATTATCTGTATTTTCAAATAGTATCTCTTGTAGAGGACAGATCTCTGGGCCTGTGACGAGACGGTGCGATAATTCTCCATTTGATGAGAAAAGCTAGGCCGTAATCATATAATCCGAATGTAACATTTGGATCTATATTCGCTTCTCTCAGTGTCCCTGAGGTTAAAAAGAGTCAAATTTCCCCCATCTGCCCAATCCAAGAAAACCCCAGGGGACATTCGCAAGCGCCAAGAGTGATTCCCAGACATTCCAGAACAGAATCCTTGAGATAAGGCTCAGAGTCTATCTATATTTGTTAACACGTGATCTCAGGCAGAATATCTGATGACCGAAATTTGGGAGAAGAAAGCTATTGAAGCAGAAGGACTGCTGTGCCCAGGGTTTCCACTGGGCTGCTGGTAAGCTGTCAGCGAATTCCCATCTTTGTGGAAGTCCCGCCACCCCCGTGTAATAGTGAAGTCTGGAATACAAGAGGCTATGTTCAAAAGCTCACGATTAGTAGAAAGGAATACAAGGTGACATTATTATCTGACATCTTCGTCACCATGGTCGTCATCCTCAGGGTCATTGTCTGTGATATCTCTCCAAATATGTGCAAGATTTTAATTAGCCCAGCCTGATCACTCCTGAAAGACAGACAACGTGGCCATGTTGCTGCGTGGGGGCTGGAGTGAAGCTCGAGAAACATTATGCTTAGTAACTGTATTCTTTTTGTCTTCATGAACACAGTACTGAGTCTCCTTTAAAAGAAAAATTAGAAAAAGAGAGAGAGAGAGAACAAAGGCTACATTCTTCTTCATTCCTTTTATCCACTGAGTGCTTCGCAGCTATTCAGAGGCTTAAAAAGTCTTCTGGACCCATGAGACATTCAAAGACAGTATGGGGACAATAGATTAAAAGTTCCTCTGGGGCTAACTTCCCAGATCTGACTGCTTAAACATTACATTGAATTATTTAACTCTGAATTAATGAAGAGTTCATTCACAGTGCCCTTTCTTTTGCTATCTCAGGCAATGTTTTAAAAATCAGCTGGATATATAAATACTAATATTAAGTTAACATTTATTGACTTTGCTATGTACTAAACATAGCATTTGCATAATTTTTTAAACATTGCAGTAATCCAAAGAGGTGGGCATTTCTGCTATTTCTGCTATATCAATAAATAGCTTTATCAAAAATCCAGGAAGCCAATGATAAAGTATAAGGTAAACCTGACTCAATAATAGAATGTCAAGTCCTTTCCACTCTAAAATGCATTAAGATGCAGACTAAAACATATGAAACCTCTTGCACTACCACTCCCCAAAGCTAGTCCTTAGAGATCTTGGTTCTTTCTCTGTCTGTCTCTCTTTCTCTCTCTATCTTCTCTTTCTCTTCCCCCACTATTTCATCCCATTCTTCCTTTTATTTATTTACTTTTATTTTAAGAGCAATAAACAAATCAATGCCATCTCTTACTGAACACATATGAGAGGACATTAGAACAGATAGAGGAATATGATCTATGGATGCAGATATTAAGAAGCCACCTAAAGAAAGGACTTGCCTGGAATGGAGACATCCTCAAGCACATCTGGCTCACTTAGTCCGTATCCTGATTCCTCCGCTGCCACCAAATGCCCTGGTAAGGACCCCAAGGCTGAGTAAGAAGTGTTTCCCAGAATGCTGCTGAAGCATGCTTGGGCGTTGGTACTCCCCTCGATTCTTGACCAACTCACCAGTAAGCCTCTGCGTAAACAACATTGTCACAGGAAGGCACAGGTGTCAACTTGATGATTGAGGGTTTGAGCTCTGGGCACATTTGTGGAGAATTAGTGTTTGGGTTAAGCCCAGAGCTAACTTGCAAGATTGTCTAGCTGATGGAGAATGCCCAATCCATGGTGGACAGGACTAGGCCCTGAACAGGTGAATAAAATACTGAGAGCTGGTTGAAGAAGGTGGCATCCTTCTGTTCACTTGGCCAGACATGCTGGTCTAGCAAGTAAGGATTGTCCATCTCTCAGCTGTTATGTGGTGATGGTGTGGCCAGTTCCCTCAGCCCTGGGGTTGGTACGTGCTCTCTCGTCAAGATGGACTGAGAACTGTAACCAGGAATCGTAAGAGAGAAAAGCCCTTGTTCCCTTAAGCCATTTGATGGTCATTTATCAGCAACCATGCAGGGGAACTGCAACAAACATTAATCACAGCCTTGTAGGAGGGAGAAAGGATACGCAACTTTGCTTTCTGCAAAGGTTTGTGTGCAGCTCTTCCTACCCATTATCCTGTTGGCTTCCATCGGGGGATGGGAAATCCCCTAGTTCTCCAATCCCCCAGCTACACTTTCTTCAGATAGTTCTGATACCCAAACACCCAGCATGTTCTCAATACCGTCTTCTCTGGAGTTCTTTCTGGCCAGTGGCTCTGAAGCAATGATTCCTGTACCTCTGCCTGGTAGGACAGGTGACTGCCATCATGCCTTTCTCTGACGTGTCTCTACCGTTTGACTGTTTCACACTAAATTGTCCATGTGCGGGGCTTCATTTTGTATGCTTTCCTGGGTTTACTCTTTTGCTCATTCTACCCCCTGGTCCGTGAAAGACTGCTGAGATTGTGAAGACCCCCTGAGGCACCAATACCTCTGCAAGAGTCTTAGACCCATGACCCTAGAATTTTCTAGAAACTGAAAAAGTATAAAATGTGTTCTATTCAATGACAACGAGCATTAAGTAAACAAGCACAAAACACCTTAGATGGTTTACAAAATCAGGCAGCAGGGAAAGAAGAGAAGGAGAGGGAGATGGGGCAGGCCGAGATCTGGTACAAGAGCATCAAGAACCTACCTACCGGGTTGCTTAGCTGAGAGTAGAAATGGTTCAAGAAGTAACACAGGAGTTTGCGAGACTCAGTAGCGTGAGAAGAGAGGAGACTGGGTGCAGTAAAGAAAGAACTAGCAGCCAAAGAGGAAGGTTGATCTTACATCATGTTGTAGCACATGTGAGGGAAAACAGTCACCCTTTGGTCACACATGTGCAATCCCTGTCCTCACATGTCCTCCTGGTGAGGTGCCATTTACTAAAAACTGCTGAAGGTTCTGGGTGGAAGGTGCAAAGGAGCATGGGAGCCCTCGTTATTTCCACAGAAAGACCAGCAGGGGAAATTATTCGGACAGCCATTATCCCCACTGTGAGTCTAACAGGTTATTGCTGGGCACTTACAAAGCTTCGTCATCTTGTTCTTCAAGAATTCCATGTAATTCTCCCTCAGCTAGCTGATCAACTCCTTTTGGAGGATGGCGTATCAGCAGTGACCCCTTGGATGGAAGACAAAAGGCAATCGGCTAGGTTATACAAGGCGGAATTATCAGAAGAATGTTGGAAGCTCTCCCAGTTCCCTAGAAACAGTGGGGAGGCAGGGCCTTTGAAGGAAGCAACGAGCCTTCAGATCGATGGGAAATCACAAGGCAGGAACAAGCCTTCAGGTCTCTAGGGGCAAGTGGTTTTAGTGCCCTTATTGCTCTCTGTCAGTAAGAGTACAGGAAAGGGATCTACCTGGGTCCAGTTTAAGCCTTAAGTCTGGGCCAAAAGAGAGCAGGGCATCTGGCTTTGGTTCCACCAGAACATGGGACACAGGATAATGCGAAAGTCTGCACTGTGCAGATGTTTCTCTCGATTCATTTCTCTGTCAGAGCCTCCATATTTCCCTTACTCAGTCGGCTTAATAATGATTACCTCAAAAGGAGTTCTTGAGAATTTGAAAGATGATGCTTATTTGTTTAAGAAACGAAAGTCATAGCACACAATAATCACACGCACGGTTGGCTATTCACCTGTTAAGATTGCCCAATGGAGAAATCAAGTCAGTTCTTAAAAGTAAATATGGAGGCCTAGAAAAAGAAAAAAATCACTGCTTTGTCAAATACTAAATATTGGCCATAGTTTCAAAGACTGAAAGCAGTTTTTAGACTTAATCTTTAATTTTTTTGTCTAATAAGTTCCTTATCAATTAAATATTAGGAGTACAGCATAATAATCACAGTATTTTCAGTTCCTCAATTCTCTAAGAATAACATTTGTGTGGACCCTAAAATATAAATGTTAGGTTTTAAGATTTATTTGAAGGCTCATTGTTTGAACATTTAGACATTACTGTCCACATACTGCCCCTCATCAAAGGCTCCATCTCCATTACGGGCAGATACAGGTTTCCCATAAAGAAAAAATCAGGAGAATTTGAAGTTGCCTAATGTTTAGCTTTCCCTGTCTGTGATAAAAATACCTGAAATGGTCAATTTAGAGGGAGGAAGCATTTATTTTGACTCACCTCGGGAGTTTTCATCCCATGGTCCATTTCTTTGAGCCTGTCATGATGGGAACATATGGCATAGGAGGCCTCTTCTTTGTATCATGACCAACAAGAGAAACAAAAGGGACCAGGATCTCATGCCCTCTTCAACCCCAAGGTTATAGCTTCCTTTCCACTAAGTCCCGTCTGCTAAAAACTCCACCACCTTGCTGTGAAAGAAAAACTTAGCACATGGATATTTGGGATATTCAAGATCCAAGCTTCATCCTTTAGGAAATATAAAGGCATTTTGACCCATTGGTAGAATGGGATGTATTTAAATGCCCTAAGACCAATGAAAGTTCATAGAATACCTCATAGCTTATCCATTTATAAAGTCAGTCACTGTGGACCAGAGGATCCAACATGAAGTTCTGGAGAACTGGACATCTGTCATGACAGAACTGGTGAGTTAGAACTCGCCATGCTCAGTTTTTCCTACAGAGCCCCTAACTTCTTCCCAACCTCATATTCCCTGTCCCGGTCTTCTGATAGCACCAGCCTGCAACAGGTCCTGCCCTGTGTCAGTCATCATCTCGGTTTTCATCCCAGTGCAGACTTCCCCACCCTGAGCCCAGCCATTCCCTTTGCCTGGGGCGGCCATGCCTTTCTCGCCGTATTTCCACAGTGACTGAAGCATTGTGACTAATTCTGGCCCAGCTACTAACATCACTAGAGCACGGTGCTCAACACTTCTGCACCAAGTACAGTACTCTGTGAAGCTCATTTTTTGAGAAAAAAAGTATGTGACTTTTGTGGGGAGAGAAGTTAAGCCTTTTAAGAGGTACTTCATGAAAGCACCTCAAAGATTCCTGCCTGTTCCACTGCTAGTCATTTGACTTGGGGAATTTTTTTTCCAAGCTTTTATTTCTCATTTATTAAATTAGGGAAGCATCAAAGCTCTCTTGGGGTGCTTGGTCAGGATGCAGTGAAATGAGTAGGCACAAAGCTTCATATCTAGAACACAGAAGAATCTGGGAAGAGGAGTGCTAATTCTAGCATATAAGCATGTGTATCTTCAGTGTGCTGAGGTCTTTACACCAAGGACTTCCAAAGGCTGGACGCTCAGAAAAAAAGGTAAAGACAAGAGTTGCATTTCTCTTAAAGCTGTTTTCCTTCACTAATTTGTCCCTTATTGTCTGGGTTCATATGAAACTAGCCATGCCTGGGGAAGAACAAAAAGAGTCTGTCTGTCTTTTTTGGCCAGTTCTTTCTACATGTTTAAATTCCTAATTGCACACACAATCTTAGTCACTGTGTTTTCATATGCAAGCAATTAAGACTCATCAACGGCTCTCCTTCTGGAAGGTTTTGTTCTCCATCTGCCGGAATCAAAAGACTTTAGGAGCATGTTTGATTTTTTTTTTAAACAATATGAAAGTGCTGTGCATTTTGCTTGGATTTCATTTATGTAACTTTTTTACGTGATGGAAATGGACAACAACAAAAAGCTCAGCAGTTGGTCAAAGCAAGACATCAAAGAAAACCATTGAAATGGGCAAAAAAAAGAAACTAATACAATAGAAAAAAGTAACATAAAAACCCTAGTCTGATAAATATTTTTCAGATGCATTTCATTCTTTGCTTTACAACATATTAAAGAGACAGTGCAAGACACCTACTTCTGACTCATTCCTATTATGATTATCTTGAGTTCATGCCATACGTAAAAGAGAAAAGAGCAAAATAAGCCAGAAAAAAAGAAAGTGATTAATTAAAAAACTACAGCTTTTCCTGAGAAATATGGCAAAAGTTAGAGGTTCCAGTGCTAAGAATTTCAGAAGATTCCAAAGTATTCATATGATGCAAATCAAATTTGATGCCATTGAGTTGTATGATATGTGAATTCAAAAGCAGCTCAGGGAAGCTGGTGAAATGACTTTGTGCTTACTGTTGTAGCATGAGAACCTGAGTTCATTGCCCACATGAGGAAAGGCAGGTGTGTGGCTCCTAGTACTTGGATGTAGACAGACAGACATTCAGACACATACACACACACACACATACACATACACACACATCCAGTGAACTCAATAACTTTTCTAATAACCATGTCATTACCTGATAACTAGTTATGAAGTGCTTTTTTACTTTCTTGCTCTATAAGCATCTTTACATTAGAACAAGTAGAAGCAATTACCTGGTTAAATGTAGAGGAAAAGAATGCTTAGGTTGTAGGCAGAATAGCTCTATATGAAATGGTAACTCTAGAATTTGGCAAAAGTTATAAGGAAAATTATCATCTTTTTGCAGGGTCTTAAAAATTAAAAACCATAGTTGAGACGTGAATTGTGCCAACACTGGCAACTTAGCACCTAGTGGTTTCTCCCCATTGTGTAGGACTCAAAACCAAGGAGGCAGGCACTAGAGCAGACCCACACCACTGTATCATTTGCTTGTTTTGTCCGCCAGCTTCTTAAGGCTCTAATGAGGTGAAGTGTTTTGCAATCATTGGATGAAAGATTCTGTAAAAGTTCAAAGTATTGTTGCTATTTCGGGCAGTGACACCTGCACGCTTAAAATCCTTTGGGCAAAATAAAGCTCTGTCTGGTCTCCCATCAAACCTTCAAAGCAGGCTGAATGTGTGACAGATTTTCTTAGGTGCTTCACTGCCAAGAAAAAAATAGAACCACAAAAGCCATGCCCCACAACCCCCGCCATCTCTGTTTGGGCGTAAACATCAAATGGAACCTGAGGAAAGGTGAGAGCCTGGAAATCTCAAACCACATATGGCCGCTTTAAAGGATAAGTGAGTCTAAGGGCTGAAGGTAGTTATCATATAAAAGTAAGGAGAATTAGTGAATATTTTTATTTAAGGAAAACTTATTTTTAGAACCTAAGCTCGGAAATTGCAGGTGCACTATGTGTGGCATGAAAGGTATTTGTCCCATCCTAGGATAGGATAAACAAATAAATGGTGTGCTAAGCAATGTGGTAGGTGATTTTTCAAGTGTGTCTGCTGATTGGAATCTTAAAAAAAAATAGATAGTGAAGAAAACTGTATCATAGGGTCAGAGGGTGGCTGAATTTACAAATGCAGGACATACTAAGGGCTCTGAATTACTAAAACAGGTCATATAGTGGGAATATAAAAAAATACAGAAGAGAAAATTAAAAATAAATGTGTGGTGATATGTAGAGGTGATATGCTTCTGGAAATGTATG
Source organism: Typhlomys cinereus (assembly GCA_023101885.1). Taxonomy (NCBI): domain Eukaryota; kingdom Metazoa; phylum Chordata; class Mammalia; order Rodentia; family Platacanthomyidae; genus Typhlomys; species Typhlomys cinereus. The sequence goes on along the minus strand of JALPQD010000003.1, from coordinate 1,155,615 downwards.
AAGCAGCACAATCCTTTCTAATGTAGGTGGGATGTAAATAAGTAAAGTTTTGAATTCCAGTGTCAACTTTAAAAGTGGTTTACCTGAGTGCCTGGACTACCTGCTTTTCACTTAGAAGAAAGTGCTCCGTAGATTATTTAACAGAAAACCAAGGCTCGCAGTTGTTTTTTCATTTTTTTTAACATTTTATTATTATCTCCGCTCATACAAACTTAGTAGGTACACCGGTTCCCTCCCTCCCTCTTCCTTCCCCCAACCCCCCTGCTCCCCCTCCCCTCACCCCTCTCTCCCCATCCCCCAGTGCCTCCCTCCCAATCCCCGGAGAATCCTTTAATGTGCATGCCAGACTCTCCTCTGGGCCCTCCTCTCCGATGACGTACAAGGACCCAGTGGCATTTCCCTGAACCCTTTCCTGTGTTCTCCTTAAGCATAGGAACACTACTGTGGCTGTCAATCCCTTGCTTCCAAGGATCTTGGTGCCTTTAGCAAATGCCTGTTTTTTCACTTACTTCACTCTGTGGTCCAGGTTATTTTGGAACTACACATATTACCCAGGCTAGCCTTGAACCCCAAGTAGATCTATCCGCCCCAGTCTCCCTTAGAACAAAAATATTTGAGTGATATTCTGTTCACCCTTGACCTCTAGTGCATAAACTGATAAAATACGTTAATGGCTTTGATAATCATTAAGAACATCTTCTTGCATACGTTTTTGTCATTCACAAATGTGCCATTGAGTTATGATCTACGAAGGACTAGCTCAATAGTAGAAGGCCTGCTTGTCATACACAAACCCAGGGTTGTAGCCCCACAAACATGCACACAAGAGCTCCAACTCCAGCACAAATGCTGCTGCCATGTGGTCTTGGTCCATTTGTGAGGTCAAATTAAAATCCCACACACTGGGTCATTCGTAAAGAGTAGAAGCTCGTTTTATCACATGTCTAAAGGCTGAAGAACAACAGATCAAGGCAGCAGTTTCAGTGGATTTTATTTGATCTTGACATAGTAGATGGTGAGGAGGTCAGAGAGAAAACACCTTCTTCAACCCTCTTAATGAGAGCACCTGTGCCCACTGCCAAGGAACAAGCCTTATGGCCAAGCGACTTCCCCAATGCCTCATACTCCAATAAGAGACCACTGACCATCCCTGAAATTTGGATGGGCTACATTCAAACCACAGCACTCTCCGATAATTCCTTCTTGGTGTCACCAGACATGACTTTTCTGCTGCTTTGTTCTTGGTCAACTGGATCAACCATCCAGCACACTGAGCATAAAAATAAGACCAAATTCACTCAGAAAGTGAGTTGAATACAAATCTATTTCTTGAAATAAAGCTTTAGGATTCTGAAGAGATGCCATGAATGTGTTGTGTCTAAATGTACCTGCTTGACAGTTCTGGATTCTCTAGTTTGTGGATTTTCAATCGTATTTCAAGAGTATTCAGGATTACTAAATCTCCAACTGAGTTGATTGTTGGTTAACTGAACCAGTGCCTTAATTTTTTCCCTTCAGCTTTTAGACTTAAGAGAAAATGAGCTTCCATTCTTTATGAATGGCCCAGTCTGTGGGATTTTGTTTTGGCCGCATAAATGGAGCAATTATTAACTCTATAATAAAAAAGAATAATGATTTCCTTGAACCAATAAAAACATGTTTAATTTTGTGTTATGAGCTTTGAAGAAACAAGCATCAAATAAAATCTAGCTCTACCTCCAAGTATTTGATGCCATAGAGTTGTGCATATGAAAAAGAACCATTCCAGTATTTCCAGCATTGTGCTATAGACAGTAGTGTCATAGACAATTTAAGGAGGAGATTGAATTCTGCAATGGAGGCTTCCAGCAAGCATAGTGATTTTTGCTGGGCCTTGGACACTCTAACTCCATGGATGGCCTTTCTGTAATGGAGACTAGGTGATCTAGATCCAGGTAAAAGATCTGTAGGATTACTTTTGGTAACTCTGCAATCTGGCCTTCCTCATTCATAGCCATTCACTATCACAGAGAAAGGTGATCCTTTTTGAGGGCCAGCTATTCATTTTGCCCTTGTCATTGAAATCCTGAAAATCACTACAAAAGTAACAACTTCGGGATTTAGAGACCAGAGCTACATCCTAACTCTGCTGTTACCTAGTGTGTAACTTGAGATCACTAATTTAAATAGATTTCCCTACTATAAACAGGATACTTGAGGCTAAGAATATGTGGTATACAGTGGTAGAATGCTTCCCTAGCAGGTGTGAGGTCCTAAGATCAGTTCCCCCAAATAGCTAAAGGTCTAATATCTGATGGCCTCACTAGTTCTGAACAATATTTCATTATTTTTTTCAAAAGTGTACACTTCTGATTAAACGACTTTAGTCATGTTCCTTTTCTTTTATTTATTATTTATTCTAGTTATATTCCTCTTCATTTATTTATTGTTATCAATTCTAATTAGTTGCATTTCCGTTAGAAGTAAGTAAGAGAGACCAAGTCCATGTGTTCATTCCATTCTTCCATTAAGGATATTTAGAGGGTCTCTTTCATACCACTTGTTACTTTCAGTTTTCAGCAAAGAGTTAAAAGAAAATTCTGGATCCTCCGGCTAGTCATCCCCTCCAGTTGGCAGAAGCCTTCATGTGGACTTGATGGTTGCCCAGAGCAACAAAATATTAGGGACAGAAACATATTCAGGGACTCAACTGTGTGAGTGACTCAGAGCTGAGAGCCTTCCCAGCTCTCCTGGAGCCCATACTTAGCTGGAGTGTGTATCTGTGCATGCCTGTCAGCCCTACTCCTTCCCCTTGCTAAACACAGAAGCCGACAGTGAAACCTACAAAGAAGAGTTAGGTGATTAGAAGGCAATCTTCTTCCTTCAGTAGTCTCACACATGAAGAATCATAAGACTGGTAAATATAAACAAGATGAGAAGACTCACTGTGAACTTTGAAGAACATGCAGCAAGGACATGATGAAAACTCAATAAAAATTTACTGCAAGAGATACAATTCAAAGCCAATTACCTCTCGTGAGTTACCAGAACCCAGCGGAGGAACAACTCACAAAAATCAATACCTTTTCCTTCTCTCTGTTGGAGCCAGACATTTCTCACTATGGTCTGAATTAAAATGTGGATTTAAAAAAAAGTTCGTCTGTTCTCAGCTTCTTAAATCCTGAGGTCATCCCTCTCTGTTCCATCAGTCTGGCTCCATGATACCAATTACTCCAGCTTGTTAAGAGAGTTATTAGCATCCGGGAATCATGTCTTTTGCTTCTATTTGGTGTTGCCTAGAGCAAGAATTGAAGCGAGAAGTATTAGCCAAGTGTTGTTACTTGAAGTCCTTCCTCTTTTGGTGTTTAGCAAGGTTCCATGTTAATTATGTGTTTGGTTGATTTTTTTTTTTACACACAGTATATATTCTGCTAACTCATAATAAACAGTGCCATTATGATAGCAATAGCAATTATATTACCTATTTTTTTCATGAATACTTATCAAGTTTCATTATGACTAGAAACTAATCCTCCTGGTGTATACATTGTGATTTGGAAACACAGTCCTAAACTCAAGTGGTTCATAATACTAAGTCTTATCTGAACAGCTTCAGCAGCTGTTTGGAAACATGACTTGAGATCACTTGTTCGCAAATGTCTTTTCCCATAGGATTCAGGATGGAGTTGAACCCATATATGTTACTGGGTGTGTGAAACACATGTGACCCTAACAGATGATTTGACTGACCTTGAAACTACAGCTGTTTGGTCACTTTGAAAACAACACAACACAAGTGATTTACCAAGCTTGGGTTTTGAACATTGTATGCTCAACTGTAGTGATTCTGACCATCCAGGGGGAAAAACATACAATGGTAATGTGTCTTCCTGCGTATGAATGTTGTCATTAGTTTTAATACTTTTTAAAGAAAAAATGTAAAAAAGGCTTTGATGCTATAATATTTTAAAAAATACATCTGGCTTCATTTTGATTTTTTTTAATTAGTGAAGAAATCCATGTTTTGACTTTTGTTTCCTTTCCATACAAATCGAAAAAGTCTGAATGCTCCTACAAAGATCAAAGCCTCTATACATGCTGTAGACTTTGTCCCCTGCTTAGACACTACGTGGTAGACAGTATTCTCTTCTGAGAAAGTTTTGTATGTGTTCAGTTTTTTCCGTATACTACAATTTGGCTAAACTAGGTGAAAAACACCTGAAAATTTCAATCTGTGTGCCCAAACATTAAGTCATTAGGCTGTGTGTATAGCTCAGCTTACTGTCTCTGGGTTTGATCCCTAGCACTAAAAAAAAATTAAGTTATCTGCTTTAAACATACACAAAAGAAATAAATGAAGACACTTAAATTATAGCAGAGTGCCTCATGCTTGGAATTCTATTACTCCAGAGCCTGAGTCAGGTTTGCCTTGACTTCAAGGTTTGTCTAATCACATAGGCTAGCCTGGGCTAAAAACTGAGACCCTGTCTTTAAAAAATAAATAAATAAATTTTAAATTTCTTAATATTGTGTTTTAATCAAAGTATAAGCTAGCATTCCTTTCTTTTTCCTATAAAAGGAATGCCGAATGGGCCATCCAGTGCTAATGGGGCTATTCTAAGACCATTAATGATCCAAATTTCTTACTGTTAGTTTCTTTCTCATAGCTATATTATGGGTTCTGTCCCCATGGTCCAGGATGACTGTCTGAGCCTGATCTTTCACATCTAAATTGCCAACAACAAGGTCAAGAAAAGAAAGAGAAGAGCCTTCCCAGGAGGACCATGTAACAGTCCAACCTACTTAACTACAAAAACAGCTGGGAAATAACATCTTCTCTTTCACATCTCTCTCATTCAGGGATTTCCATTTCCTTCAAGCCAAAGAGTCTCTTCCCAATCTCTCCTTTCCTTCTCAGTCTCTCCAAGGTCTCTTGCCATCTTGTTCTTATCCATCTTGGAAAATACCAAGTCTCTTTGAGTCCCCAAGTCTGTCCTCTCCACGTATTTATCTTAACTTCTGGGAGAGGAGAAGGTCAGTCAGAACTCTTCACCCACATTGATGATCTTTGTCTTTGTTCTGCCCCTTAGTGTTTATTAAAGCCTCCCCCTTTTGGTCATGATCTCCTAAATGTTCACATTGATATCTGCAGCAGTTTTTCCCTCCCTCCTTCTGGTCCTAGCCAGTATTATGTCCCTTCTTCCTGCTGATGTAAGCCAACCTCCCACCTGTGCTATTGCTTGTCTCTTGTCCTGTCTTCTTGCATTTTCTCAACATCTTCAAGTTCTTTCTGACCCTGCCTTTGTTTCTATTCATATCATTCCATGTTAAGTGCAATGTGAAACGAAACACCAGTGGATTCTAGTAGCAAACTCTTTGCTGACGCTGCCTGCTAATTCTTTGTCCTTCCTTCCTGGTCCAGCTGTCTCTCTTCGTCTCCCACTTGTTCCTTGCTCCGTTGGGTGACATTCTCACACATTCTTCTCCCTGACTGTCTTGGCCATGATACAGTCTTCACCTATTTACCCCCAGTTGAGCTTCCAGGCTTACCTCGTGAGTTTTCTTGTTGCTCATTTACAGAAAATATTTGGGAGTCATTTTATCTCAGGCGATTCTGCACTCTTCTAGCTGCTCTGAATACTCCTCAACATTCTTCATGGTCTGTCTTCATTACAGTGTTCTAGAAGGTTCTTTTTGACTATGAAATCTCTAGATGTTTTCCTGTCCTTCAAGACTTGTATCGCCTACTGTTATGAAGGTGATTTCCCAAACTTTACTCTAGTCAAATTCATGCAAAAGCCATTGATATTCCAAGACTCAAATCCAGTATGTCCACAATTGAGTTCACATGTGTTTTGGTGCAAATGTGCTTTTCCTGCCTCATCTAGTGACGTATGTGTGTGTGCATGTGTACATGCATGTGATGTGTACGTATGTGGGGTACGATCACATGTGTGTCCAGGGATGTGTGCACATGCAGACGCCAGAGGATATTGGTGCCTTGCTCTACCTTATTGCCTTCAAATTGGGTCTCTTTCTGAACCTAGAGCTAGCTCTGAAGACAGACCTTTTTAATATGGGTTCTGGGGATTTGAACTCAGGTCTTCATGCTTGCTTGTATCAAGTACTATTAGTTACTAAGCTGTGTCTCTGCCTGCAATGACGTACATCCATTTCAGTTTAAAACTTGGAAATGAGATATTCCTCCATTGAATATATATGCTTTTAATTTTATTTTTTAAATATTTCTCAATTCCTGTTCTTTAACTTACTGACAATTCTCTGGATCAGACACTCAACTCTTCTCCTCAGAATTACAGTAGTAATACCTGAAATAGTGTTTTTGAAGCTATCAACTGATAGCTTCATTTAATGTCTTATTTTTTAGAAAGGTACCAAATAGAATAGAAAACAGTACATAAAACCACATCCACCCCTTCCAGGGATCAGTATTCTTCTATAAAGTCATGCATACAAACATTTGCTATGAAAATATAATCCATCTAATAAACCCAAAAAGTTAGAGAAAGCTTTCTTAAATTCTGTTTTCTATGGTGCCACTGAATTCCTCCAATTGAAAACTTCTGAAAATGTTGCTCTGTTGCTTAAAGCCCTCCTGCACCTCCATGTCAGGCACATGATAGAATCTAATCTTCCATCAAACGCCTCCTCTCTAGCTCCTGCCTCACTCTTTCAGCAGCAGCCTTCCTCTGTACCCGCAAAATATGTTCGCAGATTCTTTGTTTGCCTGCTGGTTTTCATCTCCTTATCTGACTTCTTAGCTCCCATGATTGCCTGGCTGACTGCATCCTATCTTTGAGTAAGAAGACGCTGTGTACAAACTAAGATGGGCTATGCTCTGGGCCAGATGCTTGACAGCTCCACGCTAACTCCAGCATCACAGCGCTGTCAGAGGTTTGCACATGGTGATGGATGAGTCTGTAGTCTCTGAGAGTTGGCCCATCCCACGTGGATTCTTTTGTTGTATTCTCGCAGTGCTGTGTAGGTGCTAGGTCATCCCATGCCTGACCTGCAGGTCTCACATTGCTCTTTATCTTAATCCTTGAAACCAGTCAGCAGCTTGTTAGATGACAGCACAGAGAAGCCAACATGGCAAACATTTTCCTCCATGGGAAGGAAACTGGGGTGGAAATGTGCCTCTTAGCCAGGAGCAGCTGATGGATAGGGCTCTACACAGTCATGAGAAGCAATGGCATTGCCCTGTTTGCTTCACAGACCAGTATTTAATTCAAGGGTCCTGCAAAAGGACAGGAGCCTATAGTCGTCAATGAAAGTGGCCTTTCCCAACTGCTTCTGACCATGGATGGGAACACTCTTCATTCAACTTTGTGGAAACAGGGAAAGCAAGCGTGTGATCTGACGTGTCTGCAGACTTGTGCCTGGTGTACAGGGCCTTGCTTCGATGAGTGTCAAGGGAAAGGTCTGTTTGTTTGTTTGCTCTTATCCCCTCCATTTTTTTTTTTTTCTATCTGACTTCTGTCCTCTTACCCCCAATTAAGAGTAGAGCTCTGGTAGCCTTTACAGACCTTCTAACTGTAACTACCCCTTCTTCCACTTTTTTCCTTCCTTTGCTCAAGAGAGGAAGACGAACCAGCCGTGCCTTCCTTTTATGTGGTGGGCCGTTGCGTTGTGTTGCTCATTGGTCTTGGACAGAGAGCCGCCTCTGGAGTCAACACCGAACTCTGGGCTGCGAGACTAATGGGCAAAGCAAAATGCCTTCATGAAAAAGGAAGTGGTTTGTGTTCTGGAGAGAAACTTGGAAAGAAACACCACCAGGAACACTAAGGGCTTTATTTTCCCCCCTCTGCTTATGGCTGGGTTAACACATTTCAAAATAATCCAGTCAATTTAGTTAATTCTGTCAAACAGCTAGTTAATACAGTAAAAAGGAAGGAAAATAAATAATTTTCTTGGATGACTGGTTTAGCTTTGTGTAGCCTTGATGTTACTCATTTCTAGGAAATGGTTTCAGATTTTTAAGGAAGTATGAACTTCTGTTCTACAAATTCTTGCTAGATTAATACAAAAATGCACTTCAAGTGACTCTCCTTTGAGACACCCGTGCCTTCACTTGGTTGTATTTTAATCTTTCCTCATGCATCTCTCTTTACCTTAATACCTGTGTCCAAAAATCTGCTACAAATGCCTTTTGTTAAATTGAGACTCCATAAAAAATTTAAAATATTTTTACAGTCAAGATATATGTTTCCCCAATGTTATTATTGCAAGAAGAGACACTACAATATCCACAGATCTGTACCACAGTGGTAAAAAAAGAAAGACTAAAATTTGCTGAAGTTCATTCCCTTTTCATTCTCTGGTCTCTCCTTTTTCCATTTTGCTCTTTCTTTCACTTTCTGCCCCTCTTTCTCTTGAACATAACATAACTATATAACTCAAGTAGTATGCTAGGACTCCACCCATATAATTACATTTCATTCTCACGGGAACCTTATCGGGTAGTTGAAATTATTGGCCCCATTTTATAGAAGAAAGACCCTCGAGGCTCAGAAACTTTAAGGAAAACTCTCAGAGTGGCCATCCTGGAAAGTTTTGTATACAAGAATGAAAAGGTGCCATTTGTATTTCTGATTCCACATCCTGAAAACAACCAGCCAATAGGTTCCTTAGCGTCACCCCAGTTCCTGTCAATGAACCTTTTGTAATCTCTCTTACATCCTGTCCTTCCTGTGTCTTGCTTGATTTCTCTTTTCTCTCGCTTTCTCTCCTTTCTCTATGCCTCCCATTTTTTGCCTAAGTTCCTTTTCTTTCCTGTTTTCATCCTGCTCATTTCCAGCTCTAGGATCCCTTGCCAATAATTTGGATCTTAAATAGCCTCCGAAGACCAGAGTGTTGGGCTACTTTTTCCTGAGTGGTGAAGCTTATGGAGATGGTTATTACCTTTAAAAGGTTCAGCCTAGTGCCTGTGTTAGTGAATTGGAAGCACAACCTGGAAGATGGTCGTAGGACCTTTTCCTCTTCTTCCCCTTTAGTTCATAGTCATGAGGTCAATGGTTTTGCTCTACTATGACATGCTGCTTGCCACAAGCCCAAAACATGAATAGCTAATGAATCATTGGGTAAAACCTCCAAACTCACAAGTCAAAATAAACCTTTTTTCTTCATAAGTTGATATTCACAGCTTCATTTGTCACAATATCAGAAAGCTGGTTTCACCCAGGTCATCTACCTCATTCCTCCCAACAGCATCTCCCAGGGCCAGATTCAGGTTCATGTGTCATTCTTCAGGAGCACTTTCTTAGTATCTCTCTGCCTACTTTAGAAATAGTGCTTAGCTTCAGTGAAGAGAGACAGAGACAGAGAGAAAGAGACAGAGAGAGAGGAGAAATGAGAACAGCCTATGTCATTCAACTCCCATGCAGAGATCACCTCAGTGATTATAAAGACTTATTTTATTCCTGCCAGACAGCTCACAAATTAGGTCATCATTGAACTTCAGGTGATCTTGGGTGGCGAGAAATAGAAAATACATTTCTCTGGGGGCACTACCAGGAAGTAAGTTCTAGGCAACAGATAAATCTGAATGTAGAACTGTGAGGTCAAAACCAAGTGCAATTCCTGTTCTAATTCGTTCTTAGTACTTTCAACAAAATCATATTGACTTAGGTGACCATATTTTGAACTTACTAGCATAAACAAAGGAACGCCATTTTCTTGAATCAAATCTGGTGACTATACCTAGAAACACGTATCCTTTTCTTCACATAGTAAATCACAGAGATCCACTAGGAACACATGGCAACATCCTAACTGGATCAGCATGATTACCAGAAATAACTAAGTCAAAACAAATGTCATGTTTACATGAATCCGTTTGGGATAAGGTAAAAAGGTGTGAGAAGTCTACAGATCTGACACTTCATCTTATTCTTGTAGGAAATATGAGATCTTTCTTAAGACCCCTATTCTCTGCTTGTTTGAATGAATGAACTCTTTCCTTCCTCTGAAATATCAGTATCTATTTTCTTATTGTCCCAATATGCACATAGCTTCAGCAGTCCAAATTTTATTTCAGGCCATCTGTAGATGTTGATGATGATGATGATGATAGCGATGGTGATTTTGTAATTCTTCTCTGTTACCTCAGTTGTAATTCCTCACACATAATTACATTTTAGAACCTATAAATTTATAACTATGACTAGATAACTTTCTGACGATATGTTTCAGGTTGTTGGCTATTGGTTGGCCCACAAATTGCTTCCCATTGAATAGATATCCAGACCTGGTCTACTTAACAATTCAGAAAATATTCTTTAACAAATAATTTTTCAGCAATGGCCCCACCATCTACATAAGCCTGAACTACACAAAGCTGTTGGTACACAATGATGACCCAAAAGGACCATGATCCTTGTCTGTAGTGTTAGGTGAGAGAAGATATATGTGAATCCAATGGTAATAGTATTGAATATACTGTTCCAAACAAAAGGAAAACTTCAATGAAACTATACGATCAGCTTCCCCTTGCTCTACAAATCTCATGGAAAATGCATATATTCATATAGCAAAAAGGATCACCAGAGAAAACCCAGAGTCACATTAGATGATCAAATGGAAAAAGTTAATTAATATGAAAAGTCTTTTCTACCATTTTGGTATTGAATTTACAATGATTCTGGTACAGAATCCCATGTTCCCCCCTCCCCATCCACTCAGAAAAAGGATCTTCTTCCCCACTGTCGTAAACTCATCCAAACTGCTACCCCAACTGTAGCATTCACCCCTAGGTCAAAGGCTCTAAATGTAGACCTTCTGATATCGCAGGGGTCTAAGTAAAGATTAATCCATGAAGTAAGATAGATTTCCACTGCATTCTCTGAACCTGCAGTGCCGGGTCCTGCTTCTTGGGTAGTTATCACTGTGCTCATTTTGCAGCTTGAATTTTAAACTCCCAGAGACAAGGTTTCATTCTTCCAAAGTAAATTCTTAGATGAATTCTTAGAGAATACAGGGAAGATATTCAGATGCTTAAAAATCTACGTTATAAATCTTCTGGCTCCCTTGCAAAGCCTAGTGACAAAGACTCCTCTGGGACATGCTTCCCAAGCTCCTCTGAAGTAAAGTCAGTCACTCTTAGTTCTAAGTCTTTGAATTTGAAAAGTACAGGAGTGGAAAGAGAAACTCGGTGTTTACTCTCATCTGTTGACTACCTTGTGAAACCACAGGGACCAGCCGCTGGAAACAACGTACAGACCTTAAGGACTATCTTTTCAGACTCTGAAACATTCATAAACCCCCATCAGAGTATCAGTCAGATTCTACAACCTCGGTCTGTCCCTGGGCAGTGCTTGTGCCTGGAATTCCCGCTCCAAGGTTCCCTTGTGGTATTTTTAATGGCGTTGTTTGATGCTGCAGCCAGCTCCTCTGTGGTTTGGGAGTTAAATGGGGTGCAGTGATGTGGTATGCTGTAATAGCTCATGGAGGAATGTTAGGACAAATTAAATTCCAAATGAGATAGCACCTCAAAACCTGGTCTTTCCCTAAAAAAGCTGAACACTGGAGAAAACAGGGCTTGGCATTTCCCAGTGAACGCCAAGCAAGGAAGAAGAAATTTTCTTACCATTGAGCAAACTGATTGGAATTAGTCTTTTACTCCAATGCAAAGGTCACCCGTCTTTGCCCACCTAGTACTTCCCTGTTTGTTTTTCTGCCTAGTTAAGTCTGAGGATGCAAGTTAGTTCTAAAGAAAATGGTACTAAAAGTCAGAGAGTAATTAACACCTTTACTGAAAGTACTCTTCCAGTTGCTGATTGCCAAGTTCAGGCTGTCACTACTGCTGCCATCAGATAGATATGCTTGCTAGTCATATCCTTATACACTGTGCTCAAACTGAGCCCAAAATTGGGATGCCATAGCTTAGTATTGGCCAGTTTTTCTTTTGAAGAGTGGTTACCTGTCTATGTAAATGTGATTTGAATCACATATGGTTTTAAAATAATGGCAAAGTTTTTTTTTTCTGCTATTTAATATGAAACCAGTTCCAAATGTTTGTGTGTGTAGCTGGGTGTGGTTATTCATATCCATATGGCCTACACTCCAGAGTCAGAGGCAAGAAGATTGGGGATTCAAGGCTAACCTGAGCTACTTGGTGAGACTTTGACTCAAAAAAGCAAGAGTTGGCAGTGGGTGTTGCTTAGTGTAAGAACATTGCCCTTGTATGTTCAAGGCCCCAGAGTTGGTTCTCAGTATTCAAAACATATTATGTGAATATGTACATATAAATGTGTGCATGGATATATACATATGGTTTTGTTAAGTGGTCTTATTTATAATAGATCTGTACAACAGATCTATTGAATGAACTGTCATTTATAAATAAAAGACTTCACTTGTGATAGATTTATTCTGGGGAAGCATATTATATACAAAATACAATAAATAATCTAAAATTAATAACTAATAAAATTTATTAAAATAACTTGTCTGGATTGCTTACCATGCTAAGTCAGGGGCTAAACCTTCTGTCTGCCATTTACATTCTTGTACCTTTCCCACCAAGTGAGGTGAGGTGGTAGGGTCAGTATCTTCATACAAAGATGAGAACACTGGAGCTTAGAAAAGGTATAAAAGCAGTACCAAGGTATACTGTAGAAGCTAGTAGGGGAGAAAAATAACCACAAGCCCCATCAACAGTAGGAGTTTCAATATAAATCACCATGGCAACAGGTGATCATGAGTGTAATAGTGGCATGAGTATCAAAGAAACAACCAATAGCTTTCTGATTGAATTTAAGACCCACTTGTCAGAATGGTACATATCCCTGTTACTATAAAGTAGAACAAGAACTGATTTTTTTTTAAAAAAAGGAAGAAAAAATCAATAGGGAATAAGCCAATAAACTTATAGGTAGGAAGACAGTACATCAAAGTACTCTGTAGATAGCTGTTATTATATCTCTAGAAGAGGCACTTATAGTGGAAATCTTTGGGTCTAAAGCTGGATGAGTGACAGGAAATGTACATATCAGTGGGGTGGCCTGAAGAGAGGTAACTTGATACACTGCAGAGGATTGAGCACCCATAGGTGTAGACAGGCCAGAGTGAACCCTGGGGTCCAAGAAGCACACAGGCAGAAGGATGGGAGGGAGTGGGAGAGAATGGTGAAGGGAAGGGAAGGAATAGAAGGGAGGGAGGAGAGAGGGAAACTGGGATGAATACTCAATATGCTTGTAAAAATAGAAAAATAAATTTTAAAAGAAGAAGAAAAAAGAAAAGGTGTAAAAGAACTTGAGGGCTTATGTGATGTTTGAGGAGTTTCAGTAAAAACATAAAAAGGAAAATCTCCCTTCAGTTCAACAGAGAAATAATATTTCTTTCCTACTTCACAAGCATATGTTTTTTTCTCCGCTACGTTCAAGTGAAATAAGGTCATATAATCCTACTAATTTTAGAATTAGGACTTGATGTCACTGCCACCAAAATTCTAACAAAGTAAAAGCCAATAATTTGAAGAAATCCTGTTTTTTGAGTTGAAAATCACAAAATGAAAAAAATCCAGTCTTGAATAACAACTCATTCATCTATTGAGAAAAACAGGAAGTCACTCAGTTAGAAATGCAGCAAGGGACACTCAGGTTCCCAAGAAAAAACCTCTACCAATAAGTTACGGGCTGGTGGCCAACAGTGTGTGGACAATATCCATGCCTGGTTCACCTGCTTGGGAGATTAAAGACTCCGTTTTCATCTTTATGACTTTTTTGGAAAGAAACGGAAATGTTATCAGAAGGACCCATAGAAACACAATCACTATTTCAAAGTTCTTGTATCTACAAAGATTTCTAAATGCAGTTTAGAGTAGTGGGGGCCAAACCAGGAACCTAGGAAATGCTAAACTCCATTTTCAGACAAGAGGTGAAGAGTATAGAATTAAGTGGTGTCACACTTCTCTTCAGGGGCTGCAGAGATGATTCAACACCTTTGTGCAAGCCTGAACACCTGAATTTTGATCCCTAGCTTCCATGTAAGAATCAGGCATGGCAGCCCAGTAATGTGGCTCCAGCATTGGGAGTATGTCCTAGTTAGGCACAGGTGTCAACTTGATAGTTGAGGATTTGAACTCTGGGCACATTCGTGGAGAATCAGTGGTTGAGTTGAGCCCACAGCGAACCTGAAGGAGATTGTCCAGCTGATGGGGAGGGCCCAGCCTATGATGGGTGGGATTAGGCTCTGCAATGAAAGAGGAAGGCTGGGGGAGGGAGTTGGCGTCCTTTTACACATTTGGCCAGACATGCTGGTCTGGCAAGTAAGGGTCGCCCCTCTGTCAGTCATTACGTAGAGATGGTTTGGCCACTTCCCTCGGCCTTGGTATTGGTGTGAGCTCTCCTGTCAAGCTGAACTGAGAACTGTAACCAGATAATCTTAAGAGACAATAAACCCCTTGTTTCCTTGAGCCATTTGATAGTCATTTATCAGCAACCATGCAGGCTGGCTGCAACAGAGCATAAAGACAGACAGATCATTGAGGACTCACGGAGCCTGCCAGATTGGTGGAAAGAGCAGGCTCTTGGTAAAGTGAGCACCCCTGTCTCAAAAGACATGGTTCAGAGCAATAGAGGAAGATACCCAAAGTCAACAGCTACCTGTGTGTGCACACACAAAGAAAGGAAAAGAAAACATAACCTTTAGGGTTCAAATTAAAGGTAGGCTTATCAGTCACAGTCACTATCCAGATCCCAGCTTTGACCAGTTTAATCACTGTGCTCTTACCTCAGTGAAAGATAACAGGCATTTCTGCCCAGTAGTGACTTTTACCAATGTATCCCAAGCCAAATCCAGTTTAGGATCATAGGGTTTAGACATAAAGACAAAAAAAAGTTTAATTCCCCTTCAATTCAACAAAAACTATTTCTTTTTTATGTGATGTAGTGTGTGTGTGTGTGTGTGTGGTGTATGTGTGTGTGTACATACACACTCATCTCTTTCTGCCTCTGTGGAAGCCAGAAATGTCTTCCTCCTCTACTCTGTACCTTCTTTTTGGACACCCTGGAGCTTGCTGAATTTCAGCAAGGCTAGCTGACTGGTGAGCCACTGGGCTTCATTTGTCTCCATTTTGCAATGCTGAGATTGATAAGGGGCACTGCCATCTGAATTCAAGCCTCCACGATTGTACTGTGCAAGAAACAGGGACTTTACCCATTCGCCCATGTGCCCTATCTCTCATAAAAATTTCTTTTCAACCTCAAACCTCAAAAATAGTTTCTGTCCTCTACCTGAATCTATCAACAAGGGAAAGTAAAGGACTCGTGGGTTGAGGTTGCAAAGCAGTTGGTTCTAGATTTTCATGAAAATATTGTGTTTTTGACTATTGGAGTAAAATGGACCACAGATATAAAAGGTTCCAGGAGAACATAACTCTAGCTTGAATACACACTTTTCAATATTTCTGTTTATTTCATTAAGGTAATTTTTTTTAAACTCAGGAATTAAATCACTAGGCAATTGCTCTGCACAGTGTGTCTGCAGGGAGTCTTCTTCAATTATCAATCTCAGTTCTCCACTGTTCTCCCCAGAATCTAAATGAGAAGAATCTCCAATCTAACATGGAAATAAAAGCATCAAAATCTTTGCAACAATTTGCATCTTTTCATTTTTATTTATTGTACCATGAATTTTGACTTAGAAGAAAGTGATTTAGTGTAGTTCCATTTCTTAAGGAAAACGTAACTCACTCAAAAGCTAGAAAGAAACGACTCTCTTTAGTATCTTTGAAAGTTCTGCATGTCATCCTATGAAGTCTGTGGTAATTAACTCATACCTACATCTTTTCTTTATTTTCAAGTTTGAAAATAGATAATAGGTTATAGATTATGCATATATGCATTCTAGCATCATGTTAAAAGTAAGAAAGTGTTTAATCTTAGCAGAATAATATTTGAAACAAAAGAAAGCCTCCTCAACTTATGTTTTATTTAAGTTTTAAAAAATTAATGGGATTTTGGTTTACTTTAACCTTTGAGACATAGATATTTGTTTTTAAACATAGATATTTTATTTTTGTTAGCTGTTTATAAAAGTATTTATGGCCTTTACAAACACCATCAGTGGATTTCTTTATCTCTGCAATAAAGCCATATATATATATATATCCATTGAAGGCAAATATAAACTTATATTTTTAAGTTCAGACATTGGAAAGCTAATTTATTTAAAAAGCCTTGTGGGGAGATGGATGAAAATTTTTAACAACTCAAGCTGTTTGACATGTCTCAAAAGATGATTTTCTCATACTATCTATGCTTCAGAGGTGAGTGGTGCCTGGGCCTTTCTCTGCCTTCAGACCTAGTTCAAGAGCAGGCGGAGCAAGGCTGGAGTGAGTATAAGCTTCGGAGCCAACACACCTGAGCTTCATGCTAACCACACCCATCCAACTTAATAATGTGGAACATTCAGGAAAATGACTGCACCTCCCAGAGCATCATAACCATGACTGGGATGGGGCATGGTGATAATATTGAAACTACAGGGATCAATTCAAACAGTTAAGAGAGTACCTGACACATTAAAAAAAAAAGCATTCAACAAATACACCTTCACACTTGGAAAGGACATTCATGGACTCAACCCATTATTTTCTCTAAGAAGAAAAATAAATCTCTTTTCTTTATTTTCCAAGTTATCTTAACTATCCAAGTTATTGCATATCCTGTAATAACAACAACACATTAGCTTAACATCTTCCTAGCATGGAGATATTCAAACCAATTGACAACCTAAGTCTACTTGGAAACTGTGAGTTTCAGTTCAAATTGGACTGCACAGGAGACTCTTTATCAATAAATACATAAGTAAATAAATGAATGAATACCATTTCTTTGAGAGAGTGACACTGTCTATAAAGCAACAGCAATTGAAAATGACTTCTGGACATGGTTTTCCAGAGTTACAACAAGAGGAGACCATAATAATGATCTGCATTAAGCATATAACCCATTCAAGTCACATCCCTGGGGTAATCAACTTAACCAGGCTGATCTCTGACCTCATTTTTATGTAACTTTTAAAAGTACTTTTCATTAAATCTTCAGTGTCTTTACTCGTTCACTCCATTGTAAGCTTCTTTAAAGAATACACTACAACAAACCCAAACTTTGGAAGACTCTGTGATTCATGCATGTAAACTGTAAAGACTTTGTTAGTTCTCATATGACTCTCTTGCTTCAGTTGTGCAGATCTGTTTTCTGTGTAGCTCCTTCACTATGAAACTATTCTTAAGAGCTGAAATACACAGACTAATGTGCAAACGCCATGGCTCTTCCCTGGACATTGTACAGAATAGCATTCATTGATTCCTTTTTTCCCCGTATGCTTTCCAGGGGCACGCAAATGCCTGTTACTGCCAGGGGCATGCAAATGCCTGTTACTGATGTCTTTTTACCATCTCTGAGCTTGTGTTCATAGCCTTTGAGTTCTGAAGGGACAATCCCTTGGTGTCAAATCATAGACCATGAAGGTTAGAAAGTATCTCACTGATAATCAATGCAAGATCCCCTTCAGAGATAAGTGAAACTGATATGACTCTCCGTTTTCAGGTCAGTGACTAGCACTCAAATCTCCTGACCCACAGCACATTTGGCTCTCTACACAAGTGGTGGCCATATGGTTAGAGACACAAAGTAGAATTCTTTTCTGTTTCACAACAGAAAACTAGACTAATGAAGTATGGAAGTTGTTCTTTTTTTAAGCCTAGAGAAATTTCTAAGGAAACTTTATATAGGATCTGTGATCTTTAAAATATGAATCTAGCATCCATAGATTAAAGTGAGAATATATGATTGTGAAAGAGTTGAACTATCTTTGCTTTCTTCTGTTTTTTTCTTCCTTCCTTTCTTTTTTTCTCTCCTTCCTTCCTTCCTTCCTTCCTTCCTTCCTTCCTTCCTTCCTTCCTTCCTTCCTTCCTTCCTTCCTTCCTTCCTTCTTTCTTTCTTTCTTTCTTTCTTTCTTTCTTTCTTTCTTTCTTTCTTTCTTTCTTCTGTTTTGATGTCACTTCAGGGATGGAGCAGGATTGGGCAAGCAATGAACCCTGTGGAATTAAAGCCTCTGACTCTATCCCAGGTCAAAGCCTATCTGTCCATTATTGGCTTAAAATGTAAGTCTAGAAACAAGTCAACTGGTACACCAACTCCTTTTTTTTTTTTTTTTTTACAAGCTATCATTTGAATGAGATAATTCAAAATAAGCCTGGAAACACACATATTAAATTATTGCTTGAATATTCACCTGCTTAATTAGGTAGGACATGGCATATCCTTTGTATTATCATTTTGTAGAAATATGAGTGGCATGAGATAATATGTTCTACAGCACATGTTCATAACAATATTGATTGAGTACTTGCTGTGCCCTGGGCACTGTCTGAGCTGTTTATGTACAGATCATCGCTTAATCTTCACAATGAAGCCTGGAGATAGCACTGTCCCCATGTTGACAGGAAGGCATGTGGTTTTGCTTTAATTAACTCACTCAAGGACACACACATAGTCAATCATGCAATAGGAGTCCAGGCTGGGTCACACTTCCTCGATAACCTCTTAATCCCTACGTGGACTCAGTTTCTCTTCCCATGCAACACGTGTACTTGATCCTTAGCTGACTTATTGATGGTGACCTTTCATTTTACTCCATTAGCAAAGCCAGTCAAATGGACCAAATAAAAGTTTAAAGATGATTGAGCATTCATATATTTGCTGAAGAGAAGGCAATGTCGGAGAGAGGGAGAGCAATGAATGGAAAGGGAGAAGGAAAAGAAACCAGGTCAGTGACTAGACCTCCAATCTGCTGACCCACAGCACATTTGGTTTTTTACACAAGTGGTGGCCATATAGTCAAAGATGCAAATTAATAATTCTTTTCTGTCTCACAATAGAAAATGAAAATGGGGGAAGGAAAAGAAAGGAAAAAGAAAAGAGCTTAAAGTCTTATAGAATCTTTGCTGGTATTTTCTACATCCTCTAATTCTTCATCTGTCTACCTATGTGTCACTTGATCCATTACTTTCAAGCCATTTGTCCCAAATGCAATATGATGAAACTGATTTAAATTTCATTCTACACAAGACCTTTTCATCGAAATGATTATTGCAAGCAATATGTTTTTAGTACTGTTCGAAGTTCATTATGCTTCTTTTATCTGTTTCTAATAGTATCTGTATGATAAATAGTCATAAATAGATCTTTGTTTTTAAAGTATTTTTATTTTTTATTAAACTGATATACAAAAACATAGAAAGGATATATTGATGAAATACCATATGATAATATTTCATATGTATACATTTTGTAATATGTGCATCAGATTAAGCATGTTGATTTCCTCAGACAGTTATAATTTTCTTATGGCAAAAAAATGTTCACAATCCATTCTTTTAGTTTTTTTCTTCGTTTAAATTTATTTGATTATTCGTGGCAACTTTATGTATATGTATAATAAACTTCAGTCATTTTCACTCCCTGTTCCCCATGTATCATTTCCCCCTCCTTTTCCCACTGAAAACTTTCCCAAGTCCCTCTTCCCCCTTTCTATTTAGTTTTTTTATGTTCCTAACCTAGTGAGTTTATTTAAAATTGCCTATATGGACATGTTCAGGAGATTATGTACTGGCTCCTGGACAACTTATCAGTAACTACACCACTGAAGAAAGTGACACCCCTTCTCCCATCTAGCACTATCTGTCAATGGTCTTTCAAGGACAGATGGGGCTTCATGAGACCCCCCAATATGATGAAATGTTCACGAACTCAGTCTTGTATAGCTCTTGTGTGGTTAACCACAGCTGCAGTCATTTCATGAATGCAGTGGCTGTGTGTGTCCTGTCAGGAAGACATGGTTTTGCAGCTCTCCTCCCGATCTTTGGCTCTTACATTTTTGCCATCCCCTCTTGTGCCATGTTCCCTGGAGCTTGGCAAGGAGATGATATGCTACTTATTCTCTACACTTCGGCCAGTTACAAATGAACCTCTGTATTAACTACTACCCACTAAAAAAGAGAAAGAAGAAAGAAAGAAAGAAGAAAGAAGAAAGAAAGGAAGGAAGAAAGAAAGAAAGAAAGAAAGAAAGAAAGAAAGAAAGAAAGAGAAAAAGAGAGAGAGAAAGAAAGAAAGAAAGAAAGAAAGAAAGAAAGAAGAAAGAAGAAAGAAAGAAAGAAAGAAAGAAAAGAAGAAAGGAAGTAAGAAAGGAATGAAAAGAAAGAGAAGAAAGAAGGAAGGAAGAAAGAAGGAAGAAAGAAGAAAGAAGGAATGAAGGAGCTTCTTGGATTAAGGCTGAGAACTGTGCTAATCTATGGATATAAGGACAAGTATCTAAACAGTGCAATTATGTGCTCACTTAGCAAAACAACAGTAGTAGTTCTCTGCTAGGGCCTAGGACCTTCCCATTTACAGATTTTTGGCCACGTTTCTAGAACCAGGCATGAGTTTTCCTCCTATGAAATAGACTTCAAATGCAATCAGAGAGCACTTGGTTTTATCTGTAACACTAGATTATAACACTAGACACACTTCTGCCAGGCTGGTCATTACTGTAGCTTGTGTGGCTCACAGCTGGATAAGACTCCTGATGACTTTTTTGTCCCAGCAGCCTACATAGCACCTTCTGGCACCATGAAAGTCAATGGAGAGAACGCCTTTAAGTCAGTTCCAATTTGATTTCTCCGTATCCTGTGTGCATGACATTTTCGGCAACAGGGTGTCACCATCAAATGTTGATGGGCAACCAGAAACAATGGCAGTAGCCTGTGCTGTTTAAGGGGCTCTGGGGCTCCCCTAACAGCCATTCATAGGGAGGTATTTCACAACTGTGAGAGAGATTTTTGCCTTTGTAACCTTGTAAAGCAAAATTTGTAAAGATACCATTGGAGTTAAAATGTAAAATTTTGAAAATATGAATAGAAAATATTTTCTCAGTCTCGCTCAGCTGAGAGTCATTATTTTTGTACGGTTTTCAGATGTCTTGAGATGCTAGAAGGATCCCATACTGAGCCAAAAAAGTAAGAAGAAAATAACTTTGTCAGTAATCGCCTGATGGCAAATCATGTTTAGAATAAAATTAAGTTTTGACCAACACAGTATGATGTTTGCTCTGACATGGGAATGATCCTTAGTGGGCATACTATTGTCAAACCTCACTGCCCTCTTAGAATTAGAATTGAGATGAAGCAGTTGTAGGTAGGAGAGGAGAGAAGATAGGGAGAAAGGGAACTCAGTTTGGAGCCTCCCTACAGAAAGGATAAAGTCGGAGCTGGAAGATGGCTCAGTAGATGAGGCCCCCACAAGCTTAATTACCAGAGTTCAGATCCCCAGAGACCAGGCAGGCATGGTGGTCACCTGAGATCCCAGCACATGGGAAGCAAAGACAAGGAATCCCCAGGGCAAGTTCTCAACTGAGTTCTTAGCTTAACTTAGAAATCTGCCTTAAAAATGGTTGAACAAAGAGAATCATTGAAGATGACAGACAGACAACTTCAGACCTCCACTGCACATACGTGCACATTTGCTTAATCCACACCTGCACACATGCAGACAATATATGCACATACCACCCCCCCCCCGACACACAAGCATGAATGTGCACCAAAGGGGAAAAAAAGAAAAGATAAAGTGTACTTCAGAAATAAAATAACAACAAAAAAATAAAGACATAGATAGGTGAGCAAGATGCCTCAGTAGGCAGGCTGCTTTTCATGCAAGCCTGATGACCTGAATTAGATCCCTGGAACCCACACAAAGATGGAAGGAAAGAACCAACCCTACATTGTTCTGTGACCCCCCCAAACATATACTATGGTACGTGCATACACGTGCATGCATGTAAACACATATACTCTCTCTTTCTCTCTCATACACAAGAAGAAAAAGGTAAAGGAGAAGAAGGAAAGAAAGAGGGCTGGAGAGGTGGCTCAGGGGTTAAGCCTCCACCTTGCAGGCAGAAGGTCCTGAGTTCAGATCCCAGATCCCACGTATAGACGCCAGGCGGAAGCAGGGGCGGCCTGCGCTTCTGGTCCTGGTGGGCGGAGCCTGTGAATCCCAGGGCAGAAGGAGGTGGAGGCGTCCATGGTGGTTCGCGAGTTCGTCCGTGGTTCTACACATACACAGACACACACACACACACAGACACACACACGCGCGCGCACATAAACATGCCCACAGTCGAATAAATAATTAAAAAAAAAATTTAAAAAAAAAAAAGAAGGAAAGAAAGAGAGAGAGAAAGAAAAAGAGAGAGAGAGAAAGAAGAGAAAAAGAAAGAGAAAATATATAGTGCTTTTTAAATTTTTTGCACATGCGTGTGCTTGTGTCTGCACATATGCA
The DNA here is from genome assembly GCA_023101885.1 of Typhlomys cinereus. Taxonomy (NCBI): domain Eukaryota; kingdom Metazoa; phylum Chordata; class Mammalia; order Rodentia; family Platacanthomyidae; genus Typhlomys; species Typhlomys cinereus. Next base: position 1,133,290 of record JALPQD010000003.1, on the reverse strand, counting down.
TGCATGTCAGTGAATGTATGTGGAGAAGGTACTTGCATATGTGCCTGTGGAGGTCCTAGGGTGTCAGGAAATCATCCTGGATTGCTTTACCTCCTTATTGCTTTGCTTTGAGGTTACTCAGGCTCCACCTTCCAGGGCCAGAATTTAGGTCACCACCATTTCCACCTGACATTTTGAAATGGCATCTGAGATCCGAACTCAGGTTCTTTTGCTTGTGAGGCAAAAACTTTGACCTCTGAGCCATCTCTCCAGCCCAAGAGAAGGTAATTTGAAGAGAGCTAGTGGAATGCTCAAATAGACCTATATTTGTCATCCTTAATTATTAGAGATTCTTTGGGGGTTTGTTTTGTTTTTTATTTTGATGAGACATGGTCTCAGACTGACCGAGAACTCATTTTATAGTCTATGCTAGTCTCAAATTCATGATAATTCTCCCACTCCAGTTTTCCAAGGGCTAGGATTATAAGCATGAGCCATCATTCCAATTTATAGTCATCTCTCCTGTTTAATATTTGATATTTTAAAAAATTTATTACTCAATAGTTCCTACAGGAATTAATGCATGTTAGTCATTTCTGATGTAATGCTGACAAAGCAAATCTTGTGCAGGCCTTGTGTATATAAACACAAATGTAGTGAGTTCAGGTTATGTATAAAAGATACTATCTGCACCACTTCTCTACACCCTCTGGCTCTTACATTCTTTCCTCCCCAGTCAATGAACCTTGGTGTGTGAGTGATATAAATGACCTGTTAGGCACTTATTCTCTGCACTTTGACCAGCTGTAATTCTCTGTATTAAATGCCACCATTACCAAAGGAAGCTTCTAAGTCTAGGGCAGAGACTGCACTATCAATGGGTACAATAAAAAGTATTTAGAAGGCCATTTGACGTCATGTCTATATAGCAAAACAATGGCAGTTTGTTCCCCCTGGGTGTTTATTGCCTTGCAGTTTCACTATTGTTGTTTTCCTTATCTCTTATCTCTTTCCCTGAAGCTATTATCAGACTAGTTCCATTCATTTATTCAGGGAATGCCAAGACTTAGGCTGGGAACAGGTTATAATATTATGCACCTGATTTGGGAATTGGTGGGTCAAGGAAGAAGTTACAGCCAGCCTTAAAACACACAGCCATGCTGCATGGCTCTATGGAAGAAAACATGGATAACTAGAAGCTTTGAAGGCAAGCTCTGAAGACATAGGAAGATTTTAGACATTTTTGCATCACGCACCAAGTTAATGCTGAGGAAAACCCAAAGATGACTGGACACAGCGCTGACTTAGAGCATGTAGACACTGGAAGCTTTTAAACACTTTTGCATTACACACTGAGTTAAGTGCCAAGGAAAACCCAAAGATGACTGGATGTAGAGCTGACCTAGAACATGTAGTGTGTCCACCCATGTCAGGATCATCCTGTCTTCTTGCCAGCTCCCTACATCAGCCTCACCCACCCTGTGGGCATATAACCATCCAAGGGGAAGAAGCTTGAGAAAAAGAATACTTCATTTCTCTGGACTTCATTAATGGAACATGACTGTGACCTGAACTACATTTAAGATAATTCCAATTGTGAACCACTTGAAAACTACTAACACCATTTACTTGGGCAAGCCTGCTTATAATCAGAAAAAGACAGATTTAGACTGTGGTATAAATTGTGTCTAGTGCTGGACAGATGGCTCAGGGGTTAAGGCTCTGACTTCCAAGCAGAAGGACCCGAGTTTGGATCTCGGAACCCATGTAAAAACATCAGGCAAAAATGGCAGTGGCCTGTACTTCTGGCCCTGGAAGTCAGAGCCTGGGAAATGCCAGAGTAAAGCAATAAGAAGGCAGAGCAACCTTGGGTCTCCACAGGTACACACAGTGCCCTCTGATTCAACACACACGCGTGCACGCGCACCACACACCACACACACACACACACACACACACACACAGATGAATTGCTGTCTGGAATGTTTTTATTTTATAGATTCAGAGAAATGAATGACTACCTTTAACAAAATTTCTAAAATTTATATTTTTATTAGGAGTCAAAAACCATGACTAGGGAAGTCACTCAGTTGATAGAATGCTCAACTAGATGCCCAGCACTGTATAAACTAGGAATAATAATACACGTGTAATTCCAGCACTGCGGAGGTAGAAAAATAAGAAGTTTAAGTTCTCCCTCAAATACATTGTGTTTGAGGCCAGCTTGAGACACAAAAAAGAAAACTAAAACTAAAATCACTGAGCAGATTGCCTTAAAGTGAACCAGTTACATTTTTTTTTCCTTACCTGGAAAAACTCTCTGGAGCTTTTCCCTTACCACGTAAGTAAAACATCCATTTTTAGCTTTTAGCTCTGCTCTTTGTGCCCTAAAAATAGAAGATTCTTCCTGATTTTACAAGTGGAACATGTGTACACGCATACAATATCTTCAGTGGGCCACTCTCCTGCCTCTCCTGTGTGGAGCCAGACCTTTGCAACTTTAAAGAGAGTCTCCTTGATCCCCCAGAGATATAACGTGCTGACCTTTTATAACAATCGCATAGAAGAATGTTACTTTTCCTCCAGTTCCTGCACCCATATCTGTGAGATAACACTGCTTGCCCACTCAAGACCTTGACCTTCTCTGCACATGTGTGTGCCCCCTGGGATACAGATGTCTTCGCTCTGAGAGTAGATTAGGCAGCAAAGTTTTCTTTGAAGCATTTCTCCCTCTAATTTTCTCAAAAAAATATACATATATACTCTCTAGCGTTCTTTATCAAAGCTTTGTGGTAAGGCACTCCTTAGTTTAAGAACTTGATATTCCCTGATTCATTGTCGACTGCTTGCTTTTGCACAAAATGCATGGGTGTACGAGGATATGTTTCTGACCCAGAAAGGAATTGCAAATAACCATTATGTTTTCAATCGAAGAAAGTAAGTGTAAACTAAGCTCTTCTTCCAGGCAGGATCTAGTGCTTTTAAAGCGAGAAACTCATCTGACTAAAGTGGAGCCCTCTGCAGTAATTAGACTAGAGCAAGTTAAAACTCCTTCTACTTATCATCTCTCCTAGTTGCCCTCATGAAGAGCAAGCTGCCTGGCCACACCCAGGGGTCTACATCTGCCTGGCATCTTTCTCATTTGGGAAGGTGAAATACTGTTTTTCCCTCTCAACTCTTCCCCAGCCTCCTCCCCTTGAAGGTGGATTTGTTTCTGGGGTTCATCATCTTGTTTTATTGCTTTCCTTTGAGATTTGGGTATGTCGAAGCCTACATGGAAATAAGACAGCATCAAGAGCTAAGGAAATCTAGACCTCTCTGCACATGCCAATGGATACCAAAGTGTGGCAGAGAAATGTTTCTCTGACCTTCTAGAAGCCTCAGTTCTTCCTCCAAATGATGTCCCCATGCTTTCTTTCCTCCTGATACCCTTCTGTGAGTGCCGGAAGGGAATAGCTTGAACATTGTTCTTTTAAAAGTATATAATTTAATTTGTTCTTTGGAAATTAGACTCTATACACTGTACGTAGAAACAGCATCCTGTGGTAACATGACTTTGGCGTTAGATATTCTTGGGTCAGTCCAGCGTAACCTTCTTTATCTTCTTTTCTCAGCTGCAGAATGTGACCGCAAACATTGTCACGGGATGGCTAGAATACTCCAATGGGATGCCAGATACAAAAAGCCTGACATAAATTAACAGTCAGGGTCAGTGCCCTTTCTCCTGTCTCCCCTTCATCTCGTCATCTGGTCCCACTTCCCGTTAGATCCCTTCCTCCCACAGCACTGTTATCTCAGTCTATAGCTTGAAGGTTCCAAGCTATCCTGTGCCTCTGCAATTTTATACATACTGCTCTTTTGCTCTGGAAATCTGCTGGAAGCTGACCTTTTAAAGAAACCACAGGGGTTTGTGCTTAGAGCCAGCAAGCACTCAATTCTTCCTGAGTTTAAGCCTTTCCCTCCATACTTCCATAAATCCTTCACACGGCTCTCCGCCTCCCATGTCGTGTTAGTTGCTTTATATCTGTCGGCTCTTACATAGCCTGAATTCCTTAGAGCACTCTATACATTATCCATCTGTGAAACCTTAGCATCCTACTCATTTCCTAACAAACATAGGTTAACTGACAGAGTGGTCCACAGGGTAGGAAAAAATATGGCTTCTAGAAAGGTGGCAAAACAGCTGATCTATCCTGCAAACTGCAACATTCCCTGCCCCGCCCCCTCCCAGCTTTACCAAGTGATCAAAAATGTGGGGGAGAAGAGATTAGATGCTGTGAGAAATAAGCTGAGGATGTTTTTCTGTTAGAAGTCTTGGAAACAGTGATCAAACTGAAATGGCTTTGGTGTCTCTTCATTCTACCAGTGAATGCATCCTGGGACTACCATAGAAACAAGGGCACTTCCAGTCCTGTGTCTCTGCGCCACTTGAGTCTGAAACCTTACCTGACTCACAGAGGAAAGTGGAGGAGCAGATGGGATTGGGTCTTGTCATGGACACTGTACATGTGAATTCCAAGGGGACTTTTCCAGCATTGTCATTATAGCTAGAGGAACGTGCGCACAGCAGTGCCGCATCCGCACCTGGGAATAATTTCATTCTTCGGTTGTAGTCAGCTATTCCCAGCTGAGCACTATGACTGCGTTGGGACTTGTTGGGAGCATGTCAATTATTGTTTAATCTTCTAAATCAATAGCTCCTGGGCTGGAGAGATGGCTCAGGGGTTAAACCTCTGCCTGTCAAGCAGAAAGAAAGACCTTAGTTCAGATACCAGATTCTACATCAAAACACCAGAAAGTCACCTTTGGGCTTCCATGGGTCACACATAGTGCCCTCTGATATGCACAGACACATACACAAATAAATAAATAAGTGAAAAATAATAAAAAAAAATCAGTAGCTCCTCAGGATTGGGATATTTTCTTTGAAAAATTTCCCAGCATCAACCTCCATTTTAATTCAAACTTAATTTCATAGCTACCAATGCATTTTTTCAATGAATACTAATTTATCTCTGTCTGGCCATACCACTGAGATTTTTTTTAGATTTTATTTTTGTGTATATGTGTGTGTGTGTGTGTGTGTGTGTGTGTGTGTGTGTGTGTATCAGAAGGCACTGCGTGTCCCTGTGGAAGACCAAGGGTGACTTTGGGAATCATCCGGGAACGCTTCTACCTCCTTTATGCTTTTGCTCTGGGATTTCCCAGGCTCTTCCCACCAGAGCCTGAAGTCCAGGCCACTGCCATTTCTGTCTAGTGCTTTTATGTGGGACCTGGGATCTGAACTTAGGTACTTCTGTTTGTGAGGCAGAGTCTTACTCCCTAAGCCATCTCTCCTGCCCATTTTTTAGATTTATTGTGTCTAATTCTACCAGTAGCTTTGCCCCATACTTCATCCCAAATTCCCTCTCACCAATTCTCTGGCAAATTTTTGTTCTTCTTATACACAAACACCAAACAATGCCAATTATAAGATTTTGGGGTCCAAAGAGTCACAGCTGCAATGTTAAGTATACCTTGCAATGCAGGTAAAAGGAGAATCGGGACTGTGGCTAATGAGCAAAACAGGAAAGCTGGGCCAAGTACAAGAATGAAAGCGACTTGACTTCTCGCGAGCATACCCATGTCTCAGGCTCTTGGTGGTCCCAGGTAGGCTCCAGTGAGGAGCTGGAGTCCTGTGAGACTGAGGGGGGTTTCATTGACATGGGCCTTCTATGCTAAGGCAGGGAAAGCTCTGGACTAATTGCTGATCACTGTGTCTTCCCCTTGCTACCTCTCTCTACCCATGTAAAGCCCTCATTCCTTCGAAAGTATGCACTATCCTTCAGTTCCTCCTGATCTAGGTCTGATCAAAGGTCCTGGGTCAGCATATCTCTTAGGGCCATCCTTACTTACAGTAACATCAAATGAGCAAGCAAATGCCACCTGTAGGTGTCACCTGTGCAGATTCGTGCAGATGCTAGTGACCTGTCCCTCCCTGAATGGAGGAAAGTAGCAATATAATCCTGCTGGAGATTAGTGCAAATGCTATTTTGCTCAAAGCTCTTTTGAATTTAATAATATATCATGGGACTCTTTTTTATGGGTTTCTATGGAATAATGCTTTATCTCCTTAGTTGACATCATATGCTGGTATTTGCCATGATCTGTTTGATTATGAATATGTTTATTAATGAATAATAAGATTATTCGTTATTTATAATTTTTTTAGGTTTTTGCAGTTTGTGTGTGTGTGTGTGTGTGTGTGTGTGTGTACACATATGTGTCATGGCATGTGTGTTAAAATCAACAGACAACTTGCAGGAGCTGTTTCCCTACATCTCCCATGTGAATTCAGAAATCAGTCATGTCACTGGGCGTGGTGGCAAGTGGCTTTACCCACTCAGCCATCTTGCTGATTTCTTGTTTTTACTTCTGCGCATGACACTAGGCATCTTTGTACCTGAACATCTCTGTCTATCCCCATTTTTCTCTATATTCATTGAACAAATTTTTGGCATGGCAACTGAATTCAACACTTTCATAGACATTGCCAAGCTGTCTGCTAAAAAGACTAAATCAATATCCAACCCTATTGGATATCCAATATCCAACCCCAATAACATAGGCGATGTTGTGTGCCCATACCCCTGACCCCAATGCTGTGTGCCCACATCCCTGACCTTGTGACTCATAAACAATATGATTTTCCAATGAAATTGAACTGCAAGTACAACTGGCCACCTTTTTAACCAATATCTTATTTTTTGGCCACTTTTCTCATCTCCTCTATGAAAGGGATATTCGATTAATTATCTCTGGGTTTTAAATTTTTTTATTTTCATTTTAAGATTCGGATGTATTAAAACAATAAATAAATAAATCACTCTTTTGTTAAAATTTTTTTATAATTAATTTAAAGAACTTTTAGTCTGGGGTGGTTTTTATTGTTAACTTTTTAACATTTAGGCTTTTAAGAAATTTTTACAATTAAATTCATGTGTTTAGCATGACTTCTACACACACCATGCTATTTTTTGCCATTGCTTTCCTAGTGTGGTCCCTATTGCAAAGTAGATTCTCAGTGAATGTTTTGTGATGAGCAAGCAATGAATGCATTACATGCAGATCACATACATGCATGCATACACACAGCATGATTACATGTAGATTCACCATGTACTGTATTTTTGACCTTATCATGATGTGTAGAAATTTGGAAAATGAATTCCAAACATACATCTCAGAAGAATTTTATGTCATCCAGATCAGGGAAGGAATTTTGCTGATAGTCACTCAACACAAGTACTAGAATTTGGAACTAAATGTATTGAGTGAATGAACAAAATAATGAGAATAATGAGATAAACAGTAACAATGTTGTTAGGCGTTTATTCTATGATGAGAATCATTTCTGGGAGGGGTAAAGCTGAAAGGAGCCCTGACCAGAAGCAGTTTGTTCTGAGACCCAGACTTGAAGCTCAATATCATTGGCGACTCATCCTCATTCCCTCCTTTCCAAGTAAAGTAAACAGGAGCGATAAAAAGGGTTATGACTGTCAACATGAGGTCTGGTACCACATTTACTTGAATTTGTGATGTCTAGGACATCTGATTGTATTTGAAAAGTTAAACATTTCCTAGAAAAAACAGTCATTAATATTGCTTGCCAAAGTGTTCATAAAATGGCCTGATTGCTAAGAAAAGAAAACAAATTAAATAAAAATAAAAGAACCAAATAGCAACAGAAATACATGTGCCTTATTGCTGTTAGATGATTCCCAGATCTGCTGTCCACAGACCTTAGTCTTCCTAGTATAGGCTTATCCTCTAAGCTGAGCACGTCCCTGTTGAACAGTCCCTTTGGTGTATCGGTTTCCTGGGTCATTTGGGGTCTTGGGAAAATCCTCTTGTTGGTGCCCTGGATTACATAGGCATTATGTAACTTACTGCAACCCAGTAGCTGAGCCCATGGTTTCGTAGCCATTAAAATATGCCACAAACCAAACCACCTGTGAGGCGCCAACTCAGCAAATGTGCTCATGCAAAAAGTGGTAGGAAAAGAAATCAAGAGACTGTGTACATGTGATGGCATAAGGCCCGGGAGGAAAACAGTAGTGTGCAAGCTAAAGGAGGAAGATGGCAGTCAGAGGCCTGCAAGCCCTAAAGACCCCTATCACTATGCAAGAGGGTCCCAGAATGTGGAATGAATCAGGGTAACTACTCTGGGCCCTGTTGGGAAAACTGCAGCTGTAGCTAGTTCTGTGTAAGTGCCAGGGGAAGCCAGGCCAGAAGAACATGGCCAATGTGAAAAGTGCATTTGTTTTTGTCCAGATCCTCTGTATACCTCAGCATACATCTTTCTCCAGAATATGCTGGCATGTTGCTGGAGGAAAGAGGTATTGCGTTTTAATCTTGTTATAATCTAGTTAAGTTCAAAGAGAAATCTCCTCTCTCTCTCTCTCTCTTTCTCTCTCTCTCTGTCTCTCTCTCTCTTTCTCTCTCTCTCTCTGTCTCTCTCTCTCTCTCTCCCCTTCACTTTCTCATCTCTCACTTTGTCTAGCGATAAATGGTTCTAAGCTTGTTATCTTGTATTATAATTGAGTAATTGACATTAGACTCTAGAATGAGAGAAATGCTAATTTTTCCTCAAAGTCCTCCTTTTGTTCTGATTTTCAATTTAATTAGTATTAATAAGGTGGTAATATGGTCTTAAGAGCTTCCATGCTTGGAAGAATCCAAGGAATTATGGGTTAATTGAACCGATGTTGGGTCCTATGAGATTCTCGTTCTCTTCCTCACTCTCCTTCTTATGCTCTTAGCTACCTGTCTTTCAATCTCCCTAAATGTCACATTCTGAGATTAAATTGAGATGCAGTAGTGCATATAAACACTTGTGATAGAGAACAAGTCATGAAAATCCAAGGAATCAAAAGTGGAGTAGATTTGGAAGTCATAACCATAAAGAAGGCAAAGGAACACAAGGCAGGGCATTACCCCACTTGCCACATCTCCACAAGAAACACACCTGGCTGCTAAATTACAAGAGATGCTGCGCAGAGGCTGCCTAAGCATCATTCTACATGGGAAAGAAACAGGGAACTCTTTTCTGCGCATGCTCCCTCACTTCCCAGAAGGCCTGTGGAGGCAGAGCCTGAAGCCCGGTGCTCGAAGCTGGGAGGCTCCCACTGAGTCAGAAGCAGTTGCTGGGTTGTTCCATCCTGGAAGTAGAAACAAAGACCAGGCAATTGTAGTGATGACTCAGGCCTTACTGGGCCGCTTGGCCAGAAACTTGGGAAAAGAAGATTATGTCTGAAAGTGGGATGGCAAAGCTGATCATGTCCTGAAGCCTTTTCTGATTGAGTGTGCACAATTCAGTGGACTCTACTCCACCAATGAGAAAACTGAAAGTTGCAGATTCTATGGAGCCACATGATACTCATCTAGGGAGCCCCAAAGCTAGAGTCAGAATCTAGTTCCTTCTGCTTCTGAATCTGTTGATCTGAATCAGCATTCACTTGCTTGTTTCTACATCCAGGGTGCCTAATCTCCGTTCATCCCAGTGACATATGACATATAACCTATGAGGAAGGCAGTAGAGGGGAGTTCTTTTTTATTGTTTCATACAACAAAATCTCTACCTCATTTCTTTTCATGTTTCATGAATACAACAAGATTTTCAGATAAAATGAGGGAGGGAGGGAGCGGGGAAGAGAGGGAAAAAGGGAGGGAGGAAAAGAAAAAGAGAGAGCATTCAGCTTTCAATTCTCCAAATAGCTAGAGAATGGAGATGAGTTGGATGAACAGTGTGTTTGCTGGCAATGTGTGCTTTGACATACACTGATCATAATACAAGTTTCAGCAAAATAAATACAGGAATTCCTAATGCAACGGAAGATCCTCTTACAGCTGTCAAGGTGGGTCAAGTACATTTAACAGCAGGAGCTTTTCTACAGATTTGTGGGTTTGGGTTGACAAGGACATTTCTAGTACATCTGCTTGGCCTCAGGTTAATAATTCTCTGAGACATAGCAGAAAACGAATGCCCTTCCCCACAATCAGGAGACGTGTGCATATTATCAGCATAAACTCAGTGCCATTATATCTTACACATATGTGTAACTGGAATAGCAAGAAAAACTTTTCTTACGGGAGAGGAAGCTGGTGTTATTTTTGTATATTCATTGATCTTTGTGCTTCTATTATATTAAACTATTTTTAACACTTTGCCTTAAAATGTATTTTAATGGCATGTGAAATTTGAAATGCTATTATACCATTGAACGAGTTCCTCTGAGTAGTTCTAAGACTTAGTAAGCTATTTCAGTTCACTCATATATTGTATCATTGTGAAGGTTATGTAGGTCAGCACATTCCAACTATTTTTCCTCCAAGGCAGCATTGATAGCTATGTTATAGTTAAAACTATTGTGGAGAAAGAATGGAACTCCTGTTTGGCCTTTCTTTGTAGTCAGTTCCCCATTAGGTAATACTAAAAATGAAAGGCTTAGTTAGACTAAGGTTTTGGAGGTTCTACTCCATGATGAGTGGCTCTTTTACAGGAGGCATGTGCGGCGGATTCAGATGGCTGAGTAGTCGTGTTGGAAGCACATGTTAGAGTAGGGCAGAGCAAACAAAGGGAACAAAGATAGGGACCAGAATCTCGCAATCTCCATTGAAGGGCAGAAGTCTACTGACTCAGGACCTCCCTCCTCCAGGCCCACTCCTGACAGATTCCATGGCGCCCCACAATAATGTCGCCATGGCGACCAAACTTTATCATGAATTTGGGATCCAAACTATATAACATTTCCCCACCTACAGCAAGTACTGGAGGAGATCAAGTGGGATCAATCTCCAACACCTGGTACTTCGTGAAGGAGTCTAATATATTCAAAGTGTAGCTAGCTGAATTGTAAAGACTACATTTGGTGATGCTGATGAGTTGAGGGTGTATAGCTTCATTCTATAACTTAAAATTTTAAACATTAGCCTGTGTTTCTTTTTTAAAAAATATTTTATTAAAGGGTTTCATACATGAAATCAATGAATCCATATCATTTTCACCCCTTATTACTGAATCCCAACCACCTTCTTTTCCCCACTAGGAACCTTCTTTTCCTCCAATCTCCCTCCTGCTTTCATGTCCGTGTGTGTGTGTGTGTGTGTGTGTGTGTGTGTGTGTGTGTCACTAAGTTTCGTCTGGGTTGCTGGCATGTGCTTTGGCACTTGCTGAAGCAAAGATAATGTATCAGTGGGTCTACTGATATCAGTAGCTCCCCTTCCTGACCACATCCATCATTTACCCTCAATAGTCTCTCGTGATGCTTCTTGGGATCTTTCCCCCTCCATGATAAAGTGTCAACAGGTCAAATCTTGTGGAGGTCTCATGGCAATAGATATAACTGAAGTGAGTTAATGGATGCAGCAGGACTCTTGTGTTCAGAAGATATCATCTGGCTACACCTCTTCAGATATCTTACATTCTCACCAGCCCCCCTTCTGTGATATTCTTTGAGCTCTGAATTTGGGAATTGTTGCAGTTTGCTTGCATGATTGCTGATAAAATCATGACAAAAAGTCCTAAGGGAGCAAGAGGTTCATTTTAGCCTACAAATGTATGGTTACAATTCCTTGTCCAGCCTGGCAGGAGAGCTCACATTAAGACTAAGGGCCAAGGGAACTGATCAAACCATATCCACATAACAGCCGAGAGAGGTACAATTCTTGCTTGCCAGACCACCATATCCAGCCAAGTATACAGAAGAATGCCAACTTTCTCCCAGTTACTTCCATTTTATTCACCTATTCAGGGATTAATCGCACCCACAATGGCCTGGACTGGGCCTTCCCCATCAACTAGACAATTTCCCACAGGTATGCTCTGGGTTTAACTACCAATTCATTATAAAGGTCCCCAGAGCTAAAACCATCAACTGTCAAATTGACACCTATATCTAACTATGGCAGGGGTGACTTAGATGTCCTATTTAGGGCCAATCAATCCCTAGTCACTTATGCTTTGTGTTTCAATCAGTTGTGATTCTCTGTGTCAAATAGCTTCCATTACACAAGGAAGCTTCTATGTCAAGTTCTGAGAACTACTCTAATCTATGGTTATAATAATAAATGCTTAGAAGATAATTTAATATCATATTCTTATGGATAAACTTAGTAAATTATTCCCACCCTAAGAACTATAGTCTCTCTTCCACAAATTTTTGGTCTAGCTTAAAGTACCAGGAATATGATCTCTGCTAAAGAGTGAGCACTGGGAGATAGAGAGGGAGGGAGGGGGGAAAGGAAGGGGGAAAGGGGGGAGGGAGTAAGGGGGTCCAGGGAGGGGTGGAGGGAGGGAAGGGACCGGGGTACCTATTAAGTTTGTATGAGCAGAAATAAATAAATAAATGAATGAATGAATGAATAAATAAATAAATAAATAAATAAATAAATAAATAAATAAATAGATGAATAAAAAAAAGTGGGTCTTAAATCTAATCAGTGAGCAGTTGGTTTCCCCCATAGCATTTATGCCAGTATTGTACTGATGGTCATCTCTTGCCAGGGTAATTATCACTGGGGCTTAGAGTTTCCATAGCTGAGTAAGACTGTTGATTGTTCTTCTCCCCAAGTACCAGGAAAGTTAGCCAGCCAGTAAGAAGGAAGCTTCCAGATCAGTATCTGCTTTACTTTGTTTTCCATGTCCTTTAACCTGTTTACTTTTAAAGCTATGTGCTAATCTATATGTGGGGTTAAGAGAACACTTAAGCTTTCCTTGTAATAGAGAAAATTTTGTGTAGGGCACTTCACAAAAGTATGGATTGAAAGTAATAAAATCAGCGACCAACACAGTGGTAACGAGTTATTGAAAAAAGCCAAAATTAAAGGTAAGGAAGGAAAGGATGGAAGGGTTGTAAATTGGAGCTATGTGTGATTGGAAACTAAGACATGCAGCACAAAGTCATTTGTCTGTGAGATGATGGGAAATGCTACTAAGTTTAGGGTTCACAGATTATGTAATATGAAAATAGAAAATTTTAGAGCCCCCTCCCAATTTTATAACAGAACAGCTTCCATATGCCAGAACCATAATTTCACATTAGACCATCTATGTTTTATATTCTTTATCTATTAAATGTCACAAAACGTGAGGAACAAAAAAGCAGCAGGCCCACAGATACTTTTCATGTATCTAACTATATACATTGGTCTTAGCATCATTATTACTTTAAATTTTGCTAAAGACCAGTATAACATTGTTGTTCAATATCATATGCTCATATTTGACAATGACCTTGAAAATGTCAATCATGAAAACAGTTATTTCCTGTCCTCTCAACAACTAACTTTTAGAGCATATCCTTGATTATGACATAACCCAACTCTTTATGTGACAATATTCATTTAATCAGCCTACCACTTGTATAGAAATACCATATAACATGAGTTGGAGACATAGAAGTCAGTAGTGTGTTTATAATTCCTAGTTTAAACTCCAAATAGTTAAAAAAATTATGTAAAAAAAATGAATCTGAAATACCTGAAAGACTAGGAGGCAGAATGCAAGTCAAAGTTGCTATGGGAACATATAACCAAACCTCAAATCAGGCTTATACTGAAACCTGATAGGAATGTGTCTGGCCTTTTCTATGTTTAAGGAACTATTTGTATATTTGGGAAAGATGCAGTTCTGGAGAGGCAGAAACTGAAAGGCTGCCCCTGAGCTGTGCGCACTAGAAAATGGAGTCTAAGGTCAATAAGAAAATTCAGTGGTAAAGGAGACTACAAACCTGGTAACCTGAGTTCAAGCCCCTGAAACTACATGATGGAAGCAAAGAACCAATTTCCTTAAATTATCCTCTGACCTTCACAGACACACACGCACACACGCACACACGCACACGTTTGTGCTCTCTTTCTAAAAAATAAAGAAATAGAAATACTAAAGAAAGAAAGTGGAGTCTCCTTCAGAATCCCTGCCATAGGGGTCATGGTGGGGTGACAGATTATCTCTAACAAAGAGGACTACATGATTAAATGAACATTTTAACCTTACTTAATGTTGGGAGTCATTAAAAGCGACGCAGTTTATTCCTTTGGCTTGAGTGAAATGGAAGCTATTTTAAACATTTGAAATTGAATATCTATACCTGTTAAGTTTGTATGAGTAAAAATAAAAAAAATGAATATCTAGGGCTAGAGACATGGCTCAAGGGTGAAGCCTCTGTTTTGCAAGCAAAAGGACCTGAATTCAGATCCCAGATCCCTTGTAAAAATTCTTGGTGAAAATGGTGACCTGCACTTCTATCCCTCTGGAAGAAGGAGTTTGGGAAACCTGGTAGCAAAGCCAAAAGTGGATAGAGCAATCTAGGATGATTCACTAAGTAACTCTTGGGCCTCTACAGGCCCACACAGTCCTCTGATATACACAGACATATAGACATAGACATAGACACACACAAACACACACACATAAAATAAATTTTAAAAGTTCTAAAAAATTGAAATATAGACTGAGTGTAAATCTTTATTAGGTAGGTAAAGTCTGATGATAATATTAGAAATAATTTCTTTTTCTTTGGTGCTCCAGACACAACTAATTGCCTCAGAGATAAATCACAAAGATGAATACCCTCTTGTGAATCACACATCTTTCTTTAACATTTGGATTTTCCTGATTCATATCTAATGTAGGACTTATGCAGACCACTTTGGTTTTTCTTGTGACGTTAGAGTAAGACAACGTAAGCCTAGGAAGCTATCATTTGTTTTTGAGTTTAAATCTTCTGGCACTTTACACATTAAATCACTGGATGCAGAGGAAAACATTTGTCCATTGACACATCTTGCTGTTAACTGTATGAGCTCAGTGTTGTCACAGCATGCTAAAGAGTGAAAATGTGTTTTCGAGATAGTGTGACATCTCATGAATGGACAGTTAGGCTTTCAGAAGTCACTTGCTTTTAAAGCGAGCCTGTCTTTAATGAAGGAATGGAGCTGGCTTCTCAGTGAACACAAAGCTACTTACCACTCAGAGAGAAAGGAACCAGAAACTGACTTATCTGTAATCCCTTACCTTTAAAGTAGCTCTCCTGGACCAGTTTCAAAATAACCATTGAAGAACTTTTAAGAGTATAATTAAGTTTTGCAGCTCCTTGACAGCCAATTGCAATTAGATACTCACTACAAAATTCATTTCACTATATTTTGTGGAAATTCACCAAGTGGACTGCTGCTTATATATTTGCTGTAGATAATTAGTTGCTTACTAAAAAAAAATCTTTAGAGGAATATTGCTCTTCTAATTTTAGTGGCAATGAGTACTTAACACAAGGGGAAACATTATTTACCCTTTGTCTTTTCTCACTGACAACTTTCATTCCCCCAAATTTAATCAGTGCCACTATCCTTTATTGGGTTTTTCCTATGTGCCAGGCATTATGACTAAACTTAATAAAAATCATCTCTGACATAACCCAGTAAGATAGGAATCATTATTCCCATTTGGCAGGACAGAAAACTATGGCAGAAATTGCATAGCAGCCAGCAGTTAAGCTGGCCATCTAAAGTGTCAAGTTGTCCTGGTTAAGTTAGACTAGTTGGACAGCAGAGGCCCCGGATATGTAGGCTGTGGGGATTGAACTCAGATTCTCAAGTTTACAGGGCAAGCTCTCCATTAACTGAGCTATCTTCTCAGCTTCCCTCATTATTTTAAAAAAAAAATACTTCAGCAATTTCATGTTGGCCTAGTTACTATTTTGTCCTATTCCTTTAATTAATCTTTTTGTGACTTGTAAAGTCCACTGAACCTAAAGGACAATGTCTCTGGAATTTTATTCACAGTTTACTTCAATCAAGAAATTTAGAACTATTGTTCAGACTGAAATGAAAATGGAAATTTCCCAAGGAAATGGGCTTGGAGCTCGGTCAGGAGGTCTTTCCCTAACAGGGAGCACTGTGTCGCAGTGGAAAGACCATGCCATTTAGAGTGAGCCACTTTGAGTCGCCCGTCATGCCACTCACTAGCTGCGTGACCTTGAGCAAATCCTGAACAACCTTGAGATCTCACTTTCTCACGCGGGAGTAGAAAGTTGAATAAAGTACCATCTAGCAACCCCCTCCTGGCTATAATTCCAAGCATCAATACCTGGGATCAGTGATTTCGTATTCTGCATGGTTTTCCACAGCTTTCCCCTTGAGCAGTCGCTCCTAATAAGTTCATTACCGACAGCTTCTTAATCTTAGAGGAACAATCGCAACATCATTGATAGAGACAGAGATGATTTCGATTTGTCTATGTGGGTGATCAGACAGATGAAACCCACTTATGAGTGAACCTTTCTGTCTGGGTTTGAGCTGTAAACATTTCTGAAATGTTTTGGGGTCAATTTGGGGCACAATAAGCATTTCATCATCACTGTAATAGCTGCTGCCCCCAAACTACTGGGTAGGAAATGAATAACGGACTTGGTACCGAGAGACTCTCTCTTAGACACATTTGCAATCAGTCTTCTTCAACAGTCGTATGCACCGTACAGTGTTCAATCCTTGGCGATGTTTTTCACATTGAGCTGTCACTGTCCTTCATTTCCACAACCTCATTTTTTATTTATTCAAAGAAAGGAGATGACCCTTGCTGCAGTGAATAGGGGATTGATTTTTGGACCTGGGCTCTGGTTCTGACCCAGAGAATAAAAGCTAAGACGACTCCAAGGACTGGATCTGCAGCACAGTGTGGGAGAATCATCTTTTATCAGAAGCTTCAGTGAAACCTAAGGACCAGGGGAGTCCTTGGTAGAGGGGCACACGCCACAAGTCGGCCAGCTCCCGCACCAGGGAGGCGGGCGTGTGTTACATTCAGCCATCTCTATGCCTTCAGGGGTCCTTGCGGGAGACCACGCTGAGAAACAGTATCCAAACTGGCAAACCTCGCACCAGGAGGCTGACTCGCAGAACACAGCGCGCGGGCTAGGACAGAGACGCCTTTTGCCTTGCAGAAATCCAGTCCGCGTTTTGCTGTGAATCAGAGGAGCCTCTGAGGGCTGGTTTCTGATGTCGCACCCGGCACGATAAGAATGCCATTGACGTCAGCAGAGTCATCATCAGGGAGAATGGCACCCCAGCTCTTGAAACCACACCAAGCAGTTGCAGTGCTTTTGAAAATTAAAAGCCAGTACTGGGGACTGGGGGCGGGGAGGGAAAGGAGCTGAGGGGAAGCCATGGCTCCGGCTGAACTGTCTGTGCATTTCCTGTATTTTCAAAAGAAAAAAAAAGGAAAGGAAAAGAAAAAAGGCACACAGCGTTCCGGCGTGTCTGAGTACACACACACACGCACACACACACACACACACACACACACACACACACACCCTATGCTTCCACAAGGGCTCCATCAAAATAAATTGAGGGTGTTGGGAAGGGGGAAGGGAGACAGACACAGAGACACACACACACACACACACATACACACACACAGAGTTTAATTTGCTAACGTTTCTGAATGCAGATAAAACAAACTGTGCCACCCAAGTGTTGGACAGAGGCCAGAGCCACAAGGGAAAATAAGTGGCCGCTGGGAACAGAATTGCTGAGCTAATAGTGATCGCTTAAATGCATGTTGATGCATGGATTGCAAGAGAGAAAGCCAGCTCTTCAAAGGAGCTACTGCAAAGTAAACGTCCGCTGCAGCTACCACCACCACCACCACACACGCATTGCTGTGAACTTTGGAGCGTACAACTGCTTGAGAAGACCGAGAAGTGTGGGTTGGGAGGGAGATGCCGGCCTATGTGATTTCAGTCCCAGAGGCAGCACTAAGAAAGGCGCCCCGCCCCCAGTTGTAATTCAAAGGTTACCTAGTCTGGAAACGATCTTGGGGTTAGGAAGTCTTTGAAAACAATTCTTTAGGGTAAGCGGTGCCAGTTCCAAAGCCCACAATTAATTTAAACCTTTCTGTCCCTCCCAGTTGTGCCAAAGGCTCCCCCCTCAGCCCCACCCGGCACTATTAAAAGGAGATAGTATAGACTTGAAGCTATCAATTGCGTCACCTGCATTGTTTTGCTGATTGATTGGCAGTTTCCCAAGGCCATGGAATCTTTTCTGCTCTGATTTTCGATTCATAGCTTCCAGTTATGCCAGAAAGAATAACTTCTGAGCTGTGGTAGGGTTAGCAGGGAGACAAAAGAACATATGCACATAAAGCCAAATCTGGCAGGAAATGTGGATTTAATAAATTGCATTATGTGAAACTGCTGTTTCAAATGGACTAGCTCAAAAGGAGCAGCCGCTGGAGAGAGTTGCGAAGTGATCCTGGCGGTTCTTTTTCCAAAGAACACTTTCTTTTCGAAAACGAGTGTACATTGTGCCATTGCATTTCTTTCAAAAACATAAAGTGTGCTTTAGGTAGAACCCCCAACAGCCCCTCCCCTTTGTTCTTAAAAAAAAAATAGCGAAAGTTTCCCTGAAAGGAGTTTCCTTGTGGTGGGTGAATAAAAGGAGGATTTGGGTGCAGCAATTAGTCTGTCTAATTTGTGATAGTGGAAGAAACATGGCTTTGATCCATGGGAACTCTGATTGCATGTTCTGAACAAATCATGATAAATCTGTGGGGAAACGAGATCACTCATGGGGTAAAGCACTTGCTGTCAAGCCAAAAGTCCTCTCCCTCACACACACATATCCACTAAATAAACAAATAGGTAAATAAATAAGTGTAAAAAGAATATAAGAAATCTGTCTTTTATATGTCCATTTTATACTTTTCTTTCTTCCTCCCTTCCTTCTTCCTTACTTCCTTCTTGCTTTTTTTCTTCCTTCTTCCCTTCCTCCCCTTCTCCCTCTCTTTTCTTCCTTGCCATTTTCCTTTCTTTTTATTTTAATATTCAATGCTTTCAGGATGCAATTGGGTCCTGGACTATGCCTGAAAGGATCAGAGGTTCCTGATTCCGAGTGAGTCATGTGCTGTGCATTGCAGTGATGAAGGTGGGCGGCTCATGAAGAAGAGGTTGAGAAAGAGAGTCAAAGCCCTTTGCATAAGATTCCTTACTGACTCCTTATCCCTACCAAGAATGAAGGCAAAACTTGGGTGTCAGCATTGTCCACACAATAGCTACCAATGTTCCTATCTCTTGGTGTTTTCTGCCTCGTGCCTGGACTGCAGTCTTTTGACCTGCCCCCTTCAGTTGCTCCTGTCAGTGGGGTCTGTCATTTCCTGCATCCTGCCCACCCCTGTCCTTTCATGGTACTCACTTATTCTCCAATCAGATAGTTTCCTCCAGGGGAAAATAGTGGAAGTCTTTTCTCCTTTTGTTCTGCCTTCTGATTCTTTCCTCACACTTGGAACACCCGGGCCACAGAGTCTGCCAGTGTCTGTGCTGATGCTCAGAAGTGAAGAACAGTGCTTTGCAAAAAGAAATGCTCCTGGGCCTGTTGAGTGATGGAACGTAAATTGGACTGGCAGTCATCTGACACAGGAAGCATCAGGAAGGTGATACCTTAGAAAAGGAAAAAAGAGAATCCTCTCCAGGTGTGTTAATTTCATCTTTGGACAGAATTGCCATCAGCAGCAAGACTCTTTTTTGGTCTTTCTTTTCCCATGGGTCTGGTGTAACTTCTTAGGCTGAAGACAAGGATAAGAGTAGCGAATTTGATTATGGGCATGGGTCTAACTCTGGCTTAATGAGCCATGGAAATAAAACAGCTCACTCTCTTAGAGCTGCTGTAACCCAACACCAGAAGCCCTGACAGCTCTGTGGCTTTGATTACATGTTTGTAGGACAGACCTTGCCTAAGTACTTGAACTCTGCCACCAGGGATCTAAAATGCCTTGGGTCTTCACGCAGCAAGCATAAATCTTTTACAATGGAAAAACTTTACCAAAATGCAAGTGATAGATAAAGCTCCTCACTTGATCTTCCTTAGTTTATATATGTAAGGAAACAGAGACTTAGCAAGGTTTTATACTGATAGGCAGAACCAAAAGCTAAATTGAGATTAAGAAATTGTTCCTTCCTCATTACATTTCTTACATCATCTCTCCTTCATTATATTTCTTCATAACCTTTCCCACAGCTTCTGGGGCAGTATGTCGGTCAGCTTGGGAAGAGCTAGAAATTCTAGGAAGAGCTAGAAAGACAGCGCTGTCTGTTTACACCATAGAAATGAGAAAGCCATTGCCCAAAGAATTCAAGGAACTTGTGAATGATCAAGGTAGCTTGGGAGCAGTACGGTCAGGACCATGCATCCTGGTCTTCTGTTTTAACTGTTGGCTATGCTTTGCTGCATCAGTGCATGGACTTTACATGATGAATCACTTCCAATCTGTCTCTCACACCTGAACACACAGAATTCCCAGACTGACAAAGGCATAGATGCTTCCTATGAATAAGAGTTCAGAGTGCGTAAAATAAAGCAGGGCCTCAAAAATGGGTATAAGCCCTTTTGTTTGTGGCTGGTCCCAAGAACTTCCATGTGAAAGCAGGGAATTTGGCAACTGATGCTTTAAATGGGCTGGAAAACTCATAGGTATTAGAATCAATATTTTAATGGCAAGACAACATGTAGGAACAAAGAACTGGAGGTATTGAGCAAAATGAAAAATTAAGAGGGGACATAAATGGTCCATTGTGAAAGAGAAGCTGGATGTCTTAAAAATATCTTTATTTCTAACCTGAATTGACAGATATTAAATATCAAAGATAGATTAGCTGATGGAAAATTAATCAGACAAGAGGCAGTGGAGATGATTTTAGAATCAGCTTCAATATCATTGGTCACTACAAAAGACAGAAAACACTGAGTGCTTTAGAGATGAAGTTTTGAGGCATGGGATAGAACTAAACAGACACAGAAATTTGAAATCGTTCTTGGCTGATATTTTTAAAAGTAACTATATTATTAGCAATACAATCAAGCCTTAACTATGAGAGCAAAGAAAACATCTAATTGATTTGAATTGGAAAATTGTGTGTGTGTGTGTGTGTCTGTGTGTAGGAGCAAAAGGACCTGAGTTCTAATCCTGGGTCCCATGTAAAAACAGCAGGCAGAAATGGCTATGGTCTACACTTCAAGCTCTGGTGAGCAGAGCCTGGGAAATCCCAGAGTAAAGCAAAAAAGGAGGTAGAAACAATACAGGATGACTTCTGAAGTCACTCTTGAACCTCCACGGGGACACACAGTGCTCTCTAACACACATACATACGTACATACATACGTGCATAAATAAATAGCTTTAAATTGTGTATACATGCGCATACATGCAAGTGAATGAATGTCAGCATATGCATGCCACATCACATGTGTGGAGGTATAGAAGGCAATCTGAGGTGTCAGTCCTCAAATGTGTAAGTTGTTTGAGAAAGGTTCTATTGACAAAGGTCTCAAGTCGAGAGACCACTCATTGGATTAGCCAGTCCAGGTAACCCACTGTCCTGTCTTTGTCTCCCATTTTCCTGTAGACATAGTGGAGATTCCAAACGTTTGCACAACTGCATCTGACTTTTTTTTAACATGGGCTCTGGAGTCCAAACTCAGTTTGTGAGGCTTGCACAGCACTTTTGTCCTGCTGAGCTCTCTCTCCAGTCCATGATTTAAATTTTAAACTGTTAACTATACGGTTCAAAGATAGTTAAATCAGCCCACAGTGAAAATATCTGTAAGGGAGGTTTATTAAAGCTATATAGGCCACTTAGTGGACAGCACTCCAATCATCTTGGACCATTCAAGGTAGAAGAGAGGCCTCTAGAATGTTAGAAAAGAAGATGTACCTGAGATGTTTAAGGAGAGACCTTGAAATTCAACAAGGCTAGAAGTTAAAGAACAACAGCTATAAGGCAGAAGTTAAAGAGAAAAGTAGAAGAATGTGCTGTTTACTATACCCTATCCTGTGTATCCATGAATAGTTCTAAATATGAGGAGATATGGTTAGCTGTAGCAGAGCATGCAATTGAATCTGCATACAGATACATATCCACGTAGGGACCACTTACTGATGGACAGATTTAAATTTCAATTTATGTTACATGACTATAGTAGAGGCTTGGCAAAATAGGTTAAGCACAGTAAAAGTTGCATTAGAGGGCTTATTGTATAATGTGCTGGCTAGACAGAGCTCTCCTTTGTTCTCCTTTCCACCCCTAAAACCAAACCAAAAAATTCCTGATTTGAGGCATGTGCCCATTGTTGTGGTGTAAAAATTCCCATGTTGGTTGATTTCAAACTATAGTTCAAAGGTTCTCTTTCAAAATTTGAATATTGAATATTTAATAATTGACAAGATCTAACTCTGGCATACCACTGCAACATCACTTCTGTAATTCTCATTGTCAAATCCACAATAGAAACAATATTATAGGGTGTAGAGAAAAGGGGAGAACTAGGATATAGCCCAAGACACAATGCTTGCATAGCATGCATAAAGCCCTTAATTTGACCCCCCAGCACCATAGCAATATATAAGGAAGGGGAGGAGGTTCTTAAGGGCTTTCCTGTTTGTTAGAGTCTCACAGAGAAAGTAAGGCTTGAATTGAACATAAAGATTATTTACATAGATGAAAAAGTGTAACAGGTCAAAATGTGATAGAGAAGACTGAACCACTGTATGTGTGGGACAAATGTGGTAATCTTGTAACAGAAGGTCCAGATGGGTAAGGATAGTTCTGTTATTTAGATCATGGAAGACTTAAGCAGTTACACCAAAATGTTTTGGACCCAGATGATTGTAGTAATATTTTAGCAAAAATACTTTTCTTCAATTTTTATTCTTTGACAGCTGCATACATGAATACATTCAATCCAAGTTGTTTTCATGTGCTCCTTCTACCTAATACCATCTTCCCTCCTTTTTCCAATTTAAACTTCTTCTCAACCAGTCTTCCTCCCACCTTCATGTTTCTTTATATGGTTAGACTACTGAGTTTCATCTGGGCCGCCTTTACTGGCATGTGCTTGAACACTTTCTGGAGTATGGATGGTATATCAGTGGGTGTGACAATGACTAAAGCAGCTGTCCTCCTTCAACCAGCATCGATCACCAATGATCTCTTGGGAAGTGTAATGCCTCATGAGGTCTTCTCCCTTCCACTGGTGAAATGTCAATAGGCAAAATGTGTGCAGGTCTCATGGAAGGAAGCATAGCTCGTGTGAGTCCATGGGTGAAAAGTCTTATCATGTCCAGAAAATATTGTCTGACAGCACATCTCCTCCCTCACTGGCTCTTACATTCTTCCTGTCTCCTCACATGATATTCCCTAAACTTTGGGTTTGGGGGTGACATAGATGTTCTATTTGGGGCTGAACAGTCCATAGCCACTTATCCTCTACATCCTGGTCAGTTGTGATTCTCAGAATTAAATGTATTTGTTTACAAAAGGAAACTTCTAGGTCATGTGCTGGGAGCTGCTTTAATGGTATAAGGATGAGCATTTAGATGATAGTTGATATCATGTTCTTAAGCTAAACCTTAATAGATTCTGTATGCATCAGGGCTATGTCTTTCACATTCACAAGTTTTGGATTTTGTGAACCATACCAGGGATATATGTTCCTTACTGAAAGGAGGGCCTTAAAGCTAGTAAAAAAAAAAAAGGTTGCACCTATACCATTCATGCCACTATTGTACCAATGGTCACTCTGGCCAGGGTGATATTGTAGCTAGCAGAATTCACAGCTGGATAAGACTGTTGATGGCTTTTCTTTCCAAAGATCTGGCATAGTACTTTTCGGCACTGTGAAACTTCTCTAGCAAGAGGGAAGCTTCCAGATCAGTTCCATTGTGTTTTTTCCATGTTCTGTGATCAAAATGTCTTTAGCAATAGGGTCTTAGCATCAGCTTCTACAGGGCAACCAAAAGCAATGGTAAAAGCCAAAATTATGATTTCTCTGACCAAAACCTCATTAAGAGGTATCACGTGCCTGATACTGGGAATTTGGTCTAATTGCCTGTGGTTTCTACTGGGAATATCTTGGGAAGTTTCTGCCATCCCATATTCCACTGTCTATGTATACCTGTGCAGGGTATACCTGTTCAAGTTTTTAAAATTGTATTTTTAGAAAAAAAATGCAAGTTTCTAAAGAAGATGTATCTGTTAATAAGTTGAACAATTAACAGAAATGAGATGTCGAAATAGAAAATTTCCTAAAGAAATCTGCCTTGTAAGAGTCCTGTGTTGAGAAATTGTAACCAGAGAGCTGGATAAAGACACTGGAGAACAATAACAACAAAAAGAGCAATAGGCAGAGAAACTGAATTCAGAGGAGACAACACATGAAGTGCATAGTACCACTGTGGACTGTAAAATATTTGGCTGGCATTCAGCTTTATCATTATTGCTGCAAAAATTATATTGGATATTTACCAACCATTGTTAATTATTTAAAACTATGTGCCCCAAGCAACCGCTCATCTTATGGAGGAGTTGCTTTTCTTTGTGAACTTTTAAAAAGCCTGTTCAAAACCCAGAAACTTGGATTAGGCCTGTCTCAGTAGTATATCTGAAACTCTTTCCTGATGCCGTTTTTTAACCCTTCCTCTTCATCCCCATCCACCACCCCTTTCCTGGTCCTCCTGCGGGTTTAGCTCTTCAGTCATTTCCCCTCCTCCCACCTTCTCAGGCTGCAGACTCATTCCCCTGAGTCTCTGGGTGGCACCTCCTTTTCCCAGATTCCAGTGGCCTCTGGGTACTTGTAGAGTATATCCTTTTTAACTCTCTTAAAACTCACAGGGGTGTTTCAGCACATTGCCTTGCAATACAATAACAGAGTAGTTTTTATTGCAGTTATTCTAACTGATATACGAAGCACACTGAGAAAGGAGAAGGTGTTACTGTACATATGCCTAGATGTTCATGAGACATGTTTGTACATGATCCTGGCAGATGTTATTTCCAAAACTTGTCTATGCAGATCTGAGCTGAGCAAGTCTGATAAATCAGGCAGAAGATTAAAAATATAAATAAATTTTTGTACCCTCGCCATGCATATTATGTAGCTGATATAGAGTATATCCATTTAAAAATATTAAGGGATGAATTGTCTGAACAGCATTCCTTCTCATTTACTCTGATTATACAGTGGGAAATCAAATGCCTTAGCCATTTCAATGACTTAAATATGTTGTGTCAAAAAAGTACAGCACTATACAGTTCAGGGCCATAGACATAGAAAGTATGTTACTGATGTGCTTAAACAAAAATTCACATTGTGCTACCTGTACTTTTGCACAATTTTTGATTATGTATTTATTAGTTGGGACTAAGGTAAACATTAATTCAGTAACACTGTAAGAAAAGACATTCTCAATATGTCAGAAGATCGAGGAAATTGTTTGAAAAATTGAAACAAACAGAAATTACTGTAAAGTTACATTAAAGCTATTTTAAACTATAAAATCATTGATTAGGGTTCTGATAAAATTGTTTAACAAACTTCCATGAAGGAACCTCAAATTTTGACAAGTCAGGCTGTGCCCTTAGCCTGTTCTTACTTCACACACTATCTGTTGATAAGTATGAAGTATATATATATGCTTTAATCATTACCATCAATGTGAGTGCTAACTATAAAAAAAAAAAGAAACTTGCCTTCAACCGCCCTTACCCCCCAGTGTCAGTTTTCTCCTATAACATAGATCAGCCTCAGGAAGGAAGTGAATGAAGCACATGAGTACCAAAAAAAATCAATACAACATCCACCAAGTACAGAAAAGGTACTTTATTAACCATAGAAATATATGTCTATATTTTAGAGATTACTCATACAACTTTGGTCATGCGGTTCCAAACCACATGTGGTCTCTCTCTCTCTCTCTCTCTCTCTCTCTCTCTCTCTCTCTCTCTCTCGCTCTCTCTCTCTCTCTGTGTTATAGGTATATCCACAGTGAAACAAATAACAAATCTCCTTAATAATTCTCTATGTGGAATGCTCTCTACCTTTCCTGATCTATTCTTTCTTCTTTTCCTTACTACTAGATACATCCCATTAAGTATGTATCATAACAAGTAAATAGATTGAGAACCTAATATGTACACACATACTCTGAATGTTTAGGATATGTTTCCAGAATATATTTGAAGACCTGTAGTGGATGCCTGAACCCAAAGATAGCACCAGGCTCTTTTTCTAAGCATATATACCTATGGTAATGTTTATAAATTAAGCATAGTAAGTCTGATAATAAAACTAATAAAGAACAGTTGCAACATTATATTATAGAAGTTATTTAAAATTTATCAATTATTTCTTTAAGTATTCTTCCTTTTTTCACTGTTTATTTTTTAATCTTGGGTATATGAGAGAGAGAGAGAGAGAGAGAGAGAGAGAGAGAGAGAGAGAGAGCGCATGCCACTACACACGTGTAAACTCTGGGTGTCTGTTCCCAGTGTGCAGCTTATTTGAGGCAGGGTCTCTGCTCTTCGCCGTTGCATGCATCCAGCTAGCTCCTCCATGACCTTCTGGGAGTTCTCCTGTCTGTATCTCATCTTTCTGCAGGAGCCTGAGATTACAGACTTCTGCTCCTGTGCTTAGCTTCATGTGAGTTCTGGGGATTCAAACTCGGGTCCTCACACATACATGACGAGTGAATTTACCTAATGAATCATTTCACCAGACCCTATTTTTAAAGTTAGAATGCAAGGCAATGGGATTTATCATGACATAATCATACATATATTGTTTTTGTTAGTCCCGCTGGCTTGCTCTTCTCCTGCTCCCCATAGTTTCCTCCCCAGCTGTTGCCTGTGTGCTTTCATATCGCAGCTGTTTTCTTACCCTCCCCTGTTCTTCAAAGTCTCCTTTTCCTCTCTGATGGTTCGTCTTCTATTTTCATGACCTATAACTACACTAACAAGTATATTTAAATATATATTTTATGCATATGCATATGGCAACAATATGTGATGTTTGTCTTTTTGAATCGGGATTATATTTCTTTAATAATATTTTTCAGGTCCATTCATTTTTCTATAAATTCCATAATTCGTTTTGTTTCATGGCTGAATAAAATTGCATCGTGTTCATGAATGAAAGCTTCAACATCCATTCATCTGTTACAGGCATCTAGACTGATTCCATTCCTTGCCATTGTTAATAGAGTCTCAATGAACACGGCTGTGTGAATACATAAGGACTAGAGTCCATAAAGTATATGCCTAGGAGTCTTATAGCTGGGTCATAGTAAAATTCTTTTTTATTATTTTAAGACATCTGCCTTTTAATGCCTGCAGTGATTCTACCAGGTTGCACTCTCACCGGTAGTAGGGGGTCTGTCCTCTCCCCATCCTCATCAGCATGTCGCAGTCTTTGTTTTCATAATGATGGCCATTCTGGCTGAGCTGAGATGGTGTCTCAGGTGTTTTTAATCCACACTTCCCTGATGGATAAAGATGCTGATACTTTTAAAATATTTATTAGAATTTTGCGTTTTTGTTTTTTGAGACTTGTGTGTTCCATTGATTAGCCCATGTGATTGATTTGTTTCTACTTCAAATTGCAAGTTTCTGAGGATTTTCATATCTGTTCATCTGGGAAATTGCTCTCTAGCTTTGTCTTGCTATACCTTTATACAGTTTTTGGTATGAGGGTTATATTGGTTGATTGAATGAATCTGGATATATTCCCTCAAGTTTCTATTTCGTGGAACAATTTGAAATGTGTTGGTGTGAAATTTTCCTTAAAAGTTTGATAAAACTGATTAATGAATCCATCTAGTCCTTGACTTCCTTGTGGAAAGCTTTTTCAATTATTTCTTTCATTTGTTCTTTACTATGGGTCTCTTTAAACTGCCCATTTTTTCTGGATTTAGATTGTGTGAATCATAGAAGTTTAGAAAGTTTTTCTAGCTTCTTGAAATACAAATTTCAAAATATTCTTAATCATCTTCCAGATTTCTTTGGAGTCTGTTGTAACAACTTCCTTTATATCTCTAAATTTATTAATTTGGGTCTTCTTTCTCTTTTTTTTTGTTAATTTGGCCATAGGTTTGTCAATCTTGTTAACAGTTTGAAAAAATAATCTCCATTTCATTTATTCTGTATACCATTCATTTATATCTACGTCATGATTTTTGACCTTATCTTTATTATTCTTTTGCCATGTACTAACCTTGAGTTTTACTTGTCATTCTTTCCCCTGAGCCTTGATATAAATGCTTATGTTATTTGCTTGTGTCTTTTTTAATGTAAGCAGTGATACTTGTAAAATCTATAAATGTTCTTCTTAGGGCTACTTTAGATGAATCCCACTGGGTGTGATAAGTAACACTATCATATTAATTTTATTGTAGGATTTAAATTTTTCTGTTATAATAATTTAATAATTATGAATTTCTTTATAATAATTCAATGACTCACTTGTTCATTCAAAGCGTAGTGTCAGTCTCCAAGTATTTGTATGGTTTCTGAGATGTCTGGTGCCATTGGTTTCTAGTTTTGCTACACTGTGATCTCATAAAGTGTGAGGAATTATTTCACTTTTTTTAAAATTCATTAAGGATTACTCTGTGACCTATAATGTAACCTATTTTCAGGAAGATTCCATGTGTTGCTGAGAAGATCTCTTCCCAATCTGTTGGTTGGAATATTCTATAGATATCTGCTAAGTTCAGTTCTTCTTAGTCATAATTTATATAAACTCTGAAATTTCTTTGCTGACTTTTACTTTATAAGACCTACTTAAATATGGCAATGAAAAGTTCAAACAGCCTACTATACTTGTGTCTAGACCTATGTGACTTTTTATGTATTTTATTGTGCTTTTTTACTTATGAAATTAGGACCCCAGAATATGGTTCAGAAATATTTCCTATTGTTATATCTTTCCTTTTTATTATTATGTTCCCATTATTTATATGTGGTGGCCCTTCAGTGTTTATTTTATTTTTTTTGTATTTTTATTTTATATATTTTATATTTTTATATTTTTATATTTATATATTTATATATTTATATTATATTTTTGTATTTATTATGTATTTATTATATTATATTTGTTTTTTAAATTTTATTTGTTTTTGTTTTTTGTTTTTTGCTTATTGTTTTCAAACAGTAGGGTAGCTGAAAGCACATAAACTTCAAAAACTCCCTATGCATTTGTTAATACTTTCAAAAGTATTTTGAATACTTTGAGATGTACCATACTAGGACATCTCTAAACTAAAAGATAATGCTAGTTATTCACTGTATTAAATTTTTGGAACTTAATCTTACTCCTCTGTATGACTGACTATCCCCTCTACATACCCATATGCAAACATATATGCATTATGATCTGTCTAAAATTGTAGGCCATAATCCATCTATCCTCAAGTACAGGCAATGTAGTAGGCTGTGGGGTTTTTTAAGCTTATATTCTTCTGTAGTAATCTTTATTTGCAAGAAGAAAAAGATGATTATCCAAATGAAATAGCTTTTTTCAAACTTGATGATGCATCAATTTTGTCAAAATTATCTTTGAAAAATCCAGTTTATTCCAAACCTCCTAAGATTGATTTCTGCTATCCTGGTTCTCCATAATAGACCCAGCAGTATGAAATTAAGCATGTATCTTTTCTGCAATGTGGTATGTGTATCAAACTAGCTTATTCTCCAGCTTTTGACTCTTAGCTCTAAGGAATTTATGACTTGTGCATTTGATGTGGCACAGTTCCACATGTGAGGGATGGTGATTTGGATTTCACGACAGAAGTGTGTGCCAAGAATAATTGGCTTCTGTATTGCGGAACAGCTCAAATGCTATGTGTATCACAGTGTGTAATTTGGGTGTACAAGATGCCTGTAGTTCAAAGTGCTTCACTCCTCTGCAGTGGCAAGCTGAGCTTCCCGCTGGCTGGCCTCTTAGGTTTGCAGTAAATAGACTGCATGCACAGGGAAAGAAAGCATCCACATAATAAATGCATTCACATTATCCTGCAAATATTGTATTGTAGCACCAGAACTATTTTTCTCACTCTCCTTTTCCTTTTTACTCTCCTTCCTTCCTTCCTTCCTTCCTTCCTTCCTTCCTTCCTTCCTTCCTTCCTTCCTTCCTTCCTTCCTTCCTTCCTTCCTTCCTTCCTTCCTTCTGTCTCCTCTCTTCTTTCTGGTTCTCTTTTCCCCTTGCTTCTTCACTTCCATACTTCATTTTCTCCTTTCTCCTCCATTCTTTCCTGTCTTCCATTGAGCATAGTGCAAAACAATGCTCACTTTTACCCATCAGTGTTCTTTCTATGAGAGTCTCCTGGAGTTCTGCTAAAACATGCAACTGCGAGGCTGCTCCTTAAGATTTACTTGAACAAGCCTGGGAAAGAAAGGAAAACTTGGGGATTTTTTATTATTTTTTCTCTCTCTTTTTTCTTTTTGTATGTGTGTGCACATGTGTATCAGAGGGCACTGTGTGAGCCTGTGGAGGCCCAAGGGTGACTTCTGGAGCCATCTTGGATTAGTCTATCACCTTATTGTTTTGCTCTGTGGTTTCCCAGGCTCTACCTTCACCGGTCAGATGTTCTGGCTGCTGTTATTTTCAACTGGTATCCAAACTCAGGTCCTTCTGCGTGTAAGGCAGAGGCTTAACCCCTGAGCCATCTCTTATGAACTTATGTTTTTAACTAGTACAAGTAAGTCACAATAAAGTAATAACATATAAGACCTTTGAAGAAAGATAAGCACTGGTTATCAACACGGCGTATGACTTTAGATACTAGACTTCTTGAGCCCTATAAAACAGGGATAGCGTACAACACCCAGAGTTTCACCTGCGTCATATTTACGGTCAAGAAATGTAAATTCTTTTATCTAAACACAATCTAGGATTATCAGAGTCAGTCAGTTTGGTATAATTTTCTCAGGTACAGACATACACATCCAGCAAAATTCAGCTCAGCAGACTTTTCTGAGGTTCTGTGAGGTCAAAACCTCAAACTTATATCATCTAATTCACCCCTGGGTGAAAAAATTCACCTATCACAACTCATGTTTATGGCAGATATTAGCATTGTGAACTGAGATATAAGGATAATTCCTAAGTAGCCGATCCAGATTTACATTGGCCTGCAGGTGTGGTATGCTCCTACTTTGCCCAGTCTGCATTCTGTTTTGAAAAGTAGCTCATCTCTCCACACCTATTCACACATACACACAAGGAACCTTAAAGGTATAAAGTAGAGTTACTCTTCTAGTAATTCGTTTTAGTCAAATCCCTACAATTATCTATTTCCATGGAAGAGCTTTCTTGAAGATAGATTATGTATTTCATGAAAACTAGCTATAAAGAACAGTATCCCAAAAAAAGAAAAAGAAAAAAAAAAAAAAGAACAGTATCCCACAAAATCCAATATTCCAGGGCCAGACTTGGGGAAAAAATGAGAAACTTGCCAACATCAAGACAATAAGGGTCCCTGGGATCCGTGCTAAGTTGGAAGGTGTTTTGCATCCAAAGGAGTTATCTTCTGCTTAGATACATGCTAGTATTTAGATGATGGGTTTTAGGATCTCTGTTGTCATATCTATATATTATTTATTTATTTATTCAATTGTGTGTGTGCGCGTGCGCGTGCGCGCGCGCGCGCGTGTGTGTGTGTGTGTGTGTGTGTGTGTGTGTGTGTGTGTAGAACCACAGGCGAATTTGGGAACCACCATGAACCGCCTCCACCTCCTCCTTGTTTACTCTGCCCTACCACGACCAGAAACGCAGGCTGCCCCCGCTTCCACCGGGTGTCTATACCTGGGGTCTAGGATCCGAACTCAGAACCTTCTACCTGCAAGGCAGAAGCTTAACCCCTGAGCCATTTCTCTAGCCCCCCCCATATCTTATTTTTAAGACAGAAAGAAATACACAATTTTATGTGAAATTTTCCAATTTTTAAATCGTGTGTGGGCCAAACTGACCACATC
The DNA here is from genome assembly GCA_023101885.1 of Typhlomys cinereus. Taxonomy (NCBI): domain Eukaryota; kingdom Metazoa; phylum Chordata; class Mammalia; order Rodentia; family Platacanthomyidae; genus Typhlomys; species Typhlomys cinereus. The sequence goes on along the minus strand of JALPQD010000003.1, from coordinate 1,101,473 downwards.
TGTGGGTCATATCTGACTTGAGGACCGCCAGTGTGCAATTTTGACCTAATTACTCTTAATTTTCCCCTTCTCTTGACCTGATGCACTGTCCATGTAAGTGACTTGGCATGCGTAGGCCTGTGGAGCTGAACCCTCACAATATGCATAAATTGTACTCTGTTTCCCCCATTGAGAAATCAGATTTTCTCAGAACACATTTAGAGTGGGTGTTATTTCTAACACTCAGAATTCAGAAACATCATACGAGCATAAGATCAACAAGTACCTTGCAGTGAAAAATAGGTTGACTTAATGCTATATTGATCTGACCAGTTCATTCTCACCTTGGACTTCACCCACCATAGATACCAATTCCTAGTAGTAGCTGATTTGCATGTATGAAATCAGAAGCCAGAAATAATGCATCTTGTGTGTGGGGGGTATTTAATTAGGTCTGGAGAATCCTTTCTTTTTATGGTCATCCTACCATTGGGCTAAAATGTGAGGCAACCCCAGGTCTTCTATATATGCCAAACACACCTTTAAGTGTCTCCTTAGTCTAGCTATTTCATGGGTGACTGTCAAGCTTATGTCCAGAGTACTTGTTGAAACGCTACAGAATTCTGTGCTCCAAATTCTGAGCTGGTCCTTTTGGGGATGAATCTGGAATTTTCTAGCAAGTTCCCTAGTGCTTCTGTTGCTGCTAGATTACTAGAGGAGCAAGCCATGGGGTTCCAGTGACACAGATGCGAGAGCCATAGGTTTCTGTGTCATCTGCAACTGATAGACTGTTCCTTTTTGAAGGATTATCTCCCTTATCTGGGTTTGCTTTAATACGATCCACATACTGATTCTGGAACTTGACACGGGGTGCTTGGACAGTTCTAGATTATCTGAATTTGCCTTCTTAAAGTATTTATTTGCTTCAATTAAACTTAATTTATTAAATTTAAATCAAGATGTCACTTACTCATTGTAAGTACATCTGCATTTTATAGGCATCAAAATGTGTGAATGTACCTTAGATTTTATATCCATATATGTATGTGTGTGTGTGTAAGTGCATGTATATTAGGTAGATGCATTTGAAAAAAGATTTTCAGGCACCGTCTCTTTAAGCCAGCTTAAACCAATCTGTAAGTCTTACTTTCCCAATTCTTAATGGAATAAATATTACTGGTACTGTGACCTATGGCTGACTTTGCCATCCAATTGAAATTTATTGTTATGGTATTCACCCTTTCCTACTCAAATGTGACCCTGAAATGCCAGATCCTTACCTCACCATGAATCTCTTTTTGTCTTATTGAATTGGTAAGATCATGCACTTTTTAAAAATAGTTTATTATGGGAGTAGCTAGGTCCTTGGCATGTCAGAAAAGGACATTTATGACTAAAGTGTTTCAATGGCCCTAATCCCACCTTGTCTTTATAGTGAAAATCACTGCTCCTAAAGTAAAAGAATTTGGAAAGTATAAATGTTAATTTCAGTAAGTATTTTCATGGATATCCAAGTTGCTGATCTTCAAGATAGAAATCCTAAGTTTGTGCTCCCCTCTAATACTGATATTGGAAATTCTGCAGGGGGTTCAAACATTATTTCTAGAAAAAAAATCACTAAATAGACTCCCATAATTATGTAAATTATGCTTCTATAGTAATATCTTTCTGTGAATAAAGGAATTTTAAAAAAAAGATGTCCCTTCTGATGATGGTACAATTTGGGAGACAAGCTGATCAAATTACCCAAGAATTTTATTCATTAACTGGAAGCAAAGACTAAACCCTGTCCCCATATTCTCCCTGCCTTAGAGGTAAGGAAAAGTCATTAGAATGTGTCAAATAATTATCCATTGCCAGGAGTTGTGCCATAACAGTGCCTGCAGGGGTTAATGCCTCTGGGGCAAGAAGAGGCTGAGCTGCCAGCTCACGGGATAACTGATTCACATGGAACCACTGAGAGCAGAACCAAAGCTGCAATCCTGGAGTCCAATACTCAGCTGCCCCTCAAAACCTGGCACATTTATGCCAAGGAGAACATGAAGAAGCAGATAGCCCAGGCCTTCCTGCAAACTGTCCATACTCTGTTCATCAGAAGTTAAGGGTGAGATTATGCTTCAGACTGCTGAGGAACATATGAAATTTTAAGGCAATGTACAAGGAACATTTTCAGGAGAAAGACTGAATTTCATACAGAAAGGGTCACTCTGGGATTTAATGGTTTTCTTAAGGAAAAAAGAGGACATGCCAATATGGGCATCTAAGTGTTACACCAGCTTCTATGGGCAAGCAGTAAGAAGCTCAAGAAAGTTACCCAAATCTATTCAGGGAAACTGACATTCATTCATTCAGGAAATTATTGTATATTTCAAGAGCATCATAACCTGGGGTTGAAATAAAATTAACACAATTTCTGCATTCATGGAATATACTTACAGCTTAAAGTTTACGGGAATTTCTCCATGAACAAAAGAAGGAAGATCATTTTGAACAGATGTATCATCATATATATCATCTGGACATCACAGACATGTCCAGAAAGAGATGACTATTTATGAGTATTTCATAATCTATAAGTAGAAAGAATGGTCAAGAAAAAGACAAGGCATAAGTTCAAGTTATCTATATTCAAGATATCCATAGAGAGGCACAACTGAAGAGAACTAAGTATGGCCCGTTGTACTGTGCAATTATGAGAATTCACTTAGGTCGTCTGGGCTGGAGCAGAGATGAAAGAACAGGGTCAGTGGTATCCCTGGAAGCAAGGGGAGCACCGGTGTTGTACGCATGAACTGTGAAGGAAACCTGGAGACATCTCTACATGTTGAGTGTCATGGAGGATACAGCGATTGGCCTTGCCTTCGAAAAGCCTCTAGAAGAAGAAAAGTCATGTAGAGAACAGGGCCCAATAGTATATAGTTCTAAGGCTCCAGAAAGCGAAGGGCAAGTGAGTCAGGGACTGTGGTCACGGACAATGCAGCTGGCATGAGATTCTGGGGAAGTGACCACAGTCAAAGAAAAGATAAGAAGAGAAGAGAGAAATGTCCCGAATCATCCCAAACTCTATAACGGTGTGACTATTTTGGGACAATTTCATGTCTATTCAGAAGGAACACCATAATAACGCATTTGAGTGTGTTTAAAAAGCCACCACCACGAAAGATCCAGAATCCCTCATGTAATTCAAGTGCCAGTTTTTGCCCATGAGCATGGAACACTTTGTTCTATAAACATTAACTCACGCTGTCACATTCTAAAATACATCTCTCACTCATCTTTTATGCTACTGGTAATTCAGTGGCCTTATAAACATGTACAGGACTTGTGGCAAATATGATGATTCTCAACTTTACAACCAATGATGGTGGATGTTACGGATGTTACAACCGTAAAACTTGCAGTGTGAGTCACAAGGTCTGACCCAGGTAACAAGATGTGTTATTATTCATGTTGGTTAGCCCAGTTTCCTGGGCTGACCTCACTGGAATTTGCTTCTCAGTGTAGGTCTTTACCAAGAGGTCCAAGGGTCAAAAATGTGCTCCTATTTCTTTAACTAATGTCTTTGCTTTGTAGCTTGAAGAAAATAGTATTTCTTTCAGCTTTTCTGTCTAGAAGCAACAGATCAAATTCCATCTGATATTGAGAAATTGAGGTTTCTATGCTGCTATGCAAAAACTGTTGTTACTGACTGAATATCCATAGTAAGTTTTCTCATTTAGAAAGCAAGGTAAGGAAGCTAACTAATAATCTTAATTGTATTGGGTGATCCACCTAACTAAAGACTCCCTTATAATTAGGTATGGACAATGAAATATATGCAGAGGGAGTTTTATCCTTGTTCTTACAATATTGCTGTAGGAGTATTTAGATTAACCAAATTAATAATCCAAATGGCCTTGAGAGAGAAGAAATACATTAAGACAATAGACCAGAGCAATAATAAAAACCTATATCACCTTGATAAACATGGTATTTTTCCAACCTTGATCTATTTTTGTTTTCATTAATATGAAATAAAATCAAACCTATTTGGTGCTTCATCCACTCTCCAACTAATATGCTGAAAACAGGTTCTTTTTTTTAATAAATCCTTACAACTAGATCTTCTGTTTGCAGTATTGGAAACAGTAGCCTAATAATGAGCTTGGGAACTTGGTATTGCAAGTAGAGTTTCAACATAATTTACCAAATCCAAAATAACTTATAGTACAAAGGAAGACACAGCCACAAAATGCAAAGAACTGCTAATGTCTGGTATAACTTAGGAGGGATGAAAATTGAGGAAAGTGTGTTAGCTAAGGAAACCATCACATTTAAAAAAATGGATTTGGAGATTTGGCAACTGAAAACCCTTCAGTGAGTAGCAAGTTCACATTTTGTAAGAGGAGGAAAAAGCCCACGGTCTAGGTACACCTGTGCTTTGATCTTCTTGTCTCTCATTGCCACATGATGAAGAGGATTACTGGGTCATGCTAGGCTTGAGTTGTTTTTGTGACTTAATTTTCTAGGAGAGGAAGGGGACCATTAAAGCAGATCATTAAAAGGAGAGACACAATCCTTTGTAATTGACCTTCCTTGAAAGTAGTCTCATCTGGCAGATTTTTGTCAGTAAGCATTTATCAGTATATTCGACTTTTAAAGCAGATTCCCCTGTGTGTGTCTTTAAACAAATAAGCCCAAACTACAGAAGAATCTCATTAGTACTCATAAGTACTCATTATCTGCATCCCAGAAAGAAAAACAATGCATGAGAAGTAAGTTGTATTCTAATTAGCTGATTGCTTGTACAGCTCTGTTTCAGGATGTCTGTGCATGTGAAGTTATGGAGGTGCATTTTTGGTCATTTTCTTGTCTCTGTGTTTATAATGAAGGTGATAGGAGGGAAGGGATATCTGCAAAATCTAATGAGTGGGGACTTAGAGAGTCTCTTCCAGCTCCTGCAAGTCTGATTACGAAGAGCACTGGTCTGAAATTTCACATTGAACTTTGCTAGACTGCAGGAACTATTTTCAGGAAGATAAACACTGCTGTGGTTTTAATAAAAGTACTAACATGACGTATGACAGTCAAAAGATGTTGCCTAAGCCACTTTGTGAAGCTGCACTTGGGGGTCATTAGAACTGTTCTCTTCCCTACCTGTTCTTCCCCCACCCATCTGTTTCCTGTTTGGCTGGTTTTGCTTGTTGAGGTGTGTGTGTGTGTGTGTGTGTGTGTGTGTGTGTGTGTGTGTGTGTGTGTGTGATTTTTTTTCATGTCTAGATCAACTTCATGAAAGAAAAAAATGCATAAAAATCTGTTTCCAAGTTTTACCTTGCAACCTTATATATACTCCAGTTCTCACTGATAGCCAACTCTGTTTCCTCCGTTCCACTGAGAATATTCCCTAGTAGGTTTAATCAACACCTAAATCAACCACAAAAATCGACATTGTGGACTACATTGCAAAAAATCTGGTAAATCCTTAAGCAATTGTTGCACACATGTTCTCCCTCTTGGTAGAAAGTCATCTGGGATACATTTATCTTATATTCCTAGATTCATAATTGAGCTCTCTGTTTAATACTATCCCAATGCATGTTTTGTTTTGTTTAGGTCTTTGTGGCATTGGAATGATACTTACAGCCTTGCACATGTGAGGCAAGTACTCTACCACTGTGCTAGAGCCCCACACTCCCATCAGGCTTTATACAGAAGATGGATATTGTTCCAATTTCCATTTTGGCTTCATCCTTAACTTCCTTCTGCATGGGAAAGGCACTAATGTCTGAATTCCAGTGTCACCAGCTTCCAGGTTGCAGGCCCAGTAGGAAAAGACAGACGTCCTCCTTCAAATAGGTCCTTCATAATTAGTCATATAGACCTTCCTATGGACCACCACCGTGGGCCCACTTGACTGCAACTCCAACAAGGAAATCAATGCTTATGCTTAAAAAAAAGAAAGAAAGAAAAGGGAAAAAAAGTGCTAGCTTACCTAAGCACCAAATGCCCTCTGAAAACACAGTGGCATTTCTTAATAAGCCAATGATTTCTCCTGTATCACTCCATGATTGACTGTTCATAGTCAATAAGCAGCTTCTGAAGTCTTTCTATTGTCCCCTTGATCTTTGTCAGTAGCAAATATTTATAGCTCAAAGGAGCTCCTTGGGAAGAGTCTAAGAACACCTCTTTCTACTAAGTATGAATTGAACCATGGCTACATCTCTCTTTGTTCACAATTTTGTTCCTCATCATAGTTTTCCCAGAAAACTTAAGGTTGCTCAGTACTTTCTTGTACAGGGATCCATAATGAACTCCCACAGATTCTCCATCTCTCTTGAAGGAGCATACTGGACTCATTTCTCTTGAAGGGAAACACTAGCTATTGCTTGTCTCTTCATTCCTTCCAAGATAACCAATTGGGTGCTTTGTACAAGGTCAACACTTAAGAATTCTTGTGAATTGAAAAAAAAAGGGAAAGGAAAGCCCATCCTTTTTCACTAGGCACAAGTTAAAAGCCCTTGAAATAGCCTGCAGAGTAGCTCAATTCTGTTTAGTTTCTGCTTCTGAAAGCTTACTTTGAATCAGAATGCTTATTATAATTACTCCACACTTGTTAATCTATTGGTATCAGTCTTAGCCAATTATCAAAATAGATTGGAAAACAAAAAAGAAAAAGGAATTCAATGTAATCAACCACTGAATATATTTTGTAAGTAGAATGAAGAATGTGTTTTCTTTATTTTTTTTTTCCTGGTAGTCAAGGTAATACTAGAGAACTCAGAGTAGACTTGAAATTGTATCAGAAGAAAGTTGTTACCACTGCCAATCAAGTAGGCAGAAATAACATGAGGGGTCAAAGAAAATGTTCAAAGTAAGTTTTCTTGGCACTCATAACTATTTCTCTTTCTTCTGAAAGAAATATAGCTCCACTGTTACCTGAGCTTATTCTTTAGCCACTTGAGAGTGCAACATTCCCAGTGTAAAAGGGAGAATTAGTTGCTTTGATAGCATCATTTGTAAAGAATACTAAGGGGAAAATATCATAAAAGGCTTTTTAAAAATTTGGCTACTTTTTATTCCATTCCTTTTAAGTAAGAATTAGTAGCTAAGAATAATTCATTATGAAATTGTTGATAAATGATATCCACTGTAATTTAATGAACATAAAAATAAGAAGCTCTCTACTTTCTCATCACAGAAAAAGATCATGAGTTAATAGTACATTAGTCATTCTTAGTTATTTTTTACGACCTGCAATATTTGGTGGTAATGTAAAATGTATAACTGAAGAATGAGAATTCGACTTTGTTTTGTTGTGGCATATTACCTACTAACCTTTATTTTCAGCTATATGAACAAAAAGGTGCATCTATTTTATTTTTTTTCTTTTTTATAGAAACACTATGTCTGACTGTCTTCATGACTTTATTTGAATCTCATGAATTCTCTGATTCAGTGGTCTTAGTAAAATGGACCTTCAGGGTGGGAGCTTAGGTACCCATCGTCTTACTTTGCCTTTGTATTTAGAATCAATTTTGGAGACAAAGTCTAGCTTCTAAGGTTTCCTTTTCAGAATATTTCCTATGTACCATTGAGAGAACATCAGACCTCCACTTGAATGTGGCCTCGGCCTTTCTCATTCCCTACAATCAAATTTCGGGCTACCATTGAATTTTTTTCAACACTTCATAGATATTCTGTATTATTTTCATATATTGAAGACATCTTGATGTCCATTCATGGCTTGCTTTTCTTTGTAGATGTTTTTAAACTTTCTTTCCCTCACAGTAATGCAGTACTTCATGGTCAGTTTTCTTATTCTGTGGTCTTGCTACAATGTCTGAGTACACGTACTAGACTTTCACATTCCAGACGTATGTGTCCTGGTATTTTCTTCTTGATCATCGACATTTCTATTGACTATTTTCTTTATTCCTCATTTTCTCTATTCTTTCTTCATGGAGTTTCTGTTAGTTGGATCATCCCATTCAGAACCCATTGCTACATTATGTTTTTATCCCTTTTTCATTTTTTGTTCTGCTTTTTGGAGACTATGTTCAAAATATCTTCTAATCTTTCTGTTAAAATATTTATTTTGTCCATTTTAAATTCAGTACTCCCTCATCCACTCCTTTTCAACAACATGTGCTTTTATGTAAGGAATTATTTTATCTAAAGCATAAATTAATGTCACTTTGAGGTTTTCCTCTGTTTCCTGTTGATTTCTTTGCTCAGTTGGTGTTGCTGCATATGATAATTTTTCTTATTTTCTGGAAGGTTTCCTCAAGATGCCCTTGTTTCTTTGATTGTTATTTTTATTAGTTATCACATTTGTTCCTGGGGAATTTCATTCACATAATAGTATATATTCTGATTATTCTCTCAATCCCCACCCTATGCATAACTCTGTCCTAAACTTGTCATCTTTCCTCTTCCTCCCAACAGGTCCTTTTCTTATATTTACAACTTAATGTTTTGTGACACACTAATTTTAACCAAGGCCATCTGTGTTTGATACTGTCCATTGAAACTTGGTGGGCTCACTATAGGGTACACAAGAGAAAACAATGATCATTCCTCTCCCCGAAGTCATCAGGAACCAAGATAGTGCATTAGGGTGATGTAGGGCCTCAGAAGCCTCTGATAACATGACTGCCTGTCCACAGGCCCAGTGCAAGGAAGAACTGCTGTGACATAGTCTACAAGGCTATGTGTACCCTGGAGATAACATATGGCAACCTCCTCCCTATCTTCTGAATCTTATATTCTTTCTGCTTCCTCATAAGTGATATTCCCCTAACCTGAGAGAGGTTTATAATTGGACATGCAACTGTTAACTTATTCTCAGAACCTTGAGGAGCCATGAGTCTCCATGCTCACTGCCATTCACTGCACAGACAGCTTCTCTGATGAAGACAGAACAGTGAAGACACTCTGAGAACGGCTGAGAACAGTGTTCATCTGCCTGGCCTGGTTTTGCCAGGGTCCCGATTCTTATTTTTAAAAAAAGCAACACACATACATACACGCATGCACGCATGCACACACACACACTGCATGCATGGGCACAGACACAAACAGAGGAAAAAAAATGGTCCAGCAAGATACAATGGTGGATAAGATGCCTGTTTACAAATCTGGTGACCTGCATTTGATCCCCAGAAGAATGCTGGATGGAGAGAACTGACTCAAAAGTTGTCTTTGCCTCTGCCTTGCACCTTAGCATGCATTTTCTCTCTCTCTCCCTCTCTCTCCCTCTCTCTCCCTCTCTCTCTCTCTTTCCCTCTCTTTCCCTCTCTTTCCCTCTCTTTCTCTCTCTCTCTCTCATATAAATATTTTTTAGTAAACACACAATTGAGAGTTCTGAGAACACAGATGGGGTTCTCAACAGTAGTGTTTTCCTGTTGTTCAGCTGCCTTATTCTTTGGGGACTTTCCCAATGAATTCCTTAATTACTGTCTGGGAGCCCTATTTGGGGTACATACATGATTGGTAATGTTACGAGACTGTTTCTTACTAACAGATATGCAGACTTTCAGCTAACCAACTGTTTTCTCCTGGAGCCCTTCTTTTCTAGAGGCCCCATACCTTAATTTGAAAAAAAAAAAATCAGCCTTCAGTAGGAGAAGATAGTAGTTGCCATCTAGTAATGTAGTGTTCCTGTGCTCTCAGAGCCTCACTGAAGTTATCCACTCCCTTCCTTAGTGTAAGTGGTCTCTAAGTGTCAAATTTTTCTTGGCTATGCAGCGTATTAGTTCACTTTTTCTTTAATTTATTTCCTATAATCAGAAAATCAGATGACATCTGTCCTTTGCTGATCTCTCCTTCCCACATTATCAATTTCTACTACTACTACATTTCTGCAACTAATGCACTTACTCTATCGATATTCCCAATGTATTTGATACTTTGATGTGTTCTTTTTTCCTTTTTGCATGTGTATGGATATATGACGTGCATGTATATGTATATGTGTGGTCACATGCATGTAGATACATGTATATAAGATGCATGCACAAAGGTCTGAAGTTGACATAAGAAGTCTTCTATTATTTACTTAATTTTGTTTTTTTTTGCAACAGGGTCTCATTTGAAACCAGAGGCAACTGAGGAATGAGTTTTCCCCAGGGATCACCTGTCTGCCTCCAGTGACTAGGTTACAGACAAAGTCATAACTTGCTTAGCTTTAGCATAGGCTCTGGGTCTATGCTTGTGCAGCAATCACTTTATCCACTTACCTGCCTCCAAGTCTTTGCTATTTCCTCTACATGGGTTATTTATTTTTGTCACATAAGGACACTAGGAAGTAGATACATAAAGAGCTACTGCAACCCATCCCTGTTAGTAAATGACAACACTGGTATTTGAATCCAGTTCTGATTCTGGAAACCAGTCTGTTGGACTAGAAAGATGGTTCAGGGGTTAAGACTGTATTGCAAGCAGAAGGTCCTGAAGGTCCCAAGTAAAAATGTCAGGTGGAAATGGCAGTAGCCTGCACTTCTGGCCCTGGTGGGAGGAGCCTAGGAAATCCCAGAGTGAAGTAAGAAGGTAGAAGCAATCCAGGATGATTCCCTAAGTCATCCTTGGTTCTCCACAGAGACACAGTGCCCTCTGATACACACACACACACACACACACACACACACACACACACACACAAATAAATGGATGAGTGAATGAATGAATGAATAAATAAATAAATAAAATGTTCAATCTCCCTAGCCATCAAGGAAATACAAATCAAAACTACCTACCCTGAGATATGATCTTGCACCTGTCAGAATGGCAAAACCCCAAAAGTCATGGACCAACATATTCTGGAGAGGATGTGGGGAGAAGGGAACCCTCATACATTGTTGGTGGGAATGCAGACTTGTCCAACCACTATAAATATCAGTGTGGTGGTTCCTAAAAAAAAAAAAAGAGAGAGAAAGAAACCATTCTGTCAACTGTCATACCATCTTGCCTCCTATAAATTGCTTGCACAAGGACTTCTAATGAAAGTGCATATTTTTATGATTTGAGAAACTTTTTACTCTACCAAAATTATTAATTGACATGTTAAATAAAGCTATTAAAATGCAAAAAAAATTTTTGGAAAAAAAAGTAAGAATCTTCTCAGATGCATAGGTGCTTTCTGTTCTGTGAGATTTTATGAGACCTAAGGAGTCTTCTGCATATGAATCATAGATAATCTATTAGAATTCTATTCCCTTACCATTTTGTAAAAGGAACATATTCATTTTACCTAGGATGAAAGTAATGTGCATAGAGATGGAAGTCGTGTCTCTGCATTACACACTTGGAAGAAGATAGCCAGCTGAAGCTTGCTAATAGATTTCAGAAGCAAAGTTATGCTCTTGAGATATGAAAACAGATGCATGCCCAACATTTTGAAGAAACTTAATGTGTCTGTTTGTATACCAAATGTGACTTCGAGTTCATTAGGATTAAAGTTCAGTGAAGTATAGCACATTGCCTTTGCCATTCATTACAGCTAGACTAGACTTGCTTGGGATTTAAGAGGGAAAACACACTTCAGTTATTTCCTTGTTAATGTCTTACTACTGGATATTGTATTTTATTCCCAGTTTTTATTCTATAGTTTTTTTAAATGGACTTGTAGATTCCATAGTGTTGTATTATTTCATACATTATTTTTGGAAGATTCATCAATGCTGTATGTACCTGAAGATTATAGACCATGAACCTTGTAGTACATGACTGTTTTAGGTTCTTTTGTACAAGGAAACAATTTGTTTTCCATTTTAAGTGTTTTTATTAGTGTGTATTCATTATACATAATAGCAGGATTTTGTTATATTTTCCTAAATGTACATAGTGCATGTTTCAGTCACATTCACTGCCATTACCCTCTCTTGTCCTCTTTCCTCTCCCAACTTTAATATGTTGTTTTGGTTATGACCCAATGAGTTTCATTAGTGTCTTTTGTAGGAGTGGGGTGCACACTTGTTTAGAGGAGCATGTGCACCTTTCAGTAGTTACATCACTGAAGAAAATGACTCTCCTCCCCCATCAACCTCTATCTGTATATAAGCCCTCATGGAGGAGTGGGGTCATATGAATCTCTCACCCTTCCGTGACAAGGTATTGAAGTGCAATCTTATGGAATTGTTTAAGTAATCGCAGATGTTGTTCAATCATCTTCTTATGCAGTTGGAAAGCTTCTACTGTGACAGTATCATGAATGAAGATATTATAAGTGTGTACATTTATCATATACATTTATTACGAAGCACATAAACATATAATTCCACGGGGCAATTTATCTAGGAGTATATCCAGGATCATGTATATATTTGATTTTACTAGAAAGCAAGACAGAGTATAGAAGAGTTCTTGTTGTTAAGTCATGACAAAAAGTTTGTCATTCTTAAAACAATACATGCACATTGTGATATCCTTGACAATATTTGTCCTCCAAGACATAAGCACTATTTCCAATGTGGAATATTACTTAAAATATGATACATATATAGCATATACATAGTATATTTACATACTGCCGTTATAGGAAAAGACACATAAAATACATATTGTTATACAGTATTTCTTCAATAAACATAATGAATAACTTATTTTTTGAAAAGTCATTAGTCGATCACACACATATACTAATAAATGCATTAATTGTTTTGGAAACAAAAATAATTGGCATTGAAATTTTTCCCTTTGTCATGCTTCTTAGGAACAATACTGCCCAAAAGTCATTCTGATCATCTTTTAGAGAAGAAAAACCTCATGCGTTGGAGTCCTTGTAGCAATATTTTCATGAGAATCAACCTCATCCATTAATTACTAGCCCTATGAGTTAATGTGTCCAGTAGTTGATATTTAACTGGAACATATTTAGCAGCATCTCCCAACTTCTCACCATCTACCACCTTAACCTCTGGAACATTCAATGAATACCTCCTCTGAAAATCTGAATGGCATACAAAATCCTGTAAATTCTGTGCTGTTGCTCTTATTTTTGCTTCTTCTCTTGTAGCTTGTATCATTCCCACATCACATTTTCCCACTGTGGGACTGCTCCTATAGGTAAGAGAAAGGATGATAGGACTTCTCAGGCCAAGATATCTGTCTGTCACTTATCTTTAGAGAGTTTCAAGAACTTTTCAGATATTACTAATCTACAGAACATCCCTTTGAGGTGGAGAGGAGACAGGCACATCAGTGTTCTTATCATAGGAGGAGACAGATCTCTCTGTGCAGACTTGCCCAGTTCTGTACTGACATAACACAAAACTGGAACAGAACATAGGTTCTGGACTAGTTCCTATGTTAATACCAAATGCCCTAGACAACTTTTATATGCATGAAACATGAGCACTGTTCTCCAACTGATTACTAATAGCAATTGGCTAGGACATCAAGTTTTTTCTTAAGAAAAGGTATATAATGAACTTACATAGACTTTTATACATCAAGTTTTTTCTTAAGAAAAGGTACATAATGAACTTACATAGACTTTTATACATAGCTATAATAATTTTTAAAAATAAATATATTCTCATGGTTTTATCCCTCCACAAATTCCTTTGACTCTACTAACTCCACAAGTAATTGCTAATACTCTGAAACTGATCAAGAGAATCATTTATAGTAGCACCTAAATACCTAGACCTCACATCTTCTCACTTCTCAGTCTCTTCTTTTCTAATCTTCCCCTTAGGTTTAGCAGTAAAATGTGAAGCTCAACTCAGTTGACTTGATGTCTGAACATTCAGTGCTAGTATCTCGTTTCAGCTGGAACATTCTCCTCAGACTCTTAAAAGTAATTTAACAAGTTTAATAATTTTAACATATTGTAAGAAGTCCTTGAATTTATGACCCTATGCAGTTTAAAAAGACTGTATGAAAATTCAACCTCATATGAAACTCAGAAAAAAGACAGAAAAAAAGTGGTATCTTTAAATTCATTCCACTAGTGTTAAATTAAGAAAGATAAATCTAATATATATATTGTATATTATATATATAATATATATAAAATATAATATATAATATATATAAAATATAATATATATAATATATATATAAATATAATTATATATTTTTTAAAATATTGTAGTGTGTTTGTGTGTGTGTGTGTGTGTGTGTGTGTGTGTGTGTGTCCCTGTGGAGGACCAAGGGTGACTTAAGGAATCATCCTAGATTGTTTCTACCTATTTTTTGCTTCACTCTGGGATTTTCCAGGCTCTGCCCACCAGGGTCAGAAGTGCAGGCCACTGCAGTTTCCACCTGGCATTTTTTTACATGGGATCTGGGATCTGAACTCAGGACCTTCTGTTGGCAAGACAGAATCTTAACCCCTGAGCCATCTCTCAAGCTCAAAATAATTATATTTTTACATTATGATATTATAGAATGCTATAGATGAACACTTACCATTTCTAGATAACAAAAGAGAAGCAAAAAAAAAAAAAAAAACAAAACCTGGAGATTCTTATAGAATGAAGATTCTTCCATTTTCCCAAAAATGAAAAATCCTTGATCTGGGGCTCTGAAGATGAGAAGCTAGTGACCCAAAGAGGAAGGGGCATGTGGTTAGGGGTCAGCAGTCTAAGGCAACATGGCAGTGGAAGAGGCAGGGGAGAATTCTAGACAGGTTATAGTCTATGGTATTACAGATGATGGGAAAAGAAAAGCAATTTATCATGACTGTTAAAGGGTCTTGGATTCCCACTAAGAGGCTTGCATTTTTTATTTATTAACTTTATTTATTTAAAATTATATTAGTAATGAGTTTACGTGTTTTTATGGCCTACTCCCACCCACTTCCCTTCCCACCCTCCCAGCTCTCCCTTCCCACCCTTTTTCCTCCCTTCCCTACATGGGTAGTCCTCTAGACCACCCTCACCATTTAGCAAAAGTTTCCATTTTTAAAGCACTGGGACCACTAGGTGTTTTCATTCAGGGATAGAACTGTCACTTTCTGTGTGGAAAGATCTCATTAATCTTTTTCTTCTATCTTCCAAAAGAATCTCAGAGTCCTTGATTCTATCAGGAAACTTCCTAGAAAATACCTATCATTTTCTCTAATTTTGACAAGATTTATTGTTGAAGTTTTCTTAGTGAGCTTTTAAAATTTTGTTTCTATATTATTTGTCATATATATATATATATATATATATATATATATATATTTAAAACCCAAATGTAAGTATCTCCTGGCCTGCATTGCATGTCAGAATTTGACTTCATGCTTTGCTAGTAAATCAGTTATCAAATTAGCCACACCCAGTAACCTAAAGAAAAAGCATTGGGGTTTGAGCACATTTACTTGTGTGGAGATTATATGCTTCTGAGATATTGTAAAAAGCCTCTAGAAGTCTGTATTCTCTCAAACTTGAGAAATGCTGGTAACAAGGAAGAACTGGGGTGGTCCCCGGCCAAGCACTAAGAATAGCAGTTGAAAAAACTATCTCCCATTATACTCATGAGAGAAGCAAAAAGGACTTAGTCTAAGGTGGTACTGATTAATTCAACAGACAGAGAAATGATAGAGCTGGTGACTGTCAGGAGACTGAGCCTGACAGAGAGAAACTCAAGCATCATTCTTGGTTTCTGGTTCCCTAACTGTGAATGATGGCAGTACTATCCAGTTATGATAGCAAAACTTGCAGATTGGCTAAATACTAATACCAGTATTTGGAGTGTATGGATGGAGTTCATGGTCCAGCAAAGCAGGATGTACAATAACAGTGAGAAGACAAGACTATCTTCTTCAAGGTACACTACAATGACAAAAATACTTCCCAATAGGCTGCAACTCTTACATCTCTTAAAGGCTGTACCACCTTTCAATAACACTAAGCTGGAAACTAGGTTTCAAATCATAGATCATTCAGATCCAAACTGTAATACTTGGCATCATTTCAAAGCGTGAACCCCCTTATAGTTAATAGCCTTTCACATCATTTCCTGAGAATTTTGTGGTCAACTCTATCCTTATAATAATCATAATCACTTTAAGATGCTGATGAAGTCCTTTGCAATGGCTGATGGGTAGAACTGAGCTATCAGTCTATTTTTAAAGATTTTTCACCTAGCAATTATATTTAGGATAAGGCTATACATTTGTGTGCTACCTCCTTTGTATTAACGGTTCATGTTTTGAATTATATGACTTGTCAGTATACCAGGATTAAGTAGGGTACTAGGAAAGTCTGTGGTTTCTCACTTAGGAATCTGATACCCCTGTCTGTCAAGATTCCTTCATATTCAAGTTTGTTTTTTAACAAACTTCAAAGGGAAGTCGAAACAGGGATCCCCTGGGTATCATCCCTTGCCCATGAGAACTGTTTGGCCCCAGGTTTTGCCCTAAGTAGAAATTGGCTTTTCTTTTATTCAGCTGAATATTTACTGCCTTGTGATTTTTACAACTTTGAGAAGTGAGCATGAAGAAACAATGTGAGGATGTTTGTTGATGGAGAGATTCTGCTTCTCCATCTGGCAAGCGCTTCACAGATAAAGGAGGGAAGTCCTTTTATAGGCAGTTTTGCGCACTGGTCCAAGAATTCATAGCAGGCTATTGTATGGTGGTCAGCTCACCAGGATTCTTTGTGGTTTACTATCAATGACAGCCTGTCTGTTTATGCTAGAAAGGAACGCGGAGACCTGTTGGGAGATGGGGAAACCGAGGCCGAAGGAGCAACAAGATCACATTATCGCACTTACTTGAGTCATAGCAACGTAACTCACATTCCAAAATATACAGCTCCTGTCTTGCTGTGGGATTTACAGTGACACAGTCTGAGGTCAGACAGGAAGCAGAGCGGAGTGAGGCACTAGAATTGGGTCAATGGCTTGAGTGCTGCCTCTCAAGACATATCCCACTTCTATAAGCACAGTCTGGGAGTGGAAATACAGAAATAAAGTAGGCACATACCTATAGTATCCCTGTTCCTCACTTCATGTTCTCCACAGAACTTGGGCTGTGCAGGAAGAAGGAACACCCTATCTTGGCCCTTAGTTGTGATTTTTCTTTATAGGACTCCAAATGTTTGAGTTCTTCAAATTTGAGAGGAAGAGGTAATGAGAAGAGATTAAATCACATTTTAAATACTTCATTAGATTTCATTTTTTTCTTCTCTTCTCTCTTTTCTGAAATGATTTATCCATATTTTCAATGGTGAGCATTGATTATAATTATATGTGTTTTCTCCTTGTATCCAATTTTCTGTGATTTTTTTTAAAAAAGGCTCTACCATGAAATTTTATTTTGACCAATAGTTTCTAGCTTATAAATAATAAACATATTCCTGCCATAAAAATATTGCAGTTAAGAATGTAGGGGGCCATAGAGGTAACTTAGTAATTAAAATGTTTGTCATACATGCATAGAGACTGGAGAACAGATCCCCAGATCTCAGGTAAAATGCTAGGTGGGAGTGGCTTACGACTTTTCAGTCCTGGAAGCCAGAGCCTGGGAATCCTGACAGCAAGCTGGCTGGTCAGACCAATGCTGTAAGTAAGCTCTGGGTTTACCTAGAGACCCAACCTTAAAATGATAAGGTCTCAACACATATACATACATACGTACATACATACATACGTACATATACATGTACCTACACGCATGTGCCCACTTACATTATGAATTCAACTTTTTAGATTCCACATGCAAGTGAATCATGCAGTATTCTTTCAGTGGCTGGTATATTTTCACCTGATATAATTATCTCCACATATCTGTGAACAGTGCTGTAAATGTTAGGGTTTCATTCTTTTTATAGTTGAAAAGTATTTCATTGTGTATGTTTATCACATTTTGTTTATCCATTCATTAACTGATAGACACCTTCATTTATTGTCTATTGTGTATAATGCCTCAATAAACATGGAATACAGTTATCTCCTCATCATACCGATTTCATTTTCTATGAAAATATATCTAGTACAGGTCCGGTGCATCGTCTGATAGTTCTATCTTTAATACTTGGAGTAATCCACACTGCTTTTCATACTACCTGTACTAATTTATATTCCCACCAGCCATATATTAGATGTCTTTCTAGACCTTGTCTTTTAATAATAACTATTCCAATTGAAGGGATGTCTCTTTGCATTTTCTGATGATTAGCAACTTTAAGCAACTACTTTTAGACTAGTTATGTGTCTTCTTTTAAGATATATCTGTTTAGTAGGTCTACTGCCTGTTTTTAAATCATGTTGTTATTATTACTAAGAGTGCTACTAAATTTTATTTCTTACATAATTTAGCTAACCCTTGTTGGAGTACCGTTCACCTGTACTTTCTCCCATTGTTCAGGTTTTATCTTCCTTCTGCAGATCCTTCCTTTGCTGGAGGGAAGCATTTTAGTTTGCTGTAGTCCTGTGTGTCTGCTTTTCTATTGCTTCCTGTGTTTGGGTCTTATCCCAAGCTCCTTCCCTACTCTGATGCCTAAAAGTATTTAGCTTATGTTTCTTTTCAGTAGTTTCACAGTGTTAGACCCTATCTGAAGTGCTTAAGACATTTGAGTTATTTTCACTACTAGGAGGAGATAAAGGTTTAGTTTTACTTTTTTTGCATATGGACAGTCAATCTTCCTGACATCATTTATGGGGCATCCTTCTTTATGGGGCATCCTTCCCTTTTCTACACTGTGTGTTATTAGTCCTTTTGTCAAAGGTCAGTATATGCAGGTCACTGTCATGTATTACACTGCTGCATCATTGCAGCTCTGCAGGATATTTTGAAATCAGGTAATATAATGCCATCTTTTTTTTCAATTTTTTTGCTCATCATGGATTAGGCTATTTAGTCTTTGTTTTGTTTTGGTTTGGTTTGATTTGGTTCAATTCAGATTCTAGCACTAATATTTAGCCTAGTTTGTAGAAAATGTCATTAGTATTTTCACAGAGATGGCATTAAAGTTGTAGGTCATTTTAGGTCATGTGGACATTTGAAAGGATTTTTTAGCAAGAATAATTCTTCTAGCCCTTGAACAAGGGATATCCTTCTAGTGCCTTGTGTAACTCCAGTTTCATACAGTAATATTTTGTAATCTTTTCTGTAGATATTTTTAACTTTTTAATTAAGTTTATTTGATTTTTATTTTTTCTTGCTTTTTTCAGATAATTCACCATGAATGAATAGCAAAGCTACTGAATTTTTAACATTAATTTTATATTATGTAAACTTACTGAAATCATTATTGATTTTAGTAGCTTTTGGTGAAACCTTGACATTTCCTGCTTCTAAAATCTTGGCACTTTCCAAGATCTTTTAGGTTTATTTTACATGAATGTGTTTACTTACACATAAATAATGTTTAGTACATATTTGGGTTAAATTTTACTGTTTTAAGAGAACAAAGGTTGGGTGTCTCTAAGTTCAAAAATTTGAAATCTGAATTGCATTCAAGTCCAAAACTTGAAGATAGACATTTTTTATTTGCAGAGTATCTTAGACTCTGGGTTTTCAAATCAAAGATTCTCAATTGGCACAAAAGAAACTGTAAATATTTCCAAATTTGAAATACTCTGAAATCAAAAATTCCTCGGGTATTAACATCTCTGGTGAGATGATTGCACTTGAGGTTGAATAACCACTAATGCTCAGGCACTTACTGACTCACAGCTGTGGAAGCACAAGCCCAAGGGGTCAGGTTCACAGAGGTAGCATGGTCCTGTCGCCAGTCATGCCTCATCTTCTCACTTGCATTGTTGGTAGAGTGAACCAATTTTTTTTCTGCTTAGTTTAGCATCCTCAAACATTGAACATAGCCCAATTGGCATTTTCTGTGATTACATATATCCTCCCATCTAATGGCTTATGCAGCATACAAAACAGGGTATTTTTAATATTACGTGTCTTAAGTGCATGCTCTCTAGATTTGAGCTCTAATATTTTGTTAATTGGAGTAAGTTTTTCTTTTATTTGCCAAGAGGCTCCCCTTATAGTTGAAGAAGTACATTTTGTCTCCTCTGTATAAATATCAGTAGACAAGCACTGCTTTGGAAATGACCATTTGAGTTCACATTGATTGCCAAAGTGAGCCAGAGAATTATGTTGGACTAACTGTAAAGACTATAATATTTTTAGACTTTTTTGCCTTCTTTCTGGTTTATTCTGAGAATCCTTAGTAGGTTATTGAAGAGTTCCAAAGTAAAGCACCATTTTTGATAAGTGTTTTCTAGAAGTTCTCAGCAATGGCTTTTGAGACTGTCAACTATCAAGAAAGAGACAAATGGACATATAAAAGTCCTCACAGCAAAATATTATTATAGAATAAGATTACATAAGAAACAGCATAGATCTTTACAACAACACAAAGTAGGTATTTATAGTAGAAAAATAAAGAAGGAGATAAATTGTGAGAAATAGTCAGAAAAAGGAAAATAATTCTGTGAAACACAAAACATCTATCTATCTAATGTTAATTTTGGGAAAAAAGATTGCACACTCCCTATGCTCTATTTTTATAAAAAGTAATAATATATTTCAAAGTAATTCCATACGATAAAAGACTTTTCTTTTGTGTACCTGAATATTAATACATGTGCATTTGAAGAAAATCTGAGTCTTTTTTTTTATTATTATTATTTATTCAACTGTGCGCATGTGTATGTGTATGTGCGCGTGCGTGTGTGCGTCTGTGTGTGTGTAGAACCACGGACAAACTCGCGAACCACCATGGACGCCTCCACCTCCTTGTGCCCCGGGATTCACAGGCTCTGCCCTACCAGGGCCAGAAGCGCAGGTCGCCCCCGCTTCTGCCTGGCGTCTATACGTGGGATCTGGGATCCGAACTCAGGACCCTCCGCCTGCAAGGCGGAGGCTTAATCCCTGAGCCACCTCTCCAGCCCGAAAATCTGAGTCTTTTTAAGTTTAAGTAAAATGTAGCATATTAAGATTAATTAGGACATTCTCATTTACTCAAATGAGGAAATAAGCAAATTTCACAAGTTTGACTTTTGCAGCAAATATGAGTACCAGTGATTTAAAATCATTTTAAAAATGAATTTTCTATTTCATAAGAGCCAACATAGATATGCATAAGTTTTATATCTGCTCAAGTACTGAATAGGAAAGTCTCTCTGCCTAAGAGAGAAACTTTAAGCAGAAAAAAAAAAGAAAGAAAGAAAGAAAGAGAGAGAGAGAAAGAAAGAAAGAAAGAAAGAAAGAAAGAAAGAAAGAAAGAAAGAAAGAAAGAAAGAAAGAAAGAAAGAAAGAAAAGAAAATCTGACTTGAGGAACAAAGGGTTCAGATAAGCTAATTGAATGAATTTTCTAAAGAGTAAGTTCAATAATGTAAAGTCCAAAAGAACTCTGTCATTAAGTCTATGTATTTTATTCTCTTCCTTTTGTTTTTTATTTGTTATGCCCATTAGATGAGTTCTGTTCATTAAAAAATAATTACACAGCATAGCTTTCATCATGCCCAAGATAGACATAATTAATAAATTGTGTTTTACATGGAAGTCTTTGAATCTCTCTCCACAAAGCTACTCGAAAAGACATTAGCAAATAGATTAGAGCTGAAACTACTTGTGCCTCACAGGTCTTCTGATGGCTTCTGGTTATACTTTCTCTGGGAAAATAATTTATATTTTTAGTAAGGAACTGTGATATCATAAAAATACGTTCTCAAAGAATTCAGAACATTGTGTGCAGATCCTGGTTCCCTCCACTAACAGTGTAATCTTTAGTCATGTGTAATTTCTGTGGGATGGATTTCTGCTATGTAAAAGGTAGGATGTATGGCAGATACTTTTAAAGGCCTTTCTTGTTTCACCTTCTTTGACTTTTGCTTTCTTTTTGTATTTTATGTGTTTGTGTTCCTGGGCCTCAGAATGTACGTTCTTCTCTGTTTCATGATTACTAACTTTTTCTTTTCTGGGGCCTTATTCACTTTACTGCTCCTTATTACTTCAACAAGGCAATGCATGTTACATATAGATCTTGTACACAATACTTAACAGATGATAGATGGATGATTGATGGATATGTAGATAATTAGTATCATCTATCCAAATTTTTTCAGAGGAAAACTTTTTTGGTGACTTGGTCTTTTATCTCTCATCTAAAAATGTAAAGATATTAATAAACATTCCTTGTATTATATGGGAAAAATTTGCTAGTAGGTCAAATTATGATATGTCTTTAGGCTGCAAATGACCAAAGATCCCAATTAACATGGCTTAAACAATAAGGGATTTGCTGAATCATATAACAAAAATCACAATGGAGTGAATCCAGTCATTCAAACTTGTATGAAGAAGTCAGGTGTTCTTTCTACTCGCACGTCCTCACCACTTTAGTTCTTCATCTTAGATTTATCCTCTTAGGTTGTTGCACTTCTAAGCATAATGTATTTCTAAAACTTCCCTTCTGTCCCTTTAGTAGAAAGATAAAAGCTTTTCCAGAAACTCCTTGCCAGGTTTATTCTGAGGGTTATGTTGGAAGAAAATCTATCACAAAATGCTTATACCTAAACCACTTACTGGCAAGAGAGATACCATGAAACTGGCCAGGGAAAGACATGGTTCACCAGGCAGTGAGACAGAACTGGTTTCCCTCGAACCATGGATCATTTTGCAGCTGCTGAGTAAACGACACAGTGTCTTCATAGCTGAGAGCATACTCTTCCACATTATCAATCAAACTCACCTGATAATCATTTCCTCTTTCTATACTTTCAGTCACCTCTACACTTCTACTTCTTGCCATTCTTTATGAAAGATTTTTTTTTCCTATCTGTAACATTTTTCTCCTTTTTCTTCTTAATTCTGGGATTCTCTTTGTCACCTTTCCAACCAAACTGCTGCTCCTATTGCAAGACCATTTGTAAATGGCAGCTTATTAGCCTTGCAGTTTCACCTGATTCTTCCAGCCTTAACAGGTCAAATGAGCAGTGCTTTATGCTTCTGATATACATCAGTCCATATTGTTATTCAACTATTTATTGATTTGTTTTCTTTTCAAAGTCCTGCAATGATGTACTTCTGTTCTTTAGTATATGCATTCTCAAGGATATGGTACGTACACACAGAAGCTGTGTAATAGTTTAATACAGCTTTTGAGTTAGTATGGTCAATGGTCAGTATATTTCTATTACAAGTGAAAAGTGTTGTTGAAGATTTATGTGTGAAAGAATTTCCTAAGGCTGAACAAATACATAAGTTTATGCGGCTTTAGAAGGAAATGCCAATCAAAGTGACTTGTATAATGGCACACACTGAATCACATAACAAGAAGCACAATGATGATGTCTCTCATTCCACAATTTGAAATGCTAGAATAGAGAGATGCTCCATTTGTAAAGCGCTTGCTACGTATACATAAGGACCCTGGTTTGGCTCTCCAATGCCCATGTAAAAAACCAGGTGTGACCAGTCACACCTATAATCCCACAATTGTGGAGGCTGGGATTGTGCTTCACAAAGAGATGCAAAGCGTGATTGGGGAAGACACGCATTAAAAACCTGGCCTTGGGAGCTGGAAAGATGGCACTAGGCCTCATGCTTGCAGAGTGAGCATTCTAATCATGGAGACCCCTTCCCAGCCCATAACATTTACATTTAAAAATTGATCAACTGCCCTTACCAGAACTTCTAAACAAACATTGAAAAAAATAGATGCAACTTTCTTTTCTAACATTTTCTGATAAGGATTGGTGAGAAGAGTTGTGAGCACAACTTCTAAAAATGGAAATCTGTACCGCATTGCAAGAACAATTTGATAGGTGTCCATTAGAAGTATTCATTCTCGTTGATCTAGTGATTCCCAGCTGGAAATTTCTTCCAGGGATATATGTACTCAAGACACACACACACACACACACACACACACACACACACACACACACAAAAGACAAACTGGGAAGAAACACATGAAAAATGTCACAGTAGAGATCTTCAAGGGGTGGAAGGGTAGGTAGTTGATAATACTCTTTCCATTTTTTCTAATTATTTTTTCCAAATAATTCATAATAAAGCCAGAATTCTTTGGAACTCATAAATTAGAGCAATTCAGGCTTTTAATTTCAGAAACACTAGCCCTTATAACAAAGAAAATTATTTATTGTGACCACAGCACATCAGGGTAATCATGCCAAAAGGGGAGTGTGGCTGGAGGGTAAGGAGGCCATCTGGAAGCATGACTCAGCCCTGGCACAGGAACGCTCTGGGCAAAGACTGGAATGTAAATGTTTTTCCCAATTGCTCAGGAATCACCCGGGGAAGACGGAGAGGGCTTCCCTTGGACACGAAATGCTTCCTGTCTCAACAGGATCTACAAACTCTATGAATGTTAAGGGATAAACAGGGACATGTTTCGTTTCAGTAGACAATGTGGTTGGGATGGTGCAACGTCCCTGTAGCAGTTGTTTCCTTCTTTGGTCGCTCATTCAACCCCGCTAAGCAGCCAAGCTCTCAACGCGAACATGTCTGCTGTTAGACTGTTGTTTTGTTTTGGAGTTTGGTCTTGTTGTTTTCTTTGATTCTGTTTGTGTCTAATGCTGTGTAATCTGCTAATCTTGATGAACCATGAACCTAGTATCTCAACAATGAGGTTGAGCTGTATTTCCGGGCACACAGAAGGGAGAGGGCTCAATAACGATAAAAGATTTAAATAGATTTTGGGAAGCTGGGGAGATGGCTCAGTGAAGACAATGCTATTGATCAGAAAAAACACCATACGAAACCAATTAGGCCTCCTCAAGCTTCAAATCATATGTCCATGAATGTATGTCGCACATACATGTGTACTTGCAGATTCATACATATACTCCACATATACACACACATGTAAAAATAGACTGGGGGCATATTTTCTTTTGTGTATGAGTTGACAGAAGAAGTAAAAAAAATTCATATGACTTAATACTTGGGCTGTACCAATTTATTTGCCATTTCTCTAAGAAACCAGTTTCATCTGTGGAGCTTTTAATTTGCACGTTTTTCCCTTCTCTCTGGAGTATTCTAGAAAACTTTTTCAATCTAATAATGTCTGCTTCCTCAAGGATGAATTATTTCCTCCAGTGTGAAAGCATCCAAGGCTAAAAAATAAAACAACAAAATTTAAAATATAGGTAGAGTAAGTAGGATTTAATAAGCTGCCTGGCTTTTCCCAGAATGTCACTCTGTCAGACTAGCCGGGTGGCTACAACTTCAGTGTCACATTACAGAGCAGGAAGTTAAGACTGAGGTGACTTGACTTAACTGGTTCAAGGTCATGAAGCTAGATTTGAAACCCAAATCCAAACCCGGGACTACCTCCCTAAAGTGACATTTTTCTCTAACATAGCTACACCTGCTGTCATTTTTCATGTCTAGTTACCCCCCCCCGGAACTATATGAATTTTCTTAGAGGAGATAGATGGTCTATTTTTCAGTGACTTTTATAATATAGCATTAATCTTATTTAGATTGTTTGTTTACTATTGGCAGTCCTTGCTTGATTCCACTTCACAGAGTAGGAACTATGAGTCTAGTTTAAAAAAAAAATCTATGGGTAATTCATTCATCATTGAATGTAGCACCTGCTATGATGTCTGCCAAGCAGAATGATAAAATATATATTTTTGAATGGACATTAGCCAACAACTGAGTGAACAAATAAGTGAATGATTGAAGGACTCGGCCTAAGTCTAGCTCCTAGCAAAACAATACCTAAAAGAAAACACAACTTTTATTGTTCCAATGTTCAGCTAAAAAATATTGTGTCCATGTGCTCTATATCAAGAATAACAATGATCAAACCAAATGAAATCTGTATTCAAAGGAATTCCATAATGTTTGTGGGGTAGGCTAGGGATAATTTTTACATTCTTCTAAACAATGGGTCCTGAGACTCTGCCATATTCAGCTGTACAGATATGAAGTTTTGAATTACTAATCCAGAGCTCAATTAGCAAGTTGAAAACCCTGGACCTTAAACCAACGTAACTCAGGATTTATCACTCCTAGGCCTAGAAACAAAACTTCATTTGATGGTTTTCTGAGATTGTCATAAGTTTTAAGATATTAAACAGTGATCACCTAATGGTAAACTTTCAAATTCTACATGATATAGGTGGTCCTTTACTGAGTAAATGGACAAATACACATCTGGCAGCTTTCCATTACTGTAATAAATATCCAAGAGAAGCAATATATAAGGAGAAGATGTTTTCTGTTTGTTCATGGTTTCAGAAATTTCGGTTGATTATTAATTATCTCCATTGTTTTGGGGACCTGTGGTGAGGGAGCATGGCGTGTGAGGAACATGACATAGCAGAAGGATGACCCTGGGTTCCCGTCATCCGTTCAGAGGGCACAGCCCCAGGGATCCAAAACCTCCACTGACTAAGCTCCATCTCTTGCAGCTTCCACCACTTCTTGATGGTGCCCCACAAGAAAGAGCCTTACACACCTCGGGGTTCAGGAAAATGTAAAGTGCAAACCGCAGCAATATGTTCCTTTAGTAGCTAAAAGATTCATAGTGTCTGCAAGTAGTACAGTTTTATTAAAGAAAAAGGTCTATGTCCTGTTTGGTTTGGTTTTTCATTCTCATGAAAGACCAAAAAATTAGAGGTGGCAGACGGTATTAGGTTGTTTCTTCTGTAACAGTACAATCCTACATCACATTCTGAGCAGCAAGGACTAGACAAGAGAATAATAACACTGACTTCCATTCTAACCCAAACAAGGCAGGAAATTGGGTGAAATCAATTTTTCCTTTCATTTTATGTGAAAGAAAAATGTGTCATATGGCACAACCATATGATTGCAATCTGTTTGGCTTATTCATCTTTGCAGTGACATTCAAACTCAAGAAAATGTGTCAGAAACCTAGTCAGTGTTTCAGTCATCAGACAGTCTAGAAATGTGTAGGGCATGTGATAACTCACTGCATTTCTGTGGCCCTGTTGAAACGAAGAGGTGATCACATTCCTTCTGTCTCCAGAAACCTCATTTCTGTCCTTCAACTTAGCCTACATTGAGGCATGTCCTGTCTTCTTAGTTGGCTCATAAAGTACAAAGTGCCATATACTGGGTGGTGTATTAGCATGGAAATTGATTTCTCAAGAGTTGTTAAGATTTACATACACAAAATTATGTCAAAATCTGTGACTTCAAATATCTGGCATGGTCTTGTTTGCTGGGTCACAGACGGCATCTTCTGTGTATGTCTTCATACACAGCAGAAAGGACAAAGTAGCTACCTCCAGCCTGTCTTACATCAAGTTATTAGCCTCATTCAGATCTGTGCTTTCTTTTTTATGTTTATTTAGTGTGTGTGTGTGTGTGTGTGTGTGTGTGTGTGTGTGTGTGTGTGTGTGTTTATCAGAGGGCAGTATGTCCCTGTGGAGCACCAAAGGTAACTTTGGGAATCATCATAGATTACTTCTACCTCCTTTTTTTGCTTCGCTGTTTGATTTCTCAGGTTCCACCAGGACCAGAAGTACAGAGGTCACCCATTTCTCCCTGGAGTTTTTACATGGGACCTAGAATTGGAACATAGGACCTTCTGCTTGTGAGGCAGAGTCTTGCCCTCTGAGCCTCTCTAGTCAAGCTCTGTGCTTTATAGACCAAACACTTTCCTAGACCCTTTCTCCTACCACCATCGCTTTGGCTTTATTTTTTTCTTGTTGATTTTCCTTTTGTGGTATAAGCACTCAGCATATCATCTACCCTCTTCGCAAGATTTCAAGTATACAACTCTTTAAATCATATGACCCATGCTGTTTGGTAGCTGTCCAGACTTTATCTCACAAGACTGAAACTTGTGCCCTTTGACCAGGACCTCCACATTGCACCTTTCTCTCTGCCCCGACAACCACAGTTCTGCTTTCTTTCTGCCTTCAAGAGACCAAACATTTTAGAGTTCACAAGCAAGCAAGACCATCCAGTAGTTGTCTTTCTGTGTCTGGCTTATGTCACTTACTATAATGCTGTCCATATTATTGCAAATGACAGGATTTCCTTATCTGTTGTTTTTTGTTGCTTGGGAGGGCTTGGTTTATTACATTTTGATCTTTGGTGTATGAAACAGTCTTTCAACGTAGCTTAGGTCGACATCAAACTTAAGATCTTTCTAACTCAGCTTCATGAACACTGGGAATGTAAATGTGCACACACCTCTATGTCTAGCTTGATTTGCTTCATTATAAAGCATGATATTACACATTTTTATCTGCTCATCTGTTCTTGAACATCTAAGCTATTCCCATATCTTAGCTTCTGTGACTAATGTTCCAACGAACATGAGAAGACAGATGTCTCCTTAAAGTTCCTAGTTGTAATTTCTTTGGATATGGACCAACAAGTGAGATTGCTGGATCACTTTATTTCTTGTTTTGAAAGTAGGACACCCTCTGAACATTTGTACAACTGAAGCACTTCATATTCTTGGAAGTCAAACTATTTGTTGCAAGTATTAGAAAAAAAGCTAGTGTTTAATAAGAAAAACTAGAATGCAACCAAGCAAATTGTCACAAATAAATATATTAACTCAAGAGTTAGTAATGTTCTAAATGCATCTTTAAATTTTGCTTGATTGAAAATTCAGAACAAATGA
The DNA here is from genome assembly GCA_023101885.1 of Typhlomys cinereus. NCBI lineage: Eukaryota > Metazoa > Chordata > Mammalia > Rodentia > Platacanthomyidae > Typhlomys > Typhlomys cinereus. The sequence continues at coordinate 1,072,982 of JALPQD010000003.1, read as the reverse complement.
TTTATTGTGCAATGGACTGAGACAGTAGTTAAAAAGACTCTATCTTAGTTAGAAAATTGCTACCTGTATCAGAATAGTGAAAATTCACAACTGTTAGATGTATGACTTCTTTCCTTGTTTGTGGATTGTCATAAGAACCACAAGTAGGATCAAGTCAGAAACTTCACTTTATCTGGGATAGCATTACCATCTTGGGGGATTGTAGGGAAGCTGTGTAATTAACCAGTACAGAGTGCACCAGTGAGAACTTGGCTAGGAGTCTGTTGGTCATCCTCAGAACTCAAGAGTACCAAGAGTAGAAAGGTCATCTAGGCTAACAAACCTGCCAGTCGATTAAAATAATAAAGATTAAGGAAACATTTTTATTGTGTTTTAGGAAAAGTTACTACTTTAAAAGGGGCAGAAATATATTATCTTCATCTCTGTCTCTTTTGTTCTCCCATTTTTTTCCATCTTGCCATCTCTTCCTCTGTTTTTCTTTTGGGCCTAAGCAAAAATATTTTTTTTTTTACTCATGTTTCTTTCTTTGCTGAAGGATGACAGCAATGATGGCAATAAAACAAACTCTTGAATTCTGGTCCCAATCCAGGTCAGATTTTTAAGTAGCCACTTCCTTAGAGTTACCTCGGCTATGTAACCTTATTCTTCTAATGCCCTCTCTCTATTTCTAAGCACTATTCCTTTCATTTGATTTGAGGACTTCAATGTCATATGTAGAACTAAGACAATCCCATTCTTGTGGTTTCATATTTTTCATTTCCCACCCCTTTGCCACAGCCAATCTTTCTTCAGGAATTTTGAAAGACAGATTCTGATATCTTGTTCAGAAGGCTGATATTCTCAGAAAAACTTGGGCATTAAAAAAATGGGGCCATATTGAATGCTTTTTTTTTTTTTTAATGCAGATAATATGGTTTGTAACCAGCCATTCATAGTAGATCTTGTTCTAACCTGACTCTAGTTCTGGTCCTGACCCATCTCAGAATTTATTAGCCAGTCTATTCTGAAAGTCATACCTTGAAATGGAGTGGCCTGGAAGAAAACTTCCAGGGACATCCAGGGAAACTTAGTAGAGAGTTCATGTTGAGTCAGGAAGATTGGGTATAGCATTGACTTGTTGTGTAGTTAATGACGTCATTGTGCATCAAATGTAAGCAACGTATCAGTCGTTGGCAAATAAGAGTGAAGCCTGTCTCAATAGGAATGTTGAAAGAGGCAAAGTAGTGAAACTTTCATCTCCATTGGGAGTGAACTAACTTGCCAAATACAGGCCATCCATCACAGTAAATGTGTGCAAAACAAACCGTCTGTCTTTTGCAGCTCATTGTATTCATCAGCACTTTGGAGGTCAGCAGTCCAAGGAGTCACTTTTGGCCACTTTTGCAGTAGCCTGTGGTTTGGGCAACATGCCGCAGCCTTCTTGCTCAAGGATGTATTCCCAGGTAGTTGAACTCCAAGAGCCAGTTTCAACCAAATCAGAAAGGACAAAAGGGCAGTCTTGTTTATGCAGGATGACATTATATTACATCTCTGAAATTGCTGTCTTAAAAGTCAAATCTCTGTGTTAAATGTCTTATAACGTTACTTAGGAGTTGATTGCATGGCTAGATTAGAAGACTGGATTTCTATTCACCAGGTAGGGAGAAACTACAAAAGTATCAGTCATATGAGCCCCTTAGGGGAGAAGGGGAAAGAATGTCGTTATTGCTCCATGTGTGGTTGCTTTTTAATTCCTATTTTTTAAAGATGCTTAATTTGGAAATACATTCAAATATACTGAAAGGCATCATGCCTATACATGCCTGACCCACAACCAGGCTTACCTTAGCTTCATTTTCATTTGCCTACATCATTCTTAGCATACATGTAAACATGCACAAAGACATAAATTTACTCACAATATTTTTTTAAGTGTCCCTGAGGTGAAGCTGCCTTAATCAAGGCCTTCCATCCTCAATGTCCCTAGAAGGTAGTCCCAGAAACAGGGCACTTTTCTATGTAACTACAGTGCTACATCGAAAACACATGTGGAGGATTTCGAATTTGTGTAGCCTGACTTATCTACACCTTCTTACCTCAAGTTTCAACCCCATGACTAAATTATGGAACAAACAGTTCTCCAGGAATGTCCCAGATATGTGATGAAAAAAATCAAGTCTCCATCATTTCAGGTTTTCCATACAGACATGCTGTACCAGTAGATGAGCAATAATTAAGTGCTGCTGTTAGAGCTCCCAGCGGGGCCTGATGGTTTTATCCAATGGTAATCTCAGTCTGCCGTCCCTTGATTAGAAAAACGGGCCATATCTGCTGCCAGTCAGTTAGAACATCTTACATTTTTACATTTTATCTGGTTTTCTTCCTTTGTTACCGAGTAATTCCACGTTTAAAAGACTGAAGTAGTTTCTGCTTAGACACTGTCATTGCATTGCTTTCTGACAGTACACACTTGAGAATCAGAGGAGGCATGAATGATGCCAAATCGGGTTCTGGAGGGAGCAGGGGTCTGAGGGTTTGATATAATACTGTGGCCATCACTCGACTGAAATTGTAATTAGCTCCGCTATCTTAAAAATGTAAGCTTATATGCTGTGAAAAAAAAGTTGAGATTTCTATCCCACAATCTCTGTTGCCAACTTGGATAACTAACATTTAAAACAGGTGACATCCCTTCCCCAATAACATCTCCTCCTTTTGGATACATCCAATATTTTGAATAAAATATCTGTGCATTGGAGGAGCCAAAGAAGAATGACAGTGCTTCGGGGATTTTAAATGGGCAGAAAGCTTCTCTGTAGGAGGAATTTATGGGACAATTTGTGAGGATAGGTGTTTCCTAGGAACTACAATGGACAATATAGAGGCACAGACCTGCAACCACAAGATGACTGACTGATACTGTGCAGGTTCCTCAAGAGTGAGTCAATAGTGAGTTTCCTAGTCCAGGTAAATTCTTCCTTTATCCAGTCAATAGATTTATGCTGAGAACACTCTTCTAGGAGCTAGGGATTTGCTATTATAAGTATGGGCACCTTGATCTGTATATAGCCACATAGAGTTTGCACATGAACTGTTTTGCTTCAAAATATTGGGCATCCAGAAGTATTTGTGCTCTGCCTGTACAACTATGAAAAGTCATTCAACAAACCTTTCAGCATGACTTGGATCCCCAGAAATTTAGTTTAAGGCTTAAAATGACAAAACATGAAAAGACATAAAATTGAAGAGGCCCTTCAGCTTTTAAATTTTTATTATTATTTATTCAATTGTGCATGTGTGCGTGTGTGCGCATGAGTATGTATGTGTGTAGAACCACAGGCAAATTCAGGAACCACCATGGACTGCCTCTACCTCCTCCTTGTTTACTCTGCCCCAGGATTCACAGGCTCCACCCTACCAGGACTGGAAACGCAGGCCGCCCCTTCTGCCCGGTGTCTATATGTGGGGTCTAGGATCCGAACTTAGGACCTTCCGCCTGCAAGGCAGAGGCTTAACCCCTGAGCCACCTCTCCAGCCCCAGCTCTCCAGCTTTTAATGATTCAATGCTGGGGGCAGCTATTGATCGGAGAGGAATTTCTAAACATCTGTATGCTCAAGTGTGTAAAGGAAAGGGGGGAGGGAGTTTGGGAGAAGGCGGGGCCCCTGTCTATGAGCATAGTGTTCTTCTTCAAGGCAAAGGTGCCACATTTTAATTCATCGCAATGGTTTCCAGGTCAGAATAATTTCCAAGTGAAGCTACAAAAAACAAGTGTCTAAATCTTCATGGAATGCAAGGGTAATTCTTACAATTTTGCTGGCAGATTTTTTTTATTTTTTTGCATTTTTCCATATATATGGAATGTAGTGCATTTATGATATTTTCATCTCTTAATCCCCAACCATTCCCCCACCCCACTTTTTTCCCCTTGCAGCCTTTCTTCCTCACTGGCAGATTCCCTCCTCTTTTCAAGTTTTTTCTAACTTTTATGTTTCCATCTAGTTTTGCCAGAAGATTTTCTTAAAACCATTTCACACAGGTTTGGATCAAGCCATTCAGTAGCATTGTATTTTATGCTTTACATTTAAATCATAGAAATTTGAAGAGCAGTCATGTCACATCTAATCTTAACCTGGCTTATTCAAACACACTAATTAAAACTAAGCTTTGATCTTAATTTTTTTCAGTGATAGCTCTGTTAGTGTGGGAAGCATTTAGCTTTGAATAATGGTCTTTAAAATAGAAATGCCTCAAAGAGATATAGACTTTTCTCACTTGTCAGACTGTGAGTGCAAGAATCAATAATCTGGAGCATTACTCCACAGAACTTCATGGACATGTACCTCTTTCATGTTGACTTCATGAAATGTGGAGCTTGCTCCAGTTCCAGACATCAAATTCACATTCCGGCCAGTAAGAAAAGGATTAGAAAAAGAGACAAGCCAATGAAACATACATGACATATACCTTTTAATAAAAGTTATCGGAACATCAGTATCATGTTCCTACTATGAAGCCATTCATTGAACCTTAGTTATGTGACACCACTGGACTTCAAAGGAGATAGAAATCTTCCTCTACTCGGAGCTTGCTTGCTTCAAACTTGGGATCTAATACAACTGAGTAATAAGAGCATTCATATTATAGGTCAACTGGCAGTCTTTGCCACCTGTTGCTGAATGGTGCATTTTAAATATTTGATATCAATCTTGAGCACTTCATTTGAAATGTGCTTTATAGTCCAATCTATTGCCCTGTGAACTTAGTAGCTTCAGCATTTAGGAAATTTGTGCTTTTTTTAGACTGATTTTACCCGCTTTTCATAAGAAACTAAAATTGAAATGTGCTAAAATAATTTTAGTGGGATATGACAATAAGGTCTTAACCTCAAAACTTGCATGCCCCATGCCCACCAAAATTTACAAGTTTTTTTAAATTATTATTTATTATTTATTCAATTGTTCGTGTATGCATGTGTGTGCGTGTGTATGCATGTGTGTGTATGTATGCGTGTGTGTAGAACCACGGACGAATTTGGGAACCATCATGGACGCCTCCACCTCCTCCTTGTTTACTCTGCCCCGGGATTCACAGGCTCCGCCCTACCAGGGCCAGAAATGCAGGCTGCCCCTGCTTCCACCTGGCGTCTATACGTGGGGTCTAGCATCCAAACTCAGGACCTTCCACCTGCAAGGCAGAGGCTTAACCCCTGAGCCACCTCTTAAAAAGGAGAATGCACAAAATAAAAATAGTTCACATTCTTTTCTTTAAACCAATTGTGTGTGTGTGTGTGTGTATCACAGTACACGTGTGATGGTCAGTGGACAATTTGTGGAAATTAGTTCTCTCCTTCATCTTGTGAGTCCCAAGGATGGGATCTTCAACCTCAATGGCAAGTGTCTTTACCATTAAGCCATCTTGCCAGCCCCAAAGTGTTTCACATTTTTCAAATCATTTGATAGTCCTCATGCCCGCATCTAAATTGGAATCATGGGTACAATTGGATCTTATTGTGAAGTCATCAAGTCACATGTGAAAAATAGGTCCATGCTGTAAAAGTGTAGTCCAGCAGGCATCGTGAAATTTGATAGCCACAAGCAGAAGGATCTGAAATAAAAGAGGAAAGGGAGGTAATTTCTTTTTACCAGTACTGCAATGCCTCGGATTAAAGGAGATAATGGTTACCATTTTGTTGACCTGAGGCAGATGTACCCCTTAATGGAGTGAATGTGCAATCACAGGGCTGCTTTCATTTCCAGCAGGGTTTAGATCAGCACCACAACATGAGGTAGCCAAATGTTCCGAAAATATGACGTAATTCATTTGTCCTATTATTACAAGATATTAAAGCCAAGAACAATCACATCCCAGTGGTAAAGAAAACCCGCACTCACAAAAATTGTCATTGTCTTGATAAAATGAAGTGAGCTTCCTGATTCTCTTGACCAGTCGCATTGTAAGTTTTGTCTCCTCATTTATTCCAAATCACACTTGAGGGCCTTAACAGATTTTGACACAATAAGCTACATTATTAATATGCAGTTTAACCTGAGAATCTTAAGTTTAATTACTCAATAAGAATTTTCACATGGGCAGGGTTTCTAGAGTTCTATTAATTCAGGGACATAATTATTAGATATTCTCCTATTGCTTATGTGCACAAGAGCAGTGTCCATTTCTTGGAATTGAAATTCCTGATTAAGAGAATTGCCTTCACAAAGGAAAACTCCATTAGACTCTAAAGAGAATAGATCACCCTAACTCCAAGGAGGATAGATCTGGGCAGCTGACAGATGTTCATTTAGTCCTCCATAAGTGACGTATCTGGCTTGGCACACAAACCCGATTACTTTGTGATAGTCAAGGGCAATACTGCTCATAATTGGGCTGGAATAACAGATATAAATCCAGTGCATTCCAAACTGATTGGGAGGGATGGACCCCTATTCACTTCAAAAGTGGAACTAGTAGATATCTATACAAATAAAAGTGATTGTTCATATAGATGACTGAATAAAAGTTTCACCAGGAAAGGGGAAAATGCCCCTGGGATACCCAGATACATTCCAATACAGGCATCCTAGTTCAGGCTCAGGGATTCACACACATAGGGGGAAAGGAGATAGGAGGGGGATGGAATGGAAAGGAGAATGAGTGGAATAGGATGGAAGGGAGGAGGGCCAGAGGGTCACAAAAGGACAGAATCATTATATTTGTAAGCAAAAATTTAAAAAATTAAATAAGGATCATTCCATCTGTGATTGCTCTCGCCCATATGACACTTACTCTCAGCATGTGATACACCTGAGTTTACAAGCCTTGCAAAAAAAAGTTCATATGCTGTAACCAGTCTATGCTCAGATATATAGAAGAGGCCACAACATGACAGAAAGGTACCTTTAGGAAGGGGGAATGGATGTTCCATGCATTTTCAGCTTAGTACCACTCAATAAGCACTTATGGAACCCACATTATTTGATATCCAGAATTTAGGAATCCTGGAGGAAGTTCCGTTGCAAACTAAACAGACCAGTGTGACAGGTTATTTAGTGAATTAATAATGATTGTAAGAGTTACTTTCTGATTTGACACCCATGCAACAAGCATGACAGCTACATGTTAAGGAACTCCTGTCAGGTGGATTTTCCTCCATCCCCTGGACAAAATGGCAAGATAAACAGGCTCACTGGCCTGCTTGGCTCTCTGAACTTTGAGTTCTTTTTCCAAAATTGCTAATATACTTTCTGCCCCAAGAACCCTTCCCTGCTATCAGAGTTGTTTCTGGCCAGATCAACATAAATGCACCCTAGAGCTTCAGGATGTCAGAGCTGAAAGGCTTTCTTTTCTCTGAGACAAGTCATTTGGGAGTACTCTCCAGGATTCCTGCTCTTAATCGTATTGTGAAAATAAAAGATCTTTGTGACCCTTTCCTTGAGCCATTTCTGAATCAAAGAAACACAGAGAGAAGCAAAGCCTTTGGGATAATTTAAAAAGCCTAACATGCTTTAGTTATCTGCACACAAAAGTCAACCATTTTTATAATTTTCTGAACCCTTATAGTTTTTCAGGCATTGCTTTGCATGCAGAACCCTATTTAACACTCAGTATCGTATTTACATCTCTTACCACATTATAAATTGGAAAACAAGGATAGGGAAATGAATTCACTTGTTTGGTGTTTCCAGTTATACACCTGGAATGTGCAATGTCCTCAGTGACAGAGCTTTTTACATCTGGAGACAAGGATTGCCTTACTCCAAACTCTGCTCTCCTGAATTTTGTGATTCATAAGTTCTCTCTTGCGCGCAGCCCAGTCCAGCATCCAGTCCACTTACCGAGTGAGGAGCTGCTTGACCTCCTTTCCAAACAAAGGAAGGGGGTGTCAGAGCCGATCTAAGCAAGTAGACTGAATTCCAATGCCACACTCACCCTAAGGGAGAATTATTCTAGCGATGGTTTCTTTGCTAATGAACTAATTTCTAATTATTTACTGCCTCATAAGGCGAAAAGGATCCTGGACTACTGGGCTCAGTAATGGAAGCTTTGAGTAGAGAAGCTGCAAAACCCAATGGACTTCTTCTCTCAGTGCTGGATTCAAAAAACCTCCATCTGTTAGCCCAGATTTTCTCTACTCTTCCTCCTCCAAGTGCCGCTTGAATCGCCATTTTCAAACATTGGGCTCTGAGTAATGTCATCTTCAAATTGGCTGAATTTCTGTGACATTACATGCACAGACCCATTCTTCCCTCCTTTGCTGCAGTGATAATCACTCCCTGTGCCTTCTCTCCATGACACCTATGCTTCTAGGGTAGAGTTTAGAGTGCTGGAGCCAGAGAACACTGGTTTATGCATGTGTAGTGTCATGGTTTGAAATGTGTCCCCCACGGTCATGTGTTTGGCGAGGTCATGGCATCTTGAGAGGTGGAGCCTTGCTGGAGGAAGGCAGTCACAAGGGGTGGGCCTTGAGGTGGATCAGTCCCATCCTACCTTTAGGAGAAGTCTGCCTTTGCAGCAAGCAGTTTTGAAGCGCACAGCCTCCAAGATGTCTGCAGTGATGTAGCCTCCTCCAGCTTTGACCAACCAGCCATGCCACCTCCACTTTGAAAGACTGTATCTCTCCTCTGGAACTGTGAACTGAATAAATCTCCCTTTCTCCCTTTCTCCCTTAAGTTGATTGACTTTGAATGCTCTCTCACAGCAATAGTTAAGAGTAATTGCTACATGTAGGAACTGAGATGTAGGGATAGGAGCACAGCACCCACTCCAGCATTTCTATGTGAACATATGCTTTTCTTTGGATCCCAGAGATGTCTGCAGATTTTTGGTAATGAGCTACCAGGTGAATGGGGAGCTCTGGCATCCTTCCCAGCAGGGGGCCTCTCTGGGTCCCCTGATCTTTGCCCACCTTCTCTTCATCTTGCTCTAACACACATGGATGTCATCTGGAAACGGCAGTTGTTCATCTAATGAATCGTGCTTCTAGATCGTGGACTCCTTGAAGCTATAGAGTTCCCAAACTAAAGCTCTAAATATTCAGCACTTCGTGGAGTTCTGGGTCCTCTGCCTATCAGATTTAGAGAGGTACTAAATGCAGCCAACATTTTAATAGACAAGGGTAAATCACATAACAGCCTCTAGCTTTCTAACTTTGTCCATGAAAAGAACTCACTCACTCTTAGGTAAACCCAAACCTTTATTGTATGTAATGAATTCCCTTCAACTTCAGGACCTGTTGCTTGGAATCACCTCCTGGGTATCTCTGTCCTGCAGGGATGTGAAAACCAACTCCCTTCACCTTGGGCTTTCCTGCCCTGCTGTGCACAGCCTGACATGTGCGTCAGCAGCAGCGACTGACCGGAGCTTCCTTTAAGGAACTTCCACACAGAGGAAGCAAGCTGTGAAAGGCAGGAACTTGATCATCTAGATGTGATGATAATCAAGTGGCAAAAAAAATTAAATGGAATTAAAGAAAATAGCTCAGCATGACCAAATATGAGATAGGACTCACAGGAAACTTTTCACCAACATGTGGAAGTGAGGTCAGCCACAGGCAATGAGGGACTTTGCTGTGGAGGGTGGCTTTTACAGAGGCTTTGAAGAAACCAGATGAAATGTAAATGAAACCTATTGCCATTGAAAATCTAGAGTATTGAGTGAGTAAGGAAAAATAGTTCTATTTTCAATGAAGTGCTTTTGGAATATAAAGTTATATAGGAGACATCAAAAGAGAAAGAGTCCCAGAAATGTAGGAAAGAGTTAATGTCAAGATTTTTAAGAGCTTCAAAGAAAAAAATGAAAGCCTAATGGAAAGGTGTGTTTTTCTTATCACTGGCCCGTGAGAGGGTTGCTGTGGATAGAGGGAGAGGGGGAGGACTGTGGAATGGAGTTCCGTGGTTGGCTAGATCATAGGTCATTTGTCAGGTCGTTGGGGTCAAATATCTTTGATCAGTTTCTGTTCCTTCCAATACATCTCATGTGGTTGCAGTTGGTCCGTGGACAGCTGAGATTTCGCCAAGGCCATTCCTCAGTAACTTCTAGAGCCAGGAAAGGAATCTGTCTTTTGACTGCAGGTCAAATAGTCTTTCACTGACCTCATAGAGGAATTCCATATGCCAGAAACTCTTTTTTAAGGTGGGATCTTGGCTATGTGTTTCAAACTTGTCTCAAACTCCTAAACTTAAGTATTCCTCTCGCTTCAGTCTCCTGAGTGTTGGGATGATAGACACACACCACCATCTGGCATTCGTTCCTTTTAATTTCTCCACCTTGAAAATTTAGACTATCTATGAGGTTTTGAAAAATACAGCTCTCAGAAAAGTTTGGGTCACTAGTTGTAATCACTATTGTCATTAGAAAGTCAAACTGGAGTTGGGTAAATGGCTCAGTTCACTTGCCATGCAAGCATGAGGATCTGAATTTGGATTTCTAGACCCTATGTAGAAGCCAGGTTATCATAGCATATGTCTATAACCCCCACACCCCTGCATAGACTTGGGAGGTGGAGACAGGAGAAACCCTGGAAGCTTATGAGCCAGTAAGTCTGGCATATACAGGAATGAGCATGAGACAACGTCTCAAACATGTGAGAGAAGACAGCTGATGAGAATTTGTGCTTTGACTTTCACATGTCCATCATGGCATAAGCATATCTATAATCACATGCTCACACACGTTAATGGACACATAACACATGCACATATGTGATACACACACACACACACACACACACACACACACACACACACACATATATATGCACTGTGGCTCTCTGACACATGTAAGCCACTAGATCTCATTTAGTTAGCCCAAACCATGTATCAACGGAGTCTGAGACATCAGAAGCTGAAGTTCTCCATCATAGTTGCTTGTTGGATGATCTTGAAGAGTATCACAAAGGAATGGTTTAGAAGCAGACGAAGGCAGAGCATTTCAAGACTCAGAACCATTCTAAGTACAATGATGGGTATGCTCAGTTCTTAACTTGTTGACTCTGCTAATTTTCAGAGAGGTACAGAGGCTGACTCCCACTAGTAGGAGAAGTATGCACTGAAACGGGATTGCTAGTACCAAGTTATAGGAAGAAGCATTGCTATTCAAACAGCTCTTATTGTTACATGTAATTGGCTTCATAAATAGAATCGTTTACAAGTAAATCATTCATTTAAGTAGAAATTAATTCATCCTAAAGAAATGGAAACATGAATAAAAGATCGTTAAAGTTGTTAGACTTAAAAATCAGATGAACTGTAGAGATGAATCCTGGTGTGACTTTGCGGGGACAGAGGAGGGGGGTTCCAGTACTATTCTCCTGATCCTCCTGCCTCTGTCTCTTCAACATATCCTCCTGGCATGCGCCCACCACAACTGCCTTTTTAGTTGTATTCTACAAAAGAGGAAAATGAAATGCAGAGAAGTTCAACACATTGCTCAGATTAACTACTTGAATACTAATCTGCCAAGACAGTATTTGAACTTAATACTCTGTGGCTTCCAAAAGTTATCTATCAGTTATGTAGTAGTATAAAATAAATACCCCCAGAAGTCTGCTTCTCTCTGTGCCTCTCCACCCCTACAATGAGTTCTTCATCTCCCTCCTTGTCTGTTTTCTGTTTCATCTTCCTGCACCACCCGTGCACTTACCTAATGTGCACAATATCCATTAGTGCAAACCCACATGCTTATGTTTTCAATTGCATTTTCCTTTCCTCTCTGAAAGAGTCTCTTCCACCCAGGCCATTTGCTGCCCACATGTGTAACCCTTTCCCCATCTGCAGGTATTTCTTAGACTTGAAAACAACACTACCCTGACTCCCTCCTCCACATCCAGTTGAACCATGGACTCTGATGCAGATCTTCATCGGGACACCTTCTGTCTGACTCTCTTAGCTTGAATCCATGCCTTTCTCCCTACTCTGAACTCCAGCAGAATGCCCAGATTTATATGCCTGCATGATTTATATGCCATCCTGTACTTCGTGTCTGATTTTCTCAACAGGATATTGTTTAGGTCCTTCTCAGGTCTAGGCTACTGAATCTTTCATGTTCTTGCATTTCACAGCAACCAGCACATCAAAGATATATATGGTATTCTTCTTGCACTTTGTCTAAGGGGAGAGAGAAAGAGAAAGAGAGAGAGAGAGAATAAATAAAGGAAAGGTGGATGGAATGCTATTATAGGCATTTCTCAATAGTATTCCTTATGGAGGCCAAAGGAAGACAGATACAGTGACACATGTCTTAGCTATTCCAGCAGCCAAGGTGGGGGAGAGTGAGTTTAAAGTCAGTTTGGACAACATAGTGAGACTCCATGTGAAAGTAATCAATGAATCAATAGAAAAAAGGAAACAAGCTATAAATCCAGGAGGAATGGAAATAAAAAGTGAATATTTCAAACTTTCAGAAGCCTACATGCCAGAGGATGATGTCTATGTTAGAGTTTCACCTGATAAGACAAGTAGAAGCACAGGACAATCAGATATGTTTGAGATGATTATAACACGTGGGGAAAAATCAAAAGTCAATAATACTTGCCATATGCCATTAAACAGGTCTCAGCTATAGAACTGCTAGCTTTGGGTTGGTCCATTCCATTAGCAATCACTGCAAAGACACTGCACATGTGACTTTTCAAGCTTGTTTAGTCAAAGAACTTTTGGCAAGAACATTATAAAGATCATTGCACATTATTTAAGAAATGTTTGTATTGCCCTTCCAATCACCCCATGGTAAGAGATGCTATATTGCTGACTTATGCTGTACCTTGTATGTTATCTTTTTCATGCACAGTGAGTTTGCATGATTCAGCTGTGGTCTAATGAAGTCTCCTGTAGATGTGAGCCTGGGAAACTCCAGAGCAAAGAAAAGAGTAGGTAGATCAATCCAGTGTGATTTCCAAAGTTACTTCTGGGCCTCCACAGGCACACATAGTGTCCTTTGATACACACACACACACATGCACGCACGCACGCACATGCACACACACACACGAAATAAATAAATAATCTTTAAAAAATAAAGCATTAGTATATGTATGATGCCAGCTCATAAGGAAATAGATAATTGTTTCACATGACAATCTTGAGTTATAAAACTTTCAAATAATCCATATGTAATTAATAAGCACAGGTCTTTTAGTGTGGCAGTAAAACCATTTATTCAGAGGGGTGACATATAGCAGAGTAATGAGAATAAATATTAGAAATAAGCACCCACCCATTCTGAGGCTCTGTTCACAATACCTTTAAAAGGTCTCACACTTTTTGAAAATTGTGTGGGTATTTTCTTAATGCTTTAAATATAATGAATATCTTTGTGGCATGACTTTCCAGTAGACATCTTACATCGAGAGGGACAAACATACAAAAGGGAGATTTGTGAGAAAGTAAGTGCACATAGCAGAAACTTAATCTGATTAAGAGTTTCTAGGCCAGTGTTGATTAAAGTAATTGCTTTCTTTTCTCCAGATTTAAAAAAAATCAATTTGAAGTCGTTGATGAGTTCAAGGAGGTCGGCAAAAACTTTTTAGAATAAAATATTCACTGATTATGTGAATAGACATGAAGTTTCCTGAGGATGTTTGTATCAGATTCTCATGCCTCATGGATTGTAGGCAGTCACTTCATCTACCACCAGTGTTCCCTTTATGGATGCTCACTTAAGGACGTATGTCTGCTGAGTGAGAGGTTAGAAGAGACTGAAAGAAGAGGAGGAGGAAGATGGTGTACATGAGTGAAGAGTATCAAGTAATGAAACAAGTAAAATTCATGGTGACAACCAATACATATACAACATGACTCCGAGTTATAAAAATTACACATTTTTTAAGGTTGAAAACTTGTGTTGCTTGGAAGGTCTTAATGAAATCATGAAATTTCAAATCTGGATTCCATTGAAAAGGAATAGATAGCAGTGCATATGTGTGGAGAACACTTAGGGATAGGGAGGCAGGGGGATGAGATGGTGGGGATGGGCTATGAAAGCAGAATGATGGTGTGGGAAGGGAGATAGAATGGTATCGTGCTGACAGAGAAACAGAAGTGTAAGGGCGGCTGTAGAAAGCAAAGTGAGACTGTGGTTAGTGGAGCTTAGGTCAGGAGGGGCAGAAGGAGGCCCTGGCTCTTCTCTCTTGGATGGCATGGGAATCCCTTCTTGCAATGTTGGGAGGTAGGACGTGACTTTTACTGTGTTCATCTATCTTCCCCCACAAATTTCTTACCTTTGCATTGATGAATTCTTTGAAGTTTTCCTTCAAGTTTTGAAGGTCATATGGATGATAATACCTGCCATTTGGATTTCAGTATTGCTATTTTATTTATTTTCAGCAAGATACTGTGACGTGTCTAACCATCCCTAAATTCTGGAAATGTCAGTTCCTGATTCACTTTATAAAGAAACGGAGAACAGAACTTGAAAGCAGGAGAGTGAGAGCAAGAGTAATAAATATGAATCTAGGCAGGGAGACATTCTCAGACATATATGACTGCTTGAATCTTAGTTGGAAAGGAATATTATTTGTTAGAAAACAAGGGCAGGTATTGATTATTTGCTCATAAATATTTATTGAATGTATATAAATTGCAGAAAGCACCCTAGACATTTATAGAAAGGTCTGGGAACAAATATAAAAGTGATATTAAAGGCAAAAAGGTGTCCAAATTAAATGATCAGTGAAACATTGTTTAACAGGCTGGTTAATAAATGAGAGTCTAAAATGGTATTGAAAAGTCAGCTGAAGAAAATTCTTAGTGAGCAGAAGAATGGGGCTAATACAATGAATAAAAAGGAGTTTGTATAACAGGTTCTTTACCAAGTGGTTACATATTGAAAACAAATATTAAGATTGTTCTGATTTCACAAAGAAGACCGGCATAAGAAAAATGGAGCCTAAGGAGTTTCAGTAGAAGGCTACTACATCCATGTAAAAATGAACAGATAATGATCAGACTGTGGTTTTCTATTACAGAAATTCAGAAGAAACTGTTAACTCGATTGGTGAGGTATTAGATGGAAATTTCATTGGGGTAAGAATACAAATAGGCAATAATGAGAATACACATACTCCAAGAATCCTGTCCACCAACAATTCTATTGTTCGGAAATAATTTATATTTTGATTTCAAATATGAATATGGCTGATATGGAAGATAAGTGGAAGGAAGGAAGGAAATGAAGAGAGGAAGGTTGTTTAAGTGAAAACAAAATGCACAAGCACCTAAGCTCCACCAGTTTGTGTGTGTGTGTGTGTGTGTGTATGTGTGTGTGTACTTGGAGGAAAACACAAAGTTCATAAAGACGAGAAGGTGGGGGATAGCCTCCCAAGCTCATGCTCTTTAAAATGCTCTATGATTTGAAGCATAGTCTCATGTTTTATATAATGTTGAAGCAAACCTGGTCATATCTTTGCTGTGAAACTCTGAGTTACATGACGTGAGCTGTTTTCCTTATAGAAGTCTGGGACTCCTCACCTCTCTCTCTTCACATCTCCAAGATCACAAAACAGAGAAAGGACCAAGGGAGGGTGGGAGGGCACGGGGAGGTTTGGTACTCATCTGGCTTTCTCTTTCTCCCCTTCTTATTCAGTCTTGGACCTTGACCGATGCCACCCATGTTCAGTTAGGGTCTTAATCTTTTAATCCTTTCTGAAAAAGCCGGTCCTCAGAGACACCCTCCCCCCAAAGATGTGCTTCATTAATATCCTAGGTTGTTTCTCAGCTAGATGAATGATCGCTTTCCATTTCCTTTCTTGGAACTTCGGTTTCCCTCCTTTGCCTCCGTATCATTCTGATTTCAATAGTCTCAAAGACCAAAGATGTGTGCTTCCTTCTTTCAGAGTATTTTCTCTCTGGTGGTGAGCTAAAATTGACTTCACTGCTGAACTCCACTCTTTTTTCGGATTACAAACAGACTCATGCAGCCACTGGGTTCCTGCAGACACCAAGAAGCACCTGGCACATGGTGCTATGCAAATGTTAAGTTACTATGAGACTGCAGCTCAGGGGAACTCAAACCTGTGTTTCTTTTATTAAAAAGTTCTACTAGAGCCTTGGGCAGAAAAGTTGTAGTGAGGAGATAAAAGAAAAACATCACAGACTTACAGACATTTTCACATTGAATGTTTTTGAAATATCAAATGAGAGTTTAAATATGTTATAAGATTTAAAATGCTTTTAAAAATTAAAAAAAGGAATAACAACATGAACTTGATGCCAGAAATACATTTAGAAATGAGGGCAGCTTGCCACTGACAAGCCCTGCTTTAGACCTGTTGCATGTACACACAGAAAGACAACCCAGAGCCTTCATGAATTTCCCATCAGATAAGATACACAGAAGGAAAAATGTTATTATCGGTTGAAGGTAGAGTTGACCTGCACAGCATATAGCAAACTCAGGGAGTGATCAGCTCAAGTCAAAGACAAATTCTCCTGCGCTACCTCCTCCACCTTTTATCACTCCTTCCCCAAAAGGGGATCTGGGTGGGAATTAAGGAAACTAGAATTGCTTAGAATGACATGAGTTTGAGTATTTGCTCTTTGAAGCTGTCTGAAGAAGTTGTTTTAATTTTGAAACAATCTGAGTGAGCTGAGGTCATTTTTTATGATGTTGTAAGTGAGAGGTTTTTTGGTTGTTATTTTGTTTTGTTTTTACTTGCTCTGGATATCTGTTAGCAATTGGCCTCTCTAGGAATTGTGGCAACTTATACAGACCTGTAGCCCCACGCGTTAGGAAAAAACACCAGCACCCACAGCACTCCGGGTGCTGGATCACGCATACTTTACTTTCTTGGTAGGTCGTGGCTAATAGTAATGGGCCCAGCATTTCACAAGAAAACGACCTCAGCCTCCAGCCAACTGCTGTGGCTTGGGGCTGACGACATTCTCTCCTCTTCAAAGGGAAGCTGCTGCTTCAGCATCCTCTCCTGGAACCCTTGGCAGGATTTCAGGCGTGTGTCAGGGGAACCCTTGCGCACATCACAATGATGAAGCCAAGTACTGGCCCACAAGTCTTGAGTACTGCTTGTTCACAGGAGCGTTAAAACAGGCCCATGGGTGTTACATAGTTCAAGGGTGGTCCGAAGTAAAACGATGCTGCCGTGAGAGGGGCCTGCCAGAGTCTCAAGTTATTTCTCAGTTGCCGTTCCATATCTCTTTCCTAGTCTACATGGAGTTTAGCCAACAGTGTTTGGTTGGGTGTTTTCCTTTCTTTAGCTCTTTGAGTGAGCAAGATTTTGGATAGTTAAATAAAAAGGTTTTCACATATTTTATGGAGGGACCAAGGTGTATACAACTCTCTAGAGGGGGATTTTACTCATGAATGCTGCATTGTGTTCTTGGCAAAAGCCGAAATTAAACTGGCTCACTGTTTTGTCCTGCTAGCTGCAAATGACATTTAGGTGTGTTATTTGGTGTGGTGACTCAGTTTCCTGCAGAATCACTGGCAGCTCCAGCCACATCGAGGCCCTCCCCCACACCCTTTGGTAGGGATGAAAAGGTCAGTTTACTCTTGTGTCTTAGAATACAGAGTTAGAATTCCTAAAAGTAAACACTTTATTATGGTCCTGAAAAACTTGGACTAGTCACATCACCTTTTAAAGACTGAGGAGTTTGAAATAATATTCTCAGCTCTGTGCTATTACCAACAATTCTTTATTTCCTCAATAGCTTTATGAAAGAAATTGTTGTTTATTCTGTTACATGTAAATAATTTCTTACTGGTGTATTTAAGTGCTTGGGTAATTTCATTCTCCAGTCACATAGAAAGCATGTAGAAAATACTGGAATTTAAAATACATATACACATCACATTATGATCTTACTCCATTCCTGACAGTCAAAATGGCTAATCCATGACTTGAAGGTAAACTGGATCTCCTGAAATGAGTTTCCATCCTGTCACTTTACTACCTTCCTAAATGCAAACCCTGCATCTAAATGTGTGGTGTTTGGAAGCATTAACCTGAAACTTTACTGAGTTACTTTTCCACATTAAAAAATAAAGACTGAAATACAATATGCGGAGCCATATCCTGCTAGGTACAAGGCCTGACTTGCACTTCTGATTTCAGCAACTGAGGAAGGTAGTGAAGAATGGAAGGGTGCACTTCTTGTATGAGCAGCTCCCCTGGGTTTAGGGGCTTTGGGAGACCTGGGGGGCAGCAGGGAGGAATGCCTAAAGCCAAGCCTTAAAGATGTAGGAGAATGCCTGGCTTTGAGAGACTGACAGGATGGCCATGTGCAAGTCCCACGGCTATGTTTGGAACCTACTGGGTATGCAAGCTATGGACAGTCCAAATGACCATAAAAGACGTTTTTGTTTGTTTGTTTGTTTGTTTTCTTGCTTGCTTGCTTGCTTTTTGACATATTACTAGCATAGGAGGTTCCTTTGAGGCTATTTCCCACAATCTCAGGGTTTTTCTGTAAGTCCCTCTGTCCCTCCTATCTCCCATCCCCTCATTTCCCCGTAATGTCTTCTTAACAGTCTCCACTGTCCCTATTTTAATAGTAGAGAGAATTAAGAAGCAAGAAGAGCAAAGCCAGAGTAGTTGTACTACTGTGGTAATTAAAGAGAGCTATACTTACACATGGAAAGGATTCAGTATGGTGAGCTATTGATATTGTGTGCAGGTTTAAGTTGTAGGATTATGTCTTTGTATAATGTCTTTATTTTTATAATGAGCATGTAGCATTTTATGATCTTACAATCAGGGAAAATTAAAGAGGTATTTTACACCTATCATAGGCAATCATCTTTCACATTTTTCCTTTTGTAAAAGAAAGAAAAACAAACTTCAAGTTTAAACTTTAATTCAAGTGGCAAGGTTTAGGCAGTCATTTATCTAAGGTATATTTGCAGATGTTTGGGAAGGGAGAAAAAGCAAGTAAAAGAGACATTGTAACTAACATACAGTACTCAAAATGAAAAGCAAGTAGTCACATGGCACAGGTAACATGTACTTTGGAAATTGCTGTAAATTTTACAAACTTCATATAAAAAGCCTTCTTGGGAAATACCGAGTACTGAAATTCAATCCATGAACTTCTTTGTTGTGCAAGTGATAATTTATGCATCTTCTTAATCAGTACCTGTAGATTATAAGACTGTAAGGAAAACTCCACCCCTTCAGAAAGATGCTTTGCAAAATCTTAAAAGTTGTATAAAATGGACCCTTGGGCTTTGGCCTTTTCTCCCTCTGGGAAGTTATGGCTGTTTGGTTCTGGAACAGATCATATTATGAGAGGAGTTCATGCCCCTGGGGTCACATTTTATCAACAAACCTCACTTCCCTGTAATGACTTGAATATGAACTTTTCATGTCTTCACCTATGTAGTTCATACTATGCATGGTGCATAAAAACACTCTTTCAGATTTTCATCCTTGGCACCTCAAGACCATAGAGGTCTTGTGCAATTAAAAAAAAAAAGTCACGTGTAGATTCTCCTCACCCTGCGGTTCATTCACCGGGTTGCTGTTCCTTTAAGAGAACTCTTAGGTAATTCCGAGTATGTCACAGTAGCATATTGTCAAGCTCTAAGACATTCTGACCCCACAACAGCATGTTTCATTTGTTTATGTCCACACCAAAATTGGGAGGTCTGTACTTAGGGGCCTGGCTAGGTACTCAGCGTCAACCCCCTAATAGAAATGTTCTTGTACCTATCACCCTGCGCCCTTAAAAGTAAGTAAATTCCAAGTCCTCTGATAGGATCCCTTCAGAACCCCCCAAACCATTGAAACCTGCAGAAGGCACCTCGCCACGCCTTGCATCACGCTGCGCGAGCCCCCTGTCCCGCGCACCCCGACAGCAGCAGCGGCGGGCGCCGGGCACGCTGCGGCTTTTCCCCCGCGGAGCGAGCGGAGGGCGGGCGGGCTCAGCTCCGCGGGGTGCGCGGGGTGCGCGGGGTCCCCGCGGGGCAGGTGCGCCGGCCGCACGCGCCTGCGCGCCGGGTCCCCGCCCCGAGCCCCGCCTGAGCCCCGCGGCGGGCGCGACCCCGGGCGGCGGGCGGCGGGCGGCTCCACGCCGGGTTTTCCGCCGCTCGCTGTAGACAGCCCCGGCCGCGGCTCCGGGGGGCGATGGGCCGGCGCGGCGGCGGCGGCGGGGCCGCGGGCACGGCCGCGGCGGGGGGCGCGGACGGGCTTTTGCAATTCGGAATGTTTCCGTGAGGGAGCCGAGGACGAGCCAGACCGCGCGGCGGGCCGCGAGGGGCGCGAGGGGGAGTGTTCCCGGAAAGCCGCGGCGATGGAGCGGCGCTGCGCCCGCCGCCCCAGGACTTGAGAAAGAAAACAGGAAACGCGGCGGCCGCGCCGCCGGCCCCGACTGATTCATTCGCTTCGAGGGCCGCGCACCCGGCTCGGCAGGCGGGGCGCGCGTGGGGCCCGAGGACACGCGGCCGTGGAGCGGCCGCCGATCCCCCGGATCTGCGCGGCGGGCGGGCGGGCGCCGTGGCCGCGCGCGCGCGCCGCTCCCTCGCCAGCCAGCACCTGGGACCGGCAGAGCAGATCGGGGTGCCCGTCCGGGGCTCGCAGCGTGGCCGTTGCACCCGCGGCCCCGTGCACAAGTTGGCCGGGCGTACTTTGCGCGCCCTCCCCGGAGGCCCACCCGCGACGGCGAGCTGGACAGAGCGAGCCTCCCCCTGGCCGGCCGCCCCGCCCGCACAGCTCAGCCCCCAGAGCCGCCGGGCTCGGCAATATGAAGGAGCAGCCCTCATGTGCGGGCACCGGGCATCCGAGCATGGCGGGGTACGGCAGGATGGCCCCCTTTGAACTCGCTGGCGGCCCCGTGAAGCGCTTGAGGACTGAGCCCCCCTTTCCCTGTCTCTTCGCAGAGGAGGCCTACCAGAAACTGGCCAGCGAGACCCTGGAGGAGCTGGACTGGTGCCTGGATCAGCTAGAGACCCTGCAGACCAGGCACTCCGTCAGTGAGATGGCCTCCAACAAGGTAAGCCCCTGCCGTGCTGGCACCGATGCCCCTGGGTGCCGGTTCCCACGCTGGCCAAAGCACCCAGGCCCCGTGGCCCCTGGGTAGACAGACAAGGAGACATTTGTCATATTTACTGCGGGGTTGTTCTGCTTTCTTGGAGGGGGAGAAGAGGAGGCCACTGTTTGCCCATCTCCCCTCCTGTTCTCTCTTCTACTCTATGTAGATTTAAACATTTTTGCGGAGACAACTTTGACGTAGTTCTATTGAGTGTCTATCTAGGACGCAGGATTCCTAAAGGGACACTTTGCCCTTGCAGTAGAAACCCAGTGGGGTCTGGTGGCGTTCATATTTTTAAAGGTATGCTTGGGATTCCTGGTAGGAAATCAGAGTTTTTGGATTCCCTGGGACATTTGAATGCCACCACCTACCTCATTCACACTCACAGAAGTTCACTGAACTCCTGTCCTTCGCCTTCGTTTTATCTAGTTATCACGGTACCCGGGAAGGCGCAACCCTTTATATAGTCTGTTCTCTGTGTGCATGCACAGAAAACGTTCACAGATTCACCCCGATTGTTGCGTTGTTTTTCCTGGATTTTGGAGACCAAATCCAGGTGTCTGAGGTCATTTAGTGACCACTGGGCTTCAGCTGGCCATTTATACCTTAAGTGCCAAGGCGCTAGTCTTAGCAGTTAATGGAGTTTGGGGGCTGAGAAGTAACCTTCCACATGAGACGGCCTTCAGATAGCCTGTAAGGCCAGGTAGTGTATTGAAGTTGTGCTGCATTGCTTTATTGAATTCCTATTGTTTTTGTCTTTGATTATGCAAAGAAATAATTGCTGTTGTGTATGTTTTTAATAAATGGCTGGTGTAGGGGACAGGGAGAGAGGTATGTGCATGTTGGGTGCAGATGGCCAAGGCAGTCAGCCAGTAAGGACTGGTAATGGGTGGCAATTAGAAATAGTGGCCTCTTAAAGCTATTTATGTATTTTTGGACACCTATTTGCAAGGTCACCGAGGTAATGCCATTTTACTGATCGTGTGTGCATGTCTTTCCCTGAGTGATGCTCTTTTATTAGCACAGTCTGTTTTTTTTTAATCCCACCTGTTCTAATTTTCATGAAGTTTTTACAAAATCGCCAAGGCGTATCAGCTACTTGATTGTCTTGTCTTTGCTTACATAGCATTTGTGTGGAAAGCAAAGTTGGCCTCCAACCAAAGGGACTCCCCAAGAGTGCTAATAACCTAGCTGCAGGCTTGCTGACCTACCCAGGTGTACCTTATTGATAACCGGATCTGTGGGTTTTGGTCCCTTGGGGCTCGTTTCTAAATTTGGTGTAGCTCTTCATTAGGATGACCGGTTGTCACTTGTTTTCAGCCCTGCAAGTGGCATTAAATGCCGGATTTTCATTGAGCTGACAAGTTCTGACTTTTGTAAAATATGAATCATTTCTGTTTCATGATTTGATTCAGAATAGTGGAAGACCCGTACTAAACATCTCAAGTGTCCTACCAGCTCCGTCGGTCATTCTTAGTGGGGCTGAACTCTCGCCTTCCTTGTTTGGTTGAGACAGAGCAGCATCAGAAAGTGTCTCCCCTCAGACACACACTTGTTTGTGTCTTCAAGATAATTTGACAGTACTTTTTCAGCAAAATGCACCCCAGCCATGTCAGTGACTTATCTAGAATCCCTGTTATTAGTAAGCTTAACCATTGATGAGAGGTCTAATAACGCATGGTAAGTGACTTAGGCTGTGAAGTAGTTTCTGTCTGTAAGCTGAAAACTTCAGCCAACAGTAATTTCTCAAAGCAATGCCTTTCTTTTCAAGGCACCCTTTCAGAGAGACATTTGTTATTCTGTTTTAAATCTTCCTTGCAAAAGGCATTCAAGTTCAACTTTGGAGTTAACTGCTAGAGGATTGATTGGTACAAGAGGTGAATTTATTTGGTTGAAATAAGATACATGCAAAACGAGAAAATACTTTTTGGAAACAAACAGCCGTGTTTGTGTCTTGTGGTTGAGCAATTACTGACATGGCGCTTTTTTTTTTTTCAATTAAGTTTCGTTCAAGTAGCTGTTGCTTGGACTTTTTCGGGTCTGAGCCATTCATTTCTTTTTAAATTCATTCATTTCTGAATTAGTGTTGCACTTACATGGGAAGAAAATGAATTAACCTAGAAAGAAGCAAAGCCCTTGGCGAAGGTGATAAAGTCACCTCTGAACTTGATAGCAAGGGCAAAAGTAAGCCACATCGACCAAGCAAAAAAGGGGGTTGGAGCAGCTGCCTAGGGGGCCTGGGAGTGTCACCCTGTCTTCTGTTTGATGAACAGCTTCCTTGACACGTTGCTCAGTTGTTTGGCATCTCTTGGGTCTGAAGGAGCAAGTGCGATACATTACTTTTTCGGTGGTAGGGTTCTTGCCATGCAGTCTTTTGTCCTCAGTGTAATCTCTTTCACACCTCCCCAAAAAATTAGGACAGTTTTCTCCCCTCCAGAGGTTCAAAATGTTCATTCTCATAGGTTAAAAGGCATAAAGAAACACATGAATTACAAGTCAGGATTTTTAAATGATGATAGACGTTATTTGTTACAGAGATGATTTTTGGGATTTGAAAGAAGGAAACTGAGTTCACTAAGTTTTTTTTTCTCAAAAATTGAGTTAACAAGTAATTCCATATATTTAAATGATCTTAACAGAAGAAATCTGAAATTAGTCCATTTTAAAATCCTTACAGACAACTGGTTATATTTTTTTTTTGGTATTGGTATCATTCTATACATGCTGCTGCCTGGTGGCATGAATTCATGGCCAAGACTAGAGCTGGCAGTGACACATGTAGGATGTTTGTACCAGTGGGTTAAAGGATTCCAGATGGTGTTTAATTCGAATGATTAAATCCATAGCATGTCCTCTTATAAGTATATTGATCTGTCCGAGATGTGTGCAGATTGCCTGGGAATCTTGTGGCTGTGGTTGAGGGTAAATTCGGTGAGGTCTCAATGCTTTGGAGATGCCGTCAGGGTTCTGTGCTTTGCTAGTTGAGTTACATTAAATAACTGATGTCAACCTTTTCAGTTTTAGTTTCCTTGGCATAATACGGGCATAATGATAACTCTTTTGAAACGTCATTATTGAGAATTTAGGTCACATTTCATTGATTACATGTTTGACTGAAATGTTTGTTCACTTCTCTTCGTTTACCATCCAGTTGGAGTTTTTAATGGACGTTTTATGTTTTATGAATTTTGGTAATTTTTAGGTAACTATTGAAATGAAGATGGCTCTTTAGAACATTTTGGAATTCTAATGAGAAATTCAGTCTTTTCTTAAATTCAAGTAGGGAATTCTCATGAAACAAGGGACTTTTCTGTTGTATTAGATCTGAAAACATGGGACTTAATTAACCTTTAGAACATATATTGTGCTTGGGAGCACTTTTCTGTCCTTTTGTGCAGATTTTTTTTTTCAACGCCAAAATGCTGTTTTAGTAAAATGCCTTTAAATGCAGAATACTTTCATGGCGATTTTCGTTGTTTGCTTGGTTTTCGCCTCATAGAGGAGGAGGGGTAACTGTAATAGGGTGGCAGGACAGGACTCAGGCTGGGCCTGAAGCCTTTATGTTGTGACACTTCTAAAACTCCTCCCTCGACCTCATAGTGCACGTTTTCCAGGCCTTTGTTAAGCGCAGTGATGTTTGATAGGGAAAAGAAATAGTCCTAGATTCTCTTTAAAAATAAATAATCAGCGTACAAATATAAACTTTGGTTCAGCTCTCAAATTTTGAGGGCAGTTGGGAGGTTGTTTTTTTGCATTGCTGGAAGCTACTGTGCTTCAAGCAGCAAGTGTGTCAAGGAGTTGGTATTCAAACATCCTTCGAAGAGACTTGAGGTTTTTCTGTAGTTCATTCCAAAGGTACTCCGGCCAGCTTTGCACAGGTGGCCCTGATGTTTATGGAAATTGGTTTGTGCTTTTGGCTTTTAGCAAGCTTCTCCAAGCATGTTTCTGTTGCCTGCAAATCAGGCTTCTCTTCTGGGTGCTTTTTCTTGGCTGCTCCCCCTGCTGCTTTACAGTCGTCAGTGCACAGCACAGACTCATTCTTAGGGACAGCTAGAAAGGTTATCTTCTGGGTAAGACAGTTACGGAAGGAACGTGGAATGTTCATGACAGTGGTTCAGTCTTAAGATAATCTAGCCCTGCACCGGCAACCCAGAACAACTGAACTAAGGGAAGCTCAGTTAGAAATTCACTTTAATTTATCAAGTAAATATAGCAATAGTTTTATATATGTATTGGCAATAAAGCATAGAAAAGAAGATTAAGAGTGAATGCAGATACCTAAAGGAAAATTCTGATTTTAAGAGGAAAATCCCATTTAAGGGTACAGAGCTCAACTTTTTGATATTCTGAATTTGGCTTCTGTTCTTGCATTTACTGAAAGTAAGTGTTTTTGTAGTTTACATCCAGAGTCTTAAAGTCAACATGAAGATTTGGGATCATGTTTTTATAGTCACTTTTGTAAAACATGCTTCCTTTGCTTTTAAGTAGTAATAAGAAGAATGAAACATTTGGAAGGAAATTTTCATTGATGGGTAAGGTTCTTGACTTTCAATTAGCAAGACACTAAAAGCCAAAGGAAAAAAAAGTCTGTATTGTCATAAATCCAATTTCTACATCAGCAGTCAATGTGAACAAATTTAAATATCCCTAGTGTCTAATTTTAAAAAACTTCTATTTTATGACTCATTGAGTTAAACATTACTAGAAAATGTTTTTGGTTATTACCTGTTGATTTAATTTATAGGAAAGGGTGGCTTCTATATGAGAGCATCACAAGCTATCAACCGTCTAAAAAATTCAAAGTATAAATCTTGGTTGGCCTAGATAAAATAGTAGATTTATCATTGTTCCAGATGGATTATATTTTTCTCCAATTTGCAGACATGATAGTATTTTCAAAGCAATTATTAGGAGTTCTGTGAAATGTAGAGGTTGTATGGTGCATGTGAAATGCAGCCAATGTAAAAATTTTTATTTGTTTCACAAAACGTGGAGTTTGAGTTTTTTCTTGCTTAATAGTCCGACTCTTTTTAAAGAGCACATGTCTAGGACTCATTATGGCTCTGGCAGGGTAGTGCCCTGTGCCTGGCTGCTAGCTGGGGTAGTTTAATTGGCATAATTAATATGAACTCTTTCTAGAAAACAGAAAGGGAATCAGCCTTTTATTTTAATATTTATGCTAGCTTCAAAAGGCATTGGAGGAAGATATTTTTCTTTACTCTTCCTGGGTGGAAAAATGAGCCTGAATATTTGGTCAGATGATAAACAATCCTGCCCTGTCTACTAGAAAACTAGTTAGCTTGGGTTAAATAGTTAAAATGTCATAATGGGTTTATAATAGTCTGCAATGAGAGAATATTTGGTTTTTACTAGTGCTTTTCTCTGTTGTTGTTTAGCGTTTATGGCTCTCTCAAACGTCTTGTGTTACTTTGTGCGTAAGGAAGGGGAGTGATGCTTACTGTCTGGCCTGGTGTGTTTACAGTGATGTTTGTGGCAGCCCTGCAGAATGGACAGAACATAGATGTTCGTTGTCAGGTAAACTCGGTTTCAAATTCCAGCTCTGCCCTTTGCCCAGCTCAGTGTCTTCATTTACAAACCGGGGTGGTAAAAGGAGAAATAGGATCAAAGTGTTGGGAAGGGAGTATAGGTCGACCTGCTCAAAGTCCTGGGCCTGAATCCCCCACCACATAGACAGGGCCTAGTGGCACACTCCTGAAGTCCTTGGGGTGGAGGCAGGAGGATCAGAAACTCAGGGTCATTGTCTACTCTATAGCAAGTTCAAGACTAACCTGGGGTACCTGAGACCCTGTCTGAAAAAGGAAATGATTGAAATACTGTTGAATACATTACCTCTGAGGTATGCAGAGTCCAGCGCGCTGCAGAGTCTATGCTGGGAGTTCTGTAGATTCTATGTGCCCACCTAATGGGAATATGCACAAAAAATGAGGTTCAGAAAAACTATTTATATTCTGTAAGAAATTGTAGTCTAATTTTAGTGTTGTCAAGATGTGCACTATGATATCTGCTATTCTATGTCAAAGTTTTAATTTAAAACAACCATAAAGGTAAATATCAGAATGTCCCATGTTAAATGTTAATATGTATGAAATCATAGTCTTAAGGTTATAGTTTGATTATCCTTGTCTGTCACAATTCAAAAGCATACATCTACAGGTTCCTTTAAAACATTTCATTTACTCACTTCTGGACACTGCGTATAGCCATCGAACAAAAACAATATTGCCATTCAGTTTTAGTTAGAAAGATGTGTTGACTTGAAGAATCCATCATTTTCTTCCTATGCTAGAGAAAAATTTCTGTGGTGTAAGTCTCCCATTCGTTAGCTATTCATTCCTCTGAGAGCAGGTTGCTCCAGGCGGGATTGGAGTCATTCTTCGCCTTTGCAAATTGCTCTTCTTGCGTCCTGTGCTTCTTCATGTGTTAGGTCTGCCATGATGATTTCGTGAGTTGTGTAGGCAGAGTAGGAGAGTTGGTACAGAGCATGTAAGGCCATTTGCTGCCGTCTATAAGGGAATGCCATCAGTCTTTTCTCCTTTGGGGGTGAAAAAGGACTTGTTACCTCCAAATTCCCATCCTTTTGGTGAAGATGTAATGGTGGCCTGGTGATACTGAGACTACCACAGGAGAACAGGGACAATGCTTCATCTGCTCTTTACCCCATCGGTGACATTTATAAAGCCAGTGTTTTGATTTTGCATGTCTTTCTATTTGTGTTTTTTAGGATGCTCTTCTTTAATTTCTCCATGTGTCTTCACAGTGTAGCCCAACAAACTGACATTATGACATTTCTTCAGAGAATCTAAACTCCTGAGCTTTTCATAGTAGAAATGCGTAAAATAATAGCAAAGAATAGTGTAGCCATTACATAAATGTATCTCATTCTTCTGAATAAAACTGAAAGCAATCCATACATACCACCTCTCATTCATGTTTAAGGTTAAGAAATATGTAATCAGAATGAGTCCTTCATTTTGCCTTATATCATCCTAACCATCTGGTGTACCACAAATCTTTATTCATCCTGCCAGCCAGCAGGAATGACAAACACCCCAAGACTTGTAGAATGAATATATGCCTCGCACTTTCTTTTCGTTGTAATACTGTTCTCCAGCGTAGAGGACACCTTAGAAAGTAGCTGATTGTGGCGATTCCAGCAGGAAATATACAAGATGAGCATCTTCTAGTGCCAGAAAATAAGGATGCAGTCAAACAAGCAGTGCTGGGAGAGCGCCCTGAAGGAGTTCCCAGTAGTCAAAGCTGCCACAATTTGAGCAAGAAAGCAACATGGCACTAGGTTATGATCCAGATTAGAAAACAGTTGTCTACATCTGCCCTTTCTTGATTGAATAACTAACTGAACAATTAAATGGGAGGGAGGAGACAAAGCTTTTGTGTGAGCGGATTGCACATCACTTCCACAGATATTCTACCCCCAAGTCGGCAAAGTGTAATTCCCCACACCTTAAGTGTGGGCTGTGCACACTGATTTCCTTCCAAAGTGGTACAGTTTGACAAAGTAGAGGTAACTCAATGGTGACAATCCCGACAAACGCTACCTGAGCTGGACTGCCACGATCCCCCTTGGCAGTGGGTCACCATGCTAAGGGTGGGCGTCTTTGACCCCACGAGACTGGCACTTTGCAGCTCTTCTCCACACAAAGCATAAACCGAGATCTAAGTAGGAGAAAAAAAGAACTCAGACAAATCACTGTTCGTGGGACCTCACAATACACCAACCATCATGGCTCCCACAGAAGAGGAGACACTTAGGAGATGCACAGTCAAGAGCAGTCTGATGAGGAGACATGGATGAGTCAGTACAGCTTAGAGTCCTGGGTGGGATTCTGGGAGAGTAAAAAACCATGAAGAAAGGCTGGGGGGGGGGGGATCCCAACACAGATGCACTTTTTTTGTTTAATAATATCAGTGTTCGATCAATAACTGTGATTAGTGTTAAGATTCGCAGTAGGGGAAATCTGGTATGGGGCAATATGGGGCTCCATATTGTCATGTGTGTTTTATGAGCCAGGGTCTATGCTGAAGTAAAATTCAAAAGACCTCAACCTCCTCCAAGATCCACCCGGAATACTGCCTCTAAGAAACCTGGTTTTTTCTTGTCTTCTCTTTTCCCATACCTCTGTCCTCAATCTCAGACTCGCCTAACTGGATAGAAGGTCCTTCCCTGTCGTGCCATAAGATTTTGTGTAATTCCTGTGTTAGCATAATATTTTGACTTTGTTTTTATTTTTTATGATGAGGCTTCCTACACTGTGTGCAATCCAAACTCAGAGTGACACTATAACTTTGTGTAGGCGGCCATATGAATTGGTGCTTGGCACATTCTGATGTTGGCTAGCATAAATGTCATTTCTAGGTTGGGATTGGTAGACTTAGAATTTAAGCATACTAATTCCATCTTTTAGGAAAGTGTTTTTCTTTGATGGCAAGAATCCTGAGTGTTCTCATTAAGAACGTTAGTTCTACTCATAGATATTCACCTTGCAGAAATTCTGTCATAATAGATGTTAAATTCACCTTACGTTATTTAAGTTAAACACCTATCATACATAGACAGAAATCATACAAACCCTGTACCTAACCTTCACCTATTCTTTTCTATTGCTATTTTTTTCACTGTTGTCATTAGTTTGCTCAAACTGAAAAAAATGACATATCAGAATGCTTTCTTCTAGCCTGAGAAGAAATGCTGTGTGCTGGCCTTTGCCCATTGGACAAGGTTGTGTGAAGTTATGTCCAGAGCGTGTTTGAGTTCCCATCAATATCTCTGGCCTGCTGCACCGTAATCCTTAGAGTCATAGCCCCTGGCTCTCATTCCTGGCAACCGTGTGCTGTGCAGACATAGGCACCATAATAGGAAACACTTCGGCCGCTCATAAACAGGTCTGGAGAGTAGAAAGCACAAGTGTGATGGGACGGGATGTGTCCATAGCAACCAGGCAAAGATGCGACTGCCATATCAGAGTAAATTCAGGCCAGCATGCACCTTCTCCATATCAGAAAATGACTGGCTGGATTCAGAGCTGTGTTCTCTTTTACAGCAGTGTTGTGGATGTGTTGTTTTTAGAGTAGGCTTGAATACGAATAAGTAAATCTCAAAGAAGTACTCTGCAAAGTATCTTGAAGATGCTGTAGCAAAGATTTTTCCTTCTGTTGAATTCCCCTTTAAACTTGAGCTGCTTGTTCCTATCCAAATGCATTAAAGAAAGAATAGATATTCACTGCAGTGGAAAACAAAAAGGAGTGAAAATAATTAATCATATAGAGGAATAGCAAATTTTACAGATTTACAAATAAGGTGCATATCTTACTAATTTCATCGTTTCTATCTTTATAAAACAAATCCAGGTTTTAGAAAAACAATATATTTTTTGACCAAAGAAAAACACTGTGTGTGTGTGTGTGTGTGTGTGTGTGTGTGTATGCATGTGTGTGTGTTCATATATTTTGTTAGTTGTTTTTTTGTTGTTGTTTCAAACTTCAGGGGGAAATAAGTTATAATTTTAACAATGATGGGATGTTTACCGTGAGAAATAAAAGCAAAATAAGTTTCAAATTTAGAAGGGGTTTCAGTTTTTGATAAATAGCTTTCTTTCACGAATACTTTAAGTAATGTTCTCACATTCCGTTATTTGCAATGAAGCCCCATTTCATAATATTTAAATCTTCTGTTGGTTTTCTATTCTCTGTTTGCTTAATTTCATGTTCTCAGCATGATCTCTCAATTTCTATGTAGGTAAAGGAAAAAAGGATTGTGATAAATCATGAGGACTCCTCCCAGAAAGAGACTTATCTCTTTACACACCAGGAAAAGATTAGTTGTGTTTTTCTCATTCAGTCCTCAATCTTGATTTTTTTAATATGATGTTAATGATTGCAGGACACACAGAGATCAGCCAAAAGGCCCAGAAACTTGCAGTATGACAGACAGCATCATGAGCGCCAGATGGAGTTAATGGGAAAAGCACTTGCCTTTCTTTGGTCTTCTTTTAAACGTTTTAATATTGTCCTTTATGCATGTGAACAGTCTCTGACCACAACTGGTCAGAAAATTCCAGTGTGTACCTCACCACCTAAAGCAAGGCATACTTTTGTTTATTTTCTCAGATCTCAAGCCTGGCATTTATAGTTTAATCCTAGAAACAGTATATCACATGTGCAAGTCATTTCCTACCACTGTTCAGAGATGACAGCCTGAGTCAGTTCAGTTAACCCTGTCCTGAATCCACTCTTAAGAGAGCGTTGCTGTCTGACCACAGCACCGCAGGAGGTGGAGAGCAGAAGAATCAGGATTTGCCCTCAGATGTGATTTCCAAGTATAGCCACTCATTTGATTCATTAACGAATGTATTCGTTTTATTCAGTGAGCACTAGATTCCAAAATAGCAAGAGCAATTTCAGCAAAATGTAAATCCCGAAGGGGAATCCTGTAGTACGTCTTGTTCTGTCTTCCTCCTTTTCCAAGCCAGGCCAGATGGGAACAGAACCTGCCCTGGCCCCTGGCTCATGCGAAGATCATGATGTGACGTTGGAAGCCAACCCAGCAAGCAAGGGAGGACAGTGCTGTGTGTAGATGGGCTGAAGATACCAAGTGACCAAATCCAGATACCAAAGTGGCTGAGGATTTTGTGGGCGAGCAGTGGGGGGTGGGGGATGAAGCAGTCCTTGCGGGCAGGAAGTGTCAGC
Organism: Typhlomys cinereus; assembly: GCA_023101885.1. Lineage (NCBI taxonomy): Eukaryota > Metazoa > Chordata > Mammalia > Rodentia > Platacanthomyidae > Typhlomys > Typhlomys cinereus. Next base: position 1,041,305 of record JALPQD010000003.1, on the reverse strand, counting down.
AGACATAGTAGGTGAATGTGTAAACAGATTAAGGATTTTAAAAATTGCCTCTCACTGTGAGGTTGGCATGGTAGTTGTTTTCCCAGGGGGGGCAAGTGGGAACGTAAAAGGGATTCCTGCGCAGAGCGAAAGGTGAAGTCCTTAGCAAAGGGTGGGGGAAAGGGCTTGTTGCACAGTGTGAATGAAGGGCAGGACGAACTGGAATTGGCCTGGAGTCAGGACTCTCCCTGTCTGGAGGGAAGGTGGCTGGTCAGTGTTCTGCACTCTTTCCAGTCTCGGGGCTCATGTGGTGAAATGTCGCTGTCATGAGGCTCTGGGACAGCCTTGAAGGAAAAAAGAAACCCAAACAGGTCAGCCAAAGGGTGTGAATGTTTAAGGGAGGACGCTCAGCTGTGGTGTTGCGAAGGAGGGCCGGGCTGACAGGAAAGGAGATTTATGGACCTGGTGTATTTCGCGAGGCTCGTTCAGTCCTGGTAGCTGGTGTCTCCTCTGTCACCTGTTGCCTCTTGAGTCGCCGCCCAGTAGCAGCATGGGTGGGTTACTCAATGCAACCACTGGGCAATCCCCTAAGGAACACGTTGCCTGGGAGCAAGGCATGGCAGCGGACGAGCTGTGGGACAGCAAGGTACAAACTGCAAAAGATGGAAGAGACTGTCGCGCTGAGTAGAGCCAATCACATGCACTGTCAGGAGCTGCCATTAGATACTAGAAGAGTAAAACACAAGACCAGATGAAGGCGAACCTTCTTTCCTCCTCCTGCTCTAAGTCTCCTACATTTGAATTAGCTTTGTAATTCCACTTCTAGATGATGACAATAAATCTACACTAGAGATGTGACCTTGAGTGACTGAATTACTTCAGCCCCTCTGAAACTCCGCCTTCACTGTAATTCACAATGCGCCACACAGGACTGTTGCGGGGTAGGTCAAAACTTAACATAAAGTATGTAGCTTGCTGCATACACACGCTAGGCACTGTGGCCTATCTTTAGTAGGGATGAGGAGTGGAGCTATTTTTAAACTTAAAAGGTCAACTTTATATGGTGCCATATAGGTAACCCATTGCAACTGGAGCCTGAATCAACAGGTCTGAGGGAGCTTACGCAGTGTGCCTTTGAAATCCTGATACCCAATGCCGGTGATTTATGGGGCCTCGCTCACTTGCCTATGTGATGCCCACTGCGTTTGTTTACTTCAGTTTGAGTTTGGTAACCTAGCACCCTGTGATCGCATATTTTAATTTAAACTGACTGGTTCATTACGATGACTTGGAAAGATTATGTGTGGATGGAGCCACAGGGTGGGGGAACAGGAGTCACAAGAGCATCTTCCTCCCATTGTCTCAGACGTGGTCCTTTGCTTGTGCTGTGGCTTTTCTCTTACCCTGGTGGCCCCCCAGGGACCCTCCAGATGACTTTTCTCATTCTCATTGATGTGAAGGCTGTCATTCACAAGAGTGTCAAATGTCAAATCAAAGTGCTAGGTGTCTGTGATTGGTACAAATAGAAGGAAGAACGTAGAGTGGACCCTTTGATCTTTGCACCCCTGGAAGTGGCAATCCAGCCGAGAAACAGAGGAGTGGACTAGGTGACCTTGGGTCTGCAGCCCCATGATGAGGTTTCCGTCACGAGCCTGACACTAGCCGCAGCCAGTGACAGAAGTCATTCCCAGGTAGTGCAGTTGTTACAGGAGTTGAAAACAATTCTGTGCGTAGGTGAGGGCTTCCTTTCTACTTCCCACGTACCATCGGTCACTTTGCAAAGAAGTAAACGCCCTCGTTGTATTCAAAGTCTGTTTCATTTATTTTTTTTTTTTTAACTCAAAAATGCCTTAGCCTTGACGGGAAAGGGAATTCGAGAGACCAACCTGTTCGCTTCATTCAGTTTCTACATGAGGGAACAAGAAGCAGAAAAGTTAGTGTGACCCAGAACAAACCAGTCCCATTATATCTGTCGTGGTCTTTGTCTTTTTGTTTCTAGTCCTGACCCTGATTCCAAACCTTATTGACATCACTTTTGAGTGACGTTTGTAAGTGGGCTTATCTTTTCTGTCTGAGATGATCTGTGACCATTCTCTCAATCAGAAGCCGTTTTCGTGGGACCATAAATCACTAATAGACACTGGTTTTGTTTCATACCTCATGATAATCCATAGCCACATCCAGTTTTAAGGTTTTCGTTGAGGCTTTTTTTTTTTTTTTTTTGGCTTGGGTCTCTGGAAGCATCTGCCTGTTCTAACCTTGTCACAGGCAAAAAATGAGGTTTTGACATGTGAGTCCTTAGGGATAAGCTCATGAACAGACCTTCAGACAGTATCAGGGAAGGGTAGCTAGCCACATAAACAAGCCTGCTGTGTACTAGTGGGCATCGATGCTGCGTGGTTCCTTAGAGAAGTTCAGAGTGCATGTAACCTAGAGGAGCAAATAAATGGGAAGCATCCAAGAAGCCAGATCTAAGTGCTGAAGCAGGGTGAGTTCCATTACAGATAGATGACGTATGGTGATTCGGGAGAGGGAACAATGGAGCATTCTGGGGGGCAGGCAGGGTATTATTGGGTCTTTTGGAAGCATGGGGCAGAGAATCCAATTGCAGGGACAGAAGCAGGTGTGAGCCATGCAGATTTGATCCCAGGTTGCTGTGGTTGCTGGTCTAAGCCTCATGCAATTCCCGGGAGAACAGTTACACTGATTATAAGGAAAATACCAAGAGCCATCTAGAAAAGTAAATCAGGAAGCAAGAAGAATTCGAGGGTTAGGTACCAATGCCGTAGTGGCCTGAAGTATGTTGCACATGGAATGAAAGGATGGGTAAGGGTGGCAAGTTGTAGAAGACTTGGAAACCCAAAAGGAAGCAGTATGAAATTCTAAGCCCCAGATAATGAAGATGATAATAGTTGAAGATTCAGGAAAAGCCAGTTGTCACAGGGGAAAGTGTGTTGGACACTATCTCAGTTAAAGTTTGAGACATGAAATTGAAGTGAGGTTACCCGCCTAGATAAAATTGCCCTGTTGGCCTTTTTTGCCCGAACTGTATGGCTGCAGTAGAGTCAGGGTCTTATGTTGCCTGCCCAGAGTTGATAGCTGAGGCCTTAAGGCTCATCTGGAAAATAGCAATAAGGAAACAAATGTTCATCAGATGAATGAGATGATGCCAGGAAAGTGCTTGGTACTACCTTAGGCACACAGTGGCTACAATATATTTACAAAGCACAGCCTTCAGTATGTTTCATTGTACGCTTCAAGGAAAGACAGTTTTATGAATTATTAAAATTAATATCCAGGAAGCTCCAGAAGCCATCTGTTTGATTCGTTTTCTTAGTAGCCCAAATGGAGGCTCATATGTTCTAATTCACCTCCGTGCTTCCCTAGCTGTGAGGGAAAGTAACAGCCAAAACCCATGTTCGGCTGTTGTTCTCAAGGCCTGCAGTGTTTTGACATGAACAGATAAGGGTGGGTAATTACTCTTCTGTTTGTCGCCACTTCTGTAATACGTTTGTAGATTCCTCCCACCTGCTGTGTCCAGAGTCAAATCAACTTTCAGGGACATAGAAAGAGCTTCCCCTTGAAGAATGAGAATAACTGAGTATATTTGTCTACATTTAGTCAGGCGGACTCAGTGCAGTGGAAGGCATCCAGGAGAGACAGACTACTTGTTAAGATCTGTGCTGCTACACCGTAGTCAGTTTCTACAGTCATCAGCTCAGTACATTCTGAGAAAAATGATCTGTTCGTTAAGATCTCCAAAAGCATTCTCAGATGGTACTGGCACATTTTAATAGTGTGGAGACTCATCATTGACTACTCACAAGATTGGAGCGATGTCACCATAGGAATCTCAATGCCATTGTGTTAATCTATCTCCCTCTGACAACTTTTAGCGTTCCTGGTGACAATAAAACTTAGCTCCTGATTTATTTCATGCACTGTGCTAGACACCCATATTAACTCGCTACTCTATATACGATTTAGGCCCTTAAAACAAGCCAGGGCTTAAAGTCACACGAAGCCAACTAGAGTAGCCTGCGTTCTATAATATGTGCTCAATCACTATTGCAAACTAAAAATACTGTCATCACACTAATTCTTGTTTTGTTGTTTGTTGTTGTTGTTTGGAGGCAAGAGTCCCACACCATAGGGAAGTCTGATTTGAAATTCATTTTAGAGCCCAGGCTCACCTCGGTCTTGTAGCAATCTCCCTGCCTCTGCCTACCAAGTTCTGGGATTACTGGCATGAGCCACTATGCCCGGCTCCTATTATACCACTTTTAGTTTTGTGTCTAAAGAAGATGGAACTTTAATGAAAATACTGCTTCTTGTGAATGCTAGATTCTAATTTTTAGTGTGTGTGTATGTGGTATACATATGGCATGTACGCATTTCACATAAGTGAAATGCATGCGCATTCACATGTGTGCTACTAGAAGCTGACATTAGGACTTTCCCTCAATCATTCTCCACTTGATTTGAGACAGGGCTTCTCATTCGGATGCAGTGCTTTCCATCAGCTAGTCGAGCTACTCAACATGCTCTCGGGAGCCCCATCTCTGCCTCCCGAGTGCTGGGCTTACCTACCCACATTTGACATGAGTGCTGGAGTTCCGAATTACAGTCCTTATGTTTACCCAGCAACTGCCTTATCCACTGAGTCATCCCCTCAGGTCCCCTGGATTCTAATTTCAATACTTCATGTGACCTTCAGTGAGGAGTCCCTTATCCTTCCATGTACCTAGTCTACTGTCAAGTGGGATCTTAAACATGGATAATCTATTCATATGCTCCACACTAGACTGTTATAACAAAGAAACACCTGAAAAGTTTTGAAGGACGTGCTCTTCCTTAACGTTATGCCTTTGGCATATTTGAAAGTGGCTGTGTATTCAAATCTTGACTCTCCGGTAGCTTTCCTTGTCCATAACTATGGAAAGAACTTGGCTGAGGGAGTGGAAAAGGGGGTCTTTTGATAGAAAACACAGTCTTCCTGCATTTGGAGCTGCGGCACATGCCTCATAGGACTCTCCATCTTCTTTCCTGCAAGCATCTTTCTCCCCCTGGTTCTGTAGGCTCAGCGGGCAGCCCTGACATCCAACCAAAGCCAGCATTGATCAAACCACACACCTAGGCGCTATTTCCTTTTTTCAGTGGTCAGTTTGTGAAGTCATGATGGCTTGCCCTCAGGTGCTGCTTCCTCTCTTACACCTGCCTTGGCACCTCTCCAGACCATTCTCTCTAGAAATAGCTTTTTAAAGTACAAACCACATCATGTTTAAAATGTGAGTGGTGTCGCTCTCTGCCCAGTCTTCCAGTGACATCTTCAGCCCCTCTAGAAGACTGGCAAGGTCCCACACGATCTGACTTCGCCTGTCTACCATCTCGTTCTGCAAACCCCAAGGTTTCTTTTCTTCTAAAATTTATTTTGATTTTGGCTGACACATAAAAACTTTAAAAGTAGGGGGCTGGAGAGCTGGCTTAGGGGTTAAGACTATGCCTTGCAAGCAGAAAGTCCCGAGTTCAGACCCCAGGTCCCATCTAAAATAGGACAGGCAAGACAACAGCAGCAGTCTCCACTTCCAGCCTGGTTGGGTTGAGTCTGGGAAATCCCAGAGCAAAGCAAAAAGGAGGTAGAAGCTATCCAGGATATTCCTGAAGTCACCTTTGGTCCTCCACAGGGACACATAGTGCCCTCTGACAAAACGCACACACACACACACACAAACACACACACACACAAACACACACACACACAAACACACACATGTAAAAAATAGGTATATTAAAAACTTAAAAAGTGTACATTAAGAGTACTATATCACTATGTGATGTTTAATGTCCTTATAAAGTATGTAACCTTTAAATCAGGTTAAATATACATATTTGTCAGTTCTTCATGATGAAAGCACTTGGAATCTCTTCCTCTTGGTTTTTGAAGACCCGGTCCATATTATTATGTCTATTCACCCCAAGAACTGATTTCCTTAATTGGGTCCCTTCTAAAATATCATCTTATCAGTAGAGGTTTCTTTATTGAATTTTACAGTCTCCCATCAGCATATGATGATGTTATCATTCAAAGTCAGCCTCCCCCTTTTTCTTCTCTCTCTCTGTTTCTCTCTTTCTTTCTCTCTCTGTTCTCTTTCTTTCTCGTATTAACTCTCTTGTCTTTATGCCCCAGTCTTCCAAGTTTATACAATCAAGGAACTTCTGGCTCATAGTAGCTTAACAGATATCTGTGGAGTGAGTAAGTGAATAGCATTCTACAAAGCTTTAGTGCTTTAGTGCTTGACATCAAAAGCCTGTTACTTTCATAGGAATTTTCTAGAAACCTTAGTGCCAGGGTTTGTTTTTCCTCGATGATGTCAAGGGTTCAGCACTAAAGTAAGTTTGGAAAATGATAGGTTGAATAAAACAAGGTTATATGTTACAGTTCTTGGCAGAGTCGTGACTGCTAATGTACACAGTCCTCCATAAAGGTTAGGATTATGTCAGAAGATTATTTGAAAGTGGCAGTCATCTGAAAAGTATTGCACGGGACTGCTGTTTTTACAGAATGTTCTGAGAAATGGTGCCTGAGACAGAAAAGCCATCTTAATGGGAAGGAGAGGGTCATGTGCTGAGACTAAGAAGGCAAATTTATAATGGCTATAAAGACGACAGGCTGACAACTAAGGGCAGATAAAACAAATCCTGGGAAGGTGATAGAAGGCTTCAAGCAGCATATAGGCCTTTAAACTACTCATTTCTGGGTAAGAGGCTCTATCTACTACATTAGATTTTCTTCCTTCTAACCACTGGTACACAACTTGGACTGAAATGAGTACTTTGTCTTTCAGTGATGAACGCATTAAAAATGGCCCCAAACCATCATTTTTATGTTGGTTTTCTTTGCTGCAACTCCTTGAATGTATGAGTTCTCACAGGTTGAAGCTCTGTGTGTGTGTGTGTGTGTGTGTGTGTGTAAATGTGTAAAAAGAGAGAATGTATGTGTGTGTGTTGTCTCTATGGTTTTCTATATGTAAAAGCATATCATTTGCTAATAGTGACAACTTAAACTCTTTCCATTAAAAGTTTAATTTTTTAAAAAATCTTTCTCTTGCCTAATTGCTCTGGCTAAGGCTTCCAATAGTTTATTGAGTTGAAGTGGGCATCCATGATCTGTTCTTAAGGGGAAATCTTTCAAATTTTCATACGTGGTCTTTATTGTACTGAGACACATTTCTTCTAAATTTAACTTTGCTTGTTTATTTATTTATTTATGTGTGTGTATCAGAGGTCCCTGTGGAGGACCAAGGGTGACTTTGGGAATCATCCTAGATTACTTCTACCTCCTGTCCTTTTCTAGGTGAAACCTGGGATCTGAACTCAGGACCTTCTGCTTGCCAGGCAGAGGCTTAACCCCTGAGCCATCTCTCCACACCTAAACCTAATTTTTTAATACATTTTTTATTATTATTCCCACTCATACAAGCTTACTAGGTACACCGGTTCCCTCCCTCCCTCCTTCTCCCCCCGAACCCTCTGCTCCCCCTCCCCTTACCCCTCCCTCCCCATCCCCCAGGGCCTCCCGCCCCAATTCCCAGACACTCCTTTATTGTGCATGCCTGACTCTCCTCTGAGCCCTCCTCTCCAATGACATACAAGGACCCAGTGGCATTTCCCTGAACCCTTTCCCGTGTTCCCCTTAAGCATAGGAACACTACTGTGGCTGTCAATCCCTTGCCTCCAAGGATCTTGGTACCTTTAGCAGATGCTAGACTTTGTGAGGTCAATAGTGTGTTGGACATTGCGCCGGGCATGCAAAGTCCAATTATGATTGCTTCAGCCTTAACTTGTGTGGAATATCTCGCAAATCATTGCTCCTCCCATCCTTTTGCTCTTACACTCTTACCGCCCCCTCTTCCACAAATGTCCCTGAGCTTCAGGATGGGGAGAGATTAGTCTGGCCTAGTTCTAGGTGGTTGATATAGAGTCTCTGAAGTTCTGGATTGTGGTTTGTTGATTTTCTTTTGCAGTTTTGCTGCTCCTGCAATGCCCTTCACTCCATCCTGCTGGGCACTGTATGTCACCCCCTGGTCAGAGACAAAAGGCTGTTAAACTGGAGTCTTATTATAAGAGCACATTCAAGGGTAGATGTAATAAAAGTAGGAAACATCAGTGAGGGAGGGGTCAATCACCCATTTGCAAAATGGTTACTTTTTATCTGCCAGACTATATGCCCTCCCCTTCTGGTGAGATCATACCCCCTCAGTTGAAAATGATCAGGAACGAACGTCTGTGAACTTAACCAGGTGTCACATTACTTACTTGCATTCCTTGATGGAGGCCTATTTTCTCTGCTGTAACATGGTCACTTCTCTCCTTGTTTCTGGTGTGGCCCTCCAACCCCATCCCTCCTGTTCATAATCCTTGCAATTACTGTTAGGTATTATATAGATTTACCTTTGAGTGTCTCAAGGTAGGCTGGGTGGGTTTGGTACTAGGAGCCACCTATTAGGGAGTACATACAGCGCTTAATTTTCTGGGTTTGGGATTCTTCACTTAATATAATTGTTTCTAATGACATCCATTTCCCGGCAAATTCCAGTAATTCATCATTTTTGATGGCTGAGTAGTACTCCATTGTATAGATGTACCACAGTTTCCTTATCCACTCATCAACTGTTGGACATTTGGGTTGATTCCATGACTTTGCTATTGTAAACAGTGCTGCTATGAACATGGTCGCACTTGTATTATCGAGGTGAACCTCTGCTGCATGGGGGATTATTCCCAAAAGTGGAATCGCAGGGTCATATGGCATTTCAATCTTTAATTTCTTTAAGAATCTCCAGACGGCTCGCCAGAGTGGCTGTATAAGCCTGCATTCCCACCAGCAATGTAGGAGAGTTCCCCTCTCTCCATATCCTCTCCAGCATTTGGTGTTGTTTGTATTGTGGATTTTTGCCATCCTGACGGGAGTGAGATGGTATCTCAGGGAAGTTTTGATTTGCATTTCCCTGATGGCTAAAGAAGTGGAGCATTTTTTAAGATATTTGTTAGGCATTTTAATTTCATCCCTGGTTTAAAATTTCTTTTAAGTTCCAGGGCCCATTTTTTAATTGGGCCAGTGGTTTCCTTGGTGTTTAGTTTTCTAAGTTCTTTGTGCACTCTGAACAGTAGAGCTCTATTAGATATGTCTAAACCTAATTTTTTTAAGGAAAGGATGTTGAGTTTTATCCAACACTTTTTTCCTGAGTCTGTTGTGGCAATCAATATGCTTTTGCCCTTTGTCCTTTGATGGGATACCATTGCATTTATAGGTATGTGCGTATTGAATCATCCTTGAATTCTGTGACAAACCCCATGTGGTCACAGTGCATTATGAATTGAAACGTTCTTGACTACTGTACAGTCCTGCTTAGATGATCTTTTCTATTGTGCTGTAGAATTTGTTTTGCTAGTTTGCAGTAAGGATGTTACATTTATGTCAATCAAAAATATTGGCCTAAGTTATTTTGTTTTATCCTTTTCTATTTTAGTATCATGACTTTGATATCACCAAAGAATGCATTCCATTCTCTTCATTCAGTGTTTTGGAGTAGTTTTTAAAGTGTAAAGTAGATATGCTTAGGGTATGAAGTAAAAGAGTGTATGGTTTTGTGGATGTTTGTCTTGGTTTACACCTCATTTGTTTAAACAAAACCTTTCTGATTATATGCAAATTTTAAGACTTAAAATTACTTTTGGATTCATTTATGACAGTATTAATGTAAAAGATGAAATATGCACTTGCGAGAAGTTTGCTTATTCATATTTGTTAATGCTTTGGAAGATGCCTTTTGTCTGTGTTTAAGTAGTTTTCAAAAGCTTATTTGGAAGTACAGAATAAAAATCTTATGATATCCATCTTGAGCATGAAAAGTTGGTCTTAACTCAGGTCAGCTTTACCGAATGATAAAATACTTTCCTCTTTAGAGTACTTTTCTCTACAAGACTGTTTTCAGGGGGCTTCATTCATGTGAAGTCCATTTGCCCCTTTAGTGTCTTGTTCTCTTTCAGTGCTACAAAAGTTCTCTTAAGTACAAAAATGAAGATAATGGTTTCACCATGCAAAACTGTGTTTTTATGGATTCAAACTATGTATCATCAGTTACAACACCCTGCTGACATATAATGAATTAGTTCATATAGAAGAGAGAAATAAATACAACTATCAGATTGGGCTCACATTGCTTCATCTTAGGACCTGCTCAACAGCGGTAGTGCCTTTCATTAAAGTTTCTTTCTTCAAGGTGTTTCCCATTCTAAATAAAGCAATTTCGGTTAATTTTTTAGGTCATGATAATTAAAGAATTCATAGTGGATTTTTCTGATGATTACACAATTTTTGAAAAATCACTGGGAAGTTGCTTCCATTCTCAAGCCTCACCATACATTCAAGAGAAGTTTTCATTTTTGAAATAATACATTTGATCTATCCAAGCCCCAGTTTTGTCATATTGTGGTTTCTACTCTTTCCCTGTCTCTCTGGACCATATTTAGAAAGTCAGCCCAGAGATTGAGCTCTTTCGAATTCAGATTCCTTAACACTAGAGGGCAGTAAATGCCAGCAGATGTAGTGGATTTGCTGAAGCTAAGAGTCTTTGTAAATGTTAGCATTATTCAGCAAAGCACAGCTTTTAGAATGTGAGATAAAGTATGTGGTTTAAAATATTACTTATAAGTGAATTATAGGTAATTGGCCACCTCTAAAACTATTTAATGGATTTTAATCTAAATAGAGACTTATTTCAAAGATGTTAATTTGCTTATAACAATTGCATTTAATTTCTGACATTCAGCTTTGCCTTAGAATTCTTTCTAGGGGAATTTGATCAGATTTTCATTTGTTAATTTGAGCAGTGCAAGATATGTAAATGCCTACTTTGTATAAATTTGGTTCTCAGTAAAAACTGAGAACCTTAATTCTTATTAGAATTAAAGTTATAAAATAAATTAGATTGATTATCAGATAAAATATTTTCTGTCTGCATTCAGTCCTACAAATATACCACTATTGCTGGGAAAACTCCAGAGATTGATAAGAGCTCAGAATTAATGTATTTATTCATAAATAATTTAAGTACACTAATATGCAGCTTAGAATTGATTGTGGCAATAAAACTTTTGTACAGACTCTAGGCTTAATACAGAACAAAATCTGAAATGCTGTTTTCTTGTTACTGTGCATTGATTTTATGTGTTAATGGTCTCCGTGTGATATTTTCACATATACATACAGCCTGTGCTGACCAACTCACCCTGTTCCCACAATCCGTCCTGACACCCTCTCAACTCTCAGTGATTACTGCCCTACTTTCAGATTGACTTTTGACTTTTTAAGTTTCCACATAGGAGAGAGAACATGCAGTGTTCATTCTTATGGGTCAGACTTAAGAAATACAGTTTTGGGCAACGCAGAGTAAGCTGAAGCCAGAATGCCTTAGTTCAAATCCTAGCTGTGCCCCTTTCTGGCTTTGTGACCTTGAGCAAAAGACACAGGACTTTTGTGAGACTTAGCTTTACTTGCCTTTTCTCTTTCCCTATTCTAAAATGTATTTTCTGTTGCCTGTTGTTACAAAGTCAATAGTGTCAGTTTGTGTGAACGTATCAAAAAATTCCACCCCATGAGCAGAAATTTAAATATCCTGATACAGTCCAGAAGGATCCCTGGCCTGGGTATATGTGGAGCCAAAAAACTGAGGAATAGGAGGAGAAAAGTGTCCAGAGGTGCTTGGGAGAATTATTAGAAGAGAACTGGGTGTTGAAGGAATTGATTTTTTTCTGCTTCACTTTGCTCATGAAAGTGCACGTGTAGATCAATTTGAGAGAGGAAGCCTGAATCTCACTATGTTCTGGCCCTCAGGCTGTGTGATGTGACCCTCATTCTTCATCTGAATACTTCATGTTTCATCCCTTTGGGGCTTCTTTATCTTATCTGGGGGATTTTTCCCAAGTATAACCAAGTCTTAGGTGGAGCTGTTATCTTTGTGTGTATGAACCCTGACTACAGTAGTTGGCGGGACTCACCTCATCCAGAGATCAAGACCACAGTGGTAGTAACTGGGGTTTTCGAAATCAAGACGTCGTAGAGTAGGCAGAAAGGTTGTGGATAAAGGATTCTACTTGTCCATCACATCAAGGTACCACACTTGGAAGAGGTAGGTAGATGAGAAGCTTCACACACTATGATAACCAAAGGTGAAAGAGGTTTTTAGATTGGTCTCAGCCCTGTCACCTGTGGGGCAAGTTATTGGAAATCTATGGACATTTGAAAGACTAACTTGAGGTAGACACAGCCCACCCTATCCTCGCTCTTTCTCTTCTTCCCATGATGTCAGTATGGGCTTCCTCAGACTTGCTTCCTTTAGGCACAGTAGCATGCAAGCAGCGAGGAGAAAGCTACAAGCCCTCATGACCTAGAATCGGTAGTCACTTGCATCTGTGGTTCTACTGGGCAGTGCAGACTCACCGTAGTTTATCAGGATCTGTCTTTGCAGACTCACTGCTACAGTGGTCAATTTAGAAGATGGGATTATGTACTACAACAGGGTATCTTGAACTTTTTCCACTCATGTACCCTTTCGCCCAAGAAATTTTAATTTGATAACAAAATTCAAGTCAAACAGCCCTAGAACAGGCTGTTTATTAAAGACTAAAACTAATTGTCCTACTGACAAGACCCATGTTCTTGGTTATTTTTACACATGAAAAATTTGATCTTGGCTAAATATTTGATACTGTAGAGTTTGGTGGTATGGTGTGTTGTTTAGGGTCTATTGATAATTTGACTTTATATAAAATGCCATTTCACATAAACCCATAGTATAAAATGGCAGAAGTATGACTAGGAACATTTCAAAAATTGTCAGAAATTCTGAGTTAGTCTCACCAAGTCAAAATTCACTTCATGATTTTTTTTTAATGAAATGGAAGTCAGCATCTCAAACAGGAATTTTTAAAATTAAACATTATAACATGGTAAATCCAAAGATATACTAATTTGACATTTGCACGTTGAAGGATAATGGTAGGAAAGTATTAGAAGTCTGCTTTTGTAACTAAATTAAACTTTCTATGTGAGGCAAAAATGCTGTCATTCATACCATATTCTGAACACACTCTGAACCTAGGAATTTCGGGCACCATTCCTTGACATTGCTAAGCATAGAAGCTGACTCAGTGCAAAGTGTACATGGGCAAGATTACAGTGACATCACATCCTGCATCTCAGGTAAAAACTGCCAGAACACCTCAGTCTCCAAACCAGAATGCACATTTGATTTAAATAAATTTTTGGTCATTGTATGTTCAGAAACCTCTGACAATGGACAAATATTTTGTTACCTCACACTGACTTACATGACCCCACGTGGGGTCATGCCCACAGTTTATGAAGCCGAGTTAGACAAAGCTCAAGAGTTTGAACTTGGGAAACATGTGCTAGTCCAGAGTAAAGTTGAGAAAGGTCATTTTTTTCTGTCCAATGGTCGTCTTATGTGGAGGCGAGAGAGATGGGATGCAGAGCTAATAATGAAAGAATCCGTAAGTATTTGGCATGAGGTTATGGGAGTGGAGACGGGAAGAAGCAGACCGAATGAAGTGGCATTTCATGAAAGACAGGACTCAGTCATGGCGTTGTATGAAGGTGGAACATGGTGTGGTAGGAGGGATCTACGGGGTTACTCAAGGATTTGGTTAGATGATTTATATGGAACACCTGATAGTGTGTGACTCACAGGAGACCTACTGAGTGGTGGGTCGGAAAGAGTCACAGGATTCATCTGCGGCGTTGGCGGGACGTGGACCCATGTGGCTGCACGGGGAGAACTACTTTAAATAGAAAAATGGTTCACAGTTTTGAAGAAGTTTGACGTGACTGGCAGGGCATTTGAAAGGGAAGTTCAGGTGAGCAGTAGTCTCCGACTAGTGTAGACAGAGGCTTCGTAGTATGTCCAGAGAAGCAGAAAGACCAAAGAAGCTCAGGACCCCAGAAGTGGAGGGAGTGGAAAAGAAGACAGAACATTTCCCAGAAGGTAAGGGACATGAAGAGCTGGTGGGAGGAGAAGCCTGTTTTAGTAGGGTGCTGATATTGTAAGTTCTTTCTTCCTAAGGGACTGAGGAAGTGAACGTGCCAGGTGAGAGTAGCTCCCCAGGACCTTGGCAGCAGACAATAGAAAGTCCAAGAGGCAGAGGCTCTGCCCTCATCCAGGGGGACATTTCAGGACTCCTGGTGGCTGCTGAAAACAACGGGTAGTCCCAAACTGTACACACTCTTTTTTTCCTGATGCGTATGGAACTTGGTGAGGTTAAGTTTACAAATTAGGCAAGACTTCTCAAAAAACTACTGGCCATTGACAAAAATGGAATGGAACAATTACAGCATTATGCAACAATCAGTATTATGTGAAGCTCACAAATGTTACTTTCCACTGAACATTTTCAGGATGTAGATGACTGAAGTATTGAGCTGCACAGCAGGTGACAGGGACTCTGTTAGGCAGGTGTTGTGACAAGAATATGGGTAAGGTGTCAGCAAGACACAGAAGCAAGATGTGGTAAACGGGCAAGACCAGGAATGGTATGCAGAAGTTAACATACAGATTGCTCTTATTTCTCATCTACTAGACCTGTTCAGGGTAAAAGTTAGACGTATTAAGTCAAACCATGCAAAACTGGTTGTTCCCTCCTTCCCCTCTCCCAAATACTGGCTTCTTATTTACCTTTCCTCATACAAGAAGTGACTTATCTCTACCTTAATTCTGTATTCCCAAAGCTACTCACTCAGTCACTCCTTTCTGAATTCTGAATAGTCATAAAAATGATCTCTTCTGGTTGAAATGCTAGATACTGAAAGCTATGTACCAAGTTGTATTCTTCAAGCATATACAGTTTTCCGGGGGAATCAGATTTGTAGTTTAGATATTGGCAGCTGGAGAGCTTGGGTATGTAAGAACGGTAGCTGAGGGCAGCCTTCCCACACAGGTGAGGGGAGACTTTGCCCCTATGAAGTATTTCAGAATCACCGTGCTTGGAGGAAGGGGGAGGAAGGGAGTCTGCGTCACTAGGGAAGCCTCTTCATTTCAGATTTGAGACAGGAAGGCAATTAAAATGCAGGAAGATCGTGCAGGCACGGCAGATTTTATTTGGGAAGCACCAAGGTCAGAAATGATTCAGATTCATAGAAACGCCTCCAAAAAGAACTAGCGGAGCTTATCTAAGAGGGGGCTTCAGGTTTGGAAGTTCCATAGCCCTCATCCAGCCCTGGGAGAGGGGACCCATGTTCATCTTTGCACAAGGCAGCCTCAGAGCTGAGGGAGACCATGATTAAATGGGTTCACCGGGAGGAGGAAAACCTCTCTGGGGGAGGTTCTCTCTGGCCAGCCAATCGCAAGGCAGTCTGCGCTGCATCTCAGCCCTCCCCCCACACACACACTCCCTATTCCTAGACCAGGAATGGATGCCATTGGTGCAGAGTTGGAGCTCTGTAGGCAGGGCTTCCTGTCACTCTTCCAGGCTTCCCTGCAGATCCTTATTTGGTAGCTTTTGACCGAGCTAGTCTTTCTTGCAGCTAAGCATCTTGACATACATTATTCATTAAGTCCTGGAGCTGGGGAGAGAAAGATGCAGACCCTTAGGTCTTTAGCTATTCCTTTATCACACGGTCCGTCTTCATTCAGAATAGTTAACTTCTGTTCCATTCTGGAGTTTTACAAATGGCGTGTGTTTCATGGGAAGACGGCTGCATGGAACTATAATGCGAGGCTTTTTAATTTATAGTCAATTACCAAAAATCTCTAAATCCCCACTCGTTGCATGGTTTGTGGAGATTGTGAAACTATTAAGGTTTGAAGATACACACAGTGTAGAAATTAAACACACGAAATCGATCAAAATGCCTGAAGCAAACTATTTATTGTCAGTGTCATGGGGCTACATAAAGGTAAGATTTATTTTTGCCTTTAAGAACTCCTGATTACTCTGATTACAGAGATGATAGTTTTAATAAATCGTAATGATAGCTGAGCAATTTTATATTTTCCCATAGGTAGGAATTAGGGAAGAAAAAAATGTATGTTTTCTAGTGTTGAAGATAAGATTGTATAACTGCTGGTCAAGTATAGTCTTGCATGTGGAAATATGTTTTTGATGTGCAGCAGTTCTTTTATATCAAATGGTATGAGTTGGAATTGTGCTGTCACTGTTAAATGAATTCATTGCTAATCAGTTACTGGACCACATTTCTCATTGTGACTGATGGATTCTAATTAGCATTTGTGGCATTTAAACTTTATTCAGTAAGAACATCTGTACTACTTTAGCTTCATGAGGTAAATGTTTTTTCTCACTTTGGATATAAAGTTTAAGATCCTTGACTTTTTCAATGATATTTTATTGTAACGAAAATATAATTAATTATCCACCCGTAAAGCTGGAAGAGAGTTTATAGTTTCTGCTACTTGTGTTAACCCCAAGGAATGAACTCACCCGCTAGATAAGATCGTGTTGGTGCTTGGCTGGCTTTTTCCTGCCCTGTAATACAGCCAGCATTGAGGGCTGATTCCCCGCTGGAGAAGCAGAAAGCAGAAAACTCTCATCCACCCCAAGTGAAGCATCATTTCAGAAAGTAGGGATTAGCCTGAACATTGGAACCAATCCTAGCTCATTGTCAAAGATTTCTATTCTGCTACTTTAAAGACTTGCAGACTCAAGCTTGTTACTAGCGCATTGTCAAAGATTTCTATTCTGCTAATTTAAAGACTTGCAAACTCAAGCTTGTTACTACTGTTTCTTTCTGAAGTGAATTCTCATATTTACTGTTGGTATGCTAAAATCTTAAGAAAGCTAGAAAATTCAGTTCCCCTGTGATTATCCAAGTAGTTACGTTTAAAGGTCTACTAAATACATAGATTTTTCACTGAAATTCATTAGCCATTTCTTGACTAAAATTTTCAATGCAGAAAAGTAGAGAAAATAACATTAGAAACCCTCATGTTCTCCCCAGACTTTATCTCTTAGCACTTAAATAGCTCATCTCAAGGCTGTTTCAAAGGCTTCATATCTGCAATATGGCTAGGAACAATACATCCAAGAATCTCAATACACAGTTTAAAGACTTAGCTTTTGAGGAAAAAAAAAAGTGCTGGACTGCTTTGTTTTCATTTTAACATTCTAGCCCCTAAAAGCTTTTAAGGTAAAGTATTAATATTTGGTCTTCTGCTTTCAGAAGGATTTAAGTTTTATGCAGTCCTCATTTAAATAGCGTTTAATGCTGATGACTTCCATTCTTGTAGGACAGTACATTCTAAAGTTCTTTAGCAGAAAACTGTGGTGAAAACAGGGACCATTTTCTTGCTGTTGCTCCACAGCACATCTTTAAATGTTCTCCGGGAGGGTGCCCAGGCACCCAGGGCACCCGTACCACACTCACCCATGCACAGGTGCAGAGAACTAGGTCTTTGTTTTATTCGTGTGAGGTGTGTGTGTGTGTGTGTGTGTCCTTAACAACCTCAAATGCAGCATGTGAATGAAAGAGCTGGAATTTAAAACACACAGCACTCAGCATCTACTGTGCGTTTGGACGATGCTTTATGTCTTGGATGCGCGCTGCTGTCCTGGTGCACAAGTGAACAAAGCCTGTGGGCATTCCCTAGAAGCCTTCCTTTTTCTCAGCTGCAGCTGCGGTGCTGTGTACTTTTTCTAAGCGTGTAGAGTATACTCAGACCTGCAAGAAATTCATCAACACAAATATTTAGAGCTAACCTTTTAAAAATATGTGCTCAGTTAGATGATTCTTCATTCACTTCGTTTTTGTAAAAAGCTGCCTAATAGTTCAAGCCTAAATCTATGAAGAAACACATGGTGTTATAGGAAGAAACATTTTATTAACTCTTTAAATCATTCTTTTTGCCCCTATCCATGGTAATAGTATGTAAATATTTTAATAAACGGTCTATAGTTGTTCCAAATGATAGACATTTCTCTTATAGTTAAAAAAATGTTTGCTAAATGACTTAGTATGTTTCTCTTTAGTACATCAGACCACACATTCAAACCAAGTTATATGAAAGCAGCTGCAAGAGCACTTGTGTTCATTTTTTGTGGCTATTAATTTAGATTCCCAAGATCAAAAATTTTCATATTGGTAACACAAGAGGGAAATAATTTTTATCCCTCATGGAAAATACCTTTTAGGTATAAGTAAACTAATCTTTGAAAGTTGTCTTCTGGAAATTCCTCCTACTGCCTCCCTTGGAAAAAAATATTTGTGGGATACTGATTTCAGATATCATTTCTTATGTTAAAATGAAATGTTGGCTCCCTTGGAGCAAAGCAAGCCCTGGGAAGGAGACAGGTGTGCTATGAAAGGTTTCTCCCACCCGTGTTCTTACATTTGCATTTCGCACAAAGAACAGAGAATGTAGGAATGATGAATGTACAATGTAGAATGTGGTGCAGAAATAGTGGACTATGCTGCCTTGTTTATTTAACTTGCACAGCAGAACCTTTTCAGCCGCATCTTTACCTTTGGTTTGTAGCATAAACTGGCTGTTTTGGTGAGGTGTATAGGCAAACTGCTAGAAAAACTGCATTCCGTTCTTGCTCTTCCAGAGAAATCCTGTACTCCTTAGCCTTTCTGCAGGTAACGTGAACATTTTTCTGCTCCGGCTTTTGGCCGCACGTTCCTCATTGCAGGGTTGTGTATAAGGTACAGGTTGCATCTTTAGGTCCCTGTCTAGCTCTCAGGTTGTCCAAGAACAGTAGCAGCACACTGTGCAGCTGCAGTGAGACAAGTGATTGATTCCTCTACAGACTGCTGAGTGGTTCACAGTGGCTGACAGCAGCACCTGTTCCAGTTTTTAATGTAGAAAAGTGTCATAACCAGGGAGTTCTTCATGGTAACTTCATAGCACTTCATAGAACTTCATAGTAACTTCACAGAACTTCATAGTAGCTTCAGGTATAACACAGACTACATGATGAATCTAAGAGATTCGTGGAACGCATGTTGAAAGCATTTAGCAGACTTTCTTTTAAATGTGATTGCCTAAGGAATAGATTTTTCCCCCCAAGGATGATAATCATCTGCAAAGCAAGGATCTTTTTTTAACATGGAAGAGATTGCATATTATCTTATGTATTTGAAACAGCCACAATTTCCAATATGGATACTGCACTAAATTCCTTGATGCAGTTAGATAAAATGGGAGCTGAATAGAGATAGCTACGGTCAATACCATATGGATGTCCTACATTTATAAAAATCAGATATTGATATAAAAGGCTCATAAGTCAGGGGCTGTGTGCCAGAAGGGGAGCTGGCAGAAAGAATGCAGATAATGTTGAGCGCATATTATATGAGCTCATTTAATTCATTTACTTAAGAAAATATAACTTGGTGATAATGGGCAAAAATATTTTAACACTATCATAAATTTCTTTCTGTATATTCTTAGAAAGTCTCGTTTCACTTTTTCCAAGAGATGGTCATACATAATGCTAAGTGGAATATGTTTTGTATACTGCATGATTCCAATTTTAAGAGTATACATACAAATACATAGGTAAGAACAAAGTGTAGGAGAAAATAAACTCATCTCTGGTTATAGCTTTAGGATTTAAGTGATGCAGTTTTATATGTGATATAGCTTTCTAGATTTCCTCCTGTACATGTGTTTCAGAAAAAAATCCCTATACCTGTAACTTAGCATGTAGAATTTGTATTCATCTCTTCATAGTCAACTGTAAGAGAAAGCTAGTATGCACATCTCATGTCCAGCAATTTATTGAAATTACCTTTGTCTTCCTCAGTGTGTGTGAGATAAATGGATTTGCACGCCTCATTTAGATTTCCAATAGAGTTGACTTTAGAAGAGATTTGTCCAAGTCTTATCACTAGACCATCTTGGTGTGAATTATTTAGAAAAGCAGTATTTTTGGAAATTCTAACTAAACCAATTCAGGACTGAAAGATATACTCAGTCTTCATCTCTGGACTTATTGATATAATTTTGTAGTGAAATTGGAATTTTTAAAATGTATTGAAAGTTAGTGTGTTTGACATTTTTGATTTTTTAATAGGTGTTAACTTAGTAGAAATGCCAAAACTATGTTCCTGTGTGTTGTAAACTCTGAAAGGCATTTAATAAGGTCCAGCAGGGCAAATTTCAATCTTAAGGGCAACTTTACACTAAGAAGCATGCTCTTAAGGCTTTGGGAACCTCACAGAAGAGGGCGTGGTGAGATTTTAAGAACCTAAAGATGGGAAAGTCCACTGTTGGACAAGACATTCCACTAAAAGCAGAACTGCTGCATCTCAGAACTCACTATAGTGAGACTTGTTCTTACTAGACCTGCATACTGACTGACATACCAACATGCTCCCGTAGACTATCAAGGAACTCAAGAGAGATAAGAGCATGCAGTGGAAACCTTGGGGTCTAAAACTGAATGAGTGAAGGGAAATGCCCCTATCAGTGGCATGGCCCGAAAAGAGGTAACTTGGTATGCCATAGAGACCTGAACTCCCCACAAGAGTAGACAAGTCAGAGGGAATCCTGGGGTCCATAGAAATAGACAGGCAAGAAGGGAGGGGTGGGATGGATTAATAAAGGGAAAGGAAAGAAAGAGATGGGAGGAGGGGGGATGGAGGGAAACAGGGATGAGTACTCAATATGCTTGTAAAAGTAGAAAAATAAAATTAAATTAAAAAAGAAGCATTCAGCTTATAGGTAGAGAAGCATAATATCCTTGAGAATTTTGGATATTGGTAATGCCATGTTGTGATAGCAGATAAATTCCCTGTGTCTCGATAAAATAGGTACTCTACCCTTTGTAAAATAAATTATGAAGTTATGAAGTACATTAAAAATGTACCTGTTTTCTGCTCTATGTCTTGGGAAATCAATTGGTAGAATCTGTGGTTTCTGCAAACCAATGTATCTCATACTTTTTAATTGTGAGAAACATTAGAAAAGAGGAGATACTATATAGTATTTATTCATATGTTTTGTTTTTCCATACATAGTTATGTACTCGAATAATACTCAAACACTATTTTACTCAAATAGTACTCAAATAGACCTCATTGGCTCTTCATTGTAGATAAAGATTATTTTGACCTTTGACCAATATTATATTTTTTTATAATAATGGTATATTAGTTGATAAAAGAATATCTAGTTGTCAAGTGCTTATCAATTATATTATTCTTCTCCAGACATTAATAATATATCTTCATTTTAAAACAATTTTCTTTTATCCATTAATTAATAACAGTAAGTTTTGAGATCTGGGGGCTACACTATGTGTGATAGCTACTGGTATCTGTCGTTATTTAAGATGAAGTTATTTTAAATGAAATGAAATTCAGAAGTGCATTTTTCATTCAAATTAGCCATCTTTTTTTTTTTTTTTCAAGAAGTACAATTATTTGACCAGGCAGGCCTCAGGGGACTCCTGTTCCAAACTCTTGGTCCCCTCTTTGGCCATGTCTTAGGTTTAGGCCACTTTTTAGTTGCAAGGTGTATTACAGAGCATTTAGCTGATCTGATCGATCACGCGGTTACAGAGAATCATCAGTTAGAAGTGTGATGCTTGTAGACAAAGGGGACAGGAAGGAAGACTGAAATGTAATTACAGAAAGAGATCAATGGAGCTAGATGGAGAGTCATGATCAAGGGTCGTATCAGACCCTTTCACACATCAGCCATCTTTGAAAGCCTTCCTAATCCACATGTGCCTGGTAGCCACATACACAACACAGGTCATAGTATTTTCCCAGCCCGGAAGAAAGTTCTTTGGCTATATCTTCTATGTCTTAGGCATGCTCCTATTATTTCATTTAAACTTCCTCTTCTATTATTTCATCGCACCTTTTTGTCTTTCAGTTTAAAAGGATGCTTAATCGGGAGCTCACCCATCTCTCTGAAATGAGTCGGTCTGGAAATCAAGTGTCGGAGTATATATCAAACACATTCTTAGGTGAGTGCAACACCCTGTAAACTAATAGTTTTCTTAGATTTGTTTACTTGTGTGTTTCTTGAGGGTAATGAGATTTCTGATTCTTTGTGGTGCCTGAATAGTTGTTAATGATCTATTTTTTATTTATAATGCTAATAAATTGAGACTAAGACTTACTCTTAAGACAAATGTCTTGTCAACATAGAACATTGTGTTTATCAGTCCTTCCATTTATTTATTTGCAGTGCTAGGTATCAAACCCATGACTTTGCACAGGGTAGGCGAGCATTCTACCACTGAGCTACATCTCTAGCCAAGTTTTTCATAATACTAAATTATGAAGTAGACTTTGTAGACATATCATGCCAGAATTCAACAAATTCATTAAATGCCACCATGACTGGCAGTAGGTATTAAATAAAAGGTTAGGAAGGTCCCTGGCCTATGATGACTTAAAGGCTTAATAAACGCCAAACCTGTTGCTGCTCTGAGTTAACCCATTTCCATATTTGCAGAAAGAAGATGGAATAAGTCAAAATCTGAGCATCTTCTTGTTCAGATGTACTTGAAAACAAAGAATTGCTATAATATCTAATTAGCATATTACCATATAGACACTTGTTGAGCACATACTCTGTGAAAGATTGACTTAGTACTTCTCATTGCCTATGTCTCTAACTGAACAAAACTACAATTGGCAGAAATGCCTTTTACCTCTTGGGAAATATTTTGGTTGAATAAAGTCTCTATAATAAGTTCAGTCATTTGGCAACATCATAAACCTTACTTCACTATTGCAGGGGGATAAAAGTCGTTACCAAATCATTCAGAAACACTGCTTCCATTCTTAGCATGGGACTTATTTCAGTTAGGTTCATACAGTGCTGTTCTTACCATGTTTTTGTATAAAGTTTCTACTATTTCAAAATATATGTTGAAGCTGGAGTCCTTGGTTGGCCAGAATTGCTTCCAAACTGCTGAATGCATTTCAAACAAGAATGGAGTTGGTGAACAGAGCAAATGAGTGTTTACTTTCTCTAAGGCTGTCTCATGACATGTAGCAAGCAGTTTTCTCCAAGGGCATTCTATCAAGAGGTAGCCAGTAGGGCTGGAGAGGTGGAAGGTCCCGAGTTCTGATCCCTCTGCCTTGCAGGCGGAAGGTCCCGAGTTCTGATCCTAGGCCCACGTATAGATGCCAGGCGGAAGCGGGGGTGGCCTGCGTTTCTGGCCCTGGTAGGGCAGAGCCTGTGAATCCCGGGGCAGAGTAAACAAGGAGGAGGTGGAGGCATCCATGGTGGTTCCCGAATTCACCCGTGGTTCTAAACACACACACACACACACACACACACATACACACGCACACACACGCATACATGCACAATTGAATAAATAATAAATGATAAAAAAATTTAAAAAAAGAGGTAGCCAGTAGACATTGTCCATGGAATTAGTTTATGGTAGAATTTGTTTAACTTCATGCTTGCGAATAAAATCTTGTCAACTCTACAAGGAAAAGTGACCTTTGGAAATGCTTTCTAGAATATGATAATCAGTTGCAACTTGTTCATCAGACACAATGTGATTTAAAACAGTAAACTCGGGCGTCTGCCCCTCATGGCCCTCCACGCTGGAATCCATGAGTTCTTTTCCAGCTCCATGCACCTCATGGATGCTATACCTGGAGTCATGAGTTCTCCAGGGCAGCTGCCCTTCATGGCCCTCCACATCTGGAGTCCATGAGCGCCGTTCCTTCTCTTCTCTAATAAACTCGATCTTAATCCTCGAAAATAAAAAAATAAAATAGTAAAATCATGTGGAATCAATAATAAATGTGGGACATTTTCTACATTTCTTAAGATAAGCAACATGAAGTGGAAATTCCCTCTCCAACTCAGAAGGAAAAGGAGAAAAAGAAGCGACCCATGTCCCAGATCAGTGGAGTGAAGAAGTTGATGCACAGCTCTAGCTTAACTAACTCAAGTATCCCGAGGTTTGGGGTGAAAACAGAACAAGAGGACGTCCTCGCCAAGGTAAGATGATGCCGAGATCCGGAGTGTAAGCAGGCAGAGACTTTACCACAACTCTGCTTCCTTCTCTTTTGAGCTGATTTACATTGATTCATGGCATTTTTTTTTTTTTTTTTTTTTGTAGCAGAAAATCACTTTGTAAAACTATAACCAAGTTCTGTAATGTTTAGGTTTTGGTAGATAGTTTGGTATAGGTAGTGCCTTTTATGTTTTACTTTTTTCCATCTTCATTTGACTTTTGGCCTTAAAGAGTTAGAAATCTGTCATCTCTTCTGGGTTTTAAAATAGTTAAGATGCTATTTATTACATTTCATTTATTGAAAATATTGAGATGGATATTCAAAGTATATTCTCAGAATTCTAAGTGTAAGCAGTTCTACTCTATTTTCATTATTTTTATGTGAATTTTTCTAATGTTCTTACATGTTGTATCCTCCATGTTTGGAGTTGCAAAGCACATTTTTAAAAAAAGTCTTTCCCACTAACGTCAATAATTTTGAAATGCTTATGTTCACTACCTCAAGGTGTTCCACTTTCTAACCTTTGAGTATCTTTCTTTAACCCTAGGAACTAGAAGATGTGAACAAATGGGGTCTCCACGTTTTCAGAATAGCCGAATTGTCTGGTAACCGGCCTCTAACTGTTATCATGCACACCATTTTTCAGGTAAGGTGACTGAGTTTCATTTAATCAGAGATGCTGTTAATCATATTCCGTTGCTGTAACAAAATATCTTAGCAAGTTTGAATTTTTTTTTTTTTTTTTGCTTGTGTGTGCGTATATCAGAGAGCACTGTATGTGCCGGTGGAGGCCCAAGGATGACTTCAGGAATCGCTCTGGAATGCCCAATCTCCTTATTGTTTTGCTCTGGGGGTTCCCAGACTCTACCTTCCAGAGCCGGAAGTGTAAGCTGCTGCTATCTCCATCTGGCATATTTATGTGGGATCTGGATCTGAAGTCAGGTCCTGGGAGTATCATGGAAGGGAATGTGGTAGAGTGAAGCTGCTCAACTCCTGGCAGCTAAGCTGGAGAGGGAAAGGTGGGGAGGGGGGGAGAGGGAAGGAGAGAGACAGAGATATTATTAAAATGTGCTCTTCAAAGGCACACTCCCAGTGACCTACTTCCATCCGCTAGACCCCACTCCTGACAATACATTCAGCTGTGACCTCACTGGTGAAGCTAGTGGCCATGTGATTTTGTCACCTCGTAACATGCCATCAGGATGGGGACCAAGCCTCAAATCATGTGTCTTTAGGGTCATTTGATACCCAAACTACAGCAGTCTTGGGACTGTGTATTGTGCGTCCAGCACACCACACCCACGTTTTTGCTTATTTTGATACTTGTTTTTTTCATTTGCTCTTTTAAAAAGAACAATTAAAGAGACGTGGATAAAAGACAAGTGCTTTTGTTGATGTAATGTGGAAGAAAGAAAGCAGTACATTACAGCAGAAGTCTAAAAGTCATCTCTGTGACCCTGGCTTGCATGGAGAATTGCGTGTTGACATGGAAAACTGAGCAAACCCCAGGATGCTGTCTCCTGAGTCACTTTACAGGGCGCTCTTATCTTTCCAGCTCAAAACGGGATTCACATGAGTAGTCGGGGCCGGTGCAGATACTTTGGGATTGGATTGGGCAACTCCACCTTAGTGTGAGTGTTAGGTTTCAGTTTGGCATCACCCAAGGACTGACTCGGTAGCTCCCTGGCAGCTGCCCGCGTGCCCTGGGATCAGCAGCTCAGCCCTCACATGGGGCAGCAGAGATGCACACGTTGGCTTCCAGAAGCACAACTCTGCTGGAGTTTTTGTCCTGCAAATTTCTAGTCTCCGCCAATGCTTCCACTTCCTTCTGTAGGCACGGGAAAGCGCTACTTCCGTTTCCAGGTGATCTCTAAGGCAATGCTGGCGTTTGTTTTCTTTTAACGTGCTCTCTGGAGCTGCTTTTCATCTAAAGATAGAAATGTAAGAGAATTTCTTTTCCTACAGGAACGGGATTTATTAAAAACGTTCAAAATTCCAGTGGACACTTTAATTACATATCTTATGACTCTCGAAGACCATTACCATGCTGATGTGGCCTATCACAACAACATCCACGCTGCAGACGTGGTTCAGTCCACCCATGTGCTTCTGTCTACACCTGCTTTGGAGGTCAGTCTTCTTTCTAAAATGTCACTTGACACTCCTGAACTCTCAGACTTTCGTGCAGGAGGATTTGCAGTGCAGAAAATAGTGGCTTCACTGGAGGAAATGTGTTGCTTGATTAAGGAAAAATGTAGTTAGTAACTGAACCTTTGATGAAGTTCGTCTGTGACGATTGGTGACAGATGTAGGGAATCATCTGTTTGCAAAAACTGCTTCTTTGAAACGATCCAGTGAGCATTTCATAAGGCACACCTGACTTGCTGGCTTATAATTCATTTGGTTTTCTTGAAATTTACTTCTTATGACTTCTATATTTATAGTTCGAAGTAAAATACAAGCAGTGCATTAATACTTTCCAGAAAGTTTTTAGAATGGAATACTTTAAATTTCCCAAATCCTAAAATGTTATTCTAATAATTGTTTAATAAAGTAGTCTAATTTCTATAATCATTTCAGGGAAAGATTCTTTTTGCTACATAGTTTTGACTGGTTTTATTATAGTAATTTGTTAATACCTCATTATTTGATTGAATGATTGATTCTCAACCAGAAATGGTTTGTAATTCCATCTCTTTCCTTATCACAACACTCAGGGACATTTGACAAACTCTGGAGATATTTTTGGTTATAATTAGGACTAGCATTTTGTGGTAAAGTCCAGTCTCCTACCTACAGCATCTGTACTGAGGCTGAGAATTCATGATCTTATTCTTATGTCTTATTCATTTTTATGTATTTTCAGAATATCTTATTTCTTTTAATATAATTTCAGAATTCCTATAACTTTTTAAAAATATAATGAACAGGAGAGAATTAACCATGATCTATGATAAAATTAAATAAGATTTTTTTCTAAAATCCCATAAGAAGATTATAGATATTTTTGCACCTGAAATAAATGCCATAGTGAGATATTGTTAGGCTTTGTTCTCTCTGCTTTTAAATTCTTGGAAGGAAGTTCTTCCTAGAATTTTTTTCTTCATTTGTTTATGCTTTCACATATATCTCCATAGAATAATAGAATAGTAATATGTAAACATCTGATTTTTCCAGGCTGTGTTTACAGATTTGGAGATTCTTGCAGCAATTTTTGCCAGTGCAATACATGATGTGGATCATCCTGGTGTGTCAAATCAATTTCTGATCAATACAAGTAAGTGAAAAGGATTCATTTTTGTAGAGCATGTTTTTCCTTTTTTTTTTTTTTATGTCTTTTAACAACTGGGTGACCTTCAGAAGCTCATGTTTCTCTGGAGTCATAATGTTCATTTGAGATGTGTAAATATGTATTAATGATAGTGTATGCTAATGTAATTTATCTCTGAAAATTATCGTGGCATCCCACGAGGCTTAGGATGCGAGAAAAGCATGTCACAGCACGTCTCTAAAAATAACCTCATGCTGTTGCTGCTTGGCGTAGTCAGAAGTGAAAATGTGTGGAATAATCTAGGTAGCTAGTCTGCCCTTCAATTTTTAAATGAAAAAAGCAGACATTTTGGGGGTTCAATGCTGGATTTCTTCATTTCCTCATTTACCTGCTCCTCTTCACATCACCACGCCCACCCCCTGAGCTTTCTTTTCAGATCCTTTAAAAGGACAGGAACATCTCTCCTAATTAAACATGTTCAAATTTCAATTCCTTTTCTTCTTCCTCTCACTGTATGTGAACTCATCACTGTACTTGGGCATATAGGGATCCCAGAGATGCTCAACATGGGGATCTGTGACATTTAGCTGCACAGCAATCCTTGGTAGGTAGCATTCAGGTCAGGCTGTCCTCGGCCTATGGAAAATATTTAGTGTTACAGAAACACTACTGGAGTAATGAAAGTGAACTGTAAATGACTTGAATGCACCAGGGCTTAATTCCCTCCCACTATGGTAGGTTAATACTATGAATTCACTATTATGTATGGGAAAAAATGCAAAGTTGTTGATTTTTTTTCCCCATGTTCAGCACCTGCCTTTTCTTTGCTTGAATCTGTGGGTAATATCTACACTGTAACAGTCCAGTGCTCATATTAACAAGGTCACTGTTTAGTTCCTGTGTATCAATAAGTAAACTGACGTGGAAGCTTTAACTCAGACCCTTAATATTACTTAGATCTATTTTTACATGTCTTAATAGCCTCTGTGCTACCACGTAACCAAACACACTTTAGTCATTCACCCTTATGGAGGGAGCACCAGGACCCAAGGTTCCTGGGATGTGCGGCTAGTCGAGTACAATTTAGAGTTAGGAGCTCTTGGTGCTGGTCAGACAGGATAAGCTTTCACATCCCCACTGCCTTGCTGGAACCTGCAGAGCTGTTCTGTGGCACTGACTGTGTCCTGTCTGAGAAGAACAGCCCAATCTACATAGGTCCTTTCCACAAGTCTGGCCTTGGTCAGGACTTTGACATCCAAGTTTCGCTCACATAGATTGAAATGATTTACATTGCATATTTCATTATAGATTTTTGCAAATACATAGGTGTATTTTTGATGTTTAAGAAAGATACTGTTTTTCTTTAAGTTATAACATCAAGCATTCAGAAGATTTTCACTGCAGCCTGACTTAGTCACCATTCTTCGTGTCCTTATTAGAGCACCAGAATTAAGAGTAGAGACAGATTCAAGTGACTGATAAGAGTTGTCTTTTAAATGTCCCGCTGTATTTTTAAGGATGATGAAGGCCGGTTCTGTTCTCTTTCTGAACTCTCTGAGGGTAGCTGGCATTTAGGGGATTGGCGGACAGCAGGGCGTCCTTGGAATCTGTCATTTCAGTCAGCAGTCCTGTCCTCTGAACTCTGAAATACAACAGATAGTGGGGACACTTGGGTAGGTGGGAGAGGGGGTCATTACAAACAGAGGGTTGCCAAAGGTGTCCATTTAAGACCATTTTTATGGCACATCCCCCTCCCCCATGGACATTTGGTCACTGGTCCTGCTTCTGGGAATTTTTTGCCATCTGCTGGTGTGAGGAGCAGTGGAGCCACAGCAGCAAGAGGGAGTCTGAGCTCCTGAAACAGCTCCCAGGGGGCTGATGTCTTCAGGTGGCGCAGTGCGATGGGACTGTGCCATCCCCGAGCCAGGATGGTGTTGTCACTCGGCGCGTGGAAGTATCCGAAGGCCCTGAAGAGTGGTCTGCATCCTCTCTCCTGTCTTCTCTTCTTCCCTCCCTCCCTTCCCTCTGACCTTCCTCTCTCTCTCCCTCTCTTCTTTCTTCCCTCCTTCCCTTTTTTCTTCCCTACCTCCCTTCCTTCTCTTCCTTCCCTCTCTCCCTCCCTTCCCTCTTCCCTTCTTTTCCTCCTCCCTTCATTTCTTCCCTCCCTTCTTCTTTGTCCCTCTCTTCCTTCTTCCCTTCCTCCCTTCTTCTCTTCTTCCCTTCCTTCTTCCCTCCTTCTCTCTTCCTTCCCAGTAATGCAAAATAGTATATATTCACAACATACAATAATTAAATCTCTAGTGACTTTAAACTTACAACAAATAGCTTTGTATAAAAAATTTTATCAAAATGATATGCTTATTTTTAATTGGCAATAACCATTTTTATATAAAAATAAACTTAAGTGAATGTTTTCTCTTAACTTGCCATCAGCAAGTCACACTAGCATATTTGCACCTCTTAATCCAGAGTTTCCCAAAGGCACAGGTTGAATGTTTCATATAAATCATGAATTCTCAGGTGCTAATCATCAAATTTTTAGAGCCATAGTTGGAAAGTTACCTGTGATGTTTTGCAGAGGCTTTGGGGGTGCAGGGAGTTTATGCAGCACATCTCAGGGTACATTATTATTCCAGAGCAGGCAGGAGAACCTGAACCATTTTCTTGGCCAGCGCCTTCATGATTCTGGCTCTTTAGATGCGCTCGCCATTCTCATTGATGATGCCACGCGTGTTAGTTCGGGGACCAGGGATTTGATTCTGATTGTGTTTGCACTCATTGAAAGCATCCTGAGGACTATGAAAGCCAGAAGATCTGACAGACTTGAGGAATATTTTCTTGTTTGTTTCAATATGAGATCATTTATGGTTCCTAATATACAGTGAGAAGTTAACTTTAACAAATGGCTTAGTGATGTGAAGGTATGTGACCAGGACACAGAGAAATTGAAATTCCTGGTGAAGCGCTTCCCTCGTGTTTCCAACGACAGCATAGGCAAACGAATCCACAAAGTGTAAAATTTCATCCCAATGTCTTGACTGTAACATGACAGAAAGTATCATTAAAAAATCCTTTGATATTACAGCTGTATTTTCTGAAAAAAATAAGTAAAACAGCTTCTAAAGTATAGAATATACATAGCTTTAAATTTTATTTGGAAAGAGAATCAATTTTGTTTATGCTAAAGATGTTTAAGTTTGGAGATAAAGCTTTATTCACGTTACTTATATATTCAAAGCATCCGTTTTGAGTTTCAAAGAGAAAAGAGACATTATGTCATGTTAAATTTAAGTTGGTTCTAATTGCCCATGCATACACCTTTTTATTTCTCTTATATTAATTTAACATACATTTTCCACAGCCATATTATGGGTTGATTATATGGAGAATTTTAGTTTTCTAACTGAACCCTCAAAAGAAGAATAAATTTATTTTTTAACAAGTGTGATTATATAGATTATTTTATTCATCAATAATGTGATCCAGGCACTGGGAATACTTAGGAAACAAAACGAAAATCTCAGCTCTCAGCAGCTTGCATTGTGTTAGAAGAGAGAGTTTCAGGTTGATATGTGGCTGGTGTGAGACACTGTACTCCATGCAGCAAATGAAAGTCATGGCCTTAGAACACAGAGAGCGAGTGAAGCGAGGTGGAGAGCAAACATTTTGTTCAGGGTTTTTTTCCTTTAAAAAAATATTAGCACGCGCTGCTTGTACATAGTAGTGGTGTTTTCTGCCATGATTTCATACATGTTGTAGATCTATAAACAGTTTGACATTATGATATTGTCATAAATGCCATACATCTTGATCAAAGCCACCCCAACTTGTGCTCCTTCCTACTGGCTCCCTTCAGAAATCTTCTTGTAGACTTTCATTTCTAGCCTCAGTAAATTAAAAGACATGATGCTACATGCTGCCGTTCTCTAACACTAGGAATGGAAGTAGTAGGAAACAATAAGAGTACAGTCTGTCTCTTCCTCATTGTGAGATGTCCAGCTCCTGTGGGCATGCTTGCTCTTACGTAAAGGTCCCACCCATCCCTTGCTCTCTGCACCCCTGCCTTTCTCCTGCAAGATCAAGAACTGCTGAAATACTGGATTTCTTGTGACTGTGTCTCCATCACAATCTTTCCAATGTTAGTTGAAGAAGGACGCTTCAGTCGCATCCCTAGGAACCACAGGCATGCATTTCCATATGTTGGTAATATCCTGTAATTCTCATAGTACCCTGGGGAGAATTATTCTTAATTTATAGATGAGACCAAAAAGGACTGCTTTCAACACCAGATGGGTATAATTTCTAAGCTCATGATGACTTTACTTCAAACATATAATGAAAAGTGTGTATTTTATCAAACATATAAGTAGAGGTGTCTATGATGCCCTTTTTACATATTGAAGTGGTAAAGTGTGGATTTGACCCCATATTTCTTTGGCTATAGACTACATCTTAGACTTTTATATGTATGTGTGTGTGTGTGTGTGTGTGTGTGTATTCTATTAAGCGTTTACAAATAATGTGATCATTCTAAAGTAAAATAGAAGTGGAGTGGTAATAATGAGGTTAAAACTAATCTGTTCTTCCTTCCTCAGAGATAATAAATTCACCAAACATTTCAGACTTCTCTCTAGGCACATATCTAAGTCTCTGATTTTAGAAAGAAAAAGCTCCCACTTATTTATGTTTTCCTATGGTATGTAGTCTTATCTAGTCAGTGAACTCACTGATAAAAAAATAAATTGGATTAACCAGGTGAAAAGAGTGGTGGCCTATACTTCAGGCCCTAGTGGACAGAGCCTGGGAAATCCCAGAGCAAAACGCAAAGGAGATAGAAGTAATCCAGGATGATTCCCAAAGTCATCCTTGGTCCTCCACAGGGACACACACACACACACACACACACACACACACACACACACACACACAGTTCATTATATTCTGCTTCATCATTTTGACCTTGTGCAATCCCAAGTTTTACATCATAGTTACATGTCAATGTCACAGAACTAAGGGAGAGGATACCCAAGAGAGTTGATAAAATGTGACTTGGATGAATGTGAAAGTATTTTTATAAGAATTAGTAGACATTGCACCCAAGTCAGTAGCACCCAATAGAATAGAAAAGGTGTACAAAAGACACACCCACTTTCTGAGTTTGAGCTAGCGTACCCATCTTTTCCTCTACTCCATGCTGTCGGTTCTTGGAACCTAAGACTTGAACTAGAACTTTCATTAACCACCCCTCCCCTGCCTCATTCCCTTTCCCAGGCCTTTAAGCCGGGAAGAGATTATCCCTGGTTTTCTTGGCTCTCCAGCTTGTAGACTGCAGAGCCTGAGCCCCCTTGGCCTCCAAGCCAAACCATAACTTAGAGAAATTGTGATATGTGCAATTTTAAGGGTGGATTTTTTTTTTATTTTCCTTAGAGTTTCTGGTATTGACCGTCTAATTAATCTCTTAGATTACCACTCTGTTCTAGTGGTAAAGGGAAACTGTTCATCCATGGAATGAAGTGTTTATAAAGATATCCAAAATATTGTTTATAAAGATATCCAAAATACGAGGCTGTTTCTTTTCAACCACTTGTAAGAAGAAGCAAGAAGCCGAATGACCCTGTATGATAAATGTAAATGGTTTTAGAAACTGATGGAATGTAGTAGCTTTGCTTGGTTAAGTCCAACATCACTGGGCCAAATTTGACTGAAAAAGATGAGCGCAGGGTTGAGACTTCGCACATCAACTACTGCAGGATAGCTTGCGTTCCTGAGTGTGTTGGGAGAGAGAGCCTTCTCTGCTGTAGCTGCAGGGCGAAACTGATCACAGTCAAAGGCAGAACCTCCTCATGTGACTGACCAGAGCACAGGGAGCCCTCTCCTCTCAGGCATTTGCTGCCCAAGGGACCACCTTCATTGGAAAAGGTCTAATGAAAATTCAGGGCAGTTTTACCTTCCTGCAGTTTCTAAGAGCTCAGTGGTATATGCAGCAAGTTGAGCCATTCCTTCTAAGGTAAAGACAAGTTCTTACATCTAGCACCTCCTACAACTGAGAAAGAGGCATATACCTCCTGGATTTTAAAAGCAGCCTTCTCCTCATTGGGTCATATTACTCTTGTTTGTAACTGAAGGACTTGAAAAGCTGCTGCTAATTTGTTTGCTTGCTTTGTTTGTTTGTTTTGATAGTCTAGAATAAATAGTCTAGAATCAAATAAAATAGTCTCTGCTCAGATTTAGGTTGCTTTTCAGGCTGCTCCTCCCCCTAGTCCAGGGGTGCTTGGCAAATCAGTGGCAGATGGAGATGCTGTTTAGAGCTGTCAGCAGGACTCCATTGCTGATGTATGGCAAAGAATTTTAGGATTTTCGGAGCAAGGCCCTGCCATCATCAAAATTAAAAATCAAGATGTGAACAACTTAAACATACCCCTAGCTGACAATGAAATTGAAGCGATAATAAAAGGTCTCCTCACAAAGGAAATTAAGGGACCAGATGGAGTTACTGTAATAAAAGTGTAACATGAGGACTCTGTAGATTGCTTGTCTTTAAGTGTTGGTCCTGTTTCCAGCTCAATGGCGGTGGCAAAGATTCTTCCCTGAAGCTCATTTTGTTGCTTTGTGAATGGCTGTAGCATTAGCCTCTTCTTGAGAGAGTCGTGAGCATGGAGGTCAGGCGAGGGCCTTGTGGAAGCCTTGTGAAGAAAGGGGCAGGCAGGGTACAAAGCCCATGTGATCCTGGCCATGCACGGCACAGGGTAGTGTGGATGTTGACAGGAGGAGAAAGTGAGCGATTGGGGCCCTGGAAATCAAAAAAGCCTTCTCAGAAGCCTGTGCCCTTCAAGCAGCTAGCAGCGAGGGGGGGGGGGTTCAGCAGAAACGACTTGTCAGCTGGCCCCTCAGCACCTCCGCACTGTGTAGACATGGTGCCAAAGTGCTACCTTCAGGGATTCTACTTGGAAGAGCTGAGTTAGCATCTTTGGGAACAAGCTGTAGAGTGTTGCTTCCCATCTTACACGTGACCATATCCTTTCAATAAAAGGATGAGGAAATTAAATGACTACCCTGAGCTTCGTCTTAAATGCTAATTGTTCACTTAAGACTTGGTGTATTAGCGACCAGGGTTCTGTGGTCTGGTTGAGTGACAGCCTTGGAGGCCTGTTAAGTCTCCCCTCCTGTCCTCATATTCCTGTGCAGTCTTGATCCTGATCCCAAACATGGGAGTGAGCTGCTTTCCAAGACTGGCCTAGTGCCCTGCAGGCCTGAGGGCTGATGGAAGGAAGGGATTGAACAGCCCCCCTCAACTTGTCCCCCACCCTCTCCCTGGTCTTCAATGGCCTGGTCTTCAATGGCTGAGAAGCCCTCTAGGGAACTCTTTTGCTAATACATCTTACCTGTGCATATATTTACTCTCCTAAAAGGACCCTATAGTAGACTGATGTATCTTTATTTCTCCAAGTCAAAAAAACACTAGGCCTTCCTGTGTATATCTGCTTATTTAATGACTTGACTGTGAAAACACAGTGGTACCATAGGCTCAGACCCTATATAGTTTTAAATTTCTGATTTTTAGATGTGCTTATAAATGATTTAGATGTAAGACTTTGATCAAACCTGCATAAAAAATAAGTAAATAAAATAGATAAAATGTTAAGACTCAGTCAGACACTATTTCAAAAGTGTTGATTTATCCAGCAAACAAAGCCAGTTAAAGATACTGACATATCTGCTCCACAATGCACTGCACATCTCTTGTACACTTGGGAGCACAAGTTCAGATGTGCCTTTTCTTGTCTGTGGTTCCCACAAGACCACATGATCTCTGGGTGAGCTGTTCCAAGCCTCCCGGGTCTTTCCTTCCTCCTTCAAAGCAGTTGGTTGCTAGCACTGGGCACTTCTGCCATAGAAAAGGCCTCCAGACATACATGGCCCAAATACACGTGCTTTTAGACTTTAAGATGACTTATGTTGACCCAGAATAAAGTTCCTTCTTTTTTTCACTGACTATTGTCTAGACCTGGGTCTGGTATTTGCAGGACTAAGGAAGAGACGGGATCTCTTCTGGTCTTTCAATACGCGGGTCAACAGGGCATAGAAGGCAGAACACAGTATCTCAGAAGCCAGGAGCGGGCACGCAGCAGGAGCAGTGTCCCTGTGTAGGGCACCGCTGGAAGACTTGAGAAAGGAAGAGGGAAAGCAGGAAATAGGCAGAGCAGCGGGAACAGATCTGATACTGTCTGGTGCCTGCTCTATATACAGGCTCCTGCACCTGGGAGCCCCACACTACCCCTAGGGCAGGTTTTCCATAGTTATAGGGAAGCATTGCTTTATAGATCCGAATGTGTTGCAGATGTGGAGTAACATGTCATAGCATGGCGAGCTTATGGCAGATCTTAGAAGATAATCTGTCCATCTCTTTAACATCAGAGAAAAGGAAACTGAGGCCCACACACTGAAATGGCTATGCATTAGTCATA
This sequence comes from Typhlomys cinereus, assembly GCA_023101885.1. Taxonomy (NCBI): domain Eukaryota; kingdom Metazoa; phylum Chordata; class Mammalia; order Rodentia; family Platacanthomyidae; genus Typhlomys; species Typhlomys cinereus. The sequence goes on along the minus strand of JALPQD010000003.1, from coordinate 1,005,550 downwards.
CTGGAATCCATCCCTTGGAGTCCAGTGTTGATTTTACTCTTAAATTGTCCAGTGTGTACTCCTGGATATTTCACCTAGCGTGAGGGTAGCAGAGAAGCCCAGGGGACACTGTGTCTTCCACACCAGGTGTCATGAGACTTGGGGTTTATCTTTCAGTTGGTTCCTTTGCACAGGCTGGCCTCCAACTCATTGTCTTCCTGCATCCAGCTGCTGAGTAACGGGCTTACCATAGCATTGGAAGAGTAAAATACAGATGTCATTCAACAGCCTCGATGATGGTCCCCCCCCTTTCCTTTCAGACTCGGAACTCGCCTTGATGTACAATGACTCCTCTGTCTTAGAGAACCATCATTTGGCTGTGGGGTTTAAGTTGCTCCAGGAAGAAAACTGTGACATTTTCCAGAATTTGACCAAGAAGCAAAGACAATCTTTAAGGAAAATGGTCATTGACATTGTGAGTACTGATAAAAAAAAAAAACAAAAAACAGTAAAGCTGTTATTCAGAATTTTTAAAAAGCTGCACGAATGAGTACTGAGTTAAAAGAAGTGTGCTTGCAGTTTGCAGTGTTCTCCAATAGATTGATTCTCTGCTTCTGTCCCTTCAATTTAAGGCTAATGCGTGTTCACCCTCATTATTCAGGCTTCGTTTTCAGAGCTCCTTGGCTGGCGATGGGTAGAGAATGATAAATCAGCCCATGCAGAGGGCATCCACTACGTTTTCTCCCGTACACAGCCAGGGTGATTCTGACTGATAGGAAACTCTCCAGCTGGTATAGAATTATTTTTTTAAGCTGTGTACATAGGCAAAAGTGATCGGTCTTGAATCCGTGTAAATCTAACTATAATATTATTTTTTATTAGCCAGTCACCCCACATGTCTATAATCAATTATAATTATTTTTCTCCCACATTTTTTCCAAATCATACAAGATCAAGAGGCACCCCCGTCCTTTCACTCCCCCCTTCCCTCCCTAGTCATTCCCTATTTCACTCTCCCCCTTCGCTCTCTTCCTTTAACCCGCCTCCCTCCCATCCCCTGTAGCATCCTTCTGTGTGAACACCAAACCTCCCTCAGAGTCCTCCACCCTAGTGAGGGTTCAGGATTCAGTGGCATAGCCCGGGGTGCCTTCTTGGGCTCCTGTTAGTATGGGAACTCTATTATGACTGTTAATCCTGTGCCTCTAAGGATTCTACTGCCCAGAGCCTTCTCCCCTGTGATCCATGCTAGACTTGGAGGGTCATGTTGGCCATTGTGTAAGTCAGGAAAAGTCCAATATTCTGTATAGTCAGTAACAGTAGCCTTGAATTGCTCATTACAGTCCAGTGATGACTTTCTAGTTCGAAGGATGGAAAAATGCTAGAATTCATGATAGTGTGTCACCCACCCACACGCTGTCTTGTTTTCACTACGGGATGGTTGTCAGGTACCGGGTACATCTCTGTCTTGGGCATGTTGTTCTGCATTTCCAGATAACAGCAAAGAGGAAAAAGAAATTTCCCAAGATGAAGTAGTTCCCACACACTGTCAGCACGAGTCAGGCTGCGTTTCCATTCGCTCTCAAGATTCTGAAAAGAATTTTTTTGTTTTGTTTTTCATTTGCAGTCTGACTGTGTCCTCTGTACTCTCCTTAATAAAAATATTCTTTGTTCTTTAAGGTACTTGCAACAGACATGTCAAAACACATGAATCTACTGGCTGACTTGAAAACCATGGTTGAAACCAAGAAAGTGACAAGCTCTGGGGTTCTCCTCCTTGACAATTATTCTGATAGGATTCAGGTAAGTCACCCTTGCCTTTGTCCTGTTTCTGCATGTGTTTGCACCCGCCTCCATGTCTCTGTGGAAATAAGATGTGTTCGTCATCTTTCTATCTTACACATTTAGAAAATATGGGTAGAATTTGTATCCACATTCTTATTTCTGACAGTTAAACTGACCTTTTTATTTGCATACCGTTTGAAAAAACAACATGCCCCAAGGAAGCACCAGTCATTGGCACAGCTCTGGATTTAATCACCCATGCACATAAACAGTTTCTCTCATGATGCTTAAATGCTGTGGAAGTGGCAGAGTTTGCAACTATTAATACAAGTGAGAACCGCACACGGGCACACCAGGGGGGAGCATTTCGAAATAAATCTTACACTACATGTATTTTTAAGTGTTGTAGTCATCTGATGTGAACTCCTAGCTTGAAAAGAAAGAGAGGAGGGGAAGAATGAAAGAGAGAGAAAGAGAGAGAAAGAAAAGAAAAAAGAAAAGAAAAAAGAAAGAGCGAGCAGGTGCTGAGTAAAGATGTCTCCATGCATCACAGGTCCTTCAGAACATGGTGCACTGTGCCGACCTGAGCAACCCCACCAAGCCGCTCCAGCTCTACCGCCAGTGGACAGACAGGATCATGGAGGAGTTCTTCCGCCAGGGAGACCGGGAGCGGGAGCGGGGCATGGAGATCAGTCCCATGTGTGACAAGCACAACGCATCTGTGGAAAAATCACAGGTAACGAACGCACAGTGCACTACGCTTGCAGAAAAGACAAGGCCCCAGCCGTAGCACTTTGCTACTTCATACTCAAGTCTCACGGTGTTTTCATGGGATTTTTTTTTAATGCCTTTGTATTTGATGGGTTGAATTTCTACCTGTTTCTGATCCAAAAACCTTTTGTTCTTTTGATTTACATGCTTGTGGCCACACATAGATCCTTGTGGTATCATATTCATTCATTATCTCCGTATTTGTTTAGTATATTTATAGACATAGAATACTTGGCATAGATCAGTTCTCTGGATTCTCATGCGAATTGACCATAATGAGGTACAAGCCCCCAGAGCTCACTGTGTTCAACGACTTGAATTTTGTTTTACATTTTAAACACACACACTGTGCTAAGAGTTCTAGAAGTTAACTTTGACAACTTGATAGCACTTTTACGTGCTTCTGTTGTCTCCAGTAATGGCTACTTCACTCATCTAAGGTGATTAGTCTCCAGCCCAGGCTCTGTGGGGATGGTGACCTAGTTAACCTTTTCCACCGTTTCTTAATTCCAATGGGCCTCTCTGCTTTTATAACCAGGTGGGCTTCATCGACTATATTGTTCATCCACTCTGGGAGACATGGGCGGACCTCGTTCATCCTGATGCCCAGGACATTTTGGACACTTTGGAGGACAATCGTGAGTGGTACCAGAGCACAATCCCTCAGAGCCCATCCCCTGCACCCGAAGACCAAGAGGAGGGCCGGCAGGGCCAAACGGAGAAATTCCAGTTTGAACTAACTTTAGAGGAAGACGGGGAGTCAGACACGGAGAAGGACAGTGGTAGTCAAGTGGAGGAAGACACGAGCTGCAGCGACTCCAAGACCCTCTGCACCCAAGACTCGGAGTCCACCGAAATCCCCCTTGACGAGCAGGTGGAAGAAGAGGCGGTGGGGGAAGGAGAGGAGAACCAGCCCGAGGCCTGTGTCACAGACGATTGCTCTCCGGACACGTAACAGTGCAAAAGACTGTCGCGCCTTTTTTTTTTTTTTTTTTTTTTTTTTTTTTTTAGTAGAAAAAAAAATTGTTTCCAAAGTGCATGTCACATGCCGCAACCATGGTCACACCTCACTGTCATCTGCCAGGACGTTTGTTGAACAAAACTGATCTTGAACTATTCAGTCTGGCGCTCAGGAATCTCGTAACCAGTTTTTCACCTCCATGCCATCGGAGCAAGGGGACATGGTAATGAACATGATTCTCACATGCTTTCTGCTTGGCCGAACTGACGAGCAGAGAAAATAAAAATCACCTTCAAAATGTCTTCGAGGGAGTGTGGCTTATCGGGCTGCTCAAACGTGGACCGGATGGGGGATTCCTTTCTGGCGTGCCAACGACCTTTTTCCTAAGAAAGAAGCATCTCACGGACAGAGCGAACTGAATTGGCTGAAACAACAAAAGTGGCACAAACAAGATGCCGCTTCTGTCTGTTCCCAGGAAGAGGATGAGCCACGGAAATTGCATAATTTTCTAATTTCAAGTCTTCCTGACATGACTGAAGAGTGTGGTTCAGTGAGCCACACGCACCTCTACATTTTGTATGATATGTAAAACAGATTTTTTGTAGAGCTTACTTTTATTATTAAATGTATTGAGGTATTATATTTAAAAAACTGTTCAGAACTTCATCTGCCACTGGTTATTTTTATTTTCCTAAGGAGTAACTTGCAAGTTTTCAGTACAAATCTGTGCTACACTGGATAAATCTAATTTACGAATTTTACTTGCACCTTATAGTTCATAGCAATTAATTGATTTGTAGTGATTCATTGTTTTATATACCAATGACTTCCATATTTTCAGGCAGAAAAATAACATTATGTTGCCAGAAGCCCTTTTTTGTAAGTCTTGGTTGATTTTGCTGTTTATTTCACTTCTCCCAATCAGGAGAGTGGCTTTCCACCAATGTTTCTCTTCATGGTGTACAAAGTGAGTATTTGTTCTCTAATACTTTGATGTACGTTAATGTCAAATGTATGCTCAGCCTCATAGAAACTCAATCATCAATTGGTGTTGTCTGAAGAAAATGGGAAATATATAAATACCCAGTAGCTAAAATGGTCAGTCTTTTATAGGTATTTTCCTACCTAGTGTCTTCTGAGGACTTTATTCTGTGTTGAGAGATGTGCATTTCACAAGCGCACATCCTTGAAATAACACACATATTTTATGTTCATTTCATTGTTTCACAGTCGGTTATAGTAAGAAAAACGTTTTCCCTCGTGCTGCTCTATTGTTTGATGTGTGTTTCAATCTCTGCCCATGTTTGCTAGTTGTGGTCTTATAATGTCTTATCACTACCATTTTGATTGATGGAGAAAACGAGGTAGTCATGGTTAGTGTTCATTTCTACCACAAAGTTGTATGTCATAACTAGGTTACAGAGCAAAAAGTTAACCACTAACATAGGCAGTTTTAAAAGTATATTAACAGAATATATTAACAAATGCCAGTACGATTATTCTCTTTTGTTTCTGTAAGTTCGCCTTGGGAGTAAGAACTCCACGAAAAATGTTCCTGAGAAGTGGTTTTAAGTGTATCAGTTATTCTTCCTTAGTGGATAACTGTGTAACATAAAGAGATCATTATCACTTATGGCTCCCCAAAACATATGCAACCTACTTTAAATGCACTGAGGGATAGAGTCCCTGCCATTAGCACTAGAGGGTAGTTACATAATATAGTCTGAAATATGAATTGGCAAAGGTTCTGCCTAAATACAAAATTAAAGCAATTGCTCCTGATTTCAGCATCAGAAACTATTGGAATTTCAAAGATTCGTTCCCAGTATTTATTTGCTGGATGCAATTGGCATCACAGGGCATGTAATTAGTCTAGACTTCCTTTCCGAGTCAGATCTTAATAAAGGGGTTAGTTACATTCTCTATGTAGAGCTCTGAACCCACGTGATTATTCTTCCCATTGACACTTAAAAATTGCAATATGGAATAACTAATGGGAGTCTGTGACTTCATGAGAAGTAAAAAATTCAAGAAAAGAAAAACACAGGCCTGGAGAACATTAATATTTTTGAACTTCTTAAGGATATTGGGGACTAGTAGCTAAGAAACTGGAACATCAGTCACAGAAATGCTCCAAGGCGAACATAGTCTCCAAATGATGCTCAGACCCTCTTCATAGACAAATATGTTTCTGGTCTTTTACACTGAACAGAATGAGAATCCATTCATTAACTGTCAACATCAAGCATCAGTAGTCTTTCAAATGTAGATCTATGTATAACTAGGTGATTTCATGAGAACATTTGAGAGCCTGCTTTCATTTTCATTTCACTTATTCCTGAAAGGGATGTAGAAGGAAAGTCAAAGAGTCTATCTAAACATCGCACTTCTCCACCCTACACGTGGTATTTCCCCACAGAGTGCCTAGAATCTTCACAATAAAAAGAAATTTAGAAGTAGCAATACACCATAAACAAATACACAAAACCTGAAAATGTTTATACATACACTAATGGAGCCTTTTGTTTGCCAGTGTGTTGTTTTTTAGTGGTATTGTGTTATAAAGATACCCATTGATGGACAATCAAACTGTAGAGAAATGCATGATATCCAAGAGTTAGGAACTAATGCACTATACCTGCTATACAGATCTCTCTCTCTCTCTCTCTCTCTCTCTCTCTCTCTCTCTCTCTCTTTCTCTGATCTTTCTCTTTCCCTTCTTCCTCCTGCCCTCTTGTTTTTTCCTTCTCTCTGGATTCTGCTCTCATCCCTGTTCTCTCTCGCCCAAGTATGCTTCACAAATACACACTGCTTTAAAAAAAATATCTTTATACAAGTGGCTTTACATTTCCTAAAATGCCATAAGATAATGCAATATTTGGTACTGTATGGGGAAAAACAGAAGTCCAAGTTTGCATAGAACCAGTACATTTCACCTTGCAAGTTACTGAACACAATAATGCTGATTTTTTTTTTCCTTTTATGTCAGTTACAAGTAAGTCACAAGCAAATAGTGTAGATAGAACAAATTTCAGACAAGGAAAGAAAAAAACTTGAATGAAGTGGATTTTATAGAAAGCTTTATAATTTTGAATGCATTATTTATTTTTTGTGCCATGCATTTTTTTCTCACCAAATGACCTTACCTGTAATACAGTCTTGTTTGTCTGTTTACAACCATGTATTTATTGCAATGTACATACTGTAATGTTAATTGTAAATTATCAGTTCTTATTAAAACATCATCCCTTCATGGGATGGTGTTGATATATTTGGAAACTCTTGGTGAGAGAATGAATGGGGTGTATACATATTCCTTGTATGTTTTTCTTTTTTTTCTGTAATATAGTCTTGTCACCGTAGAGCTTGTTTATGGAAGATTCAAGAAAAATATAAAATACATAAAGATATATAAATTTAAATAACATAGCTGCAGGTCTTTGGTCCCAGGGCTGTGCCTTAACTTTAACCAATATTTTCTTCTGTTTTGCTGCATTTCAAAGTAAGGTAATGGTGGATTAGGGCTGGGCATTTTATATATAAGCTTTTAATCGATTGGATTAACCAGTTGGCCGAACCACAGATCATCTCTAGAGGACCCAGTAACCCTTTCCAGACGCAAGCTCTGAAGGACTTGTTTCCGTGGAGCAATGCTACATGCTGGTAACTTTTTAACCAGTTGCAGACCAGGTGCAGCTTCACCTAAGTACATGCCTTGTTTTGTGTTTTTCTTTTTCTTTTTCTTTTCTTTTTTTTTTTTTTTTTTTTTTTTTTGAAACTTCTAAACACTAGGGAAACATTCTGTGGTTATGGGAAGGTGTTTTGGCCTCTAGAACTCATAGGAAATTGATTTGAAACTGGTCCTCTTTTCACCAGCATCCTGTCATGCTAAGAGAGTATCCAATATGAAGAAGCTCACTTTTTAACGCTAAATTTTTTCTCCCAGATCAACTGACTTTCCTGTATATGTATATACATATTGTCATTCCATCTATTTAAACACAAAGTCATGTATACCTGTTCACATAATGTAAAAGTATTTGCTCATCTCTAAAGTTGTTCCTGCAAAGACAGGCTAATGGAAGATTCATAAATGGAACCATATACAAAGGCTAACTCCTAAGGTTATGAGAATCTTCGTAGTGGGAAATGTGGACATCTTCCCACCCCCTCCTGCCCAGCCCTCAGATGTGACTTCTCAGTGCGGAAAGAGATTCTTGTTCTAGGAAAAATGAGCCTCTGTTCTTTCTTTTTATTTTTCGACACAAACTGTAGATTTTAGCAGCCCTGGCCCAAAGGAATTTGATTACTTTTGTTTTAAACAGTAAAAAGGGGACACTATAATTAAAAAATAAATCCTTACTGATTTTTGTTTTTAATTCTGTTTCTTTGGATATGTTTTCAGAGTGGTAAGCTGTGTGTGAGCATCACAAATAATTCTTTCCGTGGTTTCTTAGCCTCTCTTACAGCCCATGGGGATAGTACTGTACATCAATACCTTCATATACGATTTTTATATGCAACAAAAATAAAAGCATGGGTTGATTCTGCCTATTTATGACTTGGTCTTTTACAAATAAAACTTGTCGGTCTCCAATTACATTTCACTCAGCACACATTTCCAACAGTGAATGTTTTTGAAATGAAGTTAGTAATATGTTGGTGCAGACAGTCATAACCAAACGATATTCAGAAATAAAGTGTCTGTGTTCTGAACATGTGCTGTTCATGCCTATATAAAATTTCCCCAAATTACTTACATGGTTTATGAGATTAAACACATTGTTTTCTAAATAGTTTCAGGAAGGGGCTTTCTGTGTTTAATTCAGAATTCTAGTTATCCAAACCTGCCTTTCAGGGCTGGGGATAGGACTCAGTGGTAGAGAGCGTTGCCTCACGTGTGTGAGATCTGAGTTCAATTCCTGGCACTCAAAACGAAAAGCTGCCATTCACACATTTAAGAATTTCTTAGGAACTTGTTCTGCAAGCTTCAGACTTCCAAGGGGACATGTGGGCTGCCCCATTGGAGGTCATACTCCTGAGGTGACAGAGGCATTAAATGGTCCATTGGATGGGCACTTAGTGCATGAAGAAGCTCAGCACCATTCATAGGAAAAGGAAACAAGGGCAGATAGAGAAAGCGTCTGCAAATGCATAAATAATTGAAGCCCAAAGTGCAATGAGCCTGAGAACATAAGGGCGGAGTGGGTTGGCAGGGCCTGAAACTGAGAGGCTGTTCTCCCCATGCCGTGTAAAATGCACCCCGGCTCCCTCACGTCACCCCCTTTTAACATCACAAGGTGCTAAATGCATTTGCCTTATCGTCTCTCTCTTACCACACCCCAGATGGTAGACACCAGCTCTTTGTGAAATGGGATATTCCTAGCATGTAACACTAGGCTTAAGATACAGTAAGTCCTTTACGTTGAATATAGCCACTAAATCAGTAATGGATATGCACACTGAATTAATTCTAGAGTTCCCCCCCCACTGACCAAACCCAAAGATATGATGTCCCTTTTATGAAATGACATGTTTGTTCATACATACACAGCTTCTCGTGTTCTTTATATCACTTCTAGATTATTCACAATACCTAAAGTGATATAAATATTGTACAAATGGTTGTCATAATGTATAAGGAACAGTAAAAATGAAAATTGAGTCAGTACGTGTTCAGAACATACACACATTTTTCCGAATGTAGTCCATGACTGGCTAAACCCATGGATGCAAAATCCATTATTCCATATTCAGACAAAGGCTGAATGTAATTCAGTCTGACAAGACATACAGTAATCCAAGAAGTTTTAAACTTAATACTATAACAGAAAGTTTAGAGGCTTTTTAAAAAAAAAAAAAGGTTATTGCTAATTCCACTTATTTCTCAAAAAAATCAGTCTTAAGAATGAAAAGCCAGGGCTGGAGAGGTGGCTCAGGGGTTAAGTCTCTGCCTTGCAGGCAGAAGGTCCTGAGTTCGGATCCTAGACCCCACGTATAGACGCTGGGCGGAAGCTGGGGGCGGCCTGGTTTCTGGTCCTGGTAGGGCGGAGCCTGTGGATCCCGGGGCAGAGTAAACGAGGTGGAGGCGATCCATGGTGATGCCCAAATTCGTGGTTCTACACCCACCCACCCACACACACACACACATACATATACACATGCACAATTGAATAAAAAAAAGAATGAAAAGCCATTTATTTCTCATGATGAATGAAAAGAAAGCATAATTTTAATTCCTACATAATTATTATTATTATTTCCGCTCATACAAACTTAACAGGTACACCGGTCCCTTCCCTCCTTCCACCTCCCCCCAACCCCTCTGCTCCCCCCTCCCTCTTCCTTCCTTCCCCATCCCCAGTGCCTCCCCCTCCCCCAATCCCCAGAGCATCCTTTACTGTACATGCCAAACTCTCCTCTGGGTCCTCCTCTCCGATGAGGTGCAAGGACCCAGGGGCATTTCCCAGAACCCTTTCCTGTGTTCTTCTTAAGCTTAGGAACACTACTGTGACTGTCAGTCCTAAGCCTCCAAGGATCCTAGTGCCTTTAGCAAACGCTAGACTTTGTGGGGTCAATAATGTGTTGGACATAGTGCAGGTCATGCAAAGTCCTATTATGATTGCTTCGGCCCCAACTAATTTTTAAGCCACAGAGTCAAGGGGATTAAATGGAATGGTTCTCCTTAGCCTCTGCAGGTACTCTCCAGCCACGCAGAAAAACAGTTACCTGTGTAGTCAGCAGGAAGTGCCTGGTTATGCTTTCCTGAAAATTCTTAGACAAGCTCCCTTCCTCAAGGCCCATGATCTCAAAGTAAGAAGATGGATCAAAACTACTAACCCAGCTCCCATCTCTCTACTTGATCTCCATGCTGATGGCAAGTTTGTGCAGTTGAACCTACCTGAGTTTAGATTGCTCACCTACAACCTTCTCCAGCTCACAGCTGGACTCACAGCATCAAAACTGAAAACTAGCAACTGCCTCCAAAACCCTCTTCTCTTCTGCCAGGAGTCACCAGCATCCTACTTCTGTCTCAGAAGAATTGTCCCTGCCCCTCCTTTCTCATGCTAGTGCTGTTTTTCTCACAACTCTTAGATATCTGAATATTCAATTCCAAACTTAGTGGAACGGGTATGAAGAGTATGTAAGAAAAATATTTTGCTTTATTCCCTTTAAATCATGTAATTTGGGTTCTGTGTCTACATCTTACCAAACTGATAGATGTCATATCTCTGTTGTTACTGATACAGCACCTTTTTTTGTCCAACATAACCAGACCACAGACTGCTGCTTCATTAGCTATGGTTCTTTGAGGTTCCTGGGCTCTTTGCTCACTTAAGTATTATATGTGATGTGTCAGAAATATGTGCTGATTCTGGGAACACCTTGTTTAAGGTTTTGCTTCCTCAGTTTGCCACAGAACATGTGTTCATAAAAGAACCTATCCTTCCACTGTCTTAACACTCCCTTCCGTGTCTGAGAATGTATACCCGGCTCCAACACCTTGTGTTCCGTGATGACATCAGGAAGTCCACCCTTTTGGAGAGGGGTTAAGCATTGAAGCTGGCCCTCATGTAGTTTTCCTATAAAAGATGTGTGATGGGGATGGGGGGACCCCCAGGCGAATGTGTTTTTCCATCTTACTCAGGTGCAAAGGAAAAGTTTCATCTATGAATCAGAAAGTGGGCTTTCACCAGACATCTGCCAGCTTTTGTGTTGGACTTTTCCCCTCTGGGTGGGCTCCTATTTCAGTCGCAGTAAGGAGCTAAAGATTTTGATGGAGCCTAATATGTGTAAGGAACAGGAAAAACGTCCGGCAACACACACACACAGACACAGACACACACACACACAGACACACACACACACACACACACACACACACACACACACACACACGTATATGTACATTTGCTTTTTCTATACTGGAAATCAATCTCTCTCTTCTCTCTCTCTCTCTCTTTCTCTCTCTCCTTTCATCCCCTCTCTTTTGCCCTCCTCTTCCTTTCTCCCCTCTTTATTCCTCAATGGAAAATGACTTTAAAAACGAAAGACTGAAGGATAGTTATGATTTCTTCTGGTTTCGGTCTTCACTCTACAAAATGTCTGCATCTTGAAATACAAATAGGAGGATGTAGGAATAGCATATAGTAAACATTGATGCAGCCAACTAGCCTCCCAAAGCTGCTGGTGGCCAGTTAGATCCTGTAGTGTTCACTGAAGATCTTGAAATGCGGCACAGTTGAGAACATTCTCTCTAGGTGGGGCTCACCAAGCCTCCTACATAGCTGTATGGGGCATAGGAAGAGGAGCTGCAGTTCCTGCTTGAAGTGTCTCCCCTTCAATCTTACCTCTGATCATCTTTTCTTCATTGTCTCCTATTTCAAATACAAAGTAAATCAATGGGGAAAAATTTTTTTTGAGATACAACCTCATTTTCTAGCCCAGGTAGGTCTAGTAGTCACCGTAGCCCAAGCTGGATTGGAGCTCAGGATAATCCTGCCTCAGCTTCCCAAGTGCAACATTAGTTTGAGCCAACACCTGAATATTTGATGAGGTGGTTGTGGGGGAGGGGGTTTATAACGTCTCCAGGTGTCTTTAAGAGCTGAAGGTTGAAACCAGAACACAAGTAGAGATTAAGGCAGAGTTTATTAGAGGAAAGAAAGAATGGAAGTCATAGACATGGACCCCAAGAGGGACAAGAGAGCCGTTTAACAGCTGCTCCAAAATGTTGTGTTGTGTCTGATTGAAGTGGGAGCAGCAAGAGCATCAGAGGAGAGAAAAAAAGAAAAGGACTCAGGGGCTCCAGACAGGGAGTCCAATGAGAGGTGAGAGAAAAGGTAGAGGGGAACTCAGGACTCCAGACAAGGAATCCATGAGGAGCCAGGTAGTCACGCACTGGAATCCATGAGGAGCAAGGGAGTCAAGACACAGACACCCAGTCCGTGAGGGGCCAGTGAGAAAAAGCTAGAAAAGGAACTCTTGGATTCCAGGATGTGGAAAAATGGCTTTTCCTCCTTGGTTAGCTCCAGTTTTTGCAAACCCGATTGGAGCTTTTGGTCCTCTACACTTCATTGGTCTGTTCATATTGGGGCCCAACCCAGTTGATCTTGTAGTCCACTTCCTGGTAGGGATGACCTTCAAAGACTCCCAGCATGGCTGCTCTTAAACTGCCTAATTGTGACACTTATCATCACTTCTGCATTTCCCCCAGACCCGTATTCTAATACTTGTCTTTAACTGGGACTGCCACTTACTCCATTTTGCAGCTAGAAAAATTTTGATGCCCAGGAAGACCGTCTTATTGATGATTGCCTAGACACCAAGGCAGGTGAGTAACAGACCACAATGTCTACAGGATTGCATCACTGTGCCTGAGGAAGTACAGAAATTAGAATCCACAGATGGCGAAACAGCAAAAGGAAGGAGCCCAGAGCAGAAATTCTCTGATGGCAGATGTCCAAGATGGCTATGGTGGCAATTCACTTCCTGGTCGTGTTCTCCTCCCCCGCCCTCCCCCTGCTGAAGACAAAGAAACAGCCAGGGAGCATTCAGGGCTGACCTGATTAGACACACATGGGCCAGCATTGGACATGTGAAATATGGTCTGAGAACAGATCAATGCACCTGCTCACCCTTATCTGAATCAACTTGCCCCAAAGGGAAAAGTGGGAGTAGCCAGCCCCCTTCCCAACCTACTAAAGGTTTCCTGCAGGGGGGAGGGCAACGGATTCCAGCCTTGGCTTCCAGTGGGAGGCTTCACCTCTGCTGCTTCACTTCACTCCAACCAGCATTGACTTCACCTTCCTGTGGCTTGGCTTTCACCCCTGTCGTAGTTAAGTACAAGTGTCAACTTGATGGTTGAGGGTTTGAACTCTAGACACATTTGCAGAGAATTAGTAGTTGAGTTAAGCCCAGAGCGAACCTGAAGGAGATTGTCTAGTGGATGGGACGAGTCCCAAGGCAAGACAATAAAATGGAGGGAGTTGTTTGAGAATGGAGGCATCCTTGTGTACATTTGGCCAGGCATGCTGGTCGGGCCAGTGAGGACTGTCCCTCTCTTAGCTGATACACGAATCTGGTATGGCCACTTCCCCTGGCCCTTCAGTGATGTTGGACCGAGAACTGTTACTGGACAATAGTAAGAGAAAATAAACCCCTTGTTCCCTTAAGCTGCTTGATGGTGATTTTATCAGTATGGTGAACTGCCACAACCCTCAATTACACCTTTACAAACTAGAACTGTTAGCTAGAGCCTCGCCATTCTGTAAAGTTCTTTACTCTAGTAGAAATGAGGTGATTTTCAGAACAGATGTCACTTCCTAAACCCCCTGACCTGCCCAACACAGTGGCCTTCTTGAGAGAGGACTAGTGTACTCTTCTCTGTTGCTATGAGACACCATTCAAAGTCAAGCAACTTATGAGAGAAAGGGAGATGTATTCAGCTTATCATTCCAGAGAGGAGGTACAGTCCTTTATGGTGGAAAAGGTATGGCAGGCTGGCAGAAGCTGCAGGTGGCTTGAGCTACATCCATCAAGGAGGCTGAGCGCTGCCAGCTGCTCACTGCCAACTCTAAGAGCAGACTCCTCCTGGAAGCAGGGAGGGACTAATCAACCATGATAACTGGCTTTTAGACCACAGCTTTTCTTTCTCTCATTTTAATATGCGTTTAGTAAATACATTTATTTGGGTAGTATGTGTGTCTGGAGCTATATCAGAGGGCACTGTGTGTCCTTCTGGCCCAAGAATGACCTCAGGAATCATTCTGGATTACTTCTACCTCTTTTTTGTTTCACTCTGGAATTTCCCAGGCTCTGTCTTCCAAAGTGAGAAGTACAACACACCACCATTTCTGCATGCCATTTTAACATGGGACCCAGGATGGGAACTCAGGTCCTTCTGCTTGCAAGGCAGAGTCTCAACCCCTGAGTTATCTCTCCAGTCCAGTTTCTCTTTTTTTTTTTTTTTTAAAGAAACATTCATCATCTCTTTATCTGTGTAAGAGAGAGACTAGAGACAAGCCATGCATGCCATGGCGGACAGGTAGAGGTCAGAGAACAACTTTAGGCAATCGGTTTCTCTCACTCCCCACGTGGGGTTCTGGATACGGATCTCAGGCTGACAGGTTTGTAAGGAGATACTTTATCTTCTGGCTATGCTCCAACTCTGTGTAACATTCTTTCACTCCCTACCCTGAACTGCCTAACTTTTCTAGCAGTTCCCTCAACTCCCTAGCGAGGTCTGAGGCCACAATTGTCTGAGGCCCTTCACCTCCCCACTCCACCCAGAGATGGGGGTCTCTCTTCAGACTCCTCCTGCTTCGATGTCCCTGGAGACTCTCTCCTTATCGTCTCTGACTTTGAGCTATTTCTTCTGTTCTAATGCTCTCCCATCTTAACCACTATGGTTACCTTGGCCACTAGGCTGTCAGCTCTAAAAAACAAACAAACAAAAACCTTTTATTTCTTAAGTCTCTCCCTTGATTAGCTTAATCTCCACATAGACTTCATATATTGTCAAAGTCACTCTCCAATCCTTTTCCTGCTGCCCTAACAAAAACTTTGGTCATGTTCTTTTTCAATCTTTTCCTGCAGTGTATATCTTTTATTTGGTGGGAAAAAAACAGACCCAATTTCAGAGTTCTAAAGAATATTAATATGAAAGTTCAGATCCATTTCACATATCTACCTTGTCTATCTTATAGACATCCTTTAAACTCAGAATCCTCTATATTGAGAAAACTGGAATAAAACTATTTTTTAAAAAAATGACTGGAAAATAAATCTATGAGATGGCTATGTGTGTCTGCTGTCTGTGGAAGAAGTTCATGGTATAAGGCAGGGAAGACTTTAATGGACTCTGTAGGATTTTGATAAAAGTTGTAAGAGCC
This sequence comes from Typhlomys cinereus, assembly GCA_023101885.1. Lineage (NCBI taxonomy): Eukaryota > Metazoa > Chordata > Mammalia > Rodentia > Platacanthomyidae > Typhlomys > Typhlomys cinereus. The sequence continues at coordinate 990,166 of JALPQD010000003.1, read as the reverse complement.
AAGCAAGCATTGTGCATGAGATGGGCATTTGTTGTATACTTAAAACTCTTACAGACATGGCTTCAGGATCTGAACTATGAAAAAACATTGTTTCAAAAGTCTAAGAGTTGCTTTTCTTGTTCCGCTTATGTCTGGAAGCAAAAAGCAGACTCGGTGTACAGAAGTACACCCTTATTCAGTCCATGCTTTTACCTGGAGACTGCATTAATTGGAGAACCAAGCAGTCTCTCACCTTGGGGCGTCTTCACACTTTGCTCATTTTCTCCCGGGCACACAGTTGTTTCTCACTATTCATTTAAAGCCTCTAGTTGGGGTTATATAGCCTCTAGTTGGGTAGAGACACAATCAGGCCACTCTACCCTTGCCACAATGAGTCAGATGCCTCTATACCACCCTCAAACCAGAAGTCTAGGTCAGGAATAATGACAGAAACCAAGTATAACTGTTTCAATATGGGCAACTGTCCCTGTCCCAAAAGACCACTTAGCAAGCAAACACCCATATTAATTAAAGTCATACTTGCTGTCACATGGATTATATAGTCAAAAAAATCTTTGAAAACTTATTCTATGAATACTTGTTTGGATCAGTGACTGAAAGACCTAATGGGTAAACCAACATAATTAAAAACAAAGGTCAGTGGGAAATGACCTATTGTCACAACAGCTGAGAACAGTGAAGTTATATCAGGGTTCCCACAGGAACCAGCTCTTACCCCTCCATGTAATATGTAATCACTAAAGGGTCTCATGGAACTAAATAGCAATCAGATCCTTACATCACAGGTACATAACCCTGTACTTCAGTTACATGATGATTTTATCATGCATGCCATCATAACTCTATCCCTCTATAGTGAGTACAATTTAGTCTACTGCAGGCAGAGAAAAAACATCACAACTTTCATCTTAAGAGGAAAAGAGATATTTTATTCAGAAGCCAAAAATGAGTGGCTCTGTCCTTGGAACACAGATTCAGGTTTTCCCAAAGTCCATGTGTTTGCTGTGGTTTCAGGTTTTGGAGGTTTCATGATCACAGAACAAAGGAAGCCATCAAAAAAGACACTTTCCAAATATACTGGTGGAAATATGAGGTACGCAGCAGGTTACAGCAAAACTGGGAGAGCTTTTATAGGCCTTAGTTGTTACTCGGGGACATTCCTAACTTTTTGGTTGGTGAGAGTTAGTGATCTGCTAAGTCAATGCATTCCCAAAGGTTTTATCTGATAATCACAGGCTATTATGTCAAACACAGAGGGGTAAGGGAATGGCTAATAAGAGGATTGAAGATCACCCAAGATGAATTGGAGTTAGGCTCCAAACCTGTGGCATTCTAATCCTCTCCACAGTCATTAAAATTCTCATCTGTCCACCAGACCTGTAGATGCAGCAGTTCTAAGCTTTGTCTTTGCATTTTAGGAACTTCCTTTCCTTCACACTAGGAAGACTTTCCCATTAAAGGGTTACAATACCACTCAACTAGCTTTTTTCTATATACAGTGCATCTGCCCTTTTTACCTCCTCTTTATTCGCTGATTGGTCAGGTGTTTTGTTTTTTAAGTAATATGCTACTTCTTTCCTTGCTAGTAAGGAACTAATTTGAGATATATATGAGCACTTGACCATTCTTTTTCCTCTTGAATACCAACATGTGTTGACATCAGCATTCACTAGATTAAGATGGGCCAATTCCTGTGGCTACGAGAGAATGTTTTGATTGTATTCATTGATGAGGGAAGATCCAGCCTATTATGGGAGAACATACCCTAGGCAGGGTATCCAGAGCTGTATAAAAACAGAGAGCACTAGAAAGCACTCAGGTTTTCAGTTCCTCTCTGTCTCTTGCTGTGGATGAGAGGTAACCAGCTGCTGCACTGAAGGATGGTAATCTGGAATCGTAGGCCAATTAAACTTTTGCTCCCCTCAAGTTGATGGGGTCAGATCAATGAATAATGACGCTAATACAAGGGGAATGTGAAATTATAGGAGGAACAGTTGAAGAAATCAGACCTCCTAACTAGAACGAAAGGGGAAGGGAACGAAAGGAAGCTTTATCATCTATATCCATAGGCCCCCGTCCCTACCACCACTCAACCTCCAGCTTCGTCCTGCCCTAGAGAAGCCATGTTTTCAGGTCTTGGGAAGCCAAGGGTTTCCTGGGAGATTCTGCCTTCCTTACCCCTGAGATGATTAGAGCAGGTCAGGCACAGAGCTGCAGCTGCAGACAATGACAGGCAAGTGCTTCTGGGAAAGGCTCCCTGGCTCTGAGACAGTAGGAGAGGAAGAGATGTTCTCTCTTATGGGCTCTGGAGATCATTCCTGAAGCCTTCCTGGTTGGATTTAGTTTCCACCCACAAAAGCAACTGTCTGAAAACATCCTGAGTTCACCAGACCAGAAGACAGAGAGGACTGACTGACAGTATGTTCGACCTGCTGGAATGACCAGTCATAATTCTCGACTAGGGATGCCAGGTAATCAGCAGCTCTTACTGTTTAAACCATTTTAGTGACACTTTCTGTTACTTGTCCCTAAAAGAATCCCAACGTGTTCATTATCTGTTCCAACAAAGCGCTAGTAGCTCCAGGTAAGTGTATATGTATAGAGGTGGCTGTTAAAAAGGGTGATGCTTTGGCTGCAGATCAGCTAGGTGACCTTAGTCATATTAATCAGTCTCTAGCTGATACTTCTTTCATTTTCTTTGTATTTGTTTTTGGGGTGCATGTGCATGTGGGTATGTGCACATGTGCTTGTGGATGCCTACAGAGGCGCAAAAGTCTCATCAGTGGTCTTTCTCTATTGCTCTCCATCTTATCTTTGGACATAGGGTCTCTTGCTGAACCTAATGTGTATCAGCTGGTTAGGCTGACTAGCCAGTGATCTCCAGGAACCTCCCTGATTGCCCCTCTGTAAGGTTCTTGGGTCCCCTCCCAATAAGCCACCTGGATAGAAACAGAGAGGTGATTTACTGGAATTAATTGCTGAGTTGTCCTTATGGGGGAGGAGAAACAGCAGGGTCAAAAGCAGGTTGGAAAATTTTATAGTCTTGGGCTTTTGGGCGGGTGAAGGACAAAGGGGAGTGAGCTATCTTCTTATAAGGTGAAATCATTGGTCCTGTGCCCAGGCCAGGAGCTCACAAAGAAGTAACAGACCTTTCCTTTGGAGCTCAGCTTTCAGCTCATTCCTTCCAAAAGATTTGTTTTCTTATGGGTGGGATTCTTCCCAGAAGGAATTTTCCCTCAGGGTGCAAATGAAGAAAAGCCTTGGATTCACTAAGGGAACTAAGCTCTTCAGCAATAGCTGCCATTTTGCTGTTTGAATTCTCTTTAAGCTTGCTCTCACATTTTTTTTATCAAACTTTACAGTTTTTGTCTCTTTCTGCCTAATTCCTCTTTAGCTCTTTATCTAATCCTGCACATAAACCAGCTTACTTCTCACTTGCCTTATCATTATTATTTAGGGATTTAAAAATTATTTTCTCTTTAAAATCAAATTTCTCTCCCTGTCTCTGTCTGTCTGTCTGTCTGTCTCTCTCTCACACAGCTCCTTCCCCTCTCTCATGGCTAGGGGATCAAATCTGGCATATTTTACCACCGAGCAGTACTCTCAGCCTTTCTTTTCTTTAGTAACTACCATTTGAGAGCACTTATCAGGTGGACAAAATACTTTCCATCGTTATCACCAGATTTCACCACAAACTTACAAGACAGGCTTTTTTGCCATTTAACAAACTGAAAATGCAAGTGCAGAAATTTTAAAAACAAACTAACCCAATTTGCAGTCTGAATGGCAGAGTTGTTTCCATCTTTTGGTGGCTGACTTTTAACATGTACACATATAACTATGAATGTGTGTGCGCGCGCGCACGTGTGTGTGTGTGTGTGTGTGTGTGCGCGTGTGTGTGTGCGCGTGTGTGTGTGCGTGTGTGTGTTTGGTGTGGAATATTTGATACCCACCTCTAAGGCCAGTTCAGTAAGGACGAGCACCTATCAATTCAGAACCACGTAGCAATCCATCCTTTGTTCACCTGAGCATTCTAAAGTTCTGCAGATGCTCCTTCCTCTATGCTGACTTAGTGTTCAGTACTTAAGAAATAATTCTAACAGTGATTGTCATTTTAATTTTAACAAGAATTGGAAATTGCTTGCTAAAGTGTACTCCATTCTTACTAGCCTTTGAAACTTACTGTAAGAGGGAGACTCAAACAGACTTGAGCTTCTGTGACACTTTCCATTTTTCTATAGTTTAAACATTTGCTAACAAACAGCTGAGTTCAAAATGCACATTCCATTCACTTTGCCAAATTACTCTCTCACTGCTGAGTAACTACTATTTTCTCTCTTCCTAAATAGCCTTAGGAATATTCATGTAAAGCAGAGAGTAAAAGTTGTCCGTGGGCATGTTGTAACTCTGTCCATCTTGTTTTGCAAAGTTAGTAGCACAGTGACCCATGTAAACGCTCCTTAATAAGAGGTATATGTGTTTCTTCCACCCAAACAGATCTGATATAAGTTAAGCCTTGGGTTCAGGCCTCCTAGTGTACAGAAAGGGGAGAGGAGAGCTGAGCAGTGACATTCAAAGGTGTGATCATGTAACTGTTCTCATGGGGAAAAGAGAAGTTTAAGTTCTTTAGCCCACAGCCTGCAAAGTCTACAAAGAAAATCTTTAGTAAGTGGTGGAAGAGTATCAGTAGTGGGATGGAGGAACTGGGATACAGACTGTGTCTTCCCAAGTACAGCCCCACATACTGCTCTAGGCATCAGGGCCCATACCTTAGGCTCCCCAGGCTCCAGGAGAAATCCAGACATCTCTAGTCTCAAGGTGAGACACACCTAGCTTCACACTCCAGGTATTCTTCACCCTAATCTGAGCTTCAAATTTTTCTTTTTGTGCTACATTACATGTTCCTTTTTTTTTGTTGTTGTTAGTTTTCAAGTTGTGAAAATGATATAGTTACAAGGTTTTAAAAGTTAAACTCTCACACAGCCATTTGCTCATGGATGTAAATGGAGCCAGAACCACAACATTTTGTAAACGTTTTCCACCCTGGCTGTAGTGTGGCAATTCCCAGAATTGACCACATGAACCACCTAATCCACTTCAGACTTATCTCTCTCCCTAAATCCCTGACCTCTGCACTCTAATGACCTTAGGCAGAACTGTCTTTTGAATGATAGTCTTCCTCCCCCCACACACACACACTGCCCTACTTTACATCCCCAGCAACTCCTTAGCAACATCTGAGACCCACAAGATTTGTCTAGCACTCTGCAGATTTCTCTCCCTCTCCCTCTCCATCTCCCTCCCTGTCCTCCTTTCTCTTCTTCTCTCTACCCTCCCAGGGCTCTCTTCAGATTTCTTTCTCCCACCTTGCTACCTATGATCACTCACAACCCTATTCTCTGACTTTATCTCTTCTGTTCTAACGCTCTCCCATCTTAAGGCTAAACTATGGTTCCCTTGGCCACTAGACCCTCAGTGCTAATAAAACTCATATTTCGTAAACTTGTCCTTTGTGTTAGCTTCTCTATAATGGGCCTCCACATGGACCTTACACATCGTCTTAGAGTCACTCCATTTCTTTTCCCTATTGACCCAACTATGGTATCTTCTGATGCTATAGACTGATTTAGACTTTTTTTTCCCACTAAATTCAGGTTATACCTTGTTTCTTTTCCAGTTAGTCAGCCAGTCTATTAGTTAGCTATTTAGTTTGGTTGGTCTGCTTTTCTGTAAAGATTTCCTATACCCCATGTTGACAGATGGACTGGTGGCTTGTGATGAAGAATTAGACATTAAGAAGCTGAGATTGTTCACAGGGTTTAATGGGTAGAGAGATTCATGGGGCCATTTTTCCTGGCCATGTCATTGAGGAACCAGGAAGTTGCTATTTAGGTCTTTTGGGTTGTTAGTTTTCCCAGCAATCATCGCCCCTATCCTTTTATGGCACTATCCCTACTAGCTGAGTTTGGGAAGGAACTAGGGTTTCTTAGTTCAGGATATATAATTTCATGTAAGTTCCCTGGTTCTAACAGGATAAACCTCTTTCCTTGGCGGTGGTCGATCTCTGAGGCCAGATCCCCTTGGAGTCAGCTTCCCCAGTGTGTGAAGCTTCAGAATCAGGCTGAGTAACACCTGACCATCCAGTTACATCAGGGAGCTGACCCATGTAGATTGCCAAGGGATGCTGCTATTCTGAAACCCAATGGTATCCCTATTTCCTTTTCCTTAGACTTCAGTCCTTTGGTCCTTGTGCTAGGGATTGGGTTAACTGTCACTTCCTGGTAACACTAACATCTAACATCACCATTTCTACCCTTAAATTAATGAGCTAGGTGCTTTACCTTAAGATTCAACTTCCACGCTCCCCCTCTCCTGCTATCCCTGGAATTTGCTTTACCTGGAGCCATGCCAAAGGAATTTAGGCAGTTTTAGAATAGCCATCCTGGGACAGTCTTTGAAGGTCATCCTTGAATGACCACACTCTAGTTTAATCCTCCACAGAGATAAAGTGGCCAACATCCCCCATTCTCTGTTTATGAAAGGATAAAGAGGTTAGTTTTCCATCACAGGTAAATTGTGTCATGAGGTTGGCTACAAGATCAACTGGGCTGGGCCCCAGTATGAACAGGCCAGTGAGATGTAGAAGACCAAAAGCTCCAACCAGGTTTGTAGAAACTGGAACTAACCAATGAAGAGACGTTCCTGGTTCTGTCTAGGCTATAAATAATCCTGACCTGGCAGCCATCCCTGAGCTCCTATCTGACTTTCTCTTCATAGATTCCATGCCTAGGGTCCGTGAGTTCTCCAGGGCTTTCTTACCACTCAAGGATTCAGGTCCATGTGCTCCATTCTTTCTCTCTTCTAAATAAATTCTACCTTATTTCTCTACATGTTCTTGTTTCAATCTTTGAGTCCCAAACATAAGAACCTGGACCCATAAAGACCCCAGAGGGAACCCAAAACATTTTGGTGAGCAGATCTAGGAGAGTATAACCCCGTAACAGAATGAGAAGTCTGTCTTGCTCTCCCAACCCTCCCTCTTCCCTTTATCTCTCTCAGCAGGGCATGGAAGCAGAAGCTGAGAAACTTCCAACATATAATTTTATAAGCCACATATTCTTTGAACTGAAAGATCAACTCTCTCTCTCTCTCTCTCTCTCTCTCTCTCTCTCTCTCTCTCTCCTTCTCTTTCTCTCTCCCTCTTTTGTGCTTTGGTATAAACTTCAAATATTTGGAGCTTTTTGATTTTCTATAAAGATTCTAGCTTCTTCACCATGTGTTCACTCGCCAATATCTAAGCATCCCTCCCCATGGCGGCCACTTGGATTCCCAGAAACTCTGTTCCTACTCTTTTAAAATGAAGGAATAAGTGAAGATTAAAATTCAAAATTAGCAAAACCAGTTAGCCATTTTCATATATGAGTGTGTAATTCAAACCATGAGCTCTGTAACATTTAAGACATTGTTTATATTACACTGAACAAGGGAATGAGTGATGTCAGAAACAAGTGAGAAAAGTCAGCAAAGGAACAATTTGAAATCAGCAAGTCACGGCATTTCCCTGGCAGCTTTTGTAATTAAGATACTGGGGGATTAGCCAGAGAGACCGTCAGGAAAGAACAGAACGGAGTCAGCCTCTGCACTTTCATGTCCATTGAATAGTAGACAGTGTTTCAAGGATAAAAAAAAAATCCAGGCAGAATCCAAAAGGAGCAATAAGGAGAAATGGGATTCCAGTTTGGTCACTGAGATAGTTGTGTTAGTTATCAACTTGACGCCCAAGTGGTGGCCCTCCAGGACTCCTGTGAGGGATTTTCTAGAATAATGTTTGCCTCTGAGATTGTCCTAATTATATTGATTGATATGGAAAGAGCAGCATCATTCTCTGTGTTTTGGAATTGAACCTAATAAATGGAGAAACAAGCCAAGTGCATGCTGCCATGACTTCCTTGCCATGATGGATGGGCTGTTCTTTTAATTGTGAGCCAAAATAAGCCCTTTTTCCCTTAAGTTGCTTTTGTCACACTATTTTATAACAGTATTTTAAACAGTTTCAGAAAAAGAAACTGAGACAGTCATGTTCAAAGACATGTCTAAATTCAATGATTTTGGAATACAATCAATGCTTCCAAATATGGATGGTAGAAAGATCACGCAGTTTTAATAATACACTTTGTTGGAAGCTAACGGGAATGGTGACTTAAGAGGAACACCTGGTGTGTATTTCTTAAATAGGTGGCTGAGTAATCTGCATTTGGGAAAAGTTGCAGGTATGTGTGAATGGTAGGATTCTTGATTTCACCTCCTGGATACTGTATTTTGGGAAAGGGTGTCATTATTGTTGGCTTCTTGAAAGACAAAATCGAAGTGTCATAACAGGTAATGTCTCTCTCTCTCTCTTGTCTAACATCTATTTGCCTGTCCACTGCTCTTTATTAGTATTAATTATCTTGATGATTGCTTCTTTAACAGCAATTGTGTAAAATGTTTTCTGATGTTATTTGAGAAAGGTTGGCAGAAGGGGTGGGGGAATTCATTGGCCTTTAAATTTAGTTTAGTGCCAAGACACTGAAGGATTCTCAGGCTGTGGAGGAACTTGTGGGAGTGTTTCAGTCGACACACTAGGAACATCGTAAGAAGCACGCCCTGATACGCCACTGACAATAGGGCCTGGCTCTTAAATAGCTTTTCATTTCACTTGAACAGCACTGATTCCCACAATTTTGTCAATGCCTGGAAAACCCCTATTATTTGCCTGTCCCTGTATCTTCTTTACACACAGCCCACACAGTTTTTTGCTCTCTCTCTATATATATAAAAAGGCAGAGGACTGGAGGAAGGGAAGGAAAGAGGAAAAGAGAAATAAGGGAGAAGAAGAGAAATACAACAAATTATATATTAGTTGGGCACATTCCTTCACATGAAGGATTATATAAAGAAAAGTGGGTGGTTGGTATCCCCCGCTATCCACAGTGCTATATGTCCATGTAACACAATCACATCCTTTTGTTTCCACACTGGGATTATGCAGGGCTGGGAATCAAACCCAGAGTCTAGTACATGTCAGACAAGCACCAACTGAGCTTTAATCCCCAGTCCTAAAGAACACTTTGTTTTCATGTCACGAACTTTAGTTTAGTCACTGTCTTAGACACTGGAATTGAAGATGTAAGAAACAGCCAAGAAGTCTCTCTCAAAGACGGGAGATTTCAGAAAGGCAATCGCAGTGAAGTATGCTAAGCGCAGTGGTTGAGACAGGCAGAGAACCAAAGGATGTGCAATGACCCAGGAACAGTTAGCTCCAGGAGGTCTCCGGGAAGCACAAATGTTCACTCAAGCTATATCATGAAGTATGGATTAAAAAGGAAAGTGATGAAAGAATCCAAGATCACTCTATCAGGACTCAACTGAGACAACTGAGAGACAACCATTGATTCATTGTGGCTGGGTGAGTTTGCAGGGAATAAATCATGGGTGAGGATATTGGATGAGCAGCATGGATGCCAAACTTGGTATGGCTTGCTTCTGCTGGATTTGAAGGTTGAGCCTTTTTCTAGTAGCTATCTAGTGACTTTTCAAAAACAAGGGCAAAGATAAAGCATAGTATGAAGAAGGTGAGGGGGAAAAATCCACTCAGGTGATAGATATAGGCTGTCTTGACTTCTTTTCCTATTGTGGCAATAAATGCACCTTGACAAAAGCAATGTATGAGCTCGGGGTACAGTCCACCATGGTAAGAAGTAAGTCAAGGCAGCAGGAGCTTGAGGCAGCTGGTCACGTTGTATCCCCAGTGGGGAAGAAGAGAACAACCCAAAGTTCAAGTCCCCTTCTCCTTTTTGTACATACACGATCCCAACTCAGAGAAGGGTGCCACCCGCAGTGGGCATGTCTTTCCACCTCAGTTATTCTACTCAAGGTGCCCCATGGACATGGGCAAAGACCCACATTTCAGTGATTGCAGAGACCATATGTTGATGGATCACAGGGATCCAGAAGACATGAAGGAAAGGCAGTATTTTTTTTTATTCAATTGTGTGTGTGTGTGTGTGTGTGTGTGTGTGCGCGCGTGTGTGTAGAACCACGGGCAAATTTGGGAACCACCATGGACGCCTCCACCTCCTCCTTGTTTACTCTGTCCTGGGATTCACAGGCTCCTCCCTACCAGGACCAGAAGCACAAGCTGCCCCCTACTTCTGCCTGGCGTCTATATGTGGGGTCTAGGATCCGAACTCAGGACTTTCCGCTTGCAAGGCAGAGGCTTAACCCCTGAGCCACCTCTCCAGTCCCAAGGCAACATGTTTTAACATTGAGAGATGTTAAAAGAGGAAAAGCTGTACCAGTTTACACTCCCACTAGCAGTGAATAAGTGTCCCTTGAAACTGGAAACTTTAATATTGAGTGAGGTATCTCAGACACAGAAGGTTAAGCACCACATGTTCTTATATGCAGATGAATGAACTGATATTCCTGTCAATGTATTTGGATTGGAAGCAGTGTTAAGAGCCAGAAAATTTGAAAAAGACCTAAGAGTGGGAAGATGGAAAGAGATAGTTAGGGTGAAACCTTTTAAAGGGGAGATTTAGAATCCCAGGACAAGGGTGAGGGAGGGAATAATTGAAAAAAATACATAGTGAGGAATAAAGGGACGAGAGATAGGAAGGACAGAAGGACTTACAGAAAAACCCAAAGATTATGGGAAGCAACCCCAAAGAAACATCCTGTTAGCAATACATCAAAAATGTTTTTTTAAAGAAAGAAATAAGAATGAGCAGTCCCCAGGGAGAGGAGCATAGAATGAAGAAAATAAGGAAAAAAAAAAAAAAAAAGCCTGGAGCTGATCTGATCCACTTAGAACCCAGGGGCAAAATTATACTAGAAGTAACTGGAATGGGGCACTTCCTGATAAAATGTTGAACAGAGAAGTCTTTTTTTTTTTTTAATTTTTTTTTATTTATTCAACTGTGCGCATGTGCGTGTGTATGTGTGCGCGCGCGCGTGTGTGTGTGTCTGTGTATGTGTAGAACCACAGACGAATTCGCGAACCACCATGGACGCCTCCACCTCCTTCTGCCCCGGGATTCACAGGCTCCGCCCTACCAGGACCGGAAACGCAGGCCGCCCCCGCTTCTGCCTGGCGTCTATATGTGGGATCTGGGATTCGAACTCAGGACCTTCCGCCTGCAAGGCGGAGGCTTAACCCCTGAGCCACCTCTCCAGCCCCTGAACAGAGAAGTCTTAAAGGCCTACACACATTATAGTCTTACCTTGGCTCTTACTTTCCAAAAGCTGTCAGTAAGACCCTATTACTTAAGATGCAGCACAAATGGATTATAGAACATGGGCAAAATATATCAACTGGAACTGGTCTGAGGACTTCTTGCTGAATGGCTTACACATTACCAAGGAATATTGTAGAAGCTGCTGTGGGAGAGAAAGCTATAAGTTGAAATATAAATCATCATGGCAACAGGTGACCACCAGTGTAATAGTGGCATGAGCACCAAGGAGACAACCAACAGCTTTCTGGACTTTAGACTCACTTGTCAGAATGATATCCATCCATGTTACTGTAAAATAGAACAAAAACCTAAAAAAAAAGGAAGGAAATAAATCAATAGGGAAGGCAGCCAATAAACCTATAGGTAGGAAAACAGTATATCAAACTGCTCTTAGGCAGCTGTTATCATACCCATAGAATGGGAACACACAGTGGAAATTGTTGGGTCTAAAGCTGGAGAGTGAAGGGAGAGATGCACACATTAGTGGGATGGCCTAAAGAGAGGTAAGATGGTATACTACAGAGACCTGAGCCCCCACAGGAGTAGACAAGCCAGAGTGAAACCTGAAGTCCATAGACGCATACAGGTGGAAGGGTGTGATGAAATGGGAGGGAAAGGTGAAGGGAAGGGAGGGGAAGGGAGGGAAGCTGGGATGAATACTTAATATGCTTGTTAAAGTAGAAAAAATAAATAAAAATGGAAAAAATAAAGATTTGAAAAAAATAAAGAACGTACCTTCCACAATAAAAGAAGGAAAAATGATAGAAGCTCAAGGTTGAGTGAGTGATGGAGAATGAGGGTCGAGAGGATACTTACTGATCTTTGATTGGGCAACAGAGTATGTGGTGATAGCACCAACTGGAAAAAGTGATACAGTCAGAGATATCCCATAAGAGATTGACACATAGGAACTGTGGGGAAGATCAAAATATAAAGCAAAAAGAGCCAGTCAGAAAGAAAGAAAAACCAGGTATCATTACGATATATGTAGCCTCATCAAAAAAGATTTCATTCACATGGTGGGGACCAAAGAAGCTAACAGTTGGTTAGGGAGTGAGTGGGAGACAACGTCATGGCTCAGCAAGGCATCTGCTGTGCTGCTTGGCTGTGAAGAGAGAAAGTGAGATGGCACATTAGATGGTGGAGGGGTGATGTCAAGAGGACTGGAATGTGTTGACTTTATCATAAGATACAATTGTGCAAATATTAAACAGAGAAGTGAGACTAAAGGCAAAGATTAAAGGCAGAACTGATTAGGCAAAGTCACTGAGAAGAGGTGTAGAAAGAACATAGACCAGCAGATCTCCACAGGAAGGTGGTGGTTCTCCCAAGAGGAAACATATGGGACAGTTGGGTTCTCAGTGGCTGAGTTATTTACGGCCTCCATTTGGGAAGTGCCCAGGAGTGTGCTGTCCTTCAGGGGGGGGGGGCAGCGCAGTGAAGAATGGTCTCACAGCCCATACAATTTTCAGTTGCTTCAGCAAAATGGCAACTTTTTTAGAATGATCAGAGTCTGAAACTTGTCCCTTTCTACATAGACAAAAATAGTTTAATGTAGATTTCATTTGGACAAAAATTTCCAAAAACACAACCACTAGTCAAGGGATGACTGTGCATGTTTTATGGGATTTGGACATTTTAGGGGGACATATTTGCTGCTATTGTTCGAGTTCCACTATTGTGCACCTGTACCCATCTACATATTCATAACCATCACACAGCAATTACTCATTGTATGCAAACATTTATCTATCCACTTATGTATTCTAATATGAGTGCTGCCTGAGGATCTACATATTTAAATACACATTAATCTTTTCTTTATTTTATAATTAGGACATTAAATTAAATCACCGATTATGCATCTAGGCCAATATTTTAGTCTGTTTTATACTGCTGGAACAGAATACTAAAGACTGGGTGATTTATAATGGACAGAAATTCAGGTCTTACCTTTGTAGAGACTAAAAAAATCCAAGCTAAAAAATTCCATATCAAATAGGACCCCTTTGCCATGTGATTCCATAGAACAAGGACAAGAAAGGACATATGGGGGAGAGAGAAAGGGGGAAATAGAAGATGACGAACTCATCCTTTATCAGTAATCAACTCTCAAAAGAACTAAGCTATTTCAGGCCTTACATGTGCCACTTCTCAATTCTATTACAGTATAGCAGTAAGTCGTATTTATTTTTAACAGTAAAGGAGAAAAGAACTATTAAGTAGTTTTAATAATATCTGCTCATGGGGAGCAGGAGTAGCTCAATCAGTAAAAGGCCTACTATAAAGGGCTAGGACCCAAGTTCAGATCCCTAAGAACCCATGCAAAAACAGGGGATGGTTTCTTATATCGGTAACCCTAATGCTAAAGTTGGGGACAGAGATGGAAATAACATTTCTTTGTGTATTTCATTTTACATCCAGATTTCTTTTTTTATTCAATATTTTTAGATGAAAAACAGGGCAGCCATTTTGCTCATTGCTCAATTGTAGTTCTGGTAAACCTAGTCACATGTTCCATGAAGACCCTTAACTGCAGACTGGGGAGCACATGAAATGCAATGGCATGATTAGGGATTTTTCTCTTTAACTAAAATCTTGGATAGAATACCTCATTGGTTATGATGTTAACGAAGAAATGCCAGTGACATTTTTTGAATCTCTTAGGGAGAAACAAAGCTGTCCTCATTAGATGAATGTCTTGAGCATAAAGGACGCTCAGCCGTCTGAAATCACAGCACTGCTGTCTCCTGGGAAGACAGAGATAGAATAAAAAGCCACTTACTGGTTCATTCAGCATCAAGTTCTGTATTAAAGACAGTCAGAGCAAAACTTCACCTACTTCCAGGACCAAATAATCGCCACAGAGCGCCGATTTCTGAACACAAGGAGAGAGGGAAACCAGTGATTTTTCAGTGAATGACTTTCAGCATAACCTTACATCGGAAACTGAAAGAAAGCTAATAATAGCAAGGAGATTTCTCTTCTAGCTGGGGTTTTCACAGGATAATTACACCCTTGAGGATTAAAGGTATTATCTTGTTTCTTGCTGTGCAAGACCATGGAGCTGATTGTCTTTCAATTACTACCCGAGGCTGCTTCTCCAGCTCCAAATGTTCCATGGTGGGGAAGCGAGATTGGGTTGCAGGTGAAAACGTGTTTTATCTTGTTTCTTATCACATGGCTTGCATTTCCTAAGGATAGCATAGCAGTCACAAAAATCAGAGAATCCATTCACAAACTTTTAACTAAACCTTATTTCACCCCAGTGAATTTAGAACTGTTAGATTATCTATATGAATACACACGTGCGTGCGCACACGCACACACACACACACACACACATACTCTCTCTTGCTGTTAGTGTGCATGCTGTTGATAAATTCACAATCAAATGGCTTGGTTTACAACTGTCCATTTAAAATTCTTAGTTCAGCTTGGCAGAAGAATCCACACTAACACGAGGGTCTGAAGGAACTAGCCTCACCATGTGTACAGGATTGCTGAGAGAGGGGCAAATGCACTTGTCAGAGATCATGTCTGCCGAAGCAAACTGAAGAATGCCAACTTCCTTAGCCACTTCCCTCCATTTCATCCAACTGCCCAGAAATTAGTCCTCCTGCGGTAGGCTGGGCCTTCCCCATCAATTAGACTATCTCTTACACGCTTATTTAAAGCTTATTTCAACTACTAATCCATTATAGACATGCTCAGAGCTGCTGAAGACTTTAATTGTCAAGTTTACACTTGTATATAACATGTGCAGACACATGTTACATATATATGTATATATATGAAACAGATATATGTATGTATGTGTAATCATTTTCTCATAAAAAGAATCATAAAAAGCATATAAAATCCTTTCATTCATTTCCAGGAAACAATTTGCTTTCAGATGACATTTATACATGAAAACTATAATAGATTACTATTATGTTATTATTATTGCTGTTTTGTTGTGATGATCTTTGAATGTTCACAGTGCTTTCTACACAGCAGCTTGGAAACATCCCCTTCTTCATCTCCTTTATATAATTGCTTTTTTTCTATCCTTTGTCTTGTTATAACACTTAATTTTATGAACTACCTGAATTCATGCTGCATAATTAGATATTTAAAAGTCAATGAGCAATCACTCCCTTCTCTGGATGAAACAAAGCAGATATCCTTTACATAGACCCTTTTCACGCCCAGAATTTTGGAATGGTTCTGGTTAGAGGCTTTTGCGTTCTATTGTTTCTGTGAAGGCTTCTCCAGCCTGTTCATTCTGCCCCAGCTCCAGGAATGACATCATGCCAAGATTACACAGTCTCTCCCTCCACGCACATCAGTTCCCCTCCACTTAATCCCCAAGTGATACTAAATTGACTGCCTTTAAGGAATCAAGGACTCCTCAGCTGTTCACTACTATGGCTGAATTTTAAGGTTGTCTCCTGCCAGTTCCCAGGGCCCGTTAGAAACAAGTGAATCTCACCCAAGGGGCATGTGACCAGTTTCCAAGGCACATACCAGACTTTTCTTCTAAAAACAGATAGCAAGTTTCCTGCTGAGAATAGGTAAAGATTATTGACATTTTGTTTCTAAGAACTGTTTCTTAGAAACAATCTAAATTACCAGGTAAAGACTGAAGGAGGCGGCATAGCTGTAGCTGAAATATGACAAACATTAAACATTAAAACTTCTGGCTTGTATGAAAAACACAATTACGAATCCCCCAAGGAGTGGTGGAGGAGAAACATTGACAGGAGGAAAATGGCAAAATATTTTCCATATCATATTCTGCAGGGACTCCTCCTGATGCTTATGGTGTGAAATTTTGTAATCACCACTGGTTTACCTGCACCCTTACTGGTTCAGGGTTGCAGTGACTAAGACTAGAGCTACTGTTACAAAATATAAAGAATTGAGGGACTTACAAATATATGTTCATTCTCTCTAGTCTATGGTCTAGAAATCAAGGTGCATGTTCCTCAGACTATAGAAGAGATTTTATTTTTTACCTTTTTCTAACTTTTGGCTGCCCTTAGCACTCAGTGGCATCCTTTGGTTTGGAGACGTGCCACCCCAATCGCTACCTCTAACTGACACATGTCCATTGTCTCCCTGTGTTCATCTTCCTCTTCCCATGATGCTCTTTTCTCTTCTCTGGTTAATGTTATCAAAGCAATGCTTCATCTTACTCCAGCACAGTTTCATCTTAACCTAATGTATCGATGAAACTCTGTTTCCAAATCTGAGGTCACAGTGTAAGATGTTAGAAGTCAGGACTTCAGCATTATCTCTGAGAAACATGATTTAAATGATGACCTTTGCCTATTAATTTAGGTAATTACGGTAATTAGGTAATGACCATGGATCCTCAGGGAAAAGTATTTCATCCTGAGAGCAGGGGTGGATTGCATTGTTGGAGAGGTTTTATAAGGCATGCATCTTTATGAGAGTCTGCCATCTTTGTCTACACACAACGGTACACAATTGGTACACACAACATGTCATTGTCCTGGAGAAGGTTCTTTCTCCGTTTGCAGAGTGATCTATCAGAGTTACATTTGCACCATCAACCTCATGGCAGATCTAGCAGCAACACAAATGACCGAATGACTGCTGCTTTTCACCAAAGGCTCTCTGTCAAGCCAGAGGCAGTTTCCTGAAAGCACTGTAGAAACAGTGAATTCTCCAGTTCTAAATCTTTCTGGAGGGAGCCAGGTTTGCAAACAGTGCCAGTGTTCTCTACCCTGCTGTCCTCAGCTTGGTGCCCCAAGAGAGCCACAGGGAGTGTGTGGCTAATGTGTGTCTGTCCAAGGACTGTACCACACAGACATCCCCAGGACACTGGTGGGGCTTGGGAGGAAGAGCAAGGTCGGCTCTTGACATCTTAGTAGGCTGGGAAGTGAGACGGGCCAGTGTTGGCAGCTGGGAGCTATTGGGCTTCTGCCCAGGCCAGCTGCTCACCACTCCCTGGTGGCAGTGGCTTGGGTAACTCCTCTGACGCAGCAAGGGTACTGAGAGGGAGAAAAACAAGACCAGAGGGGTAACCCCAGGCAGAACCAGGGAGAGGCAAACTGTGTCAAACGTGCCTCACCCCATACTCCCTCCTAGTACCCTTTGGGCATTTTGTACCTCAGCCCTTCTCAACAATCCTTGCTCTCACTTGGCTAGCTCTCACATGGCATTAAGATTTAGGGCAGAACCAGAGTAAATCAAAAGGTTTTTTTCCCTTCATCTGTCAAGTTAAAGTTATAACACATTTACTTATATATGAATCTGAATTGTGTGAGTTGTGAATCAGGCATCGTCTCCTTGTGTTAGAGTGAGTCTTCTGATGTTCCAAGTAGAGGAGGTTGGCTTTCTAAATAGAAAAGTTCAAGAAAATCAGAAATGCAGAACAAAAAGCAGATGGGTTGTTTCAAAGTTACCTCTTATAGTGACAAAATGGCCTGCCTCACTGTCACAGTTAAGCACAGGTGTCAACTTGACTGTTGAGGGTTTTGAGCTCTGGGCATATTTTTAGAGAATTAGTGGTTGGGTTAAGCCCAGAGCAAGCCTGCAGGAGATTGTCTAGCTGATGGAGAAGACTCAGCCTATGGTGAGTTGGACTTGGCCCTGAACAGATGACTAAAATACTGAGAGCTGGTTAAGGAAGTTGGCGTCCTTTTGTACACTTAGCCAGACATGCTGATTTGGCAAGTAAAGATCGTCCCTCTCTCAGTCCATTATGTAGAGATGGTGTGGGCAAACTGCAACACTTAATGATAAATGGTTCCTTTGACCAACTGTCACAGTAGCTTAGCTTTGAGAAACTATCTGGTTCCAGAGCTCCATTTGATTACCTGGGAGTTGATGTGAATGACTGACTCATTTTATTTAGAACTGAGACTGAATGCAGGAGGCAAGACCAGAAGCACAGACCAGACCAGATCTGCCAAGATAAATTCTTTCAAACCTTCTTTCTGAAATTTTACTAAGCATGTAACATGGTACTCACACCACAGAATATGATCGGTTTAGGTCTGAAGAGGCATAAAAACTCAACAAGAAAGTCTTCTAAAATTATCTCACTTAAAATCTTACATAAGATAGTAAAATGGGTGGTGCAAAGATTGGGTCATTAAAACTGAGAAGTAAGAGCTGCTGTCCAAGTTCTTCCTTTTGCTGTGTTCCTTGGACTCTTTCTTTAAACCTCTGGTTTATTGATGGTGTGTTTCAGACCTGTGCTTTCATACCCAGCAGGATCGTCTAGACTCTGACTTCCAGGATCCTGTTTTTGGACACTTCACCGCTTTATCATCAGAATAAAGGCAGCAGAGCAGAATGAAAAGATTTCCCATGCAGAAAGTTGGAGGAGAAAATGCTTGGCATGCTACTGCTCCATCACTAATGATTTGACTATCTGCACAATTGCTTAGGGAAACAAGGCAGTTTTATTCTTCCTTATAATTTATAGGGGGCAGTTCTTAATGCAGCTTGGAGGAAAGCTTATACCAGCACTAGGAGACAACAGAACTGACCATACCATATCTACAGGGATTTCTGGGAAAGGGACAAACCTTACTCGCCAGACAGCAAGTCAGCCAACAGTATGCCAAAGAATGCTAACTAACTGCACCAGATTCCTCCATCTCATCTACCTACAGGGCTTGCTCAAAGGCTTTTGCCTTAACTACCAACTCTTCACAAATGTGCATAGAGGTCATCCTTCGATTGTCAAGTTGACACCTATGTATTTAACTAGAATAGCCACCATCTCTGGCTTCTAGAGCTTCAATGTTGGGATTCCAGCTCTATAACAGATCATGGAGAAGTCAGAGGAAATAGCCAGAGTGGGCAGGGAGAGGAATAGCACTTAAAGAATGAGTTTGTTGAAAAAAAGAGCTGGGCATCCTCTCCGAGAGGAGCTGCCGAGTCTTTTGGTGGCTCTTTGCTACCCACTCATGTTGGAGCTTCTTCTTGAAGCTCTAACTCGCTGCCCTCCCACACCCTTCACACAGGGTGACTCAAAGTACCCAGCTTTAGACTGGGCCTTACGCCCATATAGATCCAAACTGATGTTATAGTTGTAGGCACCACGTTACCAGCCCAGGCTGTTAAAATGGAGCATTGTTCCTCAAAATACCCTATTCGTTGTATTTCATCTCATCTGCAGAAATGAATCACTGAAAAGCCATGCTTTTGGCACGTCTTTAAAGTCCAAGGAAACAAATTCCCTCAAGTGAATGTGCTTTTCTTTACTTCTTTGTAAGCCAGATGCACCTGAATTCAAGATTGTTCCACTTCTACACATCTGCCATAGTTTGTAACTTCTGAATCACTTAAGAAACTCAGGATCTAAAGTTCCAAACTACTGCTTTGAAGCAGCAGAGATGTGAGGGGGCTGGGAGAGGTGGGAGGGAAGAGTAAAGGACAACTCTGCAATCGTGAGCAGGAGGTGTCTTCAACTCCAGAGCCCACCTCAACATCTGAAAGGCCGAGCACACTTACAAGTATTCATATCCAAGAAGTGGAGGCTTTCTCTCCTTCTGCTATGGTCACATGGAAGGTTGGTGTTCAGAAAACAGTTCCCCAGTGTGCATGCTCAGCTGCAAAAGCCTCCTCAGAAGTCAGACCTCCAACTTTCTCTACCCCCGTTGCTTTTTCCCCCTTAGTCTTCCATTCCAAGGCAAACGGGGGAAAAACAACTTCTCTGAAGTTTGTTTATTTATCTGCAGAGCAGATCTGACAGTACAGAGGGGAAGGTGGGAATATGATTGAAATAAGAACATACGGGGCCTGGAGAGATGGCTCAGGGGTTGTGACTCTGTCTCACAAGCAGAAGTTTCTGAGTTCAGATCCCAGGTCCCACATTAAAACAAAACAAAACAAACAAAACAAAACAAAGAACATACAACCTTTCTCATACTGCATCTTCGAACCAGTGAAACTATCAAAATGTTTCCTCTTACAACATATATATAGCATATTATTTTGATAAAAGATTTTTGAGAATACAGACAAAATCATGTCGATTTTAATTCCCTAAACTTTGACCCCAGATAATCTCATTGGCCAATTTCAAGATCAAAAATTAAAAAGAAAAAAAGATAACCTGACACATGGTCTTCCAGTGGTCAACTCTCAAAGTAAAGGGAAGCCATATAGGATTATATATTCATATGTACATATTGTAAGTCACTTTCTTTTTGCTGTAGACAATACTCAGATCCAGGCAGAAATGGAGAAAGAGGTATTTATTTGGCTTACAGTTCCAAAGGTGATATACCCCATCGTGGCAGGAACTGTACAGCAGAAGGCATGGTTAATGACAGATGAGAAAGGCTAGTTCAGATCACTGCAGTCACCAAGAGGCAAAACAAGTACAAGAACAAGAGAGCAGAAACCACCCAAGCTCAAGACCTGCGCCCTGTAACTTGCCTTCCTTCAGCGAGACTCTACATCTTAAAGGTGACACAACTTTACCAAAAATTAACATCAGCTAAGGATTCAAACTCAACTCACATTCAATGTACAATGTACATATGTATATATGTACAAATGTACAGGTGCATGCATAAGATCTATGAGACCTACATAAGATATAGGTAGCAAGTTAAACCTCTATATAAAGAAGACTTCTGGTGCTAATCATGCCAAAATCGTAAATAAAAATCCTACTTAGCTATTCCCATTGCATTCACAGAAAAACACCATTTTATTCTTAGATCATAGTCTAACATCAGAGGGGTGTCTCATTAACTGCTGGTCTGGAGAAGAGGCAAGCAGTGTTGTGTGAATAGCTCATCCAACCGATAGGGAAGGCAGAAGATATTCTGTGGACTGTGAGGATCATCTCTGACTGGGACAGCATGTTAGGACAAGGGGTTAAGTATGCATTAATGTCCTATTCTAGCATCAAATCTGTCTCTGGCCAGCACATAAAGAACCAGCTGGGCGGCTACCACCAGATTTCCACTTACGGGCTTGATGCTTAACGCATCATTCATTTAATATTAGACGTTTTAAACTATGGCCAACTTACAAAGACCTTTCTCCATGTCTGACTCAGACAAGAAGCATGGGAAACCAAAGCAAGACACGACTTCAGCTGAAATAAATTTAACTACTCACTATGCTCTTTACCCACAACTGTCAGCACTTCAAAGAGGCCAGAAGATCTCAATTCTCCAACGAGCTGAGCCATACCAGTGCCTGCCATTGCTGGTCCAACAGCATGAGTTCAGGAGATGAAGATAAAAGCAGTTTAGATCAGCGTGTGATGAGAACGTGAAAGGGCTCGTGCGTTTGCGAGGAAGAAGTCATCAGCAGTTCTAATTTCAGAAGATTCTATGACTGTAGAGATCTGTTGGTGGTCTTGCCCTGTATTCTGCCTAGGAAAATGTTCCATGACCTGTCATTTTTCCATGTCCGGCCGGTACCCTGGGTGTTCACCCACCCCCCACAGGAAGCACACATCTGGATCATACACCAGATTGTTGACCAGCTCAGGCAGCTTGCCATTGGAGGGTGTCAACCTTGATCCGGAGTGATAGAGGCGGTTTACCTCAATTACCCTTGGTGCTTCCTGGATCAAAGTTTCAGACTCTCTTTAACTTCATTAATAATGAAGAAAGGCTCTCTGCTGTGGAGCTCAATGACACTGATGAGTTTTATTTTTGTGTTTCAGGATTTCTTTTTCTCCTGTCATTCAGGAAAGCTATTAGATAGCACCGGAAGATGTCAATGTAAACCTCCCCCGCCCCCTGGGTCTTCTGATCCTAGCTAGGAGCAGTTTGAAGTTTGCTGTAAGGCATCAGCTTGGGGAAAGCAGCCAAGTTTCCAGTCATCCACCCAGAACCACATGGCTGAGCCCCTGCTCAGAGAAGGGGAAGACTGTATTGTGCTGGCAATGGGGAAGCGCAAGACCATTGGGGTCCCAGGCTCCCCACTGTGGCTCCAGCTTAGATGCTCCATCAAGAACCCATAGATCAAAATGCCCCAAATCCAATCCATCAAGGAATTGCTGACCACCTAATCTGCATGGTGAAGTCACCCCAGATTTGGGGATTCAAAGTCTTGCAGCTTAAAAATCAGCCACCCTTAAAATGAGTGTAGGAACTAACAGAGGCAGTTGATGATAGCAGAAGGTAGCAGAAGGGTCTGACATTTGAAAAATGTTGATCCAATTGGTTGAGATATTCTGGGGGTCAAAATAGCCTTTTATTTATTTTTGAACACCCAGCACCTTTCAGCACACACACGGCATACATCTCACTTCCGGGAAACTCTTAGCTTTTACTTTCTGATGAAGGGCAGTGCACCCTGAGGGCATATGAGTGATGCCCATTTCAGCACCATTATCCCATATCCTGCCCCCACTACCTGTAGTGGCTGACATTTAATGTGGCCAGAACCACAAGTGTTTGTTAATGCCATCTGGCTTAACTAGTGGATAAAGGCATGCAAGAGCAGAAT
This sequence comes from Typhlomys cinereus, assembly GCA_023101885.1. NCBI lineage: Eukaryota > Metazoa > Chordata > Mammalia > Rodentia > Platacanthomyidae > Typhlomys > Typhlomys cinereus. Next base: position 967,439 of record JALPQD010000003.1, on the reverse strand, counting down.
CACTGGATATGGGTATCATTTTTTTTTTTTCCTCTACGGCACCATTGACAGAACTTTTCTCTGGCCTGGAGTCTGACGATAGAATCTAGGTGCTTAATTTCTTCTCCATTCAGTCACATGCATGTTTCACGTTCAACCATCTAGCCTTCCATAGGCAGCACCCTGAGTCCCTCCATCTCTCCTTGGGGACTCTATTAACGTGAAAGGAAAGGTTAGAAACAATCATTTATCGTAGAGGATTGTTCATCCTGGCAATGAATTATCATAAATATATCTGTATCCCTACCCTATACAGATTTCCAGATGGCCACTGAGAAAGAGAAGTGTGATTATGAAACTCTATGTAAGACAGAAGTCATTGATGCAAAAAAAAATTCTCTTGAGCAGCTGACTATGAAACGTTAAAAAGAGCTAGAACACCACATGGTCAGTTGGCATGAAGTACGTACTAAAGACGGCATTAGCAGAACCCCAAGAGTTTTGCATCACACAGTTTTGCAAAAGTTCCCTTATTTGAACCCTCAGAGAAAGAAAAGACCTAATCAGAAGGACGGAAAGAACACAGGCTACAGACCGATACATGTCTGTGGTTCCCAAGGCTTTTCAAGTCCCTGAAACAAGTCTTGTGAGACATTTTGGAACTCTCTACTCTTGGATTTCATGGGATTCCCCTAACCTTTATTTAAAACTCTTCCCTTCTTTTGCTTTTTTGGTTTAAGCTTGTTTAAGTTGTCTCAGGTCTTTTTGAAATGAACTACTTGATTCTAAGCTAAATTATACTTGAAAGGATAATTAACAGTGCACGGTGCTCATAAAACAAACCTACACACATCAAGGTCGTTGTGGAAGTGTCATGCATATGGTTACCAGACTTTACTGAGAAGTCTTATCTAACATCCATTGCCTCTTTCATATGCAATGGTTTCATTTTGACAATAAATATATTGTCACTGAAGTCAGAAGATTCAAGGTGAACAGCTAATCCTTCATAGTAAAAACTAAATTGAACAAAAATGGCTTCCTATAAAAATAATGGGAAATGTTTTTCCCAAAAAGAATCTCCTATGGCTCTGGCCTTCCACAAAGGTACCCAAGCATGGCTTTAAAGACATGGAGCTTGCATCATTCTTCTCGGTCTCTGGTAGTCAGGTTGCTGGTGAATGAAATGAGGACGAAGGGCTGGGGAGATAGCTTTAGGCCTTGCAAGCACCCGAGCTCAGATCCCCAGATCCGACTTAAACATACCAGGTTAATAGGGCAGGAGCCTGCAATTCCTGTTCTGGGGGTGGAGCCTGGAGACCCCAGAGCAAAGCAGTAAGAATGTAGACAAATCCAGAATGATTGGTGATGTCACCCTTGGGCCTCCGCAGGCGCACACACAAGCAAGTGCCTGCTTGAATGCATGTCTGCAGGCACATATGCAATAAACAAACAAATTAATTAATTAAACCAAGGAGTGAGTAATAGTACTCTATCATACTTTCTTCATTGGAGAGCTCAAACATTAAAGTCTCCCCTGGAGACTCATAGAGTCACCAAATCTGGTTGGCAAAATGGCAAATGTTTAAGGTTCCATAATCTCTGAAAATCAATGTTTTGTAATCACTGCTCTTGGATGACTTTGTCCAATTGGATTCTTTTCCTCTTGGAAAAGGACCAAAACAAGGCTGGAGAGATGGCTCAGGGTTTAAGACTCTGCGTTGCAAGCAGAAAGTCCTGAGTTCTGATCCCAGAACCCACGTTAAAAAAATAAATGCTGGCAGCCTGCATTTCCGGTCTTGGTGGGTGGAGCCTGGAAGATCCCAGAGCAAAGCAAAAAGGAGGTAAAAGCAATCAAAGATGATTCCCGAAGTCACCCTCGGTCCTCCACAGTTTAAAGAACAAAATAGCCAAACAATTCTGCCCAGTGATTCTCCAGGCTGAGAGACACAATAACAAGATTTCTTTGAAAATCCAAGACCATGTAGAAACATAGAAAAGTTGGCTCTCTGGTTCCAGCCAGCAAAGTTGCAAGTGAATGAATCCCACTGTTGGCACTGCCTAAGGTTGAGGACCCATCCCAGTGCCTCTTCAAGTCTTTTGAAATTGAAATAGCGCCTGTTTGATCTTTCTGCCCAGGATCTCTGGGGTCTCCATATAGATTCTAAGTGAAGTGAGGCAAACTACAGTGGGAGGCTTCCCCGGCAGCGCAGGACTTACGGTGTGGAGAAATGGAGGAAAACCGTGCTGGACACGCTTCCAAGAAGCCCGGAGGGGCTACACCCAACCCTGCTATTCTCCCCAAATTTACTATGGAAATAGATGGCTGCTGCTTTTCAGGAAAGGAGGAACAAAAATGACTGGAGACAACATGCATGAGCCTAACTCTAATGTTTTTTTTAATATATATTGTGTGTGTGTGTGTGTGTGTGTAGCTCTGGGATTTCCCAGGCTCCACCCACCAGGGCCGGAAGCCGAACTCAGGACCTTCTGCTTGTGAGGCAGAGTCTTAACCCCTGAACCATCCCTCCAGTCCCACGAATGAATATTCTTCTACTTAGAAGAAATCATCTTCAGAGTCCTATGCCATCGTAGGTCCTCGCTCCCCCCCAGCACTCACTTTTGTTAGCCCATAGGACTTGAGCACGAACTTTAAGTGACAGAAGATGACATTCTCTCGGGGGTGTTGTCCTGAGATCCCGCTAACCCTTTTCTAGGTTTGGCCTGCACCAGCAGCTCTGCCAACTGCTGTACGTTTTTCTGCGGCTACACAGGGGTGGTGTAGACTCTGCCCACAGAAGAATCTAAAATGGGCCCGTCCATTAGTGAAGTCGAATTCAAAGTCGTGCTTTGTCAAGCCTGGAATTCATGTGCTCCCTTCTTAACTACCTGTTATATCTGACTGCTTGGTCTGTCCCAGTGTCAGAAGAACAGTAAGCAGATGAAATATTGACCTGAAATCCCTGGAGGGACTGGAGAGATGATGGCTCAGGGGTTAAGACTGGACCCCCACATAAAAATACCAGGGGCCTGTATTTCCAGCCTGCCCTGAAAGGCAGAGCCTGGGAAATCCCAGAAGAAAGCAAAGAGGAGGTAGAAGCAATCCAGGCTGATTTTGAATATAAATCTGATCAGATTGTCAGACTCTTGAGAAGTTAGAGCTCAAAAATTACTTGTTGATTTCCAAACTCAAGGAAGGTTTGATATCAAAATTCAAATCTCCTTCTCATAAATTAAATTCCAGAATCCAAAATTCTTCAGGTAAAGTTGAAAAGCCCTCCTGGGAAATTTCTTATTTTGCTTAGTATGATAGTCAATCCTGCGTGTCAACTTGACCACACCTGACATCAACTAAGCAACTGTCAGACCAGCTGAAGTGAATAATATATTTGCAATACAAAGACCAGCCCTAGATATGATTGGAACCTCCCAGTAGCAGAATCATAAAACAGAAGAGCTTGAAGAGACTCTCTTGAGGCTGTACTAGAAAACTCTTTTCCTAACCATAATAGGACTTGCATGACCTGCGCAATGACCGACATATCAATGACCCCCCCCCAAAGTCTAGCATGGATCACAGGCACTAGGATCCTTAGAGGCAAGGGATTAACAGTCACAATAGGGTTCCCATACTAAAGGGGAGCATAAGAAAGAACTCTAGGGAATGCTACTGAGTCCTTACACCTCATTAGAGTGGAGGACCCAGAGGGAAGTTTGACATTTACACTAAAGGATGTTCCAGGGATTGGGAGAGGAAAGAGGGGGACACTGGGAGAAAGGGAGGGAGGGGGTGAAAGGAAGGGGAAAAGGGGGGAGGAAGTAAGGGGGTCCGGGGAGGGGTGGATGGAGGGAGGGGACCAGGTACCTATTAAGTTCGTATGAGTGGAAAAATAATAATAATATAATAATAATATAAATAAAATTAAATTTATAAAAAAATAATAATAAAAAGAAAACTCTCTTCCTTTCCATGGCCTGGCTTCTTCACTTCTTCAACCCTCCAGCCCTCCGAGTCCTCAAAGTGACTAAAGACTCTCCAGGAATTCTCCAGCCTTCAGCCGTCACCCACTGGGTGCTACTGATAGCCATTGTTGGACTACCTCAGTCATATCTAGTAAGCCAATTCAATAAATTCCCTTTTTACATATATTCATTCTGTTGATTCTGTGGCTCTAGAGAACCCTGACTGACACACTTAGTATCCGTGAGAGTGTGACTAGTTTCTGAGTGATGTGGTGAAGAGAGAGAAACGATTGTTGATGTCAGGCTCCGTAAGATGCAGGTCAGTCCATGCGGCTTGCTGGGAGTTCATGACCTGGACTCTTAACTTCGCCGTTGGGAAATCCTCTTGGCAACTTGCTTTGTCTTGTCATAGAGGGAATACATCTCTATGTCCCTGCTTCCCCTTAAGAGTGCCTTTTCTCTCTCTCTCTCTTTCTTTCTCTCTCTCTTTCTTTCTCTCTTTCTTTCTTTCTTTCTTTCTTTCTTTCTTTCTTTCTTTCTTTCTTTCTTTCTCTCTCTCTTTCTTTTTCTCTTTCTTTCTTTCTTTCTTTCCTTTCTCTTTCTCTCTCTCTCTCTCTCTTTCTTTCTTTCTTTCTTTCTTTCTTTCTTTCTTTCTTTCTTTCTTTCTTTCTTTCTTTCTTTCTTTCTGCTTTTGGTTGAGTCATGTATTTTTTTCAGTGACAGAAATATGGAACTAAGACATGAGCAAACATTCAGTGAGCCAGATAATAGCGTAGGTACTTTACATAGAATATCTTGTTAGTTCTCAATCCTGGATAAACAAATGAGGAGAGCAAGCAGGGAGAGATTAGAGAGACCTGGGGCAAAGCCGCAGAGTTCACAGGAATTGCTGTTTGGCTTCCTTGCTAAAGCTGCTCCTGATAGGCTAGGTTGCTTTTCAAGCCAGACATTTTCCAAGAACGGTATATGTCTCAGGTACTTTTGCTGTTGCTATGATAAAATACCCTAGCAAAAGCAACTTGTGAGAGACAAAGCATTTCTTCTAGCTCATAGGTTAAGATACTGTGCACCACAGCAAGGAACTAAGGCAGCAGGAATTTGAAGAGATTGCTTTTCTTCTTTCCTAACCAGAATAATCTCTACTTTTCTTGTCCTATTTTCTCTGCAAGCCCAAAGTCCATCTCTTCTTTTTCACGTCCCCTCACCTGAGAACGGATGGGAATCTCATTGCTTTCTTTGTCATTTTCGTCACTTCTAGAGAACGTTTGCTCTTCTTTTCTAATAAAGTTTAAATTGTGTGGCCTATTGGTAGGAAAGTGCTTAGGTCTGAAAACTGCTGGAGAATTTTACTTCTTACTCTTAACTATTGCTCTGAGACAGCATTCAAAGTCAAACAACTTAAGGGAGAAAGGGAGATTTATTCAGCTTACGGTTCCAGAGGGGAGCAACGGTCTTTCATGGCAGCAGTGACATGAGTGGGGGCTGAAGCTGGAGGCAGGCTAAGTCATTGCAAACATCCTAGGAGAGTCTCTCTTCTTCTCAGTCTTCTGTTCTGTAGTTCTTTTTATCTGGTCCACTACTGGGAGGTTCCAGTTAGTCTCGGGAGGTTCCAATTGGATCTAGGACTGGTCTTTGCATTGAAAATGTACTGATCCAGATAATCTCTTCAGGTAGTCTCACAGCTGATCTTGGGTAATGCCAGGTGTGGTCGAGTTGACACCCAAGATTAACCATCACACTTACTTAACTCCCTCTCAAAGCAGAGGCCTTATTGATATTTCCAGTTTATTTGTAGCCGTTGGGACTTAAATACCAAGCAGTGATTCTGCTTTGGCAGATTCCAGATTTTTCCAGCAGTATTTTCCCTGCAATTTTCTGTTGCAATCCTGGGTTATGTCTGCGGGAGGGGGGAGGGTGAGTCGTGTTCTCTGTTGTCTTTCCTCTTTCGCTTTGGAAAATATTCAATAGATTTCTAAAAGCTCTGTTTCCCACACTGGCACACATCTTCATACTAATTTCTGAATAAAGTTCCTGTCTTCACACACACACACACACCCTTCTGGCCTGTTGTCATTTAATTGTAAAATGTCCTCCACAGGGTCTTCTGCTTGAACCCTTGGTCCCCAACTGGTGGTACTGTTTGTGAAGGGCATGGGACTTTAGGAGGCAAAACAGTCCTTTAGGCTACAAGGTTTTGCAGACCAGTCTCATTTCATATTCTCTCTTCTCTGCTTCCTGACTGCTAATGCAGTGTGATGAGCCATTCTCAAGTTCCTGCTGCCTTGTCTTCTCTACCGTGATGGATGCTTTCCTCTGAAAATGTAACCAAAACTCACCCTTTTTTCCCTCGGGTTGCTTTGGTCAGGGTTTTGAATCACAGCACCAGAATCATATCCGAGACAGAAATTTGTGCTGTGAGGTGGCGTCCTTCCTGTGATAAACCTCACCATATGGTTTGTAGGTTTTTAGAAATGATTTGAGGGAGAAATATGAAAGTTTGTAACTCTGGGTTATAAAAGACCTTCACTGTTCTAAGCACGGCTGAATGAACCATTCTTGTGGGAGTTCAGAAGGCAAGACAGTCAAGGAGAACGAGGACCATAGAACTCTGTGGGAACTGGGCTAGAAGTGTGATTCAAGGTGCATTCTGGAAAAAACAAATCTGGCCATATTCTGCATATGCCCTGAAAAACAAAACCTTATACCTACATTAAAAACTGTATGTGAATGCTTGTAGCAGTTTTACTTACATCCTCTTTACTCTTTAAATGGAAGAGTTCAGTGTGCCTCTTCTTGTGATTGGATACGCAAACTGGTGCATGATGGTATGGTGATCCACATGTCAGCCAAATGCCAGTTGTGCCACATTGACTCCAAAGTTTACTTGCTATATGGTGCCACTTTTTTTTGAAAACTTGTTCTGTAAACAATTATCATACATGCAAGTATAAATATACATACGGGAAAAGGAGAGGTAACAGGGATAGAACTCACTAAGTGGCGGCTTTTAACAGCTGAAGGTGGAGTCAATGCCAATCAAACACTGCTTTCATCTTAATTTCAAAAGTATTCAATGATACCAGCATGCTTTTGGCAGCAAGATTTAACTTCAAACGGTTTGGAGGTTATTAAATTTTCTCTAGCAGTTCTATCAATAATCAGAAATTCCCTAGAGTATTCCAAAAATGCAGCTGGGAGTGATTGGTTTCCAAGTTTCAATGAGGCTCAATCGCCTATGTTTGGACAGGTGTGTGATTTGTTCTGGATTAAAGCTATGCCAAAAGAAGCCAAGCCCTTTTTTGATCTTTATGGGAAGGAGGAAAAATAAAAAAATCTCAAGTTGTGGCTATCAAATCACTTGGAGTGTTGGTTTGAAGTAAAAATGTGAAAGCAAATTCAATGTAATGAGTTTTTCCTAAAATTCAATTGCTGAGGACCGGGTGACAGATGTCAACTTAGCAAATGAGAGCAGAGCCTTTAGGAATACCTATGAAGAACTGTTCAGTTAAGGCAAGCCTCTGAGCAGGTGTGTAGGAGATTATCTCAGCGATGTGGGTAGACCCAGCAAGCTTGTAGTAGGTGGGATCATTTCCTGGGCATGTGGAAAGAGCTGGTTGAGTCCACACTGGCAAGCTAGAAAATATGCCTCTCTCTCAGTGATTCCTGCAATTATGGTGTAGTAAGTTATGACTTCTAAGGCTGCTCTGAATTCTCCTGCCATCATAAGGAACTGTAACTGAGAAGCATGAGCAATCGTAAGCCCTGCTCCCCTATGTTGTTTTTAACAGCAACAGACCGTATGTCAGCCTAAGACAGTTTTTATATGAAACCAGAAGAGAAGGTTGTTGCTGTGGAACTAAGACAGGCTGCTTCTTCCTCTGTTTTCTTCTTTTTGATACTTGAATGGCTTTTATGTATGAAACAACGGTGACAGTGATACTGTCCATGTCACTGTGATAAAATGAGTGACCACAGCAGCCTAAGGGAAGGAGGAGGGTTTACATGGAGTCATGTGGAGAAGGCATGGCAGAGTTAGTACAATGAAAGCACAAAGCAGAGGGGCGCCACACCTCAGCTAATGAGGAAGCGGAACGCGCCAACCTAAACCAGTAAATAAACCCTCATGTGTCTTTGGCAGCACATTTCTACCTAGGCCATTTCCTAAACCCCCAAACAGTGCCACTAGGAGGTGAGAGGAGGCCAATGATTCAAACACACGAGCCTTTTGGCAGACATTTCACTTTCATTTTCAAACTGCAACTGAGTGATAATGGGTGATTTAAATATATGTATTTAAGGGCGGAGAGATGACTCAGGGGTTAAGACTCTTCCTCTCAAGCAGAAGATCCTGAATTCTGATCCCAGGTCCCACTTAAAAATGCCAGGCAGAACCAGTGGTCTGGTCTGCACTTTAGGATGGAGCCTGGGAAATGCCAGAACCAAGCAAAAAGAAGGTAGAAGCAATCCAGGATTGGTGCTTCACAGGGACATATAGTACCCTCTGATATGATGCACATGTGGACACACATGTATACATAAAAATAGAAATACATACATACATACATACATATATATAATTTTAATGACTTTTTTCAATAAGTCTTACATGCTGATAGACTCATTCTCTGACCCTCACTTATTCTTTGATTTTCTCTGTCACTTGTCTTTGTTTGTCTTTTACCAGTCAGGGAAATCCAAGAGCCTAACTGCTAAGTTAAGAACAGAGCTGAGCGTGTTGCATGTCTGTGTCACTGGGCAGTGAAATGGAATCTAATCTGCCAACAAGCCTGAGAATGGATTTAGGGGCAAAGACTTCAGCCCCTTAATCCAGCCTCCAGCTGAGGTAAAACAGCACAATCTCCTGGTAGCCACATGGCTTCTATTCACTCTGCATAGTCCTCAATCTCTGCTCAAGCTCTCACTCCGGTTGACTTCAGTAAGTGCAGCAGGCCAGCATGTTTTGGAAATGTTGGGAAACTCACCAGGCATTTCTCAAATTTCAAGGACTTGCTCAGAAGTGCTGGATTTAAATAACTAAAATCTAGGTTTTGAAGGTCACACATTTTTCCCCATGAAGGGTGGAATTCACACTCCTTTGGAGTCATTGCTCTTACATCCTTTCTGCCTGAAGAACAAACAAAACAGTCCCAGCCCCATCTAGGCTACGTCTGGGTTGTGCCTTAATTCTAGGCTCAAAGCAGGATTTGAGACCCTTCTTTTGTGTGGCTTTATAGCTTTCTCCGCCTAAAGGGCCCTTCAAGTGTTTAAGAACATATGGCTGTCTCCACACTTATGGACTCCCTTTTGAAGGCATTGTCTGAGTCTAGTGTGTTCCCCCAATACTCTGTAGAAGGTTGTATTTGTTTGTGCCACCTGATTGAGATTTTCCAAGTTGTTATACCATGTCACAGACTAAAGAAATTCAGAGTTGGTAAGCAATACTTGCCAACTATCATTTGGCTAGTGCATTAGAATGAATCTAAATATATCCTCAAAATATCTTGGGAAGGCTCATAATTACATATTAATTATTTATGTAAGCAATAATACCAGTTATTTTGATGTGACATTTGTCACAGTGGATTTTTTAAATTATCATTCTTAATAAGCAGCCTGGGGAACTAGTTATTTTTGGGGGAGTTTTCTTAAACAGCTCTGTACCTCTTTACCCACACACCTACCTCTGTCATTCAATGTCTGAATTACAGAGTAGATACACAAAACTTGCCCTTTCATTTCAGATGGTACCAATAAAATTCTGGTTGAGGGTCACTAAATTGAATTGTAAAAACATTCATTAGAATGATATTTGGATCACTTCTCAGGCCTTTTGGCTAAGATCAAGTGTAGAATAATATTTGGATAAATTCCACTTCAAGGAAAATACTAGATAGTATGTCTTTGGTTAAATGTGGGATTACTTATTCATTGCTGTATATAACAAATTATCCCAGAACACAATGCTTCAATAACACTATAGTCCCTGGATCTATGGTCCAGGAATCCAGGAATTTCTTGGTTGACTGTGTCTGTTTCTAGGTCTCTTAGGGTATTATAGTCATGTTGTTAAGGCTGTGGTATCATCTGAAGGTCAGATTGGGAACTGAAGTCTTTGTACCCTGTCCAGGACCACGAACCGGCATGAACCCAAACTACATATGGGAAATAGGAGTGGGAGCCAGAGGAATTCAAAACCAGGCTTTGGGTTAGAGGGAGCTAGGATGTCCCTCATCGTCCAAGTTGATTTTATTTTTAGTAAACACCAGAATATATAGGAAAAACCCAGAGGGTCAGCAGGTTAAATTCTTTACAGGATCATTTTAAGCAAATACATTGTAAAAGTTACTTAGGCTAGCAAGAAAAGCAGAAGTGATACCTACTTGTGTGACAGACAGGTGTCTTTAGCTAGAGCAAAAGACAGGGGTGACACCTGGTTGCTAAAAATGGATGGACAATGAATGTGACAATGAATGTCTCTAGGCAGAGTTACCTGAGTACTGTGACTATGTACATAACCTTGTGATCCATAGATTAACATATTTAATGGTCTCAAAATGCACATGGAAGAAACTGCAGGGAGAACATCTTAGCATTGCCAGTCTTGACAAGAACAAAAGCAAATCTGATTGAGAACAAACAGGAGGCAAATTCAAAACTCTCAATGGAGAGGAATCTGTCTGCAGCTGCCTATCTAGACGCTAATGCATTAATCTCTAAAGAGCAGATTTAGGCCTTGGCGCCCCCCACCACGCAAGTCCATTCTCATGCTTGTCGGCAGTCTGAGTTCCAGTGCGCTCTGACAACCTCTGTTCCTTATAGACTGCTGACTAGAGAGCTCCAGCTCCCTTGGCTGAATCCCATAGTGTTCTCTCCATCGGGTACCTAGCATCCTAACAAGAATCATAAGGCAAGAGAGGTTGCGCAAGGAAGAGACATTGTCCTTTGTAATTGTATTATAGGTGATTTTTCAATCCTTTTGCTGTATTGCGATCACTGGAAGACAATCATAATGTTAAGCCCACATCTTAGGAGAAATGATTATGCTGTGGTATGAGTACCAGGAGGTAAGGATCATGGGTGACCATCATAAAGATGCCTATCACACTGGCAAATCTGATTGTCAGCGAGAGAAGAAAAAGTTAGTGATTGTTGGTCAATGAGCCTAACCTGCAACCTAACTTTCCTGCTTTGGTAATGTGTCTGGGGGAGTCAGGAGGGAATGTATCCAGGATGTGACTGTTGTCTCCAGTTACAGTTATGAAAAGTAAGATACTTAAAACCATTGCTCTGAGGTCCACAAGACACAAGGCTGTAACCTTGATATTTGGGGAGATGAGGTATGGTCATCAATTCGCTCTTGCACATGCAGTGAATTGTGACCTCGGAGACTACAGTCAGTCATACCCCAGTTCTCCTGGATAGTAGTAACTGGAAGGTTTCATAGTACTTCTGATTTGGTGAGCTATCAACTAAACTATGGTCACATGAGTGAGTTGATACACTATGATACCATATCTTATCCCAAGCTGGAAATGTTAAGAGGACTTAGTATACTTTGCTAAATTTGCTAATTTGTCAAATTGTTAAATTTGACAGTTTAGGATATTTTGTTTGTTTGTTCTTGCTTTCTCTGAAACAAAGAGAACACAGAAAAACTCACCTAGCAAGCAAATGGTGTTAGTTTTAAAGGCATGGTTCCCTTTCATTGACTACATATCATTATTTTAGTAATAGAAGGATTTTCATTTGGAAAAGTCATTTAAAGTTCTAGGATCCCCCTTTACCTAAAGACTCTGTTTTAGTCATATGTAGTATTTTCGGAAATCTCAGATGAATAGCTGATGACTCACAGATGTGTCTGTTTTAGATGCAGCATTTCCAGTATGTTTAATACATCTAAATACTAGAAGGAAGAAGGTAGCTCCCGATGACAAGAAAAGGGGAGAGGCCTGACAGAATGTCAAAGAAACTGAGTTGGGGAACCAAAGCCCTTTCTGTACCATCGCTCTGTAAGGGAACAATAACTCCATTCTTCTCTAGCCTGCCTCTGTTGCCATGGTGATCTCCCCACTTCCTAGCCTGAAACAGTTGTGCTGAGACTTGCTGAGGATCCTCCCCTCATGACAACCCACCAGGAATGAATGCTGCTTTCTGCATGATGCTTCAAGTCATTGAGCAGCAAGGGGGAATTCTCATGGAGGGACCAAAAAGAAAACAGCACCAGGCACTTGGGAAGAACATTTTTCTTTGAACTACTAAGGACCTGAGGATATAGGAGAACTTTTTATCATTATAAAATCATATCTCTAAGGTATCGAAAAGAATTTGCCTAGAGCTCCCAGTTCTGGGATAGAATGAGTAGGAAAGAGGGTTGAGGCATAAAGGAAATAACTATTTCTTTTTCTGTTTGTTTTTTTTTTAAATAACTGTAACTAAATGACCCTTCACTTATTTTTTTGGATGACCAGATTTGGCAAAAAGTAGAATAAAATTGAATTGTGAGTAGCAAGTTAACACCTGAAGGACAAAGCAGTATTTTGAAAATCTTAAAATTAGTGATGAAATTTATTTTAATAATACAGTTGACATTTTGAAATAATTAAAAAATACTCCTGTCATGTCCTTACCTTATTTTTTGCTATTTGTATTAGCAATAGTACTTCATATTACATAGTATTTCAGTTACTATGGTCACTTTTTTTCCTGAGAGAATTTCAATTCACAGGACACTCCCTCCACACACCCCCCCCCACACCTCGGTGCTCTGTTTTGCTTGATAGAAGTCTTGAAGTTACTAGAATTTCTCTTTCAGAGCTGGTATTTAAGTCTGTTTTCTTTTCTGCCTCCCTCCACTGGTTCCCTCCTTTAGTCCCATGCTTTAGCTGGCTAAGCATTTGATCACTTTTAACAACATAGAGGAGAAAGTGGAGACTCAAGGTTTGTTCAAGGGAATCCTTGCTCTAGCTGTGTCTCATGATATTTCATTAGTGTAACCAACATGTGTCATTGTCTTTTTCTGTAATCAACTGAAGCAAATATGCAATCGGGATATGAAAGACACAGATGACAAAGAAACAATGTTATTTTATTCTAGAATCTGTAGATGAGATCTCTGTAACCTTGCTCTAGATTCACACCAGACTAATAATCAGTCCCTTGTGGTCCAGCCCACACACTGATATAAGGACTGAAATCACAGTTTGCTTGGAAAACAGGTTGGAAAAAGAGTTCCTGGCCTTTCTAGCCAGGTAAAAATGTGTAAAGCAGACCACCAAGTAGTATGCTCACTGAACACGGGACAGGGGATCCACCAGAACTTCTGTATGAGTTCCACATCTATTTGTGCACCAGATCAGTCAAACAGTCAATGTGAGATGTGTAAAATAATGATGACTTCCAACCAAGACTCCATCTGCTTCTAGTCACCACTTTGGCCTAGATGCAGAGTGGCACAGAGGGGAGAAGCATGGGACTGGGACGCCGGACGTGGCAGGGGTGGGGTCTGGCTGCTTCTGCTCCTGTAGCTCCTTATGAACATCTTCTTTCATGCTCGCTTGAGAATTTAGGGATGATATTCTTTGTGAACACACGCTTTACTTTTGCAAATGACTATTCTGAAGAATTACAGTGCCGGTGACTGAAGACTAAGCCATTTCAGGTGGTTTTCTAGAATTTCCTCCTTGACCTACTTTGGAGTCCTTTAGCAAATTCCTAGGTCAACCTTTAAGGTTTAGGGTGCTATTAAATGCCTTCAGTGGGATTGGCTCCAGAGGCTAAGCTGGCAGCATCTGGTCCTCAGCAAGTATAGGAAATATCCAAATCGCTCATGTTGTCTTCAGTCGCTGATTTCCTCTCCAAGGCAACCAGCTTTGAGCCCCGCATTCTAAATGTGAGCTCATCCGTATACAGCGAGAGAATAAATTTCTGTGAACTTGTGTTCCACACCTCTATTTATAAACCCACATGTTTTCTGCTTCCCTTCAAGATAACGGAACCTGGCAGCTGAAACCACAAATTGCTTAAATGACCTCATTTACTGTGTCTGCTTCTCCTCATTCCTTAAGGCTGTGTCTAAGGAGTTAAAAAACAGAGAGCCAGGAGAAGATGCAGGTGGAAGTTTCAGAGTTTCAGTTGAAAATTCAGAAAGAATAAAAGGTGCGCAGGTGAAGAACTGACTGGAAATAGCAGCTGACAGAGAGTTGACCAGGGTGTCTTCAGTATCAGTACATTGCTGTATTCTGGTTTAAAAGTAGGGATGCTTTGGAGAAAGTTTATTTTTGACAAAATGTTTTACCCAATAGGGATTATTTTAGCTTTTTCCTATCACCCAGGTAATCTGCCTACGCTGACATCTGAGCGTGGTCTGTGGCCCAGAGGCCTCGGCTGAATGTGACAGCTCGCTCTGGAGGTTCTTGGGCTTTCAACGCAAAGATTTTAACCACTGAGCCATCTCCCCAGCCAGACTTGATTTTTACTTATGCTGTCCTTTCAGCGTGGCATGCTCTCCCTTCTTTGATCTGTGTATATTGACATCCTACCAAGTGAACCTGGCTCACATCAAAGAGCACCTGGATCATATCAGAGGGTACATTCTTTGTGGGGCCTTTCCACAAATGAATGGATTCCTGTGTGTCTTGAGCTGCTAGGATGCTTGCTCTATTGCTCTCTTATGGTACTTACTGTTCTAATTCTGAGTTGTTTTTGCTCATAGAGTGCTGACCAGAGCTTTTCCCCTGTCTGATCCCCCGTTCCAAACTGTAAAACCCCTTGAAAAAGTAACTAAGCTTAACCCATAATTGTTCTTCCTGATGCTACTAGCTTAGAACTGGCACAGTGGGCAGTCAATAGAGTGAGTCAGTCGTGCACATTGGTGAATGTAAAATATTCCTATGCTTCACCTAAGAGGAAGATAATGTGGCTCAGTTTACCTGCATGCTGCCAATGAATTCACAGCCAAGCAGCTTAGGGGACCAAGAGTTTTGTTCTTGTTTATGATTTTCAGTTACAGTTCATAGTCTAGTTAGGCAGGAGAGTACGTGCCAACACCAAGAGCCAAAGGAGCTGGCTATCATATCCACAGGGATTGCTGAGAGAGGGGTGACCTCGCTTGCCAGACTCCAAGTCCGTGAAGTCTGCTGAAGTATGTCAAAGTGCTGAACTCGCTTCCTTCATCTTATTCTCCTGCCCATGGAATGCCCCCACCCACTGAGGGCTAGGTTTTCCCACATCAACCAGAAAATCTCCTGCAGGTGTGCCCAGAGTCCCTTTTCAATGATCAAGTTGACATCTATGTCTAATCAGCATGCACATTGTGAGTTTCATTTTAGCATATGAAGAGCATGGTTTTGTCCAGGTCCTTCAAGAATAGTGCTCTAGGGACAATTGATACCAGTGTGCTTTTAGTTTATGGTTTGTCTCTATTAAGTTGCGGTGCTGAGCAGCATAGCCTAATACATAACTCTACGTGGTTTTCATAGATTCCTTCCTGTGATGCTTCATATTGTCTGCCTGAACCCAGAGGAGCAGGCCTCGGGGTTACCTGAGAGGCGCTGTCTTGATTCCATGAGTGACGGAGAAGGTCCAGATCAGAAGTGAAGGAAACTATTCCTAGACAGGGAATGCAGAACTGTTTAAGAATGAAAAGAACTGAGCAAGTGGGAAATAAAACATTCTACGATGTGAATGTTTCCTCAAGCTCTTGCTTCTGTGGCTGTTCTTCCATAGTGGACTACAGCCTGGAATTGTGCACCATGCTTGAGTCAGATATTTCATCGGAGTGTATATATGATAGAGTTGAACAAAAGAAATGTTCTCCATGGTATCGAGCACATGGAGAATATTCAATAAATAGCAACTACTTTGAAAACATCGGAGATAATAAAGATAATTATGGTAGAATTACTGTGACCACCTCTTTTGTTATTTTTAAAAAGGTAATACCAGATTCCAAGATAATATTTTGGTGTCCAGTGTGCATTGCTCATCTTCAGTAGTGGATGGATATATTGGTTCCTTGTGATTATTTCTTACATGTGGTTGGAGGATTATGTTAGCCTTCCATTGCTGTGATAGATGCCTGAGAGAATCACTTTACAACAGAGTTATTTTGATTCATGGTTTATGTGGTCTGGCCCATGGTAAGACAATGTACTGTGGAAGAAAGAACCTGGAAGGACAGAACTGCTTACTGCATGGCCAGGGAGCAGAATGGAAAGAAAGGAACATCTCCAGTGACCTAAGGACCTCCCACCAGGCCCCACCTCTTAAGGGTTCCATCACCTCCCAATTGCACAGAAGCGAGGGATGAAGCCTGGATATTGGTCTTTGAGAGACTCCCACACACAAATCACAACAAGGATGTCGTCATTCCCAAATGATAAAGCATTATCAGTTCAAATGTGAAAAAAATGATTATCTCCCTGTGATGTTTCTCTCACAGTGGTTTAAAAATTTCCCTGAAGAGTTTATGATTTTTCAATCAAATTTTAAATGGAATAGCAACTCTAGTTTCCAACAATGTTAAGGCAGAAAAAAAAATCCCACATGGAGTAAATTGAATAATGAACATTTATTGTCATCATCCTGAATGCACGAAAAATGATGAGTGTGGAGGAGAAAAACAATTAGACTGTTATTGTCAGTGTGTCTATTTCCACTAGTGATGTTGCTATGGTGATAGATGCCAGTTAGGACAGAAAATCCTTTTGCTTTCTTACTTGGCTTATTCTGTCATCTATCATAATGAAAGAAGTAACTCGGCAATTTTAACACAGAAATCTTGATTTTGGCGATTGATTAGTAGTTTTTGAACTGGTCATCACTGTCTAGCTCCTGTCTCTGATATCTTCATTTCCAAAAGAATTTTCCTTTGCTGTCCTCAGATGTTGCTCAATCTCTACAGCCTTAATAATCTCATCCTTCATCTTTGTTATTTTCTTACTACGCTTCCCGACTGTTTAGATCCAAAATTCCATATTTCTAGGATCAGTGGCTCTACTTCCTTCACAGCGCTCAGCTCGCCTATGTTAAAATGCACACAGCTGAAAAGATAAATCCAGGTTGTGTTTTTGACAGCCATTCTCATCAGAAAGGTTCCCAAAATTCCACTTCCGTTCAAGAGGCCCGTGAGTTTATAAGTGAAGCCAGCAAGTTCTTCCTGAGTCTGTGCAGCAAGGCCTAGAAAATCCTGGGAGGTTCTGGAAGTCTGTTTCTCTTGTTCCCACACAGTGCATCTGAACTTTTGGGGGCGCCATTCTTCTCTGTGAGACCACTTGGCCACCCAAAGCTCACTTTTGGCTCTTCTAGAGGGACCGGCACATGGCCTCCAACTGTCTGCTGGGGTCCCCGCCCAGGCCTTCATCTGGATCCAGTGTGACAGGACTGTTTCCAGCTGAGGCTGTAAGGCAGATCCATATGTACCTTTGTTTGTCACCAAGGGATGGCACCTGCCACCACCAGAGAGATGCAAAGCCTAGATGGTGTGCGACCAAGGTCTTCTGATCTGTCAGACACGACTTTTTAGTTAACCTGGTCCATTTTGGTTCCTGCCTTAAGTCATTCTGAGCTGCTTCTGTCACTGTGATCTGAACTGCTCCCATGTGGCACAGATAGCCCTGGTTCATTCAGAGCTGTTTGTGACATTGAGGTTAAAGAGAAAATTGAGTGCTTCTGATTGAGCGTTTCACTGTATGGGTTCTGTTATATACAACCCTACGGGTGTGTGTGGCTTTCCTATATGTATATAGACCTGGGACAATTTATACATATTTGTACATATTTATATACATTTATATAGAACTTTGGAAAACAACAACAAAAACTACTTGTTTCCACATTCTGCAGCTGTAGACGTGGGCCTGTTACGTAATGTCTCTGACTCTCAGTTTCTGTTTTCTGTATGTGTAAATGTAGTCGTGAGGATTAGATGGAATATTGTGTAATTTTGTGATGTGGGTGAGCCTTGGCTGGAGGTAGGATGACCTTCTGATGGCTTTGGAAAGGGAACTCAGTGTCCCAATTAAGGGGACTTGGATTGGATCTGAAGCTAATGAAGGCAACCTCAACATAGATCCGACTTAAAACCCTGGTGTCCATGGGAAGCATTTCACAAGCTAGAGTAACCCGTCAGCCATTCAAATCTTACCATGTCAATCCCTTTTATACTCACTCTCTGTACTTCTGCATGTGGGTTAGAAGTAAAGTCCTTCTAGATTTCAGTAGAAGTCTAGTTCCTGCCAGCCCGCACCTATCATTGTGCACAGAAGGCTCTTTCCTAGGTGGATACTGAAATTTCAGGCAGTGCACACACAGCCAGCTTTGTGCGCGAGGTCCTGACTCATCTGCACTTGCCATTCTTGTCCCTACTCCGCGACAGGACCCGCCCTCCCAGCCTCTCACTGCAGTGCATGTCTTCCACCTCCTCAACTGTCAGACAGCTTCTTCACTGTGGCTCTACTATCCCAATCTCTCTTCTCTATCTGGCGACATTTTATCACTGCTGCAGGCCTAAGCAGTTCCACATCCAAATTAAGCATCCTTCCCATCCGAATTGCCTGTTTCCATGACGCTTAATCAAGGTTGTTCTGTTATGTTATAAGATTATCTGATTTCATTTCTAGGGATTGGGTCTTAATATACGTAGAAATCACAATTACTTAGGAACTTGGTTAAAAATGTACAAAATTTGAGGCTCTAGTTCCAGATTCTGTTTTGCTGACTTGGAGACTTGAGAACCAGCTCTCCTTATTCTTTCTTGCTCATTTGTTTGTTTGATTCCTGGAAAGGTCATGGCGCTGATATTGGTCTTCCAGACTTGAGTCTGGGTTCTGGTACTTTCTCCTGGTGTGAACTGAGGCAGGATTATCTTCTTTTGTCTCCATTTCTAACTTGTAAAATAATGATAGATAAACGAGGATGCAATTATCATCGATGCAAAACTGACATACCATAGGCACCTAAGATGGCTATTATATTCACAGTGGCTTAGATGGAAACGGTAGACTGACCACACTTTGAGAGGCGCAGTGAGAGCTTCAGATGAGTGGTTGGATCTGTTCTGCTTACTTGGATCCTTAAAACTTAGAACCCTGCCTGCTGTGACGGTGCCACTCAATCTGTCCTCTGACTCCTTCGAGTGATTACCGTATGCACCAGTCATTCGACACTTCTCCCTGTATGTTTGTAACGACACATCACTCACTGCTGTGAGTCTGTATCCTGCCAAACTCCTGAGTCATGAACAGCACAGAGACAGAATGTGCATTGATGCTACTGCTGCCTCCACTCAGCAAGACTTTCCAGTGCTTCTTCCAGGAAACCGGTGGCTCCCTATGCCTTGAAGCATCACGGACTGTCCTTTCGGGAGAACACAGACTTAGCAGCACCCAGCGACATTCTGTACATATTGTAGAACATGACCTTCTGGATCTTTTTCCATTCTCGTATGCCAGCGGGTAGATATAAAGATACAATACTGTGTGTTATTCTTATTAACAGGAGTCCTCCTTCGGTGAGACCCAAAAATGAGTGCTTATGCCCTGTTGATATATATTTCAAGAACATCTCTTTGGTGAGGAGTGAGGGATTTCTGCTTAACAGGGAAAAGAGGTTTCTAAAATATAGATATTCTCATGATGTCCGACTGTAAGGAAGTACTGGATTGTTACTGCTGGGACAAGGTATGGACAATCTGCTCTTGTGAGCTGTCTTATGGGCTTCAGCAGATCATTAGTGAGTGGTACATGAGATGACAATTTCCAGGACAGAATATGTAGTGTCCTTCCCAGTCAAATGCTCCAGGTAACTGTAAGCTTTCCTTTGAGTGGAATTCTAACTGCCTCACGTATCACCCACAGCTGTCTCTGTAGATAATAGCATTGCAGCAAGCTGTTGGGATTTGCAGTGAGGCCTAGGGGCATACATAGATGGTAAAAGTTTTCAGGTTTTATTCAGATAGCTGTGGGTTAGAAGATGGTAAACGTTAACAGTGACTTAGATGTTAAAATTTCTTGAGACTGTCCTGGTGTTGCTAGTCACTGACTTCTGAGCAATATTTTCTACTGCCTTGGTGAAGCTGGAAATTCAATCCCTGCATGGATTTCATACGATTACATTATTATCTGGTTTCACTTCAAAACAGTATTTATCTATGCAGCATGCGTTGAGATGTCCAGTTATTGCTGATGATTTTCCCAAAAAGCAAATGCATGAGTTCATTTAATCCTTAGATCCACCTTACGAGGCAGATTCTATAATTATCTTTTATAGAGGAGGAAATGGAAGCTTTAGGAGAGAGGGAGGATAAATTGCTGAGGAGCGTGTAGGTAGTTGATGGGAATCAGGGATTTGAGTTAGATGCAAAGCCCCTAAGTGCCTCATTAGGCTTCTATCAGGGATTGGATTGGAGCAGTGCTGAGTAGGAGGGGGCGGGGTGACATACTCCCATGTACCTCCATTTAATCCTGTGGGAGGGTCGTGTGCATGCCATCAACTATGAGATTTTTCTGGAAGGGTATCAGTTCACAGGTGCTTTGACATCCTAAAGAGAAGACTGCTCCATCCTCATTTACCAACTTTCTTTGGGTACCTCTTCTACAAACTGGCCATGCCCCATTTAATGTGGCCTAGAACACTAGTTATCCACTGACACCCATTCTTCCCTTGTTTCACAATGACAGTAAATATGACTAGAAAAAAATCCATGTTCTTAGCTTCCCTTTAGGATTTGGTGTGGTCAGGAAATTGCTTTCCCAAAAGTCATAACAAGAAGGGAACAATGGATATTCGGAAGTTGTGCTTCAAAGCAGAATAGCATACCCTTCTTTTTTTTTTTTTTTTTTTTTTTGTTGGACCAGGTATGAGTTGGGAGACATACATTGGAACCTCATGCCACAGCTCAGTTATGCTGTTTACCGCTAAGGGCTTGACTGATACACATGTATGGTTTTATTCTGTCTTTAAATCCTTTATATCTGCAGCTATATTTTGCCTCCACAGCAGTAGAATAAGAAACTTACAGACTACGTCTCTTTTTAAAATTATCGTTGTCCCTTCCATAGTGCTGTATATGCAATAGCTACAATATCATCTTGAATTTTATAGGAAAGAAATAAACACGTGGCTGTGTAAGACACTTTCATCTTAATACTGTGATTCAAACACTAAAGTATAACTAAAACATCCAGTGACATAAAGCTTTGGAAAGAACATGATGCTCACCTTAGCTTCCCTAGAGACATTTTTTTCTGCCCACATGGACCTTTTTGTGTTCCTGTTACTAGATGTATCATCTCTCTAGATCAATCAACTAATAGTGCTTATCCTTATTTGTCCCTCCCAAGAATGCCTTCTTTCAGTTCTTCATAACAGTCACTTCTTAGGGCCCAACTTTGGTCTTTGGCTAAGGCAGAACCCACATATATTGAGGAAATGAGGAACAAACTGAGATTCAGGGTGAGTCTAGAGACGATGCTGAACAAGAGAAGAGAGAGGATAGAATATAATGCTATATGAAGTTGTGAGTCAAATATTTGCATTCAAGGAGGAGTCAGGTGAAAAAAAGCAATAGAGGACAATTCAAAATGAACTCAAAATCCAGGCAGATGTGTAAGAACTGAGACAAAGGAGAATTGGGGGCTACAATCTAGCAGGAATGAAGGAAGTGCAGTTAGGAAAAGAAAACAGTCTGCAGGGAGAAAAAAATTGAAGGACTCTTTGGGATGGGGGGATATCGCTTCGTCTAGGAAACACCTTGGAACTATTGGAGTAGGAGGTCACAGTTGAGTCTACCTGGAAGCCAGAGGGCCTCCCATCGGAGAGCTCATACCTTACCAATCCGTTCGTCTGCTCAGGTGCGTACTGTTGTACTGTGGCCTGACTGCTAATGCAGACACATGCTACTGAAGACAGTGACTCTTGCAAGCCGGTGACTGCTTCGAGCTCTTGGGGAGCAACTGCTAGGAATGCTGCTGAGAGCTGCAGCCACAACTCTCCCCACCCACACTCCAAGGACCAGGATATCAACTTTGAATCCAGCCTGACCAATGTAACCCCCCAACCACTTTACCATAAAGTCCAGATGTGAACCTCAACCCCTCAGCTTTCTTGGCAATCTGAGTGACAAAGACATGGTGGCCCTTGATATAAAGTTTGCTCTCTGTTTTCTGAGATGATTGGTAGGTACCAAGACGCAACTAAGTTATCGACACTAAAATAGACCCTGAGTGGCTGATCAGTCCCCTTAGCTGCTGTGCTCAATCCTATGTGACTAATCTTACAAGAACTTCTGTAAACTGTCTTATAGATTCCATGCTGTTGCTTAAAATAGTGCAGCTCAGTTATGCTGTTTACCGCTTAGGGCTTGACTGATACACATGTATGGTTTTATTCTGTCTTTAAATCCTTTATATCTGCAGCTATATTTTGCCTCCACAGCAGTAGAATAAGAAACTTACAGACTAGGTCTCTTTTTAAAATTATCGTTGTCCCTTCCATAGTGCTGTATATGCAATAGGCACTCAAAAAAAGTACCTGTTTTCTTGCATTAAAAAAAGTGATTCTTCTGGAGGAAGGAATTCTGAGGTAATCTAGACTGATGATCTTTCTGGAATGTATATCCAAGGTTCCATTGTAGTGTAGGAAAAAATATTTGGAATCTATGTGAAAAGAAATTTCAATTGTTTTTATATAGGTATTACTCTTTTTATAATTTTTATTTTTTGTGCAAGCATGTCTCTGTGTATGCCTGTGTGTATCAGAGGGCACTGTGTGTTCCTATGGCAGGCCTAAGAGTGACTTTGAGAATCACCTTGGATTGTTTTACCTCCTTTTTGTTTTGTTCTGGAATTTCCCAGATTCTACCTTCCAGGACTGGAAGTGCCAACCACTGCCATTTCTGCCTGACATTTTTACATAGGATCTGGGATCCGAACTCAGGACCATCTGCTTATGAGGCAGAGGCTTAACCCCTGAGCTATCTCTTCAGTCTAACAAACTTCAATTTTTATCTAGATGTATTTTTATGCATTTTAAAATACTTAAGATGGACTGATAGCCATACATACAGGTTTATAAATGAGTAAATGTGAGCTCCCATGAGCAAAATGTTTGACTGGCATTAATGAAGGTAATGGCTGAATGGGCTCACCTGCTTTTCAGTGAATGTGATTTAACCAGCAAGAACTGCAGGGTGTGTGCTAGAGTGCCATCTGGTGGTGACCCCTTCTACCTGCACGTGCCCATCTCGTTCTGTGGGCTAGGGAAGTCCCCGGGAAGAGAGCATGGTGGGTCAGTTGTGCAAACAGATGAAGGAATGAAACTCCACTGCCCAAAGGAGGCAAAAATCTGGGAGGAAGAAGACAGAATTCCAACTAGGATGAACCAGATTGGAGCAGGGAAAGAAGGGAATGATAAGCCATGTATGAAAGGCGCAGTACCACTTTACAAAGGAAACCATTGTGGCTCCGGATGGAAGGGTGCCAGGTCCCTACTAAAAATACCTAGTCAGGGCAGAGGGTGGCCAGAGAGCTCGCTCCTCTCTGTTGGCATCACCTTTTCTCTGGAGCCGGGGTGTCATCAGAGAGCAAGAGTATTTTTTTAAATAATAATTTTTCATATACAAACAGTATGAGTTTATGTTACATCTCCCTCCCTCCCGGCCCCCTCTCTTTCCCTTTCCTCCCTTCACACATTTGTCTTTATCCCACCCTCATGTCTCTCTGCTCTCGTGGATCACAGACCCCCCTTCCAGACTTTCGTGCTAGCAAGGTCCCAAGTCTCCAAGGTGGTGTGAGTGGCCCTTCAGTGGGTATACCCACAGGTGGGGAGACACCCCTTCTTTTGTCCAGAACCTGCCCCAGAGATTCTCTCTGAGTGTAGGTGTTTCCCTGAGGGGGGGGACGTTGATATTTCAGCCATTGTGTACACCTGGTGGAAGTAGATCTCATCGCAGTGTACCCCTGGATCCAGCGGCTCTGCCCCTATTGGGATGTCTCAGTCCACAGTACGTCCTCCTCCCACCTTTAGGTTCTTCCTATTGGCCCGTCTTCCATAGGTTCCCTGAGTCTTGGGATGTGAGAAAGCAATAGGATTTTAAGGCTAACCTTTACATTCCAGAAAGGATTCATCTTTAAATAAACAAAACTTGCTTTCTAGTCTTACAAAAGACTGCTGAAAACCTCCCTCTCCACAGACTATCGATGCGATTCTCGCTGCTTTTGATCTTGTTCATTCTTGACGCAAGAGCTCCCCTGGGGGAATTCTGGTTGTCCAGACCTTTAGAAGAGACACAGCATATTTTTTTCTTGAGCAGCTCAAGGTCACTGACTGGAACGTCAGAGGTGGCAGCAGCTCCTTGGAATCACCGAACAGTGACAGTTATGCTGCCCAGTAGCAGTAGCATCTGTCCAATGAGACAACAAAGAGAAAGCAGGCTGAGTCCCTGACCCCGGGTGCCCTGTCAGGACCCGGCTTTGATTAGGACGCACTGGGGAGCTGAGGCCTGAGCTCACCACAGGGAGTCTTTCCCTCTTCCCCAAGAAGAGCTCAGAGGACATAAGACTAGTCCAGAGAACTGAAGGGAAGAAACTGGGAAGAGGAGGGAGCTGAGGAGAGGGGGGGAGGGAGGAGAGGTAGAGGAGAGGACAAGCAAGGGGGACACACAGCAGGAGCCGTCCTGGCGACAGGGCGCTTCATCAGAATAGCAGGAGCCAGCTGGGCGGAGGAGAAGGCTGCAGAGCAAAGGAGGAAAGGCCAGCCGTGCATGCTGGTTCTGCCAAGGAGGGCACAAGGGTGCAAGCCTGGACGCCTGAGTTTGATCCTGGGAAAATACATGGCACATTTACCACCTGCCCCCTCCCCCCCTTGCTCAAACAACCAAGCAAACAAACATATATTTTTTAAAAAAAGAACAAAAGAGCCAACTTGGAATCTTCCGGCTTCTGCGACGGTACTGTGGGAGGGTCAGCTGTGCTGATGGCGGGTTCTGAACAGAGAACATGCTGGTCACACCAGAGCAATGATGGCATGGCCCTGTGGGAGTGGCTGGATTGAGACTGGGACCTCGCAGACAACCTCCAGGGGGAGGTTAGGTCGCACCACCTCGCTCTGTTGAGAGAGGAAGGGAAGCAGCATGGGGTAGCGTGAACCCCCAGTTCCTCCTGCTCAGCTTTTCCAGGATCGTGAGCAATGATAGTCAGTATTGCGTAGAGGAAGGAGGCGCATTCTGCCTTGAGGAACTCGGTATCGCCTCTCTCAAGGCTCGTCTTGGATGTGCCTCCTAACTTCTTTCCATCTCTCACTTGATTATTCTGTGGTCACACCGTCCTCACTGAGCAACAGCCACGTGTCGCCATCAGCTGCTTCAGGCGTCGGGCATCACAGGCAAGGTAGATATTACCATCGCCTCCACGTCACGCACAGAGAGGAGGAGCACCGCACAACTGTTCTGGATATGCTGAGCCTGGGTTGCTTCAGCCTGTCTCCAGCTCTTCCTTTCTTCCCAACTTTACCACATTCTGGATTCTTCCCGCATTTCTCGAAAGGCCGTGGTTATCCATGGCTGCAGATCCCAGGTGGTTGTTCTAGGGCTGTGAGAGCTCTTAGGACTCGGTGACTGTTACGTTTTGAAGTGAGTTGCCACCCTCCTCCCCACAGGCTCATGTATTTCAATCCTTAGCTGTTGTCAGTGTTTGGGAAGATGAAGATACTTTGTGTAGGTAGAGGAGTGCTGAAGGAAGGCATATCACAGGGAGCAGCCCCTGAGGTTGGTGAGTCCCACCTTGATTTCTTCTAAGAGTAGTTTGCTTTTCCAGTTAGCAGTTAGTTCTCTCAGCCTCCATGATGTCTGCAGTGACTCGAGTCTCCTCCAGCATCTAGAGCCAGCCATGCCTTTTCTGCCATAATGGATTGCATCTCTCTTGTGGAACTGTCAGCTAAATAAATTTCCTTTACTTTCCTTAGGTTGCTTACGCCAAAGAAATGGAATATGGCTGTGATACTAAGAATCTGGTACTGGAAAGTAAAATGTTATGTGAAACTGAGAGAACTTGGTACCAAGAAATAGGGAAGTATGTCCATTGCTATACTGCGACTGGTGTGCCTAACACTATTTGTTAGGAGAAACATGAAGAACTTTGGAACTTAGGCCTGGAAAATCTCTGGAGAAGAGATCTAAAGGGCCATTCTAGTGAGAACTTTGAGGAGAGTAATGCTGTGAGAGATGCAGATGGTGGAAATCTAGCTTGTGATGATGCAGAGGGGGAATATTGACTGTATTGGGAAGTGGACAAGGGGGAAATGGAGTGATACCTTCTGATCAAGTTTTACCCTTGCTCTGAAAGCTTGCCTGAAGTTAAATTCGAATTGTCTGGTGGAGGAAGATTCAAGGCAATGTTGTCTTGACAGTGTGGCATGATTACTTTTTAGCACTCTTGTTCAGAGTTATGATGAAAAAGAGCAAGGAATCAGATAGAGATGAAAACTCTGAGGTTTGATGAGGAAAATATATGAGAACAAACTTGAAGAGCTTGCAGGCAGCAATATATTTATTATTAAAAGAGATTAGCTCCATTAGTGAACCACAGCCTTCTCTTCATTTAGATAAAACAGAGGCTGTACCCTGAGAACAAGATTCTCATGAAAAACTCCCATTCATAAGAACGTAATTTTTTTTTGGAAGGAAAGAGCTGAAGATCAGAATTCCAAGGAAATTGCCTGCTCCTCCTCTAGAACAACTGCCCAAGAGAGAATCTTCCCAGAGTCATTCCTGAGAAGCTGAACCAGCTGTGACTCCACCTAGAGCTTATAGAAGAACATGCCAACTTTGCTCATGTGGTCTTGGTTTTAAAGACATTAAAGATGCAAGAGTGAGGAGGTCATGGATCTCTTCTCCAAAGTTTCAGAGAGTGGCTGAAACTAGGTGATGTGTGGCAGGATTGGAAGACCAACAGAGAAGTCCTAGAAAGGCATTTTTGTATTATGGTGTTAAAGCCTGGTTTGCCACGGAAACATGAAGATATTAGAGATGCCAGAGCCAAAGAGAGCTGTATACCATGAGAGGAGCCAGCCCGAGACATTGATGCGTTCTATGTGTAGTGTACTACAGGAATGGAAACAAAGCCCTTTGGAACTGAGATGATTTTAACAGGAGGTTCATCTCCTGAACTTGGAACTGCAGGATTTGGAGTTTGTCCTGCTGGTTTTCAGTCTTGTTATGATCCAATCTTTTCTGGATATGTCCTCATTCCTGTCTTTTGGAATGAGAATATTTATTCTGTGGCCATTGTATCTATTACATGCTAGAATGATGTAATTTGTCTTTTGATTTTATAGGAGGCTTTGGACTTAGAACTTTTGAATTGTGTTGTGACTACTGATGTACTACTACTTTTAAAGTTGGACTGAGTGTGGCTTGTATCATGAAATGGCCATTAACCATTAGGAGGTGTGGAGATGGTTTGAATATGAATCCCCCACAAGTTCATATGTTTGAATCCTTGGCTATTGTCAGTGTTTGGGGAAGGTCATGGCACTTTTGGGAGGTGGAGCCTCACTGGAGGAAGGCACATCGTAGGGCGCAGGTGTAGAGATTAGTTAGCCTCGCAGTGTTTCAGCTTATAGTAATTTGTCCTTGTTAGTTAGTTCATTCAGCCTCTATGATGTCTACAGTTACTTGAGCCTCCTCTAGCTTCTGCCAGCCTGCCAATCCTTTTCTGCCATAATGGACTATATCTCCCCTCTGAAACTATAATGACAAATAAATCTCCTTTCCTTTCCTTATGTTGTTTGAATCTAAGTGGTATCTCACAATCGCAGAGACATTAATTTGTACAGATGGGAGTCTTTGCACTGTGTGTGTGCACATCTGTGATGCACAGTTAAACTACCATCTTTGGAAAAGACTATCTTCCTTCTAGCTGCTGGGCTCGTGGTCACCATGTGGACCAGGGAGTCAGAAATGGGGTCAAAATTCAGGGATGTAATGGAGGAATTTATGTGCACATTAAAATCTCACCTTGAACTAATCCCAGGGAAGCCTGTCTATGACACTATGGCCCATGTGGAACTTTATTTTTCATTGTCTGATTTTTGAAGAAGGTAAAGGGGAAATGATCACAGGTACCAATCTTTTTCATCATTAGATTAAAACTATCAGGATTTAATTTCCAGGCAAGAATGAGCCCATCCTTACAAATTATCTCAATTTTCAGATGTCCGTAGAGAGGCATGGGGAGGGGGCTAGATGCTTGCGAAAGACATTTTTATCAGAAATGGTAGTGACTTGGGACAAATATCTGTTAGAACATCGATGAGTTTTTAAAATCCGGATTTTTCTAGACAAAGAGAGACTGCCTGGGTATGTGGGTTTAGAGTCAAGGGTTGGAGGCTGCCCTGCTTAGAGCCCAGGAAAGTCAAAGAGAGGAGCTGGAAGCTTATATGAAGAACACAACTGGACAAAGTGACGCCAGCTTGTAAGAGCCAGGTTGAGAAGGAAGGGAGCATCTAGGCATCCTGGCTCTGGAGGCCCAGTCAGCTGGCTATGGGACCAGGAAAGAAATAGTATGACCTATGTGGTTGACAGAGGGATAGAAAACAAGGTCAGGCCACACCCCAGGTGAGAGGGTCCAAAACCACTGCTGACCTGAAGCTACACTTGTGCCTGGATCTTCAGCAGGGCTTGGATCTTCACTGAAAAGAAATGCCCACAGGCAGCTGGCCTCAGAAACTGCTTCATGCTCAAGCATGTGAGATGGCTGTGGTACCCCCGAGACCCTATTAATACCTCCACCCGCTGGCATGGTGATTGCATCAGCTGAGGACAGGCGTTTGAGATGTGGAAGGAAAGGGGATGGTGTCTTGGCTTTGCCCTGGGGTATCTCCAGAAGCATGAACCAGACACGTTCAATCTGATGGTAGGAACTGCCATGAACTTGGAGAGAGAAGCACCGGAAACCACATCAAATGCCATAGGGAAGCAGAAAAATGAAAACCCACGTCTCAAACTTGTGGCTGTGTTTTGACGGGTAAACACCTCTGGAAGAGCTAGTGATGTCTTGAAACCACTGGAGGAGAGAATGAGACTTTCCCAGGACACTGGGCTTGGAGAGAGGTAGACAGGTGCTATGAAGTCCACGGCTGGCCAGAGAGGAGCTGGGGGGCTTGGTGGGCTATGGTGCAGTGGGGCAGAGAATACCACAGGCTGGGTCTAAGCGGCTTCTGCACCTCTCTAGCTTCACCCTGGAGACATCACATACGTTTGCTGAAAATAAAGCTGAGCAGGCTTCAGGCTGTGTCATCTAGTGGGTATTACACCCTCAAGCTAATCTTGGACTCTCCAGCTCCAGATCTGTCTTCCAAAGTCTGCTCCTGCAGCTCCCTTTCTCTCCCACCCAGACACTACTATGCAATATTTATTATCTGTCAACTATCATTCACCTATACATCATCCATCAATTAACTACCAATTATCTATCTACATATCTAGCATCTGTTTGTCTATCTATATCTATCTATCTATCTATCTATCTATCTATCTATCTATCTATCTATCTATCATCTATCTATCTTCTATCATTTATCCATTATCTATTAGAATAGCACACACATACAGATCTAAGACCTTGCCTACCAGGTCACCTCTACAGTCCAGTCTGACCAGAGAGCTCCATCTGGCGATCATTTGTAGAACATTCCTTTTATTTTTCAGCTCCCCACAATTTCAAATGAGGTAATTCCCCCCAAACAAGAACCTATGTATGACTCTTAACCTTTGCTTAGATTTTTTTGCTGATGAACATAAATACTAATTGTATTGTTTCCTTACTACATGCCAAATCCTGAGTATATTAAATAATATAATAGTTACTTCACACATCTGAGGAAACGAAGTTCCCCACTAAGCCAAGATCAATCAAATAGCAGGTCAGGGGCAGGAACTGACAGAGCAGTGTAATCTAAGTCTATGCCAGATCTTCCCCTCTTTCCTCCCAAGGATGTATATAAACATCCCTAGCCTACCCATATGTATCAACCACTCATTCTGAAACACAGGACTCCCTCACTCTCCCTTAATCCACAAGGAGCACTTGGATGTCTTTATGAATCACCATTTATGACCAACTTGTAGCCGCATTGATCATTAAAAGATGCCTTTCTAAGGCAAAGTTTTTGGAAAAGGCTTTGTACTAGTGTTGCTGTGATAATTCAAACTCCAAGCTTGCTTTCTAATTTTCAGTTCCCCTATATGAAAAAAAATGTAAAGAACATATTCCTACTTTCTTTTTTTTCTCCTCCAGATAATGTTTCTGACAAAGTTAAAAGATCCGTAGGTTTTGGGCAGTTCTCTTAAAAGTTTGAAGTGTTTTTTTCCCCTCTCTGTAATTGGGGCATTAGATTCCTGAGGTTTGAAAGAACACTGGTTGGGAAGCCAAAAAATAATCAAGCTCACATCTGGCTCTGCTGCTGAGCAGCTGTCTGACCTCAGCAGGCATTTCACATGTCTAGATCCCAGTGTCCTTCTCTATAAACATGGCAGAATGTAACCAGATGAATTTGACACCTCCTACTAGCTGGATTATTAAATGTGGTGGTTTGTGAGAGCAAGTACATGAACGCATAGTAATGATTCGCAGGTGTTGTAGCTTCACGCAGGCAATTGCATAGCACGGACTGTACTTTCTAGATTCGGATGTGCTAAGCTTATTTTTATTGAGGTCCTCTGTGGAATAGGTTGCCGGGCCTGGAGTCTGCAACAGGAACCCCTGGATGAAAACAAAATCTCTTTGCAGTCCTTGTCCAGTCGATGAGCACTGTGCTAGAACAACAACAACGGAAGTTGAGATGTGCCTTCTAGTCCCTTAGGCTGTGTGTGCACATGGCCGCATTGCTCTTCCACTGTCTGTGTCCAGGGCGTGCTGAGTATTGCTCGCAGAGACAGGCTACTTTAGGATGTTTTTCCTCCCTCTTTCTCTCTTTTTTCTTTTTAAATTTGAGAAGCTGGTAAAATAGCTCCACAGGTAAGGCATCCACTCTCAGACCTGGCAATCTGAAATCAATCCATGGTAGCCCAGGTGACAGAAGGAGAGAATGGATTCCAAAAGTTGTCCTCTGACTTCCATCTGTTGTTTTGTGACACGCATGTATGCATCCTCCTCTCTTTTCCTTTCTCTCACAACTAATAAATAAATAAATATGTAACACATGCAAAATAAAATTTGAGTTACAGTTACACTACCAGTAAAGCCCAGATTTATGAATGTTAGGTCCTGCCTGTGTAAGTCTTTATAGTGAACTTTCATAGAAACTTGAGGCAAGAAGCCAGGCTTAGCGTTTCTCTGAATCCACTAATGAGCAGGGTCAGGAAGGACTAATGAAGGAGAATGGAGCTATTTGGATCCCTGCTTCCTGCAGACCACACATCGAGCCTTTCTATTCTCACGATGTCCAAGTGATCTGTTTGCACTTAATCATTACACTTATTTTTAAAGCCAGCTTGTTTAGGGGCAATCTTAATAATTGGAAGCAAAGAAAACAACTTGCCAGCGAAACTTGTTGTGGCTTAGACCCTATGTGGAAAGGTCTCATAGGCTTAGAGTTCACGATAGAGAATCTTGTGAAAAACTGAATCTCCCAACATTTTCCCATTTGATCTCTGAGCTGGTGTGGACAGAATATAAGTGTGGATTATAAAAATATGACTAGAATGGTGACATCAGCGTGGAGAGGAGAGGTGCCATAAGTCCAGAATCTGTGGAAATCTTTATGATTCCTGGACTTGAAAGGAAATCATGAGTGACATGTGTGACCGCTACTACCATAGCCATCACTTTGAGAGTGAAACAGCCACTTCCAGCTTATGGCTTGGCAGCAGAGAGGGTTGTCAGATAAATATTCTGGTCCTTCTCACTTTTCACGATTCAATCCTGGGAAGTGAGTTGAATCGTCATATAATATGTGTCGTGTTTGTGTGCGTGTGTGCGTGCGTGTGTGCACATGAAGGCACTTGAGTGTGTGTGCCTGTGGAGGCCTAAGGGTGACATCTGTAATCATCCTGGATTGCTCCACTTCTTGTTGCTTTGTTCTGGGGTTTCCTAGACTCTGCCTTCCAGGGCAGAATTGCAGTGCACCATGACACCTACCTAACATTTTTGGTATTTTTGCCTGGGACCTGGGGATCTAAACTCAGGTCCCTTTGCTTGGGAGGCAAAGGCTTTAACGCCCAAGCCATCTCTTGAACCTTCTTTTTCTTTTAAGTGTGGATTATAAAACATAGTTCTTATGTCAGTCATAGCACAGGTCTCGATGCAGCAGTCCTATCTTGAGTAGACTGTTTGGGCCAGCTATGAACCTCCCCACTTTTAGACTCTACGAATCTCAACATTCCCCTATAGACTAGTGAGAAACTCAGGAGGAATAATTACATGCAGGTGGAGCCCTAGGGATGCAGCTAGACAAGCGAAGGAGAATATCCCATCAGTGCGTTTACTCAAAGAAAGGTTGCTTAATCTACCATAGAGACCTGAGCCCACACCAATACAGACGACCCAAAAGGAACCCTGGGGTCCACACAAACAAACAGGTAAAATGGTGAGTGTGAAAAGGACGCAGCCAGGGGCAACCACCCATTATGTTTGTAATTAAGATTAAATGTTAACTTTAAAAAGATAGTTTTGAAAAACATTTCTATAGGGTTTTACACATATCATTTTTCAACCCTTATTCCTGAATCCCAATCCCCTATTTTTTTCCCCACTACAAACTTTCTTCTTCTCCAATGTCCCCCTCCTGCTCTCATGTCCTTTCTGCTCATATTTGGCTTATTAAATCTTCTCTGGGTTACTTTAATGACATAGGTCTGTGCACTTGCTGGAGTGAGGACAATAAATTAGCAGGCATCTCACTGGGGAACGGTGTTCTTCTCTTCAATTCGGCCTTAATCCTCATTAGTCTCTGAGGATGATGTGGCGCCTCTTGAGGTTCATGATATGACATAGATAGGCCAAATCGTGTGCAGGTCTCATGAAAGTAGACTCAGTTACCTTCTCTCCATCCCTCTTCCACAATGCTCCCTGGGCCTTGCAAAGGGTGATTTGAATGAGCATCTCATAGGCATTTATTCTCATCTCTGAGTAGTCTCTAGTGGGCACCTGGTCCAGCCTGAGTAAACTCCACTTCCTTCTTTCTCCCCTCAGTTCTCTACAGTGATACCCTTCAGACATGATAGGGTCTCTACAGCCATGAAGTCACTGCAGCTGAGTTCATCACATGTGTCTGGGCACGTGCTGGAGCAAAGAGAATCTGCTTGAAGGGAGCTGTTGCCAAGAAATGAAGTCATTGTCTGAAGCACAAGTATCAGACGTCTGCCACAGAGACGTCTAGGCAGAGTGTATGCTATTTAGATGATTTTATATCTTTAATATTGCTTGCTTGAACTATTTCAGAATTATGGCCCGGAAGCATGAGAGAAGAAGGACAGACTGTGGGCTGGTGGAGCTGGTATCACCAAACTCGAGTAATGGGGCATAAATTCAGAAATGCAGACAGTGAGTCCAGATTCCAAGATGGGGGCTGTAACCAGTCTCTTTCAATGAGATCCACAGGGGCTGTGTGGAGTGAGGTGGGAGCCAAGGGTTACTCCATGGGAGTTACGCATGCTGCATTGGAGAAGTAGTGAAGTGCTCTCTCAGCTAGGAGAATAGAGAAGAGCTGTTCAGAAGTCGGGAGCAGAATGAAGCTGGGGATTAAGGAGAAGGAGAAATGGGCTTCAGGAACCAATCGCTTCAAGCTTGAATGTGTTTATGACACAAAGTCATGTTAAAAAAAATCAGCGCGGAGGTGACTGAAGGGTTGGTAGAAAAGTTGTGTTAGAGGGACCAAGGGAAGGTCAGAGGGGCAGCTGCGAAGCAGTCTGAGGAGCTGTTTTGTGATGAGGGTTGATGTTGCTCATGCAGGTGAGGGTGTCTTTGTAGAGGAAAGGGAGAGAACTGGAGGGCAGGAAGCAATAAAAGTTGCAAAGATAGAAATGGCTTTATAAACTGGGGTATTAAATATTTAGTAGCTTTTTACCTAAGTGCTACTTCCTCCCACCTCGGGCGGGGCGAGCCATCTTGAGAGGCGGGTTCTCTTTGCTTTACAACTCAGTGTGCTCACAGAAGGGGTCTTGGCTCCAGTTCCTTTTTTCCTAATGGAGGAAGTAGCACCACTTTGCCCCAGTTTTTTTTCCATGCTATGTTTTCCATGTATGTTCTTCTTCCCAACTTGGTCCCACACACTTTTTGTCTCAACTAAAAGAATCAAACCTTCTGGCCTTACACAGTCTTTACTTAATATGAACTCTGTCTTCCAAGGGGGCGATAACAAATAGGAACTAGAGTAAACAAGTTCATAATGTAGGGAATCCATTTTTAGCGTCATAACTTATTGCTGCTATAAATTCCCAAACAACTTAGGGGACCCAGGGGTTCCATCCAGCTCACAATTCCAGGTTACCAAACATCGGGGCAGGAGTCAAACCAGCAGGAGACAGGAGACCAGACTCGCCATATCCAGAGTCAAGAGCAAAGGCGAGGAAACACTGCATCCAGCCATCTTTGTACAGTCCATATAGTGTATACACACTGCCTGCCCACAATGGTGTTAAGCAAAGCAGTCAAGACTGTTTCCTAGGGCTGTGTCCAGAGACCTCCCTAACTAGAGGGCAGCCTGCCATAGACTCGCTGTTACAAATGCTATGGACAGCCATTGCTGACCTGGACTTCAGAGTGGAGCAGAAGTTTAAAATGGTCATCTCTTTTACCTCCCCGCCCCCTGAGGACACAGCGGGGGGCGACAGGCTGTGTGGCTTCTGTCTTTCATCTTCCAGGAACTTGTATTCGAGTGTCACTGAGATCAATTGAAACAAAGCCAGTAACAGCATTTTTTAAAGAATTTTTTAAAATTTAATTTTTATTTTTACAAACATATTGAATATTCAACCCAGCTTCCCTCCCTCCACTCTCCCTTCCTTCATCTCCTCCCTTCCTTCACCATTCCCTCCCTCTCCCTCCCACCCTTCTGCCTGTGTGCTTCTATGGACCCCAGGGTTCATTCTGGCCTGTCTACTCCTGTGGGAGCTCGGGCCTCTGTAGTGTAACAAGTTACCTCTCTTCAGTCCACCCCACTGATATGTGCATTTCCCTTCCCTCATCCAGCTTTAGACCCTAAGGTTTCCACTGTGAGTTCCCATTCTATGGGTATAACAGCTACCAACAGAGCAGTTTGATGTACAGTGACAGCATTTTTTAGAGGTGCAGAGATGTGTGACTTCAGAGTGGTGCCCATATGGGTTGCAGTATTTCACATAGTAACCAAACATGAGTTTCTCTCTAAAGCAGATGCTTAAGGAAAGTCTACTGCAAAACCATATTAGGGGCTACTGAGCACAATTCAGAAATGGGTAGGAACGTTTTCTTCAGTTATTTCTAAAGTAACAGTTCTGAAAAGTGACTTTTTTTTTTTTTTTTTACTTAGGTGTGGGTGTGTAGGAATGTGTAGTGTATGTGGGTCTAGAAGAGGCAATGTGTGTGCCTATGGAGACCCAAGGGTGACTTCAAGAATCATCTTGGATTGTGCTACCTCCTTATGGCTTCCTTCTGAGATTTCCCAGGCTTTGCCTTTTAGGTCTGGAAGTGCAGGACGTGATCATTTCTGCTTGGCATTTTTATGTGGGATTTGGGATCTGAACTCAGGTCCTTCTGCTTGTGAGGTAAAGCTTTAAACCCTGAGCCAGCTCTCCAACTCCTATTGTACTGTATTTTTAAAACATATATTGGAAGTTATTTTGAGTTAGATTTTGACATTTGTAGTCAAACATGCACTAAATGACAGAGTGCAGGTTCATGGAAGCAGAAACGAGTTTCTAATAAAAAACAGGCCTTAAGGTGATGTCTGGTGTCTGAAACCACAGTGTTTAAATAACCACAATTTAATTTCTTATTCTGATAAGTATGTAAGAACCAGGAAGAGGGGCCGGAGAGGTGGCTCAGGGGTTAAGCCTCCGCCTTGCAGGCGGAAGGTCCTGAGTTCGGATCCCAGATCCCACGTATAGACGCCAGGCGGAAGCTGGGGGGGGGGGGGTGGAGGCGTCCATGGTGGTTCGCGAATTCGTCCGTGGTTCTACACATACACACACACAGACACACAGACACACACATGCGTGCGCGCACATACACACGCACATGCGCACAGTTGAATAAATAAAAAAAAAAAAAAAAAAAAAAAAAAAAGAACCAGGAAGAAACATGACATTGCCAATGATAAGGCTGGAAAGTTCCAAATGACCTGCATGGTGGAATTCAAGTGAAAAGGCCACGCATACTGTAAAACATTCAACAATGGTATTTGCAACAACCATAGGAGAAGCAACACCAAGCACAAGTGGATGGTATAAATCTTTTTCCCTAAACAGGACAAATTAGACAATTCCAGAATTCTTGCTCCATATCAGACGTTCCGGGGTAGAGCTGAACATATGATTTACTCTTGGGTAATGTTGGTGGGGTTCAGCCTCCATATATTTCCCAAGGATATAAGCAATTCACCACTGATGTTCAGCTGTATAACTTGAGATTCATCCTTTGGGGGTGCTATGGTTACATTTTAGTGTCAACTTGACAGTTGCAGACTGTTTGGGGTGCAGCTGTGGAAGGTTAATGGTTAGAATGGCCCCTGAACAAGTCTGCAGGTACTTGACTGATTGCTGTGGAGAACCCAGCCCATAGTGGGGGGTACTTTCCAGTGGTGGCCCGGATAATAGGAGGTACAAGGAGGAGGGACTTGCTCTTCCCTTATCTTGTGTTGACTTGCTGTGAGTCTACTCTTCAAGAATCGTTCACTTTCAGAGCATCGCGGCCTTCTTTGTTGCTGCTGCTGTTGTTGCCTCTGTCCTTGGCTGACTTGGAGCTTCATCCTTTTCACGTTGCTGCTGTTCCCGCTGCCTTTGGAGCCTGGTCTCTAGGCCTTGCTGCCGTTCACTGTTCATTGCTGACGTCAGAGCCCAGCTGTTCTTCACCGATGTTGGAGCCCAGTGTCTTGGACCCTCCAAAGAAGTAAAGGCTTGAGACTTTTGGGATCTTTTGGCCTTGTGGGACATTCTGGTCAAGAACGAAGCAGCGATGGGCCACTACTTTGAAAGAGATTTTTTTATTTTAAGTTAATTTAATAAGCATATATATGCTTATTAAATTTTTAGAATTTAATATATATTAGAATAAACAGAATTTTTAGAATGTAATATATATATATATTACATTCTAAAAATATATATATATATTACATTCTAAAAATTCTGTTTTTTCAGAGGACCCTGACTAATACAGGGGGTAAGAATAAG
This sequence comes from Typhlomys cinereus, assembly GCA_023101885.1. NCBI lineage: Eukaryota > Metazoa > Chordata > Mammalia > Rodentia > Platacanthomyidae > Typhlomys > Typhlomys cinereus. Next base: position 930,133 of record JALPQD010000003.1, on the reverse strand, counting down.
TTTGACACAAAAATGCAAACGCCTTCAGGTAGAGTTGCACTCGCATTTCTTCTCCTGCTGTTGTGGGATCCTTGTACAGTTCCCAAAGGACGGGACAATGATATAACATGCAGCAGAATAAACTTAACAAATGTGCAAAAGAGAGAACCCCATAAGAACAAAACACACATTTATGTGAATTTTAAAGGAGATTGAAAATAGATTTGATGTTATTTATACACCTGTGTTCATCTTATTCTACTTAGAAGTACTTTAGTGATAAAGTTAATCATGTCCACTTTATCTCATTTTGCATGAATTGTTTCTCTAGAATGATCACTGAATGTTAGCTTAATCTAAGTATGGAGTCACTTGATGAGAGTTCCATTTTCCATGGATGAATATGACACCAGAACTTTGTGGCACAAAGCAGCAATTTTTATTATCATGGGTTCTGCAGGGCAGGGATTTGGACACGATTCAGAAAGGCCAGAGGTCCACACTCTAAGATGTCTTGTCCTTATTAGGAAAGCTCAGTGGAAATCTCAAAGGCCTGTGAAGGCATGCTCACTCACATGTCTGCAGGGAAATGTTAATTGTGACTGGGAGCATCAAGTTATTTCCACATGGGCAGACTTGGGCTTTCTCACTGTGTCTACAAATGTCTGTAAAATTGGAAAGAAAGAGCCAAACAAAAGCTATAGCCTTTCTTTATGCCCCAACTTCAGAAGTTAAGCAGCAACACATCTGCCAAATCCTGATTGATTAGTGGAAAGGCTATTAAGATCAAGGAGTGATCTGCATTGATTCCACCTCTTGATGAGCAAAAAAAAAAAAAAAAAAAAAAATCCCTGAAAAGCAAGTGGGATTGGAATATCACTGAAGTCATTTTGGGAACATAAAGTTCACCACTATTAGCTTACTATGGCAGAAAGAATTTTGTGTTTGGGGAATTAGCTTTCTATATTTATAAAGGAATTCCTCAACCTTTGCTTCTGTCTTATTCATTTAAACATTGCCTTGAGGAAAACTACAGAGAACACAGTGTACCAGTCCTATTTCTAAGGCCTGAAAGATAATTGCAAACGTAGGTTCCTTATGACCATCTTAAAATGAAGGAAAAGAATATTCAATCTCTTCTGAAGAGATCTGCTGTCAATGTAGTCAGACATCAAATACCCCGAAAGAGCAGGATCCTGAAGTCATTTTAGTCTATCTCTATCTATGTTTTATCTCTCCTCACTTAGGAAGATAAGACCTGGCCCCATCCTTCTTGAAAGGTAACAGGACAGTGTTGTGTGCTAGTAAGACTATGACTATGTGTCATAAGACTATGTGTTATAAGACTATGTGTTACTAGACACTCTAGATTTAAACCTCCGTTAACCCCCTAAATCCAGTGTTGAATGATCACAACATTCTTTAAAGTTTAGGATGCTAACAGAACTTACCTCCTAAAGAAATCTACAATATAATGCATATAAAATATGTGATAGAAGGGAAATATTCATATTATAGTTGTCCCAGGCCAGATATTATAGTTCAGGGGGAAAATGTGTATGAAGTTGCTTTGCACACAGTAAACCTTGTGGAGAACCTGACATTGCTTTATATCATACATATTATTATTGTACTCAGTTTCCTAGTTGTAATCTAGCTCATAGTTTTCAAATCTGGTATTTATGGGATACAGCTAAAGTAAAATGAGGAAATACAGTTTCATCGATTCTATTCAGTAAATTTGTAGTGGATAGGAATGTAGAATTTTAATGGTCTTTCTATTCCATCCATCAGGCCCTACACAGTTAATTCCGATACATGGAATTGATTTTAGATAGATGCTATGGATTCATTTAAATGATCCCTAGTGATCAAGAGTCCTTGGGCAACAAAGTGTATCAGCTGAACTTCTGCTTTCTAATTGGCAGTTGGTGCTTCACACTTATGCAGGTGGTTGAGTATCTGCACACTTGACAAGGGATCTGGGAGGGGTGAGAGCAGATCACCACTTTGAAGTACTGTCTCCATGGATGTTTCCCATGGGTTTGTTAGTCTCTTGCTATTGAGTTTATATGACTTTTTTCTCTTGTATTAATTAGGAAAACTATATTTAAAAGCTAATAAGGTAATTTCCCAGCACTTAATTTTTGTATGGAAAATCATGCAAGCCAACTTATATTCCAAACATCATTAAAAACAATAGTCTAATAATGGTTGGTCGCTAGTTGCTTCTACAAATGGTGAAAGTGATAGTCCTGAGAAATATCTATTTTCCAAGGCTGGTGGCTGTTTAAACTGACCTATGGTACACTGTGTCTCTCTGAAGGGGGATCAAGTGGCCATCACATGGGGAGACTCACAAGAAGTCAAAAATGGATTCTTTTATTTCCTTTGGTAAGTAAGTATAGTCCCTGGTCAATGTTTGACAGGATTCACTGTATTTAGAGACCTGTTTTGATCTGTAATGGTTTCTAATGCTTCCACCCCTTCATCATGCTGTTGCTAAGTTTTAATTCTTTGTTTCTAGAAAACATCTTGTCATATGTGCTGTGTCAACTGTATACTGCTTTCATCTTTTTGTTCTCTTTATGTCTGCATAATAATGCAGAGTAATATGTCTAGAATAATTATGAGGATATTTCTGACTCCTGTCTCAGTTTTAAGTCTTCATGATCACTTTATATTTTTCCCTCACTACCAACTTTTCCTACGTCAGTAATATTTATATAATTATGTATTGATTATATACATTCAATTTATGTTGTAATAATATTTAGATTATTATTCGTATTCTTCTCTTTTTCTCTGCTTTAAGTCTACTAGACTCTCCCTTCTCAAGACCTAAGATTTACTTTAAGACCTAAGGATTACTGGGTAGTATTTAAATACTGAACTCACTTAACATTGGAATTCACCTGATGGAAATTCACACAGAATTCTAACTCTGCCCTCTGGTGGTAGCAATTGGGTACAAATATTTCCTTTGTGCCTGGTCCATCCACTGTAAAAGTAAATACCACATATACAACACCTAATACACACTGGACATCTCTTGATCGACATGCTGGGTATTGTACTGTTTCATTCTACAACAATTTAGAACACAGTTACCAGGAGGTTAAAAAATCATAGATACCAGGATTTAGGCTTACAGAGGCAAGGTTCAAATTCTGTCATTACACATCCTTATTCCTAGGCCATTCTGACTCAAATCCAAGAAGCCCGGTAAGAAAACTCTGCAGTGTGTCTCATAACTATATTCAAGCAAGACTAATGGTATTTTCTAATGACCATAATGTTGTTAAAACATATTGTGTTCCCCAAGCTCAAGTACATTGGTTATGCTTTCTTTTGGTTCATGTCTTTTACATGACTTCCCATAAAGCTTTTTAAAATCTTTATTTATTTGTTTGTTTGTTTGTTTGTTTGTTTGTTTAGTGTGTGTGTGTGGGGGGGGGGAGGCACTGTGTGTCCCTGTGGAAAACCAAGGGTGACTTTAGAAATCACTCTGGATCACTTCTACCTCCTTTTTGCTTCGCTCTGGGATTTTCTGTGCCCCACCTACCACCAGCAGGTCACTAGCGTTTCCCTCTGGCATTGTTCTGCAGGAGCTGCGATCTGAACTCAAGACCTTCTACTTGCAAGGCAGAGTCTTGACTCCTGAGCCATTTCTCTAGCTTCTGACTTCCCATAAATTTCTAGAGTAACTTTCCCAGTGGAAAGGGAACTGTAGCCTTCTGGCATCTTATTGAACTGGCTCTGGAAATTACTTTTCCTCAATGAGTCTAGTGTACAGTCACTTTTGATGCTATTAAATATTTAGATTAGAATGAAAATCTAATGATTTTCATTCCATTAAAAATTATTTTTGACATGTCTGTCTTAATAAGCAAAATCTATTGAATATTTTAGATTTCATCACTAAGTTACATACTAAGTTACAGAAATTCAGGATTAGTACCACTGTCTAATGGGCCTTCCCATACTAAAAAAAAAAAGAGAAAGAATTATCACCAACTGAAAATGTTTTCAAAGAAGGAAGCAAGCTGGTGCTGGGTAGTTGCAGTGATGATAAAATTTTTTTCAAATGCTTCAGAAACTCAATAAAAATAAATGGCATGATTAAAAGAATTCTACAATATTGGCAGGAATGTGGTGAGACAGAAATCTTTACCCAATACTAATGAATCTGTAAATTGACATAGTGGTGATCGGGTGATATGTGAGATGAGCTGCATGTTGAACTTTCATTTTCAGAAATACACTTTAAAGGAAGAGAGAAAGAAGCAGAGCTTTAGCTAAGAGAATTTCATCACAGCAATACTGATGTGGGAAAGTTCAAAATAAAATCCCAGTCTGAGGAGAAAACGATGTTGATAAGTTGCACTATCTGTATTAAAAAGAACAGCAGTGTTGTCAGTAGAAACCCTGCAGGCTGAATGTCTCAGTCAGTGGTAAATCTTGTATTTAGATGATTTACAGAGCCCTCGGTTCAACCTCCAAACCACTGTTACCACCACCATCATCATAAGACCCAACGAGTTGAGGGGCTGGGGCTGGAGAGGCACTCAAGGCTTAGGACTGTGCCTTAAAAATAGAAGGAGCTGAGTTCAGCTCCTGGATCCCATACAAAAATGTCAGGCAGAAATGGCAGCAGCCTGACTTCTGACTCTCGTAGGTATCCTAAAAGGCTCAAGTCTCAACTGCCGTTTTGCTACCTGTGTCTAACTTGTACACTGCAAATGAATTACTCCAGAGTTTATCAGTTTAAGACATCAAACTTGATCTCCCAGTTTCTGTAGGTCAGGAGTCCAGGAGTTGTTTAATTGACATTTCAGGGTTGGGGGATCTCTTGTATGGATATAATCATGATATTGACCAGATCTTCAGGTATCAAGAAATGCATTCATCTGGACCAAGATGGTACAGGCTGCAGACTTCATGTCTACTTCAGCACATGGACACTCGAGACACCAGCAGAAGAGATCAGGAGAGTGAGAAAAGGTGTCGAAGATGGGGGCTGAGGTCTCATGGCACCTCAGAATTGCATTGCTTTCTGTTTGCTGAACCCATTCCATGCTCAAAAGGAGGGAATTACAGAAAAGTATGTGGTTTGCTCAATAATGGTGCCATGTAGAAGGCTTACTATAAAGTGTTATATTACATGGCCAAGGGGACATTGGAAATGTGATTAAGATTCATGAACCTTGACCTCTGGTAAAAATGATTTTGGATCATTAAGCTAAGTTCAATGGAAACACATGAGTTTTAAGAGCAGAAGAGGAAATCAGAAGAGGAAATCAGGAGGGATGGAAGGGTGCAGGTGTGAGCAGGTGTTTTTGTTGTTACTGCAGGTCCTGACATGTCAGGGGTCAGGGTCTAGTCCAAGAACTAGACAGTAGCTGGAGGATTCTCAGTGAGCATGAAAAAAAGGTCTATAGATTGTCTAGGAACAAAGGCTGACCCCAGTGTGACATACAGGAAGGAGCTAGAAACACTGTCTTAGTCTGCATGAAAGAAGTTGGCCACCAACGCAAAAGAGCTGAAACTGATATTTTTTCCAAGACTCTCCACTAAGGAACTCCTACTTGTGCTAATTTTAGCCTTTAATGTCAGTAAGACTTCACACCTTCACAATTGTGAGATAATAAACTCTCTTTCTCTCTGTATATAAAACTAATATAAGCATGGTTATCAGATGTCATAATTTGAGATGATATAAGAAATAGTCACTGAGTAGGGTTCTTACCAGAAATGTATTCCTCACAGTTCTGAGGCTACAAGTGTGTGATGTGCATGGTAGTGCGGCTGGGTTTTGGGAAGCCATGCTGTAGGCCCCAGACGTTGTGCCTCACAAAGGGAGCAAGACTGTTTTCTGTCCCTTATGAAAGTAAGGGAACTAATATTGTTCATGAGTTGTCCGGTGTGCTAGTTAGATACAGATGTCAGCTTGACAATGGGAGGCTGAGTTCTGGGCATATCTATGAGAACTGGTAGTTAAGGCAACCCTGAGCAAGCACGCAGATGGCTGTCTGATTATTGGGGGAAGGACCAGCCCATAGTGTGTGGGACCATTCCCTAGGGAGGTCGATGAGATGGAGAGAGTCGAGTCAACACCTTCCACTGCAGACATCCTTGGAGAGTCTCTCTTCTTCTCGGTCTTCTGTTCTATGGTTCCTTTTATCCAGGCTGCTACTGGGGGCTCCAATCAGATCTAGGGAGGTTCCAATCAGATCTAGGGCTGGTCTTTGTATTGTAAAGGTATTGATCCAGATAAGCTCCTCGGGTGGTCTCACAGCTGATTTTAGTTAATGCCAGGTATGGTAAGTTGACACCCAAGTTTTCACCCAAGTGAAAAGTTTTGCGCCTCTGTCAGCAGTTCTTGGACATGGCGAGGCTCATTCCCTCAGTTCCTGATGTTGGTATGAAACCTCCTGCCAGGCTGGACTGTGAACTGTAACAGACCCATAAGCAAAAATAAAACCCCCGTGTTCATTTGTTTGGTCATGTTATTTTCAGCAACATGAAGAGAAACTATGTCTTCAAAGGACCTTAACTCCTGATATCATCCAATTGGGAATTAAGATTTCACCACATGAAACTGTCTGTCTGTCTGTCTCTCTCTCTCTCTTTCTGTGTGTATGTGCGTGTGTGTGTGTGTGTGTGTGTGTGTGTGTGTGTGTGTGTGTGTAAGGGCAGTGGTGGAGAAGGGACTTGGGCGGGAAACCAGAACATTAGTCTGTTACAGCAGAAGGTGAAAAAAGCTTCTCATAGGAGCATCAGGAACTCTTAATCTGGATTTTTCTGGAAAGAAAGAATTCCCTCTTCAAATCTGATAGAATGAAAGGAGAGATAAATAAGCATGCAGAGAATTCTTCAGGGGTGAATGAGGCCATACAGAGAGGCTGTATATTACCATTCATTGTCTGGGAGCTTGGCTGCCTTCTCCCTTCTCTCTCTCTTCCCAGGCACAGCCTGACTTTCCATTTACCTTGTGTCATTTGTGAACACCATCTTTTTCTTGACGTGACTATGATTATTTTAGCCTCTGAAATTTCCACCACCAATACTGTTTCTCACTTCAAAGTTCTATTTTCAATGTCCTTTGCATTTTGGCTGACTTTTCATTAGATGACTCTTGTCTTTTGACTTTTCTGTGCTATATATAGAGGCAAGGGCAAAAAGGAGCAGAGGAATATGTTAATGAGCACTTGCTCTAAAGTAGTGACGTTGACCGCAGGGACTGCATCACACCTGGTGCATCCCAATGAGGAGGAGAAGCATAAAGGAGAAGCTGCCCACCTTGCAGAAATATGACCTGCCACCTTCCACAAGCAGCTTTGTGATTGGTCAGCAAGTTATATAGCTTTGTGCTTTCAGTTTAGCAATAGATCAGGTTTCTCCTACGTTGCTGTGCTAGAATATTCCATTCAAAGCATCTGTAACAGTTACTCTTAACTGTGGCTGTGAGAAAGCACTCAAAGTCAAACAACTTAAGGGAGAAAGGAGATTTATTCAGCTTATGGTTCCAGAGGGGAGAAACAGAGGTGACATGGCTGGTGGCTGAAGCCTGAGGCAGGCTAAGTTACTGCAGACGTCCTTGGAGAGTCTCTCTTCTTCTCAGTCTTCTGTTCTATGGTTCCTTTTATCCAGGCTGCTACTGGGGGACTCCAATCAGATCTAAGGAGGTTCCAATCAGATCTAGGGCTGGTCTTTGTATTGTAAAGGTATTGATCCAGATAAGCTCCTCGGGTGGTCTCACAGCTGATTTTAGTTAATGCCAGGTATGGTAAGTTGACACCCAAGATTAACTATCACAGCATTTTGAAGAAGAAAGGGTTTATTTTGATTTGCAGATGCTTCCGGAGGGACAGAGAACATCGTGATGGCAAAGCAGAACAGCAGGGCGGAAGAAGTGGCGGTAGAAGCAGATGGCTGGTCCTGCTGCATGCACACTCAGGAAGCAGGAAGGGAACTCGTGGTGCTCCTGTTCAGGCTATGAAGCCTCAAGGCCCAGTAATGTACTCCTCCAGCAAGGCTCCACTTCCTGAAGGTTCCACAACCTTCTCAAACAGTGTCACCAGCCAGGAGCAAAGTGCTTGAACATATCAGCTTATGAAGGTCATTTTACTTTCAGAGCACATTAACCACTTGATTGTTGAATTGCTTTCTGATTTTTAGTACATGGATTGCAAATTTACTGTGGTGATGTGACAGTTCCCTTAATCAAGCTTTCAACATGTAAGTTTCTTGGAGACATTTAAGAGATACAAAAAAACACTTCCTTGTCTCCACTATTACTGTTCCTTTCCCATGTGATACCATCTGACTTCCCTATTCTGAAATTGCTCTTATCAAGTTAACTGGCAAATCTGGTTCCATGTTATGTTATGTGAAAATGTCGATCGCTTCCTTCTTAATGTTCTCATATCTCTTAGTTTCTCTTGTGCCACTCTCGCTTGAGTCCCTGCCCATCTCTTTAGTCATTTGTGTCAGTCCACTTTCTGCTGACAATAATATAATATCATAGACTAAGTTATAAGGAAAAGTGTGATTCTCCACTGAGATGCCATTTGATGGTTGACTTCCTGTGGATAGAGCCCCAAGATGACGCAGATCCTCATATGACAAGAGGCAGGGAGCACATCACTTTTTTCTCTTGTGTATTTGTGTATACATGTATATACATTTGTATGCACACGCTAAGTGTATGTGTATATGTGGTGCAGATGTGCATATGCATGAATGTGAATAAGTGGAAACCACAAGATAATGTCTTCCCCTATCCCTTTCCATATTGTTTTATGAAACATGGTCACTCACTGAACCTGGAGCTCACTGATTGGCTAGACTGGTTGGCCAATAAGGTCCAGAGATCAGCCTGTACCTGTATGCTCCCCATCAAATGCTAGGGTTATAGATACCCATCGTCTGTCTGTCTGTCTGTCTATCTATCTATCTATCTATCTCTTTGTGTGTGTGTCACAGGGCATTGTATGTCCCTGTGGAGGACCAAGGGTAACTTCAGGAATCATCCTGGATCCTTTCTACCTCCTTTTTGCTTTGCTCTGAGATCTCCCAGGCTCCACTTTCCAGAGCCAGAAGTATAGGCTGCTGCCATTTCTGCCTGGCATTTTGATGTGGGATTCTGGATCTGAACTCAGGTCTTTCTGCTTGTGAGGCAGAGTCTTAACCTCTAAGCCATCTCTCCAGCTCCCATTGGGCCTTTACACAGGCATTTGGGATATGAAATCAGGGCCTATGATTGCCTACAAGCATTCTACCAACTGCGCTATCTCCTCAGTCCCTCTTTCATTTCTTTTTTCATAAAACCACTAGTACTCAAGCATTGAGTGCTACCCCGTTGACATTATTCAATTTTAATCTCTCCCAAAAGGCCCATCTCTAAATTCCATATTCAGATATGATTTCTATCATTTTAAAAATTCACAGCATGGATTCAATTCCATCACAAGTTTGAAAGGAGAAAGCCATATTCCATTCCTAGCACTGCTCCCCCTTTAAGTCTCCTTGCAATCTTTTCTTTCTTGGCTATCAGTAATTATAGTGTAGCTCTTCTCTCACATAAAACATTCTCCTTCATTTAACTATATCCACTCATGCAATTTTGGTTATCACTTAAGCACAGTTGCTTGTGTTTATCTTTCCCAAAGGCACTAATAAAATTACATTATATATTCTCCTTGGCAGGATATCATTTTGAAATATTAATATAGATTTTCTTCCAACAACTGCTTTCTACATATTTTTAATACCCTTTGCCTTACTTCAATTTGATCAGCAGAATTCTGCTTTAAAGGGAAGGTGACACAGTAAATAGAAAATGTGATCTTTTGTCAAATTATTTTGTTTCAGAATTAATAGACAAGAAACTGTGGCCTTGGAAGATGTGTTGATTAATAATTGATTAGGGAGTATTGCAGTTTGTCTGTATGTTGCTGGTATATTCATGATCAAACAACTTGGGGGAACAATGGAGTTTTAGTTTTCTTTAGGATTGTCAGTTTATAATCCAGCTTGGCAGGAGGGTTCATACGAGCAAGGAGCCAAGAGAACTCGCTACACTATATTCACAGAAATTGCTGAGAAGGACAAAGATTCCCATTTGCCAGTCTGCGAGTGGGCTGGAGTATGCCTAAAGTATGCCAAAGTATTGAACCTGTTCCCTTCATCTCATCCACCTGTCTTCTTATGGCAATTAGAGAATCTCCTGCAGGCTTGCTCAGCACTTTCTGTAACTATGAATTTTTCACAAATGTGACCAGAGCCTAGCTTTTGGTTGTCAAGTTGACACCTGTGTCTAACTAGCACAGGGTAAGGTGGGGATAGGGAATAGCACATGATTAATAGATTAAAAAGAACAGATTAGAGGCCAATCTCTACCACAAGGAAGGATTCTCTGGACAAGGCGAGAAAGGGGATGTAAGACGTCTGACAATGACCAGAATGTATGCCTTCTTTCTGGACTCTTGCCACTGATAACATTTTTAAATCAATTAACTGGCATGTAGGAGACTAGCATCTAAGAGTATACAGTATGAGAACATTTCAGAGATGATATCTGTGAGTTCTCTTGACATGAAACATATTTCCAGGGTTAATTTCAGCTGTTCATTAGGCACTTATACAAGGGAATATTAAGTTAAGAACCTATGTATTCACAATCACAATTGCATCTGTTCATTGAGGGTCACGACTCTACCATGGCTATTTTCATGTATACTAACAAATAAGCATATATAAGACACTAAGTGAAAATTTGCTAACAAAATAACTAGAAATTTCTTTTTTTCCTTCTTTTTATTCCTTTCATGCTACCTGCTGTGACTACCTAGGTGAGTGACCTCCCTATTCGGAGTTCAGCGCAAGATGCTAATCTGACCATGTAGATCTTTCTTAGATGTATTCAGTACATTTTCAGTGGTAAGTCCTGGATATGGACCAAAGGTACATATAAGGACCATTAGAGGCAAAGTAGTCTATAAAATAGCAGTTGCTGATGTAAGATTCTGAACAAATCTCCTAAGAGTAGACAGGACATGGCTAGGCAAATGCCAAAGATGTTTTGAAATCCACTGAAGCTCATAGCTCGAGAAAGCAAAGCATCCCTAAATGTCAGTATCATCAAACACCTTTACTTTGAACGATGTTCACACACTCACCTGTCCCACCTAAGTGCTATCTTTGTGAACTGCTTTTGTCTTACACTGTCACAATGGATTGTTGAAATGATCATCAATCAGACTTCAGACTTTTGGTGTAGGAATGTGTAGTCTTCAGGAAGCAGAGATGTGCCTTTAGGATTAGCTCTTCAGGATCCTGCACTCAAGAACTTTGTAACTCTAGAATGATCAGATAAGACATTAACTCCCTTAAAAATCATAATTACTGGAAATCGCTTTTGTACTCAAGTTCCGTATTCACCCATTGGATACTCATAGCTCTGAGTGAAAATATATTCAGTTTGTGCTTCCAGTTCAAACTCAGAACTGGTAAGGAGGATGGTTATAAGAAATAAAAGCAGATACATTAAACCAAACATAACATGCAGTGAAATGTGGCTTTAAAAATTCATTAGACTCAGGCTGAGAGGTTGAGGAATATAGTCTCTTAGATATTTATTGTGACCTTCAAAAAATAAGATAAACCCAAAGAACAAGATCACGTTCCATACAGAATTCACATAAAAACTAAATACCTAATAGAGCACTTATCATTTTACACGATTAATTTCAATAATAATAATTAAAATTTCACAATGTGAATACGCTTTATAGCTTTAAACCCAAACGAGAGCTCCTGTGGACAGGGAAGGAGTCACGATATTTGCTATGCAGCCATAGTTTTCAACTAAACATCACGATCACTATAAGAAAGCATTAAGTATTTTCTGAAGATGAGTTCCACAGTGCTATCACTGAGAAGAGCCCCAAGTGCCCGTTACAAAGGAAGGCTTTTCTCTGTGCATTGTCCAATATCCTTGCAAGAAATTCAGAGCTACAAAAAAGTCTCGGGGTACACATTTCCCCCAGAGCACATTAGTTAGGCAATGTCTCATGGTTTGATACATTGGCAGATGTCTAAATTAAATGCTTCGATGTGGCTTTAAAGTTAGGTGGTAGGCTGCTCAGTGTAGGGGAGTGATGATATGCAGCTGACCTTAGTCATGGAAATCAACGTACAGGAACTGAGGGCATCTGGGGATTTGTAATCTCCATCTCTGTCAACTCTGTCAGCCTTCTATTCATAGGGAGTGTGCTAAGGTCTCTTCTATTTACATGCCTGGTATAATCTGCTCACTACTCAATTTTTCCCCGAGGTCATGGCTGAGCCCCTCAGAAGAGCCACCCTCGCCTCAGCCTCTTCCATTTCTCATTCATCTCCAATGCCTGTGCTCCTCTTACTCAGCATAATCTACCTCGGTTCCTCATCCTCGTTAGGGAAGGAGTCATATGTTTTCAGCCCTTCTGTTCCCCAGCACTGAGCACATGGAAATCAATGGCTATGTGGCAACAAACGTGACACCTGATCACCATTCTAAAGTTGGCTGCTTCTTTCCATCTTTTTTTCTTTTTAATTTGGCACTGAGTCATTATTCTCTTAGTCTTTCGACCACCTTCATTTGAGTTCAGTGGGTCCTGAGATATAAATACAACTTCCAGCCCATCACAGTGAAGCAAGCTTAGGCCACACATAGATATGATTGGCACTCATTCAATTTTGACCAGATGGTGTAGAGAGAAGGGTAGGCTTTATCATTCACAGAGAGCCAGGACTATCCAGAACCAATTGTATGCAATCCATCACTATTGGTGACTAAGTCATGCTTCCCAAGGGTATCATAGATTAACATGATGGCTACATGAAACATCAGAATATAATATTAAAATTAACTTGACCTTAATAATTGAAATGGCAAATAGAAATTTGAAGTGGTGGCCCAGCTTAATTTCCATATGCACAAATATGTTTAGTGTTTGATAATCAAGCAGTTGGGTTGGGTTCCCATCTGTGAATTTCTGAGACAAGTATGGTATTTAGCATGGGGGTTCTAATGCATGTATGAGATGACATTCTAAAGTAAATTAATGACTGACTTTTCTTTCCTTTATATCACCATTGTGGACAATTGAAAGTTGAAAGTGAATAGGACATTATCTACAAACTAAAAACATATTGATGATGTTAAGAGTTCCCAGAGTTCACACTGCTAAGTCTGCAAACAAAGTACAAGATTAAGTAGCAATAAAATATATATACAGAGTGGAAATTCTCAGTAGACAGAACATGTTATCATCTTTCTGAGAAGAAAAATAACTTATTTGTGCATATCCTCTTAGCTATCTAAACTAGTTGCTTTAATACACTCTTATAAGAGTCTTAAGGTAATTATGAATTACAGAAATGAATACCTTTACAAAATAAACACACAGTCATTCTGTCTTGAAAATTAAATCCACAATTCTAAAAGGTATAATTGACACATGTTTGGTCTTGGGGAGGGAAAAGTACTTTAAAGTAGGCACAGAGGAGTTTCACATGACACCAATAAGATATTTACTGTATAAGTTGCACCGCTAGACAAATACTGCTATAAGGAATCATTTGAGTAAGCACACTGCTGTCAAAGCATCTCACACATTCATTATTATTCACTTTCACACTAGTTTATATACACTGAGTAAGTCATTAAATATTGCACTTATTGGCCCATGAACCCTCAATTCTGAGGTGTTGAAAAATAGAAAGCAAATCTATTTTTAGAACATACTTCATGCAACATTTAAGACATTTCAGTTCTACAAACACCATTAAGTAGTTGTACATTTGGACAGTCCAACTGTATCACGTCACGTCTGACATTAACAATATATTAACAGGAACTACAGAACAGTTCTCACTCATCACACTTTCTAGGGAAACAAGATGTGGACGATCCCCAGACTTCACTTTGACAAGGAGTATGGATTCACTAGTCAGATGAGGTCACACTCAATCCCTGAAAGGCCAGATGTCTGTACAGGGTTCATGTACCATCCTGTGTATATAAGAACAGTGTTCATGAACCCAGCTAAACAATCCTTAGCCCTAAAACAACATGGACATGGTGATATTTTCAGTAAGTGATGAGCCGTAGCAACTCTCATTTGTCCACAATGAAGGAAAAATATAAACATAAATGAATGCAACACACAGGTAACCCCCAGCCTCATTTCAACAATTAAGTCATGATCAATTGAAATCCCAGCGATAATAGTTGCTGATGATAATGATGAAACTCCATCCCATAGTTTTTGTGAGAATAGTGCTTTTTAAAGATACAAAATGATTTTATAGACTTTGGAAGCAGAAAAGAGCAATACAAAGATAAAGTTTAATGTGACTGCTAGCTACATGATCTGACTTTAATTCTCAAACTCTAGGCAGAACATGTGTTTCTGCTACCTGGCACTTCTGAAAAATGTATTATTCTCTCTGCCCTCTCTGCACGGGAAGTCGCTGCGTATACAGCCACAGATATTCAAATCTATGCAAAGAATTCATTCCATTACCCTTCTAAAGCAAGACATGAGATAGAATTGGCACATCACTGCACATCCCCCTTTTCCCTGTACTGAGAAAGCGCCAGACTTGGACTCTCCTCTTAATTAAAAAAAAAAAAAACATCAATGTGAGTAGGTGTGTGTAGGGAGGGACAACAGTATGTATGTGGCACAAAAATAAATATTTCAGTCTACTACAGGCAAACATTTGATTGACTGGAGTGCCAAGCAATTCTAAAAAGGTGTAAAATTGCATTTATTTATGAAACACTAATAACAACAGGTAGGTGGTCCATTTTAGATGAGTCTCCTAACCTAGTGCTCTCTTAGGGGATACTATATTTATAAGATCTAGAGCCCTTGGGGTGTAATGTAGAGGTGAAGAATTTTTCCTCTATCTAATCATAAAGTTCATCCAAGTTTATCTTTTATCTATTTTGTCCTAATTTAAACTCCAGGATACAAAATAGGCTTCTGTCTGAACTGATTATTTTTTAAAATCACATCAAATATAAAGAACTCCCAAAGGCTTCTCCTAATATTAAAAAAGTTTAGCATATCAGCAAAACGCCATCATTTTACTGGCAAACTACTAAAGCACTAGGTAGAGTTCACTAACAGATGGAGCTAAGCAGAGTTGCAAGACCTCACTGTCTGGCAGTGAGTACACAGGCCTCCTGGGTCTCGCTAGTCATGTGGCAGCTGACACTGTATGAGGATGAAGGATCAGGATTCCTAGGACCTGTCATGAAGGCTGTGATTTAGGCAGAAAGAGGTCTTCAGACAGACGACAGATCAGTTCCACCTATACTGTGCTGAATCTGGCTGACATTCCCATAGTACTATAAAGATTATCAACAAGCAGACTAGCTTTCAGACTGTAAGATCATTTATATCACAGTTTTTCACAAGCAACTGCTACCTCAGTATGGTGAAGCTTGGTAGAGTCGGGATATATTTTTAATACAGTCCCACAGTATACCACAAAGGTAACTAAAAAAAAAAAATACTGGTTAATCTCAACCCTGCGCTGAGACATGTGTCGGAAAAAAAGTCACAGTGAATCACTGATTTTTGAACTACAGCATTCCAAAATTAATACCACTTCATGGAAGCTCAGTTAATAATAGATTCATTTTACTTCTAAGGTATTATTAATGTAGACATGAAATAAAACTAAAAGCTCTTAAAAATAACAAAGGTAGCAAATAAATAAACGTCCATCAATAATTCTGGGTGAGAGGGAAGTAGGTGAAATACGTGTTCTTTTAACTGAGCATATTGTCTCGTATAACTTGGAGAATTTACATCTCATACTTACCATTGCAATGCTGCAGCTTCCTGCTTCAACCAAAGGGAACATTATGCCTCGCTATTCAAATATAAACCTTGGCACTTACCAGGCAGCAAGCAACACTACAGTTTAAGTGGTCCAAGGAGAAACTACATGACCCTGATTTTTGTGCAATCTCTGGAAATTTATCATGGCAGTAGGAGCTGTTTAGTGGGGGGAAACCAGTGAGTTAATTTCTGAAGCAGTTCTTCCTTTGAGCCCACAGAAGCGATGCTCATGGTTAATTTGTCATCTTGGGATTTCATACACCTCCTGAACCCTCCACATCTATTCACATCTCATGATTTCAAGAGACTGAAGGGATCATTCACTCTGAGAATGGCAAATGATGAAATAATTTCCAATACAGGATTCTAATTGCATCAGGAAAGGAAAGGAAAAGACCATAGACCAAAGTTCTTGGATGTATCTCCCAGAAACCTCTTGGTTTATTCCTTATAGTTTATGGGTAGGTGAAGGCAGCCAGGTGACAATTAGCAAAGGAAGGTCAGACTTAAAACACTAGCTGAATTATATTAAGGACAAAAGGGGGCCATGCCTAAGATCTAAAAATACATAATTATAAAGTATCATCGGTGGACCTGTAGATATATAGGACAAAGGCAGAAGAAGATATATTGTGTATGTGTGTATATGTGGTTAAAAGAAACCAAGATTCTAGTGTTAGAATTTGTAAGTGATATAGCTGGTTGTCAGTAGAAGCTCACCAAAAGTGACTTCTGCTACATTCTCATACATTTGATTTTGCAACCAGGATATCTTGACACAGGAAAAGAGAATATTATCTCCTCCTGTATTGTAGCATCAGGAATGTAGGTGTTTTTTTCCTTGAGACCAGAGACAACCTGTTCTGGAAATTTCCATGGAATTACTGGGAATGAAATTCAGAGTAGGGTGGATCAGTGTGGCTGCACTTCCATGGGGGTTTGCCAAGTAAGAGGTGTGAGATATACCTGGGACAAGACCTGAGGACTACTGCTGCCTCTCTCCTCTGACTGACTCGGTTGTCTGGCATCAGAGTGCCTAACACTGTGTAACTGAACACTTGGATTCGACTCATTGATTTCAGTGGAACTCTTCCTCATGAGTTTCCCAAGGAGTAAAATGTAGCTCTTGAAGCCATCCTAGCTCTTCTCCTCTTAGAACAATATACCCATCAAGATCCTTCTAAAAAAGCCATTTAAAATTCCTGATGTAGGCCTTCCATCTGTGGTAGGTGTGAGGGAAGAAGGTTAGAGGCTCTGGTTTTATTGTTTCCTGTTACACTGCAAAGGGGAGCTTAACCACCTGATCCATTTCACATGTGGGCACATTCTGGCTCACGCGATAGACATGCTGATGTCACCCGGCAGACAACAACAGTCAGCAAATCTGCTTTTGTGTCTCCTGTGTTTCTCTTTTGCTTCACTTAAGTTTCTGATTTTTGCCTCTGGTTGTCCCATTAAAATCTAATACAACATCAATGTATTAATAACACAACAACATTAATCTAGGCAAGCGGTGCCTAACGAGTTTCAACCTGTTCTCTCTCAAGAGTTGATGATTCTGAAGAGCGTTTCCCAGTGTGTGAATGTGGGGGTGGGGTGCGGGGGAACAGATCATTAAGGAAACAGAGTCAGGCCTGGGCATTTCATAGCTACCTACACCATTGTATCGGTTAAGCCAAGACTTGTTTCTCAGGGCACCGAAGTGGTAATTTACCACCAATTTGTGTCTCTGAAACTAAGAAGAAATAGCATGGGTGTAGCTTAGCGTGCCCGATGTTTTCTCCTATGATTCTCACTTCTTAAATTTATAATGATACAAGACCTTCTTCCCCGACTTGTGGGAACTGATTGCCTTTAAGACATCTTGCACTGAATACTTTCATGGGATGTTTCTCTATTTTTGAAGAGGCCAAGGTGGGATGTGTGTATGTGGACTTTAGCATGACCACTTGCAAGAATGTTCACGAGTGGACCAAGCACTGTCTGATGCCTTCTGGAAACCCTAGCTGCGAATATCATGGGATGGCCCACCCACAGTGGATGGGATGGTTACTTGTGTGTTATTTACATAGGTCTCAGGAAGCCTGGAATGAAAATCTAGATGTTCAAATGGCCCTCACACATCCACACCGCTAGGGATCCACAGTATTCATGTAGCTGTTAGTTATGAAAAGCGTTCACTGTGATTTAAGAATGTTTAGAGACTTATATAATGAACCTATGCTTCAGAATTATAAATATCCTGATTGGAAAATATCAAAAACGAAAATGGTCTTTTCATTAATGTGAGATCCACTGAAACGTTATCCAAACGGCTTGTAAATAAGCAGAAGACCTTAGCTGGGATTTGACTAGAAAGCTACGGTGGGGGAAGCAAGTGTTCCTTTCAGGGCAAGCAGAGCCTAACGAGTTTCACCTGTTCTCTCTCAAGAGTTGATGATTCTGAAGAGTGATGGTGTTTCACGGTGTGTGAATGTGGGGGACAGGTCATTAAGGGAATGGACTCAGGCCTGGGCGTTTCATAGCTACCTACACCATTCTTGGTTGCGAGGCTGGTTGTATCACTGGCATTGAAGGTTCAATGCTCTCAAACATTCAGAGTTAGGGAGAAGCACTAGAGTGAGGTCCTGGAGCAGGTTCTTACTGACTTAGTAAGCAGGTAAGTGAAGACTATCACTTAACTGTAGTTCTAGTCATCTTAATATTATTGTTTCAGGATCTTGCAAGGGACTCAAAAACATTTATTTTTTATTATCTGTTTCTGTTTGTTTGATGCAGGAAATTTTGTTTTACAGCCCAGGCTAACCTTGAACTTGTGATCTTCCTGTTTCAGCTTTTTGGGTGCTAGGATTATGGTATGTGCCATCACACAAACCTAGCCTTTCAATTTCTCTATAAGTCAGTGAGCTCCTCAATTATTAATAAAAATGCAGAACAGTAGATTTCCTGATAGTAAACTGCCCAGGCCTAGGATAGTGTTTCTAGTCAAGAGCAGAAATTCCACTTCCTCTTCAGCTCACTTCCCCACTCCTTGCTCACACTTACATATGCACACAAGCCGTTCCTTGATCGTCATGCATACAAGCGAATAGTGTTTGAATCCGTGGCACAATAGTTAGCTGCAGTAAAATTATAGTCTGAAGTATAGTAGCTAAATGAGAAGAAATTTCAAAAAGAAAGTCTCAAAGACAAATAAATAACAAGTCACATGCAAGTACCAGGTGTTTATAGATGGAGAGTCCTTACAAATTTAAGATCACATGTTTGCCACATATTACCACGGGAAATCACTCAAGATTTGAATGCATGTTTTGGACATGGACATCAAAGACTTCCTTCAGATAATTATTAGGCAGTATAAGTAAAGGCTAATAGACCATTTATAAATGCTGTTTCTTGGCAACCGGTGCCCCCTGGAGCTCCCTGCAGGTGGAGACATTAGCAGCCACAGTTGGGCTGTGGGGGAGGAGGCGTCTCCTTGAGTCTTGTGCTCTGCTTAGCCGCGGTGATGGCTGGGTCGGTCTCCAGGCTCTCGGACATTTTGTCACAGATGATATCCACAAGGCGCTCGAATGTTTGCTTGACATTAATGTTATCCTTGGCACTGGTTTCGAAAAACTCAAACCCTGGAGGGAACACACAGAAACACGGCATGGTCATTTCAACAGGACTCAGTGATGGTTTTGAACAGTGGGGAGGGACGAAGGAGAGGCAGGCAGCAGTAGAGACGGGTTTGCTTAGGACGTGGCAGGTAAGTCTAAGGTGCTCTCCACTGACTATGAACCAAAGAGTTACAAACGGGAACTGGTGACACACATTCTATTGTTGCTGCGAGTCATTTGTGCCACGGGCACGGATGAACAGACTTCTCCAAAGTCTTTCAAGAGTTCATAAGGGCAACATTAAGAAGCCTCAAGCCAAGTTTGCCTTGCTAGCTCCTTCCTCGTATCCCTGCTCTGATGGTTAGTCTCGACTGTCCATTTGCCTGGATTAAGAACTGCCTCGGTGGGCTGCGGAGCTGACTCACAAGCAAAAGGACCTGGATTCGGATAAGCAGATCCCATGTAAAATACTGGGTAGATATGTTGGTGGCCTGCAATTCTGACCCTGAAAGGCAGAGCCAGGGCAAAGGAAGAAGACAGAGCTATATAGGATGATTCCCAATGCCACTTTTGAGGATCTACAGGCATGCACACCCACACATATGCACACACAAGGAGAAGAAATATCTCAGAGAATAGCAGAGGACGCCTCTGTGTCTGTGAAGACTGTTCCAGACACGATTAGGTGAAGAGGACTCTGATGAGTCAGTGGGCGATAGAGGTCCTTAATGATGTTAGAGGAAGGAGCGAAGGGCTGGAACTATGATTTGCTCTGCTCCACCATGCCCTTTCTGTCAGTTTATTCTGAAAAATAAACTTCCTTAGCTGTTTCTATCAGATATTTGGTCACAGCCACAGAAAAGCAATTTACACTCATGGCCCTTCACACAGCAGACACAGGCGAGACTAGGGAATAGCTTAGGCACTTGGGAACACCATTTGGTGTGGGCTAACCCACCCTTGCCACACACTTCTTTTTTTAATTTTAATATTTTATTTCTTCCACTCATACAAAGTTGATAAGTACCCCATTCCCCTCCCTTCTTCCACCCCTCCCTGAATCCCCTTGTTCCCTCCCCACCTTTTCCCTTTCCTTTCCCCCTTCCCTCCCTTTCTCCCAGTGCTTCTTCCCTCCACCCCATTCCTGGAGCATCCTTTAGTCACACACACTTCTTAAAATGCACTTGGCAACTTAGGTCCTTTACCCCCACACACCCTTCTCTGGACAATGCACCCAGCAATCTGGAAACACCCGCCCCCCACCATCACACATGTACCTTTCTCTAAATAATAGTTTAATTTTCTTCCCCCTGAGTAACCATCAAACTTAATTTTTATTCAGATGTATTCCCAACACATCTGGACACATACCCACACAAACAAAAATAAATCTAGATAAGCCAATCTGTCCTGAACTGATTTGGAGTGTACATGTATGTAATAAAGCTAAAATGTACCTTCAAATAGCCTTCCTTGTATTTACTAGTATATGCTTAATGAGTACATATGATTGGAATCAGGTGCAGTGTGGAAAGATACATGCACAATAGGAAAAATGACCAGATAACCTAACCTATCAATAAATCTGTTATTAAAATTAGACAACTATACAAATTATGTCCCTTAGCAGCAGCCCTTCCTTCCTTCAGTCACCATGGCAACAGTCTGCTGCCCTTGATCTCCTCACTCAGTGTGGCCTCTGTTCCCTTGCAATGTACCCTGACTTTTCTACTATTGTTGCTCTAAATAAAGGTTTTCTTTGTCACTTTTGCAAATATATGGGGCTTTTATTTTTGAATAAAGGTCCAAAAACATGGAAACATTGGTCCAGTCCCTGACTGCCAGGAACATAGCCACTTCCAGTGTTTTCTAAAATTATTTGACATTTCATTTATTTCTCATTTCTGCATTTTATGAATGTTATCCATTTTTCGTTTTTTAAAATTGGGAGAGTGGAAGGCCCCCTGGGCACATTCTGCTGAATGAGTGACTCCCAGGTTCCTCTATCACCAGCTCTAATGTTTTACCTGCTGTGGCCCCGTAATAATAGGTCTGAGGATGAACTGACATTGTCAGCATCTAACAGGACACAAGGTGGCGCTACAGAATTACAGAAGTTACTTTAGGCCTTCAGATTTTGGTGCTAATAGTCCTGCAGGCCTTTGCATACCACTGTATCTATTTGGGGGTAGTGGGGACGGTGGGTTTTTTTTCCTTCTAGCCTTTATATAATCTATCAGCAGTAATGTTTTTAATCGATAACTGGTAAAGGACATTTAGCAAATTTTATATAAGCAGCGAAATTGCAAGAAAACCCAGAGAGCAAGGGACAGTACTTGCCCTGATAGGCCTGGGCTGGAAGCAACCTTAGAGATGGTCTTAGCAGTCTTATCATTCTATTGTTTGCATTCACATTCCAGAGGCCTTGCTTGCCAGTCAGTTGCCATGACAACGTCCCCACTAGGCCAGCCAGAGATTGCTCTGGTCCATTCAGGGGACGTTGATTTAGGATGTGTTGGGCTGAACACAGAAAGCTCTTGCTAATCCATTCTCAATTTACACCCTATAAATCCTTCTGGTTACATCTGGCCCTATCTCAGAGGAGCTGCATGGCCTCAAAATGATTAAATCAGGTGATTTCATACCTAACTCCTGAGGGCTGAGGGGAAAAGAACAGTCTAATCCTTAGCATCCATGCTGAAGTCCCTCTAAAAACTCGGAAATACTTATTTCCATAAAAAGCTGAAAGAAATACAGCAAAAAGCAACTCTCATGGAAAAACATTTCCAATTTACACATTATTTTTTAAATTTTAATCAGATGGTTAAACCTAAGCCTGAATTTTAATTGCTACCCTATTGTTTAAATCCAAGTGAACAAATGCAACATTTGGGTAAAAAAAGGCATGCAGTCAAGTTCTAGAAGATGGTAGATGATGTTTCAAATCAGCTTTGGCTTGTGTTCATCTTAAATTTTTTTTATTATTATTCAATCTGTGTGTGTGTGTGTGTGTGTGTGTGTGTGTGTATGTATGTGTGTGTGCACATGTGTGTGTGTGTGTAGAACCACGGACGAATCGGGAACCACCATGGACGCCTCCACCTCCTTCTGCCCCGGGATTCACAGGTTCTGCCCTACCAGGACCAGAAGCGCAAGCCACCCCCGCTTCTGCCTGGTGTCTATACGTGGGATCTGGGATCCGAACTCAGGACCTTCCACCTGCAAGGCAGAGGCTTAATCCCTGAGCCACCTCTCCAGCCCCTTGTGTTCATCTTTCAGAGATCATATAACTCTTTTGAGGTCTATAATTCTTATCTATAGATAAGGCCATTTATTGGGAACAGTGTCTTCTCTTCCAATGGTTGCACAGTCCCATGGGCTGGACTCTCAACAACTGGATCCAATTTGTGGAAAGAAAAGGTGGTCTGTGCACCAGGCTTCTCGCTTAGACACTAAAGCTCTTTGCACCCTCTTCCCTGCAATGTTGACACTGTCTTCCCAGTGCCGATGGGAGGGTACTTAGTTTCAGAAGATTCCAAGAACCCGCTGAACACAAGATCTTTGGAGAAAAATAATCCCAGAGTTTGGAACAAAACAATGCAAATTTGGTACAAAGTTTCAGGTTCAATTCTGTCATCGTTTTTCACCAAAACTTCCTTTGTATATATCAGCAGGTTTGGAAAGGGGCTAATCTTGAAGTGTATTCTGAGACATTTAGCCATCCTTGAAAGAGGGTAATCCACAAAGGCTTTGCCGAACCTGACTCCTTTTAATCTGGGCGTTGAGCCTCCTCAGGATGTTTCTAAGTGAGTAGAGGTCACCAAACTGATACCTCATCACAAACGCTGTTTTGTCCTTATCTTCTCTACCCAAATCCTAGGGTAACAAGAGAAGATCATCACCTCATAAAAGCAGCCATTTCTCCACCAGGCCAAGGAGATCACAATAAGGTCGGAGTGGGGAGTCACCCGCCAAACTATGATGGTCCTATCAACACACAGTAGGTTTACGACTCATTTCAATGATTTGTTACATTTACCTTGCTTGTTTTATTTTATCTGTTTAGAGTTTCACACATGAGTACAATGAACTTATTATATTTTTGCGCCTTTAATCTCTGAATCCATTCCCCTCCTTTTCTTCTTATATTCCTTCCTCTCTGCCAGTCTCCCTCCTATTTTCATGTCTTTTCACGTGCGTGGCCCATTGGGTTTCATGTGGGTTGCCTGTGATGATGGCAGGTGCCTGAGCACTCGCTGGAGCATGGATCGTACGTCAGTGGATGTACCACTAAGGAAAGCATCTTCTTTTCTCCCCATCTAGCATAACCCGCAACAGACTCTCAGGGATACAGGGGCTTCTTGAGATCTTTCCCCTTCCACGGTGACATGTTGATAGGCCAAATACTATGCGGGTCTTGTGGAAGTTCACATAGCCAGATGTGATAGCCTTGTCATGTCCATCAGATGCTGTCTGGACACACCTCTTCCCCCCTTCAGGCATCTGATGACAGCAGCAATGTTAGTGATAAGAAACCAATCTTTACTGATACTGATCTTCACTGTTACCAATCTTTGGTAACATTCAAAGTGCCTCCTTGTGTGTTTAGTTCATTGTGTCAACGGAGTACCTTTTCTTAAATTTCCTGGTAGGAAAATGAAGGCACAAAATGACCCGTCAATTTAAACATTTCCTTCCTTGGCTGGCAAATGGTAAAGCCGGAATATCAACTGCTAACCTATCAACTCCCCTGCCCCTCCACATATCCTACAGAAGAGGATTGTCATTCTGTTGTGGTTAAAGTTTAGAATCTATGCTAATAATTACTGCACACTTTCATCACCTGAAAAATTTAGAAAGTGATTAAGTGGACTTAATACTGCCAGCGATTTAAACAATACAAGCTTTCTTATAATTTCAAAGGGTCCCTGATCCTCTGCAGCACTGGAGATTCATAGTGGGCTTGATGGCAGCTGCAGCTCATTATATTATCACAGATGTACAGTCGTGAAAGATTCTGGAAATCATACTGCTTCCCATTGACCATATAAGTTTCTCATAAAGTATGATATTTAAAAGATCCCAGCCATCAGTTTTGTAATACCCAGCTGTTCAAATTTTAAAAAAAAGGGAGTTTACTCTGAGGTGCAGAATCATTTATCCAGGTGAACTTTTGTGTTCGTTAGAATTTCATATATAAATATGAGGAATTTATAATATTTTCATGCCTTAATCCCCTATTCTTTCTCCATTACAATATTTCTTCTTCCCTACCAGTTTCCCTCTTATTTTCATGTCTTTTGATTGGGTGACTCATTGAGTCTCTTCTGGGTTGATTGACGGTCCCAGCCACAAATCCAGCTGCTGTATCTTTTATTCTTCCGCTAACTCAGTGATCTTTAGACTGCTGACTCCTTAGTATTTAACCTTACCTATTACAACATTGGCTTGTGCTGAGAAATCTTCACATTCCCATCTGCACATGTGAACGTCAGGCTTAACACTGCACATCAGTTCATGAAGCTGTATTAAGCTTCTTACAGAATTTGGAAGATAGTTTCCAATTGACTGCCAGGAAATTATGGTTCATCAAGATCAGTTAAGTAGCCCAAGGTCACACAGGAAACTGACAAAGTCTGACAGAAATCTCTTGATAAATAGGTCACCAATTTAGCTTCCAGCACTGGACACCTGTCCCTCGGACTATATCATCTGCTTTCAATAATTTCTCCACATATGTTTTCATCGGCTGATCAGTGAACACTTAAACTACTAACCATCTTTCTCATTCCTCCTGTACAATTCCCTGAGTTTTCTCGGCAGAGCCAGCACTGCTGCCAACTCTGAAGAGCGCCGTGCCACAGTGCAGAATATCTGTCTCGAGCTCTCCATGCCTTAGCTGGAAAGAATGACTCCTGTCCTTTCTAAATCTGTCACGGGCACACGCTGACCTGCACATGAACTCTTGCTTCAATTCTTTTCTGTTAGTGGACAGACAGGAGCTTAGAAAGATTTTGTTTAGAAAAATAGCGTGAGCTACACTGAGGAAAGAAGGGAAGAAGTACAAAGCCAACTAACTGTGTTATGCAAATCTCTGAAAGGCAGAGGGAGGGTGCAAATAGATCTTATCACACTGGGGACTTTGGGGTGTGATTTTATACCTTGACTTCCAGAGATTAGAGTCCCACCTGGTTGCAGTTATTCTTTGTGTTGCTGTGAGACACCATGTAGACTCAAGCAACTTAAGGGGAGAAAGGGAGATTTAATTGGCTTATGGTTCAAGAAGGGAGACATAGTCAATGTCAAGAAAGGCATGGCGGGTGGCAGAAGCTTGAGGCAGCTCAGGTCACTGCAGACGTCCTCATGGAGACTGAGAGAGCAAACAGCAGACAGCTAGAGCGGCCTTCTCATGGAAGCACGATGGGGTTGCCACCCCCAAGCCTGCCCCCTGTGACACGCCTTCCTCTAGCAAGGCTCCACTTTCCAAACATTGACATCAGCTAGAGATGTACAGCCGTGTGCCTATGGGAACAACTCACATTCGAAGCATGACATATGTGTATTAAAATTACTGAAATGTTTCAAAGCTTCAAAATTCTACCCCGAACACTCTCAACTGGAATCAAGGGCAGATACTGGGGTCCTCAGAGCATGCATCTGATCAGCTCACTGGGGTCTTAGGCTTTGGGAAACACTGACCTCTGTCAACTCATGTGCATCACAGCATCGTTGACAACAGCCAAAATGTAGGACCGAGCAAATTGTCCATCAGTCTAGAAATGGATAAATAAACTGTGGTCTGCACATACAACCGATATCACTCGGTCTTAAAAGGAAGGAAATTCTGATGTGTGATAGCGCCTGGATGAACTGCCAGGATGTTGCATCATATGAAGTAGGCCAGTCACAAAAAGATCTACTTAAAGAAGGTCCCCAGAATAGTTAAAGCCAAAAGACAGAAAACAGAATATGGGGTCCCAGAAGCAGGGAGAAGGGGTGCAAAGGGAAGGTGGAAGCTGTGTAACAGCAGTTTTACTTTTACTAGGAGAGAAGCGCTCTGGTCACTGGCTGCAAAAATGTGCATGCATTTGACACTACCAAACCATACTAAGAAAGGGTTAAGATGATAAATGTTCTATTATGTGTGTTCTACCACATATAAAAAATGATTCATTAGGCGGGAAAAGTTAAAGTGAGGAAGCATCCCAGTAAGCAATTCACCCATGGTCAAACAAGCACCAGAAAGTAACCTAACAATTCCACTCCTAGGTGCACCTAGGAAGAAAGAAACTCACATAAACCCTTACACAGACATGCTTACAGCAGCACTGATTCTCATAGCTGAAATCTAAATGGTCCAAATGCTCATCAACTGATGAAGGGATAAATAAAATGTGGTATAATCATATAATGGAATGTCATTCAGCCATAAAAAGTAAATAATCAAGTACTCATGCAGTCTGTAACATGGGTATGCTTAGTGAAAGAAGCCAGTTTAAAGGACCAAATGCTGTGTGATTTCTTCCATACGAAATGTCCCAAATATGCAAATATATTGAAAAAGATTAGTGGTTACTTAGGGGTGAGTAAAGAGGGATGGGAAAGGTAGAGTGGATACTAATGGGTATTGGGTGTTGGCCTGGGGTGAGGAAAACATTCCCAAATTGGTTCTGACAAAGCCTGCATAGCTCTACAAACCATGCTGAAAAACTCTCTGGGGCAGGATATAATATGAGCTATGATATGCAAATTATAGCTCAACCACACATACAAGAATCACTGCTCAAAATGAGTGAGAATATTCCCTTACCTGGCAGAATTGCTTGTTAGGAAGCATCTCCTACCTATCACATGCCCTCCATTTGGGTATTTACTCTATCCCTGTCTGACCTGACCTCACTGCAGCCTGGTACCTGGAGGGCGATTCTGGTCCACACTGGTGAGCATGAGAACCACAAGTCTAAGCCTTGTGGCTGGCAGCACAGGCGGAGCTTGCTGGCACTGGCCTCCGCCCTGCTCCTTGAAGGTCCTCGGAGCAAAGCTTCGCAGAAGCCTGGCACCTTTTCAGATTGATGCCCACGGGGCAGCAAGCAAGACCATCAGACCAAAAGCACACTGCTTGGCAAGGTGGCAAACCCTTCCACATATGATAGCAATGTCACAATGTCAATGACCACCATTCTGACACTGGACACTGAACCAGCAATGACCACCGTTCTGATACTGAACACGATACCATCCCTGTCTCAGCCCTCCACTCTGTGTATTCATTTCATCTCATAGGTGACCCTAACTTCACGCCCACATCTTGACAGCTACACCATATTGTAAAATGCCACCTGTCTTCATAAAAGCAGGAGTTTTGCTCTCCACAGAAAAGATTTG
This sequence comes from Typhlomys cinereus, assembly GCA_023101885.1. Taxonomy (NCBI): domain Eukaryota; kingdom Metazoa; phylum Chordata; class Mammalia; order Rodentia; family Platacanthomyidae; genus Typhlomys; species Typhlomys cinereus. Next base: position 902,262 of record JALPQD010000003.1, on the reverse strand, counting down.
AACCGAATTTCTGATCTTTTGAATTTGAGGGGGAAATTGCCGTTTTTTTCCTGCCAATAAATAGTAAATTCATATTGCAGTACCTCATTTCCATTCCTGTTGGAAGTATGTATTCTTAAATATCTGCTCCCACTCCAAACAAGACCTTCTGTTTCCTGGTTCTAGTTGCAGGACCCCCACTGTCTTGTCTTTTCTACCCGGTGGAATTGGGTGAACCCGACTTGGGGGGAAACGGCATTGTGCTGCAGAGTGAGGCAGAGACAGTGACAGTGGGCCGGAAGTACAAACTGCTAAGCAGCATGACAAAATGCTGTAGTAGCTTGTCCTAGTCTCCACCCCAGCCAGGAGACAGACTTTAGGAGGAGGAGGAGTGGGTAAGGATCTGTCCACTTCCATGAAGAGACGCCCAAGGAAGGAAACTGAGACTGTACCAGGAGTTAGGACAAAGCCTCTTGCTGCTAAAATGAACAGTAAGAAGCTTGGCCACTGCGTCAGTCCTCCGCCGGTCACTAGGCCACTAACCAGACAGATGATGGGACTCTGACACTATACAAGGACCAAGCTTTGACAAACCTGGCTCACATAGGGAAGGTCTCTTTGGCTTCTTACCCTTCCTGACTTGAGTTTAGCCCCTGCATATCACATGAAGATGCACATTCAGCACGGCAGAGGCTCTGTCTGAGTTGCTGGTGTCAAGGCCACACTGGCTGCAGTGGCCTCATTCTCAGCCGAACTAAATCCAGGCTGTAGGGCCCGGCGTTCAACTCCACCTTCGCCAACTTCCCCCAGCTCGCTCTGCTCCCAGACTACCCTTTCATCACACTCAGCCCATGGTCCCATCTATGTCTGGCAGATAGACTCAAGGCCAGCCCACTGCAACTCTGCCCAGGGGAGATGCCCTCAAGGACCCTACACCTCATTTATTCCCCCTCTCACCCTCTCTACAAATAGGGTCTGATGGATGATACCTCTGCCCCCAAGACTGCTGCACATTTAGTCAGGTTGTTCCCCCACATATCCAATCCCATGGATTCCCCACATAGAATCAATACCATGAGCTCATGCCTGGCATACTTCACGAAGGTTCTCCCTCCAGCTGCCACTGTCCTTGTCACTCCTTGTTATCTCTGACGCAAAGTTTCAACTCAAAGTTCTCTTTGTGTTTGTGCTTGGATTGTTGGAATGCACAACCGTGTCGGGACAAAAAGTGATACTACACATAGAAGGGCTTCTTGTTTCAAGATTAATGCAGAAGCGTTCTATTGCTAGTGTAAAAACTTTTTTAATGTGCATCTGATATGCAAACAAGTCATGTTTGAATCTTATTGCTGGCATATTTTACCTGCCCGTCCACTGCAGAAACATGAGTTTGAAGTCTTCCACATGTAGCTGAGTTCCCTTATGACCTCAGAGTATCAGCTGATAAGCTTTGGGCAGTACCTGCTCAGTAACGTATCTTTTCTATTATGCACTTGGCACTTAGTTGCTCTTTTACAGCAGGAATAGAACACATACAATATAAAATTCAGCCTGATAATCATTTTACAGAGTCCAATCAAGCGACTTGTTGGCCACTCCCAATGTGGTATAGGTACTACCATGTAGAACATCTTCATCACCCCAAAAGCCATCCATCGACCCTATTCCCTGTCAGTCCTCATACTAGGTTCATGCTGCTCCCCAATTAATCGTACATCCCATCTGGGGTTCTTCTCATCCCTTGACATGCCTAACCCAGTGCCCAGCATGAGCAGATGCCCAGCAGATGTTGGCTAATTAAGGGATTGATTGCTGTTAATTTGTTGGGAGAAGCTAGTGGGTTGGGGATGGAAGAAGGGGCGGGAATTACTTATTCTTTTGTTCTTCCTTCTGAAGCGACTGGACCCGCGAGCCATTTTGTCAGCCACGTTATTTCTAGATGGAGTTTACCAAGCATGGAATCCCACATAATAGCATTTTGGCTTTGCCCCATGGGAAATCCGCTACAGAAAACAAATTAAACCTGCTCTCCTCAGCCATGAGGGAAGGCATCTCGGAAAAATATGAAGAGGTGCAGAGCTGTCACAGTTCAACACCTCAACTAACAACTCTAAAGGAGCAGAAAGCCAAGGTTCTCTCTGATTGGCTTTCTCAGAGAGATAAGGATCATTTTTGCTTGCAGACCGTCTGTTTATATGCAAATATGTGCCAGGCTTTTTTTTCTTATTCTTTTATATCCATTAAATATTCCCTTTGTAACTTCTGAACATTCCATTAGGCTTTTAATGCTAGAGGAGCAGATTTTTTCCAGCCCAGCCTATTAATGAATTTGTTACAAGGATATCAATCATCAACAACTGTTCATTGTATAGGATTTTCAATTTGCAATTATATTTATATGCATTATCAATTAACAGGTTGTTCTTGCTGTGAGGAACACACTTGAAGTGGGGCAATTAATGCCATCCACTGACAAGGAACAGGCCCCAAACTAACATGATTTCACTATGATATCTGGGGGTATGGAGTTATTATCAAGCACCCTTATGTAAAGAGTACCATACCATGCCTTCTGCATTTGTTTCCTAGTTCTGGAACCAGCTCTCTGGTGTTGTTATCTTTACAATGTTCATTTTGCAACATTTGGAGAAATATGGGTGAGTCACACGTGGGAAAGACCTGGAATCTGAGGCCCATGTTCCTCACCTCACATTTTCCTAACATTAACCTACAGTCTCTTAGTGTTCTACCCAAACACTATAGAATAATGATTTTTGGGGATTTTTATCCATCCTCAGCAGTGTGTGTTGATATTTAGGATTCTGTAAAACATTTTATTAGCACATATTCTTTTTGAAGAATGATAGGCTTCCAAAAGGCATTTGTATTAAATTTTATTGGGTACTTGGACCAAACCTATTTTGGCAGCAATTCTTAAAATCAGAACTTTCCTCTCCAAGTCCAAATCTAGCTTCTTTCACAGGCGGCATTGCCTGGTTCTCCTGTCCAGAACAGAAAAAGCACACACCAATTTTCCTTTAAGTGGTGATATATTCTGAAAGGCACGATGAATTCATCTCTTCTCTTGATGAAGTTTGCATTGAGAAGAGAAATTGTGTTCAGAGGTGCATGATGCATTTGCTCCTTGAACTCCCAGAATGGAAGACAGGATAGCTGTGCAGCTTCTTTTAAAGCTCTTTCTTAGCATAATTGCTTCCTTGTCAAATACAGTTCAAGTTAATGGCAGCCACTTAAAGTTAAAGTCTAAAGAGAAAGCCACAGAATAGGGTGTAGTCTTACACTGAATAGGGAGGTCTACTTGGATGACTTTTACAGATTAAAAAATCATGGTTCAATTGCTATATGGCTGGAGATGATGTATCTACAAGCATCAGACAGCGTAATTTATAGCTGAGATTAGAGAGAGTCTCCAGCCAAGAATAAAGTTAGCAAAGGCCACAAAGGATTTGTGACTACCCATCTATTGAAGTTACACCCCCCCTATCATTAACAAATGACTGCAGTGAGAATAGGGTCCTTTCCATAACCAAAGAAGGAAGAAGGGTGTCTCTTAAATTTCCAGCATGGAAGACAGGATCTTTCCTTTACCTGTGATCCTGTAAGTCATCAAATTGTTGAGAGTAGATTATAAAAAGGGAATGGAACTGGTCATCACAGAGTGAAAGAAAAGGAGTCAAAGACTGACCATGTAACCGTCCACTGTGGTCCAGGACAGCAGGCACAGGGCCCGCACCAAGCAGTGTGGATATGCAGGTTTGCCTGCCTGCCTCATCAGATCATCTTCACCCAATGACGGCATTCACTTAATTTCATGTGTCTCGCACAGTGTAAGCTAGGAAACATCACTTGGATGGCTTGGTCGGCCATTTGTATAATTTGCAGATGGTGTTATTAATTTCTGAATAGCATTCAATAAATAACATGAAATATTCTACACTATAATAAAACACATTTTTGTGTGAAATGATTAGCTATGGGCTAAATTAAGTGTGCTGAACATGGTGAAGGCAGGTTCCAATAATCTATAATATTTCATAGGTTAAGTGTATTGAACTCATTTTCAACTTATAAAATTTTTATTTTATGACAGATTTATTGGAGCATAATATCAAAATTAAGTCAGCAGCATCTGCATTTCCAAGTGTGTTGCATTTTCATTTCTTAGGACAAATAATAAAAGGCAGTTTTAATTAGAAGTAAGCCCCTTGTGAGTTTGGTTGTATGATTGATTCTCTACTGGTCTTAGGATAATTTTACCCCAAGAGAAAGAAAATCACACTGACCAGTATGCTGAGCTAATAAACAGACCTGGGCTTCTGCCAGCTGCACCTAACAATCAGGGATTTGAAGTCTTTCAATTTCAGCACTTAACAGATTATACGCTGCATGATTGTTTGTGGTGTTTTTTTGGCAGTGCCGAGGAGGGTGGACACAATGCAGTGTATATTCTTATCTTTAGTGCTGAGAATAGACGGAATTTAGTCTGTATTCTTATCTCTAACTCTGGTTTAAGCAGCTCTGCTCTTATAATTTTTTTGTGTTGCTTTAATTTTTAATTAAAACTAAACAAAACATGAAGCTAGCAGTTCTCACAGCTAAAACCTGGAACTGGATTCATTTTTTTAAAACATTTCCCAAAATGGGCATATAAGTAAGTTGTGTAGGCTGGAAGAATGAATTGCTTGGAAGATGGTCCTGGTGCAAAGTGGAGCTTTAAGAGAAATTCATGCAAGAAAACATGTGAATGGACCATGTCATGATATGGGGCCAGAGATATGTAAATAAGAGCCTGGTCAAGAGATGGATATCCTTGATTCACAAAGGGCAGAACAACAATGGCAATTTGGAAGCTCTTGCACAAGACATAACCTTTCACTATGCGGCCTGTGGAGCTGCTGAAATCATAGGAATGGGAATAGCCTAAGGGTTAATATAGAGTTCTGAGTTAGTAAGGAAAGCGTCCAGGAAAGACTACATAGATTGATTTAGTTTACTAAAGAACGTAATGAGAAAGCAGGGCTTTGCCCAGTGTCCGGGGCATCCATTCACTGGGGAACAAGTTGAATGGAGACTTGGGAGGATGGCAGCCCTGATGCCAAGAAGGAACTCAGAAGTGCCGCATGGCTATGGCGTCAGGGGCACTTGTCATTCACATGAGTCACTTTGGAGATTAAAAGAGGAGCTAATCATCTTTATTAGAAATGGATACCAGCTGGTACTATTGCTACCGTTTGTAGGAAGCATGATCTCTCCATCCTTAGAAAAATGAGTTATTATTGTGTGGTGGAGGACGTGTGCTCTACAATGCATATGTGCATGTCAGGGGACAACTTTGTAGAGCTGGTTCTGTCATTCCACCTTTACATGTTCGGGGGATTGAACGCAGGTTTCAAACTCGCTCAGCAAATACCCGAGCCATCTGTTTCTCTATTGGCTGGTCTCTCCATTTATAAATAATGTTTCCAAGGAATGAACTTCAGCTGTCAGGAGGGAGGATAGCTATCCATGGAGTTATGACATATACACGAAGAGTGAATAGACATGGCGAACTCAAAGGAAACAGAGACCGGGGGAAGTGGGAGTCCCTCCCCTTTCTAACACCTGCATGCAACCATGTCTAAGCATATCAAGCACATTACAACGTGCCCCTGATTTATTCTCTACCTCCTGGGAATGCTTACCCAAGCAGAACGGGATCCAGGGGAAATAATGTCAGGGTGGCTGTTTCTCCAGACAGCTGTGCACAGCCAGGTACTTAGAGCGTTTAAATAGCGTCCTTAGGACTCCCCATCAAACCAGAAGCTGGCAACTGGGTTCTTTCATAAACATTGCAATTAAGATTTAAATAAACCTAAAAGAGCTGCGGAAGAACAGTCAGTGCAAACTTGGAACAGGTGGTTTGAGTTTTAAAAATAGGCTTGAGGGCAATGCTATATCCTCATTAGAGTGGCTGACTCCTGAGCCAGGTTTTATTGTAGAACTGGTTTTGCAGAGGCAAGGGGAAAAAGGATTAGAAGGCAAAAAAAAAAAAAAAAAAAAAAAAAAAACACAGAAAATACAAGCAGAAAAAGCTATGGCCCTTTCATTTTATTGGGGTAGCTGGAGAGGATGCTGTGGGTCTCAACTTAAAAATGACCAAGGTGGCAGTGTGTCCTTCACCAGGACCACCATGGTTCTCTAGTTTTGGGGATTGGGGTACTAAACAGCTCTTGGAAAGAAGAACTCATAATGTAGTGATAGTCTGAAATCCATGAAATGAGATTAATTATGAACACGAGTGTGCCACCAAACCATCAGCATGCTGGTGGTGTTCTTTTGTAACCAGACCTCCCACCATTCTATCAAAGGAACGGACCTGGACTCCCCTAGAAATCTCGCACTGGGAGCAGAGCGGAAATGGTGCCATTCAGAGGGGGATTTTGTTTCCCAAAAGAGATCCACACATCTCAGACAACTTGGTAGGATAGTGGCTGGATCCACACCTGGGACGGAGCTGCTTAGTATGTACCTCCTGCCTCTCCTGCCGTTGATAACCCGACCTCTTCAGCTAGGACTCTGAAGAGGAAACAATTGGACTAGAATAAGCCTCTTTCCACTATGGCCATATTGACTATATCTCCTCTTTCTGCTTTGGTTTGTAATCAATTTGCATTATTATTAGTTTAATGAGGGCGAGTATCCAAACCAGAGGCGCAAACCTGGTTCTTATGATCTGGTAACCCTTTAGTTTAAGATATAGATAGCCTCAACAGTCAGATCTCAAGATTTACTTTAATTTTCTAATACATTTCATGTGTCACACAAAGATAGACTGAATGGAGGCAACTTTAAAAACTGCACTTCATAGAAAAGGAAGGGGTGGCCACTTGTTCTCTGCAATAGGCAAAGTCCTGCAGCCTACCAGTCACTTGTTCTCCTACCCTTTGTGGGTCAAAGCTTATCAAAGCATTACAATGTTAATTTATGTTTATGTCGGAAAGCATGGATTCCAGATTCTTGGGCTTAGGTCTAAGGCTAACTGTGCCCATTTGTTTTCTAGATCTTGGTCCATTTACCCTTAAGGTTGTTCATTAGGTATCTTTATACCCCTCAATCCCTCCTCTGCTTTTTTGGGGGGGGGGTGTCTTTTCTTCTTTATGTTAGTCAACCAATTTCTAATTCCCCTTCAAAATAACTATCACAATGACTTAGCGATGAGTGGGGTCATCTTTCATGCTTCACCCTCAGCCTGCATGTTCTGGGGTCCACTGAGTGCCGGTTACTGCTTAAGTAATGCAAAACATCTGCCTCTGTGTAGCTTTCATGCCCCTGTTTTCTTTAGGCCTGTGGTCCCCTACTCCACCACAATAAAGTGGGACATGACAAAAGCGTAAATCAGGGATTCTCATGTTCCTGGTGTGAGTGTCGTGCACACACGTGCGTGCGTGTTTGTGTGTGTATTGATGAAGTCTTGGTGTGATCATTGTTTTAATGCTTCCTACACAGTTCTGATCTCCAGGTTGTAGGTTGTAAAAGCATCAGGCCCTGGCCACGTCTCCCCTGGTCACCTCCTTTTGGACTCCATGCTTCTCATCATGCGCCTTCTAATCAGCGGCCTTAGGTATTTCTGGTAATATACTTTTAAAAATTCATCACTGTTTTAATATATTAATATTAATTTAAAGTTACATAATGTACTATTGGACCAATATAAAGCATATTCAATAAATATATTGAATATATACAGGTAATATGTATTAATAGTTTATTTATATACTCTGTTTGATCTTAAACACACCAATTCTGGGAATAGAATCAAGATAATTGGTGTAAAATGAAACCCAGCCTTACCACTTTTCTCTTTAAAACTGGGCACTGATTCCTCAAAATGTATTTCCGAGGTCAGAGACATAGAAGGTACCTTTTTGTCCGTCATGTTACATCCTAAAAACAGAAGCCCCTATCCACTCACAGACTTCCAGACCATCCTTGTTAGGTTAGACTCACATTGCTATTCTCCATCATTATTGGCTGTGTGTGTTCATGATATTGAAAAACATTCCTGATCTAGAGACTACAACTCAAATGTCATAAGAGAAGCTATATGTGCCTTTCACTCCTAACATCAATATAGGGATTCAAAATTTTTTTATCAATTGAGTAATGAAAAGAAAGGGAGGAAATTGCTTGGCATATAAATATGAAATAATGGATGTATATTTTGAGGTTGTCTGTAGGGTGTCTGTGTTGGACAAGACAGGGTTCTGGAAGAAACCTGTCACTTGGTGGTACAACGCCTTCATGCCACGAGGTGTAATTGAATGCACAGCCACTGAGAATATTATCTATGACTTGCTCTGGAAGAAGTATTAGTGCAGATTAAATACATAGCAAAGTTGGCTTCTTACAAACTATTAATAAAAAAATAATCACTTCATCCCGGAAAGCAATCTTATCTGTAGCCTTCGCTTCTCTGTTGATTGATGTAGGCATTTCTGCCTTTCAGAGCTAATAAAACCTATTAAAGAATGAAGATTCCCTTTGTGACTTCAAGGTAAACAAATTCTTTTTCAACCTGAATTTCTTTCTTAATTCTTTTTATCAGGTTATCTTTGGTTATAGCACCTATTTTTCTTATTTAACATTTAATGGTTTCATGGAAAACTCAAATTATGAGATGTAGATATTTATAATGGACATACTGTATATAATTGCAAAATGTAAAACATTCTTTTATGAGATTATAGGGTTCGTTCCTGTAGTCTAAATGTTGACAAGAATGCAGTGTTGAGACATGGTCTTATTAGGTAGAATTAAAACCATAGAACAAAGGGGAGTTTCCAAGGGAGGGTGTAGAGAGGGGCTTGGTAAGCCAAGGATGGAACCAAAGTGCATGAAACAAACGGAGTAGGAGGAGGTGTCCCAAGAGAGATAGCACAGGGCTGGGCAGTATATGGGGGCATGGGGAGCATCAGAGCTAATGAAGAGGGAGGGGCTGCTGTTAAGAACTAATGGAAGAAAACATACAGAGTTAGGGAAGGCTCACTGTGCTGTCTGTCACAGGTGCATGAGAGCTATGGCTAAGGCAGAGTTAGCTGTTAAATTGTATTCCAAGTACCTGGAATACGGTAAGCACTTAATACGTGTTTGTTGAGCTAAAAACATGGATTGGCAAGAATACTCTTCCTGCAAGGAATTTTAAAGAGCTCAGACCCAATATAATTTAGTCAAGTATCATCATCAGGATACACAAATGTCATGTGGATATAACCACCCATAACAGAGAATTAATTGTAAATGGATAGATAAAGCAGTGGTTTTGAGCCATCTGCCAAGATGTGGTAATCACCTGACAAAAGCAAAGTCTGACTTCTGTATGTGATAATATTCTGAAGATAATACTCTTATTTAAAAGTAAAATTCTTTGAAATCCTTTAATTTAGATTAGGAAGGTTATTTTCACAGATTGACTCTTCTGATCATTTGCAATGGGTGTGCAGTCATGAGGAGAATGAACCACAAAGAGAGTAAATGACTCTCCAAGAAGGCACATTTCGGGTTGCTATGACAACTGCTGAGTTTTATAGAATTGAGAGCAGAAAATCAATTAGAGACCAGTGGAAGAGCTTGCACAGAAACATAAAACGTGTCTGGTTCACAGTTTCAGGAACTTTCCCACATCTGTGCAGAGAATGGAGAGAGAGAGAGAGAGAGAGAGAGAGAGAGAGAGAGAGAGAGAGAGAGAGAGTTATGAAAGCTCTAAGAAAGTCTCTGGCTGGATGGAGTTCCATATCTGACCTCTCAACAATCAATTTGTTTATGAAATTGTAAATTATTTAGCCCAGCACTTGGCTCTTCTGAACCAATAATACTGGAGAGTTTCTGGCTCTCTAGTTTTTCTCCATGATAAACAGTTCCAGCTTTATTTGTAAAGACAGCTTATATCACTTCCTTTTACCATGTGGATAGACTTGACTGGCTGAAAATACAGGGGAAAAGGGGAGGCTAAGGATGCTTTTCAAGGCTCCCCTTTTCTCTTACCTATAGCATCTCTCTATTTTTCATCGTTCCTGTTTTCCTGAGACACTAAGAAAAGTTGCCAGACTTTTCAGACTATATCTAAAAACAGATAAATTCGCACCTTGGGGTGAATGACAGAGGAGATATAAGGTTAGCATACCCATGGCAAGATTAAACAGTAGTCTTGTGACTTTTGCAGGAGGTGGCTGTAAGAAAAGTTTAGTGGAAGGTTCTTGTGGTCAGTCGGGGACAGCTTTCAGTATGATGAGCTCACTGATCTCAGGAAGAAACAGTCACATTTGGAGAATGCCCAGCTGTCGTGAGACTTCCAAGAGCTGGGTTGACCCATGGGAGGGGCAGCACGTCATCAATCCCTGCTTCGACCCCCAGCACCAAGGCCAGATCGGCCCTCACGTGGTCGTGTTTCTTAAATTTTGGGTTGTGAGTCATTACTGGCATCAAATTTGAGTTCAGACCATCATTGCATAAAAGAAAAAAAGTCAGATGTAGACAACTGCGCGTCTCATTTAGTAAGTTAAGATTTGTTTTACCAACTAGAGTGAATTTCTAGTAAGATCAGATGTACTTCATGAAACATGATACTTCCTCTCCCTCTCTTTCTCTCTCTATATATACTATCTTTCATACACACACACCACACACACACACACACACACACACACACACATATATTATATGTACATATTGTCTTGCTAGACTGATTGTATTTCTTACTACAGGTCCTAACACAAAGGATTGGAGTTTGACTCTTCTTTGTTATGTATCCTTCAATATTTCCCATATTTTATGAAGAAAATAACCATTTCAGTTTCAGAGTAACGGCCCACTTGTCTGGTACCACTTTCTGTTTTAGTTTCATAATTTGTTGTTATAATAAATCATGATCCAATCAACTTAAGGAACAAGGGATTTCACTCCAACTCACGAGTTCCGGTTGCAAAGACGTTGAAGCAGCAAAGCTTGAGACAGAATCACATCCATAGCCAAGAGCCAGAGGCAATGGATGGATGCGCGCCTAAGCTGCCAGCTTCTCTCCACCTTGACCCACCTGCCCAGACAATAGTCCTGCTCACTTTGAACTGCATCTTTCCATGTCCATTACATAATCAAGATAATCTCCTATAGGCTTGTCCAGAGTCCTGTCTTTACTAATGATTTTTCCAAGGTATGTCCAGGGGCCACCTCAATGCCCCAATTTATTTTCAGTACTTTAAAGCTGCAACACTGGAATCGTTCCTCAAATCAATTCACTTGTTAAATTTTGCCAGGTTTTAACTTCACTGCTCACTGGTCTCTCTACTTAGCTCCCTTCCATGTCGTTGTTCCACTGTGCCCTTTCTCATAACGCCTCCCGCCTTCCTGGTTTTTAAAACCTGCTGTTCCTGGAAGTCCTTGAGCCAAGAATCCATCTCCTCCATAGGCCAGTTGGGCAGCAGCAAATGCAGGAGGCTTCCCTGCAAGGGGTTTCTGGGCACTGCTTGACTTCTTCCCCCCTTCCCTCCTTCCCCCCTTCACCTCAATTCCCCTCCAGGGCTTGTTCTCTTTCTTCCTGCGTCTGCCTTCCATTCCTGTTGCTCCCTCTGTGGCCCTGCCTTCTAAGCGCTTATTGACCACTCTTTGCTGTCTTGTTCTTACTCCTCTCTTATATGCACATCTGGTCTAGCCCTTTGCCTGACAGCAGTGAGCTTAAAGGAGTTTACTTTAACATTTACTATTAATCATCATCCTTATGTCCTCCACGATGTCTGGTACAGTGGAAGACATACACTAGGTATATAGTAAAACTCTCTGGAATCAGTCAATCATCAATCCCTTCTTTGTCCTAAGGCTGTACCTCATTCACTGAAACATTTTTTTCCCTCTTTAGATGTTTAGAAATGGACTTGTTAATACCAAAGTCCACCTTCTGTCCTTTGACAGTCTCTGTGAGGACTTGTCTGAATAGGTACAGGCTATGATATTCATGACTGAGAGATGAAATATCACAGTACTATGGCTTGGTGATATTTTGAGAACCAAAGTCTAGCAAATAGCTTATTTTGTGCCATTACCACCCTTTTTCATGTATTTAAGATAATAACCACATGATAAAGTGCTTCATCATCATAAAATGAAAGAAAAAATCTAAAGAGAAGAAGAGGCAAATTTGTGCTTCTCATGAGATAACAATTTGAAATTCTTGTGCTGAGATCAAAATTCTGAGTATTGCTGATGCTTCTGTAATTGCATTTGAATTCTCCTGATATCCAACTAATGGCAGAAAATGCACTCACAGCTTAGAAAGGTATGTTCCATTTGGGTTGTGCATGCACACGTGCACACATACTCTCTCTCTCTCTCTCTCTCTCTCTCTCACACACACACACACACACACACACACACACACACAGAGCTCTGACTCTATTGAGCATCACAGATAATTACCAAGCCCATTTTCTTGCTAATTTGTCTTACCAAGCTGTTCTCCTAAATGCTGGCCTCTCTCAGTTGAGATGACCCGTTCATCTTCCATGTCACATTTGTTCCCCACCAGGATAACTTGGGCATTATCCCAAGAGTATGTTTTGATCTGAGTTGACCTAAAAGAAAAAAAAAAAGAACAAGCACAGAATGATCAGAAGAAAGCAGAGCAGATAACATGAAGAAGAAGAAGAAGACTGTGCAGATGACAGTCACAGTGACAAATGAAGCCAAACTGCCTGACATTTAGAATTAATTAGTTCAGTACAATTTTACCCTTTCGATTCTCACCAGGGATCATGACAGTCAAAAAACCAAAGCAGCAGGCTGGGTGTGTAACTCAGTGGAAGAGCATGTGCCAAGTCTTGTTGGGTTCAATCCCCAACCCTGAGGAAAAGAAAATCATAGCAACAAGATGTTGGGCTGGGAATTACTGTGTGTTCGACGAGACGAGCGTTCTTGCACTGCTACCATTCTTTGTTATTTTACATGATGCCTTCAGAGGCGGATGGCAGGAGATGTGCTCAGATTAGCAGTAAATATTCCACACCTTGAGAACCCCTTAGTTGCAAACAAATTTTGTTAGTTGGCTATTCTATTTACAAACAATAGCCCATTTATAGACTTACAAGGGAAAATGAAAACATAATGTTTTCCTTATCACAATAACAAAGAGTTATAAGGTGATTGAGGCTTTGGAAATATGAGGTAACAATAATTTCCAAGAAAAAGTCGAAAAGTGCTAGAACATGTTTTCAAGAGAAAAATGGCAGGTTACTTAGAATCAAATTATAATACAGTGGACTGGCATTTTAACCTACTAAGAACATGATCCAGAACGCAAATACAGAACCTGGCACAGATCAGGATATGAATAAAACTTTTGACTTTGAAGTTTAGGTAATAATTGGACTAGTTATTCCATTTCCAATACCGTAAATCTAAATGTGTACATATACCACTGTAATTTAATTTTCAGCATAATTTAGGCTGTCACTGATAAGAATTTCTACTCCATGGTGGGGGAAAATGAGGTACAGAAAGGGTCATCTGCCCAAGATCACACAAAGTAGGGGAGTTGGGAATCAGGAAGGGACAGTGTGGCTCCCAACCCTGAGCTGTTGTCGTCCCGAGCGGAGGCCAAGAGGAAACCACCTTCTTTAATTTTCTCTTTTTTATTTGTGAGAAAGATAGTCTAGGATCTATGGAAGAGGCAGGCGCATGAGGGAGTCAATGCAATCCTGAAAAGCTAAATGTAATCGTTAAAGTTTGAATGAATAGATTTGTACAGTGTCAAAAGTAAACCTTTGGGATGGTTTTATGCTAACAATAGTCAAGTCCTTCAGGATTCTTCAAGAGAAAAGCAGTGCTGTTTGCTACTGGGAGCATTAAAGGCACAGATCTCTGAACAGTGGGGGAGCTTCAATGAGACCCTACCTATTTCTCTCCCTCCTGGGTACTGGAGGGGGGCAGAAAAGGTTTGATTTCAGAATTCCCCTGGTGCAAGCTAGTTTCCAAGGGAGATTAATAGAACTTTGATTGCCCCTAGATCTGGTAGCGGCACAGCATATTTTATCAGAAAAAGTTGTGGAAATGACCTTTCTATTTCCAACCTAAGTTAATAATATATTCCCTTAGTGACATGTGTCCATATACTTTCTCCTTGCCTCATCTCATGTGTTCATTATATGAAAAATGACAAACTCATCATGAATTAAAGTTGAAAAAGAAATGCTACCATTCCTCAAAGACACTTTATATCTCAGGCACTGATTCTTTTTTTTTTTTTTTTTTTGCAAAGAATATTTATATTTTTCTTTCAGAGGCCCTGATGCCTGGTTGTATTTTCTTTGCAATGTTAAAGATTTATTCCTCTGCTTTTATATGTCTTAAAACTAAGACCTAGTCAATGCTTAGAAAGACCTTAGGTTGAGTGCTTATGTTCATTGAAAACACTCCAATCCTGGTAGCAGAGGTGGAACTGGATACCAAGCATATATCAAGGTCATGGGGCATACAAAGTAGTGCCACAGTTAAGGGGGAAGTTGAGTCAGGATGCTAAGTGATACAGCTTGAGTTTCCTAAGAATGAGTGCTTGATTTAAGACATATGGTACTTCTCTGATCTGAACAGACTTATGCTACAAGAATTTTGACTGTCGGCTGGAGAGGTGGCTCAGGGGTTAAGCCTCCGCCTTGCAGGCAGAAGGTCCTGAGTTCGGATCCCAGATCCCACGTATAGACGCCAGGCGGAAGCGGGGGCGGCCTGCGCTTCTGGTCCTGGTAGGGTGGAGCCTGTGAATCCTGGGGCAGAAGGAGGTGGAGGCGTCCATGGTGGTTCGCGAAATCGTCCATGGTTCTACACATACACAGACACACACACACACACACACACACGCGCGCGCGCACATACACATGCATATGCACACAGTTGAATAAATAATAATAATAAAAAAAGAATTCTGACTGTGGAAATCCAACTGAGTGTACCCACCTAGGACAGCAAGGCACAGAACTTAGAACTCACTACTGCCTTGTGCTCTTTACCAAGCTGGCAGACAATTTGTTACTGCTAAATACAAACTCCCTACTTTTGCTGATAGAATATTCCACAGGATTTGCAAACTACAACTATAGATCATCATTCACACATACAATAGACATACCTTCCCTATTTCTCAACAATTCAAAGAATTATGTGAGGAGGAAATTTTTTTTCTTTAGGTTATCAGGATGGCTTTTCCATAGCAAATATTTTAATGTAGCCTTCTTATAAGTTCTATACTACCAAGAAAGTAGTATAAAATGAATATTTCTGCAGTTATCCTGGAATTATGAAGACTACATTAAAATCTTAGAAGACCTATGGAATCATTTTTTTTGCAAGAGTAACATAAAAATATTTTTCTTTTTTATTCTTTGACAACTTGTACATGTATTTTTGTGTGTGTCATTTTCATTCCATATTGTGGTATCTTATCTCCTTTCCTTCTACTAAAAACCTGTCACAACAGGCACAATAGGTCTCCCTTATGCAGGCTGTTTGAAAAAAAGAAATGTAGTTTTGAGCATTTGTGCCAAGGCAAAGTTAGATTGTCATCAGAATTGGTTGATCTGATGTCTGAAATCAGAACTGTAAATATTCCACATTGGTGTTGGTTTTGGCTGCTCTAGACTTCGTGAGTCTTTGCTGTCCATTAATCGGGGAGGCACAATAAGAACTGGTGAGAACTACGTTATCTGAGATACTGTACGTGATGAGATAGAAGAATTCCATAGCTGGCAAGAAGGAAGGAAACAGTCTATCAGGTTAACTATTGAGACTATTGAGACGATGTGTCAGTTCTGCCTGACACATTTGCCATCTCTGCAGTTCTGGTTTGTTTTGAAGTTTCTTCCAAGCATTCAGAAGTATTTTGCAACCTTGTGGTCTTTAGTTGCTTTGTTTAGTGCATGATATAGATGACAGGTGCCACCTTATCTCCATAATAAAAGTTGACATTTTATCAGCTTTTGGGTGTCTTCCATTTAGGGGATCTGTAAAACACTAGGTTGTTGTTTTATGAAAGATGTAGTCATTATTCCAGGACAAATATTCATACCATTATTTATATCAGTAATATTGAGTTATAGCCCTTTCTGATACATAGTATCAGAAATAGTTAACCCAATGATCATTGCATAACCAACTGCAGTGACAAAAATAAAAGTAACTTTAACCAAGTCAGTGCATGGATAGGTGATGAAGATCCTTGTTCAGTACTGTCTCAGAGTATAATGAACCACTATTGTCAAGACACATTCCGCTATCAGGAATGTTACCAGAACATGAATGAAATGCTAGTGTATTTTTGGTATTCATGTATACATGATGATCTAAGTTGGAACAGGAGGTTGGTTTATGATCACTGACTCTTGGAGATGCAGAAGTTTAAGCCTGGTGATCTGACAAACACTCAGAGGGGTACGGCTTTCACCAACATTTAAATTTTTTCTGGTAATAGATGGATATTCATTAGCATTTTAATATGAATTTAGATCAGAAGAATATTCAGGAACGTGATTCCAGCCCTCAACCTTCCAACTCAAAACCATGACTATTTACTCCGAGGAATTTGTCATATTCGTGTCAGTGTCTCCTTGAAATGACTGACATTGGTGCATTTTCTCAAAAGCATTTGCTTTGCTTTTGAGCTGCTGCATGACAAACATGACTTTAGGTAGAGCCACACTAGTGTCACTAACAGACATCTCTTCGTAAACAGAGAGCACTGTCAGTCCTGAATTGAGCAGTCAGTTGCTTCACTTCTTAAATCCAGCTCAATTCAATTCATTCTTTTTAATTCCCACAATCTAATTGGAATTTTTTATCTGCAGACTCAGGTTCTACATAAATACTTTTACTTTGGGGTAATACGGTAGAGCTGAGGGATATGTGCATATGAAACATATGCTGTACCACTGACCATACCTCAGCCAACACATAAATGGATTTGCCTCTGTCGTGTCTGCTAGGGCTATGTCCCTCGTTTATTGAATGAATCTTCACTTTATGTGGTATTTATACCTATTTGTTTTTTTTTGTTGACCATTTTCTGTATTTTATAAAATTTCTTACTTAGTAAATGAATTGCTAATTACCTAATTAGAGAGTATGCATGATTCCTTTTTTAGGTAGTGATGCACACTTGAAGAGAATAGCCATCTCCAAATAATATACATTCAAAAAGATGATTTATTTCATCAAAAGATCCTTTGGGATTTACTGTTAATCTCAACAAGATTAATGGATTCAGAAGCCATATGCTAGTCTCCATGGTTACTTTCTTAAATTCAGTTAACTCAGACTGTACCAGTACACGGTGATAGCTACTAGGATAGCCATTATTTAGTTGCCCTTTAACCAGAACAAAACAAAACAAACAAAAGCTTCCAGGAAGCTGAGCTGGTGCACAGGGAGAACAAAAGAGTTTTAGATATTTCACAACATTTCCTGAGCACCAAAAGGCCACATGGAAAAAACCAATTTAAGACTGGAGAGCTATAAGCAAACCAAATTCCTAGAATGCCTGTTTCTGCTTTTCTGTTCTGGACATTGTAAGTGATTCCCGTGATACCTCTCACAGAGAATGACGGACTCTTCAGAGTTAAACCGTTTTGAAATGCAATGGACAACATGTATTACTTCAGTGACTCAAAAGTCACTGTTTCTTATTGTCTGATTCTGGCTGTGAGTGGGAAAAATAAGGTGTCAGAGAAGATGGAGCGCTGCCCTTCCACAGTGAGATTCAGACAGACCTCACTAGCAGTCCCCTTCCCTACTCTGAACGCTAACACTTCTTCACTGCGCCCACTTCCTTTATCTTCGACGTTTGGGAGGCAGCTTTGCAGTGTCGTGGTTTGTAAGGAAACTTTCCCACCTACTTAGCAGCACT
This sequence comes from Typhlomys cinereus, assembly GCA_023101885.1. Classification (NCBI taxonomy): domain Eukaryota; kingdom Metazoa; phylum Chordata; class Mammalia; order Rodentia; family Platacanthomyidae; genus Typhlomys; species Typhlomys cinereus. The sequence continues at coordinate 884,348 of JALPQD010000003.1, read as the reverse complement.
CCATACATGGACAGGACTGGCCCCTCTGCCTTTCTTTCTTTGCTTAATTTGTGATAGATTCATTATTTTTTCCTCTGAACATTTGGATAGCATTTGAACCGTATCCCAACTCAGAAGAGTTACGTCAGAATGTCCAGTGGCTTCAACAGAACTACTGAAGTTATCTCTGCAGGTGTGTCTAGTAGAACAATCTTCCTGGGATAATACCCCTCATTCGATGCTCCTCTTTTTGTTTGTACATAATTTATTTATTTCACATATAACACCACAATGTATTTGCAGTTGGTTTGCAAAGAGGGATGTAAGATTTTCAAATTCTCTCATTTATATTGAGAAAAGAGTTGTACAGAAACAGAAGTAAAGACATAACAAAACCCAAAATGATTGAAATATGCTACAAATACAAATAAGTAATTTTAGAAAACCAAGGACCCAGGCTTTTAAAAAGTAGATGAACATATTTAACAAACAGATTTAAAAGAAATTGAAAAGTATCCTTGAATGAGCACTTCTTGATATTTTATTTCAGAGAAGGTAAAATTAGTTTGTTATAAAAAAATCTAGCAGTAGAGAAAAGCTGAGGTCACAAACCTTAGCAATCTCACTGTCGCAGTACTGGCCTTCTGGTGATGGTGCCACAGTACGCTGCAGTGCCCCCTCACTTGTCATGTCTTTCTTCCTTGCAGGCCAGTTTATTAGAACAAATCTTCCTGGCATAATAGGCCCAGCTAACTGGAGTTGACTAAGAGACCTGCTTTGGCTTGATGGGGTTTTTCTGCTGCGTGCCACTGTGAACCCCAGGCACCGGGTATGATCCTGTCTGTGTGTTCTTGCTGTTCAGCACAGAAACAGCCCATCGCCCTGCTCTAGAATGAGAAGCCTCAACCCCCTGAATTCTATGGGCAACAGCAATTCTTCACCAAATCTAGAAAAGCCTAGGGCCATGGTTTGAATAGGAAATGTCCTTTGCAAGTTCATGGTTTGGTACCTCCAGCTGCCAGCCGACATAGGCTTCGGGAAGTGACTGGAATGTTGTGCCTCAAGCAATGGATCAGGCCAGTCACGGAGTGAGACCTCCCACACTTTGAGTTGAAGCAAATCATTCTTCCAGAGTGGAAGTAGGTTCCTGGGGAGACATTGCACAAGGCTTCCAGCAGCAAGGCTGATTGACGGATCAGAACATCAATGGGTGTGCAGAATTTTGGAACGTTGCTGGTTCAGAAGTCAATTTTAGCCCCTTTGACATGCATCTCCCACAGTGTCTATCCTAACATCCTATGACTATCACATGAAACCTTCTGAAATGTACTAATTTACCAGACCCCGACTTTCCATTAAACAAATGGTAAAGAATGTCTTCAGATAGCATCTAAGACTACAACACAGATTCAATGATCTGTTTTCCTATAACTGGCCCATCTAATGTTTCCACTCATATATCCAAAAAGTGTGATTTTCTTTGTTTAACTATAAAAGTTCAAGAAACTGTTGTCAAAGTGGAACACGTGAAACTTGGGGTAGTCTGAATTTGAGCTCTCTGGCTATGGAGACTTGCACTTGGCTTCAGCATAAACTACCTCCTAACCCCTCTGAGGTGAGAGTTGTGATCTGTGTCCATATCTTCCAAGTTGTGTGTGTCGGGTATTTCATCACAGCCAACAGGATCTGGGCTAGAGCTTCCCGTTTAACTCAATATCTTTCAGATGTCTCATGAACCTTTGCCTTCTCCTTCCTTCCAACTCTGGTAGAGCTTACAATGTTTTTGAATTTCTCTAACACATGACCACTATGGGAGTGTTTTAGGTTTGTGAGGTCTAAAATGAATAGAAGGTTGAAAGCTCATTTAAAAAAAAATGTGAATTACATGCATGGACTTTAGACAGAGGGTATTTTGTGGCAGATGTTGCCACTCTGTCTCTCTCCCTCAGGACTCACTGCTTCTGTGCTTGCTGGATGGATTCCAGCTGCCAGTATCTGCATTTCTCGACTTTACAGCTTTCTGCAAAGCAATGTGACGGCATTCTGCCCAGCAGGCAAGAGTAAAAATAACAAGGAAATAACACTCTTAGGAGCAGAACTCTGGCTAGCCGCCAGAGGAATTGGTATAAAAATACCTTAGGTCCGTTCTTCCCCAACTTGTGAGCATGCTGATTCCCTGGGTTTGCAAACAGGGTAAGCTCCAGGCAGCCTGTACTGTGGCTGACTTGAAAATATACTTTTCATCTTGGCCCCCATTCCTTTCACATCTCATTTCTTCAACACCTGTAGGTGTTTATTACACTTTCCCAGCGACTAATTTCATTCAGCTTTCTATCTTAGAGCCTTATTGTGGGGAAACTCTGCTAAAAGTGTTACTTCTGCTTAGAGGTCCAAAGTTTAGCAGTGCTCTGAACTGGTGTTGTGAAATGTCCCCTGAAGTATCAGGTGTTAAAGGTGTGGTTGCCAGCTGAGGTGCTTTGGGGAGTGATTGAATCATGAGGTCTCTGACACTGGCCATGATTAATCTACTGATGTGTCAGAATTTGATGACATTATTGGGAGGTGGAGGAGACTTAGAAGGAAGAGTCTAGGTGGAGGAGGTGAATGTGCCTTGGAAAAATAAACCTAGTTCCCAGCCCCCCGCCCCTGCCACCTGCCCTTCACAGAGTGAGCTACTTTGCTCTACCACGTGATATTCTGCCTGTGGACCTAGATGGGGGCAGGTGACCATGGACTGAAATCCTTGAAGCCTGAACCAAGATAAATCCTTCTTCCCCTAAATGGTTTTTCTCATGTCTTTACTCACAGTAACACAGATTTGACCATCACAACTTGCTTTTAAATACTGATTGTTTTCCCTTTTCAAAGATACAGTGTAAGACACTTTGGATGTAGGCTTTACACACAGGTAGGAAGTCCTCCTGTAACTATCATATATGCCATCTGTCCAAAACACATTTACTAGCTGAGTCAGGCCCTCTCATTTCTGTGCATCTAGCATAAAAGCCCATATTCCTCTGGATCCCGTGCCTCTACATAGGCCCTCCTACTTCCGGGTATCACTCACTACAGACTTCTTGCTTGTTTGTATCACCTCTACTTCAGAGTTGCTCTAAGGGAGGCCAGGTACCCAAGCTTACTTATTCATCATTATGTCTGTGTTCAGTAAATTTTTCCAGTACATAGAAAGTGATCGAACAGTAAATTCACAGCCACGGGAAGGAGCAAATGGTAGACTGAATATGTTTTTTAAAACAGCATGTGTGACTGGAACAATCAAACATCTCTGTGAAATAAATAGAAATGTGGAGAAGCAAAGATCAACCTCTGGACACTAAAGAAAGAGGAATGGAAATCTGACTTAAGGTCACAGTACTGAAGAAGGCATTGTCAGCAGGCCAATGTCTTCTGTCACGAGGAACAAGACTGACATGCTAATAGAAACATCTCAGGTTCTGCAAGAGTATGTGTCCCTGGGGAGATCACTGGGTCTTGGGAAGAGGCACTTACTTTTCAGGTTCATGGTTGGGACTTGAAGGGGGGGGCTGTGCTGAGGACTAGCGACTGCTCTGCCCACCCTGGTACCTTAGCAGTGCCTGTGGCTAGGCAAAGGAAAAGCTCATGCATTGGCAGTGAAAGCCCGATGCTGGGGTACTTAAGATATTAATATGAGGCTAAGGACAGATTTTCCTTATCCTGGAAGAGAAGAGGGTCTTCCAAGGAGAAAGGGTGGGGACACCAGTTAGTATGTAGGACTTTTGAAGGATCTCAGGAAATGAAGGAAAAAATGTGCTAAGAGGATGTGTTAGTCACAGTTTTCCAGTATGTGACAAAGTACTCAAGATTTTAAGAGGTTTTGTGCATTGCTATTTGTCTCTACTGCTTTAGGCCTGGGTAAGATCACATCAGGAAAAAAGTGGATCATATCACAGCATCAGAAAGCAAAGAGTGAGAGACAGAAAGGGGCTGGCATCCAAAGATCTCCTTCAGTGACATGTCCCTAGAGACCTAACTTTCTTTGGGTGGTCCAGCCCCCTACAGGTTTCCTATAATGACACAGGCTGGGGACCGAGTCTTTAACACATGGTTCTGGAGGTCACTCCAGATCCAAGCCACAACAGAGGACGTTGAGAAAGAAAGGAGAAATACTATTCAGAGCTATAGAAGCCTCGGGTTGTGGAGCCTTTTTGCCAGGCAAGGAAAGATGTATATTGGATAGAGTTATAACATATTTCCCAAATGCTAGGATATTCATGAGATTCCATTATCAGGAAGACTGGGGAGACTGTGAGGTAAGCAAAGATGTCCAGGTGTCCAGCACAGCCCCCCTTTTCAAGACAGCTCTAATTTCATCTTTCAAATCTTCTACAACCCTGTAGATAGGCTTTTTTTTAAATGATAAGGATACAAAGAAGATGCTCTTGCTGATAGAAAAAAGTACCAGTAAGTTGTGTCTTGTGAAATGTGAATGATTGCTCCTTGAAGAAGAACCTTTTTCATAGCTTGGTGCATGTGCTTCAACATTCCTGATCACCTCTATATGTATACACTGAATTACACTGGAGTATGTATGACGTTGAACTGGTTCCACTTTTAAGCTACTAGTTAAATGAAATCTTGTATGCATATAAGTCTGTGTGTGGGTGGACACTGGGAGGCTTATTCGCTTTTTAAATTACCATGCTACACCATCAAGGACCACAAGGGGTGACATCCAGTACCATCAGGATGGAGCCAAGGGCATTGCAGGAGCAGCAAAACTGAAAAAAAAATCAACAAACCATAATTCAGAACATCAGAGACTCTATATCAACCACCTGGAATCAGGCCTGCCTAATCTCTCCCCATCCTGAAGCTCAGGGAAATTTACGGAAGAGGGGGCGGTAAGATTGTAAGAGCAAAAGGATTCAAGGAGTCAAGATATGCAAGATACTCCACACAAGTTAGGGCTGAAGCAATTGTAGTAGGACTCTGCATGATCTGCGCAATGACCAACTTATCATTGACCCCTCAAAGTCTAGCATGGACAAAAGGCACTAGGATCCTTAGAAGCAAGGGATTAACAGTCACAATAGTGTTCCTATACTTAAGGGGAACACAAGGAAGAGTTCTAGGAAATGCCACTGAGTCCTTACACCTCATCAGAGAGGAGGACCCAGAGGAAAGTTTGATATACTCATTAAAGGATGCTTCAGAGATGGGGGGAGGGGGCACTGGGAGAAAGGAGAGAGGGGGGAAAGGAAGAGGAAAAGGGGGGAGAGAGCAGGGAGGTTCAGGGATGGGTGGAGGGACAGAGGGGACAGGGGTACCTATTACATTTGTATGAGCAGAAAAATAAATAAATTTAAAAAAATAAAAATAAATTACCATGCTAATTTCACAGTGGTAACTGATGGAAGAAAGGCATGTGTTTGGGATGTCTAGATAGCCTATACATGAGAGGAGTGTAAACCTTACACTCTGGATTTTCCATCCTTCAGCACAGGGAGATCCATTGGGAACAGCATTGAGAAGTACGCCCCCCCCCCCGTCATAAATGCTAGTCTGGGCTTAGTAAGTGTCTTCTCAAGTCATTAAGCATGCCTTTTGATACTAGGAAGACCCTGGTCCTTGCTATGCCACATATGGAGTGCTGGTCTCTTTTCTGGGAGTCAGCATGGTGTAATAACTCTAAGAATATAATGGTGACATATAATCTAACATGAGCCCTAATGTAATAAATAAGCAAAAAAACAGTTTACTCATTTATAAAACCTTACTTTGTACTAAGTAATATGCTGCGTGCTTTACATAGATTATTATTCCATTAAGTTCTTTCAGTAACCTTGAAAAGTAGATGATATTATGTTCCCATCTCGAAGATGAGGAAGCTAAGATGTAGACTCCAGGAAAACTACCAGAAACCCTCAGGTACTATCTAATGGATTGAGTTACAAACCTTCCTATTGGAATTGGAGCTCAAAGTCTTGGGTTCTAGAGTTTTGTATGTGATTAAGAGAACCAGGAACATTTTAAGATACTCAAAAAATTTTGCGTATTCCAGATTTCCAAGTGTTTTTAAAGCCAAATATAAATACTTCAATGAAATTAGTATTACTGATAAACAGATAGCATCAATTATCCTTGTGGTATTGGTATAATTCTATAAGATCATTCTGTATGCAATTTTCATCGTGATTTTACTTGCTATTTTACAACCTCTAATTAGAAAGGTTAACAACAAACAAAGCCAATTAAAACACTGTCATTTTATTTTAACTTAGCAAATGTTGTCAGACATTAAACAAGATGCATGGCATGCTGAAGTGAAATATGTGGTTTGCTGTGATCTCACAAATACGTTAAAACCAACAAGTGTTTATGAAACTATTTCTATATACACACACCTAGATCTGTAGCAGGTATCAGAATCACTGAAGGTTTGCTAACAAGTTTCCATCCTCCATACCTAGATATTCTGACTCACCATTTCTGTTTCATTACACATTGCTGCAAGAAAATATCTGACCTCAGCAGCTTAGGGGAAGAAGGGTATAACTGGAAGAACTAAAATTCTGCGGTTTAGTTCTCATAATGGCACATGAGTCTCAACCAAGGAGCTTAAGGAAACTGGTCACGTTGCCATCAAGAATGGAAAATGACAGGAAAGTATTCATGCTTCCTCGATCCCTTCTCGTCCTTATACAATTGCAGATCCTCTGTTTAGGGAATGACCCCATTCACAATGAACTGGCACTTCCCACAGTTTTCACACTTTGAGGAGCACTGTACCAGAGTAGAGGAATGAGCAGCACATGGCTTCCGTTGTCAGGTGGCTGTGTTGCTTAGACAGTCTGACTCAGAAGGTTGCTGGCGAAGTGGTCAGGGTGAGTTGGGACCCTTTCAGTCCGAAGACTGCAGTGATAGTCCCAGGACCTGGAGGCTCATGAGTTCAAGTGGACCTGAGGACTCTGAAGCAAAGAAATGAGGTAACTATCAGAAGAGGACAAGGACCTAAGGCTGGCTAGGGCGACAGTGGAGACCTCCTGAACCTGCCTATGTGCTTGAAACCTTAGCCCAGACTGTTCTGGGTTTGGTGAGAGAAAGGAATGGGGTGTACCTGGTAACACCTACCTAGCTTTGTGTCTAGGGAATGGGGAGGGGGAGTGAGGAGTAGAGGAAAGAACTAAGAAAGCAAGGGAGATTATCCTTATAGCCGATAACTGGACTCATGGCTGATGTCCTTTTCCTGGCGTTGAGATTTGGCAGACTAAATGAAGGATCTAGAGCAATCTGCTCTCTTTTAACAGGATGCCTGACTTTGAATTTCTCTATCAAATGCTTCTGTATTATGTTCTATTGATGGATATAAAAATCGCTGTTATGATCTGTCACTCCTTCTGTCTGTCTCTCTCTCTCTCTCTCTTCACACACACACACACACACACACACACACACACACACACACACTGCCACACACTTTAACCTTTAAAATGACAGTGGTTTTCAAATGAACCAGAGCAAAGACGTTTTGTCATTGCACAGCACTCTGGCCTCAGGAAGGAGGAAAATGTGAAAAGGCCAAACAGATAGTTGCTGTTTGCCCTTGGTGCAGAGAGTAATTGCTATTTCCTCCTTCACGTGGCACATCAAACGATGCAGCCTGGGATGTAGCTGGCAGCATGCCATGCATACAAACTACAGCCCTTTTGCTAATGCTCTTTACTACACAGTGGAGAATCAGAACCAGGCTTGGTTCAGATCCTCAGATTAAGTCTTCATCTTATCATGTGTTGGTATCAACAGACTAAATAGTGATGTCCACACTGTCTGCTCGGGAGGTCAGATGAACCTGTGATCATGCTACTTTGAAGTCCACCATTAAAATAAGTGAGCAAGCAGCTGATGTGTGAAAGTGATATGTCGACTAGAAAAAGGTGCATCTTGTCACTTACTGACAGCATTTAGTCAAAGCCCGATGGTGACATCAGTTTCCATACTGTATTGCTCCACCTCCTTATTGCTATGCCATGGGATTTTTCAGGCTCTGCCATTCTCCCAGCTATCCTACCCAGGTGGCTTTACATGTGCAGATCAGTCCTCAAGTCCTTCTCCAGCATTTGTTGTTGCACGTGTTTTGGATTTTAGCCATTCTGACTGGGGTGAGATGATCTCAGGGTGGTTTTGATCTATATTTCCCCAATGGCTAGGGAGGTGGGACATTTTTGAAAGAATTTGTTGAACATTTTGAATTTTGTCCTGGAAAAGGTTACTTTTAAGTTCCAAGGCCCATTTTCTAATTGAGCTGTTTACCTCCTTGGTGTTTAATTTTTTGAATTCTTCGTGCACTCTGGATATAAGCCCTCTATAAGTTATGTGGTTAGTGAAGATTTCCTTCCATTCTGTGGATTGTCTTTTTGCTCAGTTAAGAATTTCTTTTGCTGAACAGAAGCTCTTTAATTTCATAAGATCCCACAGGTTGAATGTTGATGCAGCCTGGGATGCAACTGAAGTCCTGTTTAGAAAGTGTTGGCCTAGGCCAATCAGTTCAGGGGAATTCCTTACTCTTTCTTTTAGGGTTTTTATAGTCTCTGGTCTAATATTAAGGTCCTTGATCCATTTGGAGTTGATCTTCATACATGGTGACAAGCAAAGGTCCCCAGTTTCAATCTTCTATATGTGGATATCCTATTTTGCCAGCACCATTTGTTGAAGATGCTGGTTTTTTTCCATTGAGTTTTCTGAGTACCTATGTCAAAAATCAGATGACATAAAGGTGTGGGCTTATGTCTGGATCTTCAACCCTTATCCATTGATCTATGTGTCTATTTTGGAGCCAGTACCAGGCTGTTGTTATTACAATGGATTTGTAGTTAGATTAAGGTTTAGTATGGTAATACCTCTAGCAGAGTTTTTGTTACTCAGGCTTATTTTTGCTGTCCTGGACCTTTTGAATTTTGAGATTGTTTGATCAATTTCTATAAAGAATTGCCTTTGAATTCTGATTGGCATTGCACTGAATCTATATATTACTTTTGGTAGGATGGTCACTTTTATGACATTAATCCTACCAATTCAGGAACATGGGAGGAGGGTTTTCCACTTTCTGGTGTCTTCTGAAATTTCTTTCTTTAGGGTTGAAAGTTTTCATTGTACAGGTCTCTCACTTCCTTGTTGGATTTATACCAAAGTATTTCATTTTTTAGGGGCGGTAAATGGAATTGCTTCTTTTAGGACCTCCTTATTTTTTTCATCCTTGCTATATAAGAAACATTTTGAATATTAATTTTGTAACATGTCACTCTACTGAACTTACTTATTAGTTCCAGGAGTTTTCTTGGTGGAGTTTTTGGTGTTGTCTTGGGTATAGAATCATTTCATCTGCAAATAGGGATACCTTAACTTCTTTTCCTATTTGTATCCCCTTTATCTCTCTCTCTTGTCTTATGGTTCTAGCTAAGACTTCAAGTTCAATATTGAATAGAAGTGGTGAGAGTGGACAGCTTTTCCTAGCTCCTGATCAAAGTGGGAATCCTTCAAGTTTTTCCCCACTTAGAGTGATCCTATTTGTAGACTTGTTCTACACAACTTTATTGTATTAGACACTAATTCTTCAGCGATATTTTGAAGTGAAAATTACTTTTTCAGGAGTAGCCATAGTTCTCCAGGGATGGCTTGGTGTTGTTAACTTAGATGAGATACTTTTTTTGTTAACAATAAATATTTCAATTCATAATAAGGCATTCGCCTTATATAATTTAGAGCTCCCTGGCATTTATGCAGTGTTCTGTCTATATGAACACCTGTATGTATGTATGTATGTATGTATGTTTGTATGTATGTAGGCATAATGTGTTCTTGTGTCTTGTTGATTTTTGGCTGTACTGTTCCTTATACTAGATTTTCTGTGGGTAGAGAGCTGGTTACCTTCTCATGTCAAAGCTACCAGAGAGAAGGAAGAAGAAAAGACATGACCACCAAATCTGGGGCATGGAATTAGAACTAATCACTCGTTTGCTCTGCTGATGCAGCTTTCTGAATCTTTTTGTTAAGATCAGGAAAGAAGATTGTGTTGGGAAGCCACAGTAGGCATGGCTAAGCAACTTTTAAATATAACAGCAGTCTAAATAAAAGCATATCACACTGAACAAATGAGTACCCATGATGCAGCTGAAAATCTTTCAGTGAACAACAAAGCTTTTCAGAATGAATAGTTTGAATGCAATACAGATCTGAGTAGCATCCCTTCAGAGTTCTATCATTGTCTATGTGTTGTTGTGTATGTCTGTATTGCTAGCACATGAAAAGCAGAGGCAGAAGGATGTGAAGTTCAAGGTCAACCTTAGCTATAATACATAGTGACCTAGAGGAAAACCTGGGCTGGCAGAAAACCCAATCTCAAAAGCAAAATATAATTCCATTACTCATTACATTACCAAACATTTCATCATGTTACAAATCAAAGACATTGAAAACTGAAAATATGTCACTTAGGCAACTTAGTCGAGCTATTTTCCAACTGATATACACCATCTGACTTACAAAATCAACCTGAATGAGTAAGGCAGAAGGATATTTCAATAATTTGATATAGAATTGTTCATTTTATTTTGGAGACAAATACCTTATTTTCTCATTTCTCCTCTGAGCACATGACTTCCTACAGGGCAACGAGACATGCATTCTTAACTCAGCTTTCCTCCATACTTCTTGGCTTCCTGAGAGGTGCTGCCTTGTGTCTTGCCTGTGCACAGTTTATTTTTGTTGTTGTTGCAGTTGTTGTGCAAGTCATCTAAGAAGATTTCAAGTATCTTGATAAACTCTAGAATCACCATGATGAATAATGAAGTCCACTTAAAATAGTCTACTTTTCTATATTTACTACTGTTTGTTTTCTGATGGACTTAAACTTACTTTTCTAGCATTTTTCCATTTATTTTACTAAAGAGCAACCCCGCACTGTGGATTAAATCTTGCATTCTTTCATGTTCATGTGCTGAAACCCCAAATCTCAATGCTATGCTACCTGGGGGTGAGGACCATAAGAGGTAAGTAGGTCCAGGGAAGGTTATATGGATGGTCCAGCATCATTATGGAGTTGGTGCTTGTTATGATTTCAGTCTCACATGTTTGCCACAGACTGTGCTTTGAATACGTTTTCCCCAGATGGTAGTGGTGTTTTGGAGGTAGTGGAAACTTTATGAAGTGGAGCTTCCCTCCTGGAGAAAGTAAGTTACTAGTAGTGAGCCTTTAAAGATCATATCCTACCCTTGTTTCCTATCTTTTCTCTCTGCTTCTTGGTCAGCAGTAATGTGAACAGTCTGTCACACATTCCCACAGCCATGAACCGGGCTACTCCAATGCCTTCTCTGACTCAGTAGACTGAAGGCCATTGAAACTATGAGCCCAAATCAGCCTTTCCTCCATTAAGCTGTTTCTGTTGTGGTCACATATGTGCAAAAGTAACTAATACAGATACAAGAGATCAATCTTGATTTCCCTTCGTTATGTGAGGGTACACATGGGTGTTCTTCTGAAAAGCGGGAAGAAACCTCATCAGGAGCTGAACCTGTAGGCACTTGGACCTTGGACACACACACACACGTTTTGAACATTTAAAATGAGTTATAGAAGGCTGGAGAAGACTCAGCAATTAAAGGAACTCGCTCCATAGTCATGAGGACTGAAGCCCAGATGTCAACACTGGGAAGTCGGGCTTCCTTACAAATGCCCTAACTCTGAGGGATATGGAGACAGGCAGATTTCTGGGGTTTTCTACTACAGAAAATGTGAGAGTTAGGATCAGGGATGGCATCCTGCCTCAGAAGAGCAGATGGAGCGAAATGCAAGAGGACACCTGATACCTTCTTCTGGTCTTCACATGTGTGAGCACAAGTATTCCCTTCATATGTATGAACACAGGTGTGCAGGCACATGCACACTCTACAGACGCATACCAAACACAAATCATTTTTTTTATTATTTATTCAATTGTGTGTGTGTGTGTGTGTCTGTGTGTGTGTGCGCGCAGAATTATGGGTGAATTCGGGAACCACCATGGACGCCTCTACCTCCTCCTTGTTTACTCTGCCCCAGGATTCACAGGCTCTGCCCTACCAGGACCAGAAACGCAGGCCGCCCCGCCCCCCTACCCCCACCCCCCCACCCCCCCACCTCCCACCCCCCCACCCCTCACTTCCGCCGGGCGTCTATACATGGGGTCTAGGATCCGAACTCAGGACTTTCCGCCTGCAAGGCAGAGGCTTAACCCCTGAGCCACCTCTCCAGCCCCCACAAATAAAATTTTAAAAAACTTAAAATGCTGCTCTGTAAATATTTGAAGAACACTTAGCACCCAGCCTAGAAATCTACAAGAGAGGTAGAGAATCTCAATACCCTGACAGGATGGAGCAAAGGCTAGTAGAAGAGCAGAGAAGATAGACTGCAAGGGCCAATCATAATGCAGATCACCCAGAATCAGACCCTCCTAATCTCTCCCCATCTGAAGGCTTGGGGAATGACTGAAATACCAACATGCTGCAAGAATTATAGAGAACTGATGAGAAATAAGTTCACACAGGGAAAACTTTAGGGACTAGCGCTAGATGAATGAGTGGAGGGAAATGTGCCTATTAGTAGGGTGTCCTGAGGAGGGTCAACTTGGTACGCTACAGAGGCCTGAACCTCCACAAGTGTAGACAAGCCAGAGGGAACCCTGGGGTCCATAGAAGTGGCCAGGTAGGAGGGTGGGGTTGATTGATGAGAAGGGAGTGGAAAGAGAGAGAGGGGCTACAAACAAACAAGTAAAACAAAAAAACTAAAATGTGGTTCAACTGAAGTATTTTGCCTGGAATTGCATAGCCAGTAAATGAAGGTGTGGATTCCAATTCTAGGGTACTTAGCTCCAGAGTTGCTACATGTTTCTACATGAAAGCTCTCTCCAGAGGGGTAAATAATTTCTTTCTTACTCCTTCATGTGTTTTTTTATATATAACTTTTTGAATATTTTTATGTATAATCTGTTTTGGAACCTGAATATCTATTAAGAAATACAAATGGTAGATGCTATATTTACAGGAGATTCAAACATTTAGGTGCTTGAAATTAAATGGAATAATTAGGGCCCTGATTTTATATGCATTCATCTGTAGATCCCTCCCCCATCCACCTGGTGGCTATCTCCACAGGTTGCCATCTTCCTTGCCCTCATGGCTGCCCTCCTTTCCAAAAAAATTAAAAAAAATTATTCTTTTAATGTAGTTGGATTTTCCTGCATTCATGCCCGGAACACCATCTTTTCCTTTCCTCATGGCTACATTCTGTATAACTTTCAGCTCCTGGCTCAAGTTCCAACTTATTCAAGAGGCACTTCTTATTGTTCTTGGTTCTCATGGTACTATTATCTGTACTGCACATCCTGAAGAATATTATTTTTGTTGTTATAAAAGCATGCTATGTGAGCATTTCCTTGCTTCCAAGAGACATAGCAGTTTTCTTTGAAAATAGAGTGTCCTAAACTTCTTTATATGCTTCTGTAGATGCTTTAGTAGTTTGCCTACTGAATACTTGTTAAATTTGTAAAAATTGAGTGAAATTTGGTGATAGTTGATCACTATAGCTTGTAAACCAAGGCTAGACCAGTGAAAACTTAGATAAATAAAAAAAAACTTCTCTCCAGTTTTGCCTTCTTATTGTTATAATTTCTAGCTTATGCAAACATATGGAAAATTTAATGCTGATCAGTGAATATTGCAATAAAAAGGAAAAATAGCCAAATAAAAAAGCAATAACATCTATTGATATGTGCAGACATACACACACACAGTGTATAGTCGTGTTTTTCCTCTGGTAATATTCAGAACAAACCAGCTTTTGCTTAACATTCTTTCCTAAACTCGTCATTTCTGCAAATAAAGTGCTAAGGAGGTACTAGCGATAGTGCTAAGTAAGTGGGTATTAAAAACAGTTATGAACTCATGTGATTTGATTTTAGTAGCTTGGTTGTATCCTCACCCTGGTTGGGAGAGTGCCTGTCCAGGAAGAACTTCAAATGGAAGAGGAACAATTCCTGCAGATCCTGCAGGCTCAGAGGCTTGGAGTACGTAGTAGCCATATGAACCACACAAGAAAGGAAACATTCTAGTTCCAAAAGTAGATTAAAGCCATGGAGGTCACAGTGGATAGGAAGGGGCTATAAAGTCATACCCTCCCTGAGAAGATAGTGATTCTCAAAAGAAGGGAATGATAGTCCTGTTCCTCAGTGGTGTAGCTACTGGCAAGTTTCTCTTGCTCAAGTAAATAGTCTTTTACCCACAGTCATGCAGGCAACTCTAATTAAATGTAGTGGACACAAAGAGGAATAAAAAATACATGAAAGCAGGAAGAAGAGTTACTGGGAAGAAGGGGTTGTATGGGGGGGAAGGTTTACAAGATCATATATACATCATATTTATGGATAAAATTGTAAAAGAATAAATAAAGTTTAAAAATTCCCGGAGTTCTTTATACTTGATGCACAGAAAGACAACAAAAATGACTAGCCATTATGTTTTTTGACAATCATCCCAGAAATGAAAGGAAAACCATTGATCATCTTAAGATACATCACCAACCAAGAAATTTATAACAGATTATAAGGATTTCATATTTTAAAGATGTCCAGGGGGCAGGGTGAATGTTACAAGCCTGTTGCTGAAATGCTCATTTCTTCCTGAACCATCAGTTCTCTTTCATGGAGGATTTATCCTCTTCAAACTAAATAAATAAACCGCCTAAGACCATCAGCAGATGAGTTGTACTGAGCATCTAGAAACACAATGTCTAAGCTTCCTCACACCTACATGTGGCAATATGACTAATCTTTAACCAATGGAATAAGTGAAAGATGGAAGAGGGCTTAATTATTGCTTTCCTTGCCTACGAGGAAAGCAATTGTTCTCAATGGCCTCATATCTCACCTTTGTATGCTAATGACATGACTTCTTTCCTGTAGATAAATTTAGTATCCTGTTGTAGACTTTGGTAGCAAGTTGGACCCTAATGGCTTCTTAGCTTAGTCTAACTGAACTATTAAATAAGAAAGAACAATGTCTTGTCACTTAGCCTTGTATTTTAAGATCTCTTGTTATAGCAACTAGCTTTTACGTTAATTAATACAGGATTGCCAACTAAGCCAATGAGAGTTCAGTACATACCCTAATATGCACCCATGTTCTACTGGATTAATCATTTTATATGGATTCTTGGGTCAGTAAAGACTAAGCCCTTCTTTCCTGCAGCAGATGGAATTAAATCATTAATTACTTTGTTCATTGTCCAACTGCAACTTTCACAATACACCGGTTTAGTTATTATCACGCCCTATGTTAGCAGCAATGACTGCAACAAACGAATTTGGCATATGTGGTTTTTGAATGTTTTCTCTGTATTTTGGAAGCGTAAACACATAATCTCTGTCATATGAAGCACATTCATAAATACTTCTCTGAAGAAATCTGCAAGGCCAGGAATCTTTGTCAGCCCTTTGAACTTGGAACATACGCATGTTGGCCCATTAGTGAGGTGTTTTAGTTTCACTCTGTTGCTGACAAAAGCAACTTAAGGAAGGAAGGGTTTGTTTTGACACTCAGTCCAAGGTACAATCCATCATGGCATGTAAGTTGAAGCAGCAGGACCCTCAAACAGGTGGTCACGTTGCACCCACAATTAAGGAGCAGCAGACAGCTCTAAGTGTTTGTGCTCAGTTCTCTTAATCCTTTTCACATAGTCTGACATCACCCATAGTGGACAGGTCTTTCCACCTTAATTAACCTGTTCAACGGGTATGTTCCTCTCCTGAGGATTCTGGTAAAGCTCCATTCAGAATTATAGGGTGAAGGGGGTTTCTCTGTGTGGGGCTACAGTCAGGTTGAATTTGTGAAATAAAATACATTTTATTTTTCATCCCTTATGTTCAAATTTATACTATGTTCCCTTACTATTATTCCAATGATTTGCAGAGAAAAATTTCTTTTTTTCTAGTATTTAATGCTAAAAACACTGTGTATTGGTGGTAAATTTCCTCCCATTCCGTCTACAGCAGTTTGGATACTGTTTTATGGAGAAACGAATGCTGTTTTCTTTGCTGTAGTGTGGAGTCAATAATAGTCACCGTGGGAATAGAAGCTAGAAAACTGAAAGCTTGGAGGCCATTAAGCTTTTCAGGATTTACTGGAGGAGAGAATTCCCCGCATCCCCAGCCAGCCTTTGCTCGCTCACTACAAGGCTGCTTCAACTCATGTGTTGTTACATTGCGCCATTTCAACAGCGCAGTTTTGAGCACAGCAATGATGCGCCTTAGATCGGTGGGTTTATTGTGTCTCCAGAGGATTGATCTCTAGCTGGAGAAATAGGGGGTTCAATTTCTGGGATTGAGACACTAACTTTCTGTCTCGAAACTTTTTATAATTGTCCATACTGTACTGTGATGACATCATGCTAAAGACCAATGAGAATTTTAGAATTTCAAAATCTGTGTAAGAATCGAGTCTTGGGTTTTTAAAATTAATCTTGAATCTGAAGTTTCCTAGATGTTGTTGGTTTCTGGTGCCAATTCCTATTTCACACTGGCATTAGCCAGCCTACTGCCTCATGCACTACTCGACTCCTTGCTAAATCAGACTGAAATCTCTGCTCTTAGTCCTTTTCCTTATCTCAGTCATGGGCCTAAATCTTTCTTCGTTAGAACCTCTGTGGAGAGAAGGGAGTTTTAACTCCAAAGAGTTCAAGGCTGTGGGGAGAGACATACAATCCATCTAGTAGTTGCATATGAGATATTCCCAAGATAGTCAGTGGCTTTTGTGATTTTATTGATAGTGTGATGACTATGTAAAATTTCAAAAATAACTAAATGCAAATGAAGGTATGTGATGATCAATATACTGTGGAGAAAATGCCAATCGTTCCACGTGGGAAGGAAGTGACTCCAAATGGATGGACAAGCTCACACTTTCTCTGAGAATGTCTGAGAAAAGTGTGAAAAGTTTTGTAGTTGTATTTAGTTTCACAGAGTTATAAAGGGATGCCTTAATGCTCATTCAATGCTTAGTAACTGGTGATGCTGAATCTGTGCCATTTACTCTGTTTCCAACTTTTTTTTCTTAAACTTGCTAAAGAATCCCATTGAAAGAGAATGTGGACAGTACTTTTAGGAAATGCATTTTCTTTGTGTCCCCCCCCCCTTGGTGGTAGCCTAGGAAACAGCAGTAGCAGCCCTGCCTCAAGAGCCCCCCAAAGCTGCAGTGAAGCAAGGGTTCTCCATGATACATAGGAAGACAAAGACCCAGCAGGGATTTATTTAGACATTAAGAAACAGCCACCTTCAGGGATGGAGAAAATAAATATTTCCTAGTGGGAAGGAAGTTACTACTTCCTATGGAATTAATAGCTTAAAAACCTTGAATATGTTTTCTGTTAGGTAAAGATCAAAATTGCTAATGATATCCTAAGTCAACTGTGAGTGTTTCTCTCTGTTGTACAAAACACTTTGAAAAAAAATTTAAAAGATCTGTTTCCGGTGAGCAATTTGCAGAATAGGAAGAATGATCTAAGGGACACAGGGGGCACTCACACTTGGTGGGGAAAGTAGGTCTGCTGTTTCCTTTGTGTCTGGTTGTACCTGCTGAAGATATTTAAATGTGAATATTATTCAAGTGCCATAAGAGTAAGTCATTATGGACAGCATGAGGTATACAGGAAATTTAAATTTCTGAACATCGTTCACCATGGAGTCTAGGCAGATTTATTTGTATTCAGGGACATGAAGCTGGTATTACCTGAGATGAATGCTTTCAAACTCAGCCAAGGACACTGCCACATGATTAATCACCTCATATCCACCAGACAAATACACTGCTGTTTTTTCATAAGTAGCTGATTGCTTTGAAGGGGGTTGATGGTTTGAAGAAAGACCTCTTTCCTCACTTCTTTTTCACTGAGGTGAAAAAAGCATAAATGAATCACTAATAACTTTCTGTGGTACCAACCCTTGCTGAAGCTGATTTCAAAATTACCTTCTGAGGATGCAGCACAATGATCAAACATTTACCCAGCATCTTTGGGTTTCATACTCCTCTGTCATTGTCTCTGTCTCTGTCTCTGCCTCCATCTCCGTCTCTCTCTCATCTCTGTTTCTCTCTCATCTCTGTCTCTCTCTCTTTCTGTCTCTCTCTCTTTCACACACACACACACATACACACATACACATTTGACAGTTTGCTAAGTTTTGCTAAGTGTCCAATAGGATAAAAACTCACAATTAATTTAGATTCCAGTAATTCCCCAAGAACTGGGCCCTTAATCACACGTGGAATGAATTTTAGAGCACTTTCTGTAAAACTCCTACAAAGAGGAAGTAGTCTAGGAGTGTGTGTAGAGACAAACTACAAGCCAAACCCAAACTACAGCTCTAATTGAGACATCTTTAACACTCCAGTTATGAGAAGCCAGGAAAAAAAATGACATTCTTTTAAATGATTGGCTTATACTCACATGTTCAAAATGTTCTAGGGGAAAATGTGTTGAAGGGGTTGTTCGATTGAGGGTACTTGTTTGAATACAAGCTCCAGCATGACCTCAAGCTCCATTGGTGAATTTATGGAATTGTGGTCTGTGATTCCTACTCTGAAAAAATGGGCAGTCTCCACACACCAACTATTTCCTTTGTCTACCGAAGTGAAAGACATTTCCTTTGTCTTCCATCTTCTTATTGTTAAGAACAATTTCACACAGACTTTCCTTTCTGATCATTTGCAACTGATGGGGAATGATCTCACCAGAAGGGGAGAGCATATAGTCTGGCAGATAGAAAGTACCCATTTTGCAAATGGGAAACGGACCCCTCCATCACCACGGTCTCCTACTTTTATTCCATCTACCTTTGAAAATACTCTTATAACAAGACTCTAATTTAACAGGTTTTTATCTCTGGCCAGGGGGTGACATCCAATACCCATCAGGATGGAGCCAAGGGCATTGCAGGAGCAGCAAAACTGAAAAAAAAATCAACAAACCATAATTCAGAACATCAGAGACTCTATATCAACCACCTGGAACTGGGCCAGCCTAATCTCTCTCTATCCTGAAGCTCAGGGAAATTTGCGGAAGAGGGGGCGGTAAGATTGTAAGAGCACAAGTATGGGAGGAGCAATGATATGCAAGATACTCCACACAAGTTAGGGCCGAAGCAATTATAATAGGACTTTGCATGACCTGCGCAATGTCCAACACATTTTTGATCCCACAAAGTCTAGCATGGACTAAAGGCACTAGGATCCTTGGAGGCTAGGGATTGACAGCCACAGTAGTGTTCCTTTGCTTAAGGGGAACACAGGAAAGGGTTCTGGGAAATGGTGCTGTGTCCTTGCACCTCATAGGAAAGGAGGACCCAGAGGAGAGTTTGGCATGCACATTAAAAGATGCTCTGGGGATGGGGGGGAGGCACTGGGGGATGGGGAGGGAGGGGAGAGTGAAGTGGGGGGATGAGGGGGGTCGGGGTGTGGAGGAAGGGAGGGGACCAGTGTACCTGTTAAGTTTGCATGATTGGAAATAAAAAAAAAAATCCCCTAACTGAACAGAAAAAAAAGAACAATTTCAAATGCGTAAGTAGAAGCTGTCACACATCTTCTGCTACTTTTCATCAGCTGTAGACATTTTGCCACAATTCCATTATATGACATATGGTGGTAGTTCGAGTATTTAAATGCAAGCTGTAGCCCTGATGGCATTTAAATATGTTATAATGATTCCTAAGAGCACAACATAATTTTATCCATAACCACAGACCACAATTCCATAAATTGACCAAGAAATCTACTTCTAATTCTATAATACTGGCGTGTACTCTACATTCAAATATCTCAAATTGTTTCAGTAATATCTTTCTGACTTTTTTTTTTGATAAAGGATCCAGTTAAGGTTCATGCTCTGTCACTGATGGCTTTAGAGTACTCTGTGTATTTAGAATATTCTCCATAACATTTTTGGTTTTGGCATTAGTGGCACTTTTTTTTATTATTATTAATTCAACTGTGCATATGCGTGTGTATGTGCGCGCGCGCGCGCGTGTGTGTGTGTGTGTGTCTGTGTATGTGTAGAACCACGAACGAATTCGCGAACCACCATGGATGCCTCCACCTCCTTCTGCCCCGGGATTCACAGGCTCCGCCCTACCAGGACCAGAAGCTCAGGCCGCCTCCGCTTCTGCCTGGAGTCTATACGTGGGACCTGGGATCCGAACTCAGGACCTTCCGCCTGCAAGGTAGTGTACCTGTTAAGTTTGCATGATTGGAAATAAAAAAAAAAAATCCCCTAACTGAACAGAAAAAAAAGAACAATTTCAAATGCGTAAGTAGAAGCTGTCACACATCTTCTGCTACTTTTCATCAGCTGTAGACATTTTGCCCTGAGCCACCTCTCCAGCCCCATTAGTGGCACTTTTGAATAGTCAAAACCACTTGAGGAATGTCCCTGGATCTGAATTGCTTTCTTCCTCATATTAAGCATTTCTATAAGAATGCTACGTATGTTGACTTTGACTGTTCACACACACCCAAAGACACATAATATCAGTTTGTTTCAGATCTAGTGACACTAAATGTATTGAATTGGTATGTGATGCATTATTAGGGACATCTTTCTATTATAAAGAAAACTCATTGGCATAGCAAGATAGGTAGGTAAGTAATAGCAAGGAATAGCAAGATCAGTAAGTAAAGGTATCTGTGTGTAAACCTAGTGACCTCAGTCTCATCCTTGAAACCTACATGGTGGAAGGAGAGAACCAACTTTTGAAAGTTGTTCTCTGATTCCACACGGGTTTTGTGACACACATTCTCTCTCTCGCTCTCCTTCTCTCTCTCTCTCTCTGATGCTCATAAAAAATAAAAATAATTTTTAGTAACTGATACAATACTTTACTCAACCTTTAACCACTATAGCTAAGTATCCATTGATTGAATTTTCCTGATTTGGTTACTACATTCACAGCTGAAATTATAATCCTCTACTCACCTTCTTCCTTTTCCTTATATTATCTGAAAGTTTTGCATAATTAAGAGTATGTCATGTTTTGAGTATCATTACAAAGTTATGAGGATTCAAACCAAAGTCCCTAAAATTATTGGTCCTTGGGAATATTTGATAAGGAATAACATTATTTATACTGGTAACTATTTTATTCTATGTGCCTAAAGCTAAAGTGTGGACTTAAAGCTTTAGACTAGTACAAACTAGTATTTAAATCTTAGCCTGTGTAATGAGAAACATAGATGGGTAAATCTAACCAAAAAAAAATCTAGAGGTCTCCTGGGTCTGAGGCTCTTTTCTAAATGGGACCAGTGCTAATCACCTTTCTATTATTGAAATGTTGGGGGTTTGAATGTGGCTCAAATGTTTGACCATTTTGTCCCCAGCTGGGGTTGCTATTTGCAAAGATTATAGAATTTCAGGGAGGAGGAGCCTTGACGAGGAAATATGTTGAGAAGGGCAGGCTTTAAGAGTTTTTAGCCTGGTCCCTCTTATTTCTGTTCTCTGCCTCCTGGCAGCTGATGGATTGTGAGGACCCAGCCTCAGGCTTCTGCTGCTCTGCCTTCTCTACCATGATGGGCTCCATGCCTTTGGCACTATGAGCCACAAAGCCCTCTTTCTCCTTTGAGCTGCTTTAGTCAGAGTATTTCATCCTAGCAACAGAGAGGGGACTAAACCAATGACACATGTAATACTGGAGCTAAATCAGCTTCAAAGAGGGAAGGTCCATTTTTCATTCACTATTTTAGAGGTTTTGAATCATAGCTCCTCAGCTCTGGTCTTCAGGACTTCGGTGAGGCACTGCATCCCAGTGGTGAGAGTACAGAGAACATGAAGCTACTCACTTCAGCCAGCATTCAAAAAAGTCAGAATATTCAGTATCCAATATCCTCCTCCTATGATGTCTTCAGTGACCTACTTCCTTTCTCAAAATCCCACCACTTAAAGGTTCAGATTGCAACTCAGCTTTTCAAACATGGGCCTTTGGGACAGCATTTCCTACCTTAGCTGCAGCAGCACCTGTATAATACTTACTCTTAACTGTTGTGGCGAGAGAGCATTCAAAGTCAAGCAACTTAAGGGAGAAAGGGAGATTTATACACCGTATGATTCCAGAGGGGAGAAACAGTCTTTCATGGCGGAGGCGACATGGGTGGTAGCTGAAGCTGGAGGCAGCTAAGTCACTGCAAACATTCTGGAGAGTCCAAGAAGCAGAGAGTCTCTCTTCAAAGTCTGCTACTGGGAGGTTCCAATCAGATCTAGGCTGGTCTTGGTATTGCAAATGTATTGATCTAGACAATCTTTTCAGGCGATCTGACAGCTGATCTTAGTTAATGCCAGATGTGGTCAAGTTGACACCCAGGATTAACGATCACTTGTAACCGGCCAGTGATTCACAGCCCTTTATCTCCTAATGATGCTTCTGCTTCCATCTCAAGATGCAGAGACTGAATATCTCCTTTGTGCATCCCACAGATCCAGCAATCTCTCCCCACCAACTACTTACTGGGGCTTCAAGGAAAAGAGAGATTCATTTTTTCATATGAGGGACACTTCCAGCTGACTGAAGGTCATTACCTAAATCAACTGACTTGAAAAAGAACAGTAATTGAGCAACCAAGGCAGCCATATCATACATTGAGCTGCTTGCCTATTTTCTAGTTTCTCCCTTGTGGTCTTTCTTCTAGGGAGTCTGATATCTAGGGATCTAGAGAAAATATATGTCAGATAGGGTTTGAGTGAAGGAGTTCTTATTTCTTGTCAAAACATTAAAACCCGTAACTCCTGGATTTGGGAGAAAGAAGAGCAATGTGTAGCTTGAGTTAAGTACTGGACTTGGAATGTAGTCATTACTGGGATCATTTGCTGAATACTGGTTGTTTCTCCTTGACTTTATATATTAAGTTCTGTTGGAAAATAGGAGGCAGGCTGTGTAGGTGTGTCTGCTGGGTCAGAATAAGGAGTATAACACTTCTGTTGAATATCTTCTGCACACTGCCTTTCCCTGTTCATCAGGACCTAAGTCTATCCTGCTTCATGTCAGGGAGATTGACCCTTGACCCCAGGGAACAATGCAGTTGGACAACCTTGTCATGTAGGCTTGCCAATGGGAGGTTTCAACAGAAGCTCAGACCGCAAGAGGAGGTCATTTCCTCTTGCTTGGCATGCTTCACTACATCGCAGCTCCTCCCAGATCTCTAAATCTCCTGCTTTTGCTGGAAACAACTGACACTCTTCTTGCATTGCCTGTAACTCTGAGGGAAGTAATAAATTTCCACAGTCACAGTCTGCAGGTATGTCCCCCTCCCACTTTCTTATCCCTGCCAATGCTCTTGGAAATAATATCGTCATAGAAGTCTCTTTTTCTGAGATGGATTTTGGTTCCTGCCAGGACCCCACAATACCCTGGCATGCCTACCATCTGTCATGTTCTATAACTGAACTAATTACATGTTCCCTCACTACTATGTGCAGTGGGTCATAACTACTGGAATGTAGTTGGCTACACTGAAGCTCAGAGAAACTGTGGGACAGATTGTCGTATACTTTCCAGAAGTTGTGAGCATTTCTTTAGTGCCGCACATGGTGCCCATCTCTTTGTAATCTCTGAGATCCTTTATCAAAGATGGGCCAGGAGCTTTTAATTTCATAGGTGAGGATTTACCTGAAGGCATTTGCCATGGTTTGATATGTGAGTTGTTCCCCACAGGATCATGTGTTCGAATCTTTAGTTTGGGAAAGTCATGGCACCTTTAGGAGGTGCAGCCTGGCTGGAGGAAGGCAGTCACAGAGGGTGGGTGTTGAGATTGGTTAGCCCCGCCCTACTTGAGTGAGTCAGTCTGCTCTTGAGCTTGCAAGCAGTAGCTCTCAGCCTCTTGGACAGATGTGACCGAGGCTTCCTCCAGCTTCTGCCAGCCAGCTATGTCTTTTTCACCCCTCTGGAATTGTAAGCTGAGTAAATCTCCCCTTCTCCCGTTAAGTTGCTTGACTTTGGGTATTGTCTCACTGCAACAGATAAGAGTAACTAGTACAGTATTTGTGTTGTTTGGGCAAACATAAATGAATCTTGCAATGAGGGTTTTAGTATTCCCTGGTCCATGCTAGATTTTATAATTTTATTTAGTTAGTTTTTTTTTGAGACAAGGTCTCACGTAATTCAGCTTGACCCCGAATAACTAACTGAGGATAATCTTGAACTTGAGATGGTCTTATCTTCACATCCTGAAGTGCTGGGATGGCAGCTGTTGCCAAGCAACAGCTTGGAGATCAAATCCAGGCAGGCAAGCACTCTACTAATTGAGCTACACCCCAGCCTCATACCAACTCCTGTTAGACTTTAATATTTCTCCTTCTAACTTTTTACCTCAAAGGCATAGAAGGGACATTAAATTCACTTCTATGTTTCTTTACTACTAACATTACTGTGGATTTTTTTCCCCCCAAGACTGCCTAGTTCTTGGTAAGAGTGAGAGTGTTGTCCTTTACTGGAAATCACCACAGTTTGGAAATGAAAAAGCCAACGGATGGAGCCCGCCCCAGTTCTTCTCTTCTAGGTCTTTCCCTTCAACACTCGTCCTTTCTTTCATTTGCACAGTGACCTTTTAGCCGTTCGGCCTCAGTGGCATTCGCTATGCATTTGTAGTATTCCCTTTTAAAGTCGAGGGATTCTTGCTAAGAGTGCTTGAATGTTGTTTAGAAGGCCAGGGTGGCATTTAGGAGTGTTGTTTCCTATGATTTGAATTCCATGGAGTCAAAGACCAGGGAAGACCATAAAGTAAGGGGGATTCTCTCCTATTTAAACTCTGAGCTGTGGTCCAGCATGGAAGACAACACACGGCCATTCCTAAAGGTCTCCTGAGCACTAAGTGCAGCAGGCCTGCCTTGTTTTTGCTAGCAGTGCAGAACCTTGGCTTCTCTAGACCTACTGAAGGGAAGGCTTGTGAGATATCAGCATTCCAATAGGGTTCCAGAATCTTCTATGTAGTTGATGAACTACATAATTTGAGAATAGTTCACACATTCTCATATGGGAAGTGGAGGTATTAGTTAGCATCACTCAGTCATTTGTCTAGAATGTTTTAATGTCTAAGAGTTTTTTTCATAATAATTATTATTTTTTATTTCCACTCATACAAACTTAACAGGTACAGCAGTTCCCCCCCCTCCCTCCAACCTCCTATCTCCCTGTGCCCCCTCCCCTCCCCCTTCCCTTCCCATCCCCCAGTACCTCCTCTCCCATCCCCGGAGCATCCTTTAATGTGCATGCCAAACTCTCCTCTGGGTCTTCCTCTCCGATGAGGTAATGCCTAAGATTTTTAAATTAAATGTGAAATAAAAAATTCTTACATGATAAGACTAAACCTGACTGACATTTGATATTTAGTGAAGACATACACAATAAAAGGTGACTAGCATAACTAGTCAAAGAATTTGTAATGCAAGTCTGTTTATGGCTGTATCAGCAAGGACCCAAACGACTGAGGAGGATGGACATGAAGGAGAGGCCCATCAGGAATTGAGGGAGGACGTGATATGGTAACGAAGGGGTGAATATGAACAAAGCACAATGACAAACACGCACTTCAGTCACCTTCTCACCGCTGTGACTAAATAGCCTGACAAAAGCAACTGAAGGGAGAGTCGGTTTATTTAGGGATACAGTCACCATGACAGGGAAGGTTGGTGGTAGGAGCATTCAGTTGGTGGTTCAAATTGCTCACTCTCCGGCAAGGCTGCACCTTCTAAAGGTTGCGTGACCCTTCCAAACAGTGCCACTAGTTGAGCTAAGTGTTCCAAACACATGAGCCTGTGTAAGACATTTCACATTCAAACAAGTATGACTATGCCATAATGAAAAATTATTTCATATGCTAATTTTGAAAGTTAATAGTAAACAATTTGAGAACAAAAACTGCCTAAATGCTTTCTACTGCTGCCATGTGTCAGTACAAAGGCCAAAGAAATCAATGTTAACGGTAAAATATTCCTCCTCTCAACAATCTGTTTATCTGAATTCTAGTACTTCTATTGATTAGCACTGCTATTGATTTTAGAAGCATGCACAACACGCACATACGACATTTCCTTAACACTTCAGTGCTTATATGGAATCAGAGCTTAAATCATTTGACCAATTATTCTACATGAAGTTTTTGAGAGGAACTTTAACTTAAAGACGCTTTTTTTTCTGTTTTAAATTAGATGCAGTAAAACAGAAAGTGAACTATAACCTGTAAATATTTTTGCCAGGCCAGGATAAATTTTACCTCACGCATAATATTTTTGCAGAATTTGAAAATATCTGCAGAAACTGAAGTTCTTCAAATTATTTAAAAACTAAGAAACAGGGAGAGTGTAAGGGTGATGACTGGGGAGGGGAGGAAGGAGGGAAAGGTCAGGGATATCTATTGAGCTTGTATGATTAGGAAAAAATAAATAAAATGTGGGAGAAAAAAAACTAAGAAACAAACACATTGGAAAAATTCACGATGCAATCTAGCAGTTATCAAAATTGTTTCCATTGAAGATGTTCTACTCGTTATCATTTATCTGCTCTGGCATGACAGACTAGTGTGTCTATTTGTGGCTTTCATTATTCGTCACAATTATGAATGAAAATACTTTCGTGGCCTAAGGGAAGGGTTGCTAGGATACACACCTTCTTCCCTTTCGCTTCGCATCAACAGCAGTGCCTCTGTGGCGCCCGCTTCTGGTCGCTATCAGTCTGTCCATCCCTCTTGTTCTCATCTTTGCTGCTCTCTTCTCCAATTCTCACTTTCCCTTTTCCTTTTTTAAGATTTCTGCCCTTTGACTAGCCCAGTGGAGTCTCAGGCACCCTGGTTCTTGCCCTGGGGCGTTTTCCACCGCTCTCCCAGCTCCTGCGTGGCCTCGCCCTGCATCCTTGCGGGTCTCACCGCGCGTGGGTGGGTGCCCAGCCTGCAGCGCACGGCTCTTCAATTCCTTTTTCAAGTCCCTGGTGGGCAAGGACGTGGTCATGGAACTCAAGAATGAGCAGCTGCGGAACCCTCCATTCTGTGGACCAGCACCTCAATATCAACCTGTATCAACCTGTGATGTTAGCCACAGATTCTGAGAAATACCCTCACGTGTGGTCAGTGAAGAACTGCTTCATGGGGGGCGGAGGGGTCAGTGGTCTGCTACGTGCAGCTGCTGGCGGACAGACGAGGTGGACACTCAAGTTGCTGCAGGAGGCAGCCGGGAAGGAGGCCCTGCAGCAGAAACCTGATGGCGCCCGAGCCCTTCTGTCCATTTTCATGTGACTTGTGACTTCCAGGCCTAGCTAAGGGGGCCCCGGAGCAGAAACGCGGGAGGCGCTTAGGCCGTTGCCTCCATTTCTATGTGACCTGTGACTTCCTCTCCTGGTTAAAGACACCACCCCATACTTGAGGTGTGTTTCGTCAATAGTGATATTTTTTAATCTCTTGGGTGAGAAGGCTTCCAGTGAGGAGCAGGGGTCCTCTGTTGAGGGGGAGGGAAACCTTTGACTGGCCCCAGCACCTGCCTTTCAGCCTCCTTCCCAAGGCTCCTTCCTTGGAAGTGTTTGGAAGTGCCCTAAATCTTTACAGGGCAGCACAGGATATGTTTGGGGGATGGAAAGATTCTGTCCTGCATTGGAAATAAACTTTATAATGTAAACATGAAAAGCAAAAAAAAAAAAAATTTTTTTTTGCCTTTTGCACCCACACTCAGCCACTTCTTTTTATGTTGGACTTTAATTACCATTATCAAATAGTAAGAGTGTTTACGTAAGAAATTAGTAGTTTTATATTTTTGGAATATGGTCTTGCTATTTAGCTCAGGCTGGCCTTCAATTTATTTTGCAATTCAGGCTAGTCTTGAACTCATGATTCTCCTGCCCCCACACTATTCCATACCCAAGATTACTACAGGCTTGAGCCATACCCAGGTGAGAATCCTCTTTGCTCCTGACATCTTTTCGCCCCAGGTGGAAGAGCTTTTTCTCTTGTGGTTCCACAGCTGTAACTGCCAAAGGTGCTCCTTCCCTGCCCCTCTCTTAATTCCTGGAAGTATTCTAGATGCAGGAGATATCAGCTCATATACAACCTATTGTAAACAGCTGTAGAACTTTTCATACGATGTTAAATTATTATAATAAGCTCTGCTGGTGTATTTAATAAACAGGCAATGGAGGTGGTTTGCAATAAAAATCACTTGCATTATCACCTAATTTTCTCATACAAGTTATTACTTTCAAAACAGGACAATAACACTATCTCAAGCTTATTTGCACAGTATTAGCTATTTACAAAGCTGTTCCAGATATGCAATTCCATTTACTATTTATAATTTCATTATCAGACAGTGTATTACTGGAAAATATTATCTCCATTTCAGAAAAATATAAATGTTTAAAATGACCTATTCAAATTTTAGGAACTTTAAACTTCATTGAAAAGCTCACTTTATACAGCAGGATAGAACTGATTTTTTGGTAAGCAAAACCACTGAAAGATACAAAGACACAGAACATAGATGGTCTTTCTGGTGGAGAAATTTAAAATTTTGATAGGAGGAGCTCAATATTAGGTTTGATCATTTAAAATAAACTGTCTTTTCAGAATTTCACAAGATATTTCATTTCTCAAAACTCAAATTTGAGAAGCATTCACCTTAGAAACTATAGAGTTTGATGGTAGAAACCTGACTATCTCAGTGTCTAAATGGTCTCTTTCATTATAAATAACACCTTTATTTTAGGATCTCAAAAGCCTCATGTGACTTCGTACAGACATGTGGTAAAGATGATAGTCATGGATGTGAGTCATGTTTCAACACATATATTATTGAGAATTAAGTACTTAAAGTTTCTTTTTTTCTCTCCTTCAATCATGCCCATCCTACAAGATTCACCACAAGTTATACCTTCATGGATGTGACCAGATGAATGAAGATTCTTTTTTTTTCAATTTTTAAAAAATTATTATTTATTCAATTGTGTGTGTATGCATGTGTGTGTGTGTAGAACCACAGACGAATTCGGGAACCACCATGGACGCCTCCACCTCCTCCTTGTTACTCTGCCCCGGGATTCACAGGCTCCGCCCTACCAGGACCGGAAACGCAGAGCCGGCCCTGCTTCCGCCTGGCGTCTATACGTGGGGTCTATACGTGGGGTCTAAGGATCCGAACTCAGGACCTTCTGCCTGCAAGACAGAGGCTTAACCTCTGAGCCACCTCTCCAGCCCCGAATGAAGATTCTTTTTGGCTGTATCTACAGACTGAATTGCAGAGTCCTGACTTTGTTGAGCACAGCTCCTATTTTGATAGGCCAGGCTTGCCCTCAACTCCAGGAATAAGCCTGTGGAAAACCTCTTCAAGCAAATCAGGAATGAGCTTCAATGAGCTCCAAAGAGTAGGTACTTCTAAGATGTAGATTTGGTGGCCCGAGAGCTGGGACATGTGATGGAGCATCCATGAAGGTCAGGATTGACAGAGTAAAGCAGCAGTGAGACAGAGTAGGAGCAGATGAGAAGAGGGGATGGATCCAGAGAGACAGAAACCTTCCTTATCACCATGAACTTCATGAATTTTCCTAGACCAACTCTGGACTCTTTAGTTACTGAGTCATTGGCATTTTGATTTTTCCATTCAGGAAAGCTAATTATCATGGAAGTTGTCAGAGCTACAAGAGATGCCTATTTTATCCCGTGGTCATTTATCATTCTCTTTCAAGTGTTATTTTTACTGGTGAAACAGTATAAACCCTTGATTCCATGGGAAGCATATGAAATCAGAGAAAGAGACTGCATCAGTCCTTGCTCCCCTATGAAACCTGGAATTGTGTGGATATGCAAATAATCTGAAAAGGTTGACCCTTGGAAAGGTAAGGAATTCATGAATACTTAACTAAATTTAATAGGTTGACCACATCTGTGGGCAAATTGGTTCATTTTCTGAGGTAGAGAATTTGATTTCTGAACTTTTTTTGTTTGATATTTGGGAGAAAGATATCATAAGACTTCCAGCACTAATGGGTGCTTGAATTTTATGGAGTTGAAAAATCTCAAGGTCAAACCATGAGTTTATAAAGTAGCCATCCAGGGTCAGGTATACATTTGTCCTGAAGACTGAGATTTTTAAAATAATGCAAACTAAAATAATGTTCATTTCTATCAACGCAATAAAAAGTTGATGACTTTTTCTGTGTGTGTGTGTGTGTGTACAAGTGTGGGTGCATGCATATGTGGAGATGTGTGTTACTGTGTGTAGAACAAGGCATGGTGTGTGCCTATGGAGACCCAAGGATGACGTTGGGAATCATCCTGGATTGTTCTACTTCCCCAGACTCAGCCTTCCAGGGCCAGACGTGCGGACTGCCACTATTTCCACCCCAGATTTTTTTTAAATTATTATTATTATTATTATTATTTATTCAACTGTGTGCATGTACGTGTGTATATGTGTGCACGTGTGTGTGTCTGTGTATGTGTAGAACCACGGACGAACTCGCGAACCACCATGGATGCCTCCACCTCCTTCTGCCCCGCCACCCTGGATATTTTTAACATGGAACCCAGGATCCAAACTCAGATTCTTTTGCTTGGGAAGCAAAAGTTTAAAGCCCTGAGCCATCTCTCCAGCTTTATGACTTTTTCTTTTAAAAAGAGCGAAGTGGGGAGGGAAATGGAAGAAGAGGAAGGAAAACTCTGAGTGAAAAAGCAGAAATTCTGTTTTAGACTTGTTGAGTTTGAGATACGAGAAAGTTGTCAGGCCAGAAATAGCTACAAGGTAGTTGAATTAATGGGTCCGAACTTTAGGAGAGATTGTGAGGGAAAATGCCCATTTGTCTATCTCCATATTAGGACCACCTAGGGAGCAGTAAAAACCCACAGTGTCCAAGGCACATCTCATACTGACTTAATAAGAAGCTCTGGGAGTACAGATCAGACACCAGAATGCTTTCAATTTCTCAGGTTCCCAGGGTGTGAAGCCATCACTGAGAAATAATGCCCAGAGCGCCAGACAATACTTCAACAGCTGGAAAATTCAAGGAATGAATCAAAAACACTTTGGAATTTACTAGTTGGCTTAAGATGTAGTTTCAACTTTCCCAAGAAAAATGGTTTGACTTGACAATCTTTCAAGGTAGATTTTTCTCCTCCATCTAGTTAATTGTGTAAGTCTTGTTGAGATTCTTGATTTCCCTGAGTCTTAGGTATTTTCTGCTTTACTTGTAAAAATGGGAGGATGCTTTCCAAAGGCTGTGGGCAACAAATGAGATAATCAAATAGAATACCAAGCATGGGGCCACTTCATAGCTACCTACCATATGATTATATACTCAACACATTAACTATTGAAAAGGGCCAAACTCACATGTTCTTACTGTATTTTTCAAATAATGGAGTATCTGCTCTGGGGTCAGAAACCATCCCCAAATAGAAATACATAATATATATAAGCTTCTGTCACCCATTCTCAAGATTTAGAAATGCTTTATCTTGATTATGCTGTGAGAAGAATGGATTCCAAAGTAGGGCCAAAACCACAGCAAAATACAGTCTGTTCTTTTTCTCCAATCAAGGCCCAGCTTAATCTAAATTCCATTTACTTAACTTTGTATTGGTAATTTACCTTCCTTCTTCAGTGCTTTTTATTTAGTTTTTAAAATTTATTTATTTAGTAGAAAGAGAGTAAAGGAGAAGGAGGAGGAGGAAGAAAGAGAGAGAGAGGGAGAGAGAACATGCATGCATGGATACAGGTAGAGCCCAGAGGAAAATTGTGGAGGACAGTTCTCCCCTTCTACCATGTGGACTTCTGGGGCTACATTACTAGGTTGTTGAGCAGTCTTACCCACTGAGCTAGCTCACTGGTTCCTTTAGGGCTTTTCCCCAGGCCATAGGCTACCACAGTTTCTCACCACCACCCTCCAAATGCCCATATTTCTTAGCACAGACCCCTTGAAGGTAGCCTCTACTTTTAAATCTCTCAACTCTTTCTTCCACTTCAGTGGCATTAACAGGATTTTCAGATATTTTATAAAACCTTGACAGGCATTAAACTTGAGAAACTGCTTAGGGAAAAATGGATATGATGCATTTGCTATCATTACACAAAATGTGAGATTTCTGCAGCACATGTTCCTTATTTATGGCAACACCCCCAATGCAGCATCCTTTTAAACTTGTGACTCCTTTTAATAAAACTATGATTATGCAAAGGCATCAGTGGCATTTATTTAGTAGAGAAGGTTATGCACAAAGGGGAAAGCATCCTATCCTATCCCTCACACATTCCATGCCATGCCCCTTATTAATGCATTCAAATTGTGTGTGCTCCTTAAAAGTGCTCAAAATGTTCAGCAGACACACATGACGCCAATTGTTTCTGATATTAATAATCTGATAGACAAGCAAAATTTAAAGCAGTCATCTTCTCATTCATATTCATTAAAATAAATCTGAGCAGATCCCTTCTGGTTGTTGGAGCACTGGGCGTGGGACACACTGGACTTACCTCGCAGGAGGAGGCAAGGTGGCAGCACTGCTGCTGGGATTGGAGGCTGTACCACAAGCATTAAACACAAAGGTATCTTGAGCTGCTTTCGAGACAGAGGCACTACTGCAGAATGATGCTGGGAACTCCTTATATGGAAAGAGGCCAGACCGAAGCAGCATGCAGAACAAGCCGAATTAAATGTGCACATTAAGTGAACAGCTTGCTTTATGTACATCAGCTAAGATCAAAGCTTTCCAGCCCAGTGCTAATGGCAGGCTTCGTGAAGATCTGAGCAGTGATCTAGCGACTGGAGCTGGCAATAGGCAAGAGAGAGCTACACTTGCCCTTTGGTTCTCCTTCCACTGTCACTTCTGTTGCCCTATTCTCTCTTTATAAAAAGGTTTACCTACAGCACTGGTGTTTGCACAAAATGGAAAAGGTCTGATGCTTGTTTGGTCTGGAGTCCCTGAACAATAGTTGGAGAAGAATGTTCGGTCCATGGACAAGAACTTAATATAACTGATGAGTTAGTACCACTCACTAACATCATGACCTGAATAAGAAAGAGCAACTCCCAGGAATGTAGGCACAGGCCTGCTCATGCACATCAGATCACAAATGGCATGTGGTTCATCAGTATGGCTGTTAGTGTTTGTCTTCCTGGAACATATTGGCAAGTCCAGTCTCAGCTCAGCAAGGGTGACATATACTCTGAGGTCTAGATGTGAATGGAACAATCTTTTTACAATTCTTTACTTTTCTAGTCCAAGTGGAGGAACTTTAAAAAGTTACTTCAAAATTACATAGACAAAAATCTACTTTCCTAGAAAATAAGAATACAGATACACATATAAAAGCAAATTAACCACAGTTCCACTGTGAAACTGATGATCACTGTCATTTTTCTCCATTAGCCTCCAAAGACTTCTATGCAGAATCTTTAGCTTTTAATCTCTTGTTAAAATTTGATTTTATTATAATCAACTAGGTTGCCATCTGCAAAGTCACTGAAATTCATCGAGAAATGCATTCAGTTAGTGTGGAAAGCTATTGTGTGTCTGCTGTGGAGATGGTAAGGAACGCAGTGGTAAGACTGAGGAGTGGAGTTATAACTTTGCAGCAGCTCCAAGTGCAAATTCTTTCAACTCTGAGCTCCTGGGACTTCCTGCTGGCCGTGGGTTTATTCATTGACTTCAACTTGTTGCCAATATTCTTTTCCATTCCCATCTCAGGTAGGTGTGGCACACTTACAGTAAGATATTCCTGCTTGGGTTGGGGAGGGGCATAACATACACTTAATTGAGCTCACTTCCTATACATAAGGAGTTCATCATTTTGATACATGGATTCACACCCTTTTCCTCTGTGACCGGGCCTTTTACTCATGCTTCTACATCCTTGGCTTGTGCCTCAAGGTCCTCCACACAAGTTAGGGCCGAAGCAATCATAATTGGACTTTGCATGCCCTGTGCAATGTCCAACACACTATTGACCTCACAAAGTCTAGCATCTGCTAAAGGCACCAAGATCCTTGGAGGCAAGGGATTGGCAGCCACAGTAGTGTTCCTATGCTTAAGGGGAACACGGGAAAGGGTTCAGGGAAATGCCACTGGGTCCTTGTACGTCATTGGAGAGGAGGACCCAGAGGAGTCAGGGATGCACATTAAAGGACTCTCTGGGAATTGGGGTGGGAGGCACTGGGGGATGGGGAAGGAGGGCTGAGGGGAGGGGGAGCAGGGGATTCGGGGGGGAGGAGGAGGGAGGGAGGGAACCGGTGTACCTATTAAGTTTGTATGAGCAGAAATAATAATAAAAAATGTTAAAAAAAGAAAGCATAATTTAGGATTCTGAACTTACTTATTCTTCAGTATTCTGCCTTAACATGTATGTGTGCTTTAATAAAGTTTTTTCCACTTGTGAAAAAAATAAAATGATGTATTCTATGGTTAAAAAAAACAAATCTAATCCTTGGGAGAGTTGAGGAAGCTCATACAGACAACCTTAAAGACCATGGACTGAGAGGAGGAGCTGAGGCAGAAGTGATTCTTGGGCTGGAAAAGGGCAGAGAACATGGAGAGTGGGGGCTGAATTCCTTCTTCTCAGTCTAGGAGTTGCTAGTGTTACATCTAAAAAGGCCACAAGAGAAGGATGATGGGCCAGTTAGCCCTTTCTGGTGAGTCCTAATGTAACTCTGGATGGTATCGTAGTCATATTTGAATGTGGGACAAGGGTTCAAACTATAGGAAGGGTTCAGGTTTCTACTCATTGCATTTACTCCTATGTCCCTTCCTGTTTCCCCATGATGTTCTACATCCTTCCACTCAAGCGTGGTCAGGTTTCTAACAGCATCACCAATTACTGGGTTCTTGATGAAATGCGAATTCTTTGACCTCTTGTCAGACCTACAGAATCACCATCTTCACTTAACTTGATCCTCTAGCAACTGATTCTTCTATAAAACTGTAGACCATCCAAGATCATGGAAGCTTGGTTTGTCTTATGTTTCTTTGTTTCCCATACACAATCGTTTTTTTGGAACCGGGTTTCCCTTTCAGTGACGGTTGGTACTGTCAATATGACACCTAGGAGCAGGTCCCTGGGCCCACCTGAAAAGTGTTCTCTAGTGTTAGGCAGTCCTTCAGACCCACCTGTAGAAGACTGCATGGGATGCATACTTTATATGGGAAGACCTACCTCACTGTGAGCAGCACTATTCCCTAGACAGGTGTTCTGGGCTGTGTAAAGATGGAGAGAGCTAGCTGAGCATAGTAAGTAGACAAGCATCACCCCCGCTGCTTTCTGCCAGTGGCTCCTGCCACTGAGACTTTCCCACCACAATGGATTAAGATCTGGAACTGAGAACCAGCTAAACCTTTTCTTCCTAATTTGCTTAAATCCGGTATTTCTCTCACTCTACAGTCTAGGTTGGACTGGAACTTAAGGATGGGTAGAAATGTGTCCTCCCACATTCCTCCTGCTCCTAACCATAGCAGGAATTTTATTTTATTTTTTGTTCTACAAGAAGAATTAACATCAGGGAATAAGGAGAACATGTAATCAACATCTATTTTTAGCAGGCAAGCAAGCAAAAGCAAAATATACCCTCTGGAATGGAAGCCGACTGAGCTGAGAGGAAACAGCTAAGAGATGCCTCTGGTAGGTGATAACCTTGGTCTACCATTTCTTTTTTCCTCACTCACCCCATCGTGCATCATGGTGGAAGTATATGGCACCTTCTAGAGAGACCTGCTCACCTATTAGCAGGCAAGAAGTAAGGATTAAGACAGGAAAAGACTAATGTCCTTGGATGTCCTGATAATTCCTTCCAAAGCATCTGCTGATGTCCTAAGTTTTTTTGTACCAGATTTCATCTTCTCAAGATTCCAGCACTACCCACTAGCATGGAGCTTTAGAGTATGTTCAAGATCCAAACCAAAGAAGACAGTGTGTGTCTTTTCAGCCCATTTATTTGTAGGAAACACTTTCAGACAAGAGCAAAGCAAGTAGATCTTTGCATAATCAAGGAAGGTTGGGAAAAGGTCTACCTGTCATGCTGGAGCCTGTGCTCTGGAAATGAGAACGAGAACAACTCTCCAGGTCTACTGGTATAAATGGTTCTTGCATGTTCATTCACAGACACCCGACTCACAGAACACTGCATTTCCCATACTTTTGGGTCTGATGTGACTGTCATTTTGTCATTTCAATTATTTGTTTAAATTTTCTGCTTTTCATGAAAGGATTTGCTAGGGAACACTCAGTCAAAGACAATGACTTCCTAAGGTTTTTGTTTTTCTCGTGGAATCTAAAGGAAATTATTATTACATAATAGAGAGAAAATCAAGAAGGGAGAAATTTTTAATTTTAATTTTAATCCTCCAACACATTCCTTTCTGCCCAGACATGCCCATAGCTCAAATATCTGCATATGACCACAAATCACAGTATACTTAGGAGAATAATATAAAAGCATCTGATCTATAGTGAGTGTGGAAAACACTTTGCTCTGATCCCTTTTTGTGGGAGCACTAGTGACTTTATCATATATCAATCAATCAATCAATCAATCAATCTATCTATCTATCTATCTGTCTGTCTGGCATCTAATATATGTATGTGTGTTTTTATATTAATTTAAGCAGCTGAATTTTCTTACTGCAAAAAATAAGATGGCATTCTTTTATTATTCTGAGCTGGAGAAGTTATCCAAACTTTATCCCGAGAAACAGTTCTCTTGATGAACATCCCATAGGAAATTGTCTTCCAACACTAATTTCTGATTGGGGGGAAAAGTTTGTGCCTTATGAGCATATATGCCCATGTGCTGAGTTCCCACTAAGCTAATTTTTAACAAAGAGAAAAGAGAAGAATGGTGGGAAAGCGCACGCAGACCTGCCAGTTGCTACAGCAATGGCAAAACGCACCTGATGTAAAGAGAATAATCATGAACACAAGTGTTACAGATCACAGTTGGCATCTCCAGGCAATCAGGAGGGATTATGTGATATTCTTCTACTAGGAAAGAATGGGAACAATTGAAATAAATAACATTATAAGAAATAATACAAAAACCCAAGGCTGTTACAAGGGAAAAGCTTTAGCATTTAAATTTGAAAGGCAAATGTAGAGACTAGCTCTTGAGAAATAATTCTCATTCTGTTTTTTTATGCAGGTGTTGAAGGTTACGAATGCTTTCTGGATGCAAAACTGCTGTCACTGCAAAGTGCTGATGGATTCCTACCTTTGTATAACTTATATTCCCATAATACTTCAGAATTTGCAAATATAATGCAAATTCATTCAGAAATGCAAGTTTAAAAATGGTTATCATTGAAATAATTCCTAAGCAAGGAATATAATGCTTAGTTTTCATGTTTGGGCTGATGGAAGGAAAAGTAGGTTGTAGCATTCAATAAAATGTATCATGTGTAAGTGTTAAGTGGAGGATAAATATTTAACACGCACTTTTAAAGAAGAGAAATTACAAATATAATAGCAATGGGCACAGTGGGTACTGCCATGTGAAGTGCTGTATAAATACTGAGTACACAGCATTAAGCCAAGGCGATAAAAATACTGGGTACAACCTACAGCATATAGCTATATATTCACACACATAGACAATGCATTTGTGTATATACATAGATACTTTGCATATATGTAGATGAGCTTCCGCTCTTCATGTATATTTTGCTGGCAGCCACAGTACAACATCTCCACACATGCCATCACCCGAACTTGTTTCCTGTGCATCTAGAATGATATTAGTTATGGACTATATTTGGCATATCCTACTCGCATAAGAAATCTCAGATAAGAAATGAAGTATTTAGAAATAGAAACCAAGAGAACAGAGTTGTGGTAAAGGACATTAACTTCAGTGATGTCAGAGAAGGAAGTGTGTGTGTGTTGATTCTAACCAGACACAACTGTTAAGCAGAAGACCACACTCCCAGCTAATAGAAGAGGTACAAGCATAAATGGCAGAGGGCCACAGGTGAGACACTGATGAGCAACTACAGGTATTTTTACTGAAAGCTAAAGTGCTGTTATTTGATTCACATATTTATGACATAGTTCCAGTTATGTAAAGGAAAGACTGGGTGAACTGAGGAAAGCAAAACAAATAAACAGCATCATAGATAATAAGGAAGGGGTCTGGATAAGATTATAGTTGTAGATGAGGATGGCAAGACATGATCAACAACAAAGTCTCAGCTGTAACACTGAAGTTGCCATTTCTTTGCAATGGAACACCCCACCCACTGAGAGCCTACTTACCAAGTAAGAGGCGACTGCCTTTCAAAGCAAGACTTGAAATTCTCAGCTAACTTGCCAAGAGATTTCCAGCCATTGAAATATCATGGCCAACCTGGCCAACCTGGACCTGAAACTGATAGTTTTACTGTGGCTTATTCTGCCTAGATGAAGAGTGGCCACATCCTACAGCCTTTGATTTCATTTTCTGACTGAACTGGGGGGACTCATTTTACAAGGTAATGCTCAGAGCAAGTATATAATAAGCACAGAGAGAAGCTTAGAAGCTCAAGGGCCCTGCAGAAAGGAAGAAGATATTCAGACTTGAGTGGTTTCAGGATGGAGACATAGTGTACAATATGAAGAAGAGTTCAGGTCATGCTCTTGAAGGAGGAGTTAGAGAGATATGGATACTCAGAGGAAATGTTTAAAATAATTTAAACATTTTTACATTTAAATACTTAAACTGCTCTGCTCAGGGCCTCTCCCAAGAGTGCATAGAATGCATTTATCTTTCAGAGTTCTTCTAATTGTGATACTTTGATTCTCAGGAAACCGAAGCTGGAGGCTCCATCTGAATTACTCCTTGTAGAAATTCATTCTATTTGCAGGTGTGGGATCAGTCTCATTTGGTCAAAGATCTATTTCTGACTGGAGTTTTAATGCCTTACTGTCATTTTGCTATTTAACCATTGTCGACCATCTACCCACAGCTTGCTGCACATAGTATGCCTAAGATGCTACTGATCTCCTGGATTCCTCTTCCTCTTCATGTTTTTTAGCCTTAAACTAACAGGGAACACCCTTCTCTGGTGTTCACTAATCTTTGTCTCCTTGCTCATTGGACCATGTACCTTAAGAATTGTGACTAAGCACTCCTTTTTATGCATCTCACATACTAAATGACCTCAATATATTAAAAATATTGCAATAATTAGTAAATTGGATGGCCTAGTACATATAGATACCATGTACATCTACCAGCGATTCAGTTCTACCTTTTCTAAATTAGCTTTTAAAAATCTTTTAAAAGTCATTTTTCTATCTATGAAAGGTTCTTTCTTTTCATATTTACAAGTTTGCTGTCTATAGTTGTTGTGAATTTCACATAATCCCATGTTGTAGAGTGACTTCAAACTTGATTATATGACTTCTTGTGTCCTATAATTAAGTCCTTCGACAATACGAGAGTCAAGAACCAGTGTGAGAACTTGGAGGTCAGTTGTCATTGTGATTGTTTTGTCAGTACTGAGAAAGACACTTTTTTTCAAGGTTGACATGATTACTGTATGGTCAAGGTTACCTGTGTTTGAAGAGTTTTCTTAAGAAAATGTACAAGATGCTACCACAGGTGCTTTAGTAGAGAGGGAATGATTGTGGTTTATAAATGATTGTTGGTGATGGAGCACATAAGCTGTCAATGGTGACTGTGGAGTTTTCAGTCCTGCCTGAATGCAAGAAAAGATGGTATTATTCACTTAGCGCTGGGAGCTGGGAGCTGCAGTTGGCTTGGAAGTGAGGTGGATTAATTCAATATTTGCCATGTTGAATGAAAGATCTTTGGGGTCATCTGAACAGCAAAGCCAAGAGTCACTCAGATACAGGGAATATGGAAGAGACTTTTCAGCTTAAGATGTAGGGAAACAGGTAAACTGCTGTCTGGATGCTCTGAGCAGATACAAAAGACAGGGAAGCTGGCTGACAGGACTGTGCTTTTCACAGGATTTCATGTTGAGGCTCATCCTTCAGTTTTTATAAGCAGAACTAGAATGGCAAGGGAAGCTGAAATGATTAGTCATTGGCAGAGTTTGTTCTAGCCTCTATCTCAGTTTCGAAGTCTGGAGAAACTGGATTAGATGAGATTTCCAGTTTTCATTCCCTTTCCATGGGGTTAGATTCCTCCTGAGAGGAAGCAGAGGAAACAACTAACTACCAGATAACCTACAGAGGACCGCTCTCTTTCAGCAGGCTGGTTCTAAGATTTACAATTTGTAAAACTGATCAGATGAAGAGTGCATAATCCTGAGAAGATTCATCTCTCATCTTAGATTTAGCCAAGAATTTATTGCAGGGTTCTGTATAATCTTCAGAGGAAAAAAAATCTACTAACTAAGCTAGAGTTAATAATCTAAATACACTAAAGCTGCTGTTAATAATCTATGCTCTTAAACTATATGAGATTTGGAGCTAACAGCTCCTAAATCACAAATAATAAAACTGACATGCAGAAAAATGATGAGCAAAGCTTTTTCTAAATATAGAAATATGGAGTTCTAATTTACATAATAGTGATTGATTTGTTCAACCAAACATCCACAGAGCCACTAAAAAATAGATAGACTCTTCGAACATGAATAAGGTATTATAAATCCAATGGCATTAGGCATAATATATGGTCCTTCCATCTAAGAATTTCCTGGTTTATAAAAGATGTAGACATATAAAACTAAAAGAATCTATAATTAAATGTACCAAAATGGTCTGGTATGCATAAATCACTGTGAATATACAGATACATTAATTCTGACTACAGGCCTTAAGTAGTCTTCTCAGGAAAAGAGATACTTGATATAGGTCCTGATATTCTAAGCAGTATTGAGGTGGTGGCTTGGCATTCTAGACACACAAGAGTCTGGGAGCATGCAAAGGCTTGGCAGCCAACTGGAGGAAGAGGCGACTCTGGCACACAGCATTGAGTGAGCTGCAGAAGGTATAAAGGAGAGATCTACAAAATGTTTAGTTAGTATGGGGCAAAATTGGTCCTTTCCCCAGAGAAAGAAGTAAGGTGTAAGTAAAGAGTACCGGAGGCCTGTGATGAGGATGGAGATCATGAATAGAAAACTTTTTTGAGGGGCTGGAGAGGTGGCTCAGGGGTTAAGCCTCTGCCTTGAGGTGGAAGGTCCTGAGTTCAGATCCTAGACCCCATGTATAGACGCCAGGCGGAAGCGGGGGGCGGCCTGCGTTTCCGGTCCTGGTAGGGCAGGGCCTGTGAGTCCCAGGGCAGAGTAAACAAGGAGGAGGTGGAGGCGGTCCATGGTGGTTCCCGAATTCATCCGTGGTTCTACACACACACACATGCACACACGCACACGTGCACAATTGAATTAATAAACAAACAAACAAAAAAAATTAAAAAAAAAAGAAAACTTTTTTGAAGTAAGCCACCGAGATCCAACTGATCGAGCAGAATCTACCTTCAGTTTCTACCTTAGATGGTGGGATAGCACAGCTGAAAATCTTGCAAGTAGTCACTGTCCTAATTCCTCTTAATCCTCCTTCTCCATCTCCCTTTCTTCTTCTCCCCCTCTTCTTCCTCTTATGGATCAAATCTGGTTAGAATTCAACATCTTCCTGTCTTCCCCACTCAAGTGCTTGGATTATATGCCTGCACCTTTCCTTGCTGAGCCCAGTGCTGTGTCACTTCCCAAACATTCACCTGAGTTTTGTCCCGTGGAATGTGTGCAACAGTGACTTGAACACCATATCATAGCCTGTGAACCGTTTCATTTCCTCACCTGGAATAATCTTCCAGGTGAGCACTGAAAAAGCCACGTCACAGAATTAAGGGATTTTCGCAAAAAAAAAAAAAAAATAATGGAGAGAGCTGACCACCCTTATACCCTTGCAGGACTGCTGTGAACTGTGACATCTAAAGGGCAAAAAGAAACAACTAATTTTATAACCAGTGTGATGACTTGTCTGTGCTCACCTGCATCTGCAATAGGTTATCACTATTCTGAGCAATAATAGAACCGAAAACGAGGGAGAGGTGAGCAAAATGGGAAACTGGGCTTAGTGTTCCCTGTGTTGAATTTGAGGTAAGTGCAGGAGCACTCATGTGTGTGCTCAGGAGACCAGCAGGAATAAAGCAGTAAGGAGAGCCATGTACAGTTAGAAGTTTCTCTGTGTGTGGCATATGTGTTTATACATTTGTATGTACGTGTGAATATCCATATGTATATGTTTATGTGCATATGTCCCCTTCTATTGTCCTTCACCCTATTTGCTGAGACAGTGTCTCTTACTGAAACTGAACCTCACCCATTCGGCTAGTCTTTCCAACTTGTCCTGGAGATCTATCTGTCCCTGCCACTCAAGCACTGAGATTATAAGCCTGTGCCACCATACACAGTATTTACATGAATTCTGGGCATCTGAATTTAGGTCCCTGTCATAGTTGGGCACAGGTGTCAACTTGACAGTTGAGGATTTGAGCTCTGAGCACATTTGTAGAGAATTAGTGATTGAGTTAGGCCCAGAACAAACCTGAAGGAGATTGTCTAGCTGATGGGGAAGGTCCAGTCTATGGTGGGTGGGATTAGGCCCTGGAATAAATCAAGGAGAGCTGGTTGAGAGAGTTGGCATCTTTTGTATGCTTAGCTAGACATCCCTCTCTCAGCCATTATGTAGAGATGGTGTGGCCATTTCCTTCAGCCTTGGTGTTAACGTGAGCTCTCCATCAAGCTGGACTAAGAACTGTAATCAGTAATCGTAAGAGAAAATAAACCCTTTGTTCCCTTAAGGCATTTGATGGCCATTTATCAGCAACCACACAGGTGAACTGCAACAGTTCCGCTTGTGTAGCAAGTGGTTTCACTGACTGAATCATCTCCCCAGCTGTAAAAATCCTTCTTTAAAGAACATCTTTGACATTAAAGAAGGAAGAAGAGCCACTCATGATGCTGACAATATAAAGGTAGTGGTGTGGACACAAGGCCAATAGTGAACATGTGGAAAGAAGTGGAAGATTTATTCAGAGACAGGAAAGAGTGGTGGGATATGGGGAGATGGGAAAAGAAACATCTTTTTATTAAGTCACCTTGTGCCATAATACCATAGATAATTTTATCTATCGGGTGTGGTCTTAAAGACATCATGAAGTGAATACTTCCCAATGTCAGAATGAAGAAACTGAGGCAGAGAGAGGATTCATGGCATCTCTAAGCTTAAGCATTCACTACATAACAAAGAATAGTAGAAATGAGTCAGTAATGAAGAGCAATTGAGGAACTATGTGGAGGACCCATCTTCACTTGATATGTCAGGGAAAAAGGGACTGAGAAAAAGCAAAGTGGAACAGTCAGCTAAGGAATAAGAACCAGAAGAGGCAACGAGGGATTCAGTATGCAAAGCTGCAGAGCACAGTAATGCAAACACACAAGAGAAAACAAGATTTGCAGACGGTAGCACTGAAACAAGAGCTGAAGGTAGCAGTTTGAGATGGGAATAGGGGAAATGATAAGTCACACTTACAGTTGGCACTTACAGCAGGCTGGGTCAGAGCCAGGCCAAAGCTGGAGGAATTATCAGCACTCGCGGCAATTGTTCTCAGAAGCCTTAAAGACCCAAAGCCTGTTGAGAAAGCATGACTCATGCTTGCAGTTCATGGGGTTCATAGATACTTTTAAATTTTTAAGTAAGCTAACTCAGAAGATAAGACACTTGTCACACAAGTGTGAGACCGGAGTTTGGATCCCCATAGACTACATAGAAGATGGGCCGGTGTGGTGCTGCCTGTAATCTTAGTGCTCAGGATGCATGGGCAGGCAAGCTGGCTAGAGAGCTTAGCTATAAGGCAAGTTTTGCACTCAACGGAAAGAACTGTTTCAATAAATAAATCACAGAACAATCAAGGACAGGCAACACCAACTGTAGTCTTCCCACACTCACACGCACATGTGTACCCACACACTCGTTCCCACACCAAGGTATACTTCACACACATATGCATGCAAAAAGAACATTGTAGGAGGAATGGACATGATTGTACCACAGAGGCTTCCATACAGAGAGGCTCCTTGGACTCCTCCCTCCTGCTAAGCATACAAATCTCTTGAGACTACAAATCTCGTGAGACTACAAATCTCACGAGACTACAAATCTTGCGAGACTATGCTTTCTCCAGAGCAAAGACAGTTGGTGCTGTTAAACCGCCTGGCTGAGAGGACCAATCCAGACAGGACAACTCAGCAAAGACTCACGCTGAGACTTATGGGATGTCAGGTGGGGTATA
The DNA here is from genome assembly GCA_023101885.1 of Typhlomys cinereus. Classification (NCBI taxonomy): domain Eukaryota; kingdom Metazoa; phylum Chordata; class Mammalia; order Rodentia; family Platacanthomyidae; genus Typhlomys; species Typhlomys cinereus. The sequence goes on along the minus strand of JALPQD010000003.1, from coordinate 840,076 downwards.
TAAGCAGCCTGATACTTAAAATAAATGAGCCCCAAGCCTGAGAACCTGCTTTGCCACTCGTCTGCTCCTGGAGTCTGTGCTGTCCGACTCTGCGCCAGCTTATCCCTGCCCCCAAGGGTCTCTGTGGGCCCCTGTTACATTGTTACATCTACACTGTTACATTGTTACAGAACATAAAATGGAGTTCAAGATTTTTGTGACCCATCAGACAGCGTTTCTACATGGCACCGTCATGTGAAGAAGATCTAAACCTCAGCTATGTTGATTCTGTTTACAGTTGCCCTTTCCACTACTATATTCTTCAGCCTTATAGGACTGGAATTTGCAAACCCTACTCAAAGGAAATAAGGCGAGAAAGCAGAAGTGCTTATGGCTGCCATGATTCCACAGAACCTTCCAGGTGGGAACTTCCTATCCAGTGTTTGTTTTAAACTAGACAAGGCGCAGGTGGGCTTTTCCTACCCTGAGATTATAAACCCAAATAGTTAGAAACCCCTGAGTTTAGTACTTGCTGGTTAGGTCATTTGTAATCTTAGGAGTATTTCTGAAGAGCAATAGTGAAGCAAACTGGATGGTGGCTAGTGCTGCAATCAAGCAAGAAAGCGAGCAAACTGGATGAGACACATGTGGAATGAATGAGGGAAATGACCCTCTTGACACACATAGCAAATGAGGACACAGCAGTACCCACACTACGTTGATGGCCTCTTGTCAGGATTCCCACTTCCTCTTTTGTTCTCCTTGCCTAATTCATAGCACATCAGTTAGGATGATCTTGATTGAGTCGGAGCATAGCGCTTGCCTGTACAAAACCTTTCCATACGCTTCTCTTATTCACCTTGGCCATAGAGTTGTCTGCACCTGCTCCTTCAACCTCACACTCAACTAAACTTCTGTTCTGCGCTCAGCATCGTCTCATGGACTCTTTGCTCTTTGACACTTCTGAGGGCGACTGACCTTGGCTTTTCCATCTGATTTTATGACAGACCTTCCACTTGACTAACTCCTTTTGCTCTTCCAAATCCTGGCTTAAATGTGTCTCCTATCTGACCACTCTGCTAAAAAATCACATTCCCCCCTCCCTAGTATACTCTGCCCCCATTCCTTGCTTGTCTTTTTCCTCTAGGCCACTCATATGCATTCATTTTTTATTTATTTTTCTGGACTAGAATATGACCTGACTTTTTGCATTAAAGGGCGGATGATTGAAGTCTTCTCGCACCAACACTTCTGTGGTGCTAAGTATAATCCTGAGCACACACTGGGCAATCAGTACACACAATCTGGAGGAGACACAGACTGGCAGAGGTTAAGTATATTGGCAACAGTATCAAAGATGGAAAGAGAGGTACAAAGATGGAGCACATACCAGAGAGATTTGAGTCCAGGGAGGGACAGGAGCAGAGAGAATCAAGGCCTTCACAGAGGCCCGATCACAGGTAGAAAGAGAATTCCCTGTGAGGAAGGTGTGAAGGAAGCAGACAATCTTGCTACTATTTTAGCAAGGCACTTAACGATTACAGCCACCCACTCATTGCACAGCTACCATTTGGGGGGTTGGGGTGCTCAAAGAATTCCCTCTGTAAGGCAGCAGCAAGGTAGGCAGCTGAGAATGAGGGGCGAGGATAGCTTACAGGAAGCATGAGGAGAATTGAAGGAGTTGGAACAGCTGCCTTGGCTATGCTGTCAATGGAAAGTGGTTAAGACACGTGGAAAGACTGCTGAGTAGTGTGGAGGGCCCAGCTGAGGTGGTCTCATGCCAACTGGCACTGGAATCCATTCCCTAGCAGCATTTGCAGCCTGGGAGCAGAAGCAGAGAAAAGCAGATGGTTGGAATAAATTGATTGTGGGGATCGCTAGACAGAGATGTGGTGGGAGGACGAGGGAACAGAGAGTTTACTGATCATCCTCTAACCCTGAGGGTCCAGTGCTGCTCTACTGTGATGCTTCTCTGACTGACAGCCGCACCCACTCAAGTCCGTGCTCGCCTCAGCCAAGCACATGCATGTATCTGGTATGAACTCTTCCACAAACGTCCACTATTAAGAAGATCATAGGTACTTCTTGGGTTCCTGTCTCCTCACTTCCGGTGACTATTCAAATGGGGCACCCACATCATTTCCACGCAGGACATCTGGAAAGTGAAACTTTCACTATCCCAGTGGACATTTCTGGCTCAGTCTGTGGTGGATCCTTACTTGTTTTGTTTCTAGCACAGACAGAGGATGACTTTAGTCCAATTCCACATTTTCTTAGAGAACTCTGTGTTTGCACTCAAAATGACATGTTCCTTCTACTATCAAAGATGACTTCCTCGCACCTCTTTTCTCCATCGTTATAATTTTGTATGTTAATTGGGACCAGTTTGTGTTTCAGTGTGGGCCATATGTATGACTAGTTAGTCTTCTTGTGCTAAGCTCACCTTGCCTTAACTTTTCTAACTAATTTACAAAATGCCACTAAGCTGAGCCAGAACAGTTTATTCCATTGCTCACCAGGCCCTCTGAGGACTGTATGACATCTCCACTTCCCATAGTGTCAGCTTGGTGTTCTCGGGAGGGAGTCATTTCTATAAATAGAAACCAGGCTCAATTAAGAGATGCAGGCAAAGCACTGAGACCTTCTTCGTGACCCTTCTTCCCCATCTGACATTATCACAGCCTTGGCTTCATGTCTGTGAATACACAGTGATTTTTCTTTGAACTGAAAAGGATTTTTCTTCTCCACACAGTCTTTTTATGTCTCTCTATGAAATAGACCAATTTAGGATTTTGATGCATGAATGCTAGAAACAAGAAGAATGCACAACTCCCAGAAATCATTTTATAGAAGCTGGGATATCTGCAGTAAAGTATTTGCAGTCCAGGGGCTTATGGTGATGTGTGCTATCATGGGATAATAGAAAGTAGCTAGTAAATACGAATGTTTGAGATAGCTCTCTTGTTTTCTCTGTCCTCTCGCTCTCGTAGCATGGACTCATCCAATATCTGACAACATTTAGACTCACTCACAGGCCACGTGGCCCTGAACTTGAGGCAGTCCCAAGAGCATCTCTGCTCCAGCATGGGCCCAGTGCAACTGTCAGCATTCCTGTCTGATTTCTACTCTATGGAAATCTGTCTTTGCAAATGTTACTCCAGAAATTATCACGTGTCCTGAGAATTCTAACCTTAAACTTCTGAAACTTTGACTACCTAATCATTTCCCTCATCTGTCAATCACTATTTAAATAATACTTGAATGTACTGATACTTTTAATTTTTAAGTAGCCAAGAACAATACTTTGAATGTATTTTCAATGACTTCGTTCATATTTTAATGTAAAATAAACTTACGATTTTGATGGATTAATCAAGCCAAGAGTTTCGTATTATAAATAACAGGATTTTTATTAAAATTCTAATTCCTCCCTAACAAATGGAATTTCTTTCAAAGAAGGCCTTATTATGTATATGTAATTGTGGTTCTATAAATTATTAAACACATGGAGATTTCACTAAAGCTATTTATCCAGTAGTATTTGGAATTGTCCCAAAACTAAGCAATTACTAAGTAAATTTTTTAGCAGTATATTTTGTCGTCAAGAAGACAACATATGGACACATTCTTTAACTCATCTTGGGAACTAAGAAAGCTGGTAGCACTTTCTGCGTTTATTTAGGCATGATACAGAAGCACTTATTGTTCTGTGTTTAGTAAAACAAAATATTTCATTCTTTTCCAAAACATTTGTAATATTCTTTAAATGTTTTGAACAAAAAAGTGTGAGTTTCTTTTTCTGTGATGCAAACGTTTCTGTGTGTGCACATGAGCATGCTTCCGAGGCCGATACATCCTAACTACTGGGTTTGTTTCTAACCTGCTTTCTGTAAGTTTTCAATGAATACAGAGAAGGAAGAAAAGCATTACGTTAGCAGGAAGAAAGAGCTATGAACAGTGATCAAGAGGCAAGTTTAAGTTAAATAATGGAGTGCAGCACATCACATGGTAGTTTTTCGAATTCCACTCTTCCCCCTCAAAGTTTGAAGATCCCATGTCTTCAGAGAATCATAACAAAATGTTATTTGTTAAACACATTCACATAACATGTTCAGGGAACGTCATCTTTCCAAAACCCTGAAGAATAAGAAATATGTGAAAGAAAGATGCCAGCCATTTCACAGAAAACCGCAGTGGGATCAGCTGTGCAGTAAGCCGGAAGAGCTGCAATTTATTTTTCATCCTGTCAATGAGCAGAATGAACAGGATTCCAGGCTACTCTGCACATTATTCACTCTTTGTTGCCAGTATCGTCACTGGTTGTAGACAGTGACTTCTTTTTCACTCTAGTTGAGAAAATGATTTGGATCATCCTTACAAGGAGAGAAAACCTAATAGTTGGTATGTTGCACACATTCTATCAACAAGTCACCCATTAACTAAGAATGAGGATGGCTCATTAATTAAACCACCTTGTTTCACCTCAGGGTAGAAAATATCAATAATTATCATCCTGATTCTTTAATGACAACATTGTCTATTGAGGGGAATAATTAAATTGTAGCCTAATAAAGACGATTTTCTTCTTTTTTAATTTTAATTTCCATGTGTTTGTCTGTAGGATGTGCGTGTGTATGTGTGTGTGTGTGTGTGTGTGTGTGTGCATGTGTGTGTGTGTGAGCATTTGTTTGTGGGTGGGTACATGAGTACGTGATTATGTGATTGCATATGTGTGTGGAGGGCCAAGGGTGATTTCAGGAACCATCTGCAATCAGTCTTAAAATCACTTATTCTCTTGAGGCTGGGCCCCTAATCAAACCCAGATCTTACTGACAGGGCTAGTTTGGAAGCCAGATTGCTTTGGGGACTCCTAGTTTCCTCCTTCCAGGACTGGGATTGCAGGTGGGCTTCTAGGCCCACTTAGCATTTTACATAGTATCTGGGATCGAAATGCTGGACCTTTTGTTTTCACAGAAGTGCATTAACTAGAGTCATCTACTCAGCCCACAAAGACAATATCACAATATCACTGACAACATACTTTTCTAGATGTTCCTATATTTATTTTCTGCTGGTTCCATTAACGCTCTCTGGAAACTCATATTTTATCAGAAACTATCTGACTGAAACATACATTGCTAGCATTCCTGGGTGAAGAACAGTAAATGTAAATTTATATCCTGAAGAACAAGGCATGCATGAGTTCTTTTACCTTCTGCTGGAAGATATATCAGAGTCAAATTGAATAGCAGGGTTAAAAACATAAAGAAATAAAAGGCCCAAATCTTGCACTGAGAGATTAATTCCAAATTTCAGAAAATTCCTCAGATTAAACCAAACTTTGACAATGCTTTGTTCTTTTTCTTTTTCTTTTTTGGTAAAGATGTTGTTAGAGTTATTTTTATTCTGCGGTGACAATACTTCACACGAAAAAAAGAGAGAAAAAATTATTTATTCAGCTTATGATTCTGATTCCAGATGGTAATACAGTCCATTTATGGAGGGAATCACATGGCTAGAGGCAAAAGCTGGAGTAAGTTTAGGTCTCTGCTGCGGCCCTCTGCAGTTTTGGACACAGAAAAAGTGCAAAAAGAGGCAGAGCTGTGCTACCAAATCTTAAGCGTCACTGTCTATGCTATGCCTGCCTTCAGCAAGACTTCACCTCTTAAAGGTGCCATAACATCCCTAAACAATGACATCCAGTGAGGACCGCAACACAAGAGCCTGTGAAGGGCGACTTGCTCTGTAACACTGATAGACAGTTTCCCGTGATGGTCTCCCCTTAGGAGTGAAGACGGGAAGAGAGAACACTTGTTCAGTACACCACAGCCCAGCCTAGGCAAAGAAAGAACCCTCAGCACGCACACATTGCAGAACCGACGACGCGCTTACTCTGCATTTCTGCTCCTGACGTCTTTCCTGAAATACACTCAAGCACCAAAGTGCCACCTCAGCACCTTGGCTTGAACGTTAAATTGAACTTGCAAATATGAGCTGCACAAGATGCACCTCCTTCCATGCTCCCCCTTACTTCATCCCCGAGAACCCCACTGCAATCCTAGCAGCTCTTCTGTCAGCTCTCCCACGTGTCTCCCATCACTGTCAGCAAGGCATCATCTCCTACCTCCATCTTGGACTTCCCAGTCTTGCCTGATTGACTTTCGACATGTAGTTAAAATCTGATCGCTTGCCCCTTCCTCCGGGGCAGCCGATGCTTTCTGGCTGCTGTCTGGTCACGCGTGACTAGAGGTGTCACCTCCCAGTGTGTCTGCTGCTTTCTTTTCGAGGCTTCTTGTGGTTTATTCTCCTCAGTGCCATGGAAGAGAAGCTCATCAAAGTGCAAGTATTGTGACGGTCCATGGTGCAATGGTTTGAAGGAGTCCCCAGGAGTCATGTGCTGGACAGTTTTTAATACTTAATATGTAGGGAAGCACAGAGTTAATGAAGGAGGCTCGGCTCTGAATGTTCATCTCCCCCCGAGCCCATCTCTATCATTTACAAAATGTTGCTGATCTTTCCTTGTGAAGCCAAAAGGGAAATATGTCCCTTTAACTCAGATGTCTGGATCGCCTCATTCCCCATCAGCTATGTCAAAGCATTATTTCTCTTACACGAAGTGAGCAGGGATGGGCTGCATGGACACAGCGTGCCTGGCTCGTTGCAGGTGCTCTTGGGAATGAAGATGGAGAATGAACGGAACTCATATCTAAGGTAAAGCTCAGGACCCAGTGGCTGGTTGCCTGTCAGAACTGTACAGCATGCAAAACGGAATGAAGCTCACATGCTCCCCGCCCTCTCGGCCCATTCTAATTGCTCAGCTTTGGATGAGTTTCTGAAGTCTGGATGCCTGAATGATTTAGTATCACTCAAAAACTGTTTATCCTCTTTCCAAAATGCTCACCTCTTGTAGAAACTGTGATGCCTCCACAGATAACTCGGTTTCCTCTTGGTGTAGAAACACCAGCAGAATGCAGCATCCCTGTTCCCCAGAGCACGTGTACCAGTCTTTGTCCATCCCTACCTTCCATAGCAGGGCTATGACAAGCCTAGTTTCAGACCCCCTTCCTGACTTCTCTTTAGAGAAGCTGTTCTCAGAATCCCACAATCTTTTTCTTCCTTTCTTCCTTGAATCCCACAGGACTCAGATCTGCTCCTGGACTACGCTCCTGTGGGTATCTCATGGCTGCCACAGCTCCTCCTGTGCATCCTAGACTGTACTAGTGTGCACAAAGCAGATTATATCTTCTCTCCATTAGCACCTAGTAGAGCTGAATTCTGTCCACAATGACGTCATGCTCATCCTTAAATTCATTATATTCACGCAAACATGCTCTTTCTTCTAGAAACAATAAGTCTCTACTAGATTCCATCTCCTCACTTGGCCATTTGTTTCTTAAAGGAACTTACCAGATTTTTATGAAACTTTTATCTGCTGCTACAAATCAGTTTTTTGTTTGCATTCTTCCTTGGCCTCAAGTCTCGCTTATGGATTTATTTAGTATTATCTCCTGATCTCATGTTCAAAATTTGGCTTAGAAAAATGGCATGATGGATCCACATGAGTTTATTACATGTCCATTCAAAGGACGTTTTATAACTATATTGACACCAAAATATTTCCGTGATATATTTTACATAACAATACAATGTATAAAAAACATGCTAAATATGGTTCCATTCATATCTGATATGTATCTCCACAATTGAAAGAGACATTGAAGGCTTATTAACAAATATTAATGGTGGTAAGGTTGATTGCTTCTGAATTTTCTTCTTTGGGCTTTCATTTTTATGATGTACTAGCTGTTCTTTAGAAAACAAGTCAGGACTGTTCTCACTAGCAGGAAAGACAATGAACGAGAGGAAGCAAAGAAAAACCTTAGAGTAAAGACTCCATGATCTGCTGCTTCTTCTTTCATCTACTGTGCAGCAAGTGGAAAGACACCGTAGGTTGAGAGAAACATGGAAGAGCCTAAGGCAGTCACAGCTTACTCTCAGCCTCAGGAGCAGCACGAGCTGGCTAGAAGATTTTGAGTCTTTTCACGTTATTCTTGATTCTCCAATAACATATGATTCCCAGGGTGATCAGAATATTACTCCTTTTTATTACAAGAAATTTACTAATTTAAAAATATGAGTACTTAAAATACCAGTTATGATATATACTGAAGAAAAAAAAAGTCTGTACATCAGTATTCTTCTTCATATCAGGAGAATCATTATCATAATAAGTGGTAGGTATAGTATTGCTGATCAATGTATTCCTGGAAAGCGTCCATTCTGATAGTCTTCACACTGATAACCTGTCTCAGGTACGGGAAAATGATAGCCATGGATGACCAGTTTCTGTGAGCAGCTTGTTACAGCCATGAGAACACTCTAATAGGTTGGATCTATTACTTCCATATTCATTTAGAGACAGGAATTTCACTCTGAAGCTCTTTTGATCTCCAGTAACTCTTTAACACTATGTGATCGCTTCCTGAATATAATTTTAAGCAAATTTTTAACTGATAACTGATAGTGACTTACAGGTTGGTTGTGCATGGCTTTCCTTGAGTAAGAACTACTAACACCGTCTGTCTGTCTATCTATCTATCTATCTATCTATCTATCTATCTATCTATCTATCTATCTACCTATCTATCTATCTATCTATCTATCTATAATCTATCTATCTATCTATCTATTTATCATCTATCTATCCACTTTGTATCTCTGGTCTCACTATTGTCCACACAGAAGACTGAGTTGTACAAGGATCCTGCATTTTCCTTGCTTCCAACACAAGGTTTTGTCCACTTGGAATAACTGCTTTTTGAGTATCACACCACAGTAGAACACACTGCCATATGTTAGGACCAAAAGGTTTTGAATGAAATAGATTGTGGTTAGGCCAAATGCCCTTTGGGAGATCTCCATTTCAAAGACTCAAAGAAAAGAAGCCGAGAGAACATGCAGTTGCATTCATGATACATCAGTAACCACAACAAAGCATCATCTCTCTGGCTTGGTTACTCTATACATTTGCGGCAAAGGTGGAACTAGCTGCTCAAGCAGCATCAAGTGGCTTATCAGAGAGTGTACAAAGTAGATATTAATGACTTATCAGACTATGTGCTAACAGTTTTGTGTTTCAATGGAAAATCATACATCATCTATCATACTCTTGGTGGTGATAGGATTCTAGCTTACTTGCTTGTTTTGAACTATTGTGAAAGTTGTTTATAAGTTACAGGCAGCTAATAGCTCTGTAAAGTCAAATTTACCTGTTCATAATTTAATTGACTTCCTTTTACAAAAACAAGTACCTTTATTATAGTTCACCATTCATCTCAGTATTTCCCTACTCCACATGAAATCATATGGCACTCAAGTTCCTTTCAGCTAGTCTTAATATCTTCCTGATTCAAGTCACAACAAGAAAACTCCTTAATGTGTGCTCATTTTTTATCTGCATAGAAGTCATGACTTTTACCTTTTTTTCTGAAAAAATTTCTTTCATGAGAGGATAAGTAAGAAAAAGATAGAAATTTCCTTAGGTAGCTATATTTTGGTAGGGAACATCATCAAAAGAACAAATAAAAACCTATGAAAGTTGATAACAAGTATTTTAAATTACAGAAGTCAGGGTAGCATGCTGCTTTTAAACTACACTTCAGAAAGGAAAAAGTAATGTATCTCAATAATAAAATGATGGCAATAGTTTTCAAGAATAATAATCACTGTGTAGAGACTCATCTCTCACCATGGCCGTGGAGTTGTGTCTGCTGGTGAGGATTTGTGCTGTCTCTATGCACTGACATCTTCTGTGCTGTGTGTATGTATGAAAAGCAAATGTAAGATATCCTAATAATTTCTGTATGTAGCATGTGCATATAGGAATGAACATGCTTTAGGTAAATTGGCTTAAATAAAAAAGAACATTAATTTTGTTTCTGTTTGCCTTTAAATGCAGACCCAGACATTACGTATGCAAGCGATAATATATTAGTGTTGGACAGTACTGTTTTAATGAATTAGAAAAAACTAAATACTAAATGATTAATTATTGACATGTTTCTGGGCTTCAGAATCATATGGCACTCAAGTTCCTTTCAGCTAGTCTTAATATCTTCCTGATTCAAGTCACAACAAGAAAATAAAGCAAAGAACAAATAAGAACAAAGAAAGGTCATTCATTGAACAGCAGTTATCTGGGAATTCATGCAAAATTAATACATTTCCTCTTATGAACAATAATACCGAGCTGGCTTTTCATCTGTTATAGACAATAAAGGGAGAAAAGGTAATAAAACAGCTGTGGTGAACAGTCTGAGAATCAATAACCGCGTATTTAGTTTTATATCTTTTATCTTTTGTCCTTGACAGAAAGCAAACAGTCAGGGATGTGTGTGTGTGTGTGTGTGTGTGTGTGTGTGTGTGTGTGTGTGCGTGTGTGTGTGTGTGGTTCGAAGTTCAAGGTTTCCATGAGGAAATGAAAAGAGCTGAGCACTTAAAATGAAGAGGTACAAGCTTAGCTAAGCCTTCTAGAGATACGGCTGGTTTCCTTGGAAACTATTTAAAATCTTACATCAAATGAGATCCTTGAGCTTGACTGGTTTTGCTTTCTCAGATCAAGTAACCTATAGACCTAAAGGGTTTATTAACTCCAAAATTCAGCATAAAAGTACTTATGGATATAGAATACAATGAGTTCAATCAAATATATAATTTTTATTAGTAATAAAAGAATAAATTGTAAAACCTTTAGGAAAAAGATAATATAAAACTAAAGCTTTTCAGGGAATTATCTTCAAAACAATTTGTTTGGAAAAATTTTGCAAAACAAATTCAGGGTAGGAAAGTCTGAGTCACCCCATAAAGCAGCCCCCACTCTGAATCCAGACCCTCAGTCAGAGAGCAGAGTGAGCAAAACTCTTGTTCTGTGGCCTGCTTCAAAAGAGAGTGGAGCTGTCTTCCTTGGGGAAATGAAAATGCTTAATTAACACGTCTGTTCAACTTGGAATCTTGACCACAGCAGACAGCCTCCATGCTAACGTGACCCGCTGCGCTGTGGCCAGTAGACTAGCAGCATTCACAGAGTGTCTCCATCAACCAGAATTGAGTTCATTGAAATCAAGTCACCCTGAAGTGCACCAATGCATCTAATACAGAGACTGATCACAGTGGTCTCCTAAATGTGCCTTCTTGATGAACAAATAATTCCCTTTTTAATCATTCAAGATACTCTAGGTCCCAAATATCAGGCAAGAAGGAAGCACAACATAACTATTTGTTTAATAAAAATGCTCACAAATGGGCACTATCAATGAGTAGTAGTACTCAATTAAGTCTTGGATTTTTGCAAATTGCATTTTTGAGAATCATAGTGCTTCAAGGGGGTTAGAAGGTGTCACTGACCCATCATACTAAATACTTTACATATACGAACTCATTCATTCTCACAATACTTTGGCATGAGCACTTTTCAAATTCCCAATGTACAATGAACACTATGATATATTTATAAGCATTAAGTAGTGGAAACCAGTGGGGCACCTACTTTAGAACTCTTGCTTTCATGTTACATTGGGGAACTTAAATGTCAACATTGTAGACAATAAGTAACAGGATTCAATTTTCATGCAAACACCCAAATCCTATTGAGACAACAGTCCACAAGTTGCCTTTCCCAGGGTTGTAACTTATAAGTGGCAATAGACCACACAGGAAGGATCATAAATATTGAGGAGAAGAGGTAGAATTTGAATTTGATAAGGTTTCTTATTGAGATAACAGATATCAAGAAATGAAAAGATATTGGCCTTTGTTTCAATTCATTCTATTCTGGCAGTGACACTTTTAATAACAAAGAACAGTGCTCAGATGCGTGGGCATCCTCTGAATTTGTTATCATGTAGTTTATATTCATATAAGCTAAATGACTTATCACTAATCAATCAAGACTCCCAATGCTAACTTTTGACCATGGCTGTGAACCCAAGCCAAGTTAATCTGGATTTCACTTAATCAGAAAAATCAAATGGGGAGAGAGTCAGTTTTCTAGGCATAAATAATGTGCCTTGCAATTTAAAGTCATCAGCAAAAATATTTTGATACCAGCCAAGTCTAAGGTGTTTTATCTTTTTCAGCACATAATTCAAGCAATAGTACAGATGCTCTGCTGATTATGTAGAAAGTACAATTGCATATGCTAAATATTATAAAGAGTTTTATATTCAATCTTACCAAGGCTATATTTTGTTTGGAAGATAAAAGTATACCTAGATATATGTGAACTCGCTCATTGCAAAACATCTACTAAGTGTAAACTATGGAGAGACCATGAGATATAGAGGGAATTATGGAATCAGGGTGCCTGTGCCCACTTTCTGATTTTGCCTTTGGACACATGGGAAAGCTTGTAGGCTCTGACAACTTGCAGCATTATTTCAGTATCAGTTTTCTCTGTGCTCTTGGCCTGCTTCTCCCATCTGACTTAGTCTTCTCTCTTGGAACCTTCCATTATGGCAACACTGATCACAGTGCCTTACCTAAGTGCTTGCTGGTGTCCACTAAAATCTATATACTAGTGATAATCAGTGCCATATGTAGCACTTAAGCACAAGTTACTGTAAAATAGCTGTAAAATGATCATGGAAAAGGAACAAACAGAAAATAGACAAATTAAAAAAAGAAATTATAGTATGTAGTTGCCTTCATATTGCATTTACTTTCTCCATTTTCACACGCATGTGCATGAGGGGTACATATAAATATGCATGTCTGCATATGTGTGTAGGCCCAGGGGTGGTATCAGTAATCAGCCTCGATTGTTCTTTCTTATTCTTTTGAGACTGGATTTGTAATAAAACCCAGAGTTCACCTATAGTGTCAGTCTGCCCAGTCAGCTTGTTCTGGGGATTCCCAGTCCCAACCTTCCAATGTTGAAATTATGGGTCAGTCAGCATACCCATTGGCATAGGGATCTGAATTCTGATATTTTTGCTTGTACAGTAATCTTTTAAACCACTGAACTATCTCACTAGCCCCCATCTTCAAATTTCTATATATAAATACATAAATAATATACCTCTCTATAGGAGGAGAGATATATTTTAAAACATTTATTCATAGTTATTTTCACAGTATATTTGAGTATATGGAATATTGTAGAAACTCAATACATACACATTGAATGAAAGAGTAAAAAAATCCTTTAATTATAATTCCATTGACAACTATGAACTTAAAAAAAGAAATTTGCAGTTTGTAGATCAATGTGGATAATGATTAACAAATATTCAGAGGAGCTTTATGAAATCTGATGCCAGGTGTGGAGTGGTAGTTAAAGTGGGAACCAAAATTTCTCAAATGTTTACTGAAAGATGCATGGAGGCTAAAGCAAGAAAGAAGCCCTGATGAGTCACTAGATATTAGCACGGCTCTAAAGTCTACTCCACAGATTATTAGTCGCAGAGGAGAAAATTAAGCAGTAGCAATACACCAGGGAAATTTGAAGACTATTGGCTGAAAATTAAAATTAACATAACCAATGAGGGACAGATGGACATTACAAGGATCCAGATGTGACACAGTGAAGGCATGGTCACATCTCTGCAATAATCCAAAGGAGAATGCACAGCCTGGACGTTACCATGAAATACCACCAGACAAACCCCATGCAAAGAGTGCTTATGTAAAGGAAAAGTGCTCCGATACCAAATCTGCTGAACCCATTTTTAAAGAAGTCATGCATGGTTGTGCATACACCTAGAATTCCAGTTCTGTGTGGACAGAGACAGAGGCAACTCTGGGGCTTGCTGGATACTAGGCAAGATTCTGGTTCAGTGAGAGAATAAAGGGAATAAAGAGGGAGAATAAAACAGGACGTTCGACATCATTCTCTGGACTCTGCACATGCACAGACATGTGTACTAACATACACATGTACACATATATCACTCATAGACTCCACACGTTAAAACACACACACATATAACTTAAAAAGTGCTGGGGAAATGGGTACTCTACATTCTCAAAATGTTAATGCTGTGAAATCCAAAGAAAATCTGTGGAAGTAGATATGTTGAAGAGAACACAGAGACTCAGAGAATATCCATATTCACACAATGTGTGCGGCAGTTTGGGATCAAGTTCCTTGTGTCTATGGTTTACCCTCAGGTAATTCAGATAAACAATACATAATGACAATTACTATGTATGTAATATATACATGGAAATAGAGAATGTCAGTGGAGAAAAACAATTCTCGGAAACAGTTGTATAAAATAGTAACAAGTGATTCCTGGTGCAAAACATTTCTTTTAATTTATTATTTTTCTTGTGTGTGTGCAGATATATCAAAGTGTATCAGCGATTATTAGAAATGGCACTTATATTATAAAAAATCCTTGCATGAGTTTAAATATTTCATCTGGTTCCAAATGATATTTTCTTTTGTATTATAAACTATAAAACTGTCATTACACTCTAAAAGCTGGTTTCGATTTAAAATGTCAGAGAAAAATAAAAATCAATAATTACGTGACAGCTTGCACCCCACAGCAAAGTATTCAGCAGTCTCAAGCTTAGTAGTTTCTGGGTTCTGAGGTGCTGCAGTGGAAAGGGTGGGGATCGAGACTCACAGCTGCCCTGTCTGGACAACACAATCCCGAAGGAAAAGCAGATGTTTTCTCGGCACAGGCCTGCATCACGCATCTCCTTACTTACAGCTCATCTCCCAGGTTCCTCAGTTACAGCCTGGTCCGGCCTGCTTGCATCCTGACATAGAGTCTGAGTTACCCTGGAGATTCTGCCCAGCAGCGAATGAGTCACTTCTGTATTCAGAGACCTGACACAAATGTCAACTCACAATACAGAATACACACAGCACACCCTGCTTTAAGAAACAACCATCTAAGCCAGATAAAACAAATCTCCAGATTAAAGAGAAATATTAATTGGAATAGCCAAACAAGTTTTTTATTATGCCCAATTAGTCCAGATTTGCAGCCACACTAAAAGCAGAACATCAAATGCTTTGCCCTAGATAAGAAATCGGGAACCCACAGTCACTTAGTCCCTTAGGGAAGTTACCTGCACCTGTGTGTCCTGCATAGGAACACACCTGTTTGCCCAAGCCTTGTGTGGCTGACTTTCTTCTGGGGTGGTGGTGTGGGCAATCAAAAGAGGGTGTTGAGTTGGTACCATGTCCAATCACTTATCTTAAACAGCACCCTAAAACATTCTGGGTCTTTTTCTCACTTTTTTTTTTTTTTTTTTTTTTTTTTTTTTTGCTTCCTGGCCTGTGTTCTTGCCATTTGAATTAGGCTGACAGAAAAGGATTTATTGATTTGTGAAGGAGGGAGAAAACAACAGAATAAAAAAAGGAAATGGACACAAGAATTTGGATTTAACTCTGGGGCCGATGCTCAGTGGCCCAAGAAGGAGGTGGTGGTGGGATCAGGAGGTGGTAGTCATAAAAACTAGAAAGGACACGAGTTATGCAATTCGCTGCTCCTTTTTTTATTTCAAGAAGGAACATGGTGTTACTAGGCCGAACAGGACATGCTCATCAACCAGCGGCTCTGCTTTGCTGCCTGGCCCCTGGCACCTGGCACGGTCTGCACATTTCTCTCTGTACTTGGTCTGGGATAATTACCATGTTCAGCATGGAAAAAAGCAGATATTGCCTCTGCCCTGGACTTTCTTGATATTCATGCTGAGAGTGATTTGGATCTTAACCTCTTTGCATGGTGGCAAGCATTTATTTAAAACCTAATGCATCAGAAGTACCCAGAGTTTAGAAAGGACAAAGTAGAAATAAGTCTTAGGTCACAATAAGAAACTTGTCTGACAAATATATCTAAATCACAATGGCAACTTCTTTTTTTGGGAGGTGAGGAAGAGCACTAAAAATTTTATCTCAGGCCCAGTGAATGTTCGGCGAGACTTCTAGCACTGGTATGCATCCCCAAGTGTCTTTTTTTGCTTTATTGTTTTTTTTTTTTTTAATTTGAGATAGAATCTCACCAGCTGCCCAGGCAGAACTTACAGTCACTCTGTGGCCCAGAATGGCCTCAAATGTGTGATCCTTTTTGTTGGAGTGATGGAAATTCCCCTAAAATTTCTCGTACACTTTACCTTTCTCTCAAGTGGGAGAATCTCCTCTTTACTGAACGGTCTTTTCACCGTCCAGCTCTCCATAAGGGAATCAAAAGTCTTAGCCTGCTAATGTGGAAGTACCTTCTGTGGAGTGTTGGGTATTTAAAAGGGTGCAGCTGGAGCTGTGGAGCATCAAGGGTCCTGCTTGGGGGCTGTGCGGTCTGTTTTTTGTCTTCTGACGCACAGCTGTCTCCAGCCCCTTGGAAGGCATTTCATTCCTGACACCGTGGACTACAGAACGCCGCTGTGCCCCTTGTGTGTGCTCCCCTCCCTGGCCACCTCTCTTACACCTCCTGCCTTTTTCCAGGTCACTACTGGCTCTCACTTTCCTCTCTTCTTGCAGAGACAGCTGCTGAACTCACAACAAACAACCTTCCAGCTGCCCTTGGCTCACCAGCCTGCTGGCTTTTCCACGTGTCCAGGAAGAGTCTTCTTATCACCTTGCAAGATGGCTGGCAAGAGGTGACAGAGGTAGATGATACCAAAGGTAGGATTTCCACTGAACTTGAACAATCAGAAACCTAGACTTTTCAGGAACAGTACACTCTGGATTGCTAATGATTTGTTTCAGAAATTGACATGATTTTTCTAAGCATTTCTTAAAATCTTCAATAAAATGGCTGTTTATTAAGATCTATGATTTATGAACCAAGATATAGCAAGAGCCTAATTGAATATTCTTTTATCTTCTCTCCTATCTTCCCTTCCTCCTTCTTTCCTTTCCTCATCCAATCTCTCTCTCTCTCTCTCTCAGATTCTTGCTTTTTGGATCAAAGCTATAGTTTAGATACAAGATGATTCTATGAAGGGAAAAATCACACTGATAATACACAGTAGTCTCCTTCACACATCTCAGAATAAATGCTGTTTCCAGACAGGACACCCACCTCAGCAGCTAATTATTTTCTTTAGCTGCAAAACCTTCAGCTTCAAATAACTAATTGACTTGATGAATATTTATGAATTGTGCGGGCCATTTAAGAAGGCTCAAAACATTGTATCACACATTTTTCCAGCAGTGTACTTTTTAAAGTTTTTTTTTTTAAAAAAAACCTTTTCTAATTTTTTAAGGTTCCTGATGAAATCAACCCATTGCAGAATTGCGAAGTGATGCATCTTCTTGTCATGGTCCTAAAGTGGTTAGTCTAATTCTTAACAAGTGGTTAAATCATCAATAACTATTTTCAGATTGGAAGTCAATTTCCATAATTTTATCTTTGGCAAGCTTGTATATGATTACATTATTTAAATATTATATTTTAAATTTCTGAATAAATCTACATTTTAGGTAGTAGATGAAATGTAATAAAGTTGAAAAAATAGGTACAGGAAATTCAGACCTCTGTATGTTCTCCCAAAGCTGTAATCTTGTTCACCTTGGATATTTAACTTAACATCTGGAGAAAGTCCATCAACAATCACATTACCACTTGTAATCAAGCAAAAGGGATGGCTATTGAGAATTTCCTTTAAGCAGAAGCAATGGTAATCCATCATAAACATTAAAGGCAAGAGCTTGCAAAATGTCCAACAGAGTCTTTTTACTTACTTGCACCTTCTTTCTGTAATGGAATCAGTGAGTTTTCTGCAACATTGTTCTAAGTCTAGTCTGTCCCAAAGAAATCCCAGTACAGTTCTTGAAGGACATAAGTCCTTTAAGACATAGCCCTATTGGGAGTTTCTATAGAGGGCAGTGCTACTCAGCCCCCTCATACATCAGTAGGATTGATATCATGTTCTTTTCTGGGCACTGAGTTGCAGCTTTATTATGTTGTAGCAGCAGTGCTTTGAGACTAGGAATAATATTAATTCCAGTAGGGGGTATTGCTTGGTCGACAGTTTTGTTAACAAATATTTATACAGTTCAGGAAATTGAAAATCACTGAGTATGTTCAAGAAATGATTTCTGATAGTAGCTATCTAGAACTGAGCTTTTATGTACCATAGTTTTAGGTAATGAAAAAAATGAAACTATGCAAAAATTTTATTAAAAGTTTAAAATAAGTCTAGAGTTCTAAATATTTTTAACAGACTTTCTGCTCTTTTATAGATCTGAAAACTTATTACATATCTGCTTTCACACTTTATTACTCTTAATTCTGACCTTTTCTGTTTTGGTGTAGGTACAAAAACAATGTTCCAAAGGCTTAAAATGAGGAAAATCAACAATTACTTTTCTGAGTTGTGTTTATATCATTAATCTACGGCTTTTTAAAAAAAATCCTAACATGAAATTTTAATTCTGGAACAGAATTAAACATATTATTTTACCAAATGTAGGATCAAGTTGATCAAAAGAAGGTCTCCAATCTTGTACATGTAACTAACATGTAATGGTTAGGCACAGGTGTCAACTTGACTGTTGAGGGTTTGAGCTCTGGGCATATTTGTAGACTTAGTGATTGGGTTAAGCCCAGAGCAAACCTGCAAGAGATTGTCTAACTGATGGGGAAGGCCCAGTCTATGGTGGGTGGGACTAGGCCCTGAACAGGTGAATAAAATACTGAGAGCTGGTTGAGGAAGTCAGCATGCTGGTCTGACAAGTAAAGATTGCTCTCATCCATTACATAGAGACAGTGTGGCTAGTCCCCTCAGCCCTGGTGTTGGTGTGCACCCTCCCATCAAGCTGGATGAACTGTAACCAGACTGTTGTAAGAAAATAAATCCCTTGTTCCCTAAAGCCATTTGATGGTCATTTATCAGCAACCATGCAGGTGAACTGCAACATAATATGAAGTACATAATTACCTTATGGCTTGAATGTGTGTTCAAAAATGGATTCTGACTCTCTGATGACAGAAGAATAATGGACTCCTCCCCGACTGCTCTACCTCTTTATTGCTTTGTTTGGGGTTTCCCAGGCTTTGTCTTCCAGGGCCAGAATTATAGAGCCAGATCTATCTGACATTTTTGAATGGGATCTTGGGATACAAACTCAGGTCCTTTTGCTTGCAAAGCAAAAGCTTTAACCCCTGAACCATCTCCCCAGCCTACTACTAGATTTTTTAAAGCTAGGAAGCTTGTGTCCCCTGAGTACCTTTTCCACAAGTGCCACCACTCATGACTTCTGTCCAAAGCTCTGGCCATTAATTAGTCCATGTTCTGTGTTCTAAGTTCTTCTTGGCTTCCCTGATATGACCCATGATTACTCCTTCTGAGAGATAATTCATTGGCTTAGCTCACACTTGATATCACTTCAACCCTTTACAAAATGAGTATCTACTGTATGTCTTCAAGGTGATTTGGAACTAGAGCATTGCAGACAGACAATTCTATCTTTGGATTCCTATGTTAATTTGCTTTCTAGTTCTATGAGGTTTTTGTAGCAAACTTACAATAATAATATAATGCTATTTAAAATTTACATAATTTAATTTTTAACATGATTTTGCAAGTTATAAAAGACACATAAGTAAAAAGTGAAAGATTTGAAATGGTGACTAAGAAGGCTATGTTAAGAATAATTTTCATGTATATCAAAAGAATCCAGAATGAAATTTTATACTCAGTCTCTTTTAAGAGTTAGACACATTTTTTCTTCTTTTTCAAACTCTTTTCAGTCTAAGAATTTCAATGTTTTCTAGTAAGTATTTATTAGAGATTTTAAAACTATCACAGACAGCCATCGGATAAAATAATTCCCATGAAAATTTTTAAATTCCAAAATGCAAAGGAATAGCCAAGCAATGGATCAATTCTACATTTTGATTATACATCTACCCAAAGTCTTGGAGCTATAAGAACAATGAGTGACTGCCCTTAAATCTCTTACTACAGCAAGCAGTAAAAAGCCCCAGCTGTGTGACTTTCCATTTCTTTTTTTTTTGTTTTTATAAGCCTCTCAATTCCTTCTAGTTTATTGGACCAATTTCTAAACTTATGACTTTGGGGGACTAGCCCCCTATTAGAGAGAACACTATATTAAACTGAGAATGGTGGCACTGAACGCTGGCATTGGGGACCTTGCTATGTGTCAAAGCTGTTTGACAAGACCTAGGAAGAAAGACAGAAGTGAAATCCTCTAAGTTCGCTCTTTATAACTCAGTCATTAGTATGGTACCATAGGTAGGCACCCCTTCTGTGATCATATGACTCATCAGATACTATTTAAATGTCTGCATGAATTAAATGGTTTGACAAGCAAGGAAGAGGATTCAAATAGGCGATACCAAATTTCACTTAGATCTTACAATTTTTCTTTAAAGGTCTTCCTGTAATGCTTGTTGTTATCAGAATAAACATTGTAACATATGTCTACAATCCAAATACTTGGGAGGATAAAGCAGAAGGTTCATGAATTCAAAATCAGCCTGTACAGTAAAAACATGACTCCAAAAACACAAAAGTAGATAAAATGAACATTACTTTTTTCTAAGCCAAATAATTCTGGATTTGCATTGATGAACAAAAAAGATGTCAAAGATTATTAACATACACTCACTATATATGAATGAGAAAAAAGAAAAGAGCAAAAGGCAGGGGAGTGGAGGGGATGGGAAAGCCAGAAGGGAACAGAGAGGAGGGGAAGGAAGGAGTTGGTGTTCTTGTATATGTTTCAATTAACTCATGTCATATAATTTTCTTTGAGATAATTTTCTATTTCAGTCTTTGGAAGTTCCATGCTTTTGCTAGAAACAATAAATATTTTGAAAAATTGATAGCACATTTTCTGGAAAGATTTGAAAAAAGTTTTTCAGGAAACCTTACATAATATTGAGTGCTTTCAAAAAATTACACCTGTATTTTGGAACTTCTAAAATCTAGCACTATAAAAGAATATACTCTTTTGTTTGGATTTCAGGTGAATGATAAATAACTTCTCATATGAGAATTTCCCAAAGATTATGTGGAAAATGTTACAGTTGCATTCATTATTAGTCTGAAATTCTACTAACCTCAATTTATATGCTAATTAGTCAGCTATAACCATAGTGTCTGCTCACTACTGTCCAGAACTGCTTGTAGCTTTTGTCAGAAACAATGGTGGAACTATAATGCAGGTGGTTTCATTGAGTACAGGTTCAATGTGACCTTTTCTGCATCTGGATACATGTCTTCTGATTCCTCTGGATTTAAGTTTCCATCAGAATAATTAGCAATGTCAGAAGTCACTGTCTTGGTGCTCCTTTGTACTCTTCCAGCTACTGAAGGAGAAGCGGGCTGTCAGGTGCAAGGCACTGATGAAGCAGACTTCTCTAGAAGCAGAAATCTGAGATTAAAAACCATAACTGTTGCAGTACTCAATGCCTCTACCTTTCAGGGGTTATGAAATCTTCCCAGAATCTATTAGCACATCTGGTTCCTGAAACACATTGGCAGAACACTTTTCTATTTCAGCAGGATACACAGGAGATTTTTGGTTTCAGAAAGAGCTGTGTGAATTCCCGGTGCAGCTAGACAGGCAACACACAAAGGAATGCTGCTTTGCCTCTTAGCTGTCAAACATATGCTTTATGGATGAGGTCATTGTTATGCAGGATGGTGTTGGATCACATAGAAGTGTGGTGGTTAATGAGAAGTCATAAATCAAAGTCCTTAATGCTCAGCTCAAGCTGCTACATATAACTCTCCTGAAATAGCTTAAGTGTGGCTGCGTGTGTGCGCATGTGTTCAGAGGCCTCTCTGCGAGCCGCTTCCCAAACCCCGCTAACATATTCAGAATCACTCTCATCTTCTTTACTCCGTGATGTCTTTGTTTCCCTTGACATTTCAAAGCTCTTTGATAAGGTGACTCCCGGAGGTGGCCTGCCCCAGGCTGCCATGAAGTCTTGCTTTTCCATGAAGGAGACAGACACTTGCTGGACATGAGAAGTGTTTTCACCCTGTGAATTGTTTAAATTGGATAGGTCTCTGGAAAGTATCAAAGCAACAGCTAAAAGGAATTGTTTTAGAAAGGAAAAAGCCCTGGAATGCAGGGTGGTTAATGATGGCACAGACATTTTTCTCATTCATTCTTGCATTCATCAACTGAACATTAGCTGAATGCCTACTAAATAGAGATCTTCGGGTAATATACAGATAAATATTATTCATATTTAATAAGCATAATGACAGAAGAAACGGTGATCCTATGGGGCAGAATGAAATAAGGGATTATAAGACACACAAAAAGCAGCTGGTTCTGGTCACAAAGCAGGAAATGTGGGCATTTCAGGACTACTTGCCCTATGGTTGGCCCAAAGTAAGACTATACCTCATCAGAAAGATGGAGGTACAGCTGAAGTGAGCTTTAGATGATGGGCAAGACTAAAGATCTTCAGTAAGGCAAAGTAGCCCTTGTTCTGATGGAATCAGAGGTATCACTCGACCGAGTGACAGCTGTTGGTCTGCTGTGGCCATATTGGGGAAAAAACGTGATTTATTATAATATACTTACATTCTAGCCTGGGAGGATGGGGACTTCAAAATAGGGTGTCATGAAAGTCCTGGCACCAGGCAGTAACAGGGGATGAGAGACACAGAGAAACAGCAAAAGATGCTCAGCCTTGCACGTCTTATTTTCCTTGGAGACTCAGTTGAGAGAGAGCAAAATGTGCTTCATCTTGGTGTTCTTCAGGGAGTACAATGCAGGTCCGCCCTACCCTCCCCCGACACACACGCACACACACCATTGAAAAACCTACAAACGCCTGTGGAGTTGAATGAAAACTTATTGCCATATTTAGCACAGAGTGGGCTTCATATTCATGTTTAAAGTTAGATATTCAAAAAACTACTAATGTGACCACCTGCTTTGCCATCCAAAGTTCAGACACTTCAGTCTCGTCTCTATATACCTGTCTCAGCTGGGACAAAGGAAACCATGAGGAGGCTCAGTATTCACCCTTCTCCTATTACATGAGTTGGAAGGCACTGTGGAGCATCATGGGAGTCTCATCCCAGGCTGAGTTATTCTGATGTTGGTAAATTACGTGGCTATGCACATTTGATGACCTGTACCCCAGGACTAAAGAAGCCTTTCTCTATCACTGTCTTTTGGCTATTTCTGCTAAGAAGATAGTAGGGTTTCATGACCTTTGTCGAGGTAGCACACATTCCAGATCTTTGAACTACCTATATCATTGCATCTCCTGCAAGGAAAACTACTTGATCCAGCCTGTGGGTGTATGCCTGCCTATTCTCTCATGCTGGGAGAAATCTAGAGCAAGCCCATGTCAGAAAGCAGCTGGCTCTGTCGTTGCTCCTGAGTTTGAGGATGACCAACATGCTTGTCGTATGAATTCTGCTCTTCTGACTACTTGGGTTTATGTATTTTATTTATGTCCAAACTCTATACTATGTTTCTTGGTGGATCACTGGATACCTGAAAAACTCTGGCGAATTAGTATCAAGATCTAGTCCAAATTGCAATCATCAGTTAGTTACGGAGGTAGGGGGATAAGAAACCATTCTGTAAAATCTGGACATATAAATTATGTGAGAAATATTTCCATTTTTCCAAACTATTCTTAATAATACATGAAGGTCCAATTCAAGTAATATGTGACCAAAATTTGCCTTGAGAGAAGATCTCATTTTTCAGTGTGACCTCACACTGTCATGATGCTGGAGTTGCAAAGACAGAGACTGTGACTGGAATGACAAAGCAAGCATGTCCTTGGAAGGTCTCTAGGTCCTTCTCAGGCAGGACAGAGCAGCGCCATCAGATGGAGATCCAAGGGCCAACAGCTCTTAGGTGCTACATTAAATGTTCTCTCTAGCCTTCAAAGCCGTCCTGAGGGCTAGGAACTCTATCTCCATGTTTACTCATATGAAATAAGACTGAGACATGCTACACAACATCACATTCCTAAACATTTGGGCCTTTTTGGTTTTTTTCTGACTTAGAGACTGAAAGCCGTCATAGCTACCTTCAACAGATCCAGATATTCTTCCTCCGGTTTGTGGTTTGTATCTTACCACATGACTCTGTTCGCCCCATGTCATCCTTCCTTCTGTCCTTCCCATTCCCTCCCCAGATCTCCTTCTCTGCTGGTAAAAAAGAAAAACACTTTCTCTTGTAGCTGCAGGAAACTTTTCAGAAGATAAGCTGTCTTATCTAGCTACATAAATTAAGTCATATTTGGTGTATATATTATGAGGTTCTGGGATATAAAACTCTGCTCTATCAATTCAGAAAGGACTTATCTCTAGAACATAAAATAAGAAGGCGAAGATTTACATAAATTACCATATTAATATGCACATTTACAATTCACAGTTTGTCAAACGTGGAATGATAAAGAAATAATTTCATCTGTAACAAAGTCTATGTTTTTGAGTTGTTTAAATTTGACATGGAATTAGGAAATACTGAAGTTGGAGTGGTGGCAGAGGTAATTTTTATTACTTAACTTCTCAAAGAGTAGGGAGCAAATCTATGAAAAAAATATTAAAATCAGACCCTGTGGAAATCAGATAGGGTGTACAATGAAGGGAAAACGTTTGACTGAGATGAGGTTATGGACAGAATAAAGTTTCAGAATACTTGTCACTAGCAAATAAGAAAAGGCCATCTTGACATTGCGCCATGAGCATTCTGAGGAGGGCTGTGTTAAAATGACCCTGTCAGGTGACTCTGTCACTAGTTTCGCTTCAGTGGCAATGCAACCACTGATTTGAATAAACAAAATTTGGGGCACCAACGGGGCTAGAGTGGGGAGGAAGGTCAAGGGACAGAGAAAAGCAGATTAGCAGCGAGAGGGTCAGGAGATGATGCAGGTCTGCGGCAGCTGCTGGGCAGCATCACGGGCCTCGAGGGGCTCCTTGGAGGAGGCTGCGAAGTGCTGTTTTACAAGGTGTCAGTGCGGTCAGTGCTGGGTTTCAACTCTTTCTAAATAAATTCTTTCATTTTTTTTTCTCTTTAATGTCTCTTCTATGTTTCACAATTTGCACTGAGCTTTGATATAATGGCATGTGATTATCATTTCTCAGCAAACAAGTGGACATTGTGTCATAATAATATGGCTGAGAGTTTATGCTAATGAGATGACTCAGAATGGGTCTGCCATGCCTGGAAGGTCGAACATGTCTGAAAATGTTGGAATTTTAATCATGTGGCATCAGGGAAATCTCAAGGGAGGTGAGGAAGTTGGAAAATGAGTTCAACAAGGCTCATGATTCGACCTCTTGTGCATGTTACAAAAACATAATAAAACCACTGGATATCAAAGCTTGGTGAAGACCTGATGTCAGTGCTCAGCATCATAACACACACAATGCGCCAAAAGGGCAGCACATCTCTGAGGGCATCAGAACTTTCATGTTAGGGACCCTTCCAGAACTCAGCTTATTCTATCTCTTCTCATTAAAAACTTATAAGTGTAAGTCCTGTGTTCTGTGAATTATTAAAGAGGAATTATGTCACAGAAAACTGTGGCTGATATTGCTAAGCGTGGCTAATTTTGTAGAAAGCTGTGCTCTTAACCTGTGTTTTGCTAAAGTTAAGTGTGTGTGTGTGTGTGTGTGTGTGTGTGTGTGTGTGTGAGTGAAATGACTATTCAAGAACTTAATTCTTAAAGGTATTTTGTTAAAAATATATTTGAAACCATTGAAGCCTTTTGAAGTCTCTAACTTTTTTCAATTAGTTTAATTTTTTTATAGACAAGCTTTACAAGGAGTGAGTTAGTTTACATAGCTGTTAATTAGATAAGTTTTTAAAGTAACTGAACTATGAAGAAATGGCCGGCTTACTCCATTGATAAGGGACAAGAATTCTCCAAGTAAAGGGTTCTACATACAGCAAGCGGTGTACAGATTTGTTAACTAGCAAAGATGAACTAGGCTTGAAGATTGAATCTTCACATGTAATATGCAATGCAGTGGTTGCACATTTACTTTCTTATTGGGTAAACAGAAAGGAAAACAAAGACCAGTGGTACATACCAGGTAGTACAAATCATGTTTCCTGAATTTTGGAAACAGAGTAATGGAAAATGTGTTCAAGATACACCAAAAAAATATTCAGAAGGTTCAAATAAGTTACAAGTGAATCAGGAACCACTCTTGCTAAAACCTAAAATTTTGTCTTCTAAACAGAATCATTGACAGCCTTGGAAGTTTGGGAACAAGGAATAGTTCTCCACAATAGCTTCCAGAAACCAAAGCAAAAATATCGAGACAGAAATCAGTTCTTTATCATAATTTTGTAGGAAGCTGTGTTCTTAACCTGTGTTTTGCTAAAGTTAAGTGTGTGTGTGTGTGTGTGTGTGTGTGTGTGTGTGTGTGAAATGACTATTCAAGAACTTAATTCTTAAAGGTATTTTGTTAAAAATATCTTTGCATCTTATCTTGGGGAGTTATATAAACACTGTATAATTATTGTACTCTGTGACACCTCTAACTCCAAAAAGTAGGTAACGATTTTTAAAGAATGAAATCTGGTAGAAAGCACTAGTATTTAAAATAAATATATGACACAAAATTGCATAGCAGGGACTTCCTAGATGAATATTTGCAGAGTGCTAGTGAAGCCGACTACATAACAATTAGATTATGTAATACCTTTTATTCAAGAGTGCAAGTTTTAGTTGTTAAAATTATCTGTACAGCCTCCCTGAGTACATCTCTTATTAATATCTCCTAGCATTAGCTTCCAATCTTCACATTAATGATAATATTTAAGAAAAGTTACTACTAGCCAAGTACAGCTTAAGTTAGTTAAGTACCGAAACACAAATTCATACAGAATGATATTTTACTCTATTCTCATTCTTCCTTCTGTATTTAAAGTTGGCATATGAACTATTAATCAGTGCTTCAAGTTACTTGCTATTCCCAGTGTCAAACACTAGTGTACTGTGCATGCACACACACACACACACACACACACACACACACACACGCACATAACAATTCACCCAAGTTTTCTCTTTGATCTAAATAGATATTGGATAAATTAAATGCTTAATTGAGATAGTGCTAATTCAAGGTGAATATCATCACTTTTTACAAAGCTAATTTCTATGTCAGTGCCCAACAAACCTGGAAAATTCACTGTAAGCCAGAACCAAGAACAGTGAATGCAATTAATTGAAAGCCAAAGCAAACCAAAACCACAGCCAAACAGGCCAGGGAGATAGCTCGGTTTATGAAGTCCTTGCTTCACAAGCACAGGACTTGAGTTTGGTTCACAGAACCCACCTTAAAAATGCCAGGCATGTTGACACAAGCCTGTAGTCCCAGATCCTGGGAGTTGGAGACAGATTGTGATACCTGGGGCTCACTGAACAGGCAGCTTAACCAACTTGGTTTGCTCTAAGCCAGAGAGAGTCCCCGTCTTAAAACAACACTAGCAACAAGTGCGGATGGAACCTGTTCTTCGGTCTCCATGCACACACACACACACACACCTCTACTTACATCTACAAAAGTATGCATATGCACATATGAATATAGGTTTACACACACGCACACAAGAAAGCATGAAATAGAAAATTGACTGCCAGATTGAAAGAGTAGTAATTTTTTAACTGAAGCTATGCAGGATGAGCTGACATTTACCATGTTGGAAGTGAATTCTTTTGTCCTTCCAAATGCTGCTCTCTTAATTTGTACAAACCTATTTCACATATCTATACCCTTAAACAAACACAAAACAAAACAAAACAAGACAAAAAAGCTGTTTTAGGGATAGAATGTTCTTCAAGGTGGTCCATCTCAAATCTCCCCTTGATCTTTCTGGAAAAAGAGGAATCTCATTGTGCAATAGGTAATGTTCTGGTAAAATGTGCAATATCTTCATGCATGATTTGAATTGAGGGTATTCATTTGTTTTGTTCACAAATGTTTGGTTCTATTTCAGCTGTCGGTCATCAGTGTAATGTGGAAAACACATCACTGTCTGGACCTGAACTACATTATGGAGGCCTGAAGTAGATAGGACCCAGATTTCCATACCTTTTTTCCTGTCATTGATATGTCCATTCATTTGACCAATAACACCCATCTTGTATGCACCAGAAACTATTCTACACTCAAAGAATATAACATTGAGAAGAGAGACAAAGAACCTTCTCCCATGAAGCTAGTATTCTTAGTGGAGTAGATAGTCAATAAACATAGTAAGCAAGTAAGTTACAAATATTACAGGAGATAATTTACCAAGAAGAGATATGGAATAGAGAGTACTACAGAGGGTCACAACATGAAATAGGGTGTGGGGTGACAGGAAGACCTTATTGAGAAAAGCACAGTATTAAGAGAGCAAAAAAGTGGTGATGGGAACATCACTGTTGCTTGGTTGCAAGGTAGGGGAGAGGGGGGAGAGAGAGAGAGAGAGCAAGAGACAGAGCAGAGAGATGCTAAGGAAGTTAAGAGCTTTGGTTTTAATCTGAAAGACAAAAGATGCATAGCAACTAGATCAGCATGTGGCCTGATGTGGCTCATGATTTGAAAAGACCATTGCCGCTGCTGCACTTGGTTAGAAAATCATGATGATAGAAATTTGGGGAGGAGGAGAGCTGCTCACTTTCTGTCTAACCAAGAAGAAAAACAAAGAGAGACAGGATGTGATCAGGGGCAAGATACCTACAAGCATCTGCTTCTAGTCAGCTACCTATATCCTTCAGCAAGACCTGCCTCTTAAGGCCTCCATAACCTATCAAAAAAATTTGCCATCCAGAAACCAAAAGTTCAGATCATGGGGAAAAGGAATCATTGAAACCAATGCGTGGAAAAATGCCCTCTACAAAGCAAGGTGTGTCTGAGGCTATTGAAATCAGAGAGGTGGGAAACAGATCCTAGCTCAGTCCTCAGAATCAATCAACACTGCCAGTGCTTTGCAGAGACATGTAGCTTTCAGACTGAGACATGATGAGTTTCTGCTGCTTAAGCTGCCTGCTTTGTTGCACAAAACTAATACAAATGGTAAGGATGAAGATTATGAATAATCATTATTTGTGAATTCCATATTTGTAGTACTTTGTTGTAGCAGTCACAGAAAATTAATACAATGAGAAATGTGCAAATGATGATAAAGTTGGTATTCAAGATTCGTAGATTCCATATTTGCAAATTCAACTATTTGCCAAAATGCTTTTTATTTATAGCCACAAAATAAATGTTTCAGGTATATGCAGATATTGTGACATATAAAGTATTTGTGTTAGTGCTTGCACACATTCCTAGTTGAAATTGAACAAACCATTTTCTGCCTTCTTATTTAGCTCTTATACGGTGAACAAATGCAACTTCACACAGTATTCCATGACAGACTTTTTAATTTTGTGTTTGAGTGAGTGTGTGTGTGTGTGTGTGTGTGTGTGTGTGTGTGTGTGAGATGTTATTATTTTTACTAGGTTCCTTGGTATAATACTACCTGGTTTGGCTGAGTGCTTCATGGAGAAAGTACATATATTAGACATAGTTTTTCCATGTATGAACCATAACATTGTTGATCAGGAGTTCAATGTTTATATATAAGAAATACATAAAATAATATCTTTTCATAGAAAACATATGAACCATGGCAATCATTTTGCAAGATTCCACAACCAGGGAATTACACAAAGTGAACACTTCATTAGGTTTTGAAGAAATGACTTGTCAATAATTTCTTAATTCAACATATAGAGCAACTTTGTAGGGTAACTACTGTGAAAAAAGAGAACAGAATACATGATAAAAAAGCATTCATTTCTTGAAAGACTGGATGGGTGGTATGCAAAAATAAGGGGTTAAAATTACCTCCTCCCAACCAAATCCTGAGTGCATCAACATGAAGAAGACAATGAACAGCTAGCTGGGAAGACGGTTCAGCAGGTAAGGGTGCTTGCTGTATAAATGTGAAGACTTGAGTTTCAATCCCCACAACTGGCCATGACCCATCACACTGGGACCCCAGAGCAGGGGGGGAGGGTAGGAGCTGGGGCTTGCTGGCCTCATACGAGACCCTGTCTCAAAGGAATAAGGTGGAACATATGAAGCAGGACACCCAGGGTTCCCTCTGACATCGACACACACAAGTGTAACCTCAAGACACATGCACCACACACATACACAATATCTAGGAAAGACAGTGGAGGAAACTATATTTTGTTTTGTTTAGGGGCAGGGCCATGGATTAGGGGCTCTCTATCTTCTACAAATAACTCAAATTTAAGTTATGTAAGAAGATGCATAAGGAAAAGGTTTCAGAGCTTAGCCACACCAAGAAAAAGCAGTGCAATCATCATCATCATCACTGTCGTCCCGGGAGACAAAACACACCCCTTCCGGGCCAGCGTGGGGCTGAGGCAAAAGTTTGAAATTCTGTGGCCAGACACCTTCCTAATCCCACAACTGTCCTCTGAGTTGTGATGGTCCTACTTAAGGGTCACAAGGTGTATTCAAGGAGATTCAATCCCAAGGAAGTTGAGCAAGTACTCATCGGATCTCAGCTGTGATTTTCAAATAAAGTTCTCCCAGAGTTAAAAGGAGATGACCGTTTGGCTGCTGTATATGTTTCAAGAATGAAGACAACAGTAGAAGAGAATATCTGAAGGTAAAGATGGGTTCCAGTTTTGGTGTATCTGCAATGGTACCCCAAAATGTGACAGAAATGATTACTTTAAACTGGTGGGAAGTTGATGTTAGACTTCTATCCTCAGTCTGATGATTTTTTTTAAAGCAAATCTGCCCAGCATATTTTGTGCCTTAAAAATGTTATATTTATAGTTCTACATTATGCCATGAAATGAAGAATGCAAATAAACAAGGTGGGAGGGTTGCCGTCTGACGACTTTCTCCAAAAAGAAATACGCAGCCTGTGCTCTGCCATGCTTTGAACAGAAAACTGTGAAAGTCATAGGGGAGGAGGATTTTTTTTGTCAAGTTAAAATGCACTGCGGTGTGAAGACGCGATGAGTCATAGCACTAGACTTTCAGAAAGAACTCGGACGGCTTGTCTAATTCCATGGACTTGAGGTCACGTTGCAACTGTGACCCAAGTACGCTGTGACCACACGTCATCTAGAAAACTCTCTCAAGGATGGAGAGAGGTTTAGTCATTAGGAGTGATCTTACATCGAAACTATTCAGAAACTGTTTGCTTAATAATTTATTCATTAATTAATCTCTACCTAAAAGTCCCAATGGAAACATGAAAGTACAGACTACTTTCTTACAAGAAAGAAGTAATAGCCTCATTTTTTCTGAGACCACCAGACTTCAAGATTGGTGTTTTTGCCTCTACAGCTCCACATCATTTACTCCTTAGCAAACCATAGATTTGAGCAGGTGAGGATCCAACAAGTGGTCTAGATATTGACTATGATTATATATGTTTTCACCACGAGGTGAATCTGAAGACTATCACAAGCTTCATTACTCTGGCAGTATAGCAGAGAGGCCATCTCTCGTTTCCCCTGGACTGTATGTCCCTCAGTTGTTTTTTTAAAGTATCAGTGCAAAAGTTCCCCACTGTCTCTGGGGAACGGTTTCAAGCAAATGCTCTCTCCTGATGAAAGTACTAAACAGATTTGAACGAGTGGAGAAAATGATTGAACACACACAGCATGTCATTGGTGAGATCTGGAAGAAGAAAAGGGTATGTGGCCAGAAGGGGACATGAATAAGCCTTTTTTCCAAAGGGAAAAAAGAACAGAGTAGGGTCGAATAGAGAATTTGAGGTGGAGCCTGACTGAGGTAGGGCAGATGAGTCGGTTGACATGTAGGCAAGTGGAAGCGCCAGTGGGGGAAGCCCATCTGGCTGGGGTCACAGAAGGGAGGCAGGAGGAGGCAGGAAGAAGCCATTTCTTCATTACTTTCCATGCACTGCTACAGCCAAGCAGTACTGATCTTATGGCACCTGTTATTG
Source organism: Typhlomys cinereus (assembly GCA_023101885.1). NCBI lineage: Eukaryota > Metazoa > Chordata > Mammalia > Rodentia > Platacanthomyidae > Typhlomys > Typhlomys cinereus. Next base: position 808,173 of record JALPQD010000003.1, on the reverse strand, counting down.
TCAATGAGTTTAATGAGCTCAGTGTGTTGTTTCATTCACTCTTGATGATCAAATAGCGTTCACTGAAACATTAGGGCAAGAAGAATTATAGGTATGAACAGCACTTGGATCTCTGATTATTGGAACCTCAAGTATGAAGACTAGCTGCCTAGATATACTGCTCTCAACCTTTCCAAAGAATATGAAAGTGTAGTTAATGTTAAAATGACGATTTGCATGCCAGTACGTGCTTCCACAGCTCTGCATGGCAATTAGCAAGACATTGCAACACTATTCGCTGAACAATCCTTTCTAGGCACTAATATGAATGGTACTTTTATCAGAAACTAAATCCCTATATAGATTTCCATCTATCTCTGAACTTTTTCATCCCATTCCATATCAAACTTGCATATAATTTTTATTGGACTGCCATGAATTAATGCATTAATATGGGAACTGTCATTTTGACAATACTCAGTGTATACCAAGAACATTATTTAAGCCTTCTTCTGTGTCCTCCAGAACACAGAAGTGTGTGTGTGTGTATAAGATAATTATAGGTGTCTTCCCAGAGAATGGTTAACATTTTAAAGAAACAACCTAGGGCAAATTGTTTTCAATAACATCTGATTTTGATATGCACATAAAAATAATAGAAAACATAAAACATTAACTATTGCTTGCTTCTACCTAACAGTACAATGTTTATCTAATACGTATATAAAGTGTGACTCACTTAGCTACCTACCATGTGGTACCTGTTAAGTCACCTCTGGTCACCGCCAGCGGGACCTCCATTTTCTTCCTAACATCACTCAGATCTTGAGTTCCATTCCAACTCTTTCCACAGAAAGCCTGCCCGTTCCAGCTCTGCTGTTGGAATTCAGGGTCATTTTCCTCATTGTCAGTGTTGAGGTGGGTCAGAATGAAGGAAGCTGCAGCCACAGTCGAAAGCCCCTCCCCACACCACAATGCGCAGCACACTTCTCATGGACTGAGGTATTTTCACATGGTGTGATGGAGTGAGGGTTCAGGTTTGACTTCTCTTTCATCCCATGTCCTTTGAAATAGTCAATTCTGGTAACCTAGTTAACATGACTTCTGGAAAAGGAGCCAGCAAAATTTTTCCACTAAAAGTCCAGGTAGAGAACATTTTAGGCTTCTCTGTCCCCATGGCTTCTTCTGTCACTACTTACTTTTGCTGTTGCGTGTGAAAATATTACAATGAACAGATGAGCCTGGATGGGTCCCAATAATACTACATTTATGGAACATATCACAGTCAGGCTCGCCCCCATAGATTTAGTTTCTAGACCTTCATTTTGGGCCAGTAAACCTGTAAGTCATAATTTGTATTTTGAAAACTCCAAAGCAATGCACCCATCTCTACAGAGGATGCACAGTTCTGACAAGCAAAATGAACAGAAATCAGTGAAACGCTTTTCTCCCATATCCTGACTACGATTCTGAGCATCACCACCATTTCTGTGTTTATGGAGCATAGATGAGACCACAGGAGGTGGCGAATGCATGGCACATAGACAAGACCATCATTCACAACAGCAGTATTTTCTCTGACTTACCAATCTTGTACCGCGTTGAAGGATTCCTCATTTGTGATGTCATACATTAAGATGAAGCCCATGGCCCCTCGATAATAGGCTGTGGTGATCGTCCTGTATCTTTCTTGGCCTGCTGTGTCCTAAAACAATAACAAGGACAATCTCTTATAAATAAGTAAACACACTGTTTGGAAGTGCCTAGTAATTCCAAAAGCAGTTGCAACAGAGTCTAAGATATATGTGCACTGCATAGCAAATCTTGTTCATGGTCATGCTTTTTCTTTTTTCTTTCTTTTTTTTGGGTCTTGCTTTTTCCAGTTGACTTTCATAGGTCAGCTCTGCAGCACTCCAAACATTTCATTTTTCATCTTTTGTCACTGTTGTTAGGATGAAGGGATGAAGCTTGGTGTATTCTTCAAATTTTCACATCCATAAACAGCACAAAGCTATAGAAACCATAAAGAAGGATTTCACCTAATTAAAATTTGTGATGCTTTGCATAGTTTAAAGCAAGAGGATGACACTGGCCTCAACACTATGCCTCTGTTGTGTATCCTGAACACATGCTGGTGTGGGAGAAGAAAAGTAATGTTCTGAACACGTTCCTGCTTTTAAGGACTCTACACTTCAATGTCAGCTTACTCAGCTGCAAAATGACAATAAAAATATCTCCATTAATGTTTGAGTTAGAGATTAGATTGGAGTGTGAGTTCTTGCTCCCCTACTCTTTAGCTGGGGTCATGGACAAGTTCCTAATTGCCTATGAAAGAATCCCTCTCAAGTTTAGCAGTGATCGGAGATTGCTGTATAGCACAGGCTATAAACTGGTCAACGCAGGACAAGCACCAGCATCTAATAATCAGTCCCTGAACTCGGAAGAGGCAGGTGGATCCATGACCAGAGAGATGTCAGCTGACAAGCTCATAGGTCCCAGGCTTATGAAAGAATGGCCTGGTGTATTCTTCAAATTTTCACATCCATAAACAGAAAGTCAGGACTTAGGGAAATGTCCTATTGTATGTCATAAATACCATAGCTGAAGAGGATAGGAAAGTATTCCTCATTCACCCAACACCTCCTTCGTCCTTTCAGGATCTGAGGTATGGTTTACAATACAAATGCTCCGAGTTACCCTTTACTATCTCTTTAGATGAAGGTCTAGCTTCTCTTTCCTTGTTCTCTTTAGGAACCTGACATTTGGAAAAAATGTTACCTTCTTTGTAGCTTCAGCACGAATCTTCTTCCTCCATCGAGTTCTAAGATGCCTCTTCTATATGCACAGAGCATCTTTCCTGTCTCTGGAGAGCTCATATGCTGAATGACACAAGGACAGCTACCTTCCTGTCAGATTGACACTGACCTCTAATAGGTCTCACGGGATCTGGCCTATGGTAGATAGGTGGTTTCCACCCATGGTTACCCTCCCAGTAGGCTGCCAACCCTCAGGACAGCAAAAGGGAGGAACGTGACTTGTTTACAAATGGTAAATTGTGTGGCATATTCTTTGAGCTCCTACAGTCTCAGAGAAGGGCCATCAAAGGATACTGGACATATTGGATGAGTCAGACAGCACAGGGGATACCAGACAGAACTGAAACAAGGATTTCAAACAAAGGGCGTGTCTTCCGCTCTTGGATAGGGATAGGACAGATCTGATTTAATGATGCCTTTTAAAGTATATCAGGAGAAATAAGAGTTCAGAGGTAGGAAAAAAAGGATTATAGAATTCTGAAGATCAGAAAAAAAGCCAAGCCCACAAGGAAGCCCATTCAGAGCATACTTCCTGCATGGAAAACAGATAGAATGTGCAGTATGAAAAATGTTTGCACTAGAGAAAACAAAGGTTAGTATCATCATCAGTCACAGTGGTGTCAAAATCATTAAGAAAAATGTTACAGATTCCAGTTGTAAAATTTCATTATAGAGACATAAATGGCTAATTATTAAACACCACCAAAATAATAGCATTAAACACTTTCTAATTATACTTCAATATAATAAGGGTCACTTGGCAGCTGTTTTGATATTTCATTGTGCTATGCTTACTGTTTTATAAATATTATGAAAAGATAGATGCTTAGGATGTCATAAACAGCATATCATTGAAATGAGCATATAAACTGAGTAGGTGGAAAGAAGTCAATATTAAGCCTACTTTTCCCATATATGAGACGAAAAAAAAAAAAAAACCAAAATGAGTATATAATTCTAGAACCAAATTGCTGAAGAGTTGCTAAAAAAAAATAAAGTCAAGAACAACACAGATTTTGTAATATGTATAATTTGAAATGGCTTTCTTTACTAATTTGTTAAGTATCTTTTGATTGACTAAAAGACACTGATATAGACTGAAGACTTATGTCTGAATACTTCTCTGTACAATGGACAGCTTCCCCTTGTTACTCAATAGAGAAAAACACATGATCCACACTGTGGACACTGCTAATGATGTTCCAGAAGCTTCTTGTCAAGTAGATATTCAACACAGACACTGAACAATGTCGTGGTGGAAAAATGTAGCTTTGCTTTTTGATCTTCCCAGTGATGGTGTTCCTTTGCCATAAGATGTATGTCTTACAGCGATGGTTTTAAAAAGTATCCCTAGCGTTATGAAATACGCTGATTTGACATCGTGGTGTTTTTCATTTTTGAGAAAGCAAAAAGTCATGGCTCCATTATATTGCGATTCAAATATTACAGGAAGCTGCTAGAAACCACAAGGTTGGGCAGCCATTAGATAAAAACACTGAGGGGAAGGGGAAGGCAGGGAAACAGCTTTCAAGAAAAAACGAAGCAGAAACTGTCAGACAGTACTTAAGCCAGAGCTGAATCTTCAACATCATTCCAATCTGGATCCAGAAACATAATTTCAAATGTTTGTCACCTAAGAGTTCACAAGGAGAACAGGAAATAGGAAAAAGAGTGCAAGAAGAATCAAAAAGAGGCATTTTCCTCCCCAAAACGATGAAAATACAAAGAATAGAACTAATCTAATGAGCCTTTCTCAGGCTGACTTTGTATGGATTCTGAACGGTGAAAATTTCTGGATTGCAAACTGATTATCATTTCCAGAAAGAAAATAAGCCGGAAAAACGCTTCATTATATTTGACATTTAGTAATGATGATTGAAAGCTATATTTGAGCATTTTATAATGTCAAGTGCCACTAATGTAATTAAACAATAGTCTCAGAAGGTAACTGGCAAAAATGGTGCCTCTTCTCACTGTACACAGACAACTCCTTCTCCTCTGGCTTAGTATACTCATGCTCCCTACATGGGCCTCACAGCTGGGAATAACTGCTCATTTTCTAGAAACATGGTCTTTTCATGATTGGAAAACACAACTGGAGATCACTTAGAGAAAAAAGAAATGATAGAAATGTGATTATAAGGTGAAAAAAATTATCCCATGACTAAGTCTTCTTTCTCTTTTTTTTTTTAAAGGAAAGTAAATTCATTTTAGTCAATTCAAATGTTTTGATATTTAAAGCGTGTTTCCAGGAGACATTTGGAGTTTAATGGTAAGTTTGATTAGCAAACACTTCAATATCTGTGAAGAAAATGACTGTAAAATGAAAAATACTGGCAGCTTGATAAACAGGAGCTAGGAACTTCTTAAGTTTGAATTCTGGCATTTCTGTCTTCAATATTTTCCCAGTGAACCTTGTTTAGCTGAAAGCAGAGCATTTTCAGACCATCCGGAAGTCAAGCAAAGGCCAGACACAGCTTTAACATTGAGGAAATAGTTTGTATTTGCAAAATATGGGTTATACTGTAATTTCTTTCTTTCTAGGTTTTTTTTCTTTTTTGCTACTCATTTCCACATCAAATTAGAGAGAAAATGGAATGAGCCACTAGCAAATGCTTATAACTCAAATAATATCATCACAATCAAAATACATTTTTGAATTGTAGACAGATAAAATAGATTAAAGGACAGAAAATTCTGGTGTATGATAAAGAGATATTTGTATGAGTGGAGAAACCAAATCATTCAAAAGCATTAATAGAAGCTAATTGGCAAAATTAATTTAATTAAGATAAGGAAATATTATATAATAGCTCTGGAGGAACAAAAATGGTGCTTGAAGACATAAACCATACTTTCACTGTGAATTTGGAATATGCACAAAGACAAGGGAGCAAAGTCTCACTCGTTGGGCATTCAAGCAAGTGGCAATGTCTTTACTGACACTTTGTTACTCTTTACCTGAAAGCATTGCTTGGATTAATCAAAGAGGATTAAGTTATATTCAGTTTAATATTAAGTTTAATATTAAGACTGATTTATCAATCCAATCATTCATCCATCTATCTAATCAATGAAATTCTGGTAAACAAGCTTTTACTAGTTAGGAACTAGAACAGGTATATCATTTATTTATTCTAGGAATATCTTGTATATTATGAAATTTTATACATTAAGATAAATTCATAATTGAGTTTCTTACTTCCAACAGATGTATAAAAGAATAAAATAATAGAATATAAGTATTTAAAGAATCAGTGTAACAATTTGTTTTAATTGTGATAATTTTATTCATAGTTACTATATGGATAGGATTGTCTCTAAAGAGATATTTTGAAGGTTTTACTTCAGATCTCTGGAAGTGACCTTATTTAAGAAAAGGGTCTTTGCAGACAGAATCAACTAGTTGTGTAATATTGGATTTGGTGACTTCTACTGTTGGGAAATGAAATGCAGAACACAAAAGGAAAGCTATAGCAGCAGAGATCAGTAAGGAATGAAGTATCTCTAAGAGAAGCAAAGTCAAGACTTGTGGGTGGGGCTGGCTCAGGGATTAAGATTCTCCCTCATAAGCAAAAGGTCCTGAGTTCGGATCCCAGGTGAAAAATGCCAGGTGAAAAAGACAGTGGTCTGCACTTGTAGCCCTGGTAGGCAAAATTTGGGAAATCCCAGAGCAAAGGAAGAAGGAAGTAGAAGCAATCTAGGATGATTCCTGAAGTCACCTGTGGTCCTCCACAGGGACACACACAAAACAAAATAAAGTTTAAAAAAAAAGACTTGTGGGTAATCACCAGAGACTGAAAGACAGGAAGGGAAGACTCTCTCTTAGACCAAGAAGATCTCTGCCATGACTATATTGAAAGTCAGATTTTGAGTGACAGTAAATGCTTCTTTAAACTAACCAATTTATCATTTCTAATACAGGAGCTTCGAGAAACAAATACAGCCACTGATTCCATATTATAATATTCATGAGAAGGTGAAAGCAATGTAAACTTCACAGATACCCATATATCCTTTATTACATTACTGCAGGAAAAAATAAAATTAAAGAAAACCTCATGCAGAAGTCTAGAATAGTGTTGCAGTAAAATCAGAAAAGATACAATGCCAAAATGTGCAACCTACTGATATAATAGGAATTATTTAAAAATGTTTTGATGTATTCTGCTCTTAAAAACTGGATTATCTATTTATCATCTCGCTATTACCTGTCTATCTAGCTATCAATCATTTACCTAGTGACTGACCCAGTCTAACATGTGTGCTATAAGAAAATGAGACAATGCTATTTGATTTGATAAAAATTACATAGTGCTTGTTTTTTAGAACTTCATCCCCAAATAGCTAAGGTACCATTTAAAAATAAACATTTATTACCATGATATACACCAAGGCACAACTTCCTCAAGCAACAAAAACAACAAAATGATGATTACACATCACATTTTTAGCAAGAAATTACATTCTCCATGTTGTATTTATGTTTTCATTTCCACAAATAGGCAAGAAGCAACATTAAATTTAGTCTTATGAAAATAACAAGCAATAATAAGAAGCTTAAATATTTTAGGCTTTCTTCTGCATACTTACTTCAAGAATGAAATAAGAACCCTTTTCCTTAGTACGTTTGATCCTCCATTAAAATAAAAATTGCAAACCACATTTCCCTACTGCCTTGTACAGTTAGTTGTTATATAAGCATCTGTAAAGCAGTTTTAGAAGGTGCACTATCAAACTAGCCTATGTACAGTGATTTGATCAATTTAATTTAACTGTTCTATCTATCCACCATGCTACAGCCATTTTCTTGACATCAGATTTCCTGTTCCAGTGTTTCGCTTTGAAATATCCAAACCTTCATTTTACAATAGCATCTACTTCTAAGTAAAGCTTAATAAAATCAGCCCGAGGCAGAATAAAACTTGACCTATTATTTCATGGCAGTGTTGCCATGGTAATTCGTTTTTCCTGGCAGAGTGAAACAGCCATATATAGCTCTTTCATAGGGGCCTTTGACTCCCATGTCAGTAATATTCTGATATATCTTCTGATTGTATGCATCTTATGATTATCTGTTCATGAAACTATTCAGTAAGCACTATTTAAATACTCAGATGAACTCCGTTCATGACCTTAAAAAAATTACAATCAAAACCATATACAATCATTTTACTAGTTTTACTTAGGGCTCTTATTTCTTAAGAATATTTAACACAAAAGCAGGGAAGACTTCATTTCCGTTCTTTCTAATTAATCTTTTTGACATAGGTTTTCCTGGTGGGAGTTTGATTATGCTGAACTTGTAAAATCCGGGAGCATAAATACCTAAATGCTGATGATTTAGAGCTTTTAGTCAAGGCGGATGATAGTTTATCTTCGCAGAGTACAATACAAAAATATTTGCATCAGATCAGATATGCCTCAGAGCACAGAGTGGAACTTTATTCCTGTTGCTCTAACCTTGCTCACTGAGACTCAAAGCTAACTCACTATAAACAGATGAGAGGTCGGTCTCCCTTGCACATGAGAGCTTAGGGTTGGGAGCTATATCTGCTAAAGCAATGGGCTTGTTGATCTGCATTTGAGAAGAGTATTTGCTACATGGAGGAGAGATCTGAGGAAAGGGGAGGTAGAAAAGTCCAAATTCCCTCAGGTTAGTATTATGACTCCATTATGGAAGTTTCCCTTGCATAACAGACAGGGGTATGTATGTGAAACAGGTCACTATTAACCTACCTCTATGAAATCTGACTCCTGAATGAGCATTGGGAAGCAAATCGTGTACTGATAGAGATAAAATGGAACTAGATGAAGGAATGAAATTCTGTTACGCCTTGGCACTGTGCAGTGGGAAAGCCTTGCACAGCTTGAAACAGATGTTACACAAGGAAACCAGCCCTTCAATGTGCAGCAGGACAGGTGTTAAAGGGGGAACTGTAAATGCAAATCTATCCAGCTAGGCAGGCACCACTTGTCTCCCAGAATTCCTTTAATCCATTACAGTGGCAGAGGAAGAACTAGGTAAAGATGAACTCAAAAAGTGAAGCTGATCAAACCTTCTTCCGTGATACCAGCAGCCCGGGACTACAATATGACTTATCCTGTAGGAGAATTGGGCGCTATGCTGCCAAAGACGACAGTGTGTGTTAACCTAGGCTAAACAGTCCTCGGCTCTTAATTTTGTTTTAAATGATGAGTTCATTTTATTTTGTAGAGTAGTTCGAACAAAGGGTACAAAGTTCCTAGAAGCCTCCTGCTCCCACACATCCCAGTCTGCCCCCATTATCAACATCCCCACCAGAACAGTGTGCTTTGTACAAACGATGAATGTACACTGACCCAAAGTCCACTTGGAGCTGTAAGTCCTGCAGCTGTGGACACATCTGTAAGGACACTTGGCAACCTTATGGTGCTATACCAAGTCTCTGTGCTCTGCTTCATTTTTCCTTAAGCCAGGAAATCTGAGGGATGTGTTCATATCATGGCTTGGGCAAGTGATACTGAGAAATGGGATTGCGAGGAAGTTTTCAAGGGATGGAACCACAATTATCAACATTAGCAAACACTATGAGAATGAGTCTAGATTAGTCAGAATTGTTAAGGTCTGGTTTATCAAGAGACCCTGCCTTAAAAAAATTAATGCACAGAATGATTGAGAAAGACATCCAATGCCAACTTCAGGCCTCGAAGTACATATGCACCTATGTGCATATACTACTATATACACATATGCACCCACATAAATACACATGCATACCTGGAAAGAAAGGAAGAAAGAGAGGGACAGAGGAAGGGAGGGAGGGAGGGAGGGAAAGAGGAAGGGAGGGAAAGAGGGAGGGAGGGAGGGAGGAAGGAAGGAAGGAATGAAGGAAGGAAGGAAGGAAGGAAGGAAGGAAACAGGGTCATTGAAACCTTCTGAATATAATTCTCTGATTTTCAAAGAGAAATAACAATTAAGAGTTGAACTGTAAAGCACAGATAAGAATAATTCTCTACAAACTATAGATACTATATAGAACTAGCCTGCAAGATCCCAACAGGAAATCTGTGAAGAAAGGCATGAATTTGCACATCCTTAGTACAGTATTCCTTACTTATTCCACCCTTGGGAGAGGAGAGAAAGAATGTTATTTGTCCTTATGAATCATCCCTTCTTTTCTGTCTCTGCCTTTTTATCAAAAGGTAATTTTTGGAAGATGTAATATATGATTAGATTCCATTGTAACTATCACTCAGTGATGTTCATTCATTGATTCTCCGAGGATTTCTGTTGACATTTATTTCTGTGATTGCATTGATCATTAATGAAACAAAATCTCTAAAAGATTACACTGCTATGAAAAATTAAAATATTAAACTATGATTGATGAACGAAGTATCTAAAATGTAGGGAAAAGTAATGGAGTGTGAAAGTGCAGAAATCAGATGCCGGAGACACGGAAGCCACTGGAGTGTCTCATTAAGTGCTCCACACAGCGGTGCAAGCCTGGAGCAGGCAGCTGTGCAGCAGACTGAGCGACAAGAGCACAAAATGATCTTCTGGGAAAAGCATTGCAAGCCAGGCATAAGGGCCATCATGAAAGGGTGGCTGGGAGGGACCCCCAAAGGTCTACAATTAATAATGATATACAATAATTTGTATGTATACAGACTAAATGATTTATTTCTTTTCAATCAAACATCCTAATGTTAAAAATGTAATGAAATAATATTATAGCCAATGAAAAAGGCAATGTTAAGTGCTCAGTATCATCTTACAATATGGTAAGTCTTAAAATTTAAGCAGCAGTACTCAGACTGGGGTCTCAGACAAGCCTGGGACATGCTCCCAAATGACTCTTGCGACTTCGCATTTCCATATGAAATAACATGACACTGCACTTCACAAAGAACACCGTGTTCTGTGGCCACCTATACTCACTGGTAATTACAAATGAGACTTCAAGATCACACAGCTAATTAGATGACAAACCTTGACTTTTGCCTTCGTGTTTTTGGATTATGTTGAAACCATCTAGAGTTAACTTCAGTTGCTGTTTAGATAATTTATTTTTTCTTTTCAGCTCTGACAAGACACTAGCATGGCGTAAAGATCGGCACCAGGTTTGTCAGTTGAGTCTGGAGGTGGATAGCCGGCCCCAAAGGCAAAGACAGGCCCGAGGGCCTCACCGAAGCAACACAGAGGTTTAAGGCTCAGCCATCTGAACAGGCACCGCCCCTCCCCCCAGCTTCAAGGATCTGAAGGTTTTTCTGAGAGGGAAACTTCATCTTGCCTCAAGGCATCATTGAGGACGGTCGATGATTGATGGCAAGGACTGGCGGAGCTCGGAAAGTCGGTCATCCTGGTGGGAGGCTGGAATGTGTGGGTGGACTGTGCTCTGGGGACACCCTGTAGAAAGTCAGAGTGAGGGGGCAGCGATCCCTGTGACACTCAAGGTCCTCTTCATATTTTGTTTTAAACGTGGTATTTTCTGCTTTATTGTTTTTCCCAGAAGACGGCTTTGTCTTTCATTTTCAAGAATCCAGCTCATTACGTGGGCTTTGGTGGAGGTCATGCAGCAGCGCAGCAGGTCTAAATTGGGTGTGGGTGTTCGGTCCTTCCGGACGTCACGAGATCGGTTCCTGACCACCTTGCTATGCATGGCACAGCTCACACAGAATGCAGCTTCACACAGAGCCTGGGGAGAGCGGAGCATCGAAGACACTGGCTCAGAAAAGTCTGATGCAGCGGCCTCCACGATGTTCGGAATGACGAATCTCGTTATGGCCTTGTTCTTGGGCAGACATCGGGCTCAGGTCGTGCAGCAAATAGATTGCACATGGCCCGGGCCCTTTTTGGCTGGTCCGTTGTTCCTTTTTTTTTTTTGGCCACGTTGGAAGCTAGGACCCAAGAGAGAATCCGGCCTCTAGCCAGGCCCTCTTAAATAGTGTGGGATCCCTGCGCTCACTCCGGAAGAATTCTGGGAGATGTGTAATTTTGCTTACTCTTAACAACTACTGCACTCAAATTTATTTGGTTATTTAAATTTTCAACTGAAATCTAGGGTGGGAAAAAGGTCTTAGAGCGTATCTAAGGTCCTCCTTATATTGACATTGTGGTCGCTACTTTTGTTTATTTCATGTGTACAAGGCACGTGAGTGTGTGTGCCTGTGAGGCCTAAGGGTAGCATTAGGTTTTGAATTGCTCTGCCGTCTTACTGCTTTGCTATGGGGTTTCCTAGGCTCTTCCTTCCAGAGCCAGAAGTTCATCATTTACACCCGGCATTTTGACATGGGATCTAGGACCTGAACTCAGGTCTTTTTGCTTATAAGGCAAATATCTTAATTCCTGTGCCATCTCTCCAGCCTGATTGCTACTTTTGAAAGGTATAAAAGGCAACCATAAAAGTGCAAAGAAACCACAATTAAAATCAGGGCTAAATGCATTAAAACTTGATACAATCTAAATTTAGAATGACATGAACAGAGTTAATTCTACAGAATTAGAATAAAAATTTCTGCTAAAATATAATCCAGGATTATTATGAATGATTTCCGGATTGACAGGATGAGTAAAGATCTAAAAAGTCAGAAAGAACCTGTTTTAGCTTATATGTAAAAGAGAAATAAGACTACACTAAATTTACACATAATAATATCACTAAATACACTAAAATACATGTAATAATATCACTAAATACACTAAATTTCCATGTAATAATATCACAATTTAAAAAGAAATGTCCAGGACATGCACACTTACTCTTGGTAGGAAAATAAAATCAATATATGAAATAAAAGCTAACGATGAAGAGTTATAAAAAGGGCAGAATTATAAAGAAACCAAATAGAACTAAACATTTGAAGAACAGTTAAGCAGCCTATAAAGTTTTTTCCCCCATATTTTAACTTCACTTTCAACATGACTGTTGGCATGTGAAGTCAGGAAGGGTGTTGGTAGTCTATAATTCAAATTCTCATCTTCAATACAAAAAAAAATCTTTTAGGGTTTGTGTGCCACACAAGAGTATTTTTCTTACCATGCAAACAGATTTGGCTGCCGGAGTAGCTTGACGGCAGAGTCAGAACAGATGCATTGGCATCTACGGAGCCTTTTCCTGCAGAAGAGACAGAGACTGCTCCAGTTGGGCACCACTCAGGCTGGATTATGCCAGGCCCGAGGCTCATGCTGTGCTAATAAGGTCAGAATCTGATCCCTGAGTTGTTCTCTCTTCTCTGAGCCACCAGTACACGCTCAACCTGCTGAGTTATCTCGCAACCCGAGAAGTAGGCAGTGGGGAAGAATATATTGCTGGATTTTGCCTAAACCACCATCCTTCAGGGAAAACTTAAGGGACGATGACTCTTGATCCCTACGAGGCTGTAAGCTCATGGACAGCATGACCAGATGGGGCGTCTTTTGCAGCCAACCCACAACGAGCTCTGACGTCACTCATGGCCTGAAGAGCAGACACAGTGAGACATCCCATTACTTCTCTTCTCAGGAAGGTGGAAGAGACCTATTCTTTCCATTGGCTTATTTATAGATTACAGGTGACATCTTAGCATAGTGCTGCAGTCTCAAACATTTGTCCTTTATATGTTTGGCAGCTGAATCTGGTGACTGACAATTTTCTTAAAGTACCCTTGCTCATTCTGATGCTAACAATTTGACTAATTAGATTCTAGAGTTAGGTGAATATATATATATATTCTGTCTCTGCTTATTTGCTGGTGACTTTGAGCCCAACCAACTTCTATACATTTTGCTTTCTTCAACTATAAAATGAATCTTTAGAAAATCCAAGGTTATTGAGTGATTGGTTATTCCAGTATCTCAGACAGGAAGAAAATGATATCTACTAGCTATTATCAACTCCCAGATGCACCTTCATTTAATTTTGCATCTCTATTTTGTATGCAATATTTGACCTATGCATACATTAACATTCATGGTATTTCTAAAGTTCTTCATAGAGCATTAGAAACATTACTAGTATAGAATCTAATTTGGGGGCTACTTTTTAAAAGATGTGAATTGTTAATCATTCTCATTTGAATAAGATGATGAGGACCCAGAAGTAAAGATTTTTTTTCAAATTGATATACTTGACAAGATGACACAATTCTCTCAGATTAAGAGGAAATTACAGTTATGGTCACTCAATATTTTTGAAGTTGATAGGCAAATTATATATATAATTTCTGCCAGAGGACCTATTTCATTATGAAATATCCAAGCCAGTTAAGCCTCAAAGAGATACAAACATATAAAATGAGGAAATGCCATGGAAAAAAGGACAAAGCAAGAATTTACAAAGCAAGGTATCTGGGCCTTTCTCCAAATTGTCATTACAAAGTGATGAACAGTCTTTGCTGTAACAGTTAGACTTATGGAGAGATATTTTTACTTAAAATGGAGAATTTAATAATAAAAATGGGTTGCTTCATGAACTGATGACTTCATTATTGGCACTGTCTGCACATAGACCAATGAATAATGTCTAAAAGAAAGTTATGCATTGTACAAGCATGGAAAGATGAATGTTGATAACTGCAAAGAAGCAGAGAAGTTTTTAAATATCTGGTCAAGTTCAAACTATCGCGATTTTAGTTTTTTCTACAAGTGAGACTTTTCCAGACACAGATATTCTATACAGACTATAAAGTTATGTATCTTCATTATTATGTGATTTTACTTTGTTTTCTGTTAAGTCTTTTTTTAACATTTTTTATTATTATTTCTGCTCATACAAACTTAATAGGTACACCACTTCCCTCCCTCCCTTCTCCTCCCCCCCCGAACCCTCCTCCTCCCCTCACCCCTCCCTCCCCATCCCTCAGTGCCTCTCCCCCCAATACCCAGAGAGTCCTTTAATGTGTCTGTTAAATCTTTTATTATTGGCTTTCTGCTTTTTTTAATCTTATAAATTAGGCTTGGAAATGAGGGAGATTAGTCATTTGGCCATTTATTTCTAAACAAAGTCATAAATTTGTGATGAATGCCCAAAACAAAGGTTGAAAAGTAAGCATGTCTACAGGGCACGTAAAATCTATAATGTTATTACTCTACAACATGCAGCTGGAAGTGATTGAACTCTTCTATATCAGTGAGAGATTAAAATTTATTGTTCAAAATGATCAGCACGAGATGCCCCTAAACATAAAGGCTTTTGTACTTGCTAGCTCCTTTATTTCTAGACTACCCAATCAATGCTGCTGGATCCTGATCATTCCAATTCGAATCTTGAAAAGTTAACCAAAATAGCCCCCCAAATCATAGAAACATCACGAGAGTCAGAAAACCACATTGTTCTGTTGGTGGCACTGAAGACTCCTATCTAGTCCCACCACGATCAAATGCTCTGCTGAGCACCAGTGTGAAAGCAAGAAGAGGCAGACAGAGCAGCACAAAGGCAAGGAAAGCTGGTCACAGGAAGGCAGAAGCTTCATCATGAGTGCAGTGAGGAGCCAAACCCAATTGCTCCATTTCCAGATATGACTTAATTAACTTAGGGAACAAAAGACTTGTTTCCAAAGAAAAGAAGGTATTGAGAATGAGAGTGCAAGGCTGCTAGGGAGGGGTAACAGTGCCTGGGAAAGAAACATTTTGCCTACCGAAGCTTTCCAGTTTTGAGGATAATCTAGCTCCGTTGTGTAAACTCACTACAAGGATCTACACTCTTTCAAAAATAGACTTTCTCGGGCTGGAGAGGTGGCTCAGGGGTTAAGCCTCCGCCTTGCAGGCGGAAGGTCCCGGGTTCGGATCCCAGATCCCACGTATGGACGCCAGGCAGAAGCAAGGCGGCCTGCGCTTCTGGTCCTGGTAGGGCGGAGCCTGTGAATCCCGGGGCAGAAGGAGATGGAGGAGTCCATGGTGGTTCGCGAATTCGTCCGTGGTTCTACACATACACAGACACACGCACACACAGATACACACGCGCGCGCACATGCACACAGTTGGATAAATAATAATAATAAAAAAATTTTAAAAATAGACTTTCTCTTGGCTTTATTGATATTAATTAAAATTTCTTTTAATCTAATTTTATGAACTCAAGTAGCTCTTGTGTCTTTTCCTAATAGGCAAAATATACAGATTTCATGTAGCATAAGACAGAAAGAATCTAGTTTATGTGTGCAATAGATAAGCCCATTGCAATTGTTGCAATGAAATTCACATGTGAAAAGCCATTTTCCTAAGAAAGATGAAGTTTGCTACCCTCGTTTATAAAATAAGAATACATAAATGCTCTATGATAGGAATAGCTAAAAACCTGGTAGATGCTTCTGAAAGTCAAGATTCTCTAAAGGAATATCTGTTTAATTTACTTTTGTGGGACACAGAATACAATGTCATAAATGAGCACATGGATAGAAAAGAAAACATTATTAATGATCTAAAAAGAAAGTATGGCAGTCATTGTGAAAAATAATGAAATATTTCCTCCATTGCTTCAATGAATGTGATTCTGAATATCACATTTCACTGCAACTCTTTGTCTTCCAAGGAGTGAAGTAAAAGGAAGAAATTCAAATAGTTAGCTACGCTGAATAGCTGGAGATTTCTTCTGATTTGTATTAACTGACATTCACCATAACATTGTTCCCCAGACTCACCTACCCTGGAGTGAAGCAGCAGAATCAAGTTCTTCTCATTAAAACGGACTAAGCAACCAATCACTGAATGATCAAAGATCACAGCAATGAAAAACAGGAAGGGCTAGGTTCCCTTTGGACTGGCAGATATTATGACCACCAAAACAATTCAGGGAAAGGAAAAGTCATTTTATTGGTTCATCGACTTGTACGACTGTAGTTCCTAAACAGAGAAAAAAAATCAGCAGCAAACACATTTAGTTGTCTTTCTGTTTTTTTTTTTTTTTTACAAAATTCTCGTGTCCATGAAAAGCCGATATTTGAGGTTTTATTCAGCTGCTTAGATAATTGCTTTTCCTCTCCCTCGATAAGGAGAATTCTTTCCTATCCAGTACACAAAAACATCTATGCAGTCCATTCTTTTAAAACACTTTACTCTGAAGGTCTTGCTGCTTCTTATCTGTGTGTACTGGTAGGCAAACTGAAGCATTCTAGGACAAAAGTTGTAGCAGAGACTCAGCTGTCTGCAGTTCCCAGGAGATTCCATTGCTCTGCAGTTCTCACAATTACCTTAAAGCCAGGTGTGTTTCTCTCTAAACACTACAATGTGTTTTTGTTTTTTTAATTTATTGCCAGGCAGAAATGTGGAAATGGCCTGAACTTTCAGCCCTGAAGGTGTAGCCTGGGAAATCCCAGAGCAAAGGAATAAGAAGCACAATCAATGATGATTCCCAAAGTCACCATTGGGCTTTGACACACACCCAAGTGCCCTTTTGTACGTACACACAAACACACACACACATACACACACACATACAAGCACGCATGGGCACACACACATGCACACACACACGCATGCATGCATACATAGAAAAAAAGAAACTGATTTTAGGATTTGCCTTTAGAATATGAAGAAGCATTAGAAATGACATTTTCTTTGATGAAGCAGTGGTTTGAAATACGCAATGTAACAAAGTACAGCATCGTCCTGCCTGGAAGAAAAGAACAGGAAAGGCTTTAGTCTTGCAATCAAGCGTCTTTTGAGTGCAGGCTTAAGTCTCCACAAATCTGCTCGGCTTCCAAAGTTGTGTAAAACCAAGTTGAGGTACATAATTCTAAGGACTTTGTCACTTTAAACAATCCGTAGGGTTAAATAAAGCTTTAAGGGAACTGATCTCCGGGGAGAATGTACATTAGCACTACAGGGCCCTCACAGAGCTATTCTGAGATATTGATTTTAAAAGGTTTTACAAATTTCAGTGTGCTGATTCCCAACCTTTGTTATATGCTCAAACTTGTTTAAAATGGCGATCCCACATTTTCTATTAATGACTGTCTCAGCAGGCAGGAGAGGCTTTCAAGAGCTCTCCACAGACCTCGCTGTAAGGCTGGCCTGCCAGTTGAAAGAACTAGGCAATCTCGGGTATGTGGTGCTGGCTCAGCAGTTAACTCTCAAGCATCTGTGTTCAGATTTCCAGACCCCACATTTGATGCCAGGGTGAATGGAAGCCGGCCCCTTATTCCAGAATGAAGAGCCTAGAAGTCTTCAGAGCAAGCTTACTAGCCAAACGAGCTCTGCAGGTTAGCTCTGAGTTGAGAGACCTAGTCTCCAATAGTAAGGTGGAAGAGAAGTGGATTATTGCCCATATCACCCTTGAGACTTCACCTGCACATGTACATATACCCAAACCATATGTGCAATCACATGCAAACACACACACACACACACACACACACACACACACACACACACACATCCCTTGTTCAAACTTTCACATGAAAATAGAAAACTAAAAACCAAAAAAGAACTAGGCAATTTCCTTAAATCAACATTTAATATCTTAAAAAGTTCCTCAACAGGATAATTGTCACAAAGATGACAATAAAACCTTACTATTCCTTATACATATGGTTCCAGATGGATAAATTTGCTGTTATATTCACGACGAGGCATCAATTTTTTTCTGTTATTAAAACATTTCTTTATGTTTCTCCTCTTTCTAGGTAATCAACTTTAGTTACTACATAATCTGAGTATGTTTTAAACTATCATGTAGATTTCTCTAGATTTTTTTTCTGTCAAAAAATTCTAGTTTTTAACACTTATTTATTATCTGGGCCAATGTTGTATCTCTTTGCAGCAAGCTACAAAGTTCTACAGCAAGGACCCAGAATTAGATATTGAAAACAAACAACAAAATATGTAAGTATTAATAATCTTGTAAGATTAATAATTAATCTTCATCTCTAGAAGATTTGCTTATAGGAAGGTTTAATTTCATGTTTACTCTCGTATGTATTCCTTTTTTACAAAAGCTATTATGTCAGCTTTAAAATTTTTTGAAACAGAAAAAAAGGAAAATGGAGAAAAGGAAGGAGTAAAGGAAAGAAGGATGAGGAGGAGAAAGACAGGAGATTATGATGATGATGATGATGGTTGTGGTGGTGGTGGTGGTGTGTGTGTGTGAGTGTGTGTGGGAGATAGACAAGAGTACAGAAAGAGAAATAAAAAAAGTAATAGGGAAAAAGGATAAAGAGGAAGAATGGAGAAGAAAAGAAAGAGATTGAGAGAAAGAGTCATGAAAGTAGACCTGGGGAAATATAAGAAATGAGAAGGAAAGAAAGATAAAAGAAAAGAGTTAAGGAAGAAGAGAAAGGAAGGAGAGAAAGGAAGGAGAGAAGGGAAGAGGAGGGGGCGAAACAGAAGAGAAGAGAGAAGAGAGAAAAGGAGGCGAGAGAAGAAGGGAGACAAGGGAAGAAGAAAGGAGGAAAGGAAAGAAGAGGAGAAGAAAGAGGCGGGAGAGAAAAAAAGGGGAAGGATGAACAGAGAGACTCTGTAGCTACTACTTCAAAAGAGACACCATTGTAGTCTGAAAGTACACAGTTGTCATCTAGGTGTAGCTTCCCAAGTGCTTGGAAGTATTCAGGGAAGTCTTCCTAAAGGATGAAGTATTTGGAGTTTAGTCTGTCAGTAAATGATGTAGCGTGACCTAAAGTCCTTACGGAACGGGAGACTGAATGGCTTGAGATTTGAGATCTAAAGCTGTGAATGTGCTACATAGCCCAAGGGATTTTCAAGTGTGATTTATTTAGGGGGATCCTTGGATGGGGAGGAGGTCAGCTGGGTTATTCAGGGTTTTTTGCTCAGTGGAGTATCACAGAGATCCCTATAAGAGAAAGAGAAAGACCACAGAATCAGTGATGTGGCATTAAAACTGGAGGGAAGGGCAGGCCTGAAGTTCCTGTGTCAGTCTTTGAACAGAGAGGAGGGGACGGGGGGAGAGGGGGACGCACAAGCTGCCCAGGAAAGCAGAGGAACAGTGTGCACAGGAGAAGGCAAGAAAATGGGTTCTCCCTGGAATTCCCAAAAGGAACCCAGCTTTGTGGACCCACTTTATATTTTTGACCTCCAGGACTACAAGAAAAATGTTGACTGGTATACTATGTGTGTGTGTGTGTGTGTGTGTGTCTGTGAGAGAGAGAGAGAGAGAGAGAGAGAGAGAGAGAGAGAGAGAGAGAGAGAGAAACAGAGAGACAGAGAGACAGAGAGACAAAGAGACAGAGACAGAGAAAGGAGTTTGTTATCGCATTTGGAAACTGATCCAAATTCCACAAGAATGGATTTTCTACTAAGAACCTGAACACTGCGAACAAAGTGAGTTTAAAAGAAGATGATTTGGCGATGAGAGAAATGTTTATTTAGTGAACCTCAAATGGAAGACAGAGGTTCTGAGAGGTCTCAGAGGCAAAGTGGGCAAGACATAGACGAACCACTGGCAAGAAATGAGAGAAATAGGGAACTAAAGATTTTTACACCGAAGCAGTGTAACCAGACAGAAAGTAGGGAAATGACATCTCATCTTCTCCCTCTACTCTGACGGTAGCACTATCAAAGACATGAACCCTGAGATTTTAAGCTTCCCCAGGAATCCATGATGGAAGCAGAGAGGAGCTATTATTGCCAGCCAGAGGAGGGGTTTGTCTCCTCTGAACACTTGCAGCATAGTGGGCAGGACCCACCTGGAGCAGAGCCATTTTGTCTTCTACCTTCCATTTTCTAGGTAAACATGTCTCTTCCCAGTGGACTTTGGGGTGGGGGTGGGAAAGGGGAGGAGAGACAGATTCCAACATTGGATATTTCCTTCCTAATATGGCTATATTGAAAAAATGTCCTATTTCTGCTTTTTACCATCAATTTGAATTCTTACTAACTTAATGAAGGGAGGTGGCCAAAATTAATATTTCTACATGCCATAGTTTTTCCCGCTCATGTTAATGTATTGTGGTGATACTACGGGGAACAGGGAGCACCTGTCCAGGCTTTCTTGAGAAGACCACAAAGGAACTGCGGTCAGCAGTAGTAGGTCACCTGTCTCCTGTTGCTACCAACAACAGAGGTTACCGTTCCTCCTGCTGTTTATCCCGGTTGAGTGTGTCCTTGGGGCATTTTGAAACTGGACCAGGAACTAGCCATGTTTTTCTGCACATTCTTCCTCCCTTTGCTGCCTCTTCCACAGTCATCTCAGACACATGGGATGACGAATGGATGGTGTCACAGTTAGACACAGGTGTCAACTTGACTGTTGAGGGTTTGAGCGCTGGCCACGTTTGTGGAGAATTAGTAGCTGAGTTAAGTAAGCTGCAAGAGATTGTCTAGCTAGTGGGGAAGGCCCAGCCTATGGTGGGTGGGACTAGGCTCTGAACAGATTAATAAAATACTGAGAGTTGGTTGAGGAAGTCGGCATCCTTATACTTGGCCAGACATATCGGTCTGGCAAGTAAGGATTGTCCATCTTTCAGCCATTATGTGGTGTTGGTGCTCCTGTTAAGCTAGACTGAGAACTGTAACCAGTAATTGTAAGAGGAAATAAAACCCTTGTTCCCTTAAGCCATTTGATGGTCATTTATCGGCAACCATGCAAGCTAACTACAATATATGCTTTAATGTATATGTCGAAGTCCAGTGCATATTCTGTTCTGCTTCCACTATGGTTGTTTTTTTGCCTTCTTCCTTCCTGCACTGCACTATCTAAACTGAACTATCCTTGAATAAACCTGTCTTCGTGTAATTGAAGAACCCTCCAACCCTGCCTGGTGTGTCATTCCTACCCATCCTATTTCAGACCTACCTAGGAAACCAAGGTAACTGCTGGCGGTTACATGATACTTCATTGACTGTTCTGTTGTACATGTGACACTGGTTTAAATACCAACAGTGCTGCTGTCATGTGACTTTGCTGTCATATGACTTTGCATTAGAAACGAAGTGGCTAAATAAACCTCTTGTTTCACATTCAAATGAAATCTCAGCTGCCTCCAAAGATGTCATCATCTCAGCTTCCTGTTTATTTATAAATGAGTTCAGTCATCATTATTTTCTTCCTGGCAAAAAATATATTCACACCACTGTCAAAATGATATATTGACTCACTGATTTTTGACAAAAACATTATGTAGATGTTTAATGACATACTAAAAATCTAATATTTAAACTTTACTGGAATAAAAAGCAGGGCATCTATATAATTTATTATACTCAAATTATATACATAGCATTATCTAGTTTCCTTTCCTATATTGCACATATTTTTTTAAAGCTTCCAATTATTTGCAGCCCTTTTTCATGCAGGTTTGACAGGTGAGTCTACATGGGAATTATGCAATAGACCCACTTATTCTTGGGTGTTCTGACCATGGAGATTAAAGTATTACTTTACTGCTTTAGCAGCAGTCTATGCTGTGATGCCTAATCCATCCTAATTTATAGAGACACTGTAACTTGACTACAGGGCTATTATTAAGGAATTAGATACAGAAGATAGAGAATTGGCACATATAACTAACAGCCACAGCACCCTTGTACACTTCTCAGCTTACACATCAGGCAGATCTGACAGCTCAAGCTCTTGTGTTTTGGGGAGACCTCAGATAGATGTGAGAAACTAGAGGCCAAGGTAAAGAAAGATCACAGGCAAAGAAAAGGCCCAATGACTCAAAGCAAAGGAAAAACAGTGAATAACCTGCACCAGAGAAATTTACAGCCCTAAACAAAGGGCTCCATTTGAGTTACAGCAGCCAATCCCCTCTGAAGCAGCCCCTGACCGAGTGTCAGGCTGTGGGCAAAGTTTGGACCCTCCAGTCCAGCAGACATCCATGGACAGAGTGAACTATCATAGTGGAACCCTGCCCAGCCTTTTGACTCAGGAAATCCGGAGCATGTGAAAAAGGCATTAAGCACTACTTTCTTCCAGAATTAGTTACACAGCAATAGATGCTTGATGTAGGAATTCACTTGACTATTATCTTAATTTTTTTAAAAAAATCCCATTAAATAGACCCCTCCCTCTAGTGGGATTGGATCAAGTGACATTTTTTTCCATATTACTCAACCGGTGCATTATTAAAATGAAGCAGTATTTTTTAGGTGAGGACTATCAGCATGTATACAATTAGCCAGAAAAACTCTTCATTGTCCCACAAAGCACATCTTTGCTGCAAGGCCAACTAGGTTTTGTTTACTTGCAATTACTGTTGTTTCTGTTCATTATTTTTTTCAGTTTGCAACTGGTCAGTTTCATTTTTAGTTCACGTCTAGTAACTCGCATTGAAAAGGAAACTGTGAAAAAGAAGAAAACAACTTATGTGAAACTACCCTCCAGATGTCTTCATGTATGAACACAGGCAATAAAAAAATAGAATTTGGTATAGAATTAACTCTGGCACAGTTCCCTATCTTTTAAAACTTGGCATAAAACACGATTGAAGAGTGAATGCACTTTTTCAGAAGACATCAGTTATTTTGGTATCTAGTGGGTAGACAAAATGCATCATAATCATATCTAGAAGGGTTTTAACCTATAAACACTGACAGGATCATCCTCTTCCCAATAACCACTGAAGTAAACAAAGACGATTAGAATGTCATTGTCTTTCACTTTGGAGCTGGACGATTGGAGTTGTTAGCAAGCAAAATCATCATTGAGCTCTTGGCTCTAGATCTAGAAATCATTTGCATTTCAAAGCTGAAGGATTTCTGTTTTGCTCTATCTTCAGGGTTATTGGATGTTTATCAAAATTGGAAGTGTTGTTGGAGAAACCTTTCTTTCACCTTCCTTCACTTCACTATATTTGTGGCCAATTAGATGGGCCATGAGATTACCAAGATTACCTGCTACTTATAAATTTATTTCAAAATCTAAAGAATGGGTAAGTCCTTTCTTTTCTTCACCCCTATCTGAATAAGTTTGTTAATTAAGTTTGTTGTGCTGGTGGTGGAGAGAAATGAGATCAGAATAAAGAGGGACACAGACCCTTTTCAAGACCCAAGGGTCAACATGGGATCTTCAGTTGAGACTTTCACTAATTACATTTAAAGCAAGCATGAATGAAAAGCAAGTTTTGCTAATTTCTACACATATTATTTAGATATTTGCATTTACAATTCTGTAGATAACATGTAATTTTTATTACAGGTATAGATGATTTTTCACCTAATTTATAAAGATAATTGGCTTTATTTCTCCTACAACTTTCATCTTTAAACAAAATCTTACTGAATAAATCTTCAAGAGAAGTCCTGACTAATGAAAAAAGCCCTGTGGTAAGTTTCAGGTTTGGAGTAGGAAAATAAACGGAAGGAAGAAACGTAACATTTAATTGTGCTCAATTCAGTCAACACTCTGTCCATCATATAATTAGTTCTGTTTCATTTCAAAAAGTGGACTTTTCTCTCTCCCCATCCTGATATCTGTAAATTCCTTAAAGGGAGGAAAAGATATGTGTCCCTCTATCAACTACACATACTATGATCTTTAGACAGAGGTGGGTGTCAAGGTTGCTTGGTGAGGTTCTCTTTACTTTTATAATGACAGCAGTAGTGTGAATCCGTTGCCTGTTTTTGCCTCCAGCCATACCTCCCGCTATTCCTGTCATAATGGACTGTATCCTACCTGGAAGCATCAGACAAATCTCCCTTTCTCTTTAAGGTGCTTGAGCTTCGTTTCACAGAAGCAAAAAGAAAAGTAACTGCATCAAGCACTAACAGAAACTTTAATAGATTCCAACAATGTTTCACATCTGACCAGTGCTCAGGGAAGGAGAGCTTCTTCCTGCATCTCCATGGTGTTCATAGTTCATCTCATTAACCAATTCTTGTGCTACCTCATCCCCACTGGCCCATAGAGAACTTTAGTGTCAAACGAAAAAAATAATAAACAATAAATGAATGTGTATATATATTTGAAAGCAAATTCATGTATCTTTTTAAAGAAAACTTTATTATTTTGATAAAAATTAGCAGATAGCAAGCAAACATTTTTTCAATGACCCAGTGTCTTTATTCCCTTTATCTACCATTTATACAATTTCTCAGGTTTCTATTTCTTTTTCTTCTTCACACTTCTCTCTACAACTTTCCACTTCTTATCTACTTTTTTCTCTCCCCTTTATCTTGCCTTGGTGCACAGAGGTACTGTGATGCCGAGGAGTCTTGAAGACAAGACAATCATATTTCTTGTTTCAGTATTATTGGGAATTTCTGTGTGGTTCTGGGCATACTTCCGTCTCTCACTTGTGCTCTCTGGTCTCCCCTTCCCTGCGAAGGACTCAGGGGGTTCTGCAGAGGCCTTTTGTGGACTCAGTTGCTTTCTGGAGTCAGGTGGACACATTCACACTAGGTTTCTCTTATCAGCTCTATTAGCCTGGTATATGATAGCAGATAGTCAAAACAAATCTTTTTTTTAAACATCCTCTTGCTTAGTGGGTGCCTTTGTTGTTAGTTAATGTTAGTAACTGCTATTGGAAAACTTAATGACAGATGCATGCATTATGTTCTTTTAGTAAGAAAATGTGAACACCTCTAGGTATCTAGTTTACCTATTTTGAACTCCCGACTCCTACATCAATCTCGTACTTTTCCCTCAAAACTTTTACTTGATTTTTTAAAATCTTAACATGTTTAAAATCAGATTATTTTTAATCACAATGATATGCATACTAAACTTAAAAGACTTATCATTAAAAAACTACATTCAAGAAAATTCCCACTCCCAACAACCTAGACAACTGCCAATCTTTTTTTTACATTTTCTTTTTCTTTCTTTCTTTCTTTCTTTCTTTCTTTCTTTCTTTCTTTCTTTCTTTCTTTCTTTCTTTCTTTCTTTCTTTCTTTCTTTCTTTTTCTTCCTTTCTTTCTTTCCTTTCTTTCTTTTATCCTTCCTTCCTTCCTTCCTTCCTTCCTTCCTTCCTTCCTTCCTTCCTTCCTTCCTTCCTTCCTTCCTTCCTCTCTCTCTCTCTCTCTCTCTCTCTCTCTCTCTTTCTTTCTTTCTTTCTTTCTGCTCGCACAAACTTAATAGGTACCCCGGTCCCCTCACTCCCTCCACCTCTTCCTGGACCCCCTTGCTCCTTCCCCCCTTTTCTCCTTCCTTTCCCCCCTCTCTCCCTACCTTCCAGTGCCTCCTCCCCCCCATACCTGGAGCATCCTTTAATGTTTATGTCAAACTTTCCTCTGGGTCCTCCTCTCTGATGAGGTGTAAGGACTCAGTGGCATTTCCTAGAACTCTTTCATGTGTTCCCCTTAAGTATAGGAACACTATTGTGGCTGTTAATCCCTAGCTTCTAGGGATCCTAGTGCCTTTAGTCCATGCTAGACTTTGTGGGGTTAATAATGTGTTGGTCATTGCGCAGGTCATGCAAAGCCCTATTATGATTGCTTCGGCTCTAACTTGTGTGGAGTGTCTTGCGTATCATTACTCCTCCCATCCTTGTGCTCTTACAATCTTACCATCCGCTCTTCCGCAAATTTCCTTGAGCTTCAGGATGGGGAGAGATTAGGCTGGCCTAGTTCCAGGTGGACAACTCTAATCTTAACCCTTATATTCCTCCATAATGTATTTTTCTTGCCATTTCTAATAATCAACATTACCATTTGGCTTCCTATTACAAAAGAAGATGATTGAGATCAATGACACCTTTCCCTCCTTCAGTTCAGTGAAATTAGGGCAACAGACCTTAGCTATCGTTGAGAGTTCTATTTTTTCATTAGAACTATATAATTACATTAATTATTGAGAAAAATAGTGATCTTCCTCAGATCATCTTTAAAATTTTCCTGTAGGGAGTAATTCAATCCTTTCTTTTTTCCATAGGTAACAGACTCATGATTGAATTTTCCTCATCTGTCCATCAGCCACTTAACATTGTGACGTGGTCAAATGATCACATGGTCCATCAGACTGTCTGTCACATCCACTTTTTGTGGTGCCTGATGCTCCAGGTTCTAAGCTATCATGAATTTCACTAGTATAAATACACTCTCTCCTGTCACTCAAAATGCAGTTTTACCAACTGGAAATTCAGTTTCCACCTGTTAAGTGGCTTTCCCAACTAACTGTTCCCTCCTGTTCTGTTAATCTTTGTTATTTTGCTTGGGGTTTAGAGATTCAAGGAAAAACACGCCTGTATTCACACTGCTCTGTTGATGTGGGAATCTTTCTTAGGCCATTCTGTGTCACAATACAACCTCAGCTTCTCTAAATATAGGCATTTCCTTCTTTGGGTGCAGCAAAGTGCTGCCCAAGGAAGTTAACGGCTGGTGATCAAGCCTGGCTAGCTGGGCTAGTGGTCCTTATCTGCTCTCCCTTCTGATCTAATGTTTAGTGACTGAAAGCTTATTCTTCCCAGGCCCAGGTTGTCTGGCTACTCCCACCTCCTGCCATTACTCTTGCTCCCAATTATTCACCGAACACTGGATCTCCTTCTTCACCCACATACTGCACGCCTCACAATGCTAAAACTCACAGCATGGCCCATCTAACTCCCTGTCTCTTGGCCTTGACCTTTGCATCCATCACCTTTGATCTTCACCTGCCAGTTCTGGTGCTCTGGCCACTGCTATCGTTACCAGTTGTACTTCTCTTATGGACTCTCAAAGTTAAACCTCCTTCTGTAGCCCAACCACTTATAATTCTGAAATACATCATGTTTTCTATTTTATTCAGACTTCTAACTCTTTAGACCTATTGTTTCTCCCCCTCAGTCTTTCACTATTTTTTTTCTTTTTAGATTTGATACCACAGATCAGTCTGCACTTGTCACATTGATATTCGATATCTGTACTATTTTGAGAGTCTAATTTTTTACTCACTGACTGGCCTTCTTACTCTCCAATTCTTTTTTTTTAATTAATTTATTTTGTCCACTCATACAAACTAATAGGTATCCCAATCCCCTCCTTCCCTCCACCCCTCCCCGGACCCCCTGGCTCCCTCCCCTCTTTTCCGTTTCCTTTTCCCCCTCCCTCCCTTTCTCCCGTTGCCCCCTCCCCACCTCCCTTCTTACTCTCCAAGCATCCTTTCTTACTCTCCAATTCTTATTTAAACTATAAGTATCTTCACGAACTATATAAAGTCACGCTTTTACCTTCCTTTTGAAATTATTTTCTGCAAATTTCAATACCAACATCCTACTATGGTTTCATTTCCATGTGCTCTGTACTGATATGATCCGTCATTCATGGATCTTAAAGGCCTTTTGCTTTGTCTATATCTGTATCTTTAGACACCTGGGATCTTTTGCTTTTCAGAGAATAGATGTTCCTAGAAGATAGTGAACATAATGAACTTACTTAATAGACCATGCCCATTTCCCGGACACTCAGCAAATGTCAGATAAACATAGTAACTAAATGGATGGATGACTATCTTAACTGACGTCATCATGACGCAGGTTCCCCCAGAAACAGTTTATGCCCTAAGGGTGTCTACAGGCTACTGCTAATGAATATGAATCTATGACCATGTTGCCTTGTTTCCCAGAAGGGAAATTGCAAGTGTAATTAGGTTAGGGACTTAGAGATGAGAAGATCATTGTGTTTTCTGGCTGGGTCCCATGTAATTACCCAGTTTAGAAGAAGCAGACACGAATTTAGCAAAGCAAAACCATGTCATGTTGGTGGCCTGAAGACAGAGGGACAGAAACCAACGGATGCAAGTGACTTCTGGAAGGAGGAGGTGGTAGGGAAATGGGTTCTTTCACATCCTCTGGAAGCAATGCAACCCTCAGGGCCATGCAGGCATTTGGCATCCATAAGTTAGAATGACATGTTAGTACTGTTTAAGTTTTTGAAGTTGGAGTAATGCACATCAGTGACATGGCCCAATGAGTAAAGAAACCTGCAAACAACTTGGTGACTTGAGTTTGATCACTGAAACCCACGTGGTGGAAGAAGACACTTCTAAAATGTGTCCTCTGAGCTTCCCATTTGATGTTTCCTTCCCCTTTCAAACAAATAAATAAAATCATGTCAAAAAGTATAGGTACTGTTTACTGCATTAACAGGAAATCATATTCATTATCTTAGTGATCCTGTGTATGTCTGATGTAATAAAATTTCAAACATGAGACATACTCCAAAAATAATTCTGAGTCATTCAGAATAATGTAAATAAGAAAGTAAGTTTATTTTTAAAAAGTAACAAAGTATTGTGGACCATAAGGAAAAGAAGAAGAATCTAAGACAAAAGCAAGAATTAAAAAGTATTATGCAAACTACATGTTTTAAGGATAATGAATTTGTCAGAGTGCAGAGATATTTGTCTATATGTTTTTCTGTAGTCAATATAAGGAAATAGATATGCATGGTGGAAACAGATCTAAGATTCTGGGTTCGAGCTATACCGACTGATACACCATGTTTATGAGATTCATATATGCCTCCGACCTTGTGGCCAGAGAGAAGCTCCTCCAGAGGTCATCTGGTTGAATCATATGCTTGCTAAAGTAGGATGAATTTCTTCTAATACATTCAATTTAGTAAAAGCAAAGTGAATCATCTGTCAAACAAGAATGCTGTGGGATAAAGGAAAACATCAGTAGATACTGAAGTCTTTGCTAGAGCTTAATCATACTACGAATCATCAGGAACTCAAGGAAAGCTATGAACAGATATCCCCCGAAATGATCTCAGACACTCTCATTTAAATCCCACAATTCCTAACGTTTTCTTCCTAGTACTAAAGTATTATAGAGTATGCAGCAGGATTTGCTGGCAATTATACTTCAACAGTAGAGTGAGAATGGACCACTTCTGGACTTGCTCAGCATTTGTGAAAGTCTATAAATTTTTCTTAAAATACAATTTACCAGCTAAGCCCTTTTCATTGTATTGCAACATGGAGAAAGTAGCAAACCGATTTACGTTCAGTTAAAAAAGCTTCCTGATTGTAACGTGAAAGCAAAGCCTCCTTTACTGACGCTCTCCATTCACTCGCAGAGGCATGCAGCCTGCAATGAGATCACTCACGTTTTCTTTCTGCTCCTGACTTGTCATCCTAAACTTCCATGGCTAGCTCAGTTGATACCACCAGCAGCAAAACCGCAAACACCTTCAACTTAACATCTTCCAGCCTGAACTTTCACATGCTCCCCACAGTACACGTTACACTTTACACATTATATTTGTTTATGTGATATTTCATTTCCTGCTAAAGGAAACCCACTTTTCTCTGAGGCCTGCTCTCTCCCATCTGAGAAGCTATTAATCATGAAGAGGCTTCCTCTTTGCTGTCTTCTACCTTTGTTTCAGTTCTAATTTTTCTGGGTTCTCCTCAACATCTTCTCTTAACCAATTCAACCCAGGGTAGACAGGTCAGTCTCCTGAGAAGCATCCTGATCTTTTCAAAAATTCCTACTTATTCTCATTTCCTAATAAATAAGTATCGGCTTGCATTACAATGTTTAAGACTCTCACATAGTGGCCCCAAAAGTTTCATCTTCAGTTTTTCCTTCATGTGTCCTTGATTCCGACCACAATCCCCAAATTGTTTTTGTCTCTCCACCATGGCACATGATTTCTGCATACCTTATTGTTGATGAAATCAAAAGTGAAACATACTTGTTTACTTGAGAGACCTAAGCTGCTTATTTAGGTGGACCCTGGGTTGTCTTGTAGGAAATAAAAGTATCCCATCACAATGCGAAGTTTCCTCTTATTCAATTGACTGCTCAAATGTTTCAAAATGGCACTGTGCTGTAGTTTCAGTTTCATCTCTTTTAAGAATTAAGCTGGTCTTCACATTGGCAAGATTCCAGTATTCTTGCTGTAATGTTTATAGAAGTTTTTAATTTATTGTCTTAGTATATATGCATCTTGTCAGTTAAAGATTTACATTAAAATGAAATAAAATTGACATGGAAACAATACAAACTGCTTCTTCCAATGGTCATATTTTCATGTTTCATGGATCATAAACAAGCAAGTCTTCATGTAAACAACATGTACATAAATACATAGCCATATTTTACCTACAAACATAATCAGCTCTCATGGTTTTATGAATATTAAGGAGGATTTTTAGACTTTCCCCTCTTAATATATCTAATTACTTTGTAAATAACCTAATGAAACAAGAAGGGTAGGAAGGCTAAATAACATCTCCTACAATGTGGGGATAATATCCACATAACATTCAAATCCCTAAGCTTAAGAATTTGTGAATTGGCTTTCTGCCCAGACCCACCCGGACTAGAGTGGACTGCCTGCTCCTCAGGAGGTGACCTTCAGTACCAGTCGGGATGGAGCCAAAGGCGGTGCTGGAAAAGCAAAACTGAAATTAACAACAAACAGTAATTCAGAACACCAAAGACTCTACATTAATCAACTGGAACCAGACCAGCCAAATCTCTCCCCATCCTAGAGCTCAGGGAAATTTGAAGAAGAGGGGGTAGCAAGATTGTAAGAGCCTAAAGATGGGGAGGACTAATGTTATGCAAGATACTCCATACAAGTTAGGCTGCAGTAGTCATAATCGGACTTTGCATGACCTGCACAATGAATGACATGTCAATGACCCCCCAAAGTCTATCATGGATCACAGGCAGTGGGATCCTTAGAGGCAAGGGATTAACAGTCATAATAGCATTCCCATACTAAAGGGAAGCCCAAGAAAGAGCTCAGGACTATACCATTGAACCCTTACACCTCACTAAGGTTTGGTATTCACACAAAAGGATGTTCCAGGGAATGGGAGGGGGGAAGGGAGAGGCACTCTGAGAAGGGGAGGAAGGTGAAAGGAAGGGGAAAAGGGGGGAAGAGTGCAAGGGGGGACTGGGGAGGGGAGGAGGGAGGGAAAGGACTGGGGTACCTCTTGAGCTTGTATGATTGGGGAAAATAAAATAAAATAAAATAAATAATAAAATAAAATGAAAAGAATTTGTGAATTGACAGGAAAAATGGACTTAGAAGATGTGAATAAATTAAGATGTGAATAAAATAAGACTGGGACATTACCCTGGATTGTCTAAGGCAGCACACTGCACTTGCAAGAGCAATTGGGACACAGGAAGGTCAAGGAGAAGGGTATGTGAAGAAGCAGCTAGGGGTCATGAACTCAGGAAGGCAGAAATTCCCACAAGCTGGAAAAGCAGTGTGCCCCATACAGGGGGGAAGCCCCAGAAGGAGGGGCAACCTGCGAACGCCCTGGCTGTATCCTTTAACACTGATTTTTGGGGCTGTGACCTGGAGAATTGTAAAACAATGAATTTGTGCTATTTTAAGCCTTAAGTTTGTAGTAATTTATCTCATTAGTGGGGAACTAATACTATGGATAATCTTAATTCTTTTTGCTAATCAGCGGCTTTCCAGCTTTTGCTGTTCCGTTTTCTGGTACAACACAAATTATCAAGGTCGATTTATTTTCACAAGTCATTTCAGTGATGCCACCCACATTCAAACTCCTGTCATCTTCCTGACTTGTTCTGGCATGGTGTCTAGGTATGCTGGAGTTTTTCTCCTTCCTTAAATGACCTGACAAATTTTTTAATTGCTTTTGTTTTTTTCCGTTCTAGGATCTTAACAGAAAGTAAGATGGTCCATGAATGCGTAGCTAAATTATTGACAGAAACGGCTATTTGACTTTCTTTGATTGGGAAGCTTCTAAATACTTGTTCAAAAATTGAATAATTCCTTCCCTTTCTTTGACTAATTAGTACTACACTCTCCTTATGACTATTTAAACAAAAAAGACTAACTTTCCTGTTTAATTCATTTAATAAGGTGATGACCATGGACCATTTCAAAGATTCAAGTAGAGCAATTTTAGATTCTTGCAGTAACATACAAAATTTTGAATGATACAAAAATCTGCTTATAAGCAAAAACTCTAAAAGAATGAGGCCAGAATCCATTTCTGTACCCAGAATCAAACATTCCATTTTCTGAAGGATGTATTTGCTGTCCCCTGACTTTGAAGAAAACATTGTCTCTGCTTAATTCACTGTGCAAAGAAAAGCCTGCAAAAGTTTGCTGACTGATTCAAATTTGGATTCTCTGGTTCTGGTTCTAGTTTTTCAAACATACTTGAGAGCAGCATCAAATTTTCATGCAGTTTAAAATAAATCTCATAGACTGAGACAGGGCAAAAAATATTTGCTAGCACTGAAAGATCTTGCTTGTTTGTAGAAGCTTAACATTATAATACTTTCTCTTAAGGTATACATGGAAGTTTTATTAAAATGCAAAAAGAAAAACACACTGTTTTATTGAGAGATGACCTCTTCAGATACTTTTTTCATAATTACATTCATGAAGTCAGCACCCAATCCTGTCAGTTGGTCAAATAAAACACTTATGCTCTGGCAAGTGCTCAGGCCAGGCCATCAAAGTCAATCCAGTTGAAGCTTAGTGGGCCTCCCATGCAAAAAAACATTAAAGAAGGGGAGAAACTGGTAGGTAAGAAGAGTGGTAGTGAGAAGAGGATGGGGGTGGAATTGGTGATTAAGGTGTGGAAATGTCATAAATCCAGTGCATTTATGTATGAAACTCTAAAAGAATGAAAATTAAAAACACTAACCAGTGGTCTTACTGATACCATCTGTTCTCTTCAAAATACAAATTATAACCATATTGAATATTAATACAAATTATAGCATAACACTTTCAGCTGTTTGCAGAATATTCCAAGTTCATATCTATCCAATGCAATGCACATAACTTCCACTAGTATGCATTAAAATGCAGTTTTCAATATTTTCTTTGACTTTTCTGCCTTTCAGAAAAACGTTTAATGAATTAGCATCATAGATGGGTTGATTGCCTAATATTTAAGATTCAAAATGGACACAAACAATGTTTGTATATGATTTCTCTAGAATCTTGCTTGAAAACTTCCTTCTCCTGGCTACTCCCTCAACATGCATGAAACATATGCTCACACACACATACAAACAGTGAAAGAGAGAAATACACGCACAAAAATATAGGTTTGTATACACAGATATACATACACATTCACATATGAACATACACACATGCACACATTATCTTAGTTACTGCCTCCAAGGAAAACATTGAGATCTGTTTTTAAAAAAAATCTGTTTTAAAGATAAGTTCATGCCAAGTAGTCCAGATTATTAGAGCAGGTATGTGCAGGCATGGTGTCATGTTTTCTATCTCTAATTCCAGCACATGAAGGCTGTGGTAGCAGGAGTTTACTTCAAGGTCAGTTTGGATTAGAAAACGAGACTCTGGGGGCTGGAGAAGTAGCTCAGGGGTTAAGCCTCTGCCTTGCAGGCAGAAGGTCCTGAGTTCAGATCCTAGACCCCATGTCTAGATGCCGGGGGAAGCGGGGCAGCCTGCGTTTCCGGTCCTGTTAGGGCGGAGCCTGTGAATCCTGGGGCAGAGTAAACAAGGAGGAGGTGGAGGCGTCCATGGTGGTTCCCTAATTTGTTTGTGGTTCTACACACACACACACACACACACACACACACACACACACACACATGTGCGCACACACACACACAATTGAATAAATGATTAAAAAATTAGAAAATATAAAAAAAAAGAAAATGAGACTCTGTCACCAAAAACAAAATCTAAAAATAGATGTCATGGGACCTGCCTTCATTTGCTTCACTAAAAGCAGAAATGAATTTTGTGAATGCAGTGATCACCACAGCAACGGGCACCTCTTTTACTTTTTACTTTTACTTCTCTAGCACCTCTTCCAAATCTAAGGACGACTCGTGCACAGTCACTGAAGACTCCCAATGGGCATCATCCAGCTGAAAAAATGACAATTGTGTTCTATAGGAAGTGTCTTGACTCAAGTTTGTACTTGAAAACTTGCTTTTGTTTGGAGCATTTGGCCAGGCCTGGAGACTAGAGTAGAGATGACTTCTTTATTAGTGGTAACTGTTTGATAAAATGTTGATGTAAATTCTTACCCCTATCTTATCCCTTTTATCAAAATCAATTCCAATTGGTTGGACTATGGGCAAACAAATGTGTGTGTGTGTGTGTGTGTGTGTGTGTGTGTGTGTGTGTGCAGGTCTAAAACTTGCTGTCTAAAACTTCTCTGAGAAATAGGGTCAATGTTAGTGAATATTGCCATCAATATGAGTTTCCCAACATTCATATGCTTAGGTACTAATCCACCGCAATTCAGAAGATGACCTTATTTGCAAATGGAGGGCACTTACAACAGTAATTAGTGAAATTAGAATGATGTCATATGAAAGCAGGATGGGCCCTAGTCCAATAAGAGCTGTGTCCTTATGAGAAGGTGAAATTTGCCTCTGGCATGTACACAAGGAGCAAGCTGAGGATTACCGTGATATTGCTACAAGTCCAGAAAGTATCAGACACTAGAAGAGAAACAGGGAAATGATCCTTCTCTACAGGCCTACAGAGGACTCTAAACCTTGAAGATACCATAATTTCTTAATTTCTGACCTCCAGAATTCCGAGTTGGTAAGTCCCTATTCTTTAAGCCCCACAGTTGCACTTCATTACAGTTCCCTACTGACCTAATGCAGAGTGGGGAAGGTCATGCTACAAAACGTAAAGTCTACAGTCAGTAAGTGGGGTTGGATGAGGAAAAGATAGTACCATTACTATTAGCTGTCTCTCATCTCCAGTTTGAATTCTCTGCCCCTTCCAGTCCAATCTCACACGTGCTGGAGTGCTCAGAACGGCTATGGGCCTTCAGCATGTACAAGAAAGTTGCCTGAGTGCTGTGGAATTTGCTTGCTTCCTAATAGAACATGAAAGAAGAGGCTCACAGAACCCATCAGAAGGGCACCCATGTCTTCTGAGCTTGTGCTACACAAGGACTTGTGCTCTGAAATGAGCTTGCAGGCAGATGGGAAGAGCACAGCAGTATCAGGAAAGGCCTGCCCTTCCAGAGTGCAGCGGAATGAGGGGCATAAGAAATGCTCCCGGCCAGATGGGACCTGCTAAAAGAGCAAAGCTTGCGCTTCAGAGAAAAAAAAAACAAAAAACAGTCCTGGAGATCCTTGGAGTGGAAAGATGTCAGCCAGAGTCACTGATAGGAACTTTAAAGCTGGGTAGCAGTCAGCACTCAGAAGACAGACTCATCGTGAAAGCGATTACAAACACCCTACCACTTACACCCAAAGATTTGTGTGATAGTGAGTGGTGGTGTTAAAGATGTGGTCTTGAGTTTCTTTCAGTGAAATTCACTTGCTTAAAAATAAAATAAAATTAAGAAAGTGCAAGTGGCTTCAGTTGGGAGATTCTGATGCTCATTGGGAAGCACATTTCCTTCTCATTTCAGAAAAACACTGTGACTCCTGCTTGCTCTGCTTGAATGCCTGCCACGTGTGGGAATGAAGCCTTGGCAAGGTTTTCTGCTGAGAAGAAAATCTGAAGAGCAGATGGAGAAAGAAACAGAACATTTCAATTACAATACACAGAGAGTTTTATATCTTACGCTTGAAGCTTAGCAGTGTCTAGCTGATGGGACTCTAGCTGATGAGGGTGTTAAGGAAACACAGAGCCAAGAATGTACAGCCAGAAATGAAGACAATTGATGGGTTTGGAGAAAATTAAAGACTTCTGTTTTTAAGGTATAGTTCCAGAGCAGGCATGAAGGAATGTTTATGGAAAAATCTCTAAGAAAAACAGATACTGAGCCTGGGACGGTTTGTTTTTGAGGGAACTTACTTGGGCTAAGTATGAAAAGGTGGCTTTGAGAGGCATGCACAAGTGGTGACAGTTTCAAAAACCTCGATATGGTACAGTGGTGTTGGGGTCACTCCCAGGTCTGAGGACCTGTACCCGTGGCTTCCCCTGAGCTGTGAGAAAATGAGATTTTTCTTTATTTTCATTGTTATTTTGAGTTTTCATGTGTCCTAGCCCTACATTTTTCGGGAATGAGCTCTATGTATGTGAGACACACGGCATTCTTTAATGCTAAGAATCTTAACATAACATGAAAGTGAATCTTTCAGCAACTGGAATGCAGATTAATGTGGGAATGTTGCGCTATTTTACTGACCACACAGTGACTGCCACTCATACATTCCTTGCATAGGTTGAACAGAAAAACATGATTTTGTTCTGATAAGATACTCTGTGTCTTCCTTTTCTAACAAGTATTCTTCAACTTGTCTATGCTATCATTGACCTGGTGTCTAACATATGAAAAGTACCTGAATAAATGCTTTATAGCAGCTACATAATCATTTCTGTATCTGGATATATGCCTTTGACATGTTCCCTGGGTATGCCTGTGTCCCAGTCCTGGAAAATATATCTACATTATACAACAATTCATGATAATCCTCCCTGCTGCCCTATCAGTGAAGGCCTCCAAATTACAAGAAAATCATTAAGTTGGCAACTCCTCCCACCAAACAATTGCATGAAGATAAAAAAGTCTGATCAAAATTGAAATTTTTGATCGTCTTTCATTTGGAAACATAATTTAAGAGAGCCAAATCTCATGCCACACACTAACACTCTAACTGTATGAGTGACTGATATTTTGAGAGGCAATGCACAGTAGGGGAAATAAAGAATCTGCTCTAAAATTGCACATCTTTGGCTCAGATCTTATGAAATGTATGGATGTGTTTTAGTTTCTATAAACTGAGAATAGCCAGGCCAACTGTCAGAGCTGGACGTAGATGTGAACGTGGGAAGCGATAGATACATACTAGTTGCCATTTCTACTTTCCTGCTATGATCTGGATTGACTTGGAGTCTGATCTATGGTGAAAGAACTCACCATACATCAGGCTGGATTCTCCTGGAACTGAAAGTATAATTAATCAGAAGCTCCATGAAATTACATCTCAACCCCTTCAGTTTAATGATATTTCAGAATCATATACTGTTGGCATTATATATCCATATCTATATATATATATAGTTAGGGTGTTAATATGGAGAAACATGAAAGACCTAAATGAAGGTAAGAAATGTGTGCAAAGAGAATAAATTGTATCACATGTTTTAGAGGTACCGTTTTTAAAATAGCTTCAACTCCAAGTTATGTAAATCTTTGCTTAATGCTTCAACACAAGGAAAGTGAGCTGAAAAATCTGCAACTTGCTCTCAGAATCCTAACTAAAAACAGCAGGAAAGATACGAACTCAAGATAGAAGGACTGCAGGTCGAAGCTTCCCTCTGCCTCCTATGACCCTGGGACCTCCTATGACCTTGACAAGATAGTCAAGACGATAAGATTGTTTTGGGAATTATTTCTGATAAGGAAGTACTTAGAGCTGTGTCTGGTAATGACAAATTTCAGAATTTTGACAATTACTGTTATTATTTGGGAAAAGAACACACCACGAACAAACAGCACATTTGAGAACATGAGAAAGTACAGAATTCACATTGAAGGAGATGGTATAGGAAGGAATCCAGCGAGTGCTCTGCGAGTCATCCAGGCACTGCCAGCCTTTGTTAGTAATGAATTGAGTCCAGAACTTCTAACCTTGACCTTGAGGCTGGTCAGATTCTGTGATGTGGTTAATGAAATCAAGGTTTCCAGTTGTCACAAGAAGCAGACATAGGGCCACTGCTTGATTTACTCATAGTTATACCTCAGGCAGACAGTTCAAATGAGTAAGAACTGAAATTTTATATAATCCAGATTTTGAGGTGATAAATACATGATTTGTCTCTGATAACATCTTCCCCATTTTCACGGCATGTTTTCACGTGCACCTCAACATATCCTTACGTTGGTAATGACTTTTTTGAAAAACGTGGCAGATTCTTATGTGAGCTTTGGCAACTTGAAGTTTTATCACTAGTGTTATTTAGCACATTTTTCTTCAGTTATAACTGAACCAAGGTTTAAAAAAATGTTTTCAACCCACCATTTGGAAAATGTCTGTTTTTTTAAGATGCATATGTAAGCTTAGAATAGAGGAATTTATCCCCACTGGCTTTTCAAGAGGGTTTGTGGGCAGAGGGAATGAGAATAATCTGATTTATCTTTATTAGTGTACATTCATTGTACATAATGAAGAGTTTCAGAAGGACATTCACCACCCATTACCCACATGCCCACCCTCAAAGTAGTCCCTTTTCTTTTCCCAAATGATCCCTTCTACTTGTATATAATATGCACATAATATATATGAATTTATATCTATTTATTTATATATATAATTATACATAAGCACATGTGTAATTCTAGGGTCCATATATGAGAGAAAGCATGCAATATTTGTCTTTCTGAATCTGGTCTACTTTGTTAGTATGATATTCTCTAATTCCATTCCTATCAGCATTACATAAGAGTTCTCTTTATTCACATCCTCCCTAGCTTTTGTTATTGTTCGTTTTCTTAATAGCCATTCTCACTGGAGTGATATGGAATCTCAATGTAGTTTTGATTTTCATTTTCCTGTTGGCTAAACATGTTGGACATTTTTCACATATTTATTAGCCATTTGTATATTTCATATTTTGAGCTGTCGATTTTCCATTTCATTTCTTCATTTATTGATTGGCAATTGATTTTGTGACATTATTTCATTGGTATTTATTTTTACAGATTCTTTTTTTTTTCCCCTCTCCCCCCCCCTATTTTTACAGATTCTTGATGTTATTTCTCTGTCCCATGTGTATCTGGCAAAGAATGTTCCCAGCTCTGTAGGCCATATCTTCACTGCATTGCTTCCTTTCTTAATTTTCTTAATTTTATACAATCCTGTTTATCCCCATTATTTACTAAACTGTTAGAGTCTTTTTCAGGTGGTTCTAGCCCATGACTAAGCATATTCATTATGTATTCTTTTTTAATATTTCATTTATGTATACAGAAGAGAGAGAGAGACAGAAAAAATAGAAGAGACAGAGAGGAAGGGAGGATGTGTACGTATATGTTATGCCTAGATACACAGAAGGATGTTAGAAAGCAATTTTCAGAAGTCATTTCTTCCACCATGTGGACTTTGAGATACTAAACTCAGGTCACCCTGTTTGTGAGCAGTCATCTTAGTCACTGACTATCTTGCTTGCCTTTTCTATATCTTGCATATTATTTCAGCAGCATACAAGTTGCTTTAAAAGAGTCAGTGAGTCACTGGCAAGATGGTTCAGTACTGTTACCATTCCTAACAACTTCCATGTGATCCCAAAGTCCACATGGTAAAATGAAAGAAATGATCCCCAAAAGTTGTCTTGTAGTCTCCATGTGGACACACACACACACACACACACACACACACACACACACACACACTGAGAGAGAGAGAGAGAGAGAGAGAGACAGAGAGAGAGAGACAGAGAGACAGAGAGAGGGAGAGAGAGAATTTGATCTCCCTTAAAATTCCGATGTTGAAGCCCTAGTTCTCCACTAATACATCAAAGAATACAAGAAAGAGAGAAGAGAGAGAAATTAAATTTTTAAAAATCTAAAAAAAAAAAAAAAAAAAAAGATTCAGCGACTCCCTAGTGTCAGTTAAACAAGTTCTGAGAATCAGGAAGCGCTAACAGGAAACAAGTTTCATGTGCTAACAGGAAACAATTAATACAGCTAGATGTGTCTTTGACAAATCTTCAGAATAAAAGAAGACAAAGGCAAAGAAAGATTAAACTATCCAAAATTTTCAAATCAACCCATGGATAAAGGACAGGCAGAACAATGGGAAAGTCCATCTTCGATGAGAACTGGACAAGGAACTTTTGACTAACTTGAGCCCCATCTTGCCCAAATGAAGAGAATCGGGATCATGAGAGATCAGGAGCTTAAGCACACAGGAATCATTCCTTTCATTCTTTTCTAATAGTTCATACTGTTAGATTCATTTTACAGATCTCAAAGCATCCAAGCACAGACAGAATAAACTACTTGCTAAGAGAAATTCAACAATTGCTTGTTTAAATTAAAAACAGTGGCAAGTAGCTCCAGTTGCACTAATTCCTGAGCCAGTGACCAGACTCCGGAGTCTGCAGGAAGTCAGGAGTTCACACTGAGCTGGGATTCCTATCATCACTACCAGTTGTGTCTTAGGGGCTATGGGAAGTTGTTGAGAAGTATGCTGGGTCTGAGGCGTGGCTCTCCTCTGTGGTATAGTGCACTTAGTTGTGGACTGGCATGACTGGACAGCAGGCTCTCTGGACATGGGGTTTCCATCTCAACAGGAATTTCTATTTTTATGTCAAGTGGAAATGATACCATATGTGATCACATTTGAGAGGAGGGTTTTATTTCAACAATAACAAAGGACACATTTGTGGTCCCTCAGTTGCTTAGCCTACAGGTATAAAATTATACATATGGAAAGAAAACTGTCAGGCCCTGAATTTGATCTCCCTCAAAATTCTGATGTTGAATCTCTAGCTCTCCACTAATACATATAAAGAATACAGAAGACATAGGAGGGGTCGATGAGAGAGCTCAATAGAGCTTTGGGGATGTAATTAGGTCATGAGGCTAAAACCCTCTCCTCTATTACTCTCCTACTATTCCTGACACAGCAAGAAGATGGACATCTGTAAGCTGGCAAGACAGCCAGCCTTAAGGAGTTGCATAACTTGGTGCCTGGTCAAATCTTCAGATTGTAATAAATGAATGACTAATCCTTAACCCACCCAATCTGTACCTAAGCTGAGTGACACAGAATGATTCGTGGGAGAGTAAAGTGAAGTCAGAAATTATGAACCCCTAATTCCAATAATGGTTCAGTTACTACCGGGAGTAAATTTCATTTCTTGTTATCATTTGTAAACTAGTATATTAAACTTGATACTCAGAGGTCCTTAATATTTGATATTTCTGTGGCCTAATCTTGATCATGCTTCATAACTATGTACTTCATGTCCTCTCAGAAGATTTAACTTTTTACATTTTTGTGCTCTTCTCCCAACAGGGGACCTGTTATGGAACTCATTAAAGCCATTAGTTGAGCTTTAATAATGATTCTTGTGGAACACTCAATGCCCAAGAAATTTATTTTGAGGACAGCTAACTAGAATTCCAGACAGATATTAAAATCTAATTTAAAACTAGACTCTTAGTTTGTCTCCTAGGATCATAACCTTCCACCCCCACATGCAAACTGCAAATAAATTCTAGACAGCATGAACCATTTTTTCAAAGACTAATTTCTCTCTTTATTTATCTCTACTCTCCGGTCGATTTGCTGCACTTAATGTTCTAATCACTTTTCTCAAAAGAAGAAACGCGGCTTAGCACTGACAGACCTTTAAGATAGGCAATTGAAATAAAAAATGGGTGAAAAATTTTATACCAGTGGAATGTAGAATTAATTTCATCAGATTCAAGCATTTGCTTTGCTCAATATCAATGCAATCTGCAATGGGGACCTAATCTAGTCTATCTCTGTCCATAATGTATATATACTTTACAAGACTCAAAACAGTTTCTCTCATCAGAAGTTTGGCATGGTTATAATCTCAATGGGAAGTAGAGATTGATGACAAGAAACATATCCATAGAATATTATCACTCTAAAGTACCATCTAAAACACTCTCTTAGAAAGAAAAACAGGTTAAGATGAAAGGAATTTAAATCTATTCAAGAAAATTCGCCTTAATGTATACAGACACATTTTCAAATGACATTGATTCTTTATAGAAGCTTTTGGTAAGATGAAACAATGCATTCAATAGGACTACTCTCAGGAATAAATGGCAGAATGATATCCAAATCTTAGAACACAGGCGGGCATAGAGTAAACTCTGGCGTGCAAAAAACAAATGATACCCATTTTATTTGCTAAGAATTTTGTTTAGCTCTATAAAACAGGCCCAGAAGAACAGCTGTTTAACCAAACAGGAGTATTTATTTTAGAGAATGAAACTAGGGCTGGTATGAAAGTTCCATGATGCCAGACGTACCCAGTTCCTTCCACCTTCCCATCGGCTGTTGTTCTAACGCTTCAAAGAAGACATCCTCACAGCCTCAGGGAAGAAGAAAGAAACAACTAAGGGAACTCTGAAGCCACATCTACCCTTCCATTTCTTTAAGTCAGGGGAACAGTATGACATCCAGAGCCAACAGAGTAGCCTTCCGGTTGAGTTCCACTTGATAGAACTTTTCATGTAAACCCACATAACTGCAAAAGAAGCTGAAATTTCAAATTATGTACCAAGACACACAACTTATGTCAACAAAATCTGTCCCTGTTATTAATTCCTTTGACTGTCTAGTTCTCTTCTGCCCCAATTATTATAATCCTATGGTTCTGTTGATTGGTGGCGGGGGCAAACAGCGGGAAGTGTCTGCCCAATTATTATTGCAATGCATTACACATCATGGGATCTATCTAAAGGCATCAGATAATTTTGTTTTCCTCTACTTATGACAATTGGTTGTCTCTCCAGGATAAACTTCTCAGAGGCTCAGATGCAATAAAAGAAGTCTCTGGTTCTGGTTCCACAATCCACGAACGTCACTGCTCCCTGTTGTTTCATGTTTGCCTTCAAGTCTGCAGCATCGTTTTCCATGAATCATCCCTATTATCCTCCAAGTCACCTCACACGTAATTAGCTTGACTTCTCTGTCTTCAGAAAGAAGTAGTCACAGTTTCCTCCTGCAGAGGACACCGGTCTTCTTGTTCCTACCTATGGTCAAACCTCTGGCTGATTACTAGTTCTGATTATATGGCCAACTGATTGGCCTGGTAAGCCAATCAGGAATCACCTGATATATTAAAAAAGAACTTCCCAGGCCTGCTATGGTTTTCCAGTTTCATGATACCTGGGAGCAGTGCCCAGAATACTGCATTTTAACCAGTGTTCTGTGAAATTCTTATTCATGCTCCACTATAAGACTGTCCTTGTTTCCCAGCCATCTTCTATGTCTGTAACTTAAACACAACCAGACTGGAGACGCTCACGCTCTGTGCTACCCCTCATATAGCAACACTTGCTCTCCGTCAACAATCACTTGCCAGCAGAAAATGTTTTGGCCACTTTTTCTTTAGTCGCCTTTGCACAAAATCTAGATGAACTGGGACAAATGAACATAACACAATGCTGAAATGAAGTCAGGTGGATGATGGATGCCATTTTCTGGGTGACGGTGAATTTCATCCTATCTAATCCCTAACCCAATAGCTGTCTTACTATTTCCCCCTCTCAACCAGAAGCATTGCATTAAAATATTAAATAGTTCATTGTCTCTTCATGAAAATCCACTGTATGAAACACAGAAAA
Source organism: Typhlomys cinereus (assembly GCA_023101885.1). NCBI lineage: Eukaryota > Metazoa > Chordata > Mammalia > Rodentia > Platacanthomyidae > Typhlomys > Typhlomys cinereus. Next base: position 764,354 of record JALPQD010000003.1, on the reverse strand, counting down.
GTCTGGCTCTAAGCAAGCCACGAAATGGATTCTCTGTGGCCTTAATAATTTACTGAAGGGTGCTGGCCTAGGTGGTCTTAGTAGACATGTATATTTGTCCCTAACTCCTTCACTTAAGGGGTTCTAAAAATGTAACATCAGGATTTAATGGAGCTTCCCCCCCCCCCAAAAGAGCCCAAGTAACAACATTGTAAATACTTTGCAACACAACAAAAGGCAACTGCAGGGAAGGGAGTGGTGTGGAAGGGCGGGGAGAGAGGGTCGACAGAGCAAACTGTGCTGAGAGAATGCCATAAAAAACCTATTCCCTTGTTGACTAACACAACTCTCTAACTAAATAAATGAATAAATAAGTAAGTTCCTTAAAGATTTTTCAAATGCTCCTAACAAGTGAAATAGAACTAACTGCCCGTTTTGAGTATATTTTAAAATGCAGCAGCGGAAAGCCTTCAGCATGCAAGATATTTTACAATGATACCATGAAGACCATGAAATTGCACCATGCTGGCACACCTGAATGCTGACACTGAAGAAGTTGGATGCTACGAGGCAACTGCGTCCGCCTCTTGCTGACTCTCCCTGCTGCCTTTCCAGAGCCACAGTTGCTTCCCACCCCCAAGTCTGCTGATGACCCTTGCAAACCCACAGTCAGCTTTCTCCGTGTCTATAGCTCTTCACATCAACTGTGCTGTGCAAACAGAAACATATAATGTATTGATTTGGGGGAAGAACTTTTTCACTCAACAGAATTCTCTGCTGATTTCTCTAGGTTACTGTGTATATCAGCACTGCCTTTACCTTCACAGCTGGGCTGCATTCTATATTATAAATGTATCACATTTGTTTAGCCATTCTGCTATCCAGAAAATTCTAAGTTTTTCCTGATTGAAGCTAAGAATAATGCTGTTAGGGATGCTTGCCTGCAAATGTTAGTGCAAACATGTATTTTCATTTTTATGGTACACATGTTGAGTAATACAAATGCTGTACTACAATGCATTTGTAGAAGAAGTTCATGATTTCTTAAGAATTTCAGAAACAATGAGTCTATGAAATTTCCTTATTCCTCAATATAAGATATAAAATAAGATGTTTTTGTTTATTCATCACTTAACTCTGAAATACACTAATAGAAAGTCTATAAAATTTGACTCCATGAAAACGTAAAATATATTTGCTTCAATTTAAAGTAAGGTACTGGGGCTGGAGAGGTGGCTCAGGGATTACGCCTCTGCCTTGCAGGCGGAAGGTCCTGAGTTCGGATCCCAGATCCCACATATAGACGCCAGGCGGCGGAAGCGGAAGCGGGGGGCGGCCTGCGCTTCTGGCCCTGGTAGGGCGGAGCCTGTGAATCCCGGGGCAGAAGGGGGTGGAGACGTCCATGGTGGTTCCCGAATTCGTCCGTGGTTCTACACACACACACACACACACACACACACACACACGCGCGCGCGCGCGCGTGAGCACATACATATGCACACACGCACAATTGAATAAAGAATAATAAAAAATTAAAAAAATAAAATAAGGTACCAAAACTTTTCCCACAATGATACTCCATTTTACATTCCCATCCATTACAATAAAGGAATTTAAATTTTTCTTTTTAAATTTTTCCCATCCATTACAATTGTGGCATTTTTGTGTGCACGCGTGTGTTTGTTATGTGTCTGTATGTGAACCCACGAATCGCGAACCTTGGACGCCTCCACCTCCTTTGATCCGATTCAAGCATCCGCGGCCATCCCTTTCCCCCTTCTGTTTCCTCAACCCTCCCTCTCTCCCCTTTCCCTCCTTCTCTCCCCTTCCCTCCCTTCCCTCTCCTCTCTCTTGGGGTTTCTCATCTGCTTCCTCCCACCCTCCTGTCCATCAGCTTACATGGGCCTCAGAACTCCCTCAGAATTGTCTGCTCTAGTGGGTGTTCAGGCCTCTCTGGAAGACCTGGGGTCCCTCCTCCGGCTTCCCACTTATATGGGTACTCCTCTATACCTGTCTAACCCCTTGCTTCTAAGGATCCTATTGCTTGACATTCTCTCCCCTGAGATCCTTGCTAGTCTATGGGGGCATGTTGACATGTCAGCCATTGTGCAGGTTAGGTCAGGTCGAATCTCATTGCAGTGAGTTCCTGGCAGCCCAGTCATGAAAGGAGTATCTATCCAGCAGTGAATCTTCCCATCTTTAAGCTCTTACAGTCTTACCACCCCATCTTCTGCAAGGTTCCCTGAGCTTTAGGATGGGGAGAGATTTAAAAACAATAATAGTAAGGGACTTCAATACCCCTCTCTCAAAGTTTTTGGTCAAAAGGCCAAAAACTGAACAGAAACACACTAGAGCCATATCAAACCATTACCCAAATGGACCTGAGTAATCTCTACATATAGCATTCTCCAAAATAGATCACATATCGGGCCAAAAAAATGAGTCTGCACATACTGTGCCTTATCAGACTACCATAGAATAAAGCTAGATATCCACAGCAAGCCAAATGCCAGAAAATACACTAAATCTTGGAAATTAAATACCATGGTACTGAACGAGGAATAGTTCAGTAAAAAGTTAGAAAGGAAATTTAAAATTTCCTAGAAGTGAATGAAAATGAAAATACAACATCTCTGGGACATGATGAAAACTGTTCTAAAAGGTAAATTTATAGCTCTCAATGCCTATGTCAAAAATGGAAACATGCCAAGTAAATAACTTAACAATCCAACTTAAAGCTTTAGAGACACAAGAGTAATCCAATTACAAAAGCAATAGATGAGCACAGATTAGTAAAATCAGGGGAGAAATATCTGAAATTGAGATAAGGAAAATGATACAAAGAATCAACTAAAAAGCTGGTTCTTTGAAAAAAAATCAATAACACTGATAAACCTTTAGCCAAATTAACCAAAACCAAAAGAGAGAAAACCCAAATTAATAAAATTAGAAATGAAAATGGAGTTATTACAGCTGATACCAAGGAAATTCAGAGAATTATTATGGTCATATTTCAAAAACATACTTGACAAAATTTGATAATCAAAAGAAATGGATGAATTTCTAAGTATGTACAACTTACCTGAATTGATTCAGGATGAATTGAATTATTTAAATAGGCCTATAACAAATGAAGAAATGAAAGAAGTAATTACGAATCTTCCCACCAGAAAAAGTCCAGGACCAGATGGATTCAGTGCAGAATTCTACCAGATACCACTACTCCTTATACTGTTCCATAAAATAGCAAAAATTCTTTCTACCAAGTTAATATTATACTGATTCCAAAACCCAATAAAGATACAATCAAAAAAGAAAACTATAGGCCAATCTTATTGATAAACACAGGTGCAAAGATTCCCAACAAAATCTTAGCAAATAAGATTCAAAAACATATCAAAAAGATCATTCACTACGGTCAAGCAGAATTTATGCCAAGCACACAAGATTGGTTCAACTTACAAAAATTAATAAATGTATTCATCATATAAACGAATCCAAAGTTCAAAAACACATACTCTTGATAAATATGGGTATTTCACAGAAGAAATACAAAGTGATATAGAATTAATAGAAATAAATGACTTGAAAATGAATTTGTAGAGAGGAGGTATGCACATTACCGTGTTATTATTACCAGAGTCTGCATTTTCGCCATGTTTCTCTGCGTACCTCTCTAGTTCAGGGCTGGTGGTGCTCATCTGGTCTCCCTGAGCTCCTCCACGCATTCTCCTGCACGGTGGCTGTGCTTCACCACCAGCAATGGAATTAGAGAGAAGTGAGACTTTACACCTCATCCACGATGAGGAAGAGTAAGTGTGCCTTCTCTGTGATACCTCACTCTCTGGTTAAAAATCAGGAGAGCAGGCACATGTGTGCATTGCAAACTCTTTCTCTCTCAAAATAATATTAGCAATTGAATTTTTAGCATGAAAACATGTCGTTTCATTTTCTTTCAGATCAACTACAGAAAAAAGCATGTTCTATTATGCCAAGTGCATGTGAGACCCTATCACCCTCCTCCTTGAAGACCTTTGCAACTTCTCTTGTCACACGGAATAAAAGCTGAACTCTTACGTGTACAGCTTCAAGTGGTCTGGACCCTGCTCTGAGTCCTCTCCCACCTTCCTCTGCACTGGCAGCAGTCACGTGCCTCTTTCACTGGCCACTCGGCTGAGCAGCAGAGCATAGGCTAGAGATGGTTAGGGTATCCACAGCTATTTTATATTTGCTCTTTAGTAATCACGTTCTTCCCTCTTCCTCCTTCCTCCTTCCCCTCTCCTTTCTTCCCTTCTTTCTTACTCTCTTTTTCCTTTTTTCCTTTCTTGTTCAGGTCTGGAAATTTTTTAAAAATATTTTTTATTTCATTTTTGTTCAATTGTGCATGTGTGCGCGTGTGTATGTATGTGTAGAACTGCGGACGAATTTGGGAACCACCATGGACCGCCTCCTCCTCCTTGTTTACTCTGCCCCAGGATTCACAGGCTCCGCCCTACCAGGACCAGGAACTCAGGCCGCCCCCACTTCCGCCTCGTGTCTATACGTGGGGTCTAGGATCTCGAACTCAGGACCTTCCACCTTCAAGGCGGAAGCTTAACCTCTGAGCCACCTCTCCAGTCCCCTCAGGTCTGGAAATTAAACAGGGTCTAACACATGCTAGCCAAATGCTCTGTCCTTGAGTTCTTTCCTAGCCCTTAACTCATTTCCTGGTTTACACGAGGCTCATCTTCAGTTTTACAGGAATAAAACCCGATTGTTGCATTCCCAGCAATTTCATGTCTATGTCCTAATTATTATACACTTGAGTTTTAGAGGATTTTATTTCATCTTATAATATATATACTTAGACAGAATGAGAAGAAAAAGACCTAAAACGTCACCTTGATTTCTTTGTCCCTTTACTTTGTCTTGTTTTGTAATAGTTATCATAAAAGAAAGTAGAGAGAGCAGAAAGAACAGTTTGCATATACAAAAAGTTAACACTATTTAAAGTTGCATGTGTGTACTTAAGAATCTTATTATTTATTATGTTCTTACCTGTAAAAAATAAGCTCTTTAAGGCATTATAAAGTCATATCATTGCCACTTGTGCCAGGGACATAATGGGCCCTCGAGAAATGGAGAATGAATACAAGGAATAAATGAGCAAATGCTTTTCACTTTGTTACTATGAAACATGTCTAAGCAGTTCTGGAATGACAGTTATGTACTCAAAGATTTTGAAAAATAATTTTTGGATATGGGAGATGAAAATTGTGTGTGTGCATGTGTGTGAGAGGGAGAGACAGAAGGCAGAGAGAGAGAGAGAAAGAGAATGATAGTGGCTTCATTACTATTCCTCTGTACATTTTGTCCTTTGATCAGGCATTTATTGAAGTAATCTATTATCTGAGTTTGACAACTGTCCTTTCTATAGTAGAAATGATTCTCATTTAACATTTAACATTCCCATAAACATCCCCATAAACATTTAAATTATAACCATTAATGGCACAGCTAAACGCATGCTATGTCATGGAACTTATTTGACAAGTATGATTTAAATCTTATAGAGTAAAAGAGAACTGCTTTGAAATTTTTCTTATCTCTCAAATTCCAACTAAAATGTCCTCCAATTCGCTGCACTCTCCAGAAAGAACCTGTAAATCCTTGGCTATAAATGGCCGTTTCATTATCTATCTTTCCAGATTACTTCCTTTGGGTGAGTCCACTCTCAAGCAATACTTAGTGACTGACATGACACAGTATAGCCAGCAGTAGATCTGAGAATGTTTTGGAAACCCTAGTTGGATTAAGCTTTAAATTCAAATGCTGAAATCAATTGACTGAAAAAACAATGTGAATAGGTGTGGCCAGAAAAATGACAGTGAGGAAGAAGCAACTACAGAACCCATTAAATTAATAAGAAAAGTGATTTTTTTATAGTTTGGGAGCTATTGCACCCAGAATGCTTTGCTCTTCAGGCCACTGTGATGATATGACAAAAGAACTTCAAGTAGACAACATGGACAGAAGATAGTGATGCTTGACAAACATAAACTCTATGCTACTTTCATCTTTCCATTAGGATAATTTATCTTTCTGTGATGTCAATCGACATCTAAGAGCAATATTGCCCAAAGCTTTGCTTTTTTGCTCTTATTTCTCTAATGAGCTTCAATGATCATGACTGCACAATAACTCATCCCAATATTTTTATCAGTAGCTTTATAAATTCAATGTGATCAAAATAAAATGCCAACTGATTTTTTAAATGAAAGTTAGGAAAACTTTTCTAAAGTGTATCTAGGAGAACCTAAATAAAGTAGCTACCAACAAACAATATGAAGACAAAGCACATCCTTCCAGATGCTGAACATATTACAAAGCTAGAGTAATTAAACCAAGATACTGTCACAGAACTAGAGTGATCATAAAAGTACTGTTCTGAAATATGACCAAAAATATAAAGATGAAACAATGATAGCCTTTGAAATCAGCAAGGAAGAAATGACAATTCAGTCACTCAAATATGGATTTGAAAACAAGCTAGAAGCTGAAAAAAAACTGGATTCATATATCACTAATGATCAGAATATGGTCCATTTGAATGAAAAATTATAACGTGAAAGGAAAATTAAAATCAATAAAAGAAATCATGGGTGGAAACTATGGGTGGATATATTTTAAAAGCCATTAGCATATGTCACTTTCCAAATAATTTTAGATTTTTATTGAAAATTGACTGATAAAGAAGTTACAGGGAAAACATCTGTAATTCATGTCAAAGAACTAAAATCCTTAGCATACATGAAGTAGTTTTAATCCAGATGAAATAGTATTGATAGAGGTATAATGTGATGCCACTACTTTTTAACATAATGGTATACTTTTTCCAGGATGGATGACAGCTCCACAGGTCAGGGCGCCTGCAATGTAAGCATAATGACCGGAGTCTGAGTCCCCAGCACTGGCATGAAAGCTAGGCAGGGCTGTGCATGATAGAAACAGGCAGATCCTGTGCGCTTGCTGGCCAGCCAGCCCAGGGGAAATTGTGAACTTCAGATCCAGGGAGAGACCCTGTCTAAAAGAGTAAGACAGAGAGAGAGAGAGAGAGAGAGAGAGAGAGAGAGAGACAGAGACAGAGACAGAGACAGAGACAGACAGAGAGACAGAGAGACAGAGAGAGAGACAGAGAGAAGAGAGAGCAGGACACTTCATGTCCTTCTCTGGCCTACCCGTGTGCGCATGCATGTAAAGCATGTGCACCTACTCAAAGACACACATACACCACATGCATGCACATATCAGACACATGCACACACTCCCATGCAAACCACATATGCACACAAAAATAACTTCAAAAAAACTAAACATAAAATGTTACCTTTTCTACAATTTGAAAAGTGTACATAAAGCGCTCTAGAAAGATATGTTATCTAATGATAATTATATTTGCATAGTCCTAAGAGTTTGGGTATTGTTTTAATTTTTATAGTAAATGCCTACAATAGTTATAAAAGATAAGGTTAGTTAAAGTGAAATAAAAACTGTAAGGAAAAATCAAATTTATTATGGGATCAATGCAAAGGGGAAAAATAAGATAACATACTGATCCCTGTAGTTTATGTAGTTTTATTTATACATAGTGTACACAAATATAAAGACAATCTGTGTAGGATGATGTGGGTGAAGAGTCATTTGTTTTACTGTATTCCCAGCTAACAGTCTGATTTGTTATGAAATTTTATAACTCGATCTGTTTATAAAGTTAATATAAAAGGCAAGGAAGAATTTTTTGACCTATTATGATCATTTGGAATATTTTTAAAATTTTTTATTATTATTTATTCAATTGTGTGTGTGTGTGTGTGTGCGTGTGTGTTGTGTGTGTGTAGAACCACGGGCGAATTCAGGAACCACCATGGACCGCCTCCACCTCCTCGTTTATCCTGCCCTGGGATTCACAGGCTCTGCCCTACCAGAACCAGAAACGCAGGCTGCCCCGGCTTCCACCCGGTGTCTATACATAGGGTCTAGGATCCGAACTCAGGATCTTCCGCCTGTAAGGCAGAGGCTTAACCCCTGAGCCACCTCTCCAGCCCCATTGGAATATTTTCATTATAGTAATTTTAATTCTTCTAACTTGTTGAGGAAGCATTTCATTAAAAGATGTTTCTTTAACAATTGTAATTACTCTTATCGAATTTATTAAATATCATGTAAAAATTGTTTAACTTCCATACTGACTTTTATGTCGGGTACAGATATAGAAATAACAAGGGGCAATGTCCAATTGTAAGCAGTTCTCCTCTTATTTCCCAGGGGAATAAGCCAGCTTTGGGGCCATTCTCAACCCTCAGATATAATAAAGTTTCTGATTATACAGCTCATGTAAAGATTTCACTTCTATTGTAGACGATACAAGAAAGGGCATACATACATCACTCCTTAAGTTTTATGGGAAATCACTTCCTTTTCTTTGAAGTATATAAATGACAAAGGTTACACTCGTTTGGACAATCCATTTCACAATATTGTAAAGTAGTCTTCAGTTTCAAAGGAAAATTGAAATAATTGTAAGAAGAGTTAGCTCATAAAACATCCTAAATCTCCCAACTCCCTTTATTTTAAGCTTGCTTAGTGTTCATTATTCTTAAAATTGCTCTCCCAAGTTGGCAGTAAGTTTTCCATTTATCTTACTATTCTCTTCTTAGCTCCTGCCACAGTGTTTGGCACAACACAGGTGCTAAAATATTGAGTAAATTAATAAATAAATGTTTTGGGATTGAAATCAGAAGTCTTCATAGTTTTATTTAGGCTATTTAATACACTTAATACATTGCATGTTTTAGTACACTATAGTATATTATGACATATACAAGCTTATAGAAACATTTCCAAAAACCAATTTTAAAAGTATGAATACATTTTGTGATCACCAGCTAGCATTTTGTTTTGTGCACTTGCTGGAGTGAGTACTACTTCCATTATCCTGCACTCCCACTCTCCCCATCGCTCTGAGGACAGTTGACCCAAGGGATGAGTGACAGTAGTCTCACATACTGATCTCACATTCTGACTTATTTAACAGCAACAGAAGGGATGCAGGAGAGAGAAGAAGCTGGAGAAGCGAGAGAAGCTCAGTATCACCATGACTAGGCAGTCTGAGCTTCTGTGGCTAGTGAGGTCAGTGTCTAGATGTCATGTGACACAATTTATGTCAAAGCACTTAAGCTGCTTCTGCCTTTGCTCATTCTATGGTGGTCTAGTAATTGGAAGCAACCTGGTTTTAAGCAAGATTTGATTTGTTCAAGTTCTGCATCTCTATATCAGCAACGCGGACATCTCTATATCGGCAACGCGGACAGCATCTATATTAGCAACGCAGACAGCATTAGCGCCCATGCAGTCAAATGCCCAGCTGAATGGAGGATCAGAGAAAGTAATCATTCTGGATCTAAGTGATCTTCTTTAATCCGAATATTCAAAGCTCTTTCATACTTTAGTTCCAAGTTTTCCCTTTATGTTTGTCTTCAAGAATAGCTTACTTTTTCCTTTTTTTTTTTTAGACTGGAATAAACAAGATTTTTTCATACCATTTTTTCCAGGTGCGTCTCAAGGATATGCCAGCCAGCTCTCTAATTTATGGGGAAATCAAAGTTACTAACACCCATCCTTAAACCATATGCAGAGATAGAGCATACAGAGAGATAATAAGTGGCACTTCAGCATATGTGGTCACATTTATTTCTCCAGAACAGCTTCCTAGTATAACTGATAACTGTAATTATGAAAGCTGGTACAAGTTATGGAAGGCCTCCTTCATGCTCAGCTGATAATGTTTAGTACACATATGCCAATTATCACATCAAACGCTCTCAACTAGTTACTAAATTACTTGCTTAAATTCACCCTTCAGGATTGCTCATTCTTCATTCAAAATTCAGAATTTTACATTTGGTTGTTTTCATCTTGATTGCTAGGCTTTTTTTTAAACATATGCCAGTCTTCTACCCCTCTCTCTTCTCTCATTTTATTTCCCTTATTCCCTGCCTTTCTCCTCTGTGCTGGTAACTTATTGTGCAATATACACCTGATATTTTAAATTTGAATGGAGACCACAGTTAGAAATGACCATTTCACAGCTGGGCGGGCTGGGACCGAAGACGGAGGTGGCTCTTGGGTGGTCCGACGATGAGACTGCGACCGCCCGCCGCCTACCCCGACCCGGCTTTTTGGAGCGCGGGACTTGCGGGGAAGGTGTGAATGTTCGCCCAGGACATCAGATCAGACCGGAAGGCTGCTCGTGCCAAGGCGATGGGACTTTCTCGGGCTGGCCACAGGCGTCTCTCGCTGAGCACTGTTCTTTGCTCCGGCCGCGGGGGGCGCGGGGGGCGCGGGGGGCGCGGGGGGCGCGGGGGGCGCGGGGGGCGCGGGGGCGCGGGGGCGCGGGGGGCGCGGGGACGCGGCTTGACCGCGACCTCCCAGGTCCAGCTGCCGCCTTTTCACGAGCCTTAGGCTCAGGACCCCTAGGTGTGCCAGTAGCCTGCGAGAACACTCAGGCACCCCCTCCTTGGGAGCCTGGGCTTCCGGCGGGGGCTTTTCCTGGCTGCAGGACTGAATTGTGGAGTGTGGAGCGCTTCTGAAGGGCTGCCAGAGGGGAAACGGATAGACCTTCCCCACTGGTTAGGGGAAAGAGCTGCAGGGAAGTGGGCAGGCAGGAAGGAGGACAGCTCTTCCCGAGTTGGTTTTCCTAAATTATGGATGACGTCCAAAGAGGGACACCAGTGTTGTCGCTACAGAGTGACTGCTGGTGCTGGAACTAATATTTAAGAGTCCAGGTTGCTGAAGGACACTTACTGATTCTCTGGTGGAGAACCCACTTCTGAAACACCTCTCAGGTCTTCCCAGCATTTTGCCTGTTGTGGCCCCTTTCATGGTTACAGATCTCAATCTGTACAGGTAGAACCACGTAGAGTAGCTACATAAAGCCACTTATGAAACTTAAGGAAGAATGTCCAAGTGGAGAAGTTTTGATGTGCCAATGCCCTCGTTCTATCCTGCCTTCCGTTCCTTTGCAATCCCAGAGAAAATGCTGTTAGAGAAGATCGCGTGAAATAAGACATTTTGCCATTTTTCATGAATGACCAATGCATGTTAAGATAGACACCTGTTCCCCAACTAAGCTCCCCTTTTTAAAAATAGACTCGAATGGACATGAGGATGTTTGCCAGTGGCAGGAGAATCTAAAGATGGCAGTTATTCCAGTTATTTGCCACCTGTTTTATAGCGAGTTTCATGGTGTTTTGGGGAACAATCGATAACTCTATTGTGAACCATACAAAATCGTACTGCTACAGATACCTCATCAACAACTGTGACTTTGTCAGTGACACCATGTCTCTCAAGCACAGCTCAGAGCCGGCTCAGTACCCCTACCTGATTGACATGGGGAGAGTGTGATGCTGAAGATGTGCTCCTTCTGCTGTTTATAACGACTACTCCTGAAAGGCATGGGCCAATGAGAAATATCTTCAGGTCAGCTTAATGCCAGCATCAAAGCTCTGTTTGCTTTGGGGACTCAGGGTCCACAGGAGGGAGTAGAACTGCGAAAGCAGCTGCTTTGGGAAGATCAAGTGTACAGTGACATCATTCAACAAAACCTCGTGGATTCTTTTTATAATCTTACTTTAAAACTACTTCTGCAATTCAGTTGGGAAAATGCCTTTTGTTCACATGCTGAATTCCTTATGACTGCTGATAATGACATATTTATCATGCCAAATCTCAGTGGATCTTCAAGGTCTGGAGAAGATGGGCATTCAAGACTTTTGGAATGTTTGAGCTCATGGAAGCTCCCCTCCCATCTGGGATAAGAGCAGCAAATACTAGGTCCCCCATGAGATATACCAGTGGCTGGCCTACCCCGGCTACACTGCTGGTACTGCCTACATCATCTCCACCCATGTGGCCACCAAAGTCTGTGGCATGTTTACATGGTCTTTACATAGATGTTGTGTTCATGGGCCTCTGTGCCAGTAAAATGGGAAGAGTGCCACAGTCCTACTTTTTTTTTCTGGGGAAGAGAAAATGATGATCTCTCATGGGCATTTGCAAGAGCTTCAGATCTTGGAAGGAGGCTACAGATCCTAAGGTAAAAAAATACTTCAAGAGGGCTTTTTGGGAGAATATACTGCAGGTTAAGCAAGACAGTTCTCTTTTGCAGACTGACTTCCAGAGACATATACCCTTGCAGGGCTGCATTTGCCTAACAGAACTTGAATGTTACAATGTGTCCACTGTCCCTGAGCCAAATCTGAATTAAAAAAAAATGCTAAGCATTTGTCTATAACTGATGTAAAACTCAAACAAGGAGAGAGAAATATTTTGAAAACCGCAAATAGTGAAATGTTGCTTTGATTTCAGCAAATGTTCCATGTTACGCCTGATCATGGCTCAAGTTCATTGTGAGAGATTCATATTTTAAAAAAAGGTCTATATCATGAACAGAGCCCAAACTAACGCAAAGCCCAAGTTCTTACATCATGCCACAGGATACACAGGATATTTGGGGGGGTGTCATAGAAGCTATTGAGAAGCTTTAGTGTCAAAATAATGACTTTGGGGGGAAAAAAGCAAATATATGTAGTATAATATTTCCAAGAAATTAATTTATTCTTAGGGAATTCCAGTTTATTTTTAATACAGAGTAACTGGAAGATAGTGATAGTGATAGCAAGTGCCTAGGAGAAACCACATGAATCTGATGAAAGTTTCTCTTTTTATGAGAGTTCTGATAAAATTTTTTTAATCTAAAGTTCTGATGAAGATGCATAGAAAATTGTATACAGTTTCATTTAAACAGTTAAAATATTTTAAGGTGACATTTATGTAGCAATATACCTAAATAGTAATGGCATCATTTTAAATATACATATCTTTTTCTCAAAGTTTAATGTTAAATTTGAGAAAAATCACTCGCTCTCTCCTAAATAGTACTTTATGTGGGTTTCCTTTATGTGTAATCCCAAGATTAAAAAATATGAACAGTTTGTTGCTCCTAGGGTCTTTCAGAGAAAACATTCAGTTCCAATAAGCTGATTTTAATTTAAGGGATTTTTCAGCTAGTTTTGAGTATTAAATATTGGTCTGTATTCAAAATAACTGATAGAATACTGTTTGCATAGAAGAATACAGAATGGAAGGAAGGAAGAGGAAGGATAAGGATGAATATGCCACTCAGTGGGAGAATTCTAGCCAGGCCTAGCTTTGGTACCCAGCACTAAGGAGGGGGACATTCAAAGTTCTATTCTTATAACTTGTAAAAATATAATCTTGGTGTTTTAATCATTGTCTTCATTGCTGAAAATAATCCAATGCTCGCCAACAAGATCTCGTAGCCACAGAAATTTATTCCAAGTACAGAATTTTAATTTGCGGGCTTTAAATAGATCTATGGTCCCTAAAATATCTGTCCTTTTGGTCAAATGACTATTCAAGATAATCTTCATTTTTAAAATATTTCCAACTTGGAAGAATAATAAAAATGTTGGCAAAAATGTCAAAACCCATCTGAAGGCGTTTGTAAAGTTGAATGTTCTCTGCAATCAGAGCTCTGGCTGAAATCTACTTAAGTAAGTTATATGTTTTTTACAAAGTGGAATGAAATGGGGCCACAGCCCTGATAGTCACCTACCTACAGAAAGCACTGAGTGGTGTCTGCTGCCAGAAAAATTATGTGTAGGCAGAAATGCTGACTTCAGCAAAAACAACTGAACCTGTCACTAAACCTTTGACAGAGGCACCTTTAAAGGAAATTGAGATATCTCGTTAATAGAATGATATTGGAAAACAAAACTTTATATGCAGAACAAAACTTTGAAAAAGATTTCTCAGAATCCACACTTGAATGGTAACATTTGTGATTTTTAGCAGGTAGATAGGTAATGTTTACATAATTGTTTTGCTAATCTTTATATATTAAAATCTGAAGTTTGTTTCATTATTAAGTAATTTCTTACTTGCAACTAATCCTCAATACTGTGGTGTCCAATATGCTAAGATTTAATTACTCTTAGTATAGATTCACAGGTTTTGGCTCATTACAGTTCAGATTTTCTGATCAGTTTTAAAAAAACTATAGAGAAAAAAACAGTTTGACAAAGAAATTTCATGGCTCATTCTTATGAGCTGATTTTTCAATGATGTTTGGATCATTTGTATCATGTGTATCTACACTTGGAAATGATAAAATTTTCCATTTAACAAAAAAAGGTACCCTTCTTGTTATTGAAGTGTTTTGTTTACAGAAATTTTTTGTGAAAGTTATTTATTTGTTGATAGAGCTCTTTTGAGCTGTGGTCATCTGTTTTTACTTTTGCTTAGAATAGAGTGGAACAAGTTTGAATTTGAAGGAAATCGGAAGGCACTTCTTGCTTTGAGAAGGAGGTTACTAAATGTTTCCTTCATCAAACTTAGAGTCCTAAAAAATATTTGTAAATATTAACCTTTTAAAAAGGAAGGAAACGGGCTGGAAAGGTGGCTCAGGGGTCAAGCCTCTGCCTTGCAGGTGGAAGGTCTTGAGTTGGGATCCTAGACCCCCTTATAGATACTGGGCAGGAGGGGGGGACAAGGGGGTGGGAGGGTGGGGGTGTGGGGGGCAGGGAGGACTGGTCTGCAAGTAAACAAGGAGGAGGTGGAGGCGGTCCATGGTGGTTCCCGAATTCGCCTGTGGTTCTACACACACACACACACACACACACACACACACACACAAACACGTGTGCGCACACCTGCACACACGCACAATTGAATAATAAAAAAAAGCGGAGGAAAAACTTTTGGTGTTCCAATGCAGAGCTTTTTTTTCTAAAAGTGACAAGTAGAATAAAAAAGGGACATAAGCAATTGGCTGACAGGGTCACTTGAGTAAAAGATGCTTGTACACAGTATTTTATGTAAAACATTTTACCTCTTGGTTGGTTTGCATCTTTTTTCCAATTACTAATTTTATACTAGAATATTAAATGTTTTATATCACTGAATTTTTACACATGTATGGAAAAATAATTAGGGCTCTAAAGATAATCCATGATTTCCAATAAATAACTTAAACATTGTCAGCAAAAAAAAAGAAATGCCCATGTCATATTTAAGAAAATGAACTGGTCCAGAGCCAGTATTCAGTGTTTGTTCATTTAAAATGGCTACATGAACTGAGAATTTAAATCCCTGTAATTAGGGATCCAAGGATAACATTATGCAGAGTCTTTTTTTATCCAGTTTGTAATGATCAGACCCTGCAAATTCTTTGCATATAAATTGCAAATTACAGAACAGAAAGGCAGGAAGTCAGGAATGCAGAAAAGAAAGCATGCATCAAAACATGTCACAGACTGGGAGGAACAGCAGCAGCATGGTTGACGCTGCCCTAGTGCCTGAAAGCAGCAGCAAGGGAGGTAGAGGCTTCGTCCTCTGCTGTCACCATGTATCAGGCAAAGGTGCCATCTGAAATGCACAGACTGTTAAGACATTAGCAGAAACATGTTTATCATTCTGGATAATAGACTTTAGAGTTCCCAATGTAATATTGTCCAGACAAATCACAATGAGGTGGTGATGGAAATATCTCTTTGTTGGAAGGAGGCAGGCAGGGAGGAGAGGAGTAGGAATGGAGTCAGGGATCTCCTCTAGCTCTGTAAAGCACTGTGGTGAAGGAGAAAAACAAGACCAACACTATCCAGGGTGTGATGGAGGGGATTTTGGATTTTTTGTTAGTTAAGAGGTTTAGGAGGAAAAACAGACTTAGAAAAAAGGAATGGGGTGAACTATGGCTTTTCTAAGTGATGGTATGAAACAAGTTGGTCTATGACTGGCAAGAGAAGATGAAGAACTGCAGTAGGTATCAGTCCTTAAGTCCAAAGGCACACCCCCTTAGAAAAGGACATGGGAAAATTAGTGACCACGTAAATAAGTGAGGGCCGGTGTTTTTGGGAAATGCAACTTGGAAAGCCTTAAGATGCCAAAGTGATTTGCAAAATATTGAGCAATAAATTCCAAAGGGGCTTTGGAACAACATCTTGGAGCCCACCTACTTTTATATGTTTAGTCTCCGGATTGGAGGGGATTCCTAGGCTCTTAGTTGACCAGCTGGAAGTAGGGGAAATAGGGAACTTGAGATGACTAATACATGACATGTCAATGTGGCTCTATGGCTAAGATATGGCCAGAAGTGGCTGGCTAGCCAGGATGTGTCCCAGCTCTCTTTGAAGCAGAGTAGAACCATGTGACTTGTTCTCACCAACTGATTATGAACAAAGAGATGCTTTGATCGCAGTCCAGATGATTAAGCACTGAGTACAAGATCATTAATTTTTCTCACTGCAGTCAGGGAGACTTTGAGGCTGCAACATGACGAAGCCATAAGAGAAACACAGAAGGACTACTCAGCAGTTTCAACAAGAAAATCAGAGCTGGGCTGTGCATAAATGAGAATACAATTTTGTGGCAGTAACCTATTCAGGTTTGAGGATTTCTGTAGCAGTTAGCTTACTATGATAACAGTAATAAGAAATCACGGTCAAAAATACATTTAATACATCTATTTCACATTGATAAAAATGAGCCAATGATTCTAAACACCCTTGTCTCAGGAGCACTCTTAGGGAATGATACGAGTTTCAGGATCATGTTCAAAATATTTTCAAGAAATATGGGATATGATTTTTTCCATAATTTAGACCATAATTTCCTCTTAATTTCTTGTAGAAAACCATATGGGCTTTTTTTTTTTTTGTATACACTAAGAAGCTCATTTCACAAGTTCAAAATCCATAGAATTCAGATTAAATTATAGTCCCTCACTGAGAAGACGTCAAGATAATCTTATTCATGTTTCTTTTCACGCACAATCGTCAGGACTCAAACTATAAGTGATGACTAAGTAGACAAATGAGGTTAGGAATGTAGCTAGTGGTAGACTGCTTGCCTAGAATGACTGCTTTGCATCCTGGGTTCAATACCCTCCACTACCACCAGGGGAAAAAGTCATTGGTATTAAGAAAAACATGCTGAAGAAAAAGTAAATTAGAAGGCAATTGTGGAAACCAACCTGATTTCTTCTGCTGATTAACACTATGATGTAAAATTCCCTGTGAACCACTGGGCTTTATTTCTTGGGACTCTGGAAACTTTTTGTTTTCGTTTTCAGCTTTGACCAAGGTGACAGAGTTCTAGGAAAGTAAAAGGACCAGCTCACACACCAGGAGCTATTTTGTATCAAAAATGGTGTGAAAACCCTGGTTGTCAAAAATACAAGAAATCATATTGTTTCCACATACTGTATCATGGGTAATTTTTTATTTCAATTGTTTTCATATTCAAAACATAGGAAGAAACACTTATTGAAATCTAAAAATGTTTCTGAAAGAATATGAGGTGGTCTCCACGGGCTACGAGGCACTCAGAACTAGAAAGCAGCAAATTTCAATCTCTGAACTTATTTAGTCAACACAAGCATATGTGATGCTGTGCACTTGAGTAGTATGTATGAAAGACAGACAGACAGACAGACTGATTGACAGAGAAATCTGGGTTTGACTTGATTTAGCTTCTACAAAAGGATTGGATATTGGCTCAAACACTTTTCCTTTTCTATCCAGCCACCTTCTGGGTGCCACAGCCTGCAGGGTGGGATGAGCAATATACCTTGATCATCACTCTCCTTAGCTGGTTCTGCACACTTTAAAATAAAGT
Source organism: Typhlomys cinereus (assembly GCA_023101885.1). Classification (NCBI taxonomy): domain Eukaryota; kingdom Metazoa; phylum Chordata; class Mammalia; order Rodentia; family Platacanthomyidae; genus Typhlomys; species Typhlomys cinereus. Next base: position 746,639 of record JALPQD010000003.1, on the reverse strand, counting down.
AGCAGAGGATGTTTAGATGCAGCTTGTCAAGAATCATTTGCATGGGTCCTAATTGAATTGCTGGCCATGACTGGTCATGGTTGCTATTTAATTTAATGCTAGTGATACATGGGGATGACTTGTGCCCCCACAAATGGCAAGGGGGTGACCACAGAGATTGGAGGCAGGTAGCATTGATTTTTAAAGACTTCCATTTCTACTGTGTGCCTTGCCCTCAACTTACAGCATTCCCCAGTATCTGAAAGAACTTGATGCATGCCAGTAAAAGGTCTGTACTTTCTTTTTGCAATAATACCACAGCAGGCCTAGAAGTCTGTCAAGTACCCATGAGCATGTCATATGTATTTTGGTGTAAGACTTGTCTTGTTAACAGGGATCATCTGAGAACCTCATGTACAGAAGAGTTTTTCAAAACCTATCAGAACAACTAATTCCTATATTTAAGGGTGATCCTTTCAGTGAACCTTTATTAAATGCTAGAATGTGCCTCTTTCTGCCTGTGTAGGGAACAACTACATCCTTTCATGGCTTTCTAGAGGCCGAGACACCAACTGTTTTAATGACCACTGAGAGCACACTATGCTAGGTACAGTAAAGGAAGGTAAGTGAGCAAAAAGGGGCTCCAAACCTAGCCTTGGCACAGTATCACTGGTGCCCACATAGAGTTCCAACCATTCAGAGACAAAATCAAAGCAGTGACTGAATAATCTGTCCAGGGGTATATAAGCAGAACTGCACTTTTCTTGTGAAATCTTTAAAAAGAGAGAGGTGAATGAGGTTCTGGCCTAGTAAGCTAAGACACTAGAAACCAGGTGGGGCCCAGACTAAACACAACAGGTCAAAGTGAAGGTGAATGGAGATTGTTTGAGAAATCACTCCCCTCTCACCTTCACTCCTGCCTCACCAGTGTTTGGACCCCCATACCAGTGTTGACCACGTTCTGCTTGACATCAGGACTCAGAAATTACCAGTTCTTCCAGACGACTTCCTGTGCTCTTTCCACAGAAGCGCTTCTATGACACCCACCTACTAGCTGGCTACTTCATTTTTAAAAAATATACTCTGATGACTCTGATTTATATTTACTCTTGTCTCCATTTAAGAAGACAGGTCTACATCATTCTTCCTTCTCTAGGAACACAGTACCTGGTAAATAGCGTGTGCTCATAACTCAAGTTTGAAAGTTAGATGGATAGTGGCTGGGTGGACAGATTGATAGATAGGTAGATACCCTTATTTTTGGTCTTTCACGAAGACTCCCAACAATATTCTGCTTGAAGAGAAATTAGTGTTCCATTTCTTTTTTCATCCTTCCAGCTAGCTGTATTTTATGCATCTGTGCAAACTGGAAACATTTTTTTCCTATTAGAAGCGAGACACATGATCGGTCACGGAAATAAATGCTCTACACATCCATTTAGGAGAGCTACAAGAGAAAATTAGAATTCAGTGATCTCTCAATTTGTTTGCTTTGGTGTTAATAATCAGCCCATGGTGCTTGCTGGCACACAGCTGTCTTTGGACTGGGAGCCCTACTCTGTCTCCCTTGAGCCAGCCATTTCCACTGGCTGCTGTCTACTCGATTGCAAAAATCTATTGTCTGAACTGTCCTTTCTTTCTCTGATGTCTCTGCCACCTCCAACACGCCCTTGGAAATTATGTTCCTCAAATGACAGTTGCTTCCGATCATAAGTCACTTTCTTGTGAACATGACTTGATTTGTGTAAGCTACTGAGTTAGACTATCAACCATCAACTAGTTGAATCAGCACTTTGCACGTGCTCTGTGGACACACCGTGTGCTCTCAATGAGTTTACTCAGCCCTCACACCAGGACCACTAACCCATGTGGAAAAAATGGTGGGGGGCAAAGAAGCCTGTGGGCTGTAATGAGTACTTTTCTACTAGACAAATGGTCTAAGTTATCTCAGTACCAGAGACTGCGTGGAATAGGAGTCGTAACTGAAGAGGCAGGAGAAAGAGAGTAAACACATCTCCTGGTCAGTCTCCACAGTGGGGGCCATCAATGAGTGGCTGGTTCCTGGCACCGCCCTCTCCTCACTCAGCACTGCCCAAAGTGACTCATCTAATTAGTGCCGCGAGTAAAGAGACAAAACCAAGCAAACTAGAAACCCTACCACACTGCAGGAGTTGATAGTCGGCTCTTGGAGGTGCTGGGTACCGGTTCCCTGCTGCTTCAGGAAACCAAGGTAGACCGGAAATGGCTGTGGCTTGGGGGAAAATCTGTCTCTGGAGCTGCCTCCACTAAGACACCATCTCATATTTCAGCAATTTAGTTAATGACGATCAGCTTTTTAAGCTCTATCCGTTTAGTAACTGTTGCTAAATCATTTTCTTCCAACCCATTGTAAAGGCTGTTGTTATTATTGTCACTTATATTGCAAACTTTATGCAATTTATATGGCTAATGTTTAATTACTTTTTGAGTTCCTTTGACAAAATACCTAACAAAAGCATCTTAAGGAAAGGTTTATTTCAACTTACAGTTTGAGGGTATAACCCACCATGGTAGGGAAGACATGGTGAGAGGAGTATAAGGCAGTTAGGCAGCGGGGTCCCTTACATCCACAGTTAGGAAGCAGGGACACATTTGGCTGGGGAGATGGTTAAATCCTTTGCCTTACAAACAAAAGGATTTGAGTTTGGATCTCCAGATCCCACATAAAAATGTCAGGCACATATGGCAGCAATTCTGATCCTGGATGGCAGAGCCTAGAAGGCCCCAAAGAAATCTGGTATAATTTGTGATGTCACCTTTGAGCCTCTACTCCAGTGCCCTCTAGCACCCCCACACACACAGAGATGAATGTTGGTGTGCAATTGTCTTTCTCTTTTTGTACAATATGCGTTCCCAGATCACGGGATTGGGCCACTCACATTTAGTGTGGGTCTCCCCACCTCAGCTAGCCTAATCTAGAAATTACCTTACACACATGCCCAGAGATTTGTCTCCTAGATTCTAGATGCTGTCAAGTTGACAATCACTATTTTCCATCACTACCCTAGGGTGCAAGAACCCTAGTTTGTATTTCAACTCTTCCCCTCATTCTGTCTCTGTGAATTGCCTTTCTCACAATCCCTCAACTAGCCCACTGGATGTACTTAAGTATAGTCACCAACCATATAAAATCTTCCCATTTTAGTTTTAAGCTTCAGTAAGAGTTTCAAATATAATAGCAACAACAGCAGCTCTTATTCCCTGATTTCATAGAATATTTTACTTGTTAGAAAAAGTTGAAATGTGACTTGTTTAGAGTAAGAAAAAGCTTACTGGAAAAACAGTGATGTTGAGTTCCTAACATCAGCGCACTGCTTTGTGCTTTACAACTGAGAACATTTTCAAAGCCAGATATCCATTTTTCGATTTTTCTTCCAACTCTACTGCTTCCTCCCTAGGGAGTGCATCCTTCTGCTGGCAATGTTCCAGGGGCACAAACTAAATATACTATTGAAGTAAGATCCTGCAAAGCTAATGAACGATTTTATGGAAAACGAGGCAGGAAACCTTGTCAGCAGTGATGGGACGATTAATTAGATGTGGCCACACAAAAATAAGAACTCAGCAATAGACAATTTACAACAGAAAATTCAGAAGGCCACATGAAATGGCTCAAAAGGTAGGAAATCATTACTTTCAACCATATATCACTCCGGAAGCCAAATCAGAAAAAGCAATGTATATTTTCAACTGAGTAAAATATGACTAAATTTCAAAAAGGAAAAAATGCAGTACATGCACCAATAACCTCTTTATACAGCCAAGTACCAATTACACATCATTATGAATCTGACCTTTGTCAAGCTGCAGTCTGAGATGTCCTTAATATGAGATTTGTGGTTGACAACTAGCAAATAATGAGAATCATGGTAGCTAAACCACAATGGTTGTTTTAAAACGCTGAATGTTACTTGAATACAGAACAATCCTTTTCCAGCAAATTGAAGATAAAGGACACACATCTCAGCTGGCTAACAATTTTTGCATGTCTAGGTGTTCTATTTCTGGTGATACCTATGGCAATTTTAAAGACCCAAATAAAGGATGATACTTTTCTCCTTTTTTAATTATTTTCAAAAATTGTTCTACTAGTGAATTTCTTTTTTAAAAATTGGTAACCTAATTAAATTGGTCATAGTATTACCAAGTCATACATCTCCGTAAATGTAGACAATAATTACTGATTTCCATCTACATTAAAGTATGTTTAAGTTGCCAAAGCAATTTCTGCGAACAAGTATATGTCAAATAATGGAACAAACGGTATAATTGATCATTGTATGAAAGATTGCAGCAGATAGCTGCGTAAGGTGAATGCTATGAGTTCTGTGAATGATATTCAAACTGTAGTCTTGTCATTAATGGTGCCTGCACTAAATGGGTGGCTGCAAAATGATTACTAACTTCTCTGAGTTTCGGTCACCCCTACCCCCTTGTAGATAGAAATCATAGTTTCATGGGGTGCCATGAAGATTTAGCGGTAAATGTAAGATGCTAGTCAAGCACTTACAAGTTGGAAGATTGAAAATCATCACTACATCTGAGGATGTTGGGCCAGAATATGAAGCCGATGAATTTCAAGGAAATATATGAACAACTATAGTTTCATATATGGTTTACAGACCAGTAACAGACATTAAGATTTTGGAGACATAAATAGGTCATCTAGGAAAATCAAACAGGAGTTAACAAAACAAGAAAAGGTTAAGAAGCCTGAACAGTAGTCTGAACAAAAAGACAAAATTAATAAAAACAGAACCATAAAAAATACATACAGAACTGAAAGAAGGACCAAGGGACCCTCCATAAAAAATCTTTCTAAAAAATCTTAAGAAGATGGATGGGAGATGGCTCATTTGGTTAAGTGTCTTCGGTGTAAGAATGGAAATGTGAGTTTGGATCCCAATACTCAGGAAAAAGCTGAGTATAGTGGCAAGTGTCTTTAACCCTAGCACTAAAGGGTGGGGAAGATACGTGCATGTAATCCTCTAGCCAACCAATGAGCTCTAGATTCAGGGACAGATCCTGTATCAAAAAGATAGCAATAGAGAAGGACACCTGGCATGACCTCTGGTCTCTACCTGTGCACACACACATGCACATGTGTCCTCTCCACATGCATATACCATGTACCTATACTACACACAAAATAACTAATAGATCTATGAAGAAAGTGGCTGTGGGTGAGTCCCAAATAGGTCTTTATGCTTATTCTTAGGATGTAAGGATATAATAAACCTTAGTGTGAATGATTTCATTGGCTGGTAGAGATAGAAGCCCAACTGGATGAAAGTGAAGAGTGACTGAAAAGCTGGAAAGAGAAAACAGCTGTCTCCTTCCGGAAGGCTTCAGGGACCAGAGGAGAAGGGCTGTACAGGCCAGAACAAATACCTTAGGACAGGAATGAGCAGTCCACTGCCATGAGCTAAACACCTGCTATTGTTTCCTTAGCACCCCATAAACATTATATCCAGTCTTTTTATTTGTTTGTTTATTTATTTATTGTGCACTTGTGTGTGCTCACGCATGTGTATCAGAGGGTATTGTGTGTTCCTTTGCAGGACCAAGGGTGACTTTACATAGTCCTACCTTCTTGTTGCTTTTGCTCTGGGGTTTCCCAGTTTTGTCTTCCAGAGCTGGAAGTGCAAACCGCTGCCATTTCTGCCTGGCATTTTTTTTTTTTTACATGGGATACAGAATCCAAACTCAGGTCCTTCTGCTTTAGTGGCAGAGTCTTAATCCCTGAGCTGTTTCTCTAATCTCTATATCCTGTGTTTGGAGTGAAGTGTTACACGAATAAGCCAACTGTTGTCAAAACAATGTAAGTTGGAAATATACATTAATTTGAGGCAATGCCTTAAGGAGTGCGTATTCCTTCTTCGAGAGCTTCCACACAAGTGCTTTCCCCTGTGGTTCACTGCAGGCACTGGGGTATTACTGTGGTTTTCTTGCAATGGGGAGTTGCACCCTTAGTAAATGCACCATTAGTGCTGACTACTCTTCGTTTATATGTATATAAATCACAGCTTTCCTTTTTTCTGTGAAGTGAGGAAGTACAGTTTAGTATGCCATGGAAATACCATCCCCTCAAAATTGAATAGATTTTTATACCTCTACTGGAGAGCTACACATTCTTCCTAATATTTTAAAAGAAAAATGTATTCTGATTTAAAATAGTAAAATAGTATAATAATTAATGCCTGGGAATCTGTGCACATTTTTAAAACAGAGACTTCACATGAAAGAAACATATGAAACTTCTTCTTAAAATTTTAGTATATTATTGTAATCATGTAATAGCATGATGGAGATACTGGCATTTTTTTTCATTTACCTAGAGTTATGGAGAGTAATCTGTGTGACATTTAAAGTGAAGAATAATTACAATACAATCTCATAATCCTTTCTATTGTTACATACAGATGGATTCCTGTTTCTTTTAATGATTTTTCTTCCTGAGCTTATTTGCATAGTAATTGGCTGAGCTGACTTATGCTATTTTCAGATAAGATAGAAGAGATGAGAAAGCTTAATGGACAACACAGTGTTCAAGTGGTCCTCCACCAACACCTGCAAAAACATAATTCAGAACACCAAAGACCCTACAATATTCACTCAGAACCAGACTAGCCAAATCTTTCCCCATCCTAAAGCTAAGAAAACCTTGCAGAAGAGGGGGTGGCAAGATTGTAAGAACTTAAAGGTGAGGAGGACCAATGATATATAAGATACTCCACACAAGTCAGGACTACAGCAGCCAGGATATAGCTACAATGTGATTGGACCTTGCCTGACCTGCACAATGGCTGACATGTCAACAATCCCCCAAAGTCTAGCACAGATCACAGGGAAAAAGGCTTCAGGTAGCAGGATCCTTAGAAGCAAGGGGTTAAACAGTCATAATAGAGTTCCCATACTAATGGGCATTCCAAGAAGGGGCCCCAAGCTATGCCACTGAGTCCTGAACCCTCACTAGTGTAGACGACTCAGGGAAATTCAGCATTCACATGAATAGATGCTTTGGAGATGGGAGCATCAAGAGAGGAGGAAGGAAAAGAGGTAGTGGAGGAGTGTGGAATGGGGGCAACAAGGGGGAAGAGATTGGGGAGGGAGAAGAAGGGGGTATCTATAAAGCTTGTACAACTAGGCAAAAAAAGCAATAAAAAAATCCTACCCTCCATTCTGGTAGAGATCCAGTCATTTATCTAGGCATTTGTTTGTGTATTACTTGCTCTAACAAAAATGTGCCAAATCACAGCAGATCTTTAATAAGTGGCTGCTTCAAGGTGATAACAGGCAGTCTGATGGGAAGATTAAAAACAAGAAAAGCAGCTTATTCACCAACACAGCGTGAGGATGTTTGTTTGATGGCGTAAAAATCTGAATCCAAAGGAAAATTTTTTCCCTAGCATAACGATGTAAAATGTCAACCATATAACTCAACTAAAATTAGAAAATATCTTCTTGCTGCATGATGGAAAGTTAGTGTAGTTATAATATTTCACTATAGTCCTACTCTACAGCTAATGGGGATTTCAGTCCTTATTCTAAAATGCTGCCTAGCATTATGCTATACAAGGCACCTTCTCTGACTACACCATCGCTGAAAGATATTGACGTATCTCTTCCTTTCCTTTCAGCATCCATTGTCATGCTTATGAGAGTACATTTATGGGAGTATTTTTAGAACCAGATATTTCACTTGCATCTTATATACCATCTGAAGCAAGGCAGCACAAATAAATATATACTGAGCATCATGGAAGTAATTATTATTTATAATTACTTCCTCACAGCATGTTAGCTCATAAATTTTAATGGTATACTCTCTGCAATGGTGACTGCCAACTTCTCCTAGCACCTGTGTGGTAAATGTTTATCAAACAGGAATGATAAAGTATGAAGTGATTTCCTAGCCAGTTCACTCAAGGTTATTTGAAAGGCATAGGGTTGGTGATTTCACTTTGAAAATTCTGGTATATAATCAGTGACTCTTGATATTTTTCTTCCTAGCAGAGATAAAGGTCAGTGCAAAGGAGCTTCAGGGCAAGCAAATAATTTTCTGCCAGAAGCTGGAGGGCCATCGATTCTGAAACCCAGGAACGAATTTGAGTGGAAAATAGACACAGGAGAAGCTACTCTGGTCTCCCCTTTTTCTTTCTGGTTGGCTGGAAAGGGAGTAGGGAAGAAATCAAGCTGACTGTCAGAAGGCAGGAGGAATGTAAGGTGTCTTTGAAGAAATAATATGCTTCATGAGAGAATACTTGAAGCACACCAAGGTATATAGGAGATTCCCTGAATCAAGTGATTTCTCTAATATGTCTAAAATCATGACCCCAGCATAGATGGCAGAGTGGCAGGTTCATAAAATCACTGGTTATTTAATAGGTTCCAAGGACATAAAAGATGACAAATTCTAGGACTCTCTGATAATGAAACATTACTGAGGAATAGAAATAGTCCTTTGAGAAATATAATTTGACATAATCCAACTGTCACTAGTACATATGTGCTTTGAAGACACTGGTCCTGAGCAGACGACCTAAACCACTCCAAGTCTCAAGTAGGGGCAGAGGACCCAGATATTATCTTTTGGACATAACAGAACTGTTGCATCCATAAACTCACTGCATCTATGTGTACTTCCACAATATCAGCACAGGATTTGGCCTACTGACATTTCTCCAGGGAAGAAGAAAGATCTCAAGAGGCCCCACGCCTCCTTGAGAAATTGATGAGGGTTGATGATAATAAGGGAGATGCTCTCCTCAGTGTACACCCAAGATACATTATGTTCCACCAAGCGCTCAGGCACATGCTACCACAAACCAGACTTTGTTCTGCACAGGGCAGAACATTTGGACTCTCTTCCTCCCAATGTCAAAGTCAGGGCCTTAATCACCAGAATGTAAAGCTCCTACTGCATGGAGAGCGGAGCCTTGGAAGCTCTGCTCTTAACAGAGCTAAGATGAAGATGAAATTCATGAGCCACACATGTGAAAAGACATAAATATAGGAGGGAGACTAGTAAGAAAGAAGATTTGTAATAGAGAAAATAAAGGGCATGGGATGGGGGATTAAGAGGTGAAATATAAAATCACTGTATTCATATATAAACTCTAAAAAAATAAAAGAGAATTGATTAAAAAGAAAGAAGACATTTTGTGTCCAAACCTGATGGCATAGACCTGTAACCGCAGCACTTAGGTGAATGGTAGGAGGATCCTGAGTTTAAGGCCAACAATAGTGTTCGAGGCAAGAAGAGATAACATAGGAGACCTTACCCAATCAACAAAACAAGCACATCAAAAACAACAAGGGAAGAATACACTATGTGAATTTCAGGCCTTCACAAATAGACTGGAAAAAGGAAATGGAAGTGGGTAGTTTATCCGGTAGTTAGACGAGGTGTGTGTGTGTGTGTGTGTGTGTGTATGTGTGTGTGTGTGTGAAGTGACCAAGAATATAGTTCCTGTCTTCCACAATTCAGAAACTGAAGTTCTAATCCCTAATGGGATGGTACTTGGTGGTGACAATTCTCAGAGATGATCACTTACATGAAATTCTGAGAAACTGGCCCTGTAGTGAGATTAGCATCCTTGAGACGAGCATTAGTCCAGGAAGTTCCCTCTCTGCCTCCCACACATCTCTGTCTTGTGGGCAATGTGAGAAGACAGCCATCTGCAAACCAGGAAGAGAGCCTTCACCGGAAAATGAACCTTTCACTATTTTAAGTTCTTTTTAGAGTTTGCACATGAACACAATGAATTTATGCTATTTACACATTTTATTACCTGATCCTATCCCTCCTTCTTTTCTACTACAAAACTCTTCCTTCCCTACCAGTCTCCCTCATTATTTTGTAAGCTTAAAAACAAATTAACAAAATAAAGAAAATAGAAAGCAAGTATTCGAAAAGATACTACAAAGATGAAAGGGCAAATAAATTGAATATGAAGTTGCCTATAAAAAGAATGATCAGAACTAAATAAAATGAGAACAGATACCCTCTAGCTGGAGGTGGGAAATCATAGTACCCAGAACATCAGTGTGGTTACACAACTGTGAGAACCCTAAATTTTTCAGTACCCCAGACATTACACCATTGAAAATTCTCATAAATTAAATTCTCAAACATAATCAGAAAATAACAGGAGATCAGTAAATGAATTATCCCTATCATTCTACCCATAACCAGGATTTCATGATTCAAAACATAGAAATGAAAACACAGCTGGAGATACAGAATTATTTGTGTTTGGAATATGGTATATATACATTGAATATAGTTTAAGTTACATGGCAAACTATTAATATTTATCTTATCTTTTGGCAATAACATTTTTGGTGGGGTCGGTGAGACAGCTCAGTGGGTAAGACACCTGCTTGCAAACCCAGCAACCTGAGCTTCGTACTCAGAAGTCCACGTGATGGATGTATACATCTCTCTCATACTTCTCTCTCTCTCTCTCTCTCTCTCTCTCTCTCTCTCTCTCTCTCTCTCTTTCTCTCTCTTTTTCCCCATTCTCTTGCTCAAATAGAAAAATAAAAAAACATTTTTGGTGATTTCTATCTTTCTTAAATTTTTACATTTGCACATTTTCTATAACTAGCATAGGTGCTTTTAAAATTAAAAAAAAACTATATTCTACTTTTTCAATTTATGTTGGAGCTAATTTATGTTGGATGTGAGTTGTTCCCTACAACCTCTTGTGTTTGAGTCCTTCGTCTTTGGGAAGATTGCGTGGCACCTTTGAGAGGTGAGACTTTGCTAGAGGAAGGGAGGTCAGAGTTGTGGATGTGCCTCAGTGGAGAACACTTGTCTAGCATGCATGAGACCACAGGTTAAATGCTCAACAACTCAATGACATAAAACATACCCTTACTTTGGCATTATGACTAAGCCCTGATCAAACTCAACCACCTCTCTCTTTTCTTCTATCTCCCGAGAATTTTTAGTTTTTAATGCAATACATTAATTTTCAAATTTATCGACACCCAAAATCTGAAGACTTGCTTTAGCTTGTCTCTAATTTGGGGGGTTTAAGTCCTTTGTAGTAAATTTTCAGAAGGAATTTGAAAATATAATGAATAAAAATGCCAGATACTTTGTGGTAGTGGCACCAAAATACACAGGGATAAAGAAAGGAGGGAAGGAGAGAGAGAGAGTAGAGAGAGAGAGAGAGAGAGAGAGAGAGAGAGAGAGAGAGAGAGAGAGAGAGAGAGAAAACACGAACAGAGAAACAGTTATACATGAGAAAAAGAAGCATATATGCAAGCAAAGAGCAGAGCTCATATGTTCAACTTGTTTTGTCTTCCTTTTTGAGTCTTAAAATCAAAAAAGACTACTGAAAGATTAAAAGATCTCTTGGCTTTCTGAATATGAATTTTGTGTACAAGAATATACCACAGTGAACAATTAGAAGAGAATTCTAACAGCTGCTCAAACAGGAAGGAGAAAATGGAAACATTGCTCTTGGAATGAAAAATTGGACATGATGTTTTCCTCACACGTCCAAGTTCTTTTTGTGAGCACTGCCCACTGCCATGGTTTGAATGTGACTTGTCCCCTGCAGCATCTTGGGTTTGAATCCTTCGTCTTTGGGAAGATTGTGTGGCACCTTTGAGAGATGAGACTTTGCTAGAGGAAGGGATGGCACAGGGGGAAGAGTTTTAGGTTTTATAAACGAGCCCTAATTCCTTTCTCTCTGCTTCCTGTCAGTTGGCTCTTACTCTTCCTTTCTGTTTGCTCACAGCCTTCCTGATGGCTGTAGTGACCTGAAAAAGCCTCCTACTTCTGCCTTCTGCTATGAAATTCCCCTCCATAATGAACAATATCTTGTCTGGAACCATAAGCCAAACAGATCTCCCTTTCTATCCTAAATTGTATATGAGCGTTGTCTCACAGGGATAAAAGGAAAACAACTGTAGCATCCAGTAATTAGATGTTTGACAAAAGTAATATAACACATTTGAAAATTTCCTTTCCTAATCATACTTTTGAATTTCATATATCTCAGATCATTGTTTTCAGTATTTTTAAGGTATTTTAGTGAATACACAAATAAACACACACAATATTGTGGTATGTACAACCTACATGGAAAGATCTGCAATGGCTTAAAGTCAAACACAAATTCTCTGTGCCTCTTTTATTTTGATTGACCTGTCTTAGCTTTCTTACTGCCACGGGTCTCCTGGGAACTCAAAGGAGCCAATTCAAGGGTCATGACTCATTATTCTGTGGATGATTCATTTTTCATCTTCATCTGGCACTTTTTCCCATTTGTTTGATCTTTAGAGAAGACTAGCAAAATTATTTAACATGACTGAAAATGGACAGAAGAAGCTCTTGTTGACAATGCAGTCTAATCAACAGGTTGGGGTATGAGGAGTCACATGTGAAAATGCAAGAATCTGGATGCAGGCAGATGATTGAAGCATAAGGAGATACAGGGATACACAAATGTGCAAGCGAGGTGATGGATAATGAGGCAAACACAGTAGAACATGAGCAGAAACACAGACTTCTTAAGCAAAACCTACACTACATATAGAGATTAGGGATCGGAGCAGGAAATAAGTTTCTGGAAGGATTGAGAAGATAGGGAAAGGGTCCTTGGAAGGAAATCATCATTAAAGATCTGGGGTAGAAGATAAAGGAGTTGTCTTTTTTGGTTTTCTAATCTTGTATCAGCAGGGGAAAGTTTCACAATGGCCCAATACAACTTTTCTATTTATTACTGACCCAAATCACAATGATAATAATAACTAGTAATTCTACTAGTTTGGGTGTCAGTGCTGTGCTACGCTAAGTGAAATTCATCTTTTTCCTTGACTATTCCTTACAACTATACTATGAGACACATATTTCAATTGTGTCAATATTACAGATGAAGAAACTTGAGTTTGTGAGAAGTCAAGAGGACTTAGAATGGTGCATCTTAGAGTGGTGGAGTTAGACATCTGCTAAACAGAATGGAGTCCTGATTCTTAGAGGCAGAATTCTTCTAAGCAATGCATTTTCTATAACTTTTCAAAGATATGAGTAAATATACCACAATTTTAAACAGTAAAATAATGAAAAAGAAGAATGGTGATGAATTTAATGAGTATCAGGAGTACAGCCAAACACACTTCTCAACTAAATATTCATAAAGTAAGCAAGCACTTTTTGTTTTGTGCCATGCAATGCCCATATTCACATACTTTCAGTTCAGACACAAGAAACCTCATTCAAGTGCTTAGCATACAGTGTCACATGATGACTATAGATGGAGACTCCTGACTTCAATGCACTATGCATGAGGAGTCAAGAACTTACTGGAAGACGCAGACAAGAAATAGTGCTTGCCATGCAGGTGTGAGAACCCCAGAATCCATGAAAAACCAGGACACATAACATGAGCATCTGTAATCCTACTGCTTGTATAGGAGCTGGGAATTGGAAACAAGAAGATCCCCAGAAGCTTATGGGCCAGCTAGTCTGGGAACCCAGAAAAGCAACAGAGATACTTCCTCTAAGCAAAGTAGAAAGCAAGGACCAATGCCTTGACCCCAACACTTGCTTCACGCTATAGCATGAGATAATTACTAAATAAATAACTAAATACATTTCTAAAAATTAAAAAGCAAATCTAGTAAACAATGGAAAGTAGAACCATATTTGATCTTGAAAAGAGTCTTGGAAGGAAGACAGGGTATACAGAAAGGGCAGAGGATGAAGGAACGAGTAGATCCTTTGTCTATCAGCTCGTGTTGGAAGTTTTGAAACTCTGGTGCCAGTCTTCAGGAACACATTCCCTTCATGCCCAGCTATTCCATCTAAACCAAATCAAGGCTGCTGTTTGGCTCTAAAATCCAAGAAGTCTGAGAAAAAAGTCTGTTGCGTGAACCCCTTACCTGGGAAATTGCCATACAACCATCTATCCATCCAAGATAGATCGAAGGCAGATCAAAGTAATGAGCGTATCAGGGTCCAACTTGACGAGCCAATGACTTTATTGGGGTCACTTACAGGAGTAGGAGTGAGGGTTACTTACAGAAGCAGGGATATCAAAGGCAGCTGTGTCTCCAAAAAGCCCACCCCAGCATGGCTGATAGCTTCCTCATGGCTGCACAGAGGGAATCTCCCTTTATTAATCTTCCATAGCTCATATACCCTGGTGCCCCTTCAGTTCTGAAGACCCTGAAGGAGTGTGTGTGTGCACACCTATGAGGACACATGTACAGGCATGTATGGGGGAGCATGCATTCTAACCCCTTCACACCCCCTCTACCTCTTAAGGAAGATTAACTGTCAACAGGTACAATCTCAATAGTATCCGACAAAATGGCAGCTGTTGGTTCACAAGGAAACAGTCCCTCCAGACATATCCTTGATCTTAACAGATTCAAGCAGACTTAAGTTCAGCTCAGGATGAACAGACATGATGTGACAGGAAACATGACAGGCCACCTGAGACCGGTTTCTTAGAATGATAGCTAGGATCTTGGAAGCTAATCAGAAATCTACAGGCCCTGCTTCCATTCACAGAACCTACGTGATTGGGAGGCCTGGCATTTTAAAGACAGCGCCCCAGTAGAGTCCATTTGGGGAATCTGTGGTTTCTGTGCTGAAATCAGTGATCGGATCCTCTCCAGGGAAACCAAGAGTGCTGATCAATCTCTGTCCACTTGGGCGCCATCCAGCACAGCCTTCCTTGACCTCCTCTGAAGATGACTCTCCTTCCCATTCTGAGACAAGCCCTTCTGCAAACCCGAGTGGATCTCCACCAGCCTCTGAGCAAGAAGCCTCTTTCCCTTCACCTTAACTTTCATTCTTTTATGGATGAATCACTACAAAATTTCATTTGGAGTTTTAACTCTCCAGACCACAGCCACAGACCTCATCAAAGCATTTGCAGAAGCTAACCAGACAGCAATGTGAGAAAAATGCGTCCAATTCTCATTCTCTTATTTATGATTGATAGTGAGTTTTGTGATGAATTCATCACAGTGATGAAATCTTCAGAGTTTCGCATTAACCTAGAGGTTAATTGCTTTGAAACATTTCAAGGGAGAGAGGGGAAAAATAACCCTTTGGTTTCCATGCTCCACTTTAAAGAGGAAGACAAGAATCTGAGCATGTAGCTGTGTTCGAAGCCCTCTGCTCAATGCTCAACACTGCGGATGAAGAAAGAGGTCAGATGCACTGGCTTCATCAAAGTCGAATGATTTACATCACTCCACTTCTCCTCACTCGTACATGGTAAAGTGTCATTAGAAGTCATGCAGCACTTATGTAAATTGACATGTAGCTCCTGACAAATTTTGAAAAGCTAGAATTTCAGGATCAGGGGTTTGTTTTCACCCGCTGTTGCTCCTACCTCAGACCCTTGTCAGGAATCCCAATGAGGAATCTAGCTGGAATCTTCCAACTAGTTGCCCAGTGGAGGTAGAGGAAAGGATTTGTCACAAATTGTTGCTCCAGGCAGTCATGTTTGAGGACAAGAATGAGGCCAATAGTCCTGCTTCCTTGTTTTTAGCACTAACTATTGAAGTCTTGCTAATAACTAGGTGTAAAGGACATGCGCTTCATGTTTTCATTTATTCTTTCTTTCACTTACATATATACTGCTGAAAAATAAAAGCATCCCTATGGCTTGCGCTATATGCCCTGTACCTGGTGTCCAGAAAAGCTACCTCTTGTCAGATCTTTTGCCTTGATGGGCCAGTCATTGGAAGCTACTAGTAGTCACATACCTTTGCTTCATATGCCAACATAGCGGGGATCCTCTGCTAACATTATTCAATTTATCAATGTGCATTCTACAACATAGACAGCGATGCATAAAATGTTGTTTGGAATACGGTGTCCATAAATCCTGCCCTGCAATCTCTGATGTCAAAACAACTTTCTAGTAAAGCAAAAGTTATCTGCCCCTTTCATTCTCATTTTCTCACAGTCGAATTTTCTGGTGGTTACACGAATCTTTTAACAGAAGACATGCAAACATCTGACTATCCTCTGTTAAGTTACATACCTAAAGTGGTTTGCAAAAACGTAAATAATGACATTATTGTCACAAACTTTACTGATTTTCAGATTAGTTATTTTTCATAAAAATATTACTTTATTCACAGGTAATAGTTTATTATTGCTATCTTTAAATGAGCAAATGGACATTTTAAATTATCTTCTGCTTTAATATCTGATACAATAATATCAAGAAGCATAGCTATAGCTATAATCCATGTACATAAATCATCTTGTGCTCTCAATTTTTATGGGTGCAAATGAGTCCCAAAAGTATGAGAACACTAAAACAGACACATTATATATCCTATGTTATTTATCAAAACAATGCTACAAGGCAAATATTATTATTCTCATTTTATAGGAAATAAACTCTGAGACATATCACAGCTAGATAATTTGCAGAGAATCAAACTGTCAGACTCTGAAAATTCATTACTTTGTCTCATATTGTCTCTCTCATTGCTCTTGAATTGTCCTTGTCCCACATGGAAGGGATTTAATATACAAATGGACAAGTGCCAGACCAAATATGAAAGTAGACCTTTACCCACAACTTGAAGCAACCTGTCCAGAAACCCAACATCCTTCTCTGTATATAACAGCAAGCCACAAATCACCTTACTATGAGTCAGGCTTATAGTAAGCTAAACTGCTCTTTAGAGACAGTCCAGGAAGTTGGACAGAAACTGATCATTAGTTCAAATGGGCCAAACTTTGTTTAATAACTGGCAGATTCCCTTATTCTTGCCCTTGCTTCCAACTTAAGGCCAATCAAAGAAAGCCAAATATGTACTCCAAACCAATCATATGGGTTCAGAAGATGCTCACTGCCAAGTTGGCCATTCCAAAGCTTTCCCAAGGCCAACAGCGTCCCATCAGGACTCACTCAAAGGTTCCCATGGTGTTAGCTGTCTTTGGTCTAACCAAATACATGTGCTGACTCCTTTGCTATAGCTGCTCACTGGATGTTCTTTGTTTATGTCCATCTTTGTTTCTGAGCTGTTATCCTGCCAAGTCATTAAGGGGAAATAGGAGAGTTTTCTTATCTTTTAAGTTTTGTTTTTTTAACATGTGTGTGTGTGTGTGTGTGTGTGTGTGTGTGTGTGTGTGTGTGTGTGTGTGTCAGAAGGCATTGTGTGTGCCTGTGGAGGTCCAAGGGTAACTTCAGGAATCATTGTGGACTGTGTTTACCTCCTTTTTGCTTAGCTGTAGAATTTCCCAGGCTCTGCCTTCCAGAGCCGGCAGTGCAAGTTACCACCATTTCCACCAGAATCTGAACTCAAGTTCTTCTGCTTGTGAGGCACGATCCTGACTCCTGAGCTACCTCTTTAGCCTGACGGGGGAGTTTAAACCCCATGATTCTCTTACCTAGAACCTGGAGTTCTCCACAGCACACAGCAAACACTCACATTTTCTATGATTTAAGATAGCTGTGTGGGATTCTTAACTAAGATATGGCCACTGCAAGGTTTTCTGGCTATTTCTCCAAACCATCCAACCCAAGGAGTTCAGTATCATTAACCTTTCATGCCACTAGTGCCTAGACAAGTAGGCTATCAAGACAAATATAATGATAATAGATACAAATGGGTGACTGAAAGAAGATTGATGCATTTTCTCCATTTAAATGGTTTAGGAAAAAATATACCACCTTACAGATTACCAGTAACATTAGTCTAACTAAAATGTTTGTTAAAATTTAGGAATTGAGGAGATGTCTCAGTGGTTAAAGTAAAGGGATCAGAGTTTGGATGCTCAGATCCCATTATTAAATATCAGGTGGGCGTGGTGGTCCACCTATAATTCCAGTCCAAGAAATCAATCTAAAGTCCCCAGAGCAATCGGATAACCACACAAACCATAACAACAAGCCCTGTTGTATATCAGGCGATTTGGTGTCACAGTTGTGTCCACCCACCAGACCAGAAGCTGCCAGCAGCACAATCCAGGAAAGTCACATGCCAACACTGTAGTAACAGCTGACTAGGGACCAAGCATCAAATATTTGAACATTTAATAAGCAAGCTATATGGTTTGCCCATACCATGCAGTCAACAATCCTATTTAAATATGAAGACATTTAAATTTAAACACCCAGACATATTTCAACAACATGGCTGACTGCAGATAAGGATTTCTGAATCTGCCTGTGACTCAGGAAGGTAAAACAGTGTAAAAGGTATTTTACCCTATCAGTGTACCTGTATACCTCAGTGTATCTCAGTGTATCTGCATACCTCAGTGTACCTCAGTGTACCTGTATACCTCAGTGTACCTCAGTGTACCTGCATACCTCAGTGTACCTGTATACCTCAGTGTACCTCAGTGTACCTGCATACCTCAGTGTACCTTATACCTCAGTGTACCTGCATACCTCAGTGTACCTGCATACCTCAGTGTACCTCAGTGTACCTGCATACCTCAGTGTACCTGCATACCTCAGTGTACCTCAGTGTACCTGCATACCTCAGTGTACCTTCATACCTCAGTGTACCTACATACCTCAGTGTACCTGCATACCTCAGTGTACCTGCATACCTCAGTGTACCTGCATACCTCAGTGTACCTGCATACCTCAGTGTACCTCAGTGTACCTGCATACCTCAGTGTACCTGCATACCTCAGTGTACCTCAGTGTACCTACATACCTCAGTGTACCTTCATACCTCAGTGTACCTACATACCTCAGTGTACCTGCATACCTCAGTGTACCTGCATACCTCAGTGTACCTCAGTGTACCTTATACCTCAGTGTACCTTATACCTCAGTGTACCTACATATCTCAGTGTACCTGCATACCTCAGTGTACCTGCATACCTCAGTGTACCTACATATCTCAGTGTACCTGCATACCTCAGTGTACCTACATATCTCAGTGTACCTGCATACCTCAGTGTACCTACATATCTCAGTGTACCTGCATACCTCAGTGTACCTCAGTGTACCTTATACCTCAGTGTACCTTATACCTCAGTGTACCTACATATCTCAGTGTACCTGCATACCTCAGTGTACCTGCATACCTCAGTGTACCTACATATCTCAGTGTACCTGCATACCTCAGTGTACCTGCATACCTCAGTGTACCTGCATACCTCAGTGTACCTACATACCTCAGTGTACCTACATATCTCAGTGTACCTGCGTACTTCAGCATACCTGCATACCTCACTATACCTCAGTGTTCCTGCATACTTTAGTACCACATCACATCAGATTAAAATTCTTCACATAAATGTTTATACTGGAAACTCCAGTTGTGATCCCAGAAAGCATGCAATTGGATAAACAAGGCTCATACTGGTAAAATAAAGAATGTGAGGAAACAATAGCATTTTTGAGTGTTTACTATGTGTCAGGTATTATAATTTAAAAATATTATTTTACTTAACCTTTGTAACAGGATTATAAGCCAAATATTATTTTGCCCTGATTTTACTATTAAAAAAAAAAGGATTCATGGAAAAAGTTACTTAACTTGTTTAAGTTAATGAAACAGAGACTTTGTAAAGAATCACCTTGAAATCCATTCTTAATGGAATGAAGGTACAGCTCCAACTAGTATGTATACTACTGGAATTTAGATTCAAGTGAGTCTACATAAGACTCAAACTAACAACAAGTTAAGTTTGTTAGTTAAGTTAGACAGGCTAAACATTTTGCCTGGTAAATTCATAGACACTACAATATAGTAGCAAAGTGGACATTCTGAGCCACTTTTCAATTTGGTTAGCAACGATAAGAAATATGTTTATAAGAAAGCAATGTAATAGAAGCAAAAAAAAAAAAACCTGTAATGGGAAAGGGATGCAGCTATATGTGGGGGCCAGTCTGACACTGGAAATAGAAAAAAGAAAAACAGAAGAAGCCCTCAGTCTACAGAAAATACCACTAAGTGGAGGAGTCATCTTGAACAACTCACTCATTCTCAAAATTGAGATAGTCATATGGCTTACTACCTATGTTGTACTATTTTTTTCTAGCTATGAAAGGATTCTCATTCAATATTCAAAGATTTAATTTGTTTAAGCTTTGACAATATAAAGCTTCAAATATCTTAAACTTCCATCATGAAGAATTGCTACACCTCCAAACTGTATTTCCACTATTAGATTTAAGAACTTTGGGGCAGAAATCACGTGGGGACTTAGATAATTGGAATGCCATACCTCATACTAACCTGGCTTTGCTAACTGGAATGTCATGCCTAATACTAACCTGGATTTAGCTAACTGCCATGCCTGATATCAACTTGGATAGAAAATAATGCATGATTTGTTCATCTTTCTGCCATGCACATTTCTAGAAATTTATTTCTGTCATGATTGTATTTCCTGATGTTCATGTTAACCTGACTAACAAAATTTAATGTCGCTCTTAATAGAAAAGAATAATATGACTTGGAGAAAATCATTGACCCTCTCTGAGTCTTTATATCCTTACCATGTTTCCTAGCACTCACTCAACAGTAATGGTAGGAGGGAAAAGGTGCAGCAGAATGGGTTAAGGAAAAAAGCTCCGGAGCTTGGGGTTCATGCTCCAATCTGCTGACTGCTTGTTAGCTAGCTATATGATTCTGTAAAAACTGCATACAGGAGGAAAAAATTATTTTAGTTCCAAGTTTAAGAGGATTTATTCTATGTTGACTAGTCCCATTACTTTGCACCTGTGGTGAGGTAGGATATAGCAGGAAGGTGTGGTGGAGGAAACATGCTCACCTGAAGGATGCTGGGAAGCAGAGAGAGAAGACAGGAGGGTCTGGACACAGACATACCTTTCAAAAGTACACCCAGTGACTAGGCCTCACCTCTTAAAATGTCCTTCAACTGCAACACACCAACTGATATGCTATACTTCCATAGCCCAATCCTCTCTCCACTGCCAGGAACCAAGCCTTCAGTGCATGGGCTTTTAGGAGGACTCTTCATACACACACGATGACCCTGGATAAGTTGTTCATATCCACTGCCTTGGTTTTCTCTTAGTTTTGCAAACTAATTTGAAGTTCAGTCACACCTGCACCAACTTTCATAGGGATGAGGTCACTTGTCATTTCTGTAATACATACAGCTCTAGCTGGAACTGCTGAACACCAGTTATTACCTTTGCCATCTTTCCATTAAGTTGTCCCCTTCATTTTCTAGAACTGATAATGTCCACAGAGGTTGAGTCATTTCCCAAGGCTGTATAGAGACCAGGAGTCCAGTCTTCTGCCCAAGTTTCCTCGATTTTATACCTCTGCCTGCATGTTCCCACTCCATACTCCTTTTCACAGGTTGTAATTGCTTCTCATCACTCACACAGGTCCTTCTGTTCCCATAGACAAGTAGATACAGTTTCCAGGAAAGGAAAGGTAAATTCCCAAGAAGTCTATTGAAGATTGGGCCTCAGTTTCCTTCCAAGTTGGCAGAGAAACATTCGCCTGATCACTCTCTGTGAACTTCTACAAAACACCCATGTTTTCCTTACCAACAAGTAAGTTGTAAAAACTTCAGTAGTCTAATCTCCCCCCCCCCGCCCCAGCTCAAACAAAAAGAAAATGAAAGAAGGCTGGGATTTGATAAAAATGAATGAATTTATATAGTACATAAAACTACCAAGAAAAAGCAAAACAAAACAACAACAAAAATAAAAACAAGAAGCTTCTGTCCTTTCACACCAAGAGCTCAACCCTGTTCTGCAAATACCTGCTTCCCTCTTTTCCTCCAGACACAGCGCAGCAATTATCTCATTATAAACACTTTACCTCACATACAGTCAACTAAAAGGTCTCTCCACTCTGCTGTTGTTTTTCAATTATTAGAGTGCTCTATTTTTCCCATTAACACTTACCACAATTCTTAGTTCTCTTGTATTTAGTTTCAATCCCTAGTTGCTTCATGTAGCATAAACTAAATAAACAAGAGTGAATGAATGAATGAACAAATAGTTCCTTTTCATTTTTCACTTCTTAGCTCCGGTAGTCCCCTAAAATATTCCCAGAATCCTGAACACAGAGTTACGGCATATTACCACATGCCCTGTGATCAATCCTTTATAACTAGTGCTATTTCATCTCCCAGTCAGATGTCTGGTCCCTGTAAATCTTTACAGCTCTATATTCAACACCTACCATGGCGTCAGGCAGGCAGTTGGAACTCAGCAAGGATCTCATACTATTACACTGCTAAATGAAATGCAAAGTCTCAATCAACGGTGATACATTATTTTTTGAAAACATGAAAAATGGCATTGAACATGCATTTCATATTCAGTATGGAATTAAATATGAATGTTTTTAAACACAGATACTCAGCACCATTTCGTAAATGAGTGGATGGCGACAAAGAGAGTTTAGGCTAACAGTCACCCAGATTGCGAGAATCAAGGGCAAAATTTGAACATTCGATCCTCAAACTCCAAAATACCTATTTGGCCATTGGGCCGCTTTGCCCCTGTATGGAAAGTGATTATGATCCGCCTGGAGAGTCTTTCCACTTTAACTGTTTTCCTGTCTCCTCATGTATGGGGTCAGGTAGACTGGACCAGGATCAAAGTTTTTAACCACCCTCCGTGTCTCATCAGCGCTGGGAAGTGGTTTAAGTACCATAGACTGCAAGGCTGCAACTTCAGCAGCCTGACAGAGTGAGCGATTCCATGCATCTCCGCATTTCACCCACAATATCAGCTTCCTCTCCAAAGGAAAACCAAAGCTGGCCTCTCTCAAGTTCTCAGGAAAAACAGATGCTAAGTTGAGAGAAACCTGATGGAGAAAAGAGCACACAATGACAGCTGCAAGAATGGCCCCGCCAGAACTCACTGGCTTTGCAGACTTTCTTTTATTATCACGCGTGCATTTGTGTGTGTGTGTGTGTGTGTGTGTGTGTGTGTGTGTGCGTGCGTGTGTGTGAGAAGAGGCATTATGTGTCTTCGTGGAGGACCACAGGTGACTTCCAGAATCATCGTGGATTGCTTCTACCTTCTTTTTGCTTCACTCATGGATTTCCCAGGTTCTGCCTTCCAAGGCAAAGACAATTTCCATTTCTGCCTGAGATTTTTACGCTTGGCTTTTTTTCATAGCATCCAGGATCCAATCTCGTTCTCCTGCTTATAAGGCAGAGTCTTGACCCCTGAGCATCTCTCCAGCCCAATTTTTCAGACTCTCTTAAAGAGTTCTCCCTGACCTAGCATGTTAGCCCCCTTAAAATAGACTAGCAACCTTCTATACTATCCTGAAATCAATGGGCAGGATGACTGGCCCGAAGGAGCACTGGATACAAAGGTCACAGAAGGAAAGTTGTCCCTCAGGTGTTCACTTTACTTGGTTCAGAGTTTTTCCTCCACATACTCCTGTTTGTGTTTAGGTCCCCAACATTTTGGAAATGTGCAGAAAGTCATTGGTTGACTATATTTCAGTCCTGCTTATTGGACACATCTACATTTTGAACACAAAACAGATAATGCACAAAGCACTACTCTAGAGACAAAACAAATTCCAACAAAACATGTACTTTCTTTTTGTGACTATAAATAAGTTCTTGGAACAGGTAATCAAAGATAATGAGCTGGCACATGGTTTGGAAAAGTATTTGTTGGGGATTACAATATGCAAGATATAATATAAAGGTCTGGCTGGAGGGCATCTCATTGACCCTCTTGGTTGGTACCCTTGTCTGTTACAGTATGTACATAACACTAGGTGGAAACTCTGGTGTCTGAACAGTCAAAGAATGTTTTCAATAACTGAGATCAGACGTCTTCTCAGAGACAGGAGGGAGAGAAAGAAAGAGGACTGAGAAGAGAAAAATACAAAGTTGGCCTTTGAAATTTTTTGAAAATTTTAACTTGAGTACCATAAAAGAGATAATTAAATGGATGTACAGTAAGAAATGTTAATAATAGAAGACTAAAATCATTCAAAAAATATACTAACAAAGCTCAAAATTTATATCTAAGTACACATGAAAGATGGCATTTCTCTAAACAATGCATTCTAAGATGGTAATTAACTTCTGTTGATTGGATATAAAATGTTCATGAAGAGAAACCAATTTTTGTAGTTTCTGTTAAAAAGCATAATTTGAAGGGTCAGCTGTTAAAAACCTAGAAGACAGTTTGTGGAACAATGATGTGAGCAGAAAGCAAATCACCAGTATGAATAAGCAGAAAGGATCCCCTGCAGTATTTTCCTTCCTAACACCCTAGAAATACACCTGAAACCTGGCCTCAACTAGATCTCTCTATGCCCAGTGAATTTCACAGAAACCAGAGATGTGATTTATCTATATTTATCTTATCTTGAGCATGAACCCCGTGTAGCAGAAATCAGACTGGCCCAGTTAGCAAAAGGCCTGGACATAAGACTCTGCTCTGATACAAACAATAGACAAGATCTGACCGCTTAATCTCTCTAGACCTCATTTTTCTAACTTGGTACTATAAATTGGCAATTAAACATTCATAGAAGATGCGAATATATCAGCTTGCAACCTGTCTAGGTAAAGGTATAATAAGATGGGATGATATACGATGGCTTTCAGACTGAAACTGTTTTGTTTCTTTTGCTTAGAAATATATAATAGGGTACAGTGATGTGAATATTTTAATGAATTAATTATATGTTGATATAAGTTCAGAAAAATATTCTAAGCTGGGAAGATCAGTTAACTGGTTATTAAAACACCAATATAAATCATCAGTGTTGAATATATTCCTAAAGTTGTCAGGTAGTTAAGCAACACTAACTATATGTAATTATATAGTTTCAAGTGTGCCTAGAATATTACAGGAATCACTAAAGTATTACAGGAGCACCTGCATTTATGCATACTATATTGGCACTACTTAGTTTACTTTCTCTTGAAAGCCTCAATTCAACAAGATGGCCCACCTCTATTTATCTATTTAATCTATTTAATGTTCACTAGTTATTTATAACATTTACACAACTTAGTATTGGTATGTAGAAGTGTGTAATTACTGCCAATATACTAATGTCTCTAACTGTAGTACAAGTTCAGTAAGCAGAAAATCTTTATACAATACTTTGAATTCCATTACTTTACAATCTAGTACATGAGAAGTTATACAATACTGCAAAACTAAATTCACAACCCTAAAATAATACCTGAATGAAGAGTTCATAATATATCCAAAGAAGTGGGGCTATGTTTTTGTTTGTTAGTTGATTAGGGGGAACTTTTAGTTTTAATTTTCAGTTGGATTGGATATTGCTTTGTAGCCTAAACTGTTCTTAGACTCCCAAATTTCCTTCCTCAGTCTCCCAAGTTTTGGAATTGCAGTCATGTTCCAACCATGGCCACCAAGGATATGTTTTAGTTGCAAATAATAATTAATAGAGGGTTGGAAAGATGGCTCAGGGGTCGAACCCTTTGCTTCACAATACAAAAGGATCTGAGTTTGGAACCCAGATCCCATGTAAAAATGCCAGGCAGAAATGGTTGTGGCCTGAACTTCTGGTTCTGGAAGGTGGAGTCTAGAAAAACCCCAGAGCAAAGCAAAGAGGTAGAACAATCCAGGATGATTCCCTGAAGTCATTCTTGGGCCTACATAGACATAGACAGTGCCTTCTGCTATGAATAGACACATATTCAAAATGCGCACACACGTGAATGCACACGGACACAAAAGAAGTCCAGAAATGCTAAAATTCTTCAAAGAATATTAACAACGATTAAATTGCTGTCATAACTTAAAAGAGAGAAAGGTTAAGGGCTGATATTTGGGGATACAGGTGTCCTTAGAAGAAGGGGGTGAAGATCTGGAATGATGCTCCAAAGCAGACTAGTTAGAAAGACACTTGGCAGCTTCAGAAGAATCGTGGATTATGGAGAATTAGAGACAAACCACAGAGGAGTGCAATGGAGACTTTACGGCAGGCTTCAGAAACTGGTAAGCACATCAAGGTCACTGAACATAATAACATAGGAATCTGAGTTAGTATCTGGCTGGTTCTGTGGGGAACAACATGATCCAAAATAGAGACATAGATGGAAGGCATGAAACCTCAATGCCAAAGAAAAGAAAATCAGTTATCTCTAGTCTGGCATTAATAGTTTTAGAGAAAATATTTTCATCAGGATTCAGCTACTCTTCATGTTGCTGATATGACTACCTGACCAAACGACTTAAGGAGAACAAGGAATATTATTCTTGTTTTCGGTTCTGGTTATAGTTCACAGTCTAACTTGGCAGGAGAGTTTACATCAATATCAGGAGTGGAGGGAACTGACCATACCATATCCACAGGAACTGATAAGAGAGGGGGAACCTCTCACTTGTCAGACTGCAAGTCTCTCAGAGCAGGCTAAAGATTGTTTTTTTCTTCTTATCCACCTGTCCAAAGAATAATTCCACTAAGGGCCAGGTCTTCCTACAATAATTAGATCATCTCCTGTAGGATTGCTCAGGACCTGTCTTAACTACAATTCTTCATAGATGTATCCAGAGCTCAGCCTTCAATTATCATGTTGATACTACTACCAACTAGCATAAGTATGAGAAATAGTTTATATTATTGGAAGTATCTCTGTTTTGCGGTAAGGATGGATAATTCTGTATGTCAGTAACATAGACTGGGAAATCACTAATAAAAATAAGATCAATTGAACACATTATGTTGTTTTACATAAATAGTGATGAAGATAGTTTTAAAATATCTCTAAGACACAAGAAAGAGAGTATAAAGGTGAAGCTGTCTTCCTGAGAATTGATTGTTCATTTTTATCAGCACAAACAACACCAACAGGAAATTAAGAGATGTGTGCTTACCAGATTAATTGAATTTTCTACAGAAGCCCCTGAGAGTCAAGGTTCTATCTTGAACTTCAATATACAACTAACATTTAACACTTGGTTGTCTGATACTCCAAAGGAAGAGATTGAACCAGATCCCACATGTGAAGCAATGGACATGGGCCTTTCTGTCTTCAAGCATAGGGGTGTGTGACTAGTATCACACTGACTGAGTTCATGTTCCTATGCAGAGATATTCCCCACAGAATAACTTAAGAAAATGGCAGGCTACTGAAGATGCTCAGTCTGGGGCTGAGCTGTCTAAGATTTGCTTATGTTAATTCTGGAACATTCCAGAATTAGCATAAGTAAAACAGTAATAATCTTTCATAAGACACCTGTCTCTGAATATAGCTGCATCTTAAAGTTTATACCTAAAACCTTTAAGATGTTTAAATGTCATTCAGTTTATATAAACATTTTCATAAAGGGCAATTCTATTTAGAAAAGTTTAAAAGCCGCACTCTTGGATTTGTCTCTTTCAGCTTTCTATATTTAACCAAGCTTACCATCAGTCTGATAGATCGACCCTGTACCAGTATTAATGGTGATGTCGCCAAAGGCAGACAAAAATACCTCTGAGGAAATACCTACTTACAGTTCCAATCGATTTGAGTTGACCACGAAAAGGGACTAAAACTGACTGTTTAAGCATTCCATTAATGCGTATACAATGACAACCATAAAAATATTCACTACACACATTGTCTATGTAACTAGTATCTTAATTATTTCATCACTGATATAACTTTGAGCCTATTGCTCATTAACATTTTTCTTCTGTTTTTTTCTTCATTCTTTATTATTTCCATGCATACAAACTTATAAGGTACACCAGTTCCCTCCCTCCTTCCTCCTCCCCCAAACCCCCTGATCCCCCTTCCCCCTCCCCATCCCCCAGTGCCTCCCCCCAATTCCCAGAGAGTCCTTTATTGTGCATGCCTGACTCTCCTCCGGGTCCTTCTCTCCGATGACTTACAAGGACCCAGTGGCATTTCCTTGAACCCTTTCCTGTGTTCCCCTTAAGGATAGGAACACTACTGTGGCTGTCAATCCCTTGCCTCCAAGGATCTTGGTGCCTTTAGCAGATGCTAGACTTTGTGAGGTCAATAGTGTGTTGGACATCAAACTAGCTCACTATGACTTCTTCTGTTTCTTATTCTTCAATGTTCTAAATTTATGCCAACAGTTTAGTTAAGAAACCTCTGGTCTTTAGGGACTGGGAAGAAGCAGAAAGTTTTGCCAGTGATTTGAACCTTTGTGAAGCAATTTGTTTCATTGAGTGTGCATGGCTTTTGGAGCTGAAATACGATGTTTATGAAATTATACACAGACCATGTGCAAAGTTAAATCTGGACTTTATGAAAGAACAAGTCCCACTTTCCCCACATTTGAATATATTTCTTCTCTTAAAATGCCCAGGACCGGCTGATCCTGTTCAATACACAGATTATAAAAGTGACCATAGAAGGTTCTTCTGCCAACAGTGTGTGGAAGTTTGGATTTCTTCTCTTCTGACAACCGTTGGAAAACATCACATGACAACAAGGTGATGTCAATCTCCATACTTTCAAAAGGTATCACCTCACTCTCTCTGAAACAGAATGTTCCACTGCAAAGAGGCTAGAAATCAAAGCTTTGACCTCCAGGGGGATGGAATAAGGTAGAAAGTTTTCCCCTTATGAACTTACATTATAAATCCAACAGCCCATACTGAAAGACGGCATCAGTTCAAAGTCACTTACCCAAATCTGAAGCTTGATCCTCTTTTCATTTTTGAACACAGTTTTTACTTTGAAATCGATCCCAACGGTGCTGACAAATGCAGATGTGAAGGAGTCGTCCGCATAACGGAACAGAAAGGACGTTTTCCCCACGCTGCTATTGCCGATGATCAGCAATTTGAACATGTAGTCAAAGTTCTGGTCAGAGGAGTCTTTCTGGCCAAACCTAGCATCTTGGGCAGAGGCCATCTGTGGGTGGAAATGCAAGCACGGGTCAGCTTATTGTTTGCTATGAAGCTAGCAGCACATTCATTGATGGATGTGCCAGAAACAGATGTCAGATGCTCTGGAGGCAGTGGAGAGTGCTCCCCAGCCTCCCTCTGATGCTGGTATCCATGGCAATAATGCCCCGCTGGAGGACAGAATAGCAAATCTTACAGCTCTTTCCAGCTTGGTTGGTGCTTGTCAATGCTCAGCACTGGGACCCAATCAAAGACACCAAAAGAACTCTCTAAGAGGAACATGAAAAGCAAAGATGTGAGGAACTGGCCTTGGCATGAGGGCTCTGAAACTTTGTCTTCTCAGTGATGGATTCAACAAAGTACCTTATGGCAGGCTTTCCTAAAACAATGAATCCAAAACAGAGCTCTATTTTGTACATTAACATCATGTCCCTTCAAATTAAAAAATATGGATGATTTCAAATTTTTATGGTTCAAACCACATGCCAGGTATGTTAGCTTATTTAATCCTCACAGCAACATGGTAAGGCCGATGATGTCATTATATCCATATTCAAATGGGAACACAGGTTCAGAGCTATTAAATAGCTAGCTCAAGTCCCCTGGATGATGTTAAGTAGAAGTAGGGTTCAAATAAGACAGCTGTTGTTAAAGTCATGCTCCTGACCCTTGCTTTTATCCCAGTAATTTCTATAACAACAAGTTTTAATATAAGTGCTCTAGAAAGCACTGTGGGAAATATTTCTTGTCAGAAGAATGATGAACACTGCCTGGAGTCAAAACACATATTCTGCTATCCAATGGCTGTTAAAAACTGGGCTTTATTTTCATTCATATGCAACAGTTTTTTTCCCCCACATGAAATGAAAAAAAGAGTATAGTACCCACTTGGAATGATTGTGAAAGCAATAGATGACATACATCATATCTATAAATCAGCATAGAATAGAAAAGGGTTTCTTATTAGTTACAAATTCTTTAGGAAGATGCTTACTTTTTCTGATCTTAATGATGATTTTTATATCTATCAAAAATGATGTTGTGTTGCTTCTAAGTATCATTGATTTGAAATGGCAAAGAGGTATTAGAACGATGACTCCCTTTCATGATGTCTTAGAATCTCTGGTCAGTGCTGAAGCCCAGTCCTTTTTTTAGGCTGCCTGTTTCAATGTTGGACTAGCTCCAACTACTGCAAAGTTCTTCCTTAGCTTTGGGTAAAAAATACATTTTCCTGTAACCTCTGCCCACATGTTCTAGACTCTGTCTTCTGAATCAGGACAGAGTCAATTTTTCTCCCACCCAAGAGAAGTTTGGATGTCTAAAGGAACCAATGTAGCCTCATGAATCCTCTCTTCTTGAGTGGATGACCACAACTTCTTTTGCCCTTCTCCCTACATAGAATATGCCTGAAGAATCTCACACATCCTGATAGATTAAAACTGGTATCTCTGCAGACTGCAAAATTTCCATATGTGATTCCCATGACTGGTCATGAAGATACCAATATTTACCCAGTCTATGCATTTCAATTCATTTCATACATCATTTCATTAAAAGTATTTGTTAGCCCTTTCATATTTGGACATTTCTAACCAAATTTTGCCAGTACAAATTTTATTAAGACCCTTGTGATAGTTAATCCTGGGTGTAAACTTGACCACACCTGACATTAATTAAGAACAGCTGTGAGCCCACCTGAATAGATTATCTGGATCAATAAATTTACAATACAAAGACCAGCCATAGATTTGATTGGAAGTTCTCAGTAGTGGACCAGATAAAAGGAACCACAGAACAGAATACTTAGATGAAGAAAGACTCCAGGGTGTTTGCAGTGACTTAGCTTCCTCCAGCTTCAGCCACCAGCTATGCTGTCTCTGCCATAAAGACTATTTCTCCCCTCTGGAACTGTAAATTGAATAAATTTCCCTTGCTCCCTTAAGTTGCTTGACTTTGAATGCTGTCTCACAGCAACAGTTAAGAGTAACTACTGCAATCCCTGATCCAAATTGTGAATTCGTAGACAAGTATCAATTAACTTTATAGCCTGGTGAATATACAAATCTACAAGTGAGACCTTTATGGAATGTGAATTTGGAATTCAGAATGTTTGAAACTCTTCTTTTGAGAGCTGGTAGCTCTCCCCGGGTTTATTTTAGCTTGCCAAAAATGAAAAGATCATGCCTTCAACTGTAATGCTATTTCGAATCTCAGTTTCCTTTCCCCAGAATTCCTACTGTGACAAAGACCAAGCAGATTATTTCTACCACATGCAACCATTACTTATTTCAGATTTGTTAATTTTCATTTTTTATTGATGAATTTGTTCTTTGGCAATTTCATACAGGCATGTAATACATTCTGATTACTACCCTCTTTCATACACTTCCTTATTTCCCTGCCACCCTTTCCAGCACCCTTTCTACAAATCTTCCTCCCATATTACCTCCAGGGCCTTCTGTGTGACCTTGGGTTTGGGACTATCTCTTGGATCCTAGCAGGCTCTCCAATGAGTGCACATTCTTTCATTCAACCTCCAAAGCTATTGCCCATAGTTCGTAAGTAATTTGTAGGTCCCTTTAGGTTTCTTGTCTATGGCTGGCCACTGGCTGGGTCAGTCCAATGTAGGCTTAGTGCCAGTAATCACTTCTGCTGTGAGTTCATGATTGTCATGACCACATCATTTTTAGAAGACAACATTTCCCTGTCATTGACCTGTTTCCTGGCTCTTACATTCTTTCTTCCCTCTCTTCCCAACGGGCCCAGAGCTTTAGGGGTACTGTAAGTTCTAAGATCAGGACTGAGCCCACAAACTTCACTTGTTCTCATCATCTTGTACAGCCATGGTCCTTCACGTTTACTCCTGCTCGCTACAAAGACAGGCTTCAGTGATTAATGCTGTGTGTGGTCTTTGCATTCTGCCTCTTCTTCCACAGCATTCTCTAACCCTTGGTGGCAAGAATGAGGCGATTAAGCCCTCCTGCCCAGAGCTGAGCAATACGTAGCCTCTTATTCTCCACACTTTGACCATTTGTGGCCTTCTCCATCAACCGTCATCCATTGTAAAAAGAAGTTTCTCAAATGGAGGCTGAGAGATGCATTTGTCAGTGGATTTAAAGGGTCAGAGTTTTTGATGTTTGCCTTTTAAGCCAAGTGAGAAATGCAAGTTACAAGTTTATGGGTCCACTTGGTTATTGAAAATCTAATCTACACTAAGACATGGTGTGGATCTGATAAAAGAAATGAAATCATTCTAAAGTTATTCTGTCTATGTATTATTATTGACTATAACTTGGGGATAAATGGGAAGAATTTTTCAACAAAATAAATCAAAAACAAAATCTTTGAAATTAGAAAGATAAAAGAATTTTACTGCATATCTGAAGTTTAGAAATGTATACCAGTGTTGGTCTCATATTTTTACATATATTTATTGTATGTGTGATGAATGTGTATGCACATCCCATGGTGCCATCCGTGGTGCTCATGTGGAATTCACAGGACAGCTTTTGAGAATCAGATCCCTCCTTCCACCTCATGGGTTCTAGGGATAAAATTCAGATGGTCGTCTTGGCAGCAAGAGACTACTTGCTAGAGGGTCCATCTTGCCAGTCCCAGAAACACAGCAATTTTATATCACAATCATTATGGTTGAAAATAAAAATAATTTCATTATTTCTGGAAGCTTCAAAGTCATAACTAAAATTTTTAAGTCAAGGAAGAAAATATTAACAGGTTTTCCAAGTATGTCATCTGGACCCTGGCTGGTTGTTTCTCCCAATGGAAGCCCTCATCAGTGCACAGGTTTGCCTGCCCACCTGCTTGACTCCTGATGCTCTTACAGTCTCTGGCCAGCAACTTCTCCATGCTTGGCTACTCCCTGCTTGCTCTAGCAGGAGCCAGCTATGAAGCACCCAGATGTTTCTCGGGTCAGGTTCACCCCTCGGTATTGAGCTGAGAGGATGGGTGCCGAATATCGGAGTGGCCAAGGTGTAAAAGGCTAAACTCTAACCTTGTTTCCAAACCAAAGGGTTTGTAAACTAGGACAGCATTCAAAATTCTCTATTTCCTTTAGTAGAAAATGTGTAATGCATAACAGTACATAATACTGTGTGAAAATATGAAACTCCCAGGATGCAAAATCACCATATACATTAATGAAATTCTTCATGCTCTCCTCTATCTGAGATTATGCTCATATTTTAAATAGCTTTTCAGTAGTCATGGATGACTCACAGTTTATTCACAGGAAAAATAGCCTAGTAATTATAGCCACAGCACTAAAAGACACTGTGTTGTGTGTTTTACGTATGGCCACACCTGATCTCCTTATCATTCCTAGGGTTATTAATGTCTGCGTTTAGAATCAACACACTGATATGTTTCAGAATGACTGCTCTTCTCCCTTCCATTCCCCCCATCCCCAATCCAGTCTTTGCTCTGAGGACCTGATGCAGCTAAATTTCATGTAAGTATAATCAGCCCTCTAACACTACAACTCCTTGCAATTTTTCTTTCTGACTTGTCCACAGTGACCACCCAGCAGATGATCAGACACAGTTCAGGTTTCCAAGTCCAATCAGGCACAACATGGCAGCTTCTCTCTGTGAGGTTGTGGTTCTCTGTGGCCACTTGTCTGTCCACCTCTCCATTTCTGAGGCCAGCATCTCTCCCTGTAACTGAAATTCTTGGGTATAAGGAAGAGAGGTTTTGATTTTCATATGATCAGATTGCTTCTAAAGTGAGGACAATGGATAAAACTTCCAAGCCACTTCTCTGAAGAGACAGAGTTATCAGAGAAATTTGCGGAAGAGGGGGTGGTAAGATTGTAAGAACCTAAAAATGGGGAGGAGCAATGATATGCAAGATACTCCATACAAGTTAGGACCAAAGTAATCACAATAGGACTTTGCATGACCTGTGCAATTACCAACATATCATTGAACCCCCAAAGTCTAGCATGGATCACAGGCACTAGGATCCTTAGAGGCAAGGGATTAACAGCCACAACAGTGTTCCTATACTAAAGGGGAACACAAAAAGGAGCTCTAGGCAATGCCATCTCATCAGAGAGGAGGACCCAGAGGGAAGTTTGACATGCACACTAAAGGATGCTCCAGGAATGGAGGGGAGGGGGCACTGGATGAAAGGGAAGGGGGGAAAGGAAAGGGGAAAGGGGGGAGGAAGCAAGAGGATCCAGGGAGGGGTGGAAGAAGGGAGGGGAATGGGGACTTACCAACTTTGTATGAGTGGAAGAAATAAATTAATTAATTAATCAAATAAATAAATAAATAAAAATAAAAAAAGAAACGGAGTTATTACCCACAATTTGAAGATAAAATTAGAGGACATAGAATGGAATTCAAGAGAAAGGATTCATAGTTTACAGCAGAATACCTTGATTCCTTGACCCAAGAACTCAGTCCTCACTCTCTTGGCCAAAGATCCTGTTCAAGAGTTAGCAACATTTATACTCAGTTGGCTCATTCTGTCCATGTGAAATCAGGCCTGAAACTTATTAAACCACAGAAGAGAAGATCTCTTTGCTTCCAGAAAGCATTTGTTCTTCGTTAAGACAGGTATGACCTAACTTGATCTTATATGTGTGTATGCTGAAAATATCCAAAGTTCAAAGTGCTTTTAATATGCCTAACTTACCTAGAAAAATAGTACACTGTAGTATCAACCATCTATGTTCACGACTGTGGCTACTCAAAAGGAGGACCATGCCTTTCATTTTTAATCACTAGTCCAAAAATAAATAAAATTTCACTCAAAATTTGCCATTCCTACCCCAAGGCTCAAGGAATATCACAGAAAAGGGAGCTGTAAGATTGTAAGAGCCTGAAGCAGGGCAAGAGTGCGGCCAGACACTATCTTCCAGGACGTGACAGGGCTGTCATATCCATGAATTCGCTGCTGCTATGTATATTTCCACAAGATCTGCACAGGAATTGTCCTGTCAACATTTCACCATTGAGTGGGACAAATCTCAAGAGGCTCCACACCTCCCTTGGAGACTGATGGGAGTTAATGCTGGAAGCAGGAAATGGAAGATGCTTTCCTCAATGGTATATCCATTGCTCTATGACTCATGCTGCAGCAAATGCTTAGGCACATGTCATCAGAAGCAAGCAATTGAACCCAGTGGGCAACAGATGCAAAAAGACTTGAACATAGAAGGGAGTTAGGCAACTAGAGAAGTGTTGTAATGGGAAGAAGAGGGGAAGGAATTGGAGATTAAGGTAAGAAAATATCATAAGGTATGAAAATATGACATATTCATATGCCATAATCAGGCACATGGGTAATCCCCAACTTGACAATTGAGGATTTGTGCTCTGGGCACATTTGTAGAGAATTAGTGGTTGAGTTAGGCATAGAGCAAACCTGCGGAAGATTGGCTAGATGATGGGGAAGGCCCAGCCTATGGTGGGTGGGACTAGGCACTGGAATAAAATACAGAGAGCTGGTTAAGAAAGTGTTGTCCTTGTGTATGCTTGGCCAGATATGGTCTGTCAAGTGAGGATGGTCCCTCTCTCTGCTGTTACATGGACACGGTGTGGCCAGTCCCCTCTGCCTGTGGTGATGGTGTATGTTCCCCTGCCAAACTGGCCAAGAGCCATCACTGGACAATCATTAGAGAATAAATTCCTTGTTCCCTTAAGTAGTCATCATGATTTTATCAGCAACATGCAGATGAACTGCAACACATGTATGAAACACAAAAGAATAAAAATTAAGAAAAAATAAATCTTAAAAATTTAAAGTTTTCAGGACTGGAGAGGTGGCTCGGGGGTTAAGCCTCTGCCTTGCAGGCAGAAGGTCCTGCACCACACATGTAGAGGAGGGGAGGGGGGAGTCTGTGAATTCCGGGACAGAGTAAACAAGGAGGAGGTGAAGGTGGTCCGTGGTGGTTCCCGAATTCGCCCGTGGTTCTACACACACACACACACACATGTACACACACACATGTGCACACACACACAATTGAATAAATAAAAAAAATTTAAACTTTGCAATGTGGCTTCTATGAAATGTATACTGCTTTTATATCACTGTGAAATAAAAAAAATAAAGGTCCAGTTGAGGGCGTAGCTCAGAAGGGTGGAGCACAGACTTAGCATGAATGCGCCATGGATTTAATGCTCAATACAGCAACAAAAAAGTATTTTCAAGGGGTTACACAGGTATTGGGGATTATCCATATTAGCTCAAGGTCTGCCGCCACAGAGGTCTGGACCTCCACTAGAGTAAACCATTCAGAGGATGGACAGGAGGGTGTAGAAGGGGGCAGGTGGGAAACACCAAGAGAGGGGAAGGCAGGAAGGAGGGGATGGGGGAAGGGAAGGAGTGAGAGAGAGAGGAAAAGGGGGTGAGAGGAAGGGATGGGGGAATAGAAGGGAAGAAGGGAGTGAGGAAGAAAGGGGGAAGTAGTGTGGTGAGGATACCTACTCATTGAGCATATATAACTAGGAAAAATAAAAAAATAAGTGTTTGTAAATAAGATCATCTGAATGTATTATGACTGTTGTATCTGTTTTCATATCCTTATATGTATCCTGCTGGAGTGTCAAGAAGCAGAAAATGCACTTGTCAAACTAAAAAAAAACCAACTTTCCATGACTAACAATGATGAATGCTGTGCTCTCAGCCACATCACTTATAATATGATTCCCAGGAGTTCCCAGAAGAGCGAGTTTGTATAGTGCTAGGCAGCAGGGGGCAAAGGGTCACCCAGCTTTGAGGAATAAGACTGTAAGCAAGGTCTGCTGGGAAGGCAAGCACAATGACACGGAGAGGCTCATCGGGAGATAATCCACTACAGACTACCACACTATGTCTGCCCTGCTTGCAACAACTCTTTCCATCCTCACTGATGCTGAAAGCAGGGGGTCATTAATCCAATCCTGGAGTGTTGGAGAGTACCTAGCTACTAGGAATCCAGGCCTGAAAAGGAATTATAAACGCTCTCCTCGCTACGCCAGTTTGCACAAAAAGAAGTAGAAAAATACAATTTTCTACCAATGTCGAAACAATATGCATACAGACACATCTGTGAAAAAGAACATCCATATTCTTGGTGGGATGTACATATGGGTAAAAAGAATATTCGCTCTGGGCCAGGAGTGTAAGAAGAAATCTCCTGTACAATACGTACAATACATCATTACCCATGGAAAATTGGGTAAAGACTTTTTATGTGGCTGCTTGTTTTCAACTATCTTAATCCTCAGTTCCCTCAGCCATATAATAGGAGCCATAAGATCATCGAAGTTAAATTGTTGGTGTGTGATATAGACTTGATGAAAGTATACAGTGTCACCTTTGGTGTTCCTCTTACACTTACATGATATAAGTCACTCTCTTTCCCTTTCCTAGCAAAGCTATTACTGAAGTGAAAGCAGACATATGTGTCAGCACACTTCTCATTTCCTAGCTGCAAATGGCAATAGGCTTTGACAGCAGTGTTTCCACTCCACAGACTCATGTAATTACAGAAATCAACACTTTAAGTTTTCTCCCTAGTTTCAAGCACTAGGACAGAGAACAATATACTGTTCAGCATAACAGATGCTGAAGAGTCTGTATGCAGATATAAATGTTCTGTGACCCAGAGAGATTGTGTGAAGGAAAACCAGGTCAAAGGACATATACTTTGTCATGTGACCTGCCACTCAGTAATTTTTGAAAAGTTCTAAAGCTCATGAAATGCATGAACATATGCAGGATTTAACAGAAACTGGCAGAGAACTAGTGTTGTGTCTTCAACAACAAGGAACAGAATCCAACTAATACATGGAGAGAAAAGGAAAGAAAAGGAGACCCAGCAACTCCTAACAATGTAAAGAAACTGCCTTATGCATAGCCTTAAAGTTGGCTTTAGATAAATTTTTCCTTAACCCCTGAGTGAATTCAGCCAATCACTGAAGTTTGTATCCTTCCTTCAAGGTTACAAATCACACACACTGGCTGGTGAGATGACTAAGAAAGCAAAGGTTACCTATGATCTGAATTTCACCCCCAGAGGCTAGAGAGTGAAGGAAGGACCCAACTGTTGAAAATTGTCTTCAGATCTTCACATGTGAATCACCTGTGTGCCTACACTCTTGCTCCTCTCTCTCTCTCTCTCTCTCTCTCTCAATTAAAAATCACACACATGCACACACCACACATGGCAATTATCTTCATCGTTTCCAGAAATCCTTCAGTCTTGGGAAAAAGAATTTTGAGAAAAGTTTGGCATCTAGAAGTGAATCACCCAAAGAAAACAGAATCCTACATCTGTTACAGGAGCCCAGAGGAAGCTTCAACTGCAAAACATTCAGTGACCCTGGGACCGAAGGTGCCAAGTACCTTGACAAGGTCAGTATAGCCCGTATGACCAATCACCCTGGTTACCCGGCACTCATGGCGTACATGGCACACACCAGGTCTGTGGGTGCTAAAATCATCACATTGCTTAGACAGTGGCTTCCAATAGCTTCCAATAACTAAGCAGTTGTTTTCTTTGATAAAACAAAATTAAATTTAAAGCAGAAAAACATCGCTCAGACATTCCTGACATTCACACTTTCTACACGCAGATGTCAATTTATAAAAATAAAAAGGCCTCTGGTCAATAAAATATAAGCTAGCTGCCAAATATTTCATGGAGATACGGATAAAACACTTATAAGCTTTCATTTTATTTCTTGGAAGAAATGCCCAATATCATTTCTCAAATGCCTTTTTCTCAGTTTGATACATTTGGATTCTGGAACACAAAAATTAAATCTTCATAGGCTACTGTAGATATGAAATTATCAGGTATGCAAAAATACATGTAAAATTCTTCAGAATTGGGATATTCAGGTGGGGCGTGGAGTCAGCCACTGTGAAGCTCAGCACATACTTCTTTCCACCAGTTGTGGCATGGAGTTCATCAGTCTAGCAGCCATCCACACAGAGGACAGGGCAGACATAGTCTGTCAAAGCCTCGGGCATCTCCATGTGATCTGCATCTAAGGAGCAATCTGACATTTAACCTGAGGTCCCTGGGCCACAGAGTAATGAACCTAAATTTCCGTACCAACTGTTGTCCCCACTGGCTACCCTCTTAGAGACACTGATAACATCTCAGTATAGTAGTGTTAACCCTAGCAGAGAAGGCTCTATCTCCGACAATGCCCAGCCCATCTAGATAGTCTGATTCAGAGAAATGGCTTCTGCAATTACCTCTGCTCTGTAACAACCAGAACCTTCTAAGATCTGGTGCTCTAAGTCACCGTGAACACTACTAGATTACTCAACCCAGTGAGAAGTAGCCATGCTCTGGAAGGAAAGCAACTCTGCTCTGCTGAGCTGAGACAGAAGGCGACCTTGGCTTCTCCAGGAGTCATTATTTAAATAACACAATGGCACCTTGCATATAAGAGCAACGGAAGAGGGAAACCAGTGTCCACACTGAGATGACAAAAAGATAAACATTGCTTTTCAGAATATTTCTCCTTGAGAACACAGAAAACAAACAGAATGAATACACCCAATATTATGGATTATCAGAAAAACCTCTAAAAACACCACGTAGGATACTCTAAACATTCTCACTGGAAGAAAATAACTGTAAATTTCAATAAAAATATTAATTCACAATAATTTTGTCTTCAAGTATGATTAAAACATTCTAGTGTTTTAAAACTTTTTACTTACATGAACCTTTCAGAACTGCCTCTAGAGACTTGCTACAAATATTCCTCCTGACAATTTTTCTCCTCATTCAAGCCATAAAGGCAGCGCCTATGTGGAACATTCAACAGCCCAAGACCTCTCCATCTGTGCAATTATGAGGCAAAGAAATATCTGAACTACTTATGAGGAATCTGGCATCTTTGAAATCTATACACTTGCATTTTCGGATTGTAAGATCCATCCGTTAGAATGGCATACAGAGCTGAATCATCCCTACTTCGTCTTCAAAAGTTACTGCCGCTATTCTTCTACCTAAAGAAGAGCTCACCCAAGCACATTTACGCACTAATGTTCAAACCTGCAGGTGTGCTGCTTCTACTCTCCTTTCTATTAATTCTGTCATTCAGAGAGGTGTTCATCAAATCAGACTTTTGAAAGAACATCAGTCTTTTACTTCTGACACCAGAGATGAGTGTGATGTGAGAATCACAATTTACCAATTGGTAATTAACAATCCTTTCTCCCAAGCTCTTTAAGGTCCCTCAGTTTTGAACAGACATGATTCATCCATATCAGATTACATGATTCTCTGGTTGATGAGGCCGAAATAAATCTCACTCTCTGGCAGCTGACAAGCAATACAAGCATCTGGATGGGTTGCTGTTAAAACAACAGCAGCAGACAAATATAGAGGCCCAAATATGCTCAAGTTACATTAGCCAAATGGCTGCAGTTCCAGATTTTTCTAAGGAATACAATTATATACAGAGCACAATTTAAAAAACAATCTTAACAATATACCTAATTCAATCAGTTTATCAGGGAACTACTGATCTAGTCTCTTTAGCATTGACTAGATGCTGAGATACTTGGAATATCCACCCTATGGTTTCATTGCTTCAGTTTGCATTTTGCTTATAAATTCACAGCCAAATAGTTCAAAGGAGAAAGGGGGTTTTACTCTGGCTTACAATTGTTCCATACATTTCTTAGTCTAGCTGGGCAAGAGAGCTCATATGAACACCAAAGGCTGAGGGAACTTGACGCACCATATCCACAGTACTGCTGAGAAAGGGACAAATCTCACTTGTTAGACAGCATATCTGTGCAAAGATACCAAAGAATGAAAACTCCCTGCATCTTTCCCTCCATCTTACCCACCTGCCAGGGGAAAGTCCAACCCACCGTGGGCTAGGTCTGCCCCATCAATTAGAAAATCTCCTGCAGGTTTGCTCAAGGTTTAACTCAACTACTAATTCTTTACGAATGTGCCCAGAGCTCAAACCTTCAATTTTCAAGTACTTAACTACCGCAATTATTCAGTGCATAGAAAGAAATGCTTTGTGAGCCCAATAAAATGAACGCAGTATTTCAAAACAATCTGAAATATAATGGTATAGGATTAGGTATTTTGTTTCTACACAGTTGAAACTATTGAGGAATTATGTAAATTGTTTTTATTTTTTACAATTTTTTACTTTGTTCAATTTTATTTACTTATTTTACATCTTATTTATTCATTTGAAAGACTGAGAGAAAAGACAGACAGACAGAGAATGTATCTGCTACAACACACGTGTGAAAGCCAGAGGAAGCCAGTTCTTTCTTTCTACCATGTAGGCTGCAGTGATCAAATTCAGGTCTCCACCAGGTAAAATTAGCAAAACACTGAAGATCACAGAAGAAAGATTCACTCAAACTGAAGTTTGACAACGTAAAGAAAAAAATAAAGAATATTAGTAAAACAGCTGTAATTTCTGGATCAATATCAGTGTGTGTGTGTGTGTGTGTGTGTGTGTGTGTGTGTGTGTGTGTGTAAATCAGATCTTACAAGCAAAAATAATGACACAGGAAACAATTCATAGTGACTAAATATTTTTCTGGTTTGGTAAAATAAGTAAATTTCCATGTCTGAGAAGCTCATTCAGTCCCCACACCAAGATGACTAAATACAAAGAAAAAAATTTGTAGGAGCTTCCGGGGTGGCTCAATAGATACAGTTCTTGCCATGTGAGCAGGTGGGCTAGAGATTGGATCCCCATAAGCCATACGTAAACCAGCCAGGTGTGCTGGCCACTTGTAATCCCAGACAAAACAGCATTCTCAGGGCAAGCTGGTGAGCTAGAGTAGCTGGGTGGTGACCTGGTAACCTCTATATTCAACTGACAGACCCTGCTTCAGAAAAATAAAGTGGCAAATGATTAAGGAAGACACTCCAACTTCTGACCTGCACACATATACATGTAAAAATATACGTGTGCTTTCACTCACACAGCACACGCACACTCACATACACATTGAAAAAAATCTAGGCATATCATAGTAAAAGTATTCAAATTCAAAATTAAATAGAACTACATTCAAAATAGCCATAAATAATGCAGACACGCATACACGCTCATACACATACACACACATACACATGCATACACACAGACTAAATAATATGAAGAACAGCCAACTTCACATCATAAAAGAGGCCAGCAGATGATGAAATAACATTTTAAAATCCAATGCTGGTAGACTGGAAAAAATTCAAAGAAAAGTTATATGCATTAAACATTCAAATTCAAGGTAAGATTTAAAAAATTATCAGATGACCAAAGCAAGAGAAAATGTATTTGCAGAGATTTATACTACAGAAACAACTAAAAGGGGGCCAGACTGAAGAAAAATGATACCATATGGTAAAGAAGTGACAGACAAGCATATATGTACATATATGCATATAAGTATGTGTACATATGTATTTATAAAATGAAAAAGTATGTTACTATTTACAATTAAAATTATAATGGAGATGCAATATTTATGAAAATTCAGTAAAGGATGAGTTACATGGAATCATGTCATAGCAATCTCTATTACCTAGCCCTCTGAGTAATATGCAGTTCAGGTAGGCTGCCTAATGGTTGAAGAGGCATTTTGTAATCTTGGTATTTTGTAACACCAAAAATGTAAATGTGTACATTCAAAAAAGACTATAGGTGAATTGAAGCACATATATGTATTTAAGTAAAATAGACAGGAAAGGAGGAACAGGGGAAAATAAAACAAAAAAGACTAAATATATAACAAATAACAAAATAGCAGAAGTCCAACCAAATTGATCACTGTGATATATGAAAATGGACCAAAATTCTATTTAAAAAGCAAAGAATTTTTTCAACCTGAATAAAAGCATAAAACCAATCTACAATGATTCCAAGATTCAAATTTTAAGTAAAAATATATATAAAAGTTAAAAGTTTAAAAAAATGAAAAAACATGCATGCTCAAAAAGACTTTTTGAGGACTGAGAGATGGCTCAGGGGTTAAGTTTCTGCTATTCAAGCAGAAAGTCCTGAGTTCAGATCTGGATCCTATGTAAAAATGCCAGGTGGAAATGGCAACAGCCTATACTTCTGGTCTGAGAAGACAGAACCTGGGAAACTCTAGAGCAAAGCAAACAGGAGGGAGAAGCAATCCAGGGTGATTCCCTAAGTCACCCTTGGGCCTTCACAGGAACACACAGTACCCTCTGATACACACAGACACAAAATAAATAATAAGATAAAATAAACACTATTAGAAAAATGACAATGTCGATATTAATAAAGGGATTTAGAACATGGAGTACTGCCAGAAGGGTATTTCACAGGAAGTAAAAGAAAAATTCATCAGGAAGAAATATTACAAAGTGTGCACACTTGCCAACAGATTAACTATTTGAAAGGAAGAACCAAAACAAAAAGATAGATAGATAGATAGACAGACAGACAGACAAACAGGCAGACAGACAGACAAGGAAAAAGGATGACTGATAATTATGGTTAAAGATTTGAAAAATCACTTTCTCAGTATTTGATAAGACAAATTTAAAATCACGATGACATAGCTCTTCATGGTCCCTTTAATAATCTTTTATTTATAGACCTTCACAACTGTAATTCCCACCGGTACAGACAATATTCACTCCACAAAAGTGGACTGTACCCTCTAATTGGGAGCTGCAGTAAACCATTTTCTCTTATACCAACTACAATGGCAAATTTTGTATGTTTATATTCAGTTTTCTATTGTAGTCACAATGGCTAGTAATAGCCACATCTCATTATTATCTATTGAATGGCAAATCTGAACAAAGCATGCTGTGGTTTGAATGCAAATTATCCCCCATGGGCTTATGTGCTTGAACACTTGGACCCTGCTCTTGGCACTAGGAAGGTTGTGGACCCTTACGGAGGTGGAGCTTTGTTGGGGGAAGTATGTTGCTGGAGGTGGATCCTGAAGCTTCTTTAGCCAGGCCCCATTTCTGTTCTCTCCTTACTACCTGAATATGGCTGCAATGTGTGATGTCAATACTTCCCAATACTGCAGTTAGGCCTCCCACCAAATCTACTTTGTCTTTCTGAGGTTGCTTGAGTCAAGTATTTTATCACAGCAGTGGAAGAAAAACTAAAACACACCATAACTTGACTGGGTCCAGTCACCACTGGGCTGAGGCCTCACAAGCTCACAATGAATGATTTAGTTGTGTGGAATTCTCAGCTGGAGTCTGTAGGGAAGGGTACACTTCCTTGGGTACTAGCATGAGTCAGTTGTTTACATCAGCATAACTACCTACAGCAGAGAGAGTCCATCCTGAAAATATGACTTGTTCTTCTCCTTCTCTATAATGATGGTGAGAGAACTATCTTGTGAAAGTCCATGTGCTTAAGCAGGATTTTCCCATGCAGATAAATCTTCCTGGGCTAAACTTCATGATATTAGTCAAATCTGTTAAGTCCCTTTTGTTATATATCATTTCTTTGCAAGTCTCAGGATTGGAACATGGAACTCTTAAGACAGGGCTATTCTGCCTACTGCTACACATACTAACAGAAAATAGAGTCAGACCCGATTGTGCAGGTCCTACTCTGCTGCCATTAGGAGACTGAAGCAGGAAGACTACATGAGTTCAAAACTAGCCTGTGTTACAAAACAAAACAAAAACAAAAATGAAAGACACCTGGGGATATAGTACAGTGGTAGAGCACTTGCCTAGCTTGTATGAGACCCTAGTTCTATCAGCATAAGAAACGAAGGGAGGGAAGGAGGGAGAAAAAGAGAGAAAAAGGAAGGAAGGGAGAAAAGGAAGGAGGGAAGAATGGAAGGCGGGAAGGAGGGAGGGAGGAAAAGGAAGAAATATGATTCTCAACATGCTTAATAAAGTTAGTTTAACTTAATATTATAGCC
The DNA here is from genome assembly GCA_023101885.1 of Typhlomys cinereus. NCBI lineage: Eukaryota > Metazoa > Chordata > Mammalia > Rodentia > Platacanthomyidae > Typhlomys > Typhlomys cinereus. Next base: position 701,951 of record JALPQD010000003.1, on the reverse strand, counting down.
TTAAGGACATTAAAAGAAAAAAATCATAGTCCACTGTTCTTCATCCTATAAAAACTCAAATATAAAAATATTTTTAAAAATGAAATAAGACTATATATCATAATCAACTAGAGTTTGTCTAAAAGATGCCATATTAAGTCAAAAATTACCAGATGTAATCCAACACAGTACAGCTGAGAAACCACACAATCAACACCTGCAGAAAGGGTTTTCAACCAAATTCAATAACCAGTTATGTTTAAAACAATACTCAACACACAAATAAAAAACCTTTGATATGATAAAGAGTAGCCATACCAAAACAAATATCCTATTTTCAATTTCACACAATCACAAAAGGATGCTGGATATCTTCACTTCTATTGGACACAGTCTTGGATACTCTATTCTGTGCAGTAGATACAGAAAAAGGAGATCATGGGGAGGAAGATTATTTACATAGAAATTTCTGGGAAATAATAGTCTTAATATTAAAAACTACTAGACATAAATAAAGGTAGAAAGTCCCGGGACATAAAGTCAAGACAAAGATGAAAGGAAGTGCAGAGTTCAGATGGAAACCACACTTAAAAATAGTAACCTACATTCATCATCATAAGAAGAATTTCATCAAAAGATACTGCTCAAAATACGAACATGCAAGCCAAAAACTGGAGACAATTTTACATCTGACAGAGAAATAGTTTGAAGATTAACAGTCTATAATTAAATGGTTAAAAAAGACCAAAAAAAAAAGGCAAAAGAAGATGAAAAAATGGACAAAGAGCTGGAAAGGTATTTCACAATGGAGAATGTATAAACGGCCTCCACAACTATATAAGATATGCACAATCTGACATGTTCTTAGAAAATGCAAATTTCAATCAATAGGAAATACCATAACATACACATCACAGTGGCAAAAATTTAAGGCCACTGACACATCGTTGCTGACAATGGGGAAGACTGGTATGCTGACAGAGCGGTGGGAATGTGGGATGATTCTATCACTTGGGAAAAAATGAGAATGTGTCATACATTTAAGCTTTACCCAGCAATTCCACACTTAGGTATATACGAAAGAGAAATGAAAGTGTACTATTATTTATACAAAAGATCAATGAAAGAGTGCTTATGACTTTATGGATAAACTATCTTAAAGTCCATCAATGGAATGGATTTTAAGGTAATATTAAATTAATGAAACAGTATCATTAATTCAGCAATAAAATGGAACAAATTACTGGTTCCTGTAACAATACCAATAAATCACATATTTATTCTGCTGAACAATAATACAAACACAAAACAGGATATAGTGTATGATCTGGACTATGTTCCCTAGAACTCTGTGGAGTTTAACTGCTTTATGGTAAAATTTTTCAATTATTTATTACAGGTAAAGTCAATAAGAAAGAGTATGAAGGCCTGGTTGTAAACCTTCTCTAGCTTTAGGGTGGGATATGTTATAAAGCAGACAGAACCCAGATTATTTTCCTAAGATTTCTCATTGCAAGTTTATTTTCATATGGTGTCAGATCCAGTTTTTATAACATTGCTTATTAATAATTAATAAATAAAAAATAAGTATAAAGCTACTAGTGATAGGAAAACTCCGGACAAAAATCTCCTCAACATTGGCCTGAGCAATGATTTCTTCCATAGAACCCCAAAAGTGCAGAGAACAAAAGCAAAAATACACAAGTGGACTTGTGGCCAACCAAGAAGCTTCTTCAAAGCAAAGGAAACTGGTTAACAGAATGTACAAGTAACCCTGGATTGTAAAAAAAAAAAAAACCATGTGCATACCACAATCTAACATAAAGGTCTAATATTTGAGCACTTACCTAGCATGTTTGAGGTATATGTATGGAACGTAAACAACTGAATAGTATGAAAACCAATAACTTCATTAAAACTAGGCATATATTGCTCAAGAAGTCGGGACAGCCAGTGAGTATATGGAAAATGTTTAGCATACTCGTAATCCTGGAGGAACAAATCAAAAACAAAATGAAATATCACCTCATAGCTATTAGAGTAGCTCTTGGAAAGAAGAATGACAGCAAGTAATACCAAAGTGTAGGAAAAGGAATACTTTGCATGCAGTTAATGAGAATGCAAACTGGTATGGCCATTTTTGAAAAATAGTATGGAGATTACATAAAACAATAAACATAGAATTAGTGTTGTGATCCAGTAATCTCATTTCTAAGGTGCTTAACTTTGTATCACTGTATCACTTACCTACAATAGATCAACATGGAAGGGGACAGGTATGCTTTGGCTTACAGCTTTGGAGATTCTAGGACATGATCAATCAGCCCAATTGCTTTGGGTCTCTGAGAAAGATGAACATCATGGTGGAATTGTGTACTGAATAAAACCACATGCCTCACAGTTGGGCAGTAAAGTAGAAAGAATGACTCACCGCTCCCCCACAAGGCCCCGACTCCCAAAGATTCTATTACTTCCCATAACACCAAATTGGGGACCATGCCTTTAGCACATGGTCATTTTTTAGCATGTGTATACAAAAGAATTGAGGGGCTGGAGAGGTGGCTCAGGGGTTAAGCCTCTGCCTTGCAGGCAGAAGGTCCTGAGTTCGGATCTTAGACCCCACGTGTAGATGCCGGGCAGAAGCGGGGGGCGGCCTGTGTTTCTGGTCCTGGTAGGGCGGAGCCTGTGAATCCTGGGGCAAAGTAAACAAGGAGGAGGTGGAGGTGGAGGCGGTCCATGGTGGTTCCCGAATTCGCCCATGGTTCTACACACACACACACACACACACACACGCACACACACATAATTGAATAAATAATTTTTTAAAAAAAGAATTGAAACTGGTGTTCTAGAAAGACTTCTGAGGCTGGAAAGATGGCTTACATGTTAAAGAACTCACCATACAGGCAAGAGGCCTAGATCTCCGGCATCTACATAAATGCTGGATCCCTTCTGTGGAAAATCAAAATAATAGCAGAAAGAACAGAGAAATCTGATAGACTTTTTTCACTGTTCCGCATTAGAAATTTATTTAATCTTAATAAATACTAATTATCTTGCTTATATGTAGGATAATGGTGAATTGTAAGATTAAAAAATTCATTTCTAAGTATTTCAATCCATTTAGTTTATCTATCTATCTATCCATCTATCTATCATCTATCTATCTGAACACACACATGCACACACACATGATGGCTTCAAACACATGTGCAAGTGGATTTGTGTCTCATGCACACATGTGTGTATGTGTGTGTGTGTGTGTGTGTGTGTGTGTATCAGAAGGCAGCGTGTGTGACCACAGAGGCCTAAGAGGGATTTCGAGAATCATTCTGGATTGCTAACACCTCCTTTTTGCTTCACTTGCAAATTTCCCAGGCTTCACCTTTCAGAGTTGGAAGCATAGGTCATTGCTATTTCTAACTAGTATTTTTACATGGGATCCAGGATTTGAACTCAGGTGCTCTTGCTTGCAAGGTAGAATTTAACACATGAGCTATCTCTTCTGTTCCATATACACATACAAATGTTGTGGGACCCAAATGCAAGGCAAGGGGCTTGGCACAGAACAAACAAAGAATACACTGGGGAACTTTCAGTCTGACTCTTCCATCAAAATGTTTTGATCAAAGTCTTATCCTCAAGTCATGAGTACTAAGGCACCCTCTCATGTCATTTGGCTGGGGATTTATGAATTTTCAGAGTTGACAGGACCAGCACCTGTATTAAAACTATAAATTCATCCTATGGAACATTTACGAATATTGCTTGAGGGTATTTCATTACAAAGAAAACAGAGACATCCAAAAGACTCTTGCTGTATGTTATCTTAACAGTAGTTACAAAAAAAAATTATTATCCCATCCAGAGCAAATTGTACCGAAGATATTCACATATCAAAGACAACTATCTTAAACTGCAGCCTTAGCTGCCTATATAAGCACATCAAAAGTCTCATAATAGACGTTGTAAATTATTTCAAAGAATTCTTACTTGAGAAAAAAAATTGTAAGAAAATGAGGAAGGAAATAAGTTGGCCAACTAATCTAAAAAAATTCTGTTTCACATCAGCCAAGTGAATTAAGTATTGCCAAAAGAAGGAAAGAATCTTTTAAGATATAAAATGAGTCTTTCCTATGACTCATTTTTCATAAACTTGTGTAAAAAAAGTGGGGGAAATATATTTACAGCAATGATGTAGACCAGTCTTTAAATAAAAAGAATTAAAAAAACTATTTATCATACTGGAGGTTCATGCCTCAAATTCACCAAGAATATAACTTTTATTTAGGAAAACAGCACTGAGACACTGCTTGCCACTTAAGAAAATCCAAATACATTTATATTTCTTATTACACATATCATTATATAATCTTAAAAATTTTAAAGTAACAGAGAGGTTGTCTTAACAATTTCTTTCTCCAGTTAAATAAATGTATGTGCGTGAATTAAATGTGATAAAGGAAAAGTATGTATTCTAAAAATGCACATGTCCAAGAGTATTTGGGAGCCTATATATTAAATGCCAGAAAGATAGTCCTGTGAGTTGAATTACACCTCATTTTGGAAAATAACTCTATCCAACAGCATATTGAATTCTATCATATTTAATTTTTATGTTAGTTCTTCATCAGAGTTCTCATTGACATAAGCCATTATAAATACCTAGCAAACAATAGGTGTATCCACACAATAATTTAAAACATTCCCTGAAGCATTAGTTCGTAGAGTTCTGTAAGAATTCATGACCTTTCTCAACATTCTAAGCAACTCTTATAGGAAAATAAATCAATATGTAATGTATATTTTTAATCATTCACAGAAAGATTTCAATGCATCTATAGGATTGATTTTAAATACTTATAGTCTATATGCTTTATTATTTTACCTTTTTAAATTTGGAAACCTTCTTATTGTATAAATTTACAACACTATGTTTCAGTATAAATATACACAGTAAGGTGTGACAACCTACTTGTAAACGCAACTGCCAATGTTTACTCTTCATCAAACATGATTAATTCAGTCAGTTGGCTCTTATCAATTGTTCCAGTAAGGGAGAATTATCATCAGCCAAAATGACTTGATTGCTACAGCAATTTAATGTCAGCTTAGATTGGTTTCACGTCTATAATGAAAAACTAAGTCACAAACATGGGTATCCATGGCCATACAATGAGGCCACTAATCCCTTGGCATAAGTCAAATTTTCAATAATTCTTGAGGTCTTCCATTATATAATCCTCCAGCAAACAAATTCTATAGTGCTTTCCTTTTACAATCCAACCAGGATATCTTAATATATATAATATATAACCCATAAAATAAATCAAAAGCAAATCGAAGCAGATGCATAAAGTCCTTAATTCATAAAAAAAAAAAAAGGTGAAACACTTGAGCCAGGATTGTCAAATATTTATGTTGCTGGGTTTGGCAACCCAGGTGGGTTCTCAAGAGAAGCGACACACTCCAAATGGCGTGTTCTTATGCGCCTCTCGATCCATTCATAAAACGCCTTTCTGTGGCAGGATCACTCGGCTTAGTTAATGAACACACTGCCTTATGTTTACGCTGACTGGTTGTACAAAGGAGAAATACCACTCACGTTCACTTAAAAAAAAACTTACAGAAAGAATTCCACACAGGAGTACCTTGCATTTCTGAAGGAATTAAACCCAAGAATACGATGGAAATAGGGAATCAGATAGCTGGGGAGTGGGCACCCCACACAGGGATGCTGGGGGCTGGGAGCTCTCTAAATGGAACCAGCCGGGCTTGTAGACGTGGATAAAGGATAGCACAGCTCTGAGACAAGACAAACCCGAACGTGTTTGATCTTTACCGGTGATTCTGAGTCCATAATTGAAGAAAGAGGACTTCGGAGGCATTTACCATTGGTCTCCCCTTTCTTAAGCGTCCCCACTTGAGCTGAATTCGCTCTATCCCAACTGGGATTTGGAAAGCTCTCAGCTAACGCAAGTCCTCTAAATCCTGCAGTCTATACCACTATTAAGAACCTAGCACGTCTAGGAGGAAGATCAATGTCAGCATTGAGAGTGCCTCTTTCTGACTTTGTTTGCTCGGATTTTCATTTCCCATAGACACTCTCATAGTCCTTTCGGAGCCCTGGAAGATAACGGACACCCCAATACAGCCCCAGTCACCGCCTCACAGAACGTAGTGGACTCCAACTCTGGCTCCAAAGCGAATCCCAGAGCCACCTCTCCGCGGCGGCCACCTAGACCTCCCCTTACATTGGCACAGTTTGTGCCCGAGCGAGGTAAAGCATCTTTCTCAATTCCTCCCGAGGCCACTCTTTCTTTGTAGACCCACCTGCATGGGCGCCTCGTGTCTCATTGTAGGCAAATGTCCTTTCTCTCTGGCTAGGACAGCGCTGGCCGAGACGCCTGGTCAAGCGTGCACAGCCCGCGCGCTCCGCTCAGCACTCTGCGCTCGTGCGGTTCGCTAACCCGCTCCAACATCAGCACCGGAGCTGTCCGCTCCAGACGCTGCACAGGCGTGCGGGCTGGGGGCCCCGCGGGCTTCTGGGAGTTGTAGTCTCATTCTGCCGGATATCCCTGAGAAAGGAAGAGTGGTGAACTACAACTCCCAGCGAGCCAGCAGGTCCTTCCAGGGGCTCTCCAGTAGCACTCGGCAACGGAGCCTCCCTTCTCCCATTCAGTCGCTCCTGGCCAAGAACGACCGCTCTTGGCTCCTCTGCCGTTTTCCTTGCTGGGCATTGGTAAAAGAAACCCCGGTTCGTGTGAGTCGAAGGGTTTTCTTTGCTCACTGTCGCTTTTGGAAGTCAGACTCTGCTTCTCTGTCTAGGAAACGCACTGCTTTGTACAAATACCCAATTCAAACGAAGCATTTGAAGGATTCTGCGCTTTACCTTTCCCTATCCCGAATGGGGAAAGTTTATCCACCCTGAAGTAGTTTTGCAACCTTATTCAACAAGCACGCGGGAAAATGACGGTGAGGAGCACCCAGGAAAGGAGAGTCCGCGTATTGCATTAAGATTTTTGAACCAGTTAGTGTACACACACACACACACACACACACACACACACACACACACGCACACACACACTCGTCCATAAAAGCAAGAATTCTCGCTGAGGAGTTCCCTTCTGCTTACCTTTCCGTACAGCTCCATTTCCCCCTCGAGGTTCTGACCGTCTAGGGTCAATCTCCTCGCTGCAAAGCGTCCTGGTCAGGAAGCAGAGCTACACTGAGAAGACACCGCACAATGGAAGCGCGGGGGGAGCGGCCAGCGGAGAGAGAAGGAGGGATGGCGAGGACAGCGGCTGAGATGGGTGTCTCCCTGCCTCTAAAGGCGAGGAGAGGTGTGGAAGAGTACCGGCTGCAGAGAAAGGGCTGCCAGCCTTAGTGGAAGTGCCAGGGGCAGCCCCTCCCCAGGCCCTCCCCCAGGGCCCTTCCATCGTCATTAGTGCGCACACACCACCGCGCGGGGCTGCAGAGCTGATAGGGCACAGGGTTATTTACCCAAAGCAAGTCACACAAAATGAACACATTCATCACTAGAGCCCAGAAAGCGCCGTCGCAGAACGAGATCGGAGACCTCTATTAAGTTATCCTGTTCTTTCTTTAACGTACAGCCGTGCCTTATATTGCAATCGCTCACCTCTTAGACCAGGGCATAACGTGGTTTTCAAGTCTCTGAGCTGTACTTGGGCTATACTTAATGCTTCCCCCCTGAGCTGTCTAATGTGCATGACCACCGAAGTCCTCTGTCGCTTGCGACAGCCTTCTCCCTTCAGAGTGAATGCTCCTCATCTAGCCATGACCCCTGACTTGCCATGATGTCAGATTTATCAAATTGTCCGCAGAACCGAAAAGGAGAGGTCGCGATGTTCGCATAGAGTCAGGCAAGAGATCACCTAAATTAAGTCTAAATTTCATCGTATTAGACAAAGCAGTCAGTCGAAAGCATATCCTTGGGGCTTAAATGACTCAAATGTGTTTGAAAAAAAAATCTCTTGGGCAGGAGAGTTAATATCTATATTCACAAGCCATAAATAGAGATTCTGGCTGGTTGGATCAGATGAAAGGTTTAGGAATGAGCACTTTCAACAAACTCCTCAGCAATTCTGAGGCAAGTTGCTCTCTTGTCATAATGTCAGAAACAATTAAAATAATTTATATGCAAGATTTGTTCAATAACACAAATCTTAGAAATTCTGGGCAACTCTCCTACCTAACAATGTAATGAGAGCCCAGAATATTCAAATTGTTGGGTTCTTTTAATATAGTTACTTTTTTTAGAAATCTAAGATGTCTTCTGATTTGTAATTAGTGAGAATGGAATGTGATATGAGCTAGGTAAATATTCTTGTAATGACTCAGAAAATATATTTTAAATGTTCACTTCTATGGTGAGGATTACGTGATGACTAGAGAAAATCAACTTCAAAGTTAATAACAAAATGAAATGGCAAGTAGGAATTCTATATTAATATGTTTCATGGCAGCAACTTGCTACTTCTGAAAAACTTTATTGAAGACATATTTAAATTTACATCTCCTTAAAAGTATTTTTCCAAGAAAAATATTAATAACACAAAGCTGACACTCAAATGTAGAACATTGTTACTTAATATTTGTACGGACCTACCTTTTTCAGAATAATTTTCTGTAATTGTTTTAACAGAACCTGATAATTGTAATTATCAAACTTCTTAGAATTGAGACCTAACATGATACATATTCAGATATTATAAATACTTAACAAACACACTGTTCTTGCAGAAAGGCATTCCTTTTCAGCATCTTTGGCTTAAAATTCGAAGCCATATTTCAGTCTCATGTGGGGGATACTAAACGGCTGCTAGAGCTCCAACTCTTATACCCAAAGTCTAGTCAAAAATAAGAAAGAAAAAAAAAAGAAAAGCAAAGAATAAAAGCAACAGAGCAACACCTGATTCTTTTGTGTACAGATTACACACACATACATACACACATGAGAGAGATCACAGTGACCATTAGGATAGATAGTGCCTTGGTTTTTTTTTTTTTCTGTTGCTATGATACCACAACAAAAACAATTTAAGGGGCAAATGGTTTATTCAGGATCAGAGTTCAAGGGCACAGTACATCTAATGATGGGGAAATCAGGAAGCTGGTCCTACCATATCCACAATCAGGAAACAGAGATCAGTGAATGCATGCTAGTGCTCAGCTTGCTTTTTCACTTACATACCCCAGGATTCTAATCAAGAAACAGTGCCACCCATGATGAGCAGGTCCTCTTACTCAGCTAATATAGTCTGCAATCAAGATGGTCCTCTGCAGGCATGCCCAGAGCCGGCCTCCCAGGCTTTTCTAGATTCTGTCAAGCTGACAGTTAACACCACAGACCACTCATGGGTGAGAGGAGCGCCATGAGTCTTCATATTAACTTTTCTTGGCACTGTCTCACTTGACTATTCAGGTTCTGGTGTGGTGTGGAGAGATTTGTTACTCTGCCGTTTACTAGTATTCACTCTGTCATCTATTTGTATGTATCTAATTTATATATTATTCGCTTTGAGGTTATCAGTCCATATCTTGCATTGGTTGCATAGCTTAATTTTGCTTTTTGGGTGCTCGTTTCGGCAGCACATATACTAAAATTGGAACGATACAGAGAAGATCAGCATGGACCCTGCGCAAGGATGACACGCAAATTTGTGAAGCGTTCCATATTTTTTATAACAAGACTTTACTTTAACAAGTTTTTATCTCTGGCCAGGGGGTGACATCCAACACCCATCAGGATGGAGTGAAGGGCATTACAGGAGCAGCAAAACTGAAGAAAAAAATCAACAAACCATAATCCAGAACATCAGAGACTCTATAGCAACCACATGGAACTAGGCCAGCCTAATCTCTCCCCATCCTGAAGCTCAGGGAAATTTGTGGAAGAGGGGGCGGTAAGATTGTAAGAGCACAAGGAAGGGAGGAATAATGATATGCAAGATACTCCATACAAGTTAGGGCCGAAGCAATCATAATTGGAAATTGCATGCCCGGAGCAATGTCCAACACACTATTGACCCCACGAAGTCTAGCATCTGCTAAAGGCACTAGGATCCTTGGAGGCAAGGGATTGACAGCCACAGTAGTGTTCCTATGCTTAAGGGGAACACAGGAAAGGGTTCTGGGAAATGCACTGGGTCCTTGCACCTCATCGGAGAGGAGGACCCAGAGGAGAGTTTGGCATGCACAGTAAAGGATGCTCTGGGGATGGGAGGGGGAGGCACGGGGGATGGGGATGGAGGGGGAGGGGAGGGGAGCACAGGGGGGTGGGAGGGTGGAAGGAGGGAGAGGACCGGTGTACCTGTTAAGTTTGTATGAGTGGAAATAAAAATAAAAAGGAAAAAAAAAGCACGTGGTGATCATGGCAAGAGGGATTTAGGAATGACTGAGCTTTCTGGAATGGATGTATTAGGTGGAATTCAGGGAAAAAATGTTCACTCTTTGGAAAATGGAAAAGGCGATGGTCCAACTTTCAGCCGGGCACAGGCAGGGGTGCCATGCCCAGGAGGAAGTCCAAAGGCAGGGTGCAAAATAGAGCTGGCTCGTGGGCCTATTACTCAAGAAGTAAAGCGTGCCCAAAAATCTTGCCTTATCTTTCTATCTGTTCTATTGTATAGGTTCTGCTCATGAGCTGCATATTAAAATTACTTAGGGATCATTTAACAAGGAAAAGAAAGAAAACTATGCCCGATCCTCATTCCCAGAGATTCTGTTTTAATTGGTCCCAGGCTTAATAATTTTTGAAAAGCTCCCCAGGGAATTTTAATATGGTGGTTGGATTTAAAATTATTACTATCCAGTGAAATAAATAAATAAAAATAGATTTCACTGTCCATAAAAAAATTGCTATTTGGTTGAAAAGAAGCAAGAAAAAAATAATAATTACTAAAGATGCTGCTGTTATGTGGAAAAATAATAATAGGCATTTTGTTTCCATCTTTGTCATTATATCCCTGTTAGGATGTATGTAGAAAACTGCAACACTGAGGCTTGGAGTAAGGAAGGACATGCCCTTAAGATTCAAAGTTTCCTGCACACAAGTCTGATTCAAATCCATAACCCAATGCCAAGCCTGCATGTCTAATCTTAGACTTTTCTAGGACCATTTCCAACCAAGTGGCAGGTTTTTCAGGCCTGAGCACCTTTGTCTGACTCGTATTGAGGTTAGCTTTGATTCCGACTTTATATCGTATCTATACCAAGAAACACTATTGATTGTCTCAGGCTCCTTTTTGAAGAAGTTAAATATCCCTGTGGCATTATTGATTTCTTTTAAATTAAAAGGAAAATTATTTTAACTCATTCCTGCTCGTCAGGTTTCCAGCATTATAAATAATCACTATTAGCAAGAGGCTTTGTAAAAGATAAATGAGCTCACAGTGAATACTTAAAAAAATGATGCTTTCTCTTTATAACATAGATACTATGCATGACAGCTATCCTTTTGTAATTGTGGCAGCCCCTCAGTCTATGTCATCCCATTTAACTGTAAATATTATGCGAAGATAATATGAATAACCTCATTTTACAAAAAAGAAAACTAAAAAGGAAGTCAAGAATTGATATGCAGTTTGTTTAGGGATACAGACTGGAAAGATTTGGGTTGCTATGTAGAGCTCAGCCTTATCTGACTCTAAGCCCAGACATTTACCCATTTTCTTCTTATAAAAAGGTAAAGTTTAAAAATAACACATTTTGCAATTTCTTAGATGCTGTAGTAGACTTCATCCTTGTTCTGGTTTGGGAATAAGAATACAATTATTATAACACTATTATGAAATTATAAGGTTACTTGCAACATCCGCATATTTTATTTACTTGCATGAGCATGTGGATGCGTGCGCATGCCACAGTGTACAAGTGGAGGTCAGCAGACAACTTTGTGGCATTGGCTCTTTCTTTCTACCTTTACATGGGTTCCAGGATTCAGGTCGCCAGGCTTGTACAACAAGCACATTTATCTGCTGAGCTATCTTGCTGGCTTTATTTATTTATTTATTTATTTATTATAGCTTTTAATATATTTTTAAATTTGAAACACGTTGGCATTTAATTTTGATTGTCGATGGGATTAAGAAGAGCCTAGAGCGAGGATGGGACACACTGCAGGTGTGCCTGTGACTGTTTCCACAGAGATTTGACTGAAGAGGGGACAGGTACACCGAGTATGAGCAGTCACTCATGGGCTGGGTCCCTGGGGGAAAGGAATGTTGTAAATGTGAAAGAAAGCTAGCTGAACTCTGACCTTCTTTGTTTCCGTACTACTGCCCCACCTTGCCCAATGGTGGGCTTAAATTCTCATATCTTGCTCCCAAATAAATCTTTCCTTAAACTGCATTTTGTCAAGAATTTGGTCACAGCAAGGAGAAAAATAACTAATACAACCACCAACAAGTTCATTAAATGTCATCCCATCCGGTGCACTAGAAATATTTTAGGAGCTTCGTATCAAATGCATATCTGGTCGAAGAGCATTTCTAAGGCATTTCTAGCTTGCAGAAAATAGTTGTGCATCAAATATGAGAAAAGTAGAGGAGTACTAAACATCAAACCCTCACATTTCATGCAGTAGATTTTAGGGGAGAATGGTGTGCCCCATGTCTTTATTAGTTTTGTCACCAGAGGGACAGTTATCAATATCTTTTTAAAAATTCATCACTCTTCTGATGCTATCATAAATGTTGATGTGTTTTATTATTAAGATCTAACTAACAGCCCAGAATTCAGATGTTGAATGTTTCAATAGGCTTTTTACCTGATGAAAGACTGGAAATTCTATGAACTGGCGAGCAGCCAGAAGCAACACATTTCAGAAGACTCGCTATTGCATGGGGTTGATGCAGTAAAAAGGGAGATCAAGCTGCTGGCTCTTAGCCAGAGGGTCTGTGACGGGTAGCCTGCCTGCCCTCAGCAGGATAGATGCTGAAGGTTACCTGCATGTAGTCTAAGCTAAGTTTATGTCTCAGAACCACATCTTTCTTAGAAAAAAATGTATATACAACATGGATACTGGAGGGTTGGAGGATGGGAAGGTTGAAGATCAGGGGTGATCCCCAAGGACAGAGAAAGCAGAAATGAAAACCTCAGGATGAATTTTGATTGATGGAGGAGGTTTTACAGATATAAACGCAAAAGACATTTGGGTACTTCTGATATGAGAAGGAAAAATGCCTAGGCAGCTGGGGTTTTGCAACAGGAAATCAAGACAGGCATGATATATAAGGAAAGATTATTCTAGAAGGAGATAAAATTCACCTTCTGGGTCCCTCACTGTCTGTCACTCCCTTTTCCAGGTTTTTCCTTTTCTTTGCCTGGCTACATCTGTCTTTGTGTGTATGCTGTGCTTTATGATAGGAAAAGACACCTGTTTGGCCTCCCCTTTCAGCTTTGTTGACTTCTGCACTAAACTAAGAACGTGCCTGTCACATATCTGGGATGTTTTGTCTTTACCTTCCAGGCTCCAGATCCGTTCCTCTCCACACACCTGCAGTTCCGAACTTCAGCCATGACAGCCCTTATGGGATGCATCAGAGTGATTTTGATTTTAGCCTCTTATCCAGCACTAAATAGCAAGCAATCTGGCATTGCATATAATGAATGAAACACTGTATGCTATCAATAAGCCATATGAAGTTTTAAGCCATGTTACAAATGTGATTCTGTTTATTTCTTCTTAGATGCTGCACTTCAAGCTGATAAAGACATTTAATATGGTAAAGGGATTTTTGTAACTCTGGAAACTGAATTGCCCTTATATATCTAGGAATAGGATTAATTTGTTTGGAAATGGAATAAGCAGCCATATTGTTTATCCAGAGCTCATAGATTCCTGGGACTTGAGTTTTTTTCAGTGCCAAATCCAGGAAGGACTCAAGCAAACCAGAGGGAGGTTGCTCTACCCTATGGGAAGCAATGACTATCAAGCCTTCTCTGTGCACTGTCCTATGTCTGTAAGTCTCCGCTGGGGCTCTGTCGATGCTGCACAATGTGGCTTCCCATCACTCATTTGCATCTCTTGGCTAATGAAACATTTTGTCATGGTAGAAAAGCACTCGCCCTCTGTGGACCAAACAGTTGAGGTTGAGGAAGCTACTGAGTGTCGATTTATGTGGCTCTCAATGCCAGCCTTTCTACTTTGTATCAAAACAGACCATAAGAATTTTCAAGGAGGGAGTTTTCCCTTCAGATGGATACAATGCGGAATGTGTTTTTGTGGGGTTTTTTTTCCTGGTGTTTTGTTTTACCTCTTTAAAGTGACTTAAGGGAGAATTAGCCCTCAACAGAGCATACTACACTGGAACCCAGCCTTAGGACATACTACACTGGTGCATGACATCAGGACATATTTCACTGAGAACAGCAGCAAGACATGCTGTATCAGAGCACACCATCAGAACACACTACACCGGAACAGTCTTAGGACACACTGCACGGAGCAGAACATCAGGACACTCTGCACTGGAAAACAGCATCAAGACACCTACCGTGGAGCACAACCTCAAGGTATTCTGCACCGGAGCGCAGCCATTGGACACCCTGCACTGGAGCACAGCATTAAAGTAATATTGCATTGGAATACAGCACTCACATCCAAGAATTATGGTGCTGTTTGAACTGAACTAAAATAAACTGAATTTTCGCTTTAACACACTCCATTATTTCCTTATTGATTTCCTCATTTCTGTCTGTGGGGAAAAAAGTGGTTAGTAGTGGTGGAGAAAAGATGAAGAATAACATAAATATCAAGGACTTGAATTTTTATTCAGAATATGAGCTATATAGAATACATATTATTGGAAAGACTCTCAGACCTAGCAAAGTCAGAAGAGTGGATATTACTTAGCTGTTCCATTGGCCGAAAATCTACAGAACATTTCTAAATTTAACTCATGATTTTCTGGAACATTAGGAAAAAGCATATGCAAATGGAAGCGTTGTTCCCTGTGAACTTTATGTGCTATATATTTGTGGACACCTGAAGCATGGTTGGCTCTTTCCTGGGGCTCACATTCACATATCAGACAAGGCTCACATCAATCATTTCAGGCACTGTTCCAGCAATGCATTTAAAAACTGGCTTTTTGAGTGAGTTTACTAAGTTTTCAATATATGCTATCACAGTCATTTTATTCTCATGTGAAATCCACAAAGTGATTACTCTGATAATATTTAGTTATGGGTGATAAAAATCAACCACAGTGTGGGAACTAACAAAACTGTAAGAAAGTAAATGTTACCATAAAAATGAAGTTACTCTTGAAACTCTGGGCATTCACCAAAATACCAAGGTTCTGTTCCTGCTAGTATCAGCTTTCTTCTGCATTAAATCCTAAACCTTTTGTTACCTTTATTGGTGCTAGAATTAGTGTGATAAACAATTATCAATATTGAATTGTTATTTTTTTTCAGGATTGTACATTTTGTTGTGGGATGATCCTGGTGAATAAAATAGAACTTTAGTTGTTCTAATCAATAAAATAATAAGAATACTCTCTTGCCATGGGGTTATTTGTCATTTACTTTCATATTGACTATGTTATTGATTCTCAAAACAACCTTTGAGGTCTGTCCAACTGTGTTTAAGAGAGGACAAATGAGACATTATGCAAGGATCCTTCCTGCAATGACTCATAAGAATATTTATACAACTTTCAGGGGTATTTTGGTACTCGTTCCATTAACTTCTGAAATATATTACTGTTTCTTGTTAAAACCTCTGTAAGTGATGGCTAAAATCTTGAAGATGAAATTTAGTAAATTTGAAAATTCTAAAATAGGACAACCACATTTTAACTTAATGGGACCAGGAAATCTGAAACAAGGTAGAAAAATAATCACTTATGTTAGTGAGTATTTATTAATTTATTTTCTAAAGGAATGATGGATCTTCTTGTGAAGAATACTGTAATTTTAGAAAACTAAAGACACTTGCTGGGGAAGATCAGGAGCACATTTTATTCTTAAAAAAACAATTCAAGGAAACTCAAAGACATTAAGTGATGCACCATAAAAATTTACTAAGTAGTTATTTACTCTAAGCAGGCATTAGAAGATGATTGTATGACTTCAAAAGGTCTTAATGCAAGTGCAGTTACTGGATTTCAAAACAAGAAATATTGATCATTCTTTCAGCTGTTAACTTTATTTTCCTGTCTATAACACAGGGTCAGTTGTAGTTTCAGGGATGTTTCTGGCTTCAGTTTTCTGTACAGAACAATAAATATCACTCTGGTTGTGATCTGAGGTACTGAAATGGAGCCAAGTGAACTTGGACTATTTGATGAACTCCTTTAAGCCCATGTCCTCATCTACAAAATAGGAATTTTGCTGAAAGCTACTTTATAGGACTTTTGTTCCCCCAAGATATAATGAAAGGATGTGTGAAAATGCTTTTCAACTGAGAAGATACATTCCATCCAGAATATATTGCGATAGGAAATGAGCAAATGTATAAGTAAAACTAGGTTGATATTTTTCTCAAATGATTTTCTCATCCACACCAGAATTATGGATTAAAAAGAAACCTAAGGAAGATCCTCATTTAAGTTAAGTTTTCAACCTGATTTAAAAACTGGTATCTATTACTGGAGGCCTTTCTCTCTCTTCCCCACATGGGTATATAGGATCGTCTTGGGTTAAGTTTTGATCTCTGTCCTGTCCTTTCTCTACCATCTCTCTAGGCAATTTCATTTACTCCCCCAGCTTCCATTTCCATTGCTCTCATGATGCCTCCTTAACAGATAGTGTGGGTCTGCGTCTTCGAGCCTTTGGGCTGGCACAGCAATAGCTTACCAGCTTGATTTTTCTTATGTCAGTAGGTAACACAGAAGAGACCAGACCGTCCTTGCCTGTTTCATTTGTTCATTCTCTGTCTTCCCGTCTGTGTGAATGATTCTACTCTTTGGGAAAAAATCATGGATTGACATTATCTTTCAACTTCTGCAATCCCTCATGTGCAGTCGATCAAGAATTTCTCTAATTAAGCTTGGCCTCCATTTTCACAGCTTCCATCCAGCCTAGATCTGCATCACCCATTGTTTCCTCCTCTGCAATTTTTCCTGAATGAACTTTCCACAATCCAGAGTTGACTGTTTCCCTGTCCTTTATGTTTTCCAATCACTTTCTCCATGCCCAGGAACCAAACTTGACCCACAAGGTCTCCTGCTTATTCCGTGATCTTCCACTTTCACCACCATCAGATTCATGGGTTTTCTTCCAGTATTCAATGTTCCATGCTGCTTCTGACCTTTGCACATTGGCACTGGGAAGGCACTGCTTGGAGCGCTCTGTTTTCGTCCTTTATGCAACATTCCACACATCTATTTCAATTTATTGATTGACACTTAACAGTTTGCTCTCAGTTTAAACATTTTGCTCTCCAAGAAGCTTTCCTTACATATACCACCCTGAGATTTAGTTTACATATCCACCTCCAACACTTTTACCATCATAAAATTGGGCTGCAGTTATTCAGAACTCCCTATAACAGCTCCTCTAAGCCATGTAATTAGCACAACCCCTCTCTCTCTCCCCTTTTCCCTTCCTCTTTCCCATGTGCATATTACTCAGAGTTTAACCTCAACTTGAATAATTGAATCTGCAAGTATGTGCATGAAGAGATTGTTATGGTTTCAATGTGAGTTGTGTCTTCCAAGTGTTCGACATCTTAGCTGATGTTAATATTTGGGAAGATTGTAGTACCTTTGAGAGATGGACCTTTACTAGAAGAAGGGATATCACAGGAATGGGTCTGAGATAAGTCCAACCCTGTTTCCTCAGTTTGCTTTTGCTCTGTCTGCCTCCATGATAAAGTTGACACTTTTGATAGGGAAATGTTACGTACTCAGAGCTTCTTATCAACTCTCGTATTTAAAGAGAAAATGAACTGGCATTATTTGATGTAACAGGCCCAGATCTGGAGTCTCTAGAGAGCATGACTGTGTCCTGTTATTTGTGAGCTCCTTCAACCTTACCATACAATAGGTTCTTAGTAATTATTCAACACAGATCCTTTGAAAAGAACAAGGATATTTAAAAACTAGTAGCAGCTTTTTCTATTGCATTTCTAAATATTGTAAAATGATCTTAGAATTACAGTCACCACCTAAAAGAAATGGAAAAATGCTTGTCAGTGATTAAAGATTTTTCTAAACCTGCTGTCGCTCTTGGAATGTGAATTGTTCCCTACTGGCTTATGTGACTGAACGTGTGAATACTTGGTCCCAACTGATGGCACTGTAAGAACAGAAAATGGGACTTTCGGAGATGGGGCCGTGCTGGAAGAAGCACCTCACCGGGGGCCTGGCCGTGAGGTTTGATACAGGAAGTGCTCTGAAGGCTGCTCTGTTGTAATTTTGCTTTAGCTGCCATGCGTTCCTCGCTGTTATTAAACTGTATCCTCTCTGGAATCATAAGGCAAATATTTCATCCTATCACCCTTTCAGTGGCTCAGGTCAGAGTATTTTCTCAGAGAATCAGAAGAGTAGTTGCAACACCAGGTAGGGTGGTACAGATCTGGAATCCCAGTGGAATCTGAGGGGCAGATGTGGGAGGATCATGAATGTAAAACTAATCTGGTTACATAGCAAGACCTGCTATTAAAAAAATTCTCAAAATCAACACAGGGGACTATATAGCATAAGTAATTACTGGAAAATAAGACTTCATATAGACATTTTTCTTTGCTACTGTACTATCTAAAATGTAGTTCAATCAATGGCTCCTATGATCTATATTACTGTACTGTAAATACAATGTAGTGACCATCAAAAGTTAGCAAGTATAAAAAAAATCATTCTTGAAATGTGATGAGAGACAAGAAGGAAGGCAATATATTTAATCAATTCTAAGACACCATCAATTGCAAGAAAATGCCTTGTTTTATTTACCATTAAGAAATAAGAAACATATCTCCAACAATTAACCATTACTTACAACCAACTATAAGTTTTGTCCTGATTTCAGGTATGCTATAATGTGAAAGTACATTAATTCTATAAGCGACCCTACATATCAGGACTTGACTGCATGTGCCATGTGACCCTGTGTAGCAGTCCCATGCATCCTCAGGTAAAGACTATTACCATGAAAAATGAGTGGAGATATCATTATATCAAAATTATCAGCCAGTCTTTAGTTTTTCTATCCATGGGAGAAAAGAGCTCATGTTTAATTAGTTTTCATGAGTTCTATCATTCTGCTTTGAAAGGAAAGTTGAATTGTGATTAAGTTATAAACTTACTCATAACACCAAAAGATATATTTTATCTCAGAGTAATCACCATGGGGTTTTCTACCTAAGAGGCTAAAAAGAAATAGTGGTCTACATTGTACAACCCCAAACCTTTCTATAAACAAGTTAGCTACTCTTTTAGCACCATGCTTTCCTCATCTACATAATGAGAACAACCATTTATACAACCCTCATATGTGAGAATTCAGTGAATCTTCATTGCTGGTATGTTTATTAAGTATCTAGTACATAACATGTAGCACATAAATCCAGATCTTATTCAGTCTTGTTGACTCTCAATGATGGAAGAACTTTAAGTATATATCATTTTTTTTCATAGTCTTGCTACTCTAACATCCAGACAAATGAAGAGAAATTAAATTTCTAAAATCTAATGCAATAGAAAAGCTGGGTGCTCTGTGGTATTTCCTTCTGGAAATTCAAGACATCTATTTGGCCAATATATTATTATATAAGGACAAATGTCTCTGCCTTCTCTTAACTCCTAAAATCTCAGTACCTTTTTAAAGTTTTTTTGTTATGTATGTGTGTATACTTGTGTGTGTGTGTGTGTGTGTGTGTGTGTGTGTGTGTGTGCATGTGGAGGCAAAAGGATGACATCTAGTGTCTACCTGGTCACTTACATATTGTTTTTGTTTTTTTTTTGTTTTTTTATTATTTATTATTTACTCAATTGTGCGTGTATGCATGTGTGCGCATGTAGATGTATGTGTGTGTGTATAGAACCACGGACGAATTCGGGAACCACCACGAACCACCTCCACCTCCTCCTTGTTTATTCTGCCCCGGGATTCACAGGCTCCGCCCTACCAGGACCAGAAACGGAGACAGCCCCTGCTTCCACCTGGTGTCTATACATGGGGTCTAGGATCCGAATTCAGGACCTTCCACCTGTAAGGCAGAGGCTTAACCCCTGAGCCATCTCTCCAGCCCCTTGTTTTTGTTTTTGAGAAAGGATCTTTTACCAGATCAAGAGCTCATGGATTCAGCTGGTCCTACTGACCAATGAGTTCCAGGGATCATCCTATTTCTACCATGTCTATGTTGGAATTATGGATGCACATAACAGCATCTAACTTTTACATTTCAACATTGGTTGAACTAACACTTCCCTTTTACTTTCTTATTTCTCTGTGTGTGTATTCCTACATATTTTAGAGGTATATATTTTTCAAAATTATTAGAGAACATTAGACTATATTCTCTTCAAATATTGTTTTACATTTATTCCTTGTGTTTATATGTGGAAGTGTGTATATGAATTTGGGGGATATGCATGCCATGGGCTTGCATGGAGGTCAGAAGACGGTTCGTGAGAAATGGTTCTCTCCTTCTATTGGTGTGTGCTAGAGATTTATCTCAGGTAATCGGACTTAGCAGGAAGCTCATTTACCCACTGAGCCATCTCACCAGCCAGATTAAGGAGGACATTTTTTTTTACATAAGCAAAATACACTAATCAAATTTAGGAAATACAGGATTGGCATAATTCAATTCCCTAACTGAAAGACCATATTCAAAGTCCATCAGTTGCCCCAATGATGTTCTTTATTGCTCTTTTTTTGCAGTCTCAAATCCACTCATAAGAATCACACATTCTATTCAACTGTCCTGCCTCTTTTGTCTTCTTGGATTGGATTTTCATTAACTTTCTGTATTCTGACATTTTTGAAGAGTTCAGGCTCATTTTAAAAATGTCCTTCGGTCTTGCTTTGCCTGAGTTTCCTCATAAACATACAGTTTATGCATTTTTGGTAGGTTCTGGACCTAGTAACATGTACTGACTCACAGTCAGCATTCAGCAACTTGGTTTAGAATTCACTGGTGATTGATGACCTATTATTCATAACTGTGGTAGCAGCACAGTTATGATTTACTCCAAATGATGATTTAAAAATATTTTGTGTTTGTGTTCATTAGCTGTGAATTAGGCCGATTGCTTGAACACAACTTCTTTTTTTTTCTTTTTTTCTCTCACATTTTGTTTTTCCCAATCGTACAAGCTCAATAGGTAACCCCTTCCTCTCCCTCTTCTCCCCTCCCCAGATCCCCCTTGCACTCTTCCCTGCTTTTCCTCTTCTTTTCACTCCCCTCCCTACCTCCCCTTTTTCCTCCCTCCCATCCCCTGGAGCATCCTTTTGTGTGGATACCAAACCTCCCTGAGTCCTCCACTCTAGTGAGGGGTAAGGACTCAGTGGCATAGCCTGGAGCCCTTTCTTGGGCTCTTCCTTAGTATGGGAATTCTATTATGACTGTTAATCCCTTGCCTCTAAGGATTCTACTGCCTGGAGCTTTCTCCCCTGTGATCTATGCTAGACTTTGGGGGAGGGGGTTGTTGACATGTCATTGTGCAGGTCAGGCAAAGTCCAATGATATTGTGGCTATACCCTAGCTGCTGCAGCCCTGACTTGTGTGGAATATCTTGCATATTGTTGGTCCTCCCCATCTTTAGGCTCTTACAATCTTACCACCCCCTCTTCCACAAGGTTCCCTGAGCTTTAGGATGGGGAGAGATTTGGCTGGTCTGGTTCCAGGTGATTAACGTAGGGTTTTTGGTGTTCTGAATTGTGGTTTGTTGTTGTTTTCAGTTTTGCTTTTCCTACACTGCCCTTGGCTGCATCCTGATTGGTATCAAAGGTCACCTCCTAACCAAAGACTGTTTAAATGAAGATCTTAATATAAGAGGAGACTCAAAGGTAGATGGAATAGGTATAAGACACAGCAGTGGGGGGGGTGTCAATGTCTCACTACGTACATGCAATACTTGACAGTGATCTATTTCTACTGAAGCATGATTCCTCTTTTCCTTTTTTTTCTGGGGGAGGACCCTACTTACCCTTCCCTCCTGTTTATAATCTTTACAGTAGGTATTACAGAGATTTACCTTTGAATATGTCATTAAGTGAGTTTGGTACTAGGATCCACTTATTAGGGAGTACATACAGTGTCTAATTTTCTGTATTTGTATATTTCACTCAATATAATTTTTTCTAATTCCATCCATTTCCTGGCAAATTTCATTAATTCATCTTTTTTGATGGCTGAGTAGTATTCCATTATATAAATGTACCATATTTTCCTTATCCATTCGTCAGGTGTTGGGCATTTGGGTTGATTCCATGACTTTGCTATTGTAAAAGTGCTGCAATGAACATGGTTGTGATTGTGTCCTGCAGTAAATTTGTGCATTACGGGGGATTATTCCCAGAAGTGGTATAGCAGAGTCATATGGAACTTCAATCTTTAACTTTTTTAGAAGTCACCATACTGATTCTCAGAGTAGTTGTATAAGCCTGCATTCCCACCAGCAATGTAGGAGAGTTCCCTTCTCTCCACATCCTCTCCAGCATTTGGTGTTTTTTGTATTATGGATTTTTTCCTATCCTACCAGCGTGAGATGATATCTTAGGGAAGTTTTGATTTGCATTTCCCTTATGGCTAAGGATATGGAGCATTATTTAAGAAATTTGTTAGACATTTCAATTTCGTCCCTGGAAAAGTTTCTTTTGAGTTTCCAGGCCCATTTTTTAAATTGGGTCATTTATCTCTTTGGTGTTAAGTTCTTTGTGCATCTGGGTAATAAAGCTCTATCAGATATGTGGTTAGTGAAGATTTTATCCCATTCTGTGGGGTGCCTTTTTGCTCAATTTACAATCTCTTTATCTGAACAGAAGCTCTTTAATTGCATAAGATTCCATTTGTTGAGTGCTGGTTCTAGTGACTGTGCTATTGGATGTCTGTGTAGGAACTGTTGGCCTAGCCCAATCAGCTCGAGGGAGTTCCCTATCTTTTCAACTAGGGTTTTTATAGTCTCTGGCTTAATATTAAGGTCCTTTATCCATTTGGAATTAATTTTTATGCATGATGATAAATACGGGTCCAGTTTTAATCTTCTGCATGCAGATATCCAGTTTTGCCAGCACCTTCTTAAAGATGCTATAGAACACAACTTCTTAAATGTGGGCCATGATCCCATAGAAGGTGACAGACATAACTGGATATGAGTTTGCAAAACATTTGACAAGAGAAAAAGATATCTGGACATACACCAAAGATTAATTCAAAATCCAATTGCAATGACTCCGGGGTGCTTTTGACAGTTCTTGCCCAGGCAGCGTCATGAGATGCACTAGTACATTGGTTCTTACACATAGCATGTGCCTCTTACTGTGCCTGCCCTCACCACTCAGCATCAATCGTGCTGCCTTACACAGCCGAGCTTATATTGGAGCTACTATTGCAGTGATTTTTAGTGTACACAAAAGTTGCCTTGATTTTAAAGAATCATCATGGTTTAGTTATAAAAAGCAAAGATTGTATGTATTATTTGCCATGATTTCTTAGCATGTGTTTGGACTATAGTGGGTTGAAGTATTTGTTTTTGAAAATTGTCCTTTGAGTTTTGATATGAGTTTTATAGAACTCATTCAGTGAATTTCAACATGGGATTAAGATAGAGTTTTCAATTACTTCTGAAATGACCCTAACCATACTTCTATCATTTTGTATTATATATCTAAATCAAAGTAACATTTGCAGTACTGATGATTGTAAAATAAACATACTGATCAGCTCTGAAAAACATACTCTTCGACATCATGTGGCATTAAGTATTCTCAGTCAAGAGTTAATTCTTCATATAAAAACAGACACATCTCATTAGTATGTGAGTTTATTTTTGTATTAAAATGTTAAACTTACATATATCAAAAAATTTTAATTCAAATTTATGTTTTTCAAAATTTCTTTTTCTTATGCATATGTATGAGTGGAGTAGGAACACATGTGTATGCAAGTTTACATACGTGTAGGCACATGTGTATGCATGTGTGTTTGCATCCACATGTGTGCATGTGTGTGTGTAGAGGTTTAAAGTTGACATCAGGTGTTTTCCTAAATGTTTTAACACCTTATTTATTGAGACAAAGTCCCTCTTTCAACCCTAGCTTACCAGTTCTGGCTGGTCTAGCCAATCAGCTTGTCCAGAGCACTCCGGCCTCTTTCTCTCACATGTTGGGGTCACTGGCAGCTCCCAAGCCTGGCAAATATTTAGATGAGTTCTGAAGATCTAAACTCCGATCCCAGTTCTTTCCTTCTGCTCATCCCATCTTTACCTTAAAGAGGTATTGATCTATTTGGTCAGATTTGAAGACTTTTTTTTTTTGCTCTATTTTGTGGCCAGAGCTTTTTAAATAGCAACAAACTTATTATACAAGCCCTGGATATCAAGTGTGGTTTCTAAAAAGAGAATGCTTCATGGGCTAATATCTCAGCTCTGTGATTTATTAGCCCTGTGGTTTTGATCAAGTTACCTAATTTCTCTGTGCTCATGTTAAGCTGTATAAGGGATGGATGCAATTTTACCTACAGTTTGAATAGCAAGTGATAAATGTGTATAAATAGAAATACTTCACAACAGTGACTGGCTATTATTATGTGGAGCCATTCTGATACATGAGAGGACCTTGCTTTCAGAACCCAGCCTGGGGGTACAAGCCTGCAATCTCAGCTACTCAGGAGTCTTAAGACTGGAGGATCAGGAGTTCAAGACCTGTCTGGGCCATAGATGGCGCTCAAGGCCAGCTTGAGGAGTTTGGTGAGATATTGCCTCAAAATAACAAGTGGATTAGGTATGTAGCTAGTGGCAGAGAACTTACCTGGCACAGTAAATGCTGAGGTTCAGTTCCTAGTGATATGAGAGAGGGGAAGGGGTGGGGGGAGGGAGAGAGAGAGAGAGAGAGAGAGAGAGAGAGAGACAGAATGACAGAGAGAATGAGAGAGAGAGAAAGACAGAATGACAGAAAGACAGAGAGAGAATGAGAAAGACACAGAATGACACAGAGAGAGAGAGAGAGAGAGAGAGAGAGAGAGAGAGAGAGAAGAGAGAGAGAAAGAAAGAAAGAGAATACAAAACTTAACTCAAAGCTTGTCTGGCTCTAGAAAGAGTCCAATCAGTCAGTCTAGCCGAGACAGGTTAGAGCTAAGAGACAAGAACTGGAGGCTGCGATCAGCTATTAGTCAGTTTACAGAGGGCCTTGGCGAGCTCTGGATTTCATCACTTTTTTTTTGCCCCTGGAAAGCTGCCTCAAATGTGCTCCCACTGTTCCAGCTCTGGGATAATTACATTGGACCCAGTGGTGTAAAAGCCACATCTGGGTGAATTACGAGGCTGACATTTATCTGATTCATCCACTCCCCTTCCAGTAGAAGCACCGACATGCAGGCCAGCAGGACCGCCTATTCCCAGTGTGTGCTCTCGGGTCACTTCCCACCTATGCTCGCCTTGCACATTCTGGGTACAATTCCCTGCACATATCAGCCTGCACTAGGCCGTTCTTTGAAAAGGCAGAAAAATTACAGCTCAAAAATAATTGTATCTTTCCCTTTATACTGACCTTTTTGAGCCCAAGATGCAATAAATTCATCTAATTTAGCTTGTGATTTTCATGATTTAGTAAAAATTTTCTGAACCTCACCTACTTTGTCTTCTATGAGCTACTCTATGAGCTAATATTTATGTCATTCTTCCAATCTCCCTTTGAGATTGTAAAGATTCATTTACTCATCAGATACAAATCTATATTTTTTGGGCATCTATTTTTATATGTAATTTAAAATCCTTTGAGTTTTGCAGTAACTGATTATATAATCACATCAGAATTAATGACTACTAGGAGCATCTGATTATAAAAATATTTTAATTTTAGAATTTCTGATTACGTGAAACTTCAGCTGTAATGTTTTTGTGTGCTAGAACATTTTGTGTAAGTTGTATGTGTATAACTCAAAATTTTAAATCTAACAAATAAAAGATAATAAATAGGATCTAAAATATAACGACCTGAGGATAACCTCTTTTCCATACTAGGATTTTCCAGAATTAACTAAATAGCTGTCTTTGTGTAAATTAAGAGCCTCATATTTTAACTTTCAATTCTAGAAAAATGGTTTCCTCTTGCTAACATGCTTTATAATTTTATGCTACCTTTATTACAAACTACATGCATGGTATGTCTGTGTGTATTAATTGAATTGAATTGACTTTTTTCCATCCCTATGTTTCTCTGTATGCTGATGCTCCTTTTATTTTTGGTCACTTCACAGCTCTTTGATATTGGACTAAGCAAGTTCCCCATTGCTATTTTGAATCAAAGTATTATTATTTAGTGAGAACTATTTAATCTTAGAACAGAGTTGTTATCTTAAGTATTTCTTGTATCTATTATGAAAATGTTACTAGCACCTGCACACATACAAGCACACCACACACATTTTTAAATGACGAGTTTTAATATCAAAAAATAAAGATATTTCTGCTGTTTCCCTAATGTGAAATTAAAGTACTGTTTATTCTAATAAAATGCTTAAGGCATACTTAACATCTACAATTTTTGTTTTGCATTCATATTTCTGTTAATCATTATCTTATAACATCACATCTAGGGTATTACATGGAAAATTTAGCCATCCACTTCTTGGGGGGAGTAGCAAAATGCTGACTTTTTCTCCCTCACTTTTCTTTATTGATGTATTTTAATCTTTGACTACTTTATGCATGTATACAAAGGATTCTATTTACTCTCCCCTCCCCCCCATCCCACTCTCTTCTGAAGTCTCCTTCCACATTCATGTTCTTTTGTTGTCTAGTGTACACTAGATTCATCTGGGACTCCCCATGTGATTCTTAGGTTGGGATCTTCTCTTAGAGCCTAGGAAGTTCACCCAGGGAACAAAACTGGATATTTTTGCCCACCTCCTCCCCAAACCTGCTAGTAGCCCATTATTTATCAGTACCTATAGGCCCCTCAAGGACTTATCCTCAGTTCATGGATGATCATCGACCTGGTGGGTTCCCTGTATGCTCAGGGTCAACAGCCATCTCAGTTGTGGGTTCAAGGGTTCCCTAGTCATGTCATTTTTGGAGGATGGCATTTCAGAACCCTTTCCTCTGTCTTCTGGTTCATACATTCTCTCTCCACCCCCTCTTCCACAGAGATTCTTGAGTGTTTAGGGCTAGTGTATGTGCCACGCTGAGGACTGAGTCCTCGAGCTTCACTTCGGCATCCCACTCAGTCATGGTTTTTTGCTATTTGCTTCCAGTCACTGCAACAAGATATCCCCTCTTCTGGAATGTTCCTTCATCGCTGAGGGAAAAGAGTTGGATATCTTTCTAAGTGTCTCACAGTAATCTGTTCTCTGCCACCACCACCTATTGCAACAAGAAGCTTCTGGAGCGGAGACAGAGAGGTGCCATGGACAACGCATGCTTTAAAGCAAAACTTTTATATGAAAATGAAGGAACTGAAAGAGTAGATCTTCAGCATTCACTCCTCACCCAGGCAAGTTCTTGGAGACTCCCAGTGTTCCTGAATCTTTCTACTAGACTTCTAGCTGCCACACAAAGTGGAAACTTCAGACTCTTTCTTATGAAGCAGCTGGTGTGTCGGGTAGATTTCAAGAAAAAATGCCGCAGAGAAGGGAAATGATCTGGGTCACTGCTTAGGAACTGTGGAGTCAAATGAGCATCCACAGATGTCTAGTAGATGTGCCCTCCACAGGAGAGCAATCCAGCCACAGCATTGAAAGGGAAGGTCGGGATGGTTGACTGTCCTTTTGCCCTTTTTGTTCCCTTTTCTTTTCTTCCCTTCCCTTTTCTTTCAATACAACTTCTCCCCTTCCTTTCTTTCCTTCTTTCCTTCCATTTTTCTTTCTCTTCATTTCTTTTTCCTTTTTTCTTTCCTTTCTTTTTTTAGAGCTAGAAGTCTCCCTATGTAGTTCAGGCTCTTCCATAACTCACTGTCCTTCTGTTTCAGTCTCCTAAGTACCAGAACTAAATTGCATGCCATCGCAACAAGATGATTGTTTGTTTAGACTCCTTCTGGGTGATTTCATTTTATTTTTTTAAATGAAGTTTTTTTTTTTTATTTTTGCATGTGCACATGTGCATGTGTGTATATGTACTATGTGTCTCTGTGGAAGACCAAGTGTGACTTCGGGAATCATCCCGGATTGCTTCTACTTCATTTTCTTTTTGGCTTTGCTCTGGGATTTCCCAGATTCTGCCCACCAGGGCCAGTTCAGGCTGCCCTCCTGGCGTTTTCATGTGGGACCTGGGATCCAAACCCAGGTCCTTCTGCTTGGGAAACAAAGTCCTAACCCCTGAGCCAGCCCCCTTCCAGGTTATTTTAAAAACTGCACATTGTTATTCCAATTTTTTACCTACCACACAAACTTTACCATTTGAACCATTTTTAAGGGTATGATTTCCCAAGATGCTCACTTAGTTTTTTTTTCTCTTTTTGTGTGTGTGTGTGTGTGTGTGTGCGTATGTGCACGTGCATGCATGCACACCAGAGGGCACTTGAGTGTCTGTGTTTGTGGAAACCCAAGGGTAGCCTTGGAAATTATCCTGGATTGCTCTACTTCCTTACTGGTTTGCTCTGAGGTTTCCTGGGCTCTGCCTTCCAGGGCTGAAATTACAGGCCACTGCCACATCCATTCAGCATTTTTACATGGAATATGGGTATCTGAACTCAGGTCCCTTTGCTTTCAATAGAAAGGCTTCAAACTCTGAGCCATCTTCTCAACTAAGCAGAAAGATTTTTTAAACAGTATAGTTTAAAGTTATACATGATCTTACCAGGAATAGCTATTTAGTTAATAATTTGATAAATTCATGGTGACCTTTTGGGTTTGGCTATGGTTGAATGTGTAATTCAAAGCTCTTGTATTAGAAGCTTGCTCCGAATATGGTGATGGAGATATGGTAGAACCTTTGAAGACTTGGGGTTGAGCAGAAGGTAAGGATTAAGTCACGGGGACACACCCAAGAGGGATTAGTGCTGGTTTCATGAAAGCAGAGTTCTCCCGAGAATGAGTTTTTACTTAAGAGCAACTTTGTCTCTCTGACTTCTTGTGTCACAGTGTGATTTCTTCCTTTCACACATACTTCTGTCATATTGCCATCTGCCTTGATATAATGTTACCAGAAGGGCCCTTGCCAGAAGTCACATAGAAGGGACTTCCTGAATGTGTACTTTGGTGAGATAAATGGATTCATTTTCCTTATAACATATTTAAATGTAGGTGTTTTGTTGTAGCAATACAAAATGGAATTTAGTGATTCTCAAAATCCAATTAAAACTTTATTATCAAGAATAAAAAAGTAGTAAATAATAGTAAATTACTTCTCCAGGAAACAACAGAAATCTAAAAGCTTTCTTCCCAAATGGAATTCTGAACATTTTTTTTCTCCAGTGACCCAGACAGCTGAGAGAATCCAACACAACATGAACAATGCATTTAGTCATAGAATAAATGCATCTAATTAATGGAAAAGAATAAGTTATTCACCAGTGATTTTGTTTCTTGAGATATTTGCAATCATATGACAGAATCATTGTGAATATTCTATGTTGAGGTGGGTGATAGAGGGAGGTCTTATTCTTGGCCTGAATATTTGAGTTGAATGTTCTCATGCCCCATAGTGACACTACACTAGCATCTTCAGCAAGTTGTTTGTCTTCTGAGTTTGGGAGGATCAAACCTACACATGTCTCCTTTTGCATTTGAAGTCCATATGGAGAACCAGACAGACCATTAGGTTCTGTCTCAGACTATTCTGTGCTAGACCTCCAGACACTGTGATGATACAAAGATATGGCCAGGCTTCCAGTCTTGAACACATCTGACATCTGAATAACAGGCCTGGCTTGGCATTGTTGATCTTTTGTAATCTTTGCTTTGCCAAGCAACCATGGCAATTGTTTATAGTAAAAGAACACAGTCATCTTCTCCCGTATGTGATATTCCTCACAACAGACAGGAAATAGGGCAAGTTTGTTTTGAAGCAGATTATTAGGGAAAAAACCTTTCTGAAAAGACAGAAAAAGGAAACAAATGAAGTCAGAAATGATGGGGTTGGCTTTGGACAGTATAAAGAAAAGAAGCTTAGATAAGCCAGGTCACAAAGTGCGGGTGTTTAATATGCCAGTTGTGCACGTGACACCAACATGCGCTTTCATCAATTACTGCACATTCAGGCCTGGGCTGCAGCGCCTCTAGAGCAGCTTAGCATTCTAGCTGTGGTGCAGAGCTCTGGCCTCTGCCGGCCTCTAGTGGCTGCTGCCAGCCTCATTAAGAGAGAAAAGAACAACGTCTATGTCATGCAGCCACAGAGTTTTGTGCTCAGAATTTAAAATTAAACAGTTCTAAATCCATCCATGTTTTTTGTGACCATTGGAGAGAGTTAGATGTTCAGAGTCTGCAATCACAAAACAGCAATATTGGTAGTCCTTGACTACTTGTAAGTGCTATTGAATTAGTACCATAACGGTTCCCTGAAGAAAATAAGAAAGACCATCAAATATTCTGTTCTGGGAAATGTAATTGGCCTGCCTCTCAACACCCACTTTAAGATACTGGTGATATTTTAAAACGTTGAAGTACATTTAGTCCAGTTAACATAAACTTCCCTTGTTTCTCATCAACTGCCTACTCAGAGAGGCGCTAAGAGGGGAGGCAGCAGATATCAACACAACCTCCAGCAGGAGAGCAAGATATACATACCCAAGCTTGTTTCTGTTTGGCCCCCATGAAATGTTTTGCTTTGGACTAGAAAGTGAGACTGAAGGTAGACTCTATTGTACCCCAGTCAGATAATCTAGTCAGGACTGCTTACGACTATCAGGAGTCCTCCAGAATGAAACTATACGATGAGGGAGGCCACCATATCTGACCCATTTTTCACTTCAGTTCCTATGTCTCATATATAGAAAAGTATATATTTTCCCAATTGGAGAATGGAAAAAAATGTGAAGCATATAATTTTTTTCCCAGATGGCTGTATTTTGTCGTCTATGAAATGATGCTTTGAAAAGATTCTTTGACTTTTAGCCACTGTCAATATAACGAATTGGGATGGAGAGATGGCTCATGGGTTTAAGGCTCTGCCTCACAAGCAGAAGGTCCTGAGTTTGGATCCCAGGTCCCATGTAAAAATGCCAGGGAGAAAAGACTGTGGCTTGTACTTTCTGGCCCTGGTGAGTGGAGCCTGGGAAATCCAAGAGTAAAGCAAGAGGAGGTAGAACTAATCCAGGATGATTCCCGAAGTCACCTTTGGTCCTTCACAGGGACACACAGTGACTTCTGATACACACGTGCATAAAATTAAATAAATAAATAAATAAAGACTTAAAAAATAATAAACCAAAGGCCAGTAAAATGACTTACTGCACACAAACTTGATGACCTGAGTTTGATTGCTGGATTCCACATTCTGGAAAGACAGAACCAAGTTGAAAAAGTTGTACCATGACCTCCACATGTGTACCACAGCACACATCACAATCTCTCTCTCTCTCCCTCCTCTCTCTCTCTCTTTTCCCTCTTTGAAAGAAAGAAAAGAATAGAAAAGAAAAGATGGGGTGCAGAGGAAAAATATGTTAATAATAGAAATTCTGTTGCAGTCAGCCTGCATGGTTGCTGATAAATCACCATCAAATGGCTTAAGGGAACAAGGGGTTTATTTTCTTTTATGATTACTGGTTACAGTTCTCAGTTCAGCTTAATGGGAGAGCATTCACCAACACCAGGGCTGAAGGAACTGGCCACACCATCTCTATACAACAGCTGAGAGAGGGACTATCCTTATTGCCAGACTAGCATGTCTGGCCACGTGTACAGTAGGATGCCGACTCCCTCAACCAGCTCTGTGTATTTTATTTCAGAGCCTAATCCTACCCCACTATAGGCTCGGAACTCCCCATCAGCTAGACAATCTCCTGCAGGCTTGCTCTGGGCCCAACTCAACCACTAATTTTGCACAAATGTGCCCAGAGCTCAAACCCTCAACCGTCCTGTGCCTGACTATGATATGTGATATTCTGAAAGACACTGAATAAGGCCCTAAGTCAACAAGAAAGAATTACCCAGAAGGCATAAACTTTGAAGTGTCAGAAAGGCATCACTCTACCCTTTAATGTTCACAAACTGAAGAGATGGGTTGGGACTCTTTGACTTGAAACCCTGAGAGTGAAGTGAGAGTCATCATTGAAACCAAAGTGTCTTCTTGCTGTAATCCAGGCACTCATGAAGTAATGTATCCAGGTACTCATGATCCCAGAGTGAGATCCCAGAGTGTTTTGGATGACTTGGTGAGACCATCAGAACAAAAAAATAATGCAAAATGAGGGCAGGAATATCACACAGTGGTAGAGCTCTTGCTTGGCATGTGTAACAACCAAAGACTTTCATAAATGTATCTCCCATAATGTGTATCACAGATGGCATATTGGACGTTAGTACTTAATCTTCTCTGTAAGTCCACATTAAATCGGAAAGAAAGGAAGAAAAATATAAACACGCATGGCAACACAGTGGGAGAAGGCTTATCTTTTGAAGAACAGCTTTCCTAAATTTATGAAAGGCAGAGAGTTAAGGTAAGGCTAACTCTAAACACTGAGAAGGAAGAAGATGCAGACTATAGTTCAGGCCAGATCTGAGACCACCAACCTCCTTGATGGAGGGAGTACAACGTGCAGAATTGAAGGAACTAATGTCCCTAATCCATTAATCCTGATCATGGAAGGCAAGCATTTATCCCTAAGGAAGACATAAGGGTCCTTGTCTAAAGAAAGACAGCAACACTGGGGAGAGAGCTAGGGCAGCTGGTGTGAATGTTATTCCAAAGTACTTTACTACATTCTAGAATTCAGGGCTACCCTACATAACAGCTAGCTGTATGTTTCGCAAAGCATAGTAGCCACTAACGTGTATCACGTGGATTCACAGAATCCCAGTTTTGTTTATATATGACCTTGTTTTGAAGTGCAAAATGAGGAATCAAAATTTCCCAGGTCTCTCAATAAGACAGAATTCATGAAAGCAAAGCAGACAATCAAAACATTTGCCTTTTCCCTAAGATAAAGTTTGTGTCTTTAGAGAAATTTTAGGACATATGATATCTATACATTGTACACAGGGTGCTACAAAAAGGAGCTACCAGAGGATTTGAAAGAAACATCATTCGTTAAAATATAATTTAAAAATGTAACACATCAGATGTAGTGAACCACACTTGTAGTCCTACCACCCAAAGAGGCTGACACAGGAGGAATGTTATAGACTGAAGGAGGCTGGACTTGACAGTGAGTTTTCGGTCAGCCCAGTGACAGAGTAAGACCCTATATTAAATGAACACATAATGTTAATAAATAAAACTCAGTATTTTAAAAAGAAAACAAAAGAACTTTTCTAAATAACTTGCACTTTCCAAGTATATTATTGCTCTAAGCATTCACATTGACATAGCAAGCTTATGATATAGAATATAATGGTAGGTATGTGGGCATGCAACTTTAGCACTTAGTAGTGATAATAAGTCATAAGTTTATTTTCAAACAGTTCTCTGGTATACATATAATTTTAACATTTACTGAAGACAAAATCAAATTTATATGCTAATGAGATGGATGTGGCTGTTCATTGTTACATAAATAATTAATCTTGGCTGCATACTTGGTACTTCAAGATAGAGAGCATCTTCAGACGTGATCGATATTTTGATTTTATTCTTGCTAATGCTGAGAATGTCACTGTGCATAAATATTTAGAACAAAAGGCAGAAGTACGCTGAAGGTCATTTCAGAAATTGTTGGTATTATGTCCTAATCTCAAGCCAAAATCCATTTAATTAAATTTTATAAAACCCAGGTCAGCATCTCCAACAGCAATTTTTGAAACTAAACATGCAAATGCAGTACAATCAATACAAAGATTTGAACAAGCTTGCTACTGACATGCTAAAGAATGATAATAGGCGTGGCAGTTGATCTTTTTTGTCAAATTGACTGAATTTATAAATCCCATGGAAATGAACCTCTGGGAGTGTCAAGGGGCATTTCTAAAAAGAATTAACTGATCAGGAAAAAGTGGCCCTAAATGTAGCCAGCACCTTCCCAACAGCCAGGGACCTGAACTGAATGAAAAAGAGGAATGAAGCTCAGCGCTACCATCAGTCACCTCCTGCTTCCCTGATTGTGAGGTAACCAGCTGCCTCACATTCCTGCTGCCATGATTTCCTCACCAGGATGGATCCTACCTTCACACTTGGAGCCCAAACAAACCCTTCTTCCCTCAATTGCTTCATGTTGAGCATTCGATCACTTAAATCAGAAAAGGAATGCAGCAGGAAAACATTAAATGTCTTTGTCTTTCATGATTAAAACATTATGCTTCCACAAGAACAGAAAACTCTGAAGTTCACAGCATATGGTAATCTGGAATTTGATCAGAGGTGCTACAGACAGTATTCACCAGCTCGTGTGATGTGGCCTGAGCAGTGCAAGACCAAGGATGTGGTAAAGTTGCCTGGTGAGTATATAGCTCAAGTGAGCTATACCAGAAACACCTCGGATTCATTACACACTTCATTCTGAGTGAATTTTTGGTCATTGTGTTTTCAGAAACATTTTGCTGTTGGCAGATTTTTTTTATTTATTATTTATTCAATTGTGTGTATGTATGCACGCGCGCACGCGCGTGTGTGTGTGTGTGTGTGTGTGTAGAACCACGGACGAATTCAGGAACCACCATGGATCGCCTCCACCTCCTCCTTGTCCTCTCCACCCCGGGACCTACAGGCTCCACCCCACCAGGACAAGAAACGCAGGACGCCCCCACTTCCCCTGGACACGTGGGGTCTAGGGATCCGAACTCAGGACCTTCCGCCTGCAAGGCAGAGGCTCAACCCCTGAGCCACCTCTGCAGCCCCTGTTGGCAGATTTTTTATGAACCCCACATTCAGACATTCAGTTCCATGTGATGCTACATCCTGCAGCTTAAGAAACTGAAATGTAGGTAGTAGCACCACATTGTATTTTCTGGCTGAAATTCATTCTGGGATGATTTGGCAATGGATACAGTGATAAATGTACTTATTAAACATTCAGAACCATCCTTCAAGTGGACATCACTATTAGTCAACCCTACACTTGAGGAAACAATGAGAAAAGTTAAGAAATTCTTGGGGTCACACATATAAGTGGAGAGGCGAGGTTTGAATATATGCCATTTGTTCCAGAATTTATTTTGTTCTGTAAAGCACAAGAGGATAAGAATATGAAAGGAAAGGTCATATAAGCTCGTAGCCAATCCATTTAACATTTTATTTAGACTACAGTCAGAAATAAGGAATAGAGGAAAGGAAGGGGAATAAATCATTGACATATTCTAAAAGGGAAATTCCTTGATTTAAGCAAACACACAGAATTTCACAGGGAAATGTCTCACTAAGACATCAGGGAGGTTGACTTTAAACACAACACTGCTGGGGCTGGAGAGGTAGCTCAGGGGTTAAGCCTCCGCCTTGCAGGCAGAAGGTCCTGAGTTCGGATCCCAGATCCCACGTATAGATGCCAGGCGGAAGCGGGGGCGGCCTGCGCTTGTGGTCCTGGTAGGGCGGAGCCTGTGAATCCCGGGGCAGAAGGAGGTGGAGGCGCCCATGGTGGTTCGCGAATTCGTCCGTGGTTCTACACATACACAGACACACACACACACAGACACACACACGCGCGGGCACATACACATGCACATGTGCACAGTTGAATAAATAATAATAATAAACACAACACTGCAACATTTGTGATATTTCCACTGTCAGCATTAATGAATTATACAGTCAACTTAAGAGCACACCTCTGGGTATATCTTCGAGGATGTTTCCAGATTAGTTTAACTGAGTAGGAAAAGACTCACCCTAAATGGATGAGTCTCATCTCATGGGCTGCGGCCCAGGTCCTGAGTACAAGAAGAGAAAGCAAGCTGAGCACCAGCAGTCATCAGCTCGTGACACGTGAGTGGCCACTGCATGCTCACGCCACCATTCTTTCCCCGCATGATGGACTGCCTCCCTTAAACTACACACCCAAATCTGCTCTCAAGCTGCTGCATCTGAGGTGTTTGGTCAGAGCCATAAAAAAAAGTAAATTATCCAACACTCCTTCGTGGAATTTTAGAGGAACAAGACAAAGAAAACATTATAGAATTTCTGTTGGCGTTTCAGGAAAAGTGCTGGCATGAGACAGAACAAAACAGATGAAATGAGATTTGACTACGAAGAGACATCTCATCTACTGCTTCTAGAGAAACAGGGCGCAACTGAAATTTTTGAAGAGTGATGATCCCTTTAGCATTTTTTTATCAATCAAATTATCAGCATTGTTTAAAGAAGAGACAATTTAGGTGTATAAGAATGATAAGCTTCCTTTCTCTTGTAAGTAGTTACTGGTGGTTCGTCTCCACATGGTAAAAACAGTAAGTTAGAAGAATAGATTTTAAGAAAACGTTAGATGTAGGATCCAGAAATAATGGCTCCAACCCAAGAAAACAATTAGAAAAACTCCCACAGAAAGCAGGTGCCAAGATCAATTAGTCTAGCCCAATGTAAGGGCTAGAGAATTTCAGATGAGGAGAGGAAGCTGCGGCAAGAATACAAAAGGGAAAATGGTCATTTCAGGAAAACAGAAAGCTGTGCACCAGGAAGAAAATGTAATCACGACTCTGTTTTCTACAGTAAAAATCACAGCAGTACAGCAGTATAAATGCTTTGTGTTTATATTCCTTCTTCTAAGTACAGAGTTCAGAATATTGGGTTTCCCAGATGCAATGTAAAAAGCAGAAAAATAAAATTCAACTGACAATAGTGAGAAAGAAAATGAAGGAGGGGTGTGGAAGGGTTCAGTGTATTGTCACTATGTGTACTGCACAAAGGTGCACAGATGTTAGTGCGATGAGGGTTAAAAGATAACATCTGAGGAAGCAGCTGTTTTTTTCTCTTTGCACATGGCAGCATTTAGTCGTGCCCATATGGACTGAGTCCACTTGAAAAAACACCAGGTTCCTAAATGAGGCAGATATACTCGGTGTATTCATAGCTGGGCTTAGTGAAGTAACGACAGCAACATTATTAAGTAGCATTTTGATAATGTTAAGAAAGGAGGGCAAAATGGTTCATCCGGTAAAGATGCTTGCCACAAAGCCGGTTGATCTAGGGTTAGATTCCTAGATCTCACATGGTGGAAGGACAAAAACTCCTCCTGCAAGTATTTTGCTGACTTCCACACATGTATCATGGCAGGTACATACACACACACAAAAATGTAATATATGTTAAGAAGTAATTAATTGGTAATAAAAAGTGAAGACAGAAAATACATTAAATGTGAGTGAGTAGAGGAGAAATAATATGTGCTTCAATATGAGAGGCCAACAAATCATGGAACAACATATGAGTAATGGTTATCTGTAAATTATTTACTTTCATTAGGGGAAACAGAACTGGTCTATGGGACTGATATCATCTGCAAATTATTTTACACAATTTGATTATTGAACTGCTGTACATTTGCTATTTTCATAAAGCAAGTCTTTTAAAGCAATGAAAAATGCACTTTTAATTTTGTCTACTTTCTTTCCCAGAATATCCTTATTTCTTTGTTACTATATTTTAATTCCAGAAAAATCTAAAAGCTAGAAGGTATAGAAATTGATGGAACAGGATTTTATACTAGTCCACAAGGTTTAAACAGGGAAAAATAGGCAAAACTAAAGGAACTTTTGGAGCAGAGAGAATTAAGAATAAGAGTAAGAGAAACAGTGAGATAGCTCAGCAGGTTAAGCGCTGGCTCACAAACCTTGTGACCTGAGTTTTATCCCTGGAAGTCCATAGGGTGGAAGAACTGACTTCTGAAAAGTTATCCTCTGAACTGCACCCATATATCATAATGTTTTTCCTCCTCCTTCTCCTTCTTCTCCTGTCCCCTATCTCTTTCTAATAAATAAATTAAATATTTTTTTAAAAATTAAAAAGAATAAAAGAAAAAACATAGCACAGAGTCTTACTACATGATTTTTTATAATTAAAAAATTTATTGAGTCCTACCTCTGTATCCAGCAATATGATGATAAATAATCGACTGAAATATGATACCCATACTTTAGGACCTTCTTATTTTTCAGGATTGATAAGAATAGACTCCATTAAATACAAAACATGCTATGAAGGTTTTAAATATAGTTAGAGCAGAAATTGTCTCTGATCTAATAACAGCCAAGTAGCTGAAACTAGAGTTGCCTTTCCAATGACTTCTCAAGTAAAAGCATTCACTGATCATTTAATGGTTGTTTTTTAAGTTTATTTGTGTGTGTGTGTGTGTGTGTGTGTGTGTGTGTGTGTGTGTGTTATGTTATGTACATGGAGGTCAAAGGACAACTTGGCTAAAAAACATTTATTTTAAGAAAATATATATCTAATCAGCTATATTAAGCAATATATATATAAATATATATCTAACCATATATATTAAGCAACGAGTTTGTGTCAGTTAAAAGGCTAAATGATTTTTAAAATGTTTTTTGCATGACTTCTCTCTGGAAGAAGTGTTTGCCATATAAATAGCAATTTGAAATAGATGCAGATTCTGGAATGTCCATTTCTGCTCCTGGATTTAGAAAAGTCAATAAATATTCAAAGACAGGAGACCTAGTCTTCTTTTGCACGAACTTGAGATATGACTTTCACTTGAAATCAGTCATGTTTCTTTTACTATATTATTTTTAACAGAATTATACTCTATGATTTATTTCTTGGACAATGGGAAGGAAGAACCAACCCAGGAGCAGGGGAGTATTTCACAGCGGGCTTCTGTGACCTGCGCTTACCTGGAAATCCTGGTAGGTACCAGAGTAAGATCAGCAGGAATTGAATCAAGCTGGATCAAGAGAGGATCTTGGAAAAGCTGAAACCAAGTCACCTTTATTATGAAATCTGACCTCTTGTATACCAAGAAACGGGAGGTGGTGTCTGTACACTCCACAGAGAGATGAGAGTGTGCAAGGTCCAACAACAGGTGGGACCACCAACAACACAGTCCTGTCAATCTTTAGACATGCTAATAGGCCATAGTGCCCCACTCATTGTGGAGAAAGAGCAGGCTGCTGATAGGTCAGGAACATGGTGACACAATGATAAAGTTCTGTGCCCGTACTTTAGATATGCTAATTAATGTCTACATGGCTTCCAAAGAACAGGAAGAAATGTGCAAAAAACACCTCTGTCCTTGATCCCAATTTGAGATGGGACAAGATCTATCCCTGTCCCCTGTGGGAAAGTCAGGAGGAATTACCTACAACTAGGCTGGTACAGGAGGCACACTGCAACTGAGAAATCCAGGAATGCCTTTGGCATGTTTTCAAGAAATGGAGATCTCGAACTTGAGTGTTCCTTACACTTTACTAGTTAGACCAAGTCAAAAAGCAGCTGCAAAGTTTAAAAACATTTCAAGATGCCATATACGGAATAAGGTTTTCCGGTTCATATAACACTTCTGAAATTTGTCCATGCTATTGTGTGAATCAACAGCTTATTCTATATTATAGATATAATGCAGAGTGCACATCCATTCAATAGGTGGCGGATGCTAGGTTGTGAATATAGCTTAGCTTGTTCATCTGAAGGTTCATGTGTTGGAAGAGGGGTCCTGAGTATGGTGGCTGTGGAGGTGGTAGAGTGGGGCTTGGTGACAGGTAATTAAGTCAGCTAGTGCTGCCTCAATTAATTATAAATTCTTGATACTATCTTCCATAATCCAATCATTTTCTCCTACTTTGTGGCTTGATTTCAGAGCTTTAGTTTTCTTCTAGTATATTAAAAAAGTGGCATCTTGTGACTGGCCAGATAGCTCAGGAGCTAAAGGCACCTGCTCACAGATCTGGCAGCCTGAGTTCAATGCCCAGAAGACTATATCATGAAAAGTGAGAATTGAATTCAGAAATGTATCCTCTGACCTTTACTCATGTGCCATGGCATGCATTCTTCTCTCTCTGTCTCTGTTT
Source organism: Typhlomys cinereus (assembly GCA_023101885.1). Lineage (NCBI taxonomy): Eukaryota > Metazoa > Chordata > Mammalia > Rodentia > Platacanthomyidae > Typhlomys > Typhlomys cinereus. Next base: position 661,789 of record JALPQD010000003.1, on the reverse strand, counting down.
CTGTCTCTCTCTCTCTCTCTTACTCTTTCCCAAAAACATAAATAAAATTTTAAAAATTACAGGTTTAGTTCCACAGAGCATCAGTTTTGCAAAGCTTCACAGGGGAAGGGGTAGAACAGGTTTGCTCTTTTGTTTTTCTCTATTCCTGTCTCTCTGGGTGTCTCTTTTATTATCTATCTGTCCATATATCATAACTGCCTATTACCATATTTTGAAGTATCAGGTATTACATAAAGGTTCTCTCTCTCTCAGTTTGACACATATCTGAAATTATCATTATAACATAAAAGGCTGAGTTACTTGTTACTGGATCAAGTATAATCTTAGTTCCCAAACTTTTATTAAGACACTTACATGAACCTCAGGGCAGTTTATCATGATGGCATTACTTTAAAAACTTAGTGGATGAGCTGGAGAGATGCCTTGAAAGCAGAAGGTTCTGAGTATGGATTACAAGCCCCATCTAAAAATGCCAGGGAAATGGCAGCAGCCATTCTGGTGGGCAGTCATTCTGATGGGCAGAGCCTAGGAAACCCTAGAGCAAAACAAAAATGAGATTAAAGCAATCCAGGATGATTCCTCAAGTCTCCACAGGAACACACAGTGCCCTCTCTCTCTTTCTCTCTCTCTCTCTATCTCTCTCTGTCTCTGTCTCTCTCTCTCTCTCTCTCTCTCTCTCTCTCTCTCTCTCTCACACACACACACACACACACACACACACACACAAATAAAGTTTAAAGGAATTGTAGTGGACATCTGCATTCTTATGTTGATGGAATTTACATACTATAATAAGCACATCAAAATGATCTGGTCCCACACTACATGCATTTAAATTTTTATTTATGATTTAAATGTGCCAGTATGGACTCCACATGTGAGCATTGGAATTCCTGCCAAGTGAGGAAAAGATAGCCTACAAGTTACTTTCAAATTTTTATTTTGCAATTTTTTTACTCTGTGTATTTTAAAGTTAAAATTTCATTTCTGTTCCTGTGAGGTTCTGGTTCAGAATCAATACCAAGACTGGAAGGGTAGAGCACATGTGAATCTATGCAAACATCAGAATCATGGAAGTTAGACAGTCATAAGCAGTGCACAACAACAGACCAGCTGCAGAGGAAATAGCACTTCTCCAGCATGATTAATGGTCCTGTGCTGTCAATGAAGACCCTGACAAAACAACTTAAGGGAGAAAGAAAGGGTTTATTCTGGTTCACAATTTGAAGGTTCAGGCCATTGTGGCAGCGAAGTCAAGATGGCAGGAGATTGAAGCAACCGGTCATGTCATATCCACAGCCATAAAGCAAAGAGAAAGGAATGCACATTAGCATTAGCACCAAACTTGTTTTCTCCACCCACCATTAAGATCAGTTATTCTATATCAATGAACATAATCTTGATAATGTTTCCCAGACATTCTTAGAGGCCAATCTTAATCTAGATAATCCTTCACAGATGTTCCAGGAGACTTGCTTCCAGGTGTCAATTTTTGAGTTCATACTAACCATGAGAATATATTCAAAACTAATGCAACAATGTCCCTAAAAAATGCAAAGTACAAAATGACAAAGGAGTAAATTAAATCCATAATATCGCAGCTATAGAATTTTAGTGAAACAAATTAATAAATGCCGTGTCTCTCCATCTCTCTCTCTCTTCTCTCTCTCTCTGTGTGCACATTTTGTCATTTTAGAGGTTTTGAAGCATTCAAAGAAATAAGCCACAATAAATCTGTTTCCAGTTTAAAATGAAAGAAAATCTAATCACTTGCATGTTATTTAAATGTGGATGCTTAGGAAATTTTCTTTTTAAAGACTCATTATTAATGAGTACTTTAGGGCTAGAGAGATGTCTCAGTGGTTAATCTCTATCTGGCAAGCAGAGGTCCTGAATTCAGATTCCCGATACCATGTAAAAACACCAGGCAGAAATGGCAGCAGCCTTCACTTCATTTCCAGAAGGCAGAGCCTGGGAAATTCCAGAGCAAAAGAAAAAGGAGGTAGAGTAATCCAGGATGATTCACGAGAAATCACCCCTGGTCCTCCAAAGTCACACATAATGCTCTCTGAACGCACATACATGCAGACACCCACATAACATACATATTTTTGCATGATAAATAAACTAATTGTATGTTATCTTATTTGTTCTTCTCCTTGAGGCATTCTTCTCACACATTAAAGAATTATCTATGTTTTCCCAAAGAGTGCTCATGGCACATCACGAGGTAATACCTTAGACCTCCAGAAATTTCTTTTAATTATCCACAGGGGATAGAAAATGAATTATCATAGCCGCACAGGTTACAAGAATGCTTTTCTTTTAAGGGTGAAAATTCTCCACATTTTTATAAAGAGAAACAATTTGTGAACTTCAACTTCCACTAGCAAAATTACCACTAGTGTTTAGCTTGCTTCCTTTGAGTCCAATGTTTTGACTGATATCAGAAAAATTAGGGAAAGTGTGACCTAGAAGAAAACTATATCTTTTTGAAATTCTTGGATTTTAAACTATATAATTAGATAATCAATTTATCTAAGTGACTTTTAGCTATGTGACTTCTTATGATTTTTCCTTTTTATATAAACATCACTTATTATTGTAAAGTGAATGAGACAGAGTAGACAACAGGCCTCTGGTCTTTAAACAATGATGGGACAGTCCCTGGATAGGTACTTGAAGGTGCAATATTTTTAGTCAAGGTAACAATGAAAGTGCTGAAGGACACTATTCTTGGGTGTGTGAAGACATTGTTTTGAGTGTATGCAATCACCTCTTAAGATTTCTAAGTGTATCCAGAAAGTTACATGCCATATGTACTCCTTAATAACTGGATCCTAGTTCCAAACCCACTTAATGACATATTTAAAGGTAAATCTCTGAAATACCCACTGTAATTACAAAGGATTATATACAGGAGGAAAGGGTCAGGAGGACATCAAAAGAAAGGAGACAAAAGAATATAGTTCGCTAGAGAAATTAAGCCACAGTGATGTATTGCATGTAAGTAGCAAGACATTTGGTACAGCTCAATCTCACTTCCCTTCCTGGCCGCTTGGGACTGCAGAGGTTTGATCTTCCCAGTTAGGGAGGATATAGGGACTGGTTAAATGGCAAATGGGAAGCTGACCCCTCTCACTGCTGTGTCCTACTCCTATTCTTCCATCTACCTTTGCATCTCCTCTTATATTAAGATCTTCATTTAAATAGTCTTTTATCTTTGGTTAGGAGCTGACCTTCAATACCAATTGGGATGTAGCCAATTGGTGCAGGAACAGCAAAACTGAAAACAACAACAAACCATAATTCAGAACACCAAAGACCCTACATTAATCACCTGGAATCAGACCAGCCAAATCTCTCCTCATCCTAAAGCTCAGGAACCTTGTGGAAGAGGGGGTGGCAAGATTGTAAGAGCCTAAGGATGGAGAGGACCAACGATATATGCAAGATACTCCACACAAGTCAGGGCTGCAGCAGCCAAGATATAGCCACAATGTGATTGGACCTTGCCTGATCTGCACAGTGGGTGACATGTCAATGACCCCCCCCCTTCTCACAGGGGAGAAGGGTTCAGGCAGTAGGATCCTTAGAGGCAAGGAGTTAAACAGTCATGATAGAGTTTCCATGCTAGCCAGCCCAAGAAAGGGCTCCAGGCTATGTCACTGAGCCCTGAATCATCACTAGTATAGATGATTCAGAGGGATGTTCAGGCCCACATAATCAGATGCTCTGGGGGATGGGAGGGAGGAAGCAAGAGGTGCAGGGATAGGGTGAGGGAGAGAGGAGAGGTGAGAGGGAGAAGGGGGAGATAGGGGAAGGGAGAGAGTGCAATAGGAGACGACAGGGGAATTGAGGGGGAAGGGAGAGGAGGGGGGCACCTATTAAGCTTATAATTAAAAAGTTTATAAAAGATTTTTAAGTGTATCAATTAAGAGTCATGGCATGATGGCATATGCCTGTAATCCCAGCACTCAGGAGGCCGAGGGAAGGAAAAACCGTATTGTAGAATAGACAACCTTAGAACCCTTGCTGGGGGTAGTTCGGTGGTAGAATGCTTGTGCAGCATGGCTAAGGTCATAGGCTGCCTCCCCTTCACTGGAAAAAGCCAAGACCATACAAACTACACTCCATGATTGTCATAGTTGAGCACAGATGTCAACTTGACTGTTGAGGGTTTGAGCTCTGGGCACAATTGTAGAGAGTTGATGGTTGAGTTAAGCCCAGAGCAAACCTGAAGGAGATTGTCTAGCTGCTGGGGAAGACCCAGCCCATGGTGGGTGGGATTAGGCCCTGGATAAATCACAGAGAGCTGGTTGAGAAAACTGGTATCCTTCTGTATTCTTGGCCAGACATGCTGGTCTGGCAAGTAAAGATCATCCATCTCTCAGCCGTTGTGTGGTGATGTGTGGCCAGTTCCCTCAGCCTTGGCATTGGTGCATGCTCTCCTGTCAAGCTGGACTGAGAACTGTAACCAGACTGTCGTAAGGAAATAAACCCATTGTTCCCTTAAGCCATTTGCTGGTCATTTATCAGCAACTATGCCGGGGAACTGCAACAATGATGACGCTTCACGATATTGCAAAGTGATTGTAAAAACAGGAACTTTCTTTTATAGATTAAATCTTTTCATCATCTAATTTCTCAATTGAAACTTTCAAACAACACGACTAGTTCTTATTTAAAACACATCCTGAATAGAGCGTGGGGCCCAAACCCGCAACCTCAGTATATGGGAACTAGATAAAAGGATCACCAGTTGAGGGTCATGTTTGGCTATATAGTGAGGCCTTGTCTTTCCAACCCCCAAAAGGCAAATAATTAAACAAGTAAAATCGCTAATAAGTATAATATAATGTTATAGTTACTGGTGACTAATACCTGTGGGTCTCAGCAATTGTGTGGCTGAGGTAAGAAGGTGATGAATTCAGGGCCAGCCTGGGCTACATAAAGAAAGACATTTTTTTTAAAAAAGCAGTTGTCATGAGAAAATATATATATATATGAATTGATACATAGTCATTTTCATTTGATTTTTCTTTAACTTCCTTTTTCTTAATTGATTTTCTTATTTATCTGCTAAATAGAAACAGATCCATTGAATATTTCTTTGAAACAGATGCACATTTGACTAACCTAAAGAGCCGAGTTTTAGATTTAGTCTGGCATATTTCATTATCAAAGACTAAGTTTTGGGGATTGGAGAAAGACCTCTTATTTCTACTCAAAACTTCAATGTTTGTGATGATCTAAGATGTTCAAAAAAGAGTGTAAATTTATAAGAGTATAAGAGTTTTGTTTTTATTCATACTGATAAAGCAAAAGCTGGGGATAGACGATGTATTGTTTTCAGAAATAAATATTATTAGCTTTTGGTTCTTTTATTAAAAAGATTATTCTTGAATTTGTATCTCTCCTCTTCATGTAAATGTTCTCTTATTTGTTTCCAGTGAATACTTAAGGAGTACCCATAAATGGATGAGTACTTGAATAAGGAACAATGAAAATGAATTCAAGTACATCCTGCTGTGCTTTGCTGATGGGGGTGGGGAGGAGGGTGGGGGAGGGCAAGGACTGCTGGGACAGGACATGTGGTTGCACAAGGGGACAAGGGCGAGGATCTCTCCATGAACATAAGCCTCTTAAATTCTCTGTTCTGTATGGAAGTGATAAGGGCTCGCATGCTATATTTCTCAAACTCTGTTGTCAGTTGGTATTTGGGTTGATTAGAAAGTGGGATGAAGTAAGAAGTGTTTAGTTCTGCTTCCCGTGGGTACCTGCCGCACAATGGCTCAAAGAGGGTGAGTGTGGCTTCCTGGTTCCTTCTTCCTGTGTGTTCTTCCACCAGTCTGATCTCTGGCTTGTGGCAATCCTGTGGGCTCTAGACAGTTCCACCTCAGTTGCCGTTCTCTTCTGTTGTATAGAAGGAAAAGAAGGAAATGAGAGGGCAGGACATAAAAGCAAAAGGAGGACGTTAAAGGTGTGGAAAGTGCAGGTGGGAAAGGCAAGGAGGATGACAGGATGACAATGTTCAGGTTGAGAAATGTCAGCTTCACAAGCATTAAGACAGGAACAGCATTCCAGTGCACACATCGTGGTGGCCAGGCAGCTGCAGTTGCAGCAGGAGGGAGGAAAAGTCAGTCCAGACAGTCAGCGAGCTGCAGATTCTATGAAAAAAAACATGCTGGGGGAGAATGACTGAGATTGACATCCCATGTTGACTTCTGATCTCCACATGTAGACATGCATGCAGTGATCCATGTGTAGAAATAAATAAAAATACAATTTTAAAAAGAGGGTAAGCAGAAGCAGTGAATCCAATCAATCATCATTCTATGATGAAACTCATGGTTTTGTGCAATGAGCTCATGCAAATAATACTATAAAGCAATAAATTTTAGAGCTACCAGGAGATCTCTTGAATAAATGTATCTTCTTTTAGTTGCAGAGTCTTCTAACACCTCTGTAAACAATTTCTTTATTAGGAATTAGGCATAGTGTTATTAGGTTTCCATTACTTCAATTGCCTCTGTACTCATATAAATATTTTGCAAAATCTAATGCCTCTGCTCAGATTTTCTCTCAGGCTAAAACCTGTTTATCTTTAAGGCAATAAAGTCTTATGAAACTACCACAATGAGCTCAATGTAAGCCTTTTTCTGAAGACACTCCTTTTATCCCCTCAGGTAGAGCTAGACTTCCTCCTTCCTTCCATATCAATCTTGATCGCACTTGCTTCTGATTCAATGGACAACAGACTGCTTTAAGGCCCTAGGTTTGACCTCTTTATGTCTGAATCTTCTATTTATATTGTGCTGAAAAATTGCAAAAATTACCATTTGAAGGTTTATAGGAAATGCTGTCAATCAAGTAGACAAGGCAGAGAAAAGCAGACATTATAAAGGACCATCAGAGGAAGCAAGTGATATAGGAATAGAAAAGGGTCTGTCTCTCTCAACAGTATCTTTTTTATTATTATTATTTCCACTCATACAAACTTAACAGGTACACTGGTCCCCTCCCTCCCTCCACCTCCCCCTGACTCCCCTGCTCCTCACTCCCCTGCCCCATGCCTACTCATCCCCCAGTGCCTCCCCCCCCAATCCCCGGAGCATCCTTTACTGTGCATGCCAAACTCTCCTCTGGGTCCTCCTCTCTGATGAGGTGCAAGGACCCAGGGACATTTCCCAGAACTCTTTCCTGTGTTCCCTGTGTCCTTAGGAACACTACTGTGACTGTCAGTCCCTAGCCTCCAAGATCCTAGTGCCTTTAGTCCATGCTAGACTTTGTGGGGTCAATAATGTGTTCTCGACATTATCTTTTAAAGCCAAAACCACTTGAAATTGCATGGAGACCTCCCTTGAGACTCAGGCTAGAATCCTAGAGTCCTTTCATTGAACGAACACCTGTTTTAGAGGAAAACACTTTTACAATATTTGTGTTTTTTTTTCTGTTGAAATCACTGTCACTTATCAAAAACATTAAGTAGTATACAGTCACACAAGAGCACAACACATAGGGATATGTACCTCAAAACATAAATAAATAAATAAATACATGCATACATGCATACATGCATACATACATACATGCATGCATACATATATGCATACATATATACATACATACAAATAAATGAATGAATGAATTCTAGATGTTCCGGACAATGGAGAAACTCTGTGTGATGTGAGTTTCGGACATGTGGCTAGGATGGAGCGATGATTAAGCAAGACTGTTGACATTCCGAGATTATCTAGACTTAGGCAACAACCTTCTATGGCAATCTGGATAATCACACTAGCAAGCAAACCTTGGAGCAGAATCCTTATCCCTGATTTCTCTGGAAAGGATCTGGGCAAGATGTGCTTCGAGGAGCTTCTTACCATGAAGGCTAGCTGTTTCAAATTTAGAAACCATGAAGATGTTGTAGATAATTATTTTTTTTTAACTTTTGAACATGAAAGTTTTAAAGTCAGTATCGAATACGATGAACTCATGTCATTTTTCACCCCTTATTACTTGATTCCACTTCCTCTCCCCTCCCAGCTCATGCTTTGTCCTTTCTCGGCAGCCTCCCTCCTACTTTCATATCTTTCTGCATGTGTGATCTACTGGGTTTCATCTGCGATGCTGTGCTGCAGGTATCTGCTTATCAGTGGATAAAAGCAGCTTCCCTTCTCGTGTTTGGTGTTAACCTTCAATCGTCTCCTGGGAAGGCAGAGTGTCTCTTGAGCTCTTCCCCCTTCCGTGATGAAATGGTGACAGACCACATATTGTGCAGGTCCTGTGGGAGTGGACATAGCTGCAGTGAGTTCCTGGCCATGACAGGGCCTACTGTCTGGCTTCCCCCCTCCTCACCCTTTCCCACCCTCAGGACTGTCATGGTTTGATGAAACACAGTCTCATGTATTTGGGAAGGTCATGGCACCTTTAAGAGGTAGAGCTTTGTTGAAGGAAGGCCATCACAAGGGTTGGGCCTTGAGATAGATTACTCCCACCCTACCTCCTGGAGAAGTCTGCCTTATAGAGAAGCAGTCTTGCAGTTCTCGGCCTCCCGGATGGGTGTGACATAGCTTGTCTTCAGTTTAGGCCAGCCAGTCGTGCTGCCTCCACCATGAAAGACCGTATCTCCCCTCTGGAACTTTAAGCTAAATAAATCTCCCTTAAGTTGATTGATTTTAGGTGCTCTTTCACAGCAATAGTTAAGAGTAACCATTACAAGGACTATGTTTGGTTCTAATTGAAATTTTTTAAATCTCAGAATCCAATTAAATAAGAACTGATTAACAAGAAAAAGAACCTGATTAACAAGAAAAAAAAAACCAATGTCACCGTGCTTATCAATAGTTCTGAATTTCATAACGATCATAAATAAATAAAAATAAGCATGATCATAGAAAATTCCCAAAGGAACTGCTGTATAATAAATGAGTTTATTTTATTGAACAAAATATTGAAAGCAGAAAAATCTTCAAAGAGTAAGAAAATTTCATATAATGAAAAGACCAATACCACCAGGTAAGGAAGGCAAAAGGGACGTGTTACACAAGTGGCCAATCTGCGCTATCCCAACACTGCAGGTTTCTTGCTCTAGCTGCTCTTCTGTTGCTGTGACAAAAAATTCTGAGCCAAGCAGCTTAAAGGAGAAAGAGTCTGTGTTTGGATTATGGTTCTAGGGGGGACCATTACGGTGGGGAAATACATGGTGGCAGGTGCAGTGGCTGCAGCAGGACAGAGACAGAGAGACCAGTTGGGAGTCAAGTATTCAAACACATGAGCCTGTGGGGACAATTGAAACTGCACCGACTCTCATATTTTAGACGTTTTCACACTTTCCCATTCAGTTTTCTGAGCAACCTGGCAGGATTCATGCTTTTATTACTTCTTAGCTGTAAATTTACTAACTCAAAAAGGATAAAATTTCTTAGGTCACATAGCTCTAATTATCCATCAGAGTTGCGTTTTAAATGCAGGTCTGCTAAACAGTATAGCTTTCAGTTTTCCCCCTGTATTACATCACCTGGATATATTTAAGTTCGTGCCAGACACAGTGTAGAAAATTAACTTCTGAAATTTTGTCAACCAAAATATTCTTGCTTCCTTTTGATCATTGTAATAGCAGCTTCCAACCCTGTAGAGCAATGTGAAATTTGCCTTTTCTTTCAAACAAGCAAGCTAATACGAATTGTCATGTTCCAAAATAATGGGTCTCTCTATAGCACAGCAGAGACTAATTCTTATTTTCTTTGTAGGTAAAGTCTGCTTATATAATTAGTCCATTAGTAGTCTAGTTTTAATCGCCTTCCCTGAGGGGTTGAACAAGCCGGGTTCAGGTTCTTGTACTACAAGTGTTCAGATCACCATGTTTCTTTCCTTTGTAGCATTTATTCACGTTCCTAGTTATGCATTTTTTGTGTGATGTTTTGACTTCATTGCTTCCCCTAGACTGCTAGTTATATTTTGTATGCTGTCATTTATCACTGAGTCTTCAGTCATATTAGTATTCAGCCCTCAATAATAATTTGTGGGGTAGGTGGATGGCTAGACAGATGGATGAACAGAGCGCTAAGGAAAAGAAATCCACAAATGAGTAAGCTCTTTTGGATGATTTATAGTGAAGAAAACTTCTTATGTTACTTAAGTAGTTAGTCTAGACTATGAAAAGGAGGGAAAGGCAGTATTGCCATATGGAAAGCATGCAAGTTTTTTTTCCCACCAAGATGGCACTACTTAAATTAAGCTTTGCAAATGGGAGGAGATTGCACTGTTGTGTTGATTAGTGCAAACAATTAAAAGAAGAAATCCCAGTCATTTTTAAATTAGCCATATCCCACATCCCTTCTGGTTTCTTTTAATATACAGATCTTCAAACATATATATCGTTGTATATAATCATTCTCTTTTTGAAGAAATTACTTTTAGTAAAGGATAAAATTACCCATTCTGCATACCTGCATAAGGCATAAGAAACATAAGAAATCTTGGGACACATTTACTTCATTGCTGTATCCTAATGTCTGGAGAAAAACAAACCCAACCCAACAGAAACAGCTGTTTTGTTGGTTCAACACAGAACTTATCACCTCTGACTTTCAGTATGAAGCATGCCCCTTGTTTTACAGATATCTGAATTCCCATCTGTACAGACCTTACTCTTTTGATCTAAGGAATTCTCATGGCCGTCAGTCTTCTTTGTCTTCGTTTGTCCTCTCTCTGAATTGTTTCTCCTCATGTGCTTCTGTAGAACTCCCAAGTTTTTAAAATTTACTTATTTGTTAGTTTTACAAGCATGTTATATACTAATCCCTGCTTCCCCCCATCCCCTGTCCCTCCCATTCCATTCCCTTCCTCTCATCAATCCATTTACCCCTCTCCTACACTCCTACCTCTGTGGCACACCAAGATAGGGGTGTTTCCCTTCACTCATCCAGCTCTAGTCACTAAGGTTTCCCTTGTGTGTTCTTATCTCTCTTCAGTTCCTCCTAGTCTATGGGGGCATGCTGGTATGTCAGTCATTATGCAGGTCTGGTAAGGACAAGTCTCACTGCTGCGAGTTCCTGCTTTGATCAACAGTTGTGCAACAAATGTGCAAGTACATAGTCCTTGATTATCATCTCCTCACCTTTTAGTTTAAATAGCATGTCAGGCCTTCCTATCATGGATACAACTCAGTGTTTTCCTGGATCTTCTTCTGAGACAAAAACTCCAAATACAGCTTCTAGAACTTTCCATGCCAGCCCAGAGAGGACAACTCTATTGTTGCTCTCCAGTATTCTCATCGCTGGTGTCAGACACGGCTCCTCCCCCTCCCTCTCTCCCTCATTAGGAATGCTCCTCTGCTCTTAGTTACGTTTCCTCTTATCAGATAATTGAGTTAAAAATGAATATGGTCTAGACACTTCCTGCCAGATGAGACAAGATGACAAAAGAGTGTGTTTAAAGAAATAATGACCAGAAAAGGACATACTGTTCATCACTCCTTTCCTGTCTTCACTACTGCACTCCAGCATACAAAAGCTGCATGCATTAAGAACTCAGTAAAATCTACTCTTAGGAATAACTTTGCATTTTAAAAATCAGCTTCATTTCAAGAATCACAGAGAAGAACATTCACTTGAAACTGCACAGAGAAATCCAATGCACCTTAAGAAGTAGATTCTCAGAGGAAAATTTGGGTCAGAAATCAAAACTGGTCAGTAAAATTTAAAAGTACCTTTCTATGTTAAAACAATCAATAGAGAGTATGTTACTAATCGACTGGGAGTCTGGAGACTTGAGTGTTGGTCATGGTTACTTGGCAATTCTCTGTGAAACCTCAGGGAAGCCGCATAAACCATCCAGGCTCATAGTTCTCATTTTTAAAATGAGGAAGTTATGGCTTCTAAGCTAGTTTGTTTTTTCAGCCTGAAGTTCTATTATGCTATGAGAAAGACTATTATAATCTGATTGTCATCTGCTGGTACTATTCTGATAATGCCTCCAGATTTGGACACTCCACTGTCCAATTCAGTCTCTGCCTCTATTATTTGATCAAATTTTAACAAGTTCAATCATATCATCTGTAAAATGGGAGTAACATTTCAGTGACAGGGTTACTGGTGAAGTTGTTGTCTCATGATGGTTTTGATCCTAAGAGTAGATTTTACTGAGTTCTTAATGCATGCAGCTCTTGTATGCTGGAGTTCAGACAGATACTCCAATGATGGGTATGTGTGGCCTGGGGTCTCTTCAGAAATGCCCATGGGAGAAAGTCAAACATGTCTTCATATTTATTCACTTGATTAGTTTCCGATATTCTAATATACTTGAAAATACCATATGTGAATACATAAAACTTAAGTTTTCTCCCTGATACTAGTTATTGCTTATAATTAATATGCCAGTGTAACCCACAGTAGATCTGGGGAAATGGGCCTGAGGCAACTGCTAAACCTTGCCATCCACCGATCTTATGCCTTTGGCAGCTCTGGGCTTCTGGGAATTTCACCTCAGATGCCCGCAGCCATCTTCTCTCTCTTTAGAAGAATTTAGAATATATACCAATGGAAGACTCATGAGTTTTCAGTCTCAGTTATTCACAAAAGCCAGTCAATCCTTCAAAAGGAAACCACACCAGATCTTCCTCTGAGCTTTGGTTGTCATGGCAACTACCTAGGTCAATAGCCAAAGTTGCACCTTCATTAGGCTCCATGGCATTTGGCAGTGCAGTGCCTTCTGCATTTTCTTTTGTTTGAGCTTCTTTCATTTGCTTAATTCCTATCTCTATAGGGAGAATCTGAAGACACAAAACTACAGGAGTTGAATTTAGATTAAAAGCTAGGAGGCTTTGATGAACTGCCTGAGAACAGTGTTTATCTATCACTCACATGCAAGTACTTGTGAAATTAATCTCCATATCCTCAATTTCTTGTTTTTCCTTCCCATATTTTGCTGTAGCTTGGAAATTCATTGCTTGCAATGTCCCCTGCTACTTATTTATTTAGCTAGTTGGTTATTTTCAATCACTCTCATTTCTGTCTCCCACACTGTATTCTGACACATAGGGCATCCATCAGACTTGATAGGATAAAATCCTAGTCTCCTTAACCTGCCACCCAAAGGCTGTCTTTATGCTTTCTCTTTCTCTGGCTCTTTTCCTCTCACTTGCTGTTCCAGGAATTGAATGTCTTCTTTTGGGTGTTGGAGCACACTCTTTGCTCTAAGCCCTCATAGGCTGCTTTCTCTTTTTAGAATACAGTCAGGTTATCTTCCAGCATGTGTTTGGGTCTCATTTGATGTGTCACTCTTTACAAGGAAGCTTTCCTAACCCAAACCTGGTTTTGGTCTCCCATTATACCATGTGCTTCCTTATCTGATATATCTTTGTCAGGATGTATCTTAATAGCTTCACTATGGAAACTTCTTAGTTACTTTTGAGTCTCTGACCATTGACACAGTGTCTGTGTCTCCACTGTTCACTATTGAATTCCCAGAGTCATTCCAGTGCTTAGGCATTTGAAAGACATTGTGATTGAAATCCCTTCATCCAATTTGGTCATTCAATTAAAGTCATTAGCTATATTCGTGACCTCACGCCTGTTGATTACAGGCAAACCAAGTGCTTTCTACATAGCTATATAATTGCCAAGATGTATTTCATTCAAAATATATCTTCTTATCTTTTGAAAAATGTAAATAAATCTCTACTAACTCATGGAAGAATTCTAAAATTCCTGCTGTGGCAGCTGGTTTCAGGTGTCAAGTTGACAACTGAGAGCTTTTAGATACACTCATGAAGAATGATTTGATTAGTACAAACCTCTGAGTTAGACTGTTTAATTGATGTGGGAAGACCCGGCACATAGTGGGTTGGATCAGTCCCTGGCCAGGTAGATAAGATAGAAAAATCTGGTTAGCATTTGGCTCACTGGCTAGCATGAAAGAGGCTGGAGCTAGTTTAATATGTCCATAGCTTGTTTTTATACTGGATGCTTGAAGTCAATGTCCTCTTTCCCCTCCTCAACCTCCTTTCTTCTTTCACATGATTGTTTCTATTGATCACATGAAACAGCTACAAAGTAGGCATCACTAGATATAAACTGTTATCTTTATTTTTATGAGAAAATTTTAGTTATGGTATTTTTAAGAAGATACAGAAAATTGAGAAATGTGCTAAGAAGAGAATGCATTTAAGAGGAGAGACCAAGAAGAAAAAGGGAGAGGAAGAAGGAGGCCAGAACAGGGAAGAGGAGAATGAGAATTGATCAGGAAAAGAATGGAGACCGGCAGTGGTGGGAGAGAAGAGGGAACAAGAAACAGGTTGAAGGACAAAGAAGAAAGTTGACAGGCTAGTGAGATGGCTTAGGTAATGAAGTGCTTGCTTGCTGCTTAAGCCTAAAGACCTGGGTTTGATGCCTAGAATTATTCCCATGTAAAAATCAGGAATGAAGTAGATTTCTACACCCATGTGCAAACACACACACACATGCACACACACACACACACACACACACACACACACGAACATATACCCCCCAAATAAAAATAAATGAAATCAAAGAAAGAACATTGAATTACAATTTTCTATATTTTTATCTGCTCAATATCTGCTAGATAAGAAGAAATATTTTTAATGTATAAAGAATTTAAAGCTAATTTTAAAAGGAAATTCAGGCTAAAAACTAGATAAAAGAATGTTTTGTGAAATACTTCATTTGCTTAGGTTCAGTATCTGCATTGGTTGATTTTTCTTGTGCAGTGTTAGAATTCCTAACAGAAGCACCTTAAGGGAGGCAAGATTTGTTTTGATTCACGATTTCATGAAGTTTTAGTTCATCATGGCCAGGAAGGCTCAGTACATATCTGCTGGAACAGGAAGCAGCTGTTCATAGTTTGGTGGCTGACCAGAAAAACCAGAGAAAGGACTCGGAAGCAGATCCAGGCTCTAACCCTCAAAAAGCAATTCCCAGGATCCATCTCCATCAACTGGGCCTCACAGTAGTTGGGAACCATAAGTTTCCCAGGGAAAGCACCAACAAACCAATCATACTCTCTCTTGTTGATTAGATTTCCTTCAGGTCAGAGATCAGGATTGAACTCCTGCTTGGGCCCCCGACAGACCAAACCAAAATGAAGTCACTTGTGTTCAAGTTCAATATCTCCAAACTGAGGCTAAGATGTTCATCTGATGCACAGAGAAATCAAGAGAGTGAGGGGAGAGAGAGAGAGAGAGAGAGAGAGAGAGAGAGAGAGAGAGAGAGAGAGAGATGATAGCCAGGTCTCCAAAGAAGCCAGTTTCAGTCATCCTAATAAAATCCCCCTGCCACCCCATCTTTCATAAGAAGAGTCCCCTAAGAGCCCTGATGCTAACCATCATCTTTTCTTCTTTCATGCTGTGTCCTTGTTCCTGTTCAAGCCACCAGAGTGCTATAGAGATAATAACTGCAGGAAGATTTTTATATCCTCAGAACTAGGTCCTATCAGAATCTCAGAGCCTTGCAGGGCTGGAACCCAGAACTCAGAATGCCACTTGTCTCCTACCCAGGAACTTGGAGGAGGGTCTGAGGTCTGCTTCCAGATTCAGATGCAGGTGTAGGCATCTCTGATAGAGGATAACCACGCTAGAAGCTAGGAGAAATTAGAAACTGCAAACATTGCTGGTGCTGCAGGTATTGACATGCCATTGGTCCCTTCTTCAGACACACACCACTTATGCCTCCCAATCCTTGCCAAACTCCTTGCCATCACCTGGCAGCAAAGCTTAATCACGATCAATCCACCTGTCAATGAGAAATTCCAAGCAATATGTGGAAGCTTGTGTTTAGAGTCTAGATGCCCACTGGTTCATAATGAGAACAGTATGTATTTGTTTACTGTGTTTTCTTTCTGATGGACAGTAAGTGTTTGGGACTTGTAACAACATTCTCCCCCCCCCCATCTGCTCCAAATAACAACAAGTACATATACTATAATAGTAGCGAAGAAGGTATTCAATAAATATTACTTATAAAGATGAATAATGGGTAAATTCATTACCTTTCAATGTTCATCAATTAAACAGACTTTTAATGCCTCATATGATATCTTTAGGGCTAAAAAATATCAATATAAGCCAATTTTTTTATTCAGATGACAATATAAGATATTCACATACACCTTAAAAATAAAATGTGCAGTCCACATTCACGTTTAAATGCCCAGAGGTTAAACAGGCAACAACACTTACAGGATGATGGAAACTCAAAAAGTCAAAGGCAACAGTCTCTCCTGACCCTTCTGGGTTTTTCCGTTTGTATTGAGAAGTGAGTTGTTATTTTGATGGGTTCACCTCTGTGTGTGACTTGTTCCTTTTGTCTTGCAGCTCTTAGGATCTTATCTTTAATGTGTGTATTTGGTGTGTAGCTTATCCTATGCTGCAGAGTGTTTCTTTTTTTGTCCTAAGTATTTGGTGTTCTGTATGCCTCTTGAATCAGGATGGGGTTTTGTGGTTACAATTAAGAAAGAATCAATATTTGTCAAAAAAAAAAACCCAAGTAAATTGATGGGATGATCAAGACAGAAAAATATCATTAAAAGAACACATTGATTACATTCACTCACAGCATTAACTTTTCATGATATGCTTATTATTTTTTGAAAAAACATTGGTTGTCTTTCTATTATTTAAATGCAAATGAAGGACTTTTCCATATTTTTCCATTTTTTTAAAGAAAGATTCAAGGACTCATGGGAGCCATTGTCATCAGAGGCAGAGGCAGACTTGAGGAGAAGAAGCAATGCCATGGAGGAGTAAGGTCTGACAGCTTTTGAGAAAGCACAGTAGACCACTGCAGAAGCACATTGTAACTGACTTTGAAAAGCTATGAATTCTGGAGTTAGAACTATGAGCATTATCTCTTAGGCAAAATACATAAAGTAAAACTCAGCAAGGAAAGATGGAGAACATGTTCTGAAAACAAATCTGGCAGCCTCATAGGACATTGGTTGGTTGGAGTAAGAAGGATCGGCTGGGGATGTAGCTCAGTGGTAGAGCACTTACCCAGCTGTGGAAATCACTATGTTAAAATCCCAGTGCACCAAAGCAAAGCAAAACAAGGGGAGACTAGACACTGTGACAGTAATCTTGAGCCCAAGAAAGATGGCGGAGGTAGAAATAAAAGAAGGACATTAAAAAAAGAACATAACAGGAAAGAGAAGAAAGAATCACTATTATGTGCTACAGCTTTAATCCAAGGCCGGTAGGGAGGAGAGATTATCTGGCATTTATCTACAGTGATCCACGAAGAGAAGACTTAGAAGGGTGGAGATAAAAGAGACACTGAACTTCATCGTTAAAACTATGATCGACAATGACATCAGTCCAGTGAAAGTCCCAGCCACTTTTTTTCCCTCTGCAACAAGGAATCTTTGGAAAACTAACTTGCATCTGGAAGAATGTAGATGTCTTCATCTGGAGCAGCTACAGAAGCGTCAGGCTTCTGGAAGTTGTAATAGTGAGAGGATGTCTCGTTTCCATAGATATGCTCTTGGAAATGGGACTGCTTTGTGTTTTCATATAGTTCCTTGTCAGTTTGCTCTCTAGCCTGGTGAGGACCTGCTTCCACATTTTCATAGTTGCTGTGCATCCTAATTTCCTTGATCACAGCCTTGTGGCCTTTGGTGTCAACAGAGGTTTTAGAATTTGAACCAATGATGTGGGAACTCAAGAGTTTTTTACCATAGTTTTTTCTTCTGCTGCTTCTCCTTTGCAGAAACCTCGGTATGTTAATTCGTGTGGTGTCTCCACGTTTCCAGTGCCAAATGCACGCAACTCCACAGATCACCATGATCACAAGAAAGGAAATCCCAACAGCCATGCCCACTGAAGAGCTTCCACAATTCTTCAACATCTCTGCGCAAGCAGTGCTGTTCAGTGGCTTGGTGCTGTGGCTTATGAATTCACAGGTACAAACAGATGTAATTCCTTGCAGCCTACTGTAGTTCGAAAATGAGTTTTGAACCTCCTTCAGGCATTTCTTTTTCAGATCCCCAAAGACATCAGATGTTAAAGTCTTAATGCAACTAGAGGTGAGACTGTGTTTTGGAAGATGGCGGCTTTCGTACACGTCACTGCTTACATTACAGTCATTGATGAACAATTGCACTATATCAGGGGGGACTTTATCCCATTCCACTCTTGCTCCTTTCAGTGAATCACAAGATGAAGTGGAGATTAATGGAGGATAATAGTGGAATAGAAAACTCAAGATAAGGAAGATCCAATAATCTGCCATCTAAAAACCTGTTATAAATAAAAAGATAACAATGATATGGTAGCTACATAGTATAATTAAAATCTATGGTATCTACTAATATATTAAAAACAGCCATTTGGCAATTCCCACTTTTAATAGAGTACAATATGCAGCATTGGAGAGAGAGAGAGAGAGAGAGAGAGAGAGGAGAGAGAGAGAGAGAGAGAGAGAGAGAGAGAGAGAGAGAGAAGAGCCCACCCGAGTTCACGTCTAAGTGATTGTATTGCCTAAACTTCAATATGGCTTTCAACAAAAGAATGATGATTTTTAAAGTGAAAGGTTCTGCCAGCAATAAGTGAAACATCACAAGGCTATGCATGTGCAATCATTTCCATTGTCTGCTGCCTCATCTGTGAAGCTTGAGCATCCATCTTCAGAGTAGCTAGAGGCTAACCCATCTCCCTGATCACCCCTCCCTCTATGGTCCATCCTCTAGCATGGCATGATTGACTACCTGAGGGGAATTGTACCATCCTACCTGGTCAAATGGCCAGCAGGGATCAGTTCTTTCCATCTTTATATTTTTAGAGAAAATTTTAGCACCTAGCACAAAAAAGGCATTAATCAGTATTGACTTCACCTGAAGGATAAAATTTTCAAATGACTCCAAATTTCACCTATCTAGTCGTTGACATGCATAGTCTAAAATTAAGTGCACAGGCACATGCCAGTACAGGCAACCAAATGAAATTCATTGGTCACACATGCAAAAAGACATGAAAATAGGAGAAAGACTTGTTGAAAAGAAAGCAGGTTGGCAGTTGGAAAAAGAAGAGGGATGGGATCGTATAGTAAGGGGGGAAATGATATGGAGTTCTGATATTCTACAGGAATAAAAATAAAATAATACTGTTGAAGTTATGTCCTTTACATGGTATGTAGCTTATTCTTAAACTACAAAAAGATCCCTTTAAAGTGAAACAAAAGTTGTAAATTTTTTTATCAAAAATCTTCCAGCAAACAGATTTCACTGAATTAAGGTAATTCCAGAGTGCTCTGCTGGAAGTTTAAAATGCCAAGAAGGAAAATGTGAGGTGTTCAATGTAAACTTTATATTGTGATTTTTATCACAGAAATATTATTTATATATATATATATAGTTCAGAGTAAACATGGAAAAAGTCACAGTCAATATTTGAATAAATTGTTTCATCATAGTCTACTGAATGTCATCATCATCAATCATATTCAATTAAGATCTTATTTTGAATAGGCTTCCAAAACTTATATGGATTATCTCATTTCATCCTCCAGCTGTTCAATGTGGGTACTATTGTTACCCTCATTTTATTAATGATAAGATAGATTAGAGATGGTGACTTCCTTAATAACTAAGAAGTGCCTGAATCAGGAGGCAGCTACATCCCCTCTCCCTCCCCCCATACAATATTTTTCTTTAGATGAAATTCAGTGTCTCTTATCTCTGCCCTTCTAGTGTCTCTCTAAGTAGATTATTAGAGATAAATTCTAGATAACCTCTCTCTCTGCCTGCCTTGGATAAGCACATTATATTGATTCTTCTTTTTAACTATTTCCTGTTATGTCCTTTTATTTTTATCCCCATCATTTTTGTTAGGCTCAAGCTTATTGTCCCAGTCTCTTGGCTTCCTCTTGCTTTGTTTTACTGCATTAGAATTCAGGTTGAGCACCTTCTACATGCCAGGAACTGCTCTGCCACAATAATCTGCCATATGCCCAGCCTGTCTTCTTCACTTACACCATCCAGTGTTTCATGAAGCTGTCGGATTTACTTATCTTCAGAACATGCTTTCCATGGTCACATCCTTCCTGATTGAAAACCTCTTGCATTCCATTTTTCCAAAAGGATAATTCTCCTAATTCTCACTTTAGAATTCATGACTTTCCAGAGTCAATTACGATGTGCTTCTGTGGTTATTTTCCTAATCCTTCGCATTACTGCTTTCATTAGCACCATTTCAAAAGCTGCATGGCCTCCATCTTCCGTGGCATTGCTTGTTTACCTTCTGCAAATGACCGCCAAACGCATCCATCACTGGATTTATATGGCCTAACTAGTTCTGAGAATTCTGAGGCTGGGAACCATGGCTTATTTGTCTCTGTATCATCAGCACCTGTACTAGCCATGGGAACACCACTATATTAAGTATTTGCAGGCAAATGGTGTGAGCTGCATATGGTAGCAACAGTGAACAGGGAGAAGGGAACCTCCAAAATGTGCCCTGCTCTCAGGGAGTACTGATGCAGAATTGTGATCTTTGTTCAAGGTCAAAATACATTAATGCACAAAGGTTCAGTTTGGTAATTTGTCCGACAAAATTGAATGTGACATTCAATGTTATATAGTCTATTTGAAAACATTTTTGAACAAGCACTCCAAACCTGGGTATTTTATGATTTCCATGAAAATCAAGAGAGTACATTGGGTTTGAAAATGGTCTGGTGAGCATATAGATTTACAGTCTGAGCTGGGTGTAGTGGCTCATGCCTGTAATACCACTATTGGGAAGACTGAGACTTACCCGGGCTACACAGAAGATTCTAATCCAACAAAAACAAGTGATCAAGTAATAAATACATAAAACACCACCAACAACAACAATATGAAAGATTTAGAGTCTATAGCAGAAATCAGAAGGGAACAGGGAGGAGTGGAGCTAATAGGAGCAAGGTACAATGATATATGCATATGAATATGTCATAATTAAATCCATTACTTTTTACATCAATTTTAAAAATTAATAAAAGAAAGCATTATTGAGTCATACTTTTACAAGGTCAAATGCTTATGAAGTGACTTTACAAGTAGGCCTCCATGTCCTTCATGGACAGATAAGAAGAGATCTTGATATGTTACAACAGACACAATTTTGCAACTACTTGCTAGAATGCTTCAGATTTATTCACAAGGTAAATTTCAAATATTGATTGGAATGCCTTAGCCTTTAGAAAGTGCAGAACAGGGATGGGACTTCAGATGACTGACAGCTGTCCTCTGGGCAGCTGAAGATGAACAAGATAGCAAATTCCCCTCTCATTTTCTAAAAGGAATATTTGCTTTTATCATTCACAGTGTTTATGCAGAGTAGACAGTCAAGCATGTCCCTAATACAAAGATTGTTTGTGCAAGCAAGTGTTCTCAGAGATAAGGATGAGAAAATAATTTACAGCCAAAGAAATACATTGTTAACATTTCCTCAGCCTGACTTGATTGGAAAACCCGGTGTGACAAATACAGACCTATGATACAGAACGTATTTCACACAATACGGCTCTGAATACAGTTTGACCCCCTATTGACTGTTTTCACTTTGAAAAGCAATTCAATCAGGTTGCCCAACAATTACCCATTTGTTTTAAGATCATAAATTCTTTTTAAACTGGCCTTTTTTGGGGGAAACAAAATGGGCCTTTGGGTTTGTAGGAGTTTATCTGCCTGTAAAGAAATCACACAGGTAAAATGCTTTTTCCCTCTCTTTCTTCCCTTCCCCCAATGACTAAGCAAAGAAATTGCTCTAAAAACTGTTTGACATGATGACATGCCACTAACCAATTACAAACAAATTCATTTCTACCCATTTTTCATTGAACTCTGTAAACTGGGTTTCTACTTACTTGAGGGCTGTGGCGTCTGGCTCCTACCGTGTTCATCCAGTTGTACTGAGAGTCTGCTTTGGAGTAGCGCCTTCCTCTTTCGCACTTCCTTCTTCACCTCCTCCTTTCAGATAACAAGGTTTCCCAGCTGGCTCTTAAAGATGTTCTTATCAGATACTCCAGAAATGAGATAAATGGCACAAGTTTTTGAATAAGAACATCTGGTCTTCATCCTTAACAGGGAGTCATTTCTCTAGTGTATCAGAGGTTGCTACATGAAGTGTGAATGCCCTTTTTTTTGTTTTTTTTTCAAAAATATTCTTTGCAATTTAGAATCAACGACGTCATTTCACTTATACTTCAAATTTTCAAGAGATTTCTAGATCTCTTACAACATAAGTCTCGGGTGTGTTTATTTATGTGATCACTAAAGAAATCCTCATTTAAATATGAAGTTCCATTGCATCCAATCTTTGTCCTTACTGTCAAACTACATCACAATTTTGATTCAGAAAACTTCGTCAGCCTTTTACATTCATGAAATAGAGGTTTCCCAAAGTGAATTCAAAGACATGCTACTTAGGAATACACCAGTACTTGCATTGGGTAAATTTATAAACATTTCTTTTTAGATTTACAAGCACATTGGAATATTATAAATTAGTAGCAGATTTGTAGGAAACAAAGAAACGAAAGCCAAATAAGAATGAAAAACTTCTTTAACTTTGCTTAGTAACAGTGAATCTATCTGTAGCTCTTACTAAGTTTTCTAAATCTTTAGTGTAATTCTTAAAAGATCTTGACCACAGGTCTGAGGTAGAAACATTGCCATGAGTCCTAGTCTCCAGGAACATGGGGGCACAGCAAGGTGAGGTAACCACTTCTCAGTGCAGCCCCCACCCCGGAACCCATACCTGCCACCCTATTGGGTTGAATAACCTCATCTCTCAGAGCCCAGCTACCTTGAATACAAAACAACAAAACAGGAAATGCTGAGTCAGATTTTAGATGCATGTGGAAACAGTGATGTGGAAACAATGGTGCCTTTTAAATTATTCTGAAAGGGACTTCTTCAACCATGCAGGGTGAACTTCATAAGAAATTACAAGAAGAGCATTTAGCTTTTGAAATGCCAGTAGGACATGAGGAGAGCAATACTGTTGGCACCTAAGGACTGACTTCTTTGGGGTAACGTGCAGGAATGGGCAGGGTATCATCTTCCTATTCTTCAGTTGTTCATTGCTCATAAATCTGACATCTTGATCTTTATAAGGAAATTTTAATTGATTAAATAGTTTTCATTTCCATAAAAATGTAGACACTTAGCTTGATGTAAGGCACAGAAAGTGAAAGAGAAGGACGTGGGAATGCGAGGATGCAGGGTACAGTGGAGCCTCGGGAGGTGCATGTCTAAGAGTAGACACATTAAGTCATGAAATCAGCCACTCCAAACACTTCCCAGACCTAAAGTGATGCTTCATTTTGACAACTTAGAAAGTTAGGCTATATATTTCCCAGAGCGAAAAGAGGTCTTTGGAAAGAAAAACAAAGTATAAGAGCACTAAATAAAGCCTTGTAAAACCTAAATAGAAGCATTTCTCCTAATAACTGCAGTATTCATAACACCTCAAACCTATAGCAATTGCTCAAAGATCCATCAGCAATAAAATGGCTGAACAAAGCACAGCAAATGCACAGAAGTGATGAGTATATACTACAATCACAAAAAATGAACAAACTACTAATACCCACATCATTCATGTTATGAATATCATAACATGGAATAAAGAAGCCATATACAAAAGCTATGGACGCTATGTCATTCTGCTTACCCAAAATCAAATTTCACATGCAGCTTATCTATGCATAATAAATGATAATAAAAGTTAGAAAGAGTTGAAGTTGCTATAGACTTGGAGGCTCATGAAAGAACCTTCTCAGATCCTAGAGATTTGTATATCATGATCTTCATGGTGGTTATAAGATGTACACTGAAGATTGTATACTCTGCATATGATACATAAGAAAACAGCATCTTAATATATATTATATATAATTGTGTCTAATTATATTATATATAACTATCTTAATACATATATATGATGGAAATAAATACTAACAAGATCATTTTAATAGTGGTGAAAATGGCAATTTAGATATAATTTTTATTTTATCAGATAGCCCTTTTTTATAAACTGATCTACAAGTTTGAGTGGAGGAATATTTAATAAACTTAATGTGGGCTTTGAACTAGGGGGATTCTAAGTTTTACTTAGTGATTCCTGAGACTAGAAACTGGCGGGTAAGGAAGATGGGAGCTACTGACAATTCCAGAGCTTCAGCTCAATGCAGGTGATGGCTGAGATGATGGCTATGGACTCTCATTGGCACGGGGGAGAGTTACTCAGGCCATGTGTTCACAAAAATCATGTATAACACAAAACCATGTAAGTATAAACTAATTTAACTTAAAAAATTCTTGTTTCTTGGACAAGAAACACAACTTCAGGCTTTGTCTGACTGCAGGAGCAGAGTGGATGCTATGAATATTAGTAAGCTCAGATGAACTCTACAAATCACATTCAGATGTTTGAAACTGGGTTCTACAGTCAGTATATACTTCCCTTTAGCTCCACTCGCTTAACCTCATTGCATTTCCTAACTGCTATGCACATCAGATAAGAGGACATGAAGCTTGCTTCAATTTTAGTTGAACAACATTCCCTTCTCTTCCCCCTTTTACTCTTTCACATGAAATAAATGAACATTGAAAACTTAAGTAACAGTTAAATGTGAGAAAAATTGAATGATTTTGCTCCCCCATGATAAAACTGAATGCTACAATTTTTAACATTTCTAAAGTAAACACTAGTCAAGGTAGACTGTATACAGCTTCTCAAGTCAGATAGCAATGCAGAATTTCAGCAGTTTTACACTTATCAGAGGAAGAGATTACCGTAAACGAGGATTAGTAATAGCCCACAATTAGTCATGGTTTTATTCTATTACTTTCTTCAGGAAATACTGAGAAAAATATAACAGTATGTTTTTTTTTAAATTTTTCCATTTTATTGTGTATTTGTGAGTACATGCATGTGTGTATGTATGTTTGCATGTCTGTGGATATATGTATGTATATGGGTAAGCTATCAACCTTGATTGCTCTACCATCTTATTTTGAGATCATGTCTCTCTCTAATCAAACTCAGATATCACCATTAGAGCTGGCTAGTTGGTCAGATTACTTTGCAGATTCCCAGTCTCTGTCTTCCAAGGCCAGATTTATTGGCAGCCCCACACCCACATAGTATTTTATATGGGAATCTGGGGATCCAAATTCTAGTTCCTGTGCTGTGGAGCAAGTATGTTAATCACTGAGCCATTTTTTTTCAGCCCCACCATCATAATTTTAAAAATAACTTAGTCTATTTTGAAATTGGAAGCAGTAGTCACTTTAGATTTGGAAGTTCTGGATTCAGAGATAGAGCATTGTCTGTCATTCCTACCCTTTCCAACTTGGTTCTGGGCTGGATTATCTAAGGAAAGCATTACTGTGACCCTTCCTTTGGAACTCCTGCATCATCTCTCTCATATGCCGATTCTGAGGAAAGCAAAGAACAATGGCCATTTTTTAATCATTGTATTCTTTTACAAGATGTATAATTCCAGTTCTACAAGTAGCAGTAGAAGGTGAAGGAAAACAAGACCAACCCTAAAATGAATGAAAGAGGGGAGGTAACTCCAAGGATCTTTGAAATCAGAACACGTCCCTCCTTCTATGAACACTGGTAAACATTTGCCTAGAACACAAGGCCACTAGCAAGGTGCAGGCACAGTAGGAAGCCCCAGATACTTCTAAGCCTGTTTCTGTTCCTCCACGCAGACCACCACCTCCTTGGCTCCACTGACAATCAGTCAAGTTTTCCTTTCTTAAAAGATTTATCTCATACCTTCACATGAGACTTCGTAGTTAACTTATTAGATTTCAGTTTGTGCATTCTGTAGCACTCTATCCCTTGGCACCAACTACTTTGCAACACATTCAATGACAATTACCTTGGTTTCTTCATTTATAAAATGGATCCCAGTAGGCCAGTGGCTCTTGATTCCAGATGTTCATGTGACTTTCTCTAGAAGGGCAGGGAAGATGGCTTAGCAGTTAAAGTACTGACTATACAAATATGAGAACCCGAGGCTCAGAACCCATCACTGTTGTAAACGCTGGGGGAGGTGACACAAGTGTCTCTAATTCCTGTGCCCTAGTGGGAGGGAGGCAGAAGCAAGAGACTCTCTAGAAGCACCCTGCCAACTAGCCTGGCTCGCAGACTTGAGAAGAGACCCTGTCACAAACAAGATGGAAAGGTGAGGACTGACACTTGAAAGTTGTCCTTTAATCTCCATATATACACAGTAGCACATGCACACCTGAACACACACACACACTCATGTATAACACACACATTCATTCATAACACACACATATAATACACACACACACACACACACACACACACACACACACACACATACACGTGCACACTACACAAACCAGATTCTCCAAAGGAACTTTTAACAAAACTGATACTTAGGTGGGAGCTACAAAAATCAAAGTAAAACCCTCAAGGGTGGTCTTAAGCCTTGGGTGTTTATAGATATTCCTCACATACTTAAGTCTTCAGCCAGCCTGAATCTTTCTTAGTCTTTTATGAACGCGCTTTCAAAAAATATTCTCAGTCACGTACCATCAGTTGAGTAAGCCACTTAACTCTTCACTTCAGTTTTCTTCACTCTAGAAAGGGAACTTGAAAATGTTGCAAAAGGAGCATAGCCTGCAAACGGCTCAGAGTTCAGCAGAGAAATGTTTTCTGCCCCAAACTCCTAGAATCTGTAGACTGGCTAAAGTAGCAGTAGTAATTTGCATTTTGGGGGTACCTGAACATTCTATCAGATATTTCTTTAGTCCCTTTGCCTTTTTTGGGTTGTTTGTTTTAGTCTCCATAGTAAGCCTGAGTGTGGATATCATATACTGAGGTGAAGCACAGTAAGGCCAAGATACTTACCTTTGACCAGATAGTTCCTTTCAGAATTAGGATTCAAATTTGGATGTTGAGACTGGATTCTGGAGCCTGTGCTTTAACTTCCAGAAACCTAGACTTTCTTGCATCCATTCAGATTCCTGTGGTAATGACGCACGTTGAAATTTGCAACTGAATCTTTATCTTTTTCTAGCTGAAACAATAAACCTGACTATGAAGCACTAGAAAATTAGAACACAACAGGTTTTGTCAGGGTTCTAAGAAAGTCCGAGGGAATGCAAGTAGTAAGCAAGAAGTTGCAAAATTGAGAAGTTCGTATGCAAGAACCACAAAAAATAAGACTCTTCCATTCAGTGCACAAACAGGGCACAGAGTGTTGGGAACAGGAACGATACATGTGACTCTCACTGCTGCTAAACTGTGAAGAATGGTTGGAAATGACCGCACCTAAATTTGACTGGATGTTTTATTGGTCAGCCAATAGTAGTTACTCACTAGGATAATAAAGGCTACTGCATATGCAAAGTATTTTCCATATTACACTATCTTTTTCCTAAAATACTGTAATTACCTATTATTGGTCTTCTCATTTTACCTTATTATCTTACAATACCTTATCCTTTAAGCTGACTGACTGACAGTTCTCAAAATTATTACCCACATCATATCAGCCCCCTGCTTAGAACTCTTATGTTAGATTCCTCTAGTTTTAGAATTAAAATTCAGTTTTTATCATGGAGTGCAATACCCTCTGATCTGACGCTTGTTGTGTTGATATTTTATTCCCTCCAGCTGCCTCCCTGGTCCTGAAACTCCGGATGCACCTGCTGGTCTCTGCTCCTCCCACACCTCTGGCTCCTTCCTGATAACGGCCCAAAACCAGCTATGTCCTTTTCTATGTTATACACTCAAATCCTCCCATGCATCTTTCTTCTCACTCTGGCTTCCTTTTCAATATCCCCTGTCTTGTGAAGTATATCACCCATATGTGTGTAGTTATGCACTTTCTCCTGTACTTGGTCATTCATTCTCAACACTAATCATGCGAACACACTTCTCTGCCATCCTGATAAACTTAATGCTAATTTATTGAGAAAGGAGCAACTTTTTAAATGATCATGGGCTATCTTTCAGCAATGCCCGTCGTACTATGTGGAAGGGATTTGTTACAGACTGTCTTAAGGAAGTGGAAAAAATAGGCATTATTTTAGGGGAGTGAACACTGATCTAAAGCAAAAGTTTTTTCTTTCATACTAAATATAAACACATAAGAAGTAATACATGGTATGTATGCATGTATATACACATTTATTCACACATATAAGGAAAGCATCTAGGGAATAATATTTAAGTAAGATTAATTATTAACACTTCAGGGAATGAAACTGAAAATCACCTTCACTTTGGAAATGTGATATACCATACCTATTGTTTACAATATCCATCATTCAGTATTTTGTCAATCGTTCAACTTTAAAAAAATAAAACTTTACAATCAGTATGGGTCTGTATATCATCCAGGAAAACTGAAGACTAAATTCAGACTTCACTATTGTGGAGGTGGTAAGAGCCCTTCTCTCCCCCATAGATGCAGTTCTCAAGAGAGAGGCCACACTGAGTCACAGATTGGTCCAATTTTCTGAGAACTGAACCCCCAAAGGCGCCCATGTCAGTGGGACCATCTGGATAAGCCCATGAGAAGCAGCATCTCAGGCAGTTGGCTGAGCACCTGTGTGTCCGGGGTTTGCTGTCTCTCTTCTGCTTCTTTTATTTTTTTTTAAATCTTTTCTCCTTTATTAGTCAGCATTCTACTAAAAGAGCTTTTCATTTTCTTTTTTTTTAACCTTCTTTTTTTTAATACATTTTTTATTATTTCCGCTCATACAAACTTAATAGGTAGACCAGTTCCCTCCCTCCCTCCTCCTCCCCCCGAACCCCTTGCTACCCCTCCCCATCCCCATCCCCCAGTGCCTCCCCCCCAATTCCCAGAGAGTCCTTTATTGTGTATGCCTAACTCTCCTCTGGGTCCTCCTCTCCAATGACGTACAAGGACCCAGTGGCAATTCCCTGAACCCTTTCCCGTGTTCCCCTTAAGCATAGGAACACTACTGTGGCTGTCAATCCCTTGCCTCCAAGGATCTTGGTGCCTTTAGCTCATGCTAGACTTTGTGAGGTCAGTAGTGTGTTGGACATTGCACAGGGCATGCAAAGTCCTATTATGATTGCTTCGGCCCTAACTAGTGTGGAGAATCTTGCAAATCGTTGCTCCTCCCATCCTTTTGCTCTTACAATCTTACAGCCCCCTCTCCCCATCCTGAAGCTCAGGGACATTCTCTTCTGCTTCTAAGCACGGCCTTTAGGAGCCGGTCAAAGAAGAGCACATCTGTGTCCTGAGCGCCCAGCAGTGCGTTGGGACAGGCCGAGTGGGAAACACCAGGGCCTGACTCACTGGTGCTTCTCTCCACAGGATGCAAAGTCAACCAGTAGGATCTGGTTCTCCCAACTCAACTGTGCTGACGCTCTGTGGTCCTGATTATTCATTGTTTAGTGTTTGTTTTCTTGCTCCGTGCCTATAGGAAGGAAGTTCCATGATGGCTTTTGTTTCAAGGGACAGAGCCCACACTGAAAGTGACTTCACGACAGGGGACGCATTCACCTGTGTAAGTAAAGCAAGCGAGGACTTACTTTCATTGACAATCTTTTGTTTCTCACACCATTTAGTGCGCATGTGGGTGCTGATTGATGGCCCTCAGAATATCTGTCATATTTCATAATGACCACAACAAAACAAATGTGATGTGGTGAGATTCAAGAGTTTGAGAAATGTCTGGGTCTCTTCTTCCCAGCATGAATTCCCTGTTCTGACTGATGATCCCCTGTAGCTATATATTTAATATAGTTTATTACACTAATATATTTACATCTGCTAATGTAGTGAGGCTGCCCCTCAAGTCCCAGAGCTGACACTGATCAGAGGCAGGTTTCAAGCTTGAAGAAGCTGTGCAGGCACTCAGATAGTACTCAGATAGGAGAGGTCAGGCTAGCCTGTGAATCAAGACATAGATTCCCACAGGACAGCATGTTGTTTTGATGACCAAGGGAATGAACGTTGGCCAGGGGAAATACTTCTTCAGTTCTTGAAGATTGCTTAAAGGTGCAGGAAAAAGACACAGGCAGTTTTTTTCTCCATCTGTCTCCCAAATTATATTAAGGTCATAAGCAACCATCAAAGTAAAGTTACTTTCAACAAGTCATTAGAAGCACCAACACAGCTGGAGAGATGGCTCAGGGATTAAGACTCTGCCTCACAAGCAGAAGGTCCCATGTAAAAATGGTGGGTAGAAATGGCAGTGCCCTACCCTTCCAGCCCTGGTGGGTAGAGCCTGGAAAATTCTAGAGTGAAGCAAAAAGAGGTAGAGAAATCCAAGATGATTCCCAAAGTCACTCTTGGTCTTCCACGGGGGTACACAGTGCCCTCTCTCTCTCACACACACACACACATACACACACACACACAAATGTTTAATAAACACCAACATTAGTTTCCCTATCAGTAGAAAAAGATAATAGAATAAAAGTAGAAACAAACTTGTCCTGAGATGGAAATTTCCTTCTTGCTTAAATTCTAACCTGACCTTTCTGAGCCCTCTTTGCTACCAGGAACTGGAACAAACATCAATGTCATTTCTAACAAGTCATGTCCACATCTTTAGTATAACCCCATCGGCCTTTAAGTGCCTACCTGATAAAAAACCCAGAGCCATAAAAGAATTCAGATGGCTTCAGTAGAGCACCTAAGACAGAGGATATTTGCCTAACTTTGACAGGTGACAGTAACAAACTCAGATAAATCCCGCATGGCTAACATCCCTATGTAACTTTTTCAATTCCTGACTCTACTAAATCCTGGTACATCCCTTTCTATTCCTTCATTTCCCTTTTTCAGCGCTTCTGTACAGATCACAGTTGAAATCAGCATACACTGGACTCTTTCCCTTATGTCAGTATTTTTATTGCTGATTCAAACTGTCTTGATCATTTTCCGAGTGTTCTCTTTAGGACTTATGTCATCAGTTGGGGGGAGAAAACAGAAGGAAAAACACAAATGCACAAATGCTGCCGAACTCCTGGAGAAGGCTGCCCTCTGCTGGTCAACAGTGGAGAGCGGAGGTCTTTGCTTCCTCACACTGCTTGGTGCACGTGGCCAGCAGTCACTGCCTTTGTTAAAAACTTGACTTTGGAGCAGCTGATCTGCCGAATCCATGCTACTTTGGACAGGCACAGCAATCAATAAAGTTGCGTCGATGACCACTGTCTCTCAGCTGTGAGGCTGGAAGAACCCATTATTCTTTTAGAGGGCATCTAAGTCCCCTTGGACTGACAAAACAAACTCCAATAATCCAGAACTTCAGAGACTCTATATCAACCACCTAGAACTAGGCCAGACTAATCTCTCCCCATCCTGAAGCTCAGGGACATTTGCGGAAGAGGGGGCGGTAAGAGTGTAAGAGCAAAAGGATGGGAGGAGCAATGATATGCAAGATACTCCACACAAGTTAGGGCCGAAGCAATCATAATAGGACTTTGCATGCCCTGTGCAATGTCCAACATACTATTGACCCCACAAAGTCTAGCATTTGCTAAAGGCACCAAGATCTTTGGAGGCAAGGGATTGACAGCCACAGTAGTGTTCCTATGCTTAAGGGGAACACGGGAAAGGGTTCAGGGAAATGCCACTGGGTCCTTGTACTCATCAGAGAGGAGGGCCCAGAGGAGAGTCTGGCATGCACATTAAAGGATGCTCCAGGGATTGGGGGGCACTTGGGGATGGGGGGGAAGGAAGAGGGAGGGAGGGAACCGGTGTACCTATTAAGTTTGTATGAGCGGAAATAATGATAAAAAATGTTAAAAAAAAAACTCGCCAGACAAGGCGTTAACCTTCTTAGTGTAAAGGGGGTTCACCGAAGGCACTACTTCCCCAAACCTTCCCTCATCTGTTTATCTGCTGGTTCTTTATTTTGGGAAACTATAATCCTTATTCCTTAATCACTATCAATAATTTGAACAGCACAGAAATCTGGTGTGGGAGTCCTGGCTTAAGGAGTCAGGGTTTATTGATAAAATTTCACTTAAAAATTCCTAAGAAAGCAGGATGGGTGGGAGATTCTAAAGCCCTCTTTTCATTCCTCTCTTTGGAAGTTCGTGGCATGGTTTTTGCATTGGTTACCACTCTTCTGATGCTATGGGAAAATCCTTCGATCCAAGTAGCATCAGAAAGAAGAGGTTATTGTTTTGGCTGATAGTTGCACAGGGATTGAATCCATCAGGGTGAGAAACATAAGGCAGCAGGCAGTTGGCATGTTGGCAGAAGCAGAGGCCGAGATTAAAAACAGGAAGTAGGGACTGAGCTACCAAACCCCAAGGCCAGTCATCTGTGACATACTTTCTCCATCAGGGCTCTGGTTCCCAGAGACTCCACCACCTTCCCAGACAAACACCTGGAGACCAAGTGTTCAAACACATGAATCATTGGGGGATGGGTGCAGTTACCCTGCATGTTGCTGATAAAACCATGGTCAAATGGCTAAAGGGAAGAAAAGGTTTATTCTCTTACGAGAGGGTTACAGTTCTTCGTCCAGCGTGGCAGGAGAACCCACCCAAACCATTACCAAAGGGTCAAGGAACTGGCCACACCAACGGCTGACAGAAGGACAATCCTGACTTGCCAGACCAACATGTCTGGCCAAGTGTATACAAGGATGCCTCCTTTCTCAAACACCTTTCTCTATTTTATTCACCTGCCCGTGGACTAATCCCACCCACCACAGGCTGGGCCTTCCACATCCACTAGACAAACTCCTGCAGGTTTGCTCTGGGCTTATCCCAACTACTAATTCTCTACAAATGTGCCCAGAACCCAAACCGTCATCCATGATGTTGACACCTGTGCCTAACCACGTCAGGAACATTTCACATTCAAGCCACAGCACAAGCCTAAGTATCTCTTCTTTCCTCTGCTCTCCACCAGCATCTCTGCTCTGCACAAGCTCTTCGCTTGACACTTTTTCTGAAGCTACTCACCTGCAGGAGAGACTGGCTCTCACTTCCCCAGCACGCTCCACTGCCGCCTTCTCATCCTGACAGTTTCAGGACTAGGAAGAGCTGTCTTCTTCACTCTGAAGGCAAATCCTTTCCTCTCCCTATGTGTCTTCACATGGTCCCTGCTGTCCAGCATGTGGAATTCATCTTATTCCATTGACTACAAGGTCCAACTAGTACTCTATATGATCTATTTCCTCTTCAAACATATCCAGTGTTTTCAAGGATTTGGACTATTAACAGTTGCATGGATTATCCTCTAAGGACCAATCTTCTTAGCATCTGAAATGTTATCCTTTTATATTCTGAAGCATCTTCTGCCTTCTCTCGTTTCTCTCTTTGTCTCTGACATTTTTGATTCTTCCTGTCTTCTGATTCATGGGATTTGGGATGTATTGGTTCACAGACTTACTAGCTATGCACCACTCACACTGTCAAGATACTGTACACACTTTGTATATGATTAAAAGAAACTTCAGGATAAGATATTGATAATATAAAATTATATACATGTGCTTTAAATGCATTTTTTTCAAAATTAGGGAAGCATATCTTTAGTTCATGGAAATCTTCCATTTTGTAATCTGTTTGGCAAGTTCTGCTTTTATCAAATTAATCAACCAGAAAAAAGACTGTTCCAACTCAAACAAACATGTTAATATCTGCTCCAATGAAAAATCACCGTGTTCCTAAATTTTAAAGTCTTATGTGGATAAAGGAAATCAAGATAAAAGAGAAAAGCAAGCAAAGCAAAATAATAAGAATAGATTGTCAGGAGGCTTAGCCATAGGCTTGTCATTTGGACGCCGATGCATTAAATTATTTCCTATAGGAGTGTGACAGGTGCATATTGCTGTCAGCTTGACAATTGAAGTCTGACTTCTGAGCATATCCGTGAAGAATTAATAGTTATTTAATTAGTAGGCAAGCCCTAAGCACATTCGTAGGAAGTTTTCTAATTAATGTGAGCAGGCCCAATTCATCAAGGGTGGGGTTATGCTCTGGGTAGGTGGATAAGATGGGGAGATCAGTTTGGCACACTGTAAGCATAGTTTGGTAACCTTGCAGTATAGCAAGTAGGGATCGTCCCACACTCAGCAATCCTTGTAAACATGGTGCGGCCAGTTCCCTTGGCGCCTGGGGTTGGTGTGAACTCTCCTGTCAAACTGGACTATGGACTGTGACCAAGAACTTTAAATAAGAATAAAACCCCCTTGGTTGGTCTTGAATTTTTGGCAACATACAAGTAAACCGAAAACAAGAGCAAGTGTGACAATTTGCTCATCCAGATTTATTATCTGCAGCTGGTACCAAGAGTTGTCTCCTTGCAAAGCCTATGATATTTAAACCCATAGAATCAGGTCATTCATCACAACATTCTTTGAAATAATTGAGGACTAGTAATAACTGAAGGTCCCATAAGGGGAGAAATTAAATATATGACAATATCTTTCCATGCAATGGAAATGAAGACAGCTTTGAAACAGAATGAAGGAACACTTTAAGAATTGGGATGAAGGATTTTCAAACAAAGCACTAAAATACAAGGATAAGGTAGTGTATAGAGAAAGCATGTTTTCATGGAATAAGAAAAGAGGGGAATAAGAAAGAGGAATAAGAAAATAAAATAATATTTTATAGTTTTTCAAAATGTTTAAAAAATTTTATTTATTCATTTATCATGTACACACATTTATTATGTATCAGAGGGCACTTGTGCGTCTCTGTGAAGGCCCAAGGATGACTTTGGGAATCATCCTGGATTGTTTCTACCC
Source organism: Typhlomys cinereus (assembly GCA_023101885.1). NCBI lineage: Eukaryota > Metazoa > Chordata > Mammalia > Rodentia > Platacanthomyidae > Typhlomys > Typhlomys cinereus. The sequence goes on along the minus strand of JALPQD010000003.1, from coordinate 627,031 downwards.
CTCCCTTTGTTTTTTGAATCTAGAAATTATTTTTATTTTAATTTTTCTACTTTTACGAGCATATTGAGTATTTATCTCTGTTTCCCTCCATCATCTTTTCCTCCCATCCCGCCCTCCTGCCTGTCTGCTTCTATGGATCCCAGGGTTGCCTCTAGTTTGTCTACTCTGTTAGGGATTCAGGTCTCCGTAGCATATCGAGTTGCCTCTCTTTGGACCATCCCACTAACAGGGGCATTTCCCTTCACTCACCAGCTTTAGTCCCCCAAACTTCCACTGTTTATTCTTCTCTCTCTTAAGTTCTTCAATATTCTATGAGGGTATGTTAATATGTTAGTCATTATTCAGGTCTAGTTAAGGACAAGTCTCACTGTAGTAAGTTTTGTTTAGCTTGGGATTTTCCAGGCTCCTCCCAACCAGGGCCAAAAATGCTGGCTACCACCTTTTCCATCTAGTGTTTTTACATGGGACCTTGGATCCAAACTCAGGATCTACTTGCAAGGCAGAGTAGATCTGAGCCATCTTTCCAGCCCAAAATAATATTTTATAGTTTTAAATATGCAAAATCCTATGAGTTTTGAAGAAAGGAACAGGAGACTTTTAACACTAGTATTTTCTCATTTGTTTATGTATTTATTATTGCAAATAGATTTTGGTATTTTAAGGTGTGCACCAAGAGCATAAGTTACAAGTCAAAAACCAATATCGTAATATTGTTTTATATGAAGACCTGGCAATTCAAGGAAGTCAGCTGGATGGCTGCTATCTTGCACTGCTTGATTGGGATTTATTAAACACTTCTTGCTTTATATTAGTTCTTATTAACATGTCAATGAGAGTTTTTCTTCCTCATAGGTACAAGATCTCTATGAAAGTCACATTGTTAGCTCAATACCACATTATCTGATTGCATAGATTGTGTGTGTGTGTGTGTGTGTGTGTGTGTGTGTGTGTGTGTGTGTGTGTACAAGAGGCATTTTAGTGTATGTGACAGTGGAGGTCCAAGGGTAACACTGGGAATTATCCTGGACTTCTTTATCTCATTATTTTGCTCTGGGGTTTTCAGGCTCAGACTTCCAGGGCCAGATGTGCACACCACCGCCATTTCCACACATCATTTGAGGTGAGATCTGAGATCAGAACTCAGATCTTTTTGCTTTAACCCCTGAACCATCTCCCTAGCCTCGATTGCCTAGATTTTTTAAAAGGTAGTAATTCTTTTGGGTTGAGCTTAATTTGCAATTTAACTGAAATAAAGTGTTGCATTTTCTTGTCTAAGAGCATGTTGAAGTTTTCCATTCAGCCAAGACTTGCATATTCGTTCAAGAATTTTTTTATGTAAGTCTATGTATTCCACTCTTATTTTTAATGTATGTTAGCTTTTCTCTGTATCTATTTATGTTCCTTACTACTGAATCTGACTGTATAGTGATTTGAATTTGTTTTCTAAAATTTTTATGAAAAGATAGAAATCATTTCCAGTGCTACTTTTATTGGTATTTATTTCTTTTTTAATTACAAGACCCAGAATTTTCAGCAGGAATTTGCTATTGGTAAAAATCACTTTTATTGTTTCCTAACTTAATTTTTTGTGCTTCAAATGTTTTTCATCAATTGTGGCACTAGCCTTTTATCAAGAAAGTTATATTTTGTCATTATGCATAAGTTTTAAGTTGAGTATTCGTATTAAGAATACATATTGACTTTTATCAAATAACTATTTATAATTGTGATTATTTCCCATTAGTTATATTCAGTCATGGATACAAAGTTATTTTTATTGATCACTGATCTTAAATCCTTGACAGTGAAGCATCTTTCTAGTCTCAGGATAAATTCTTCTTTGCCATGATTAACTCTTCTCTAATGAGCTACTGAACTTAGTTTGCTGGTGTCATATTGTGGTGGTCTAGAAGGAAGACTCCTCTTTCTGTGTGTTATGATGAAACTGTGTACAACGTGCTATTGAAAAAATGCTGTGGAAAAATTTTGACCTTACACTAACCATTCCTTGGCTTCTGTAAACTGCTTACGCATAAAGATAGTCACTGCTTACACACAAAGATAGTCAAAACTTGCTCTCACTATCTGCTGACCACTTGGCTTAATAGTTACAGCCTTAAGTCAGCTGGACCACCACTCAAGGTCTCCACCCTCCCCTCTTCCTTATCTGAGCCTCCAACTGATACATAAATCTGTGGTTTCTATGACCCACCTATTCTCCTAAACTGCCAGTTTGAGTCACTAGCTGGGCAGCACATACCAGCTTGAGTCACTAACTGGATAGCATATACAAACTTAGAAACTACTATTAAAACTGCCCTTATTCGGGGCTCCATTATGAGGTTCTGAACTTGATGGAGTCTTGGAGTCCTAAGGCTCCATCTAAGGTCTGGAACTTGGGTGGAGTCCTAAAACTTCAGTTTTGTTTGACCCACTTTCTTTTTTTTTATTAAAAATTTAATTATACATTTTAAAATTTTTTACCAGTTCCCTCCCTCCCCCCTCCTCCCCCCGAACCCCCTCCCCCCCATCCCCCAGTGCCTCCCCCCCAATTCCCAGAGAGTCCTTTATTGTGTACGTCTAACTCTCCACTGGGTCCTCCTCTCCGATGACATATAAGGACCCAGTGGCATTTCCATAAGCCCTTTCTCCTCTTGTTCCCCTTAAGCATAAGATCACTACTATGGCTGTGTTTGACCCACTTTCAATAAACATCCTTTTCAGTCAAGCTCAGTGTCTGTGCCTCATTGGGTGGACTTTCGGACTCCATAACAGTACTAAAATTTTTCCTTAAATGCTTGTTCTAGTCAATTCTTATTACTATAATTAAATACTTCAAGCTTTCAATTTGTAAAGAGATCACAGTTGTTTAGATCACAGTTTTGGAAGTTCCAGCTATGGTGGTTGTCCTCATTGCTTTGGTCGTATGGTGAGACAACATATCACTGCAGAAAGGCATAGCGGAGTAAAACCTCAAAACACTGAGAGAAATATAAATAGGCCAGAATCCCCATTGGACACATTGCCATGACCTAAAGGCCTCCCACTAGGAGTCACTTTTCAAAAATTCCACTTTCTCTGTGATAGTTAATGTTAATTATTGATCTGATAAACACCTAGAGTTACCTGGGAGACAGGCCTTTCTCATGCCTCTTGGGTATTAGCTTGATTATGTCAGTAAGGTGGCAAGACCCAATCACAGTGGGGGGCAGCATTCCCTGTTGGAATCCTTGTCTATGTAAATGGAGAAAGGAAACTGAGCAGCAGCATGCATTTGGCATGCTCGGCTTCCTCACTGTGTATATAACACGATGAGCAGATTCAGTCTCCTGCTGCCTTGTCATCTTGTGGGAAACTCTCTTAAGCTGTGAGCAAGAATAAACCTTCCTCTTTTTAAATTACTTCTTCTGAGGGTGCAGCTTAACTGAGAACTGAACTTTTAATCCCACCTAGGAAAACATATTTAGTTCAGGAAAGCATCTGTGCAAACCTATAGGAGATGATATAATTCATTTGGCAAGACCCACCCCAGGCAGAGGGATATGATAGATAGATTAGGGGGATATATTGGAAGTATATATGTACCTTGTTTATGATTTTTCATAAAAGTTTGCCATAAGGAGACTTTGTTTTTTTTTTAAATATTGGAACTGGACTATCAATACCTACGTAAGTTTTAAACCTGAACATACGAGACTTTTAAATTTGTACTGAGAACTTTTAAAGTTAAGTTGAATATATTTCACATTGTAGAACAAGTGAATGTTTTCATTTAAAAGTCATCTGGGTATCAAGTTGAGATGAGTTAGATAGCAGTTGATTTCAGCTATCAAGTTGACAATTGAGGACTTAGCCCGTAGATACACCTGTGAAGAGTCATTTAGTTCAGGAAAGCCCTGAGCAAACCTGAAGGAGAGTATTTAATAGATGTGGGAAGATTCAGCCCGTAGTGGGTGGGGTGATTCCCTGGGCAAATAGATAAGATCTCCAGATCCAGAGAGAGCTTTGGTAATTTGGCAGACTGGCAAGTGAGGGGGTATTCTTTGGTTCTTTCCCCTCTGTAAGTCCTTCTGGTGAATAAGATATGGTCAGTTTTTATGGTCTCCACTGGTAACTCTTCTTCCATGGTAATCAACCATCTATAACCTAGAATTGTGAGCATGAATTATTCTCTCAAGTTGTTTGAATCATATATTCATTGCAGTAATGGAAATATGAGATTAGGATAATTTTTCTAATAGAGATGTAAGGTGTTTTATCAGAGCAATAGAGAAGTAACTTGGAAAAACCTTGTTGACAACATTCAAGATTCAACTATAGGGACTAGAGAAATGGTTTAGGAGTTAGCCTCTGCCTCACAAGCAGAAGGATCTGTGTTCTAATCCCAGATCCCATATTAAAAAAAAAATTGAACACCTGGTAGAAATGGCAGAGGCGTGCACTTCCAGTCCTGGAAGGCATAGTCTGGGAAACCCCACAGCAAAGCAAGAAGGAGATAGAGAAATCCACTATGATTCCCAAAGCCAGCCTCGGACTTCTACAGGTACAAATGCTCAAGTGCTGCCTCTTCCTCCTCCTCCTCGTCCTCACACATAAAGTTCTGAACTATAGTCATGTTTGTAAGCATCATTACTTGTCATCTGCTGTGTGGAATCATTGCCAGGTCTTCTTGTGAGCTTTATTCTTGCCTTTAAGTTTTTTAAGTTTTTCTCTTTTCCTATGGCCTGGGATAATTTCAGCTACTACTTTGTTTTGAGAGGTTCACAGCACATGGTCATCTCAGTTTAAGGTGTAATCAGGTGACAGTTCTACACCTGCTATCTCTTCTGCAAAAGTGGTTTGCTTATTTTTTATGTATTTATTTTTTGTATGTATGGATGTGTGTGGAAGTTCATGCATGTATGTGGAATTGTGGGAGATATGGCACACAAGTGTGAATGTGTATGTGGAAGCCAGAGGTCAACTTTGGGTGTCCTGCAGAAGCTATCTGCCTTATATTTTGAAATAGACCCTCTCACTGGGTTCTGGGGGTCACTAGTTAGACTAAGTTGATTGATCAGAGAGCCCCAAGGATCCTCTTTTGTCTCTGCCTATGAGTGCTAGGAATACAAGTGAGTGCTAGCTTGCCTGGCAAATATATATGTTCTAGGACTTGAACTTGTGTCCTTACACTTATGCCTCAAGCAGACTGTCTCCTAAGCCCAATTTTAAATTTTCTAACATTATATTTGATATTTTTTACTAAAGAGTTATTTATATTAGATTTAAGACATATAGAATGGAGTGGTATCTAATTATTCAAGTATTTTCTTCCCACATGCTTTCTCTCCCTGTCTTCCTTTTGTTATGGTAGTGGGGAGAAATAAGAGGGCAAAGCAGAGTCTGGGTTATGGCGCATTTTATTTATTATACATTATGTATTACATAATAATAGGTAATGCATATTATATATTTTTATTTATCTCTCATACCATTAAGAGAGAGAGAGAGAGAGAATGTAGGCTAGAGGGTGGCATTCAATTGCTTATCCAGTTTATTTTTTGTAGACAAAGTTTGGCATTGAAGCTGGAGTTCACCGAATTGGTGACATTGGCTGTCTAGGAAACCCCCAGGGATCCTCCTGTTTCCTCCTCCTCAGCAATGGGATTATAGGTACTTAACCTCCATCCCATCACATGTTGTAACACCTGGTTGCATCTGGCTAGGGATCTGAACACACAGGTCCTCATGTTCGTGTGCTAAACTCTTTACGAACGGACCCATTTCCCCAGCCTCAACTCTGGTTGCTTTTTTTCTTTTAAAGTCTTTTTCTTGTTTATTCTCTTAGCGTTTCATGCATGAATACAGTGAATTTATAACATTTTCACTCCTTAATCTCCAATCCTTTCCTCCCTCCTCTTCCCATTACAACCCTTCTTCTCCCCTACCTGTCTTCCTCTTATTTTCCTTTTTGCATGTGTGGCCCACTGGGTTTCATCTGGGTTGTCTTTGATGGCATGTGCCTGAGCGCTGGCTGGAGCATGAGTTAGATAATAGGTTATAATACGCATGAAAGCATGTCTCCCTCCTCCCAGCCAACATTAATCTTCAGGAGTCTCTAAGAAAAGCAAGGGTCCTCTTGAGCTCTTTCCCATGCCATTGTGGAATGTTGACAGACTGAGTCCTTTGTGGGTCTTGTGGAAGCTCACACAGCTGAAGTGAATTCATGGATGAAACAGACCTATCATGTCTAGAAGACACTGTCTGGTTATATCCCTGACCCAATTCAGGCTCTTACATTTTTACTGCCCCTTTTTTCTCTCAACCTTAGGTTGGCAGGAATTGTTTAGATATCTGTTTAGGGCTGAATAGTCTGCAGTCATGTATTTTCTGCACTTTGGTCAGGTGTGATTCCTTTTATAATAAATGACTTCTGTTGCAAGAAAAAAAGCTTCTAAGTTGGATGCTCAATATTCCTCTAATCTGTGGACATAATACCTGCTCAAAAGGTACTTTGATAATATTTTTTTCTCTGTTCTTCATGAGGTAATTTTAAATGTCTTTTTAAAATTTATTTTTAGAGGGATTTATTTATTTATCTATTTGTGTGTGTGTGTGTGTGTGTGTGTGTGTGTGTGTGTGTGTATGTGTGTGTGTCAGAGGGCATTGAGAATCCCTGTGGAGGACCAAGGGCGACTTTGAGAATCCTCCTGGATTGCTTCTACCTCCTTCTTGCTTCACTCTGGGATTTCCCAGGCTCCATCCACCTGGGCCAGAAGTGCAGGCCCTTGACATTTCTACCTAGCATTTTTACATGGGACTTGGAATCCGAACTCAGGACCTTCTGCTCGTGAGACAGAGTCTTAGCCCCTAAGCCATCTCTCCGGGCCTAAAAGCCTGTTTTTGAGATTACAGTTGAAGATAGCTTTGACCTCTATTGCTTTTCCTTCCCAGAAAAGCTCATGCAATAAAGTTTCTCATTATAGATACTATTTTTGATAAAAATTTATTCTGTAGTTTGTTGTATTCCTTTGCCTGGGTCATCTTTCTATCTTCTCTAGATAAAGCAATGACAGACTAGTTAAAGAATTACATTCAAGTGCAGCTTGGTGACTGGATGGATTTACTGAGATTACTTGTAGGAGCTTAAAGTCACTTGGGCTTTACCCAAAGGCCATTATCAGAAGGGACAGTGACTTGAAAAGCTGTGTCAGTGGAATCCCCTGAACACTTTGCAGAGTTATTGCAATTGAGGATTGCGTCTTCTCCCACAGAACTTGTTTACCACATATATAGAAGGGGATGACCAGATTTATGAGTGTTGTAAGTTTCCTATTTTAGGACCCTAGTGAGCCTGTACCCTCCCTCCAAGAGGGAGTGCCCAGAGCAAATGTGGCTTCATCATCCATTTTCCTTTAACAATATTTTCTGGGTTAGAACAGAAAAAGAAGGGGCTGGATAGGTGGCTCAGGGGTTAAGACTTTGCCTTAAAAGCAGAAGGACCTGAATTCAGATCTTGAATCCCAGATCCCAGAGCCCACTTAAAATCACCAGATAGAAATGGGCAGAAATGGTGATAGCTTGTACTTCCAACCTTGGAAAGTGAAGTCTGGGAAAACTCAGAGCCAAGCCAAAAAAAGAAAAAGAAAAAAAAAAAAAAAAGGGTAGAAGCAACCCAGGATGATTCCTGAAGTCGCCCTTGGTCCGACACAGACACACACACAGACACAGACACAGACACACACACACACACACACACACACATACACACACACACACACAAAATGATAATACTTTTTAAAAAAGAAAGTAAAAAGGCCTGACATACTGGTATTTTGACAAGAGGCTTCTCAAGAGTTAACATTTGTTATATACGTCGTAGTTTAAGAGCACTTACGTAAACTCTTTAATTCTCACAACAGCATTGCTTGTTGTAATGTACTCATTTCTAGATGAAGAAATAGGGGAACAAAATAATTTTTTGAACGTCTTCTAGCTAATAAATGGAGCACAGATTATTCTACATAGGACCTTTAGTTAATGCAGCTTGACTTCGGAAGAGAAGAAAATTATGCAAAGCTGACACTTGCTGAAAAATGCAAGCTTCAGGTTCTACTTTGCTCAAACTGCAACAATACTGACTAGCTCTTCCACTTCCAAAGGTGTTTGTGTCTGAAGCAGTTTTTGCAAAGGAGAATTGTAAAATCTTCTTTTCCTCCAGCTGAAAACTCTTTACTGGGGCAGGAAAACAGAGTAAGTGTGTAGGAGATTTAGAACAAGGAATAGCTTTACTTGGATTCACGTGAGCCTTCCTTTGTTCTTCAGGGAAAAGAAAGGCCTGAGGTCAGAGCAGCCCTGAAAGTGACTGGATTGAGCTACCTACAACAGCGGGTTAGTCAAGGAGAGAAGCATAAAGTGGCTGGTGTTAATGATCAACTTGGCACCTGAGAGCTGAGCCTCCAGGCACACCTGAGAGGATTTTTGCATTAAGGTGAGTCTATAAGAGATTATTTCCATTTCATTGATTAGTTAATTAATTAATGTGAGAACTTGGGCAGCGCTAATTTCTGGGTTTGTGGGGGAGGACTGAGTGAAGGGAAAAAGCAAGTTGAACACACGCCTGCAAGATCTCTGCTTTCACTTAGTCTTCCCCCACCCTTAGTTACTGGACTTAGAAAGCTGATATTGTAACATTGCAACAATGTTTTGTACCAACTTTATAAACTTTGACAGTTTTATGTTACTTTTCTGAGGCAAATCAAAGGTATATTTCTCAAGATTCTTGCTGCATTTAGCAACATGTGAGAGAGGCTCTTTTATACATTTGTAATAGATAAAAATAAACCAGGATTTTTAATTTTTTTTTAAATCGTAAATCATGTACCAAGTTTCTGGTTAAGATTGTGCAGGGTAAGTTAAACATCAATTGCTTCTACTAACCAATATGAGTGTATTTCTTATGCATACTTATATTGAAATAAAGGTTTTTTTTATTTTTTTAACATTTTTTATTATTATTTCTGCTCATACAAACTTAATAGGTACACCGGTTCCCTCCCTCCCTCCTCCTCCCCTCCACCCCCCTGCTCGCCCTCCCCATCCCCCAGTGCCCCCCCCCAATCCCTGGAGAATCCTTTAATGTGCATGCCAGACTCTCCTCTGGGCCCTCCTCTCCGATGACATACAAGGACCCAGTGGCATTTCCCTGAATCCTTTCTATGTTCCCCTTAAGCATAGGAACACTACTGTGGCTGTCAATCCCTTGCCTCCAAAGATCTTGGTGCCTTTAGCAAATGCTAGACTTTGTGAGGTCAATAGTGTGTTGGACATTGCGCAGGGCATGTAAAGTCGAATTATGATTGCTTCGGCCCTAACTTGTGTGGAGTATCTTGCATATTATGACTCCTCCCATCCTTGTGCTCTTACAATCTTACCGCCCCCTCTTCCGCAAATTTCCCTGAGCTTCAGGGTGGGGAGAGATTAAGCTGGCCTAGTTCTACGTGGTTGATACAGAGTCTCTGAAGTTCTGGATTATGGTTTGTTGATTTTCTTTTGCAGTTTTGCTGCTCCTGCAATGCCCTTCACTCCATCCTGATAGGTATTGGATGTTACCCCCTGGCCAGAGATAAAAACCTGTTAAACTAGAGTCTTGTTATAAGAGTATATTCAAAGGTAGATGTAATAAAAGTAGGAAACCACAGTGAAGGAGGGGTCAATCACCCATTTGCAAAATGGTTACTTCTTATCTGCCAGACTATATGCCCTCCCCTTCTGGTGAGATCATACCCCCTCAGTTGTAAATGATCAGGAATAAAAGTCTGTGAACTTAACCAGATGTCTCATTACTTACTTGCAGTCCTTGATGGAGGCCCATTTTCTCTGCTGTAACATGGTCCCCTCTCTCCTTGTTACTGGTGTGGCCCTCCTACCCCATCCCTCCTGTTCGTAATCCTTGCAATTACTGTAGGTATTACAGAGATTTATCCTTGAGTGTCTCTAGGTGGGCTAGGTGAGTTTGGTACTAGGAGCCACCTATTAGGGAGTACATACGACATTTAATTTTCTGGGTCTGGGATACTTCACTTAATATAATTGTTTCTAATAACACCCATTTCCCGGCAAATTCCAGTAATTCATCATTTTTGATGGCTGAGTAGTATTCCATTGTATAGATGTACCACTGTTTCCTTATCCACTCGTCAACTGTTGGACATTTAGGTTGATTCCATGACTTTGCTATTGTAAACAGTGCTGCTATGAACATGGTCGTGCTTGTGCTATCGAGGTGAACCTCTGCTGCATGGGGGGTTATTCCCAAAAGTGGAATAGCAGGGTCATATGGCATTTCAATCTTTAATTTCTTTAAGAATCTCCAGAGGGCTCGCCAGAGTGGTTGTATGAGCCTGCATTCCCATCAGCAATATAGGAGAGTTCTCCACATCCTCTCCAGCATTTGGTGTTGTTTGTATTGTGGATTTTTGCCATCCTGACCGGGGTGAGATGATATCTCAGGGAAGTTTTGATTTGCATGAAATAAAGTTTTAAAAAGAAAAAAAAAAAAACTCTGCTTTCCAGGTGTGGATGTAATGTGACCAGCTGCTTCAGGCTCTTTGATTCCTCCTTGCCTTGAATCTTAGCTGAAACAAATCCTTTCTCCCCAAGTGGCTTTCCTCGGGTATTTTTAACACTGCAAAAGGAAAAAAAAAAAAGACTAAGAGAAGTGATTTGATATATCTTTTATTAACTTTGACTTTGATAAATGGTCAATGTCTACATGTATATAAGCTTTAATTATTCTCCATGAAGAGCAGTGCTTTTCAATGACTTCAATAATATTCATTGAGTTTTTTGCTATGTTGAAGTCTTTGTTGAGAAGCTAAAATTAAATCCAGCCTGATTTACCTGATACATCATAAGAAGGTAACTATTCCACGTTAATGAATAATAATTGACCTGTCTTTCAAATAGTTTTTAGAATAATAAAACAGGTTTTCCTAAAAGGTCAGCATCAAAGTAAAAACAACAGAAGAATATGGTTTTTGGGGTCCAAGAAAAATTTTAGGGATTTTGGTTGATGCTAATCTTTGCATAGAGTTCCATTTGAATCTGACTTCATTGTGAAAACTGTGACCAACTCTTTGAAGTTTTTCAAATGAACTGCATAAGAAAAAAATTCTTCTTTTAGTGTGTGTGTGCGTGTGCATGTGGGAACACACACTTTCCATAGTTCATGTATAGAAGTCAAAGGACAACTTTTGGGGTCAGTTCTGGTTTTATACCCTGTTGAGGCAGGGTCGCTCTTATTTCTGCTGCACCTTGCACTCTAGCCTAGCTTGCTGACAAGCTTCTGATCTATTCTCCTACCTCTGCCTCCCATCTTTGTGATAGGGTTAAAGATGTGATGCAACACATCTGGCTTTTCAAATAGGTTCTGAGATTGAACGAAGGTTATCAAGTTTGTGCAGCCAGTACTTTTATCTGCTGAACCAATTCCTTTGCTCCTCTTTTTCATGACTATTGAAAGACATGGTCTGAAATAAAGAGGAAATTCATAAGGATGCACACAAATGATAAACAGAATACAAGAGATCCAAAAGAGAAATATGTTTCGCATATTACTGCTTAAAAGTTTTCACTAACAAGAATGAGAAAAGGATAAAATGCCTTTATTTTTTAATGTTCCATTATGTACTTTGTAAAGTACAAATTTAAAGAAACTGGCTTTAGAGAACAATTGAGTCCTCTACAATAGTTTGAAAAAGTGGCCTATTTCTGGAATCTTGCACAGCAACCACAGGGCACTATCGCTGGCATTACCACAGGCATTATCGCTGTCTACCAGCAGAGGGAGACAAACGCTTAGGGAATAAGTTGCAGTTTAAAAGCTATGTTAATGTTACTACACTGTACAGAAAACAGGTGATAATAAATGAACAAATAGAAAAATGGATAAAAGTAATAAGAAATAATTTCAATAACCTTTGAAAAATGTTTTGATTGAATTGTTGACCAGATTTTCTAGTGGTTCATTACTTTACCCAGTTCTGGTGTATTCAAAATAAACTTTACTGAAAAGATACTTACATACACTTCAAACATTCAATATTTAAATCTTGCAACTAACCAATTGTTTTATATTAAACTATCTTCAAAGTGTAAGCTATTAGACATCAAGCTGTTTTGTGAGGAATACTGTGTGAAGCTTGGAGGCGTCCAGATGTATCAGGGTTTGAATGTGAGTTACCCCCATGGACTCACATGCCTGCATCCTTAGTTGTTGTTTATGCCTGCGGCACATTTAGGTGCTCCACGGTGGGTGGGAGGCCTGATATTTGGTGTCCCAGCCTTCTTCCTTACAGTTTGGATCTTGCTCTGTCCGGTTCTCTGGTGACAGCTATGCTTTCAAATAGCCTCCATCTTTTCTGTACAACCCCCATACCTTCTACACCATAAAGGACTATACTCCTTTCTAGATCTGTAAGCCAAATAACTCTCCCTTTCTTCCTGAAGCTGGTTGTACGAATATTGTTACTCAGCCACAAGAAAAGTAACTGTAACAAAGTAGAATTAGTCCAGCATTGTGCATCTGAATGTTAGTGTCCCCTACCAGAGGAAGTGTGTGTGGTGAACCATGATACCCAAGAGTCCCAGGGCTCGGCTCTCTTGAAAGGGATTGCATGCTATTTAAGTATTTCTGTACCTTAGGCTCAAACAGCCATTGCTTGTATCTTTTTCTAATACTGTTTTGCTCTTGTTATTTAAGTCTTTATCCCACCTGCATATTTTTTGGATATAGTATTAGTTACTTGTTTATTGCTGTAACAAAGTATCTGACAAAAGAAACTTGCAGGAGGGGCTTATTTAGACTCACGGTTCAAGAATGCAGTCTTCCACTGAGGGCAGCACTACCACAGTCTACCAGCAGAGGGAGACAAGTGTCTAGGGAATAAATTAGTTGCAGTTCAGCTTCCACAGTATGATGTACACACTGCAGTTGTGATCAAGGAACATAGCCATGAATACCACTTTCAGGTCACTACGTCCTTCTTAATTTAGTGTAAGAGTATAGCCTATGAAGGTCAGTCTTCTCACCTACATTAACAATCCCTCACCAGATTCCTAGGTGATTCCAGATCCAGTCAACAACACATACCATCACATGCTGTGCATTACAAGTTGAAATGGGCCTCCCCAAATTCATATTAAAGCCCTTCTCACTAGTACCTCAGAGTATGACCATATTGGCAATACGGATTTTAAAGAAATCATTAAGGCTAAATGACCGCAGATGGGCCTCCATCAAAGGTGTAGGGGACATGGTGTGAAAACTGCATGCACCAGGCCAGTGAGGATGTGTGCAGAGAAGAATCTCCATGTGGAGAACATGGTGAAAAGGGTCCATCTACAAATGAAAAGAAGGTTTCAGAAGAGACTAAACTAGCCAACACCATGACCTTGTATTTGCAACTTCCAGAAATGTAAGAACATTAGTTGTGAAGATACCAATTCTGTAATCTACTGATAGCCAGCAAGCTCATACATACCATGCTGTAAAAGGCACTGAAAAGCATCTCTTGCATAAATCATTCACTCTTTATCAGAGTCTCTGATATTTACTGAGTAACAGAAAACAAGATGACTTCATTCAGTGTGTGTGTGTGTGTGTGTGTGTCCGAGGGCATTGTATTTCCCTGTAGAGGACCAAGAGTGACTTCAGGAATCATCCTGGATTGCTTCTAACTCCTTCTTGTTTCACTCTGGAATTTACCAGGTTCTGCTCACCAGGACTGGAAGCACAGGCCGTTGCCATTTCCACCTGGTGCTTGTATGTGGGACCTGGGATCTGAATTCAGGACCTTCTGCTTGTGAGACAGAGTCTTAACCTCTGAGTCATCCCTTCAGCCCCAGAAAACAAGGTGAAAGTTTGGTGTTTCTCACTTTGCAATTATTGCCTTTGCTACCTTAAGCTTTGGCTCATATTCTCAGAGAAATCTGCATGTAGACCATTAATTATTTAAAGTCTTCAAGATTTACAGTAATATCACACATACTAAATAGATGCCCATGGCCAATGCTTGTCGTATCCTGTCCTAGACCACCAGAATGGCACCTAGAAGTCCCTAGCTGCTGTCTTCAACCTAAAGAAACAAATTTCTTCTTGCCTTCTCGACTTATTCTTTCCTGTGCCATCTTGTCTTGAAATTCTATAAACAGCAGGTATGCTGGGCAATGCACTCAGAGAAAAACTGAAACCATCCTGGGAAAGGGCACCCACCTTTCTTATTACCGACAAGGCCCTACAGAGTCAGAGATGATGGCCAAGCAGGTTGTTCTCTGGCTCCTTGACTATGCACACTTGGTGCTTCCTGCCTCTCTTCTTTCCCTGCGGGATTCCAAAGCTCTGCTAGGGCTGAGAACACTTGTATCCCGGGTTCTCCCCTGCAAGGCTGCTCTCAATCAATTTCCTTCCTACATTGTCTTTTGTTTGGTTTTGGCAGGAGTGGCTGGACAAGGTTTGTTGGGAACCTTCCAAAGTCAGGCTTCCCTGGGGTAAGAATCTGATGACATATTGAGATGAGGACCTCATTTTATTTCATACAGGAAATGACATGAATCTAATTTCCATAGTCTATTTCACTAAGGTACCACACCCTCTCACATGTAGAAATTCCTGAATACACAGATCTATTGCTAAGACTCTTTATTCCATCCTTTGGTCATTTCACCTAGTTAACTAATTTGTCTAATTCAATTGCTTTCCTGCTACAAGTTTATTATAAGGCCTGACAGCAGTTCTAGACAAAGATTTTCTTTCCCCTTTTATTATTTCATTAATGACTTTGCTATGTTTGATTTATTAAAAATTGATATAAATTACAGTCATTATGTCAGTATTCCAATAAAAACATAAAGGGATTCTGGTATTGAAACATACATTAAATCTATTAAATGTTTATCAGTCATTTACAAGGTTTTTTGTTGTTATTGTTCTGTGAACTAGAGTTTTGATTCTGTCCACATGATGGCACTATAACAAAAAAAATCCTATTTTCACAGCTGGAAAGGAGACCCCTTAAGATTTAATGTTAACAGTTTATTAAAAACCTGTGTATTTCAAAAGACAGAGTTGGATTTCATATGGGATTCAATAGTCTACCTTTGCAAAAATATACATAATAGTGGAAAATTCATAATTGAAATAAAAAATTCTTAATCTAGTCTTTAGTCTTTATCATAGTTAAGTTTTAAGCAGTCATGCTGGGTCAGCCTCTGAAGGTCTTCGAAAGTCATCTCCAGGGTTTGGATTACCTTGAAGGAACACATCCTATTAATCTGGAGCAAGTGACTCTAATCCTTCACTTTGCCCCAATCTTCTCTTTATGAAATTTCTCCATTGTAGATAAATTCTACCATAAAATTGGGCACAAGATCAAGTGGATTGGATCCCAGTACAAACAGACCAATGAGTTGTAGAAGACCAAAAGTTCCACTCAGGTTTGCAGAAACTGGAGCTAACCGATGAGGAAAAGCCACCTTTCCAGGGTCCGCCTAAACCTATATAGTCCTGACCCTGGCAGCCATCTTTGGTTTTCTTGCTTCTTATGGGACTCCATGTCTGGAGTCCTGAATTCCTTTCATTTCCTTTGCCCCTCATGGATTCCGTGCCTGAAGTCTGTGAGTTCTTGGTGGCTCTCTTGCCCCTTGCAGATTCATGTTTGTGAGTGCCATACTTTCTCTGCTTTAATACGCTCTACCTTAATCCTCTATGTATGTTTTGGTTTCAATCTTTGACTCCCAAACACAAGAACCTGGACACGAACAAGACTCTAGAGCAAACCCCCTGTAACATTTTGGTCAGCAGATCCAGGAGATCAAAACCCTATTGTAATAAATAGGACACACACACACACACACACAAATACAGAATTGCTGAAAAAATAACCCTGAGAAATTAAGGAAGTATTTTCCAAACCATGGAGCCCATTAGTGGATACATTCACATAAGGCAGATAACAAAGGTCATCTTCAGGCTCATGAATAAATGGGGAAGATTACGCAATTCTGCATTTCCATTTTCAGCCCCACCTCCTATTCAAACCAGGATAATGGGTTAAAGTTTACTGTTATTTGTGAAGAACATGCCCAGACTTGCACTGAAAGGGAAAGTAACAAGAAGAGACTTTGTCTGTTCTGTAAAGCAAGGAAACCGCCTTTGGCCTTTGTAGTGCTTTCAGACAGAATATCCTAATACAAGTTGATTAATGACACCTAACTCACCTGTTACCAAGTTATTACCTAATTTGGTAGTCTGGAGCAAGCCATAATATTCCCTTATTAATCTGATATTCCAAATGTTACTGGGAATTATACCCAAACGCACTTACTATATGGTAACTTGGGCAAAGAAATTGGCATGTGCTTTGAGATAGCACAATTTTTTTTGCCTATGGCCCAGTTTTCTCATCTGCAAGATGGGAAAAATTGTTGCAGTTTCTAAATTCAATTTTTAAGCATGTTTCCTGTGTCCAAAAGAGAATGGCTCTAAATTAGTCTTATCTGTGAAGAAAAAGCAAACCTGATGACCCTAATAGTCCACAGTCTTGGTTTGACTTAAGATGGCATTTAAACCATCTCTGGGACACACATGTAGCTCCCATGTAGATAAGTAAACTACTCGGATTTTTTGTTTTTTCCTGGCTAACATGTGCTTCTTCAACGCCCTCTCCGGGGCAGTAGAATTTAGGGTAAAGAGAAATTTATTTTCTTCCTATCCTATCATTAGCCACATTTCTTTTTTGTTACAAAATGGGTTACAAAATACATACAGTAATTGTACAGCTGCCCCCGAGCAAGAAGAAAAAGTGTACTTTCTAGGTTGTTGAAACTGAACGGTAAAGCGTGAACGTATTTCAGCTTAAGTGCTGTGTTCCTGCCTTTACCCTACACATCCCCTCCGCCCCGCCTAGGAAACCTTGGATTGACTCTCCCGCCATCGGGGCAGCGACATCGCTTAGTGAGCCATGCCAACCACGCATTATGAATGCATATCCCTACTCAGAACAAAAAGTCACAGATGACTTAATTTACAAAAATCCTAATTAGCACCGAGCGCACTTTCATTACAGTGTCCAAGAAAGCCCACGTGGTTAACCTCGACCCACTGAGACCGCTAATCGCATTCCTGGAGAATTCCAGCGGGCGGCGCCCTTGCCTTCCGATCTTTCAGTATCAGCAGACCAAGTCTCTCCAAGGGCATCTGCCACTCTTTCCAAGGTTAAGTGCCTGACCTCCGACAAAGAACCACTCCTGAGTGATCGGCGGGATAGAGGGACCTGAGAGGCTTCCTGGCACACCCCACCCCAGCCAGGTCTGCAACCAGGAGTCCGCCTCTTTCAAAGCGGAGCGGAGGTCGCGGCGGTGCGGGATTCTTGGGATCCTGGACCTCCAGCTGCCCCCCATCTGTCCCGCCGGCCGCTAGCTAGTACGGACCGAGGTCGCTCGCGGCCTGCGGTGCCACCCGCGCGCTGGCAGGAGGCCAGGTGCGGCCTCGCGTGCACGTGCAGCGCGCCCCGGCGCCCGCGCAGGCACACAGGTGTGGGGTCGCGCGGCGGTCAGAGCGCCCGCGCGGGGGAGGGGACCGCGCTGCAGCCCGCGCAGCGCCCGCCGTGGGCAGAGCGGCCGGGCCACCCGGGCAGGGGGCGGAGCCGGGCGTTGGCCCCGGGTTTCTGTTTTCCAGGCCCCGTTCCGAGCGTTCGAGGAACTGGGTGACGGTCAGCGCACGGCCGACGTCGGGGTCACTGCCCGCGCTGCCCGCGCCCAGGCCCCGCCACGCGGCTGCCCCACCGGAGCCAAGCGACGGGTCCCGACCTCCTGCTCGGCTGCGCGAGCTCCAGGGGCCGGTGGGCGGGGCGTTCCTCGTGACATCACAGCCCGCCTCCGGTCCCCGCCCCCTTCCCGCCCGGCGCATATATAAGGCTCGGCGGAGCGTTCGCACTCGCACAAGTGGAGCTGGGCGGCGGGCGCGCGGGTTCGGCTGCGGGGACGGGGCTCCAGGGCTGGGACTAGCCCGGACGTGTTGTCCGCACCTCGGAGGTGGCAGCCGGCCGTGCGGCCAGCGAGGTCACCATGGAACTCTTGAGGACTATCACCTACCAGCCGGCCGCCAGTACCAAGATGGGCGAGCAGGCGCTGGGCAAAGCCTGCGGCGGGGACTCGAAGAAGAAGCGCCCGCCGCAGCCCTCGGAGGACGGTCAGCCGCAGGCTCCGGCGCCGCCGGCGGCCCCGCATCACCATCACCACCACTCGCACTCGGGACCCGAGATCTCGCGGATTATCGTCGATCCCACGACGGGGAAGCGCTACTGCCGGGGCAAAGTGCTGGGAAAGGTGATTCGCCGCGGGTGAGGGGCGGGCGGGCGGGAGGTCAGCCCGGTACCCGAGCGGGGCTCGACCCGGCGCCCTCGCTCCTCGCTCCGCGGTCCGGTCTCTGGCGCGACCGCGGTCGGCTCACCAGCCCTCCTGGGCGTCCGTGCGCCCGCAGCCCTGGGGATCGGCCGGCCACCCTCAGCCCGGGCTTCAGAGATGGTCATGTTTCCTCCAGACTCGAGGGCTTTCTACAGCCCCCGCCACCTGTACCCCCAGAGAATTTTCCTGAGCTCCCACCAGACGTTATTTCCCACCCATTCCCACCCGGCGTCTCATCCCATCCCTTTACAAAGGAGCTTTGTAAAGGGAGAGAAACAGCTGGATTTCTTTTGAGGAATACGTTTCCCTCCCAGACCACATCCCTCTGTGTACCCCGATCTCCCTACGTTTTTACCTTCATCCCCATTTATTTTAAACGTGGACCCTCCATTTTCCTGCCATGCTCAATGCCATCTCGGCTTTGTTTCCTTTCCAGGGTGGCTTTGCAAAGTGTTATGAAATGACAGATTTGACAAACAACAAAGTCTACGCTGCAAAAATTATTCCTCACAGCAGAGTAGCAAAACCTCATCAAAGAGAAAAGGTGTGTATGCCTGTTGAGTAAAGTATTTTCTTTGTGTGCAGGGATGGCCCTGCCCAGTTAGGAAAATGTCTCCTGCCTGTGTAAGCACTGCTTTGCCAGAGATGATGGGAGGCTAATAATAAGCCTTATCTTGCTTTTCCTCTTAGATTGACAAAGAAATAGAGCTTCACAGAATCCTGCATCATAAGCATGTGGTGCAGTTTTACCACTACTTTGAAGACAAAGAGAATATCTACATTCTCTTGGAATACTGCAGCAGACGGGTAAGCGTTCACTCTCGAGTTCACTCCCATGTTGGTGCTTTTACTTATGGGAAGCTGAGGCAATATTAGAATTACATTTTACCTGGGAGGTTAGCCGTGGCAGTTAGTTATTTTACCACCACGTCAACTTTCATCATTTACCCTGCAAAGAGAAACCTCTGATTTGGTGAACTTTGTTTGACAGATTCTCTTTTCTCCCTTCTCCTTCTAGTCCATGGCTCACATTTTGAAAGCCAGAAAGGTGTTGACTGAGCCGGAAGTGCGATACTACCTCAGGCAGATTGTGTCTGGACTGAAGTACCTTCATGAACAAGAAATCTTGCATAGAGATCTCAAGCTAGGTAAGCCTTCACCACCAAGCACTGGCTTGTGGAGTAGAGAAGTTTTTTTTTTTCTTTTTTTTAATTCATGACTCCTGGTGTTCTTAATTGGGATCTAGCCTTATGCAATCCTGTGCTTTTGAATGAGTGACTTTGGTGGAACAAATGACTGTGGTCTCCAAAGTGGAACGTGTATGCTAGATTCAGATACCTTTTCAAAGGAATTCATGTTTTGTTTCTTTTGTCATCTAGGGAACTTTTTTATTAATGAAGCTATGGAGTTAAAAGTTGGAGACTTCGGTTTGGCAGCCAGACTGGAACCCTTGGAACATAGAAGAAGGTAAGAATTACATATAGTTCACCTGCGATTTCTGGAGACCATATATATGCCTTAATCATTTTCTAGTTAATGCTTCACAGAATGCTACTATAAAGAAACAGTTATCCTTTATGGACTAGGCAGGTTATTAAACAATCAGATAAATCTTTTATTTGTCTGAAATATATAAACCATGTGTTCTCAGATGGTTAATTTATCAGATTTAAACATAAGCTTGAATAGTCTTAATCATATGGGCTGAAATAATACATGTATTAATATACATTAATATATTAACACATGGTCTCAGATGGTTAAAAACATTTAGTCACGTTGACTGAAATTATACATGCATTAAAAAATAACCAAGGGAACCTTAGTTAAATTTAAAAAACTCAAATATTTCCAAATAGAAATTCAACACAATATTTTAAAGGCTTTATTTATATCCCAATCAGTCATGTGCAAAGAAAGAAGCTTAATACTGCACCATTTCCTAATGAGATCTTGGTATTTTGTCCTTTCAGAACAATATGTGGCACCCCAAATTATCTCTCTCCCGAAGTCCTCAACAAACAAGGGCACGGCTGTGAATCAGACATTTGGGCCTTGGGTTGCGTAATGTAAGTAAATGCACCAGTGATTAAAGCAAATTTTGTTTAGATTGCCGTCAAAAAGCATTTCTTTATGAACATGAGTGAAGATGTGTGTTTCTTTGTGTTCAGGTATACGATGCTGCTAGGAAGGCCTCCCTTTGAAACTACAAATCTGAAGGAAACATACAGGTGCATAAGAGAAGCAAGGTATACGATGCCATCTTCACTGCTGGCCCCTGCTAAGCATTTGATAGCGAGCATGCTGTCAAAGAATCCAGAGGACCGGCCCAGTCTGGATGACATCATTCGTCACGACTTCTTCTTGCAGGTTGGTGCACTCTTTCACCCTTGTTACTGCATGCTGTGGCTGCCGGTTGCTCAACAGGTTACTGACAGGCTTCTGTGATTCCACAGGGCTTCACTCCAGACAGACTTTCTTCTAGCTGCTGTCATACAGTTCCCGATTTCCACTTATCAAGCCCAGCCAAGAATTTCTTCAAGAAAGCTGCTGCTGCTCTGTTTGGGGGCAAAAAGGACAAAGCAAGATATATTGACACACACAGTAAGTTAGAAGCCTTTTCTCCTTTTTTCCAAGATAATGGTTAAATTTAAGTTAGCAGAGGCTTTAACATTAGCACAGTTTCATCAGTGTACTTATAAACTATTGGTCATAAATAGAATAGTAAATAACACACTGGACTTGTGATTGATGCCTTTTTTCCTCATAACGTAAAAAATGTGCTCACTGCATAACTGCAGTTGATACTGATGATAAAAGGCTGTTTTTACCGTGGTTGCTCATAAGCTAGTATTAATAAGGCTTAGCTCAGTGCCTATCTTGTGACTACCTAACATTCCTAATTCTTTTCTTTAACAGATAAAGTTTCTAAAGAAGATGAAGACATTTACAAGCTTAGGCATGATTTGAAAAAGACTTCGATAACTCAGCAACCTAGCAAGCACAGGCCGGATGAGGTATGTAAACATTAAGGGTCATCTCCATTCTTTGATAAATTTCAACATCCGGGTGATTTTTTGGGTTAAAGCCGTGACTTCAGTGTGGGTGCTGGGGTGTCTTTCCTAATTAACATAATCTCTTTTAACCTGAAATTTCAACCTTAAATGTCCCTCGACTCATTCTATGACTCTTTTGTTGTTTAAGGAGCTGCAGCCACCTCCAACCACAGCTGCCAAATCTGGAACATCCGCAGTGGAAAACAAGCAGCAGATCGGGGATGCTATCCGGATGATCGTCAGAGGGACGCTTGGCAGCTGCAGCAGCAGCAGCGAGTGTAAGTAGTTGCATAAACCACAATACCACACTTAAATACTAAGTAGCTGAAGTCAGTCTTGTAACCTAATTGAATGCATAAGAAGCAAAATTAGAGAAATTGGAAAAAGACATAGAATAATCCTGATTTTGGTGTCTTTCAAAGTAGTGGCAGGAAATAGCACTGTGAGCAGTTTTCTGACTTCTGTTTCCTTCTCAGGCCTCGAAGACAGTACCATGGGAAGTGTTGCAGACACAGTGGCCAGGGTCCTTCGAGGCTGTCTAGAAAATATGCCGGAAGCTGACTGCATTCCCAAAGAGCAGCTGAGCACGTCCTTTCAGTGGGTCACCAAATGGGTCGATTACTCCAACAAATATGGCTTTGGCTACCAGCTCTCAGACCACACCGTTGGCGTCCTTTTCAACAATGGCGCTCACATGAGCCTCCTTCCAGACAAGAAGTAAGTGTGTCTGGTTAATGAAATCTGTCAGCTCTCTGCCGTTGGCACTGAAGAAAGCCGACAACATGATTGACTGCTTCTAATTTTACTTTTGTCTCCCTGTCCTTCCCGATTTGTAGGACAGTTCACTATTACGCCGAACTTGGACAGTGCTCTGTCTTTCCAGCAACAGATGCCCCTGAGCAATTCATTAGTCAAGTGACGGTGCTGAAATACTTTTCTCATTACATGGAGGAGAACCTCATGGATGTAAGTACCAGGGCTTTATAACGGTGATGTTTGAGGCGCTCCACATCCAGTAGCATATGCATCAGTTCAAAGCTTTATATAACTGCGTCAGACTCGAGAGGCAGAACCAGGAATCTTGAGGGAATCTGGAGGCTTAAGTTTGATTGCAGTTGCATATTATGTATCTTATACCATCTTTGTAGGCACCAACTATCTCCTAATTTCTTCCAGGGTGGTGACATCCCCAGTGTTACTGATATTCGACGACCCCGGCTCTACCTCCTTCAGTGGCTAAAATCTGATAAGGCTTTAATGATGCTCTTCAATGATGGCACCTTTCAGGTAATTGGACCCTTTATACGAGTGTTTGTTTAGGTTGTCACATTTTCTTCTACTGGACCTTTCAAGCACTTAAATATTTGGAGAGATCTAATGTCTGTGTTTCTTTGTTTTAAAGGTGAATTTCTACCACGATCATACAAAAATAATCATCTGTAGTCAAAACGAAGAATATCTTCTCACTTACATCAATGAGGACAGGATATCAACCACTTTCAGGCTGACAACTCTGCTGATGTCTGGCTGTTCATCAGAATTGAAAAACAGAATGGAATATGCCCTGAACATGCTTTTGCAGAGATGTAACTGAAATCCTCTCTGGGTGGATCCTATGGGACTGTTTTTCACTATGAGGTCGACGGGGAAGCCAGTAGAGTGATCTGGAGCAGGTTGGAGATGGGCAGACGGTGGTACGAATACAGTTCCTCTGGGCTCTGCTGGACAGGGTGGAACCGGAGCAGCTGAGGCACGCAGTTCTTCAGACAATCCAAGGTTGGACCAGAATGCAGTTTTCCTGAGATGCCTGTTCTGAAAAGGTCTTTGGACAATTTTACTGAAAGACGCATTGACTCATTAATTTCTCTCTTGTTGAGAGTGTTTCAGCCAGAGGACTTGGAACTGTGAATATTCTTCCTGAAGGGGAGGGAGAAGGGAGGAAGCTCCCTTGTTTAAAGGCTATAATCTGAGCAGCTTTTGGCTGCTTAACTGTGAACTATGGCCATATACCATTTTTTTTGTTTATTTTTGAATACACTTATGGCTGGAAAAGTGCATTCCTTGTTAATAAACTTTTTATTTATTACAGCCCAAAGAACAGTATTTATTATCAAAATGTTCTTTTTTTTTATGTTGACCATTTTGAACTCTTGGCAATAAAGAGTATGAAAACAAGAGGCCGTGGTCTCCTGTCTTCCATCCAGCTCAGCCCCGTATCAGGCACGTTCTTTCATCCTAGGTTCTTGGCCTTGTCTGGCACACCTTATTGTAGAAGCCATCTAGAATGTTAGATCTGCAGTTTTTCAATTGGAAGTTTCTCGGGAGTCAGTCTTTAAATGGCAGAATACAACTACTAGTGGAACTAACCTGAGAAGAGTTAAAACAGTTATCTCTTATTTTACTATTTCTTTTTAAAAAGTATGAGAGAAAAGGAAAGAGCAAGTGTGGGTGAAAGTCAGAAAACACTTTCAGAGTTAATTCTCTTAGCATGTGGGCTTCTGGGCTTCATCTCAGGTCATTAGGTCTGCAAATGGGTCCCTCAGCTAACTCAGTAGCCCCACTTTCCTTTTTTTTTGCAGTAGGAAAACGACTTTCTATTATACCTCTAGCAAATTTCTCTCAAGTATTTCCTCTAAGCTTTTTAAGTTCAACTGAAAGAACTTTTGGAACAAATCTCTGTCACTAAGTGTCAGCAGGTACAGGAAGTGTATCTTAATTTGGTCACAACTTTATAATACATGCACCACTTACATGCCTTACTCAGCCGAAACCTGCCTAAACACTTCCCAATGCCTCTGGCTGCTCATGTATAATCCCAGTAGTGGAAAATACTTAGTAAATAAGTTGCTGTTTTCTTCTGGTGTGTGGTGATGGTGGAATGCGTGGGAATCAAGCTATGATTTTGGGTCCATCTTTTTAACTAGGGGTTTATCTGACAAGCTTTCTCTTTCAGTGGGATTCATCCTGACAGGTATCAAGAGAAGCTGCTCAACTTGTTACTCTGGACCTATTATGATTAGAACATGATGTAATTGCTTCATCCAGTTTTTATCCTACTACCAGGACAACCAAAAGGAAAGCATTTTACTTTAAAGTTGTATTTCATTGCAGTTCTGTACAGGGTATGCAGAGTTGTATGTCTACATTTTTCTAAAATTGCTAGATTCAGGCTTTATGTGTAATAAATTGACCTGGGGCACTTGCTCTGGATATTTCATGAGACTTCAATGAACTCCCATTAATTGAGTCCTCTGACCAGGTATCAAAATTCATTTTCAATGGCTTATAGTAATAGCTGAGGAAAAATCAAATAACGGCTAGACATGTGCAAGTAGAAGCTAATTTTATGAGCAGGGGAACAGAGTGAAAACAATGAAAAATATTCTTTTGAGTGTGACTTCATAGTGCTTCAAGAACACGTTTCTCCGTGCTTCCATGCACTGAGCATCTGGTTTGTGACAAGGTGCGGGCCCTTGGAGAGCAGGTGAACCGGGCCTCCTCTCACCTTGCAGGAAGTCCCAGTGGCGTGAAGGAGACAGCGCTTCTGTATCTGACAGTGCTGTGACACGTGGTAGTATGCCACTGGGTGCTGTGGGAACTGAGGAGAGAAATCACAAGGAAAGCTCCCCGGGCATGGGATGGACTCAGAGTATAGAGACTAGAGTGGGAAATACCTCACAGTGGCTTTTGAAAGAAAGATCTATGAGGGTTAAAAAGTCTCAGATGCAGAAGGGTTGTAACCCAGTGTACTAGTGACTCTTATCTGTTGCTGCGAGAGAACATCCAAAGTCAAGCAGTTTAAGGGAGAAAGGGAGATTTATTCAGCTTATGACTCTAGAGGGAGAAGATACAGTCTTTCATGGTGGGTGTGGCATGGCTGGAGGCTGCCTAAATCACTGCAGACATCTTGGAAGCTGAGAGGTGCAAGACTGCTGCAAAGGCAGACTTCTCCAACAGGTAGGCGGGACTAATCCACCTTGAGGCTCACCCGCTGTGACTGCCTTCCTCCAGCAGGCTCCACCTCTCAAAGGTGTCATGACCTTCCCAAACACATGAGACTGTGGGGGACATATTTCAGACCATGATACCAAGGGAAATAGCCGGTCCAGAAATTCACGGATAAGAACTTAAAGGTGGAAGGAGAAACTTTAAATGTGCACCATGGAGTATGCAAGTGCGTGGTGCTTACACTCATGTGCAAACACACATATAATATAATAAATATAAATAAATAAAAGCAAATATATAAAATGTAAACAATGATCATTCCAGAAACATAGGTAAAATGGGGAGGAAAGAGATGAAGAGAAACAGTCCCAAAAGAAGAAATTAACGTGATCCAGGTGAGAAAGGACCTCAACAAAAGGCAACAAAATGAAGGGTTAGTCTCTCTTTCAGTCCAGTAGAGAAAAGTGGTTTACTGTGTAGGCATTAGCAGAAATAGAAAGGATCGTGGAAAGAACAGATTGGTATTTAGGGATGTACAGGATGGTGAATCACATTCACAGAAGGTACTGAAATAGGTTCAGAAAAATGCTTGGGTAAACTTGGATATGTCAAGAGACAGATTTGGAGTGACAAGTTTTTGGATGGAATGGAAATAATGATTGCTTTTTGGGCTGGTACAGGCTCAGGGAGTACAGATGTGTACAGACCTAGAGATCTGAGTTTAACTAGTGGAGATTACATGATAGAAGGAAAGGACTGACTTCTGAAAGTGGTCCTCAGATTCCACATGTTCCACAATCCTTTCTCTCTCTCTCTTTTTCAAAATTAAAAGAAAAGAATTGATTCTTACTGTGCCTTCCACCTATGTGGCATATTCATAAAACACAACTGTTGATAAATCTTTGCCATGAAAAACAAAAGATTATCAAATAACCCTCTGAAAGAGAACCCCAAATTCCACATGACTTCAAAATAATACGTGTCTTTAGAAAATGCACATGATTCAAAGAATGTTTTTCCTTTACCCATCACATATCCTATGAGGGTATACCTGAGGGGGGAAAAGGCACTCTTAAAAAAAGCTTTGAACTTAACCAGATGTCTCATTGCTTACTCGCAGTCCTTGATGGAGGCCTATTTTCTCTGCTGTTACATAGTCCCTTCTCTCCTTGTTTCTGTTGTGTAAGTTCACAGACTTTTCGTTCCTGATCATCTACAACTGAGGGGGTGTGATCTCACCAGAAGGGGAGGGCATATAGTCTGGCAGATAATAAGTAACCATTTTGCAAATGGGTGATTGACCCCTCCTTCACTGTGGTTTCCTACTTTTATTGCATCTATCTTTGAATATACTCTTATAACAAGACTCTAGTTTAACAGTTTTTTCTCTCTGGCCAGGCGGTGACATCCAATACTCATCAGGATGGAATGAAGGGCATTGCAGGAGCAGCAAAACCGCAAAAGAAAATCAACAAACCATAATCCAGAACTTCAGAAACTCTGTATCAACCACGTAGAACTAGGCCAGCCTAATCTCTCCCCATCCTGAAGCTCAGGGAAATTTGCGGAAGAGGGGGCAGTAAGAGTGTAAGAGCACAAGGATGGGAGGAGCAATGATATGCAAGATACTCCACACAAGTTAGGGCCGAAGCAATCATAATTCGACTTTACATGCCCTGCGCAATGTCCAACACACTATTGACCCCACAAAGTCTAGCATTTGCTAAAGGCACCAAGATCCTTGGAGGCAAGGAATTGACAGCCACAGTAGTGTTCCTATGCTTAAGGGGAACATAGGAAAGGGTTCAGGGAAATGCCGCTGGGTCCTCGTATGTCATTGGAGAGGAGGACCCAGAGGACAGTCAGGCATGCACATTAAAGGATTCTCCGGGGATTGGGGGAGGGGAGGCACTGGGGGGTGGGGCGGGAGGGGTGAGAGGAGGGTGAGCAGAGGGGTGGGGGGAGGAGGAAGGAGGGAGGGAACCAGTGTACCTGTTAAGTTTGTATGAGTGGAGATAATAAAAAATGTTATATTAAAAAAAAACAGGCACTCTGTGGACCATAGTTCATAATGCAAATCATCTGAATAAAAGGCATCCAAGTTTCCAAATCACTGCTAGGAAAAAGTTGCCATCAAAAAAAAAAAAAAGCTTTGATGTATAGTGGCAGGCTTAGGGAATATAAGACAGTCACTTGAATACAGTTATTAGACAATTTTTTATCTTTCTCTGCATCTTACGTCCCCCAATCCTTCCAGAACTATTACTTCATGTAACTGTACGTCACCTAGGGAGGAGGAGTGCTCAAGAGAAAAGCTCTCGGGGTAGTTTGAACCATGTGAAAATATCGAGATCTCCAGCAAAAGGCTATCTATTAATGTCAGTTTCTTCACCTGCCAAGATGAAGTGATAAGAAACACTTGCATACCAAAAGTGCTCAATAAATATTCTTACTCATTTTGTTCTGTTTCCCCTACTTATTTCCACACACATAATGGCAGGAACTCGATCCCTGAGAGGTAAACAGCTGACTCATTGTTTCTCCCTTTCTCATCTTCCTCTGGGTCAGCCCTAGTTCAGTCAGTAGCACATTTAATGGTAAAATGGGGGATCATTGGCTTCCAGCCGACGGATGAACTTCGGTACCTCACAGGATGCGGCAAGGCAACTCAGACGTTAGCAGCAGCTGTAAACCACTAGTGTACCCCAATGACCAGAGAGACCCAAAATGTGAAGTTCCTAAAGTTGAGCACTGAAGTCTTCTGGCAGACAGTAGGGCTACAGCAGCCATTTCCTATCAGGATCCTAGCACAAGAGCAGCCACTGCTTGGTGTGACCTCATCACGTGCTTGTGCAACAGAGAAAGAAGAAATGCTCTGGAGTTTATGTCCCTCTTGCCTTTCAGTCTCCAACTGACCAAGCTGACAGGGAGCCAGGAGAGCGGCACCTGAGAAGCAGTGGCAAACAATCATTCCCCCTTTTAAATACTGTATTTATTTATTTATTTATTTGAGAGGGGGAGGGGAAGAGGCACTGCTGGTGGTCAGAGGACTTTGAGAAGTCAGTTCTTTTTTTCCAGCATATGGCCTTCTGGGGTAGAGAAGGGATCTAATGCACATCTGCGGGTTTTGGAGCAAGTGCCCGATCTGGTTGGCTTTGCAAAAGTCATTCTCCTTTTGAGAAGGACAGGGCAAGGAGTGGGCATAACTCTGACAGGCAAGACCTTCCTCCCTTAACTTTTCTCATTCATCATTTCACGCCCTTTTTATCGTCTGGTCTTAAACCCAAAGGTAACATTATTGTGACCAGCTATGGTAGCTCATTACCAGGCAGCAGAATGACAGGTGCTGTAAAGTTTGGAGGAGGAACAAAATAAGGTGAGAATATTTAAACAGCATTCTTTTTTTTAACTTGGAGTTTGTGTGATTTCTGAAATTGTCAGGCTTTTTTTTTACATTATAGATTCATTTATTTATGTTTTTATTTTGTATGTATATTTTTGAGGTGGGAATTGAGTTGTTCAGCCTGTCCTTGAGAATGCAATCCTGCTTTAGCATATCTGGCAGCTGAGATTACAGGACTGCACTTCCAAGTCTGCCTGAGATATTAATCTAATGCAAATATGTGTGCCTAATGGTGATGGAGGGGTTTCTATAAGGTACCCAGAGAAATCAATGATTGGCATTTTTATGGCAATCCCTATGCATAGGAACAGGGTTTTTCTAGAGCCTCCTAAAAACTTCTCTATAAACAGAAACCTGCAGATTCCACCTCGTTTTTACTTCTCTTGGAAGAGATTCTAATCTACATATGCTTAGATTCAGGTCTCTTCCTAACACTTCTTTATGCCTTATTAACTTCTGTAATAGAATGCATCTCTTCAAATTGCCACAGTTTAATTGTATCAGTGGACTCAAATTAAAAAGTTAAACTTCCACATGCAGTTTTGGAATAAAATATCATGGCTCATCGATGTTTAGAATTCAATTGAATAGGATATATGGATTTTCCTTTTGGATAAGCCTGGTGATACCTTTATATAGAAAAACAAATTTGATTTTAATAATCAAGGTGTAATAGCTTCACTTTTCAGTTGAGATAAACCGGAAAAAAATTATTGAGCTATCTCTGCTATGAAATACTGAATTGTATATTTCTTAGCTCAATCAGGAAAGTTAGAACAAATTTTCTCTGCTGGGCCACAATAAATTAGTACTGTAAGAAGTCCAGCCACAGGCCTATAGGAAATAATTTTTACAATGACTTTCTTTTGTAGTCTTTTGGGATCAGTGGCAGCAGAATGACCTTTAAAGTTATGATTATCAGACACTTCAAGAGAATTCCACTGGAATATCAAGTTATTATATGATTTGTGTGATCCTACTAACAAAAAATATGAGAAAAAGGATTATGCAAGTTTTGAGAACTTTTGAATGGAAAGATGTTTGAATATTTCAAGACCTAAAGGAAGGAAAAATCTGAGCAAGTGATATAGGATTCTGGAGGGGACCCAGACAGACAAGTGGGTACGGACAGAGCTATTGGTACCCTGACAAATGTTTTAGCTGCTGGCTTTGGGTTGTTTGAGGAGAGGAAGGGTCTGTTTTGTTGCATTAGCTGGTCATGATTCCAGACACCAGAGTGATGTCACCAAAGATGGGGATGGAAGGAGACACATAGCAATGTACCCTTATATTTAAAAAAGACCTTCAAGAAATAAATAATAATAAAATGTAATAATAATAATAGGATTTTTAGCAGTTATATATTTTTATAGATTGATTTTTAATAATGGCTCTTGTTAAACTGGCTTGCTTAAGTCGTGAAAATTTTAACCACCAATTCTTAGGAACTCTTGCAGATCAACTCCCGAAGAGTTTAGCAGTAACTCAAACCTGGGAATATGAACCAGGAGACCACACTGTATTTGAATCAGTAATAAGGCTGGATATATTCCCCCAACGTCATTACTATAAGTACCATGGACCACATAGATGATTACATGTGAAATCTGAGAGTATCTAGGTTACAAACAAAAATCACTTAGACTATTTAGCAGTTTCTTTGGTAGCAAAGCTTCATTTAATTTATAAAGCAATTGAGAACAACATGTCCTGAAACATTTAATAAAATACCACAGTGAAACTCATGACTTCATATGCTAACCTAGAAAAACTAATAAAAAAGGATTAAGATTAAAATAAAATGTTATAGAACTCATGATGAGTTTGAGATAAAGGCAGATTTGGAAGTATAGTAGACTAAGAAGAAAAGACTGTGGTTCTCCCTGGACTGCATGCAATGTTGGCTTGAATGAGACCTTCCCTAGCAAGAGCCACTGTTCCATTCCCTTCACCTTCTTCATGCTTGGTAGCACACCCGGTGGTTCTGAAAAGTACTGGGGCCCTGGTGTGGCTGTTCATTTAAAGGGACAAAAGCCCTATCAGTGGAGACGGTAACATCATCACGGGGGTCAAAGTAGCCGCTGCACAGCAGCAAGTTATACCTGGAGCAAATGGACTTCACCATAGTTAATCTTATTCTTAAAAAGCTTATGTCTACAATCAAAAGATAGAGATAGATGAATGACAGATCGACAGACAGATAAGGAAGAAAGAGAAGACACACATATGCCATGGCATGCACAGTGCTTATGTGGGTTAGAGGACAACTTTTTGAAGTTGATTCCCTTCTCCAAGTATGTGAACTTCTGGGGATTGAACTCAGGTCGTCAGGTTTTAGACAGATTTTTCTAATTACTGAACCATCTTGCAGGCTCTCGCCTCACTTAATCTTTTGTGAAACAGCTTTTCATGTTTCCATCAAGAAGGTATGTCTGAAAAATAGACAGGATTAAACCCCAAATGCTCTTTTTTAATAAAAAGTACTGCTAGGCAAAAGTAAGAGCCTGGAGTGAACACAAGAGAGCACTGAGTTTTTAGTTTTACACCCCAAAATCTTCTGTGAGCCTTTTGGTTCACAGATTTTCTGTGTTCTCAAGCAGTCCTCCTTTAAATACATATTTAAAAAAAATCTAGACTACTGAGTAAACAGAATAACTTTCAAGTTCATAGAATATGGTATTTTTTAAGCTTTTTTTTCTCATTAGAGTACACAGAGAAAGAGAGATTCCCAAATCTTTGAAATCAACAATTAGAATACAATTGCTGAAGTCAAAACAATATATATTAAAGAGTTTTTTGGTAGAATTTTAATTTCTTTCTTTCTTTCTTTCTTTCTTTCTTTCTTTCTTTCTTTCTTTCTTTCTTTCTTTCTTTCTTTCTTTCTTTCTTTCTTTCTTTCTTTCATGTCATGTGGCCTGCCCTGTTGTCTTTTCTTTCCTAATGCTGTCACCACTCCTGACTACCACTTTGTCTTCTGTAAGCCAAATTTAGTTCATGAAGGCCATGAACTTGTTAGTTAGGCTAGAGCACAAACCTAAATTCTCTAGCAGTAGCAGGATATTTAAACATCATCTCTCACATTTCGGTTCCAAAGTTCTTAGATCTTTATGCACAATTTAACTCACTAAGAAAATTTCCCTTCTAGATCCAACTAGATGACTTAGAAGATAAATGTTTTTGTCACTTAGCCTGATGACTTGCGTTTAATATCTAGAACTAACTTAGTACCCATTCTTGCAAGTTGTCTTCTGGCTTCCACACATATCATAGCACATGTACTAGCACACACACACACACACACACACACACACACACACACACACACACACGGCGGGGAGAGAGAGAGAAAGAAAAAAAAGAAAAAGCTTTCCCTTTTAGAGCAAGACGTTCACAACCAGAAGCCGGCTCACTAGTACCCTAGGAAACTCTGTATAATGCAGACATTCTACCTAAGCAATAAGAAGTGGACTCCTTGACTTTTGAGGATATTTATTAAGTTGTAATGGCAGAATAGAAATGCTTTAAAGTGAGTTTCAACTGCATATGCTTTGATCTGCAAAAGACAATCAGGGTTCAGAAGAATATGTTGTCTGTCCTTATGCCGGGCCACATGGCCTTCTCCTGAGGGAGTCTTCCTGCCAAAGCATTTGGATGTATCACACTGAGGAATCGAGAGCAAGACCTTCATTGTTGATCTCAGTCAAATGGATCAGATGGACAAGGTGCAAATGATTTATTTTACAGACATGGAGATGAAAGGAGTTACATATCCATAAGTAAAATAATAATGTTGTTCAGTGAACAAGTCAGGAGGTCTGAAGTGAATACATGTATTCAAAATTATTCTTTATACAACATTGTAAAGTATAGCTTTACAGTTCTGTTTGATTTTAAGAAGTGTTTTTCAAACTCTGTGCTTTGGAATATGTTAGGCAAAGTTATTGATGAAAAAGTCCATTTTTTCCTTGCTAGTACTGAATAACCAAGCTCTGCTGAGAACACGGTGCCTGTATGAGGAGGATATGTGGACTTCACCTGGTACAGCTTAACTTTGCCTGTCCTAGGCAAAAGTTTCTGAATGGGGAAGATAATTGTATGGCTAGCTTACGGAATACTTCTAGTCCATGTAGTTTAAGTGCTTCTCCACTTTTAGTTTCAAAAATTGGCTAAATTTTTTTTCATCTTGTAAGTATCTATGATATTATTTTTATACTTTATTAAACAAAGCAGTAGAACAGTGGATCCAGGCCACACAAACTTACTCATATCCTAGGACATACTGTGCCATGTTTTACTTTATGTGCTTAAGGCAGCTATAACCATTGGGTAAAAATTACTGGCACTCAATGGCAGAGATGCCATATGATAAGTGAGGCTGAAAGACAAGCATTTGGAGGGATACAATTTCACTAACTACTAACCTTTTGCACAGTCTGACTCATAATCAATTGCTTGTCACTTCCACTTGCAGGTATGTGCTTCTGTTAAATGCTGACTTTATTTCAACCTAGTTTCAAAGAGGACCGACTGAAAGGGAATGTGGAGTGCCTGTTTCAGATGAAACTGACTTCCTTTAGTTACACAGACACAACAGGAAGAACAGCTATAAAAGCAAATGGATAAATTTGAAACATGCTCTGTGGATAATTGGCCACATCTATTTAAATGTGCCTATGCCATGTGCCATGGGGTGGTGATGAAACTCATGTGGTGATAAAATTCTAAACAAGTCCACATTAGTTTCTTGGGTCAATGTGCACTGAAATGCCACTGCTATCTAAACATACTAAGGTGTCATAATTATTTACCTAGGAAGGGAAGTAGTAAAATGTTATTCCTGTGAGTTCCTTGATATATCAAAAAGATTTCACTTTGGACACACTAACATGATCAGTTTGCTGAACTCATTGATATATTTTATTGACTCCTCTGTGAATTAAAAGAACTTATTGCCTTGTATAATGTTGTAACAGCTAGTATGTGTCAGTGGCATCCTCAATATGTAATGTAGCAGAGAGTAAGTTAATTTTCTGGAGTGTTTTTTAGATTCAAAGTAGCTCTCATGATGCAGCAATGACATGTCACAGTTTCTTGACATTCCTTCTTGTTTTATCATAGACAACCAAACAAAAATTCCAATCAGGAGTCATAACAGTGAAAGATAATGCTGTTGTCACATATACTTAAAGATTTCCCAGAGAAACAGCTTTGAAAATCTTTGGGCTGTGTGCCAGTTACTCATCTCTGTTGCTGTGAGACACCACAGAGACTCAAAGGTGACTGATCCAGAGTGGAGATACGGTTCACTATAGTAGAAAAGGCATGACTGGCTGGCAGGGGCCGGGGGTGACTTAAATCAAGTCCACGAGAGAGACCCACTGCAAGAGCCCACTTCTCCTAGAAGCAGGGTGGGACTAATCAACCTTAAGGCCCACCCCTGGTGAAGTGCCTTCCTCCAGCAAAGCTCTACCTCCTAAAGTTGGCAAACATCAGTCTCGAACATCAGCTAAGGATTCAAAATGCTTGTGGGAGATAAATGACATTCAAACCATGATAAGCTATATTCATGTTTTCATCAAAAACCTAAAATCTTAGGATGCTAAAAAGTAACAGATATTACCTTTATGCAAATAACTGTGAAGAAGGTATATTTTGAGTTATTTTCATTGCATTAATCAGTTCAACATCAAAATGTATAAAATATCTCATGTTTTAAAATATTATTTATTCCTATGAAACAGATAGGATTCTGGGTCTCTCAGTGTGTCTTAGGAACTTTGTTTTTATGGGCGTCTCAGAAAAACCTGAATGTGTTGGTTTTATTTACTTGGCATTGCTGCCACATAAATACTAGTTACAAAGGAAAGCTCATCAAGTGTGTGGGGAGGAAAGTTTCTTGTGACAGGATGCACTGAGTGAAGAAAAGTGTGGAGACATTCCCAATGTTTGGTTATATTCTAGCTTGACGGCCCCAAAGAAATTATTATTATTTTTTCCAAGTACGATACATTTGTATCTGTGGGTATGAGATAGGTGAAAACACAGTTTCCTGGGAAATATGTGGAAGCACACTGAACACTTTATGCACAAAGGAAAAGCAACATGAAAGGTACACCAAAGAGGCAAAAATATCAAACAGACACTAGAAAGAAAGATGTCTGATGTTGAACTTTGAGCTAGGCGCTCACATTTGACAAAGTGAAGAAAATAAATTAAGGCCTGACTCTTATTTTCCCATTTCCTTTTTGGGTACCAGGGATTAGGAAGGAGAGAAGTACCTTGTCAGGTGTTTCAAAAAGTAGAAATAGCTAGATGATGTTGGTTCAGTTGGGAAAAGCTTGCTTTGTGTGAAAGCATCAAGAATGCACAGCGTCATCAAGAATAACTTTGTGAATGCCAGATTCTTTGAGAAAAATGCATTATTTCAAGGTTAAACTTGAAAACCAGAAAAGCACCTTCATGGGGGAAACATTTTCTTGGTTTATCTGCTTTAGACAATTCAATCCAGTTTGACAGTGTGATAGTTAATCCTGGGTGTCGACTTGACACACCTGAGACCACCGGAAGAGATTATCCAGATCAACACATTTATAACACAAAGACCAGCCCTCGATCCAATCAGAACTTCTCTAGATCTCATTGGAACTGCCCAGTAGTGGATCAGATAAAAGGAATCACAGAAGATGAAGAAGAATCCAGGAATCCTCCAGCCTTCAGCCACATGAATAGGAGTGACTTAGCCTGCCAGCTTCAGCCACTAGCCATGTCTCCTTTGCGAACGAAAGTCTGTTTCTCTTCTCTGAAACTGTAAGTTGAATAAATCTCTCTTTCTCCCTTAAATTGTGTGACTCTGGATGCTCTGTCACAGCAATAATTAAGAGTAACCATTACAGACAGGTTGTACCTCACATCCTAAAATGTTCTTTTAAGAATTAGCATATTGGGCTGGAAAGATGTCCCAGGAATTAAGACTCTGCTCTGCAAACAGAAGGTCCTGAGTTCGGATCCTAAGTCCCACATAAAAATACCAGGCAGAAATGGCAGCTGCATGCACTTCTGACGCTGGTGGGCAGAAACTAGAAAGTCCCAAAGTGACACCAAAAGGAGGTAGAAGCAATACAGGATGATTCCAGATGTCACCCTTGGCCCTCCACAAGGACAAATGGTACCCCCCCCACACAGAATGAATGAATGAATGAATGAATAAATAAATAAATAAATAAATAAATAAATAAATAGGTTTAAAAAAAGAATTAGCATACTATGTCACAGTCATAAGCCGTGGCAGTCTCTGTGACTTGGTGCTTCTATCCACCGTCACTGGCTTGTTCAATAGACTCATTTATTTGGAAGACTTCAGCTGTCTGGCTGCTGTTCCTCAGGCTTTGTCTGCAGCGATTATGTACCCTTGCGCTCCCCAGAGTGGGAGGCCTGCCAACCTGACTAATATAGACTGTCACTGTGATGTGACAGTCACCGGGCCCTGGCAACACCTCTGTGCAGTACAGCAGCGGCACTCTTCATGTCAAAGCAAACTCCGCTTCACCTTCTTATGCCTTTTTCTTTCTTTCATTCTTTCTTCTTCTTTTTTTTTTTTTTTATGAGCGGAGTCTCGAGAACATGTTGTTGCCTAGATGGAACATTGCAGTGCTGATGTCCATAGCCAGTCAAATAAAGTCTAAAGCAGAGGTGTAGGATTAGGGATTTAAAGTACACAGCTGTGAACTATAAAGTGACAGAACCTCTACAATCAGAAAGTCAATTTAATGCTTCGGTACTTAAAGTGGAATCTTAAAAATAGTACAAAACAATTGGCTGAGTGGGGCAAGAACTGTTAGTGAGATTGTGATTTCACTATGACATTTAGAGAGCTATGACATAAATCTCACCCATCTGAGAGTACCCCTTTTGTAATACTTCAGAAACACCAGATTTTTCACTTCTGGTTTGATGGAGAGCAAATGTTACCCTTTCCATTTTGAAAATACATCCATCTTTAAAATGTCTGAAGTGATGCATTCAGCCTTGCTCAGCCTTTGCTTAACCTGAAGATTAAGAGTGCAGATAAAATAAGCTTCTCTGTTCACTTAATCTCAACATTTTTAAAAAGGTCCTATTACTGCTCACTCATTAGGATAAGCAGAACCTGGAGATGAATCTTCCAGCAGCAAGAGGGCTAATTCTTTTCACAAACTTGGCCATAGCCAGGTTGGAGCTGTGGCAAGACAAATGGGCAGGTCATCCCAGATCTGGCTTTGTCGCATGTGTCTCGTATCCAGCTACTTGATTTAGACAAAGTCTTTCTTTGTGTCTGTATCTGCTCTCATTTGCAAATGACAGTAACACATTAATTCAACATCAGGTGTTATGACTATTGCAAGCAAAAAGTGTGAATTTTTTTTTCTAAGGCAGAGTTTTGCTATTTTTCTGAATTTGTTTTAGGATTCATTATATAACACAATGTGGCCTTGAGCTCATTGAAGTCATTTGTGTGTCTGCATGAGCATGTGCACATATGTGTATGTGTGTGTGTGTGTGTGTGTGTGTAGGTGTGTGTGTGTAGAATATGGGACTCAGGTCCTTTTGCTTGGGAAGCAAAGGCTTTAACCACTGAACCATCTCTTCAATCACTCAGTGCAATCCTTCTGTCTCAGTCCCCTGAATGCTGTGCCTAGCCCTTGAAATATTTTCTGAACTACAAAGTGCTTTGCTAAAGTGAGGTTTGGATAGAAAAAGTGCTATCAATGCCAGCAGCAAGGTGAAAGGTATATAAGATCTTCTATTGAGAGGGCAGGAAGGATGAGGTGAAGATAGTTGCTGGAGTATTGGAGGAGCATAACATCCATGCTTCCATTGGAGTGAGACACTCTTCATTTGCCAGGCTTCTTTCAAGGCAAATTCATGTGGATCCTGACTTTCCACACCAGGCAATACTGTGGAACTTAGCTTCATTTCTGGAAGTTCAGATAATTCTCTTCTGGAACGCTCTATGTTAGTGATTTCCCATGGCATGACTAGTTTGCTGCTGGGATACTTCTAACACTGAACAAAGAAGCCTGACTGAGACACGTTTCCAAGAGACATAAATTTAATCATGCATGTTCATGTATGCTTATGCATTTTGTAATTACTGTCCTCAATAAATCCTATTAGAATATGCCTAAAATTTTGACCTTGAAAATAAAATGCTTTGGGCCATGTCTGTAGTTTCTTCCATTTATTAGAGATGGCTGGGAAGGGTCATAACCATGGCAAGCAATAAATATTTGTCATCTGTAAACTTCTCAAGATGTCAGAAGCATGAAATATGACAAGACAGAACACTAAACAAATCAAAAATCCAATGATAAGATTTGAGTAACATCATTGCTTTTTCCAGGTTTTGAAGATACCTGGGTTACCTAGTAAGAATTAGGTTTCTTGCTAAACTAAGCATTATCTTTGAATGTAACTACAATGTCAATTCATTTCTTCGGCCAGATAAAATTATTTGCTGTATTAAGGAGGTAAACCAGGTCTCCTGAATCAAACTATAACATATATCTGATCATACATAAGATCCCACACAAAGGAAAAATTGAAAATCAAGGACATCGTGAATAGAGTGAGAAATCTTTAAAGTATTGTTTATCCAAAAGTCATGGTTGAGAATTGCTTTAGTCTGTGAGAGGATAACAGAATCCCATGAGATGAGTAATTTAAAAAACAAAACAGAAATTTAGTTCTTAGGGTTCTGCAGCTTTGTAAGTACAAAAGCAAGGCACTGCCATCTAGCTAGGGATCATTTCTGATTCCATGATGAAGGTTTGAAGCTGTGCCCAGGGTCCTCTGGGGAGGATGATCACTGTGTGTCTTCATGTGGCAGAACGGCAGAGAAAAAAACCCCGGAACCAAAAACTCTTTCTTTACTAGCTTTAATGCTAGAGACCTCATGATCTAGAAACCTCCAAAAACCTCTAGAACCTCTCACTTCTGAACACTGTTACTTTGGGGATTGTGTTGTTAGATACAGATGACAACCCGACAATTGTAGGCTGAGCTGTGGGCACATTTGTGAAGAACTGATAGTTAAGACAAGATCTAAGCAAAACTTCAGATTGTCTAATTGATGGGGAAGACCTAGTCCATGCTGGGTGGGACTACTGCCTGGGCAAGTGAATATAATGGGGGGAGCTCATAAGACCAGTCAATCCCATGAGCACGAGTTGACTACCATGCTTTCTTAGCCGCTACAGTGAGTTGGCATTCTTCAGCATCCTTAAACAGACTTGCTGTTTAGCAAGTGAGGTTTGTCCCTCTCTTGGCAATTCCTATGGATATGGTATGGTCAGTTCTCTCTTTGTGTTGGTATGAACTTTCCTATTAACCAGACAACCATAAGCCAAAATATAATCCCTTGCTCCTGTAAACCATTTGGTCATGGGTTTATTGGCATGTAGACAAACTACAAGAGGAATCAAGTTTCCAACTCATGCATTTTAAGGGACATATGCAGACCTTAACTAGGAACTAAATCCATTTCTTCTGTGTGTATAATTTATGTGTCCCTAGGTTGTCCAATATTGCAAGAGGGAAGAGGAGGAAAAGATAGAGCACACGTTTCCATGTTGGTTTCCTGGATTTCTACCAGAACTCTGAATTCATAGTAAAATTATCCTTTCCTATTTATTCTTTCCTATTTCACACAGAAATTCTGATGTATGTTTGTCTAGATGGTTAACCATGGGACATTAATTTTTATCTATTTTTTCAACTCCTGAAAGAAATACCCAGACTTCCACAGGATCCATCTACTCAGTACCACTACTCTATGTATCCTTGAGAACAACATCCTGTTCTCTCATGGAAATCTTTACCATACCAGAGTGAAAGAGCATTTTCCAGAACCATCAGTAGCTGTAAACAAGATATACATTTGTTGTGTGAGACTTTTCATGAGGAGATAGGAAGAAAACATCTGAAAATAGGAACTCAAGACAGACTAAAATAGAACCAAAGAGTTTATTGGGGTTACTTGCAGGAGTATGGGTGAGGGGGTTACACACAAGAGCAGAGACAAGTCAGAGGAAAATGTGTCATGGAAAAGCCCACCCCATTGTGGATGAAGGACTCATAAAAACTGAACTCTGGAGGTCTCTGCATGACTTGCAGGTAGCTGGACAGGTAGCAGAATCTCCACGGGGTAGCTAAGCTGAATGAAAATTGTCCTTCCCCATCTGTCATTTGCTGTTTCCATAATTTTAGAGAAGAGTCATATGAATCTTATCAGTTTTCAGAACTTTCTGAGAATTGTGAGCTATTTACTTTTTGAGTCACATGATCTCCCTTTTACTGTGGGAGTGAATGCTTCAATTCCAGGTAACTGCTATATAATAACATGACATATGTTCAAAGAGGGAAGAATGTTTAACTATCTCTATGCTGTGTTGTACTCTGTCTTAAGAATATTGAAATGTGCTATTTAATGAGATTTTAGTGAAAAAAAACTATTCCAGGTTTTACTTACAGTTTTCCACTGGAGCAATTTTATGAGTCTATGCTATTGGGATGTGGGGAACTCTGGTAAAACTCATAAATCTATGTTAGACAACAAATCCCTTACACATCCAACTGATTTCAAGACCTTAAATGAGTTCTTGGTCTCCTTGTCTGGCCCTTAATCATATCCCTGAGTATTAGGCATGGAGTTCACATTGAAGATCTATGTACCATCTGAGAGAAATTGACATGGTACTCCAATATCATGGTTGATATGAAGTCAAGGCTCAACGAGTGTGATCTGTTCTTGTTCTTAAAAACATTTCTAATTGAGAGAAATATATTTGTCATATACACTAATTTCAAATAATATGCTAAAAATCCTTTCCTAGATCCTTAGATGAAAAAACTTATAAAAATGTTTAATTGTATCTTACAACATTAAAAAACAACATAGCCTTCAGACAGCTAACTTTTCCTCCATTAAATAACTCACATTTGTGCAGGAGTTGAACGTTATGGCTGTTTTTGTAAGCATGTGTATTTATTTCACCTCTTTTTAAAAATTGTTTATATAATGTCAAATGTCTTAATGTAATCATTTTCCCTTCCATTTATCAGAGTTGCTACACTGAAGAATTGAAAAGAAACTTTTACTACATGATATCTTAATAATTTTACTACATATTTTCTTTATTATCAGATGAGATTAGTTATATAACTACAAAAGATAAGATGAGAAATAGCTAGTAAAACTAATTAAAATGCTTTGAACAGCAAAATGCTCAATGAATAATGATGACATATGGTAGGTACCACACAAAGGACCTTGTTTAATCCTTCCAAATAAGTGCTGATAATAAACCATTTAATATTGCAGGAAATAAGAAATTACTTTATGTTCAGTTTAAATTGGAGTTTCTCATGAATACGGATGCTCTGTGTATGATCATACCTTCTCATGTGTACAAATAAGAACATTGTAGAATGAGACTCTAGGCATTCCTATTAGCATAAAAAAGAGACTTTTTTTATTATCTCAATCGTATCTGCTATATCTTCTCAAGTGTAAATTTATTGCTTTTTAAAAAAAACTTCAAAATTAAAATTTTCAAATGGATACTTTGAAGTATGAAGTTCAGTTACCATAATGTGCGTTGGCAGTGAAAGAAATACACAGTGTTATGAAAGTTACCTCAGAGGATTTCATTACATCCTCATTCTTTTATTCATAAGTAACTTGTTTCAAAACTTATTTTGAAGTATAACGATAAAAATGATAATATAAATTTTGTTTCCATCTGCAAGTAATTGAATATCTTAAAGGCAAAAAATAGCTCATTAACACAGTGCAAATCTTGAGCTGAAGGAAGTTTTAGGGGTTTTAATAAGCACAAACAAGACTACATGCAATCATGTAGTTGCAGATTCATGTCCGTATACCTTCTGTTGGAGCCACCTGAAACTACTGATACTCGCTGATACCAAAACCCAATATATAGTAAACATTGCCAATCTTTTACTAAGTAGTTGTTCTAACATTTTAGGAAGAAATGGAATGAAATTGCAATTGTCTTTCGTATGTTATGATTCAGGGATGTCATGAGAACAATTGAGAATAATGAATTATGGATATAATTCTAGAAAGTCAAGGATTATAAGATTCACCAAAGTAACAGATAATGTTTATTACAGGGAAAATCCTACCAAAAGAATGACTTTATGCCACTGAGGAAATGCAGGCACTTATCAAAATAACACCACAAACTTGGTAAAATGATTGGGTATCACATTGCTCAACGTGTTCTTCTAAGTTATTTGAGCTTGTATTTCAAGTTGATCTTTGGACATTTAGCTTTAAAATTCAGTATCAATTTTATAATAAAATTCAGCATTTAAATATTAGCCATAGGAAGCTATAATGTTTGCATTCTATTGCAGTCAACTGGCAATTTTGCAAGTCTGAAAAGACTTGAAAAAGTGTTACCGAGCCAAAAGGTGGTTGGTTTGAACAAAAATCAGACAAAGGTCTCCTGTATAAAAAAATCCTATCTCAGGCTGGAGAGATGGCTTAGGGGTTAAGATTCTGCCTCTCGAGAAGACTTGAGTTTGAATCCCAGGTCCCACATAAAAGTACTGTACTTCCAGCCCTAGTGGGTAGAGCCTAAGAAATCTAAGAGGGAAGCAAAAAGGAGGAGAAGCAATATAGGATGATTCCCGAATCAGAGTGAACCTCTTGCTTTGAAGTGGGTATTTACCCTCTCCAAGATTAATAACGAAAAATATCTTGCTTAAACATAAACCACCTTTTTCAGATTTTACTACTTGTCATCATCTCTCCTAATGCACTGATGATG
This sequence comes from Typhlomys cinereus, assembly GCA_023101885.1. Taxonomy (NCBI): domain Eukaryota; kingdom Metazoa; phylum Chordata; class Mammalia; order Rodentia; family Platacanthomyidae; genus Typhlomys; species Typhlomys cinereus. Next base: position 584,345 of record JALPQD010000003.1, on the reverse strand, counting down.
TTCATAGTTTTTTTTTTTTTTTTTTACCATTTTCTGGAATTGACTTTTTTGAAAAGCAGTGACATTATTTTAGAAGATAATCTTAAACATTAAGCATAAAATTATGGATTTGATTTAATGGCACTCATGTTAGCATTATGATGTCATTTTTTAGAGACAAATCTTAAATTTATACATATATGCTCATTTTCAGACTTGCTCCCTTTGAGTAAGTGCCAATGGTCACATTTTGGAAACCTAATGCTTAGTCACTCTTGGACATTCTTATTAAGATAGGATTTTAAAAACTATTTTAAGTATTCTAATTAATTTAGTGCATGTATGAGTGAGAGAGAGAAAAAGAGAGAGAGAGAGGGAGAGCACACTATATGATACTGTGGAGGACCAAGGATGTCTTCGGGAATCATCCTATATTGCTTCTACCTCCTTTTTGCTTCCCTCTAAAGCTATCTCTCCAGCCTGAGATAGGATTTTTATACACGAGACCTTTGTCTTTGTACTTAGACATTCTATAATAAAACTCATGTAGATTCCCTTGTATTCTGGACAATCTCTGAAATAATTGAATTTTAGTTCATGAAGTAGAGTCATCATTTAACACTAGGACACCTTCAAAACCTTGTGCTTTAGATTACTCACATATGCTAAAGGAATGCTGTCCCAGGAGGTGTGATGGCAGATGGGAAGGTGAGATGTGTGCAATCATGCACGATAGACAGAGCTGCTGGGATTGTACTTTACCTGAGTGAAATTCTGTGGTTTTGTCCAGATACTATATTGCATTTGCCAACAAGTTAATTGTCTTATGTGTCCTTTCTATAGCCACAAAGTAATAGGACATGCTTGCAAGAATACACATGTTATTAAAAAATACTTTAATGACATTGATTGAGGACTAATATTCCTTCTCTGCTCTTCCTGTGCTTTCTCTCTTGCTGGGCAGTACTGGAATCAGCTACAATTGGGGCTTTTGGTCATGGGATGTGGAATTGGAGGATGCATTTATTATTAAAATGGTTTCACATACACGAGAGTAGCTCTGAATTCTTTCTCTTAAACACATCCCCCCAACTTTGATGCTTCATATATGACCTTAAATGCGTTCTCTGTCCTTGCTATCAGTAAATGATAGAATACAAAGAATTCTTTTTTCCACATCCTTCAGTAATACATGGAAAGATAAGAACTAAAATAAAGAATTCGCAGCTGACTTTTAAATGATAAATGTTAATTGCTTCTGGAATTTATAATTTTGATATTTTACTTGTGAAATTTTGCATTAATTTTTAAAAATTTTTTGAACATATTGGAATGAAATATGCGTCTGGGTACATGATTCTGTTGTAATTCCCTTAAATTTTGGTCCTGAATTGAGTACCTCACGTGTCTTATTCTGGCCATTCTGCAGTTATTGACATAAAGCCCTACCTTATTCAGAACATTTAATGAGATAGGTGAGATGGCTCAGAGGGCAAAAGCACTTGCCACTAAGCTGCATAATCCCCAGGACCTACATGGCAGGACTCCCACAAGTTGACCTTTGATCTGTGCAAGTACACTATGGTACTTCTGTCTTCACCACATAAATAAACAAATGCAAGAAAATTGAATAAAAAATGAATAGTAATTTGAATATTGAAATGTAACTGATAACATTAATTCCTAGGCTATACAAAGTTAGGCAGGATAAGAAAGGTTTAGAACATCTGAAAGGATGAATGAAAGTCAAACAAAATTAAAGTGATCTGGCAACTACAAAGAGAAACAGTTTATGGAGATTTCATCTAAAGCATTACTGGGCAAAAGTTGAAAATGAAGTCAATATGAGTCAGCAGGATGATTTACTCCTGAATAAATCTGACCCACAGCCAACCCGTTCTCAGATCTCCTCCTGCCTTCACTGCCTCTCTCCATAACTCAGTTTCTTCAGATCCTTGGGTTCCAGGTTTGTTTAGCAGATGCAAGCTGAATGCTGGAGGGTGGAAAATGAGGGGTTTTTTTCCCTCTTTTCCCTCTGTCTTGTGGCTCTTGTTCCCATGACCCTCCAGTCCATGCTAGGCCTAACTCCCCACTTCTCTGTGTAGCTCCAATATCTCCACTTCTGTTCTAGTCTTGGTAATAGATTCCTGGTTTGCTAATACATTGGCTGCCTCTGCAGACTTTGCCTATTTTCTCAACAAAATTACTTGAGTTACATTCCTCAGGGTTGGAACTTATAAAGTTAAAAAATTTTTTTTCTGACTGAATTCTAACTGATCATAAGCTCAAGGGATGTAATTGAAGGCATGGGAGCTTTTTTTCTGTGAGCAAGCACATTCTTCCACTTTTGTGCTTAATTATTAGCATGTCTACATGCCAGTTGTGATCCTGCATGAGTCAATACCTCTTCTAAACCAGGATTATTGATCTTTGAAATCATGATATTGTTAATTCTTTTTGAGAAGCTTGAATGATATCATATACACAATGGAGCTTTGAAAGTGAAAGATAAGTGTTGCTGCTCTTGTCTTGTCATTTGAAAGACTTCCCAAGCAGAGGGGGAGTGTGCAAAAAAATTGTAGTGCTCTGCAATATAGTGCTCTCGTGAATAGACGAGAACTGTATTGGTTACATTCCATCTTGTGGTGACAAAGCACATCTTAAGAAAGTTTTGTTTTGACTTATGAATTCAGAGGCTTCAGTCATGGTCATGTGCTCAGGCAGATCATGGTGGACAGAGTGTGTGACAGAGAAAAGGAGAACAAAGAAAGGGGCTAAGGCAAGATTATCCCCAAGGACATGTTACCAATGACTTGACCACTTCCTCCCATGAGACTGTGCCTCCTAACTTTAAACCCTTCCCAATTATATATCATGAATTCATCAAAGAAATATGCCATCCATTAGGTCAGAGAGCTCACGATCTAATTATGTCTGGAAAAGTCCTCATAGACATTTAGAGTTGTGCTTTGCTAATATGCTAGCTTTTCTTAACCCTGCCAAGGCAGCAAAATCAACCATCACAATGGAGGGAAATCCTAGTGAAGTTTATTTTGGTTGAGCACAGAGCAAAACCTATCTGCAAGGAAGCTGATCAATAATCAATAATCACAAGCCTGTCCTAGAACCTACAGAGCTTCTGACGTCTAATCCTATCCAAACGGAGTCTGATGATGCATACATGGAGTAAGATAATAATTCATCAATGCTATCTAAAACTTACTTTGGGCTTACCAAATATCACGCTTTGTTCATAACATACTTGATAGACAAGTCTACCAATCAGATTAGATCACAAATGAAGAAATGGGCACAAAGGTGTAATTGGCTTAACATCACACAATGATGCATAGCTCTACAGACTGTAGTTCTGGGACTTCCAATATCTATATAAAAATACTACATGTATTTAACTCACTATTTTCCCCATGACTTTTACATATATTATCTTCCGCACAGCAGCACATGCATGATCATGGAGAACGTAGTGCTACAGACTGGCTGGGAAGAAGTGGGAGCAAACTCTGTTCTCTACCTACTATTCTCTTTCTGATTTAAGTGTCCTGTAGTGACTCCTCATAGTAATTTATTTTATTTTATTTACTTATTTGAGAGAAAGAGAAAGAGAGAGAGAGAGAGAGAGAGATCTGAGATTTCCCAATATCTGCTTTTCAGAGCCAGAAGTGCAACCCTTTGCTATTTCTGCCTGGCATTTTTACTGTGAGATCCAGGACTTGAACTCAGGTCCTTCTGCTTTCGAAGCAGAGTCTTCACCTCTGTGCTATCTTGCCAGCCCTCTTTTTATGATGTTTCTAATAGCAGCACCTATTTTAGTCATTTTTAAAGATTAAATCAGGTTTGGAGATAGAGCTCAGCTGGAAGAAAACTTGCCTAGCATGCAACAAGCTTCAGAGTTTGATTCCCAGCCTTGTATAAGCCAGACACTGTGGTGCATGTCTGTAATCCCAGCTCAAGTGCTGGGAGGATCGGAACTTCAAGATCATCCTCTGCTACACAGGGAGAACAAGTCTGGGCTACATGATACTCACAAGTCTAGGCTACATGACACTCAGAATGGAAAAAAAGTTAAAATTATTCTAATTTTTGAGAGTAGAATAAATCAGTCAATATTGACTTACAACAATATTTAGTATGTAACAGGCACCTTAGGAATACAGGCGATGATGGTAATACAGGTCATTCCCAGAGCTTTCTTACTGCTGCCTATTCAAGGACTTCACATGTAGGAACTGCAGGTGGGAACGGATATATAAAGTTTGGGCTGCTGAAGGACTGCAGGATGTGAAGGCCAGATAAAGCTACTGCCAGTCTTTGGTTTTCCATGATCATTCACAGAACCGGAACTTCGAACAACTACAGGAAAAGACCATCCAAGTTCACAGCTGCTTAGAGCACAAAAGTAGAGAATTCCTAGGAGAATGCTGATAGTACCAAAACCTTCAACTATAGTATGTGTACCTTATTCATCAGCTTGTTAAGGGATAATCATGTGATTTCCTGCCTCTTTAGTCTTCACATGTGTAAGTGATTGATGAGGTCTCACTCAAAGGATTCCGAAAAGGGTAGCTCCAATTTTCCTACTCCCTGAGAAACAGAGCAACGACAGAAAATAAAGATGTCGTCATCTGTCGTGTAAATAGTATGGTTATCAACCCAGTGCTTTCTATGACACACTATTGGAACTTCTTGATGCATCTCTTAGAAGTTCTCACATGGGACGCTATGATTTATGAGTATTGATTATGTCTCTTCATAGACATGGGGTTTAGAAATTCAGAGCAGTGTCCTTTGTTTAGTACATTCTCATTAAATATTTTTAAATAGATGAGTATATTGATATATTCTATTTATTTTTTAGTGTTTTTCCTTGTGATATCATAGGAATCTATATTTATAAGAGGGAAGGAGGGAGGAAGGAAAGGAGGGGAAAAAAGACAGGAAGGGGGAGGGGAGACCATTCAATAAAGAAACACTAAATGGCTTGCTTATTGAGTGACTTCTTTTTTCTTTTAGTTTGTTCTTCCTTATAGTTTTCCAGACCCTAAGTTGTTTTTTTGTTTGTTTTGTTTTTTGAAAATCATGTCCTCATGTGTGTGGAGGGTGGGATCAGTATATTTTAGACTTATTCTGGACTATTTCCTCTGTGAAACTAGCTATTTTCAATGGGAACTTGGGTTTGAAGAGATGGTGCAAGGATTAAGACTTTGCCTTGGAAGCAGAGAGACCTGAGTTCAGATCCTAGATTCTATGTGAAAATGCCAGGTGGAAATAGCTATAGCCTGCACTTCTGGCCCTGTGGGCAAAACCTGGAAATCCTAAAGCAAAGCAAAAAGAGGTAGAAGCAATCCAGGATGATTCCTGAAGTCAGCCTTAGTCCTTCACAGACACAGTGCCCTCTGACACAGACACACACACACACACACACAAGCAAAACAAAAGGGGGGAACTTGTTATTTCCTGAATTGTAGGTGCACACCAAGAATGTAAATATGCTACTTTGGAGAATAATAGTGGAAACACTCTCATTACTAACTTATTTAATGTTCTTGGAATTGGGGAGAAGAAATGTTCCATCAACAGCACAGCGCCATGATGGCTGAAGAAAGAGTTATGAATAACTCGCTTTTGGTGTCTCCACACCTGCGTGTCCTCTGCTCCTCCCTTCTGCCATGACACAGTCCCTCCCCTCCGCTGTGTAATCAGCTTTACTTTGCTGATCTTCCTATAATCTTCTTACAAAAACACCCTTCTCCACTGGAATGAATTATCCTTCAGGTGAAATGTAGAGTGGGTCTGAATCCCTTCAATGGGAGTCGGATTTCTTCTACAGGAATCAGGTAAGCCAACAAAGGTCATGCTTGAGGGGCAGAACATTGTCACAGGCAGCTGGAAAGCTCTGAGTGTGCAACAATGATATGATGTGAGGAGAGGCTCAGAGGTGTCAGACTCATTCATTGCTCACCTTGGAGCCCAAGAATTCCATTCATAATCTCACTTTCTGTAAGTTGAAGGAAACTATGACTAATTTATGCATTTACTGTAAAGATGAAATGAGACATTCGTAATAGTGTCTAGCTTGGTTCTATTTGTCCTGTGGGGCAGCTTTCCTTTTAAACAGCTCCCTTTTCCTTCTAATCCTTCTCAATGCATAGGAGAGGCTGTCCCTGGCCTACGAAGTAAATGACTTTACAGCATACTGATTAATAAATGAAAACTAAGGATAAAGATCGGGAAATGCACTATATAATCAGAAAATACCAAAATTATTTCAAGTATTAGTAATTATTTTCTGTTTAGAAAGAATGAGCCAGCATTTCTTTCAAAGATAAAATGTAGGTTTTTTTTTTTAAATATATCCTTCAATGCAAATTTTGGCTATGCAATTCATGTTTGAATCTTTTTCTCCCTCTGTCTAAATGGCTGTATTATCAGCATTGGACACCAAGTGTTATGGTTAGATTCTAGTGTCGACTTGACAATTGCAGGCTATTTGGGACACAGCTGTGAAGAATCAGTGGTTGGAATCCCTAAACAAGTCTGCAGGTGCTTGCTTAATTGATGTGGAAAACCTAGCCCAATAGGCAGTGGAAGGAGGAGGGACTTGCTCGTCACTTATCCTGCATCAAGTTGCTGTTGAGTTCACTCTCCAAGCGTCTTTACCTTCTTCAAGCTTCCTTCTTTGTATATATATAAATGTAGCATTCTAGTGATTCTGTTCTTTAAGAGAACCCTGACCAATACAGATTGTGGTATCAGGAGTGGTTCCAGAGAAACAGAATTGTAAGGATGAATTTCTCTAGTAGGCTTGAGCATATCTGGAGCTGGTTTTCCAACACAATGAAACCTCCAGCTACTAAAGACTGCCTTAGTGGTGCGAAGATCACCAAAACTCTTTGGTGTGAACTTTTCAAAGAACTGTTAAAAGCAGGTGTGATGAATAGCCCCTATTCACCTGTTGTGTGGAGCACAGTGTTTAGTGACTCTTTATATAAACTTTTGATAATCTTAGGAAAAATAAGTGAAATAATGATGCTGGTTGGTTGTTTTTAGCATCTTTGGATAAAGTACAAAATGAAAAGGAAAAATCTCTGAGATGAAATTACCAAGCTTAAGATGAGCATAAAAAAATCTAAAATGTGCTTTGGAAGCATCTCCGGATAAAACAGAGAAGGAAAAGAAAGACCTCAGAGATGAAAATAATCCGCTTCAGATGCGTGTAAACAACTTGGCAGTTTCTAAGTGTGCTCAGAAGAGAATCTTCTCTCCAGTAGTAATAGGGCTTGAATTGCTGAACGTCAAACCCAAGCTCTAATTGTTAGATTGGCTGAGTTGCAACGTAATCTGAAGTCCCAGCCTCAGAGAGTGTCAGTAGTTAAAGTCAGAGCACTGTTTGGAAAGGAGTGGGATCTGAAAACTGGGATGGCTAATGCCCCAGGACTATGCCAAGCCCTTATAACACATACTCATACCTTTCAGCAAGTAAACATGATTTAGAGTCTGTGGACTTGCCTGATGCTATTCTTCAGCCTTCTTCCACCTCTTCTTTCCCTTCACATACTATTAAAACTTGTTTCTATCATTGCTGTCATACTATATTCAGAAACATAAGGCTTGTCTTTCTCTACGTCGTCAAGATGAAATCAATGAGATGACTAAGGGGGCACTTAAGCCTAATTTAAATCATTTAATAATGTAACTTATGAGTTCTACTTTCTTTTTGTGGGAAAGCAGCACTGCCCATCTTTCTGAATTTGACTGCATAACACACAAGGTCACATGATCCTCGATGGTGATCCTAACCAGTTAAACATCTTCTCAATCCTTCCCATAATTCACAGTGAATCAGTGAAGTAGAACAAAATGAGTCTGCAAGGAAAGCTTGCAAAATTTTATGTAGCACAGAGCAATCCATTCTGTTGCATGCTTACATGACCTGGCACTCTCAAGGGATGACAGGTTCATCCTTAAAATAATCTTTGACTTTCAACATGCAGTACTCGGTCCTGACTTTTCACTTACCTCCCTGTTTGCTCTACAGCCTTTGTTACAAAATTCTCCTCTCCATCTCACCTTTGAATTTTGGAGTTCCCTGAGACGTAGCCCATTACATGCCCATCTCCATCCCTACTGTCTCATATGTACATGGAGATAACTTCCAACCAAGTATCTCTAGTTGAACTGTTTAGTAAATTGCATGCCTGTGTGTTTTATTGCCTATTTTAAAAGTCACCTTGAAACCCTCAAACTAGATTAAATCCAGTGGGTCAAAACTGAATATACGATCCCCTTGACTATTTCCCAGAAATCATTTCAGACTTACATTTCTTAGTGACTAAAGTTCTTTCCCTTCCCAACTAGATTTGCTCATCCAAAAGCTCACAACAATCACAACAGCTTATTTCTCCAATAGTCAGTGCATTGAAAAGGTCATTCACTTCTTTCCACATGCCCCTCTCACCCCCTAAGCCAATGGCCTGGACACCTACTGGGAGTTATAGTAATGAATTTTTGCATCTCTGGAAAAATCAAATCTATACCTGTTTAAACCAAAAGAATAAATTTGTGCTTATTGAGAAAAAAATGAGTTAAAACATGAGATTGCTTTCCATAATTTATTATTAACGTGAATTTTAAAATGAAGCCACAATGTCAGAACAAAATATCTGTGAAATTGCCATTAGTCTTTAGAACAAAGAGCACAACTGTTTTACACATCTTTAATTCCTTCTGTGACTACTGAAGTATAGATTTCAGCAAATTGATTTTGTTCATGTCTTTTTTTTTTTAAACTGTTAAGAAAATTTTTTGTGGTTTTATTGTATCATGAGGCATTTGAAACATCTGAACAAATCAATTATCTGGGTGGTGAGGCAGCTGCTTTCTCCTTCACTTCTTTGGGTTACTAGAGCAACTTGTCAGTACATTTAAAAAAAAAAAAGACAATCTTTTGCATTACTTAAGTCTTTCCAAGGCATGCGCTGGTACAACACAAACTTCTCCTGTCAGATGCAACTAGTCTAAGCATCCAAACATCATGCACAACACCTTGGTGGCAGAAGCGCACCGCACCCACTCCCACCTCGGCCCTGCTCATTTGTGTATGATATTTGGAGCATCTGGAGGAGTGTGATAGTATTGGGAAGAGGAGGGAGGAGGAAACAGCGTGATATCTGAACAGGAGGAGGTCAGCCGAAGTTGTGCAGGGCAAGCCTGAACATGTCATCGGTGCAAACCCAAGCATCATTGATGTTCTTTAATAGGAACATCTGGTGGAAACCCATGATGGGATCTTCATCAGCCTTGAGCTGGCCCACAACCATGCTGATGATACAGCTATCTGGCGTAGGCTGATGGTCCTGCGCTGTGATGCTGTGCTGAATTTTCTGGAATGGAAGCTAGACAACTTCTCCACAATGGCAGCTTTCCCCTGGAACTGCTGTCCTTCCCACGTAAGGCATGGGGCATAAATATAAATTGCGCCTAGTTGGGTTCTGTCATTGTCAAATAACTGGTAATAATGCTGAATGAAGCTGGATCCAATTTGCTCCCAAATTGGCTTGTCTCCCATCCTGGAGTGTCACCCGGCCTCGCTGACACCCGTGGGGCTGGCACGATGACGGCAGCAGCGGCCTGTTCATGTCTTAATGTGACTGGTGAACATTAACTAAAGAGAGTAAGTGACATTTGACTGGAATTCCTCCTCCTCCTCCTCCTCCTCCTCCTTCTCCTCTTCCTTCTTCTTCTTCTTCATGCATGTGTGTGTATGTATATGTACAAGAGGACACTTGACTCTGGAATCTCCTTTTCTAGTAGATTGCAAACTCTGAGACAATAGGAACCAGATCTATGTATGTCCTCACAGTGTTACTACTATCACTTACAAATGACACTTTGTTATCGGTTCTATGAATTCCTCCTTTTTAAAAAATGGTTTTTAAATCTAAGTTTTTATTTTTTAATTAAATTCACTATCACAGCCTCAAAATATCTTTGGTTTCATTTTGGTGCTTTAACAATGAGAATCATTGCCATAAAACCTTTGTGTTCAGATATGCTTATTCTTCATTGCACTGTGTTCTCTTGCTCTATTTAGTTTTTTCAAATTAGAAGCATAGTTTTGATTTCCTATCCTTTTAAAGACTTTTACATTTTTGCTAATTTTCTGTTTGTTTTTAATTTTTAATTGTAGAGTAAGAAATCTGTTGTACTCATCTCATGACACTTAAAAGTCTTTGCCCAGATTTGGCAAATATTCCCAAGCTGACATGAACTTTGAGGCACTGGTTCTGTTAGAGAGATGTGGGTGGGTAGGTGGAAGAATTGAGAGGCACAGCAGTTAGCTCTCTCTACCAGCAGATTTTGTGCCCACAGATTTCACCAATCAAAACCTGAAAATTAGTCTGTCCTGAAGATATATAGACATTTTTCTTGCCAGATATATCTCAAATAAAATATCTTGAGTAACAGCAGAATCACAGCAACAGCCCAACCTGCCAGTCAATAAATAGGCCAATGAACTGAGCAAATATTTCTCAAAGAAAAAATAAGAACAGCCAGTAAATATTTTAAAAGTGTTGAACATCCTTAGATCTCAGGGAAATACAAGCTCGAAGTACTGTGGGAATCCATCTCACCCTAGACAAATGACTCTATTGTAAAGAAAACAAATGACAATGCAGGTTGATGAGGATGTGGGGAATGAGGAATCCTTGTGGTGGCACTGGTGTGAACTGGTACAGATATTATGAAATCAGTATGGAGATTCCTAAAAATACTGAAGATAGAACTATCTGGGGCTGGAGGGGGTAAGATTCTGCTTGAAAGTAGAAGGACCCAAATTGGTATCCCATATAAAACACCAGGCAGAAATGGTAGAAACCTGTACTTTTGACTCTGGAGGGCGGAGCCTGGGAAACATTAGAGCAAAATTAAGAAGGTTACCAATCTAGGATGATTTTCCAAAATTTTCACAAAGTACCCAGTAATACACACACAGATAGATACGTACACACACACAGAGAGAACAACAATTTAAAAAAGCCACAACCCAAACTATCTTATGACCCAGCCACGTGACTCCTGGGCATGCACCCTCAGGACTCTGTCCTACCAGAGAGCTACTTGCATCCCCTTGCTCACTGCTGCTCTATTCACAACGGCAAGTAAATGGAACTGGTCTAGGTGTCTATCAACAGATGAGTGGATAATGTAATGTGGTATAAATGCACAACAGAATTTTATTCAGCCAGAAAGAAAAACAAAGTTATGAAATTTTCAAAAAAAATGAATGGAACTATAGAATGTAAACTAAGTAAACAAATACTACATGTTCTCTTCATATGCAGATTTTACCTTCTAATTATATATTTAGGCGGAAGCCAGTGTGGATAGAGGTCAGGAAACTAGAAAGGGTCCCATGAGACGCTTTCAGTGATGGCAATGGGACTATCACAGAATACATATGATATATAAGTGGAAAGGAGAATATTGGTGGTGAAATTAAAAATGGGGAGGGGGCAGGAGTATAGGAGAAGGCAAGAAGTGGGGGTAGGGTCAACCAAAAATAAACATGTATGTTTAGTTATCTACTACTTTGTATTTTAAATTATATGTGTAAAAAAAGAATGAGACCAATCCAAGAGTTCTCATGGAAGAGAAAAGTAAACAGAAGCAAGCTGGCACATTCACAGTGCTCACTGATGGATCTCTACTCCTCTCAGGAGCAGGCTGCGGTAAGGGACGAAGCTGTGGATTGTGGCGCTCCCAGGAAACGGCAATAGTGGGAAATCCTCACCAGCTGGGAAACTGGAAGGAGCAGTATCTGTGATCCTAAGACTGATGGGAAACTGGAGCTGTAGAGGGGACAGATGATACTCAAAGCATAATCCTAGAGGAGGGCCATCACACCCAAAGCAGGAAAAAAGTTATTGGAGAGTAGATTTAGGTTTGGGAAGTCAATGCATCTATGTCTTCTTTACCTCCAGCCTTCTTATTTCTCAATCATCAAACCCAACTGCAGGACAAAAGGGATCTGTGCCACGTTGGTAAAGGTCAGCCCTTGGAGCCCCGGCAGACCAGAGGAATATGGTAGAAGATCTGGAGGGACAAAGGGGCCGTTTTGAGCTTTCCCGCAGTGATTGACAGGATTATGCTGGAAGCAGGGCTGGAGCCCAGAGTGATGCTAACAGCAATAAAGAGATGAGGAAGCAAACATAAAGACTCACTGCTCTAAGATTTCCAGGACACCAAAGCTTAAATGGTGACCTTGAGAGACTGAGCCTTTTGTTTATCTTGCAGTTCTGGAAAATGCTTTATTTTTCTGATAGCCGGCTGAGTGTCATGGAGAGGTGTGGGTCCGCTCCACACCGAGGCTGTTTGCTCAAACTACAGAGAGAACTGCCATCCTGCCCGACCACAGTTACCATCATTTCATAATTTGTACAAAGCTACAACGAATTGCAAAAAAGAAAACTTGGATGAGAATACGTATACAGAATAGGCTACCAAAGATGGATGGTTAATCAAATAGTGGATTTAAGTTTTTCTTTATAGACCAATGACAATTTATAGATTGATGAAAATTCCAAGAAGTCTTTTATTTTGATTTTGATTTTGATTTTAGTTTAGCCTGGAGGAACATTTTATCAAACTACAGCTTACCTTGCTTTTCAACCATAACTGGTAACAAGAACAGGCTGTTCCCCAGTTTTATAAAAGCTCAGTTTAAGAGATCCTCAAAGCACTTATGCTTGGTACATGTCCTTCCAAGTCGAACAGATTTCCAAATTTCCAGTTGAATTTAAATTGGAGAAGGAATGATTGAAATTAGTTCTTTTTAGGTGGTCCTGACATTGGACCTATGTTTGTTACAGTCCCTAAAATTGAGAAAGTGATGGATGGAATGAAATGTTCTATTGACTTGGGTCACAATTTCAAGATCAGTAAACAGAGAAGAAAATCTTTACTTTGAATTCTTCTAAACTGTAAAGTAGAGCATTTGCCACTGTTACATAGCTTTTGACTATGAATTGAAACATTTTTTTCCTGGAGGCATTACAAAAATTCCTAAGGCACAAGAAGTAAACAAATTTAGGAAGTTCGGGAAACTCCTGAAACTTACAAGACTCACCAAAGTTCCATAAGCAATAGCAGTTTCTTTGGTGGTCTGGGCAGGTTTCAAGTTGTATAAGGAGGTCCAGGAATATAACATTGGTGATTGGGCATCTGTGCTTCTTGATGGGTTTCTGGGTGGTGCAGCTGCCATTGGGTCAGCTGTGTTCCTTTAGATCATATTCTTCCTCACTTCTGTAAGTGACCCAACAAATGCACTGGTTTGCTAAGCTACACTTGGACAGAATCATTTCTTTTGTTTGTTGTTGTCATTATACCTTATCTGGGTTGAATAGACATTTGGTCATGCCTCCTCAAGAAAAGTCCACACAACAATCATATTTGTCTCTTCTTTAGACTATCAGTAGAATGGCAGCTTCTCTTCCAAAGTATTGGACCTGGACTATATAGTGAACAACGGAAATGAGTAATGCTGCTTATTAATCAAGATTCAACCAATTCAGGTGAGTATGACACAGTCATATTTTCACTTAATCACAAAACCTATATGAAGTAAAAGTTTTGTTTTTCTCATTTTACAGGCAAATTATACAGATTTTTATTTTCTGAAAGTCAAGCAATATTTTTGCTTGTGTTAAAATAGTGTCTCAATATATATGCCAGGTTGGTCATCCTGCCTTCATGGTCACCTACGTCTTACCTTTTTAGGCACTGAGATTAAAACTGCCATGTCTGGTCAACATATTGCTTTAAGTTATATAATGGTAAGCATTAGAAATTGTGTTTAACTAAGAAAAACTCAGATTCCTTGTGCTTAAACTGTAAAATTGTATTTGATTCTGCAACAGTATGAAGTTTGCAATTAAAAAAGGCAGTCTTCCCAGTGACCACATAGTATGGTATAATATGTCCTGGACTTTATTCTTTCCTGAAGACTTAGGAGTTATCAAAAAGTTCTCCTGGACCTAAGCTAAATCTTTTTTTTAAATTTTTTTTATTATTTATTCAATTGTGTGTGTATGTATGTGTGTGTGTGTATGTATGTATGTATGTGTGTGTAGAACCATGGACAAATTCGGGAACCACCATGGATGCCTCCACTTCCTCCTTGTTTACTCTGCCCTGGGATTCACAGGCTCCGCCCTACCGGGACTAGAAACACAGGCCGCCCCCGCTTCCGCCAGCATCTATACGTGGGGTCTAGGATCCGAACTCAGGACCTTCCGCCTGCAAGGCAGACGCTTAACCCCTGAGCCACTCTCCAGCCCCCTAAGCTAAATCTTTAGGGAAGCACTTATCTGTAATTAATGCAAAGCCCAACACGAGTACATACACACTGTTATTTATATAATAGGGATTTATGTTAGTCACAGCAAGAGGTCTGGAGGTAGACTGTTCTCACCACGGATTTAGAGGATTAAGGATATTCAATATCTTTGTGATACTTTTGGCCATTTTTCCATGATACCAAGTTTTCTGTTGAAGTTTTAGCTTTCATATCATACAAGACAGAAAAAAAAAATTCACCATCTGTTTCCCAGCTTCTGTTTAGTTTTTGGTTCTATGACAATCCTTAGATCCAAAGGAGGATGAAAAGTGAAGGTATATATTATGATGACTGGACAATCACTCTGGCAAGGCACAGGCAACTTTTGATACAAAGAGCCACAAAGCAGCTATTTAAGCTTTGAAGTTCATTTGGTGGTCTCTATTAGCTTCTTGCCCGTGTTGAGACTATATTGGAAAAGCTGCTCATAAAGAAACAGATACATGCAAGGACTCACATGTGTTCCAACAAACTTTTATGTACAAAAAAAGCAGAGCAAGACGGATTTGGCCGATGGCTGCAATCTATTGATTCCTATCCCAGAGCTTGTTCATTGCTGCCAAGCTGAATTGTGCTTCACTCTTGTCAAGGGAAGCAAGAGGGGATTTATTGGTTAAAAAAAATAGCAGAGTTGACAGTTGAGGATACAAATGTTCTCTTAACAGATTCTTTTCCTCTCTTGTTTCCCAAGTTGCAGAAGTGGGGGGAGGGATAATAATATTTAGCAATAAGATCAGACAAATAATAGTTTTATACTGTACCACTGGGGAGATGTGCTTGCAATATTTGGTCAGGCAGGCTTGTGAATGGCTGCTGGCCTACACACTCTGAACTGTCTGCTTTTGGTAATGACTGAGTGCTGGGTACCAGTGTGATAGACAGTGACTACTGCTTGCTCATTATTTAGGTCCTTTCACTCAGCAAGGGGAAGTACTAGGCATGTAGTGTGTGTGTGTGTGTGTGTGTGTGTGTGTGTGTGTGTGTGTGTGCGCGCGTGCGCGCATGCATGCTTATGGAGCCCAAAACTGACATTGGGAATCATCTTCCATTGTTCTATCTCTGTATTTCATTACTCTTGGGTTTCCCAGGTTCTGTCTTCCAGTACAGAATTGCAGACCACTGTCTTTTCCATCAGACATTTTTATGTGGGATTTAGGGGTCTGAACACAGGTTCTTTAGCTTGTGATGCAAAGGTCTTAACTCCTGAGCCATCTCCCTTGTCATAGATCACAATTTTTAAAGTATATTTCCATATCTGAGGCAGCAAGCACTGGTCATATTGCATCATTTTGCCCAATGGAAAAATGACTGTATTTCTCTGGGTACAGTAGTTCTTCATAAGAGAAACTCCATTTGTCATGAGATTCTTCCTTTCCTGCTTTAGCTACAGTGCAATGAGTATGAATATGGAACCCATTTGCTGAAGAGCTTAGAGATCTAAATGACATAGTAGACTAGCCGTACCAACTTTTGAACTGTGCCTACACATCTGAGCAGAGAGTTACACAAAGATGGTTCAGCAGGTAAAGGCACCTGAACACAAACCAGGATACCCAAGTATGACCCCTGGAGCATACATGGTGTGGGTAGAGAATTGACTGCCAAATGTTCTCCTTTGATCTGATCGCTACCGCACATGAGCGTGGTATGTGTGAGTCTGTTCTCTCTGTCTTCGTCTCTCCATTCCCCTTTCTGCCTCTGTCTCTCTCTGTGTACAAGTAATATAAAATCTAACATAAACTAAAATATTTTCAGAGAGAAAACTAAGCCTATGAACTATTGCTTGCTTGGAGTTTCTGTTGCTAGAGGTAGGGTGCATTCATGACAGGAATATATAAGAAGCTTTGCTGGACTCGAATGGGAGAAAAGAAAAGGCTCTCCTTCTAATTCAGGTCCAGATTTCTACTCCTAATTTCTGGTGACTCTGTGGCGAGACATTAACATTCTCCTAGTCAGGCTTAGTCTGCCATATGCTCGCTACTTCTTGTTGAGACTGAGTGTGTACCTTTGCAGAGAACGAGCTGCTAGGTGGTGGCTGGATCCTGATTTTCCACTTTGGTTCCCACCACACCTTATTTGTTTATTAGGTCACAGAGCTTTCCTAAAACCCATTCAAGTAGTTTAGAGCTTTTATGGACTGCATTTCTCTCACCTCAAGTGTTGAATATATTCTGAGGTATGGCACAAATAAATTCTATAAATAAATCCTACAGGATTAAGGATATTCCCTTATAATTCAGTTGTCTCAGAGGTTGGCCTTTTCCCTGTATCTTTTCCCATTAAATCATAAATATTCTGGGAGCCATAAACTTGAGCATCAAGTCTCTCTTGATATAAGTTTCCTCTGTTGTTGAGTTGCCATTAACCTCAATAGCATCTTTCCAATGCTGGACTGTGAATGCAGTGCTGAAGGGAACTTTCCGAATCACTTTCTGCCACTCAAATACTTTTCTTTGGCTACTTCAAACATGGTTAAACTTTTTGAAATGCTCAAATAGACAATGAGCATGTTCTCAAATCTATTTAGTGACTACTTAATTTTCCTAAAGCTAAACAAAAGTCTGGCATGATATTTGTCACTTTTAGTTATAAGCACACTAGAAATTAACTAAATCTTGGGCATTTTGTTTTTCTTAAACCTACCCTTCTAACCTCCTCTTTTGCTTCCATAAAAAATGTGGAATTTGTGGAGAGCTTATTTATAATAGCTATCTCAAAATAGATAAGGAAGTTCGCCAGAGTTTAACATCTTAAATGCTGAAAGTTTCCTTTGCTGCTCTGGTTACATCTGCTCCTCTGACCAAGCCTATCAACTAAGATTCTTTATTGTGAAACCAGAAACTGGTGATGTCATGTTAAAAAACTTCACAGTGCAGCGTTTACAGTGGGAAAGGAAGCATTTCCCCCTCCCCCTATTGCTCTCTGTGTGAAATATCATGCTAGACCTTACACTGTCCTAAAATAAATGGTGTTTTCTGATTGCTACTCTATGGGAAGTCCATAGGACCACACTGAACCAGTTCTCTGAGCTGCAGGAACTAATTTAGAGATATTATATACCAAAGTTTGAATACAAGGATGGGTTCTTTTTTAAAAGATTCTTATTTCAGGAATTTGTCTCAAAAAAAACTATATGGAAGAGTTATTTCTATCAAGCTTGTGCAAAAATAAGATTGATGAGAGACCAGGTAAGTTTTAATGTATTCATTTTTTCCCTTAATGCATAAAGTGCAGGGTATTTCCATTAACTTAAAACCCATAGCATTGCTTGATATTTCAGTATTCTGCTCTGAGACTATCACTTTGAGGCAGTTTCTATTTGAACTCAGTAAATATTGTTGTAGTAAGTAGTGCTTGTCAAACTCCCACCGCGTCCTTTCATGGCCTCTACTGGTCTCCACACAGTGTTCATGTAACTTGCTAAAGCCCCCTGCCCAGTAGAGGTAGGGCTCAAGCTAGAGTACCTTTGTGTAGACTGTAAAAAACATGCCTCACCCTCTGAGCAGAAACAGCCCCGTACCCAGCCCCAGTGTGGGCTGGCTTTTAGCATCCTTCTTATTCCCTCAGCAAGGCTCCCTGCTTCACAGTTGCGCATCCACCCACACTGTGAAACATTTTATGTGGATTAAAAGGCTTCACTGGGAGGATGGGAACACTGGGACTTGGGGACTATTATTGGAAGCATTGGGGACTGAAATAATTCCTCTGTGCCAGGGAGAGGAGGACGAGGGTGGGTCTGGTTTCCTGACCACATTCTAGGTCTCTGCTGGGCTGAGAACTTGCCCTGCAGAAGAAAATTGTCCTTCACTGGTTCAGAAGCCTCAGTGTTTGCATGGGAAATGAGCAGAGCCATGAGAAGTTCATCACAGCTCGGACTCAGATTTTATAAGCATGGGAAGTAAGGATCAGGGTTTGTGATGGACTGAGAAGGCAAGCCTAGTAAAAGAGGTGTGGCCATGGTTACTGCAAGCTTGGAAAGAGGACGGTGAGACCTGAGCAGCCCTGTAGCCCTAATTCCTCCTCATTATACCAGTGGACTAGAACTTACAAAATTAATAAACAAATCGAGGGAGTTAAATTTTCAAGTTCCCGTGACTCCAAATTTGCTGAGGATTTTTAAGTGTCATTAGAAATATGAATGAGCAAGAGACAGAATGAGGAAGAAGCATGGAGGGCTACAACAGAGATGTCATTTGGATTGTCACAGAAAGTACACAGTGACATGCAAGGTTAATGGTCATGGAAAGGTAGCAAAAACTGGGACCATTGCCAGTGAGGGGGTGACACTGTCTCATATAGGAGAACATGTGACACCATGGGCCCTTCCAAAAGAGAAAGGCATGAGTGGGAGTCCAGGGATTATCACTTCAGACTCTTTCCCATGTATCCCGCTTATGCACTTTTCCTAGAAATGAGACATAGACTACGATACATGAAGGATTTGCACAAACCGTAAGGAAGGTATAGATAGTTTGGGGAGTGGAGACAATCCTAGAAGCTCTCAAGGACAGTGTATTCAGGAGAGGGAAAACAGACAAATCTGGTCTGAGTATAAAGCTCATTTTGTAGGAATAATGCCAGAAGATGAATAGGAACCATATTTCAGAAGGCCACGGCTTTCACAAGGGAATGTGTTGTTTGAGCATCTTGGATTTGCTTAGCAATTTGATAGGTGTGAAGACTTTCCAGTCATTGACAGTTTTAGATTTTATTATTGTGATCCTCACTTTCCTGGTGAGGACAATGAATTTCATGGAGGTTAAATAACATACCCGAGTTGGGAAGTAGATAAGAAATTTGAATCCAAGTTATTTCATTCTAAAATTTAAATTCTCATTAGTCTTTGATTCTAAAACTCAACTAATGAGTCTTTGAGAAACACTGACTATAGTAATGGTGGCGAACTGCAACAAATGGGTACTGTGCTGATTACTCTCTCTGTTGCTGTGAGACAGCACTTAAACTCAAGCAACTTAAAGGGAAAAATGGAGATTTATTTGCTTATAGTTTCAGAGGGGAGATACAGTCCTATATGGCAGTAAAATTATGGCTGGCCAGCAGAAGCTGGACGTGCTCAAATCGCTACAGACATCACAAAGGTTGAGAGTGCAAACTACAAATTGCAAGACTGGACTGCTCTTGGAAGCAGGGCGGGGCTAACCAACCCCTGTGATGCGCCTTCTTCCAGAAAGGCTCCACCTCCTAAGGTTGGCATGACTTTCCCGAATATCAATTAAGGATTCAAACCATGGCATGTACTGTGGGCTTTCATTTTTCCTTTTTCTGTTTTTATATGTATATGTTGGAGCATGTGCATGTATGTTTGTATATGTGTGTGTATATATGCAAGTGTGTATATGGAAATGTTTGCGTGTGCATGTGGAGGTCCACTGTCCATATTGTGAATCATTCTTGATTGCTTTTCCACTTGATTTTAAAAGTTTTTGGAGAAGGTATATCTACTCAAGCCCAGAGCTCACTGATTGACTTTCTTGCTCTGGAGGTTCCCAGTCTCAACCTTCCTGAGAGTGGAATATAAGCAGTCTACAACATCCATTTGACATTATATGTGGGGCCAGATTATCTGAACTCTTGTCCTTTCCCTTACATGCAAATGACCAGTGAGCTGTCTCCCCAAACTTGGTGAGTACTTTTTTTAAGAGAAGAATTTTAGAATAGAGCTTAAACTAGGGCTGTGGCAAAAGGAGGGAAATATATACAACACACCTTTAAGATAATGTACCTGTGAAACTTAATATGTGCTAGAATGACAGGTAAAGACAAGAGAAAACCCTAGTGAAATTAATGCTTAATGGGGATTTTATTTGTTTACTGAGATGGAGTTTCAATGTGTAACTCAAGTTATCTGTATTTACTATATAGCACAGGCTGGTCTCCAACTTTCAGTCATCCGCCTGCTTCTGCCTCCTGATTGCTAGTATTACAGGTATGTGCCACCTCACCCACCTTCTTTCTAACAAACCGATGGTTAGAATTCATTCTACTGCCTGTAATGTAGTTATGCAGAAAGCAGGGTCTCTTGGAATTCAAAGCAAAGGGATGGGATTAGGTATTCTTTTTTTTTTTTTTTTTTTTTTTTTTTTATCTTTGATAAAATCTGTGGCCTTGAAAATTTTTTTTTTTTTATTAAAAATTTAATTATACATTTTAAAATTTTTTACCAGTTCCCTCCCTCCCCCCTCCCCTTCCCCCAGTGTCTCCCCCCCAATTCCCAGAGAGTCCTTTATTGTGTGCGCCTAACTCTCCACTGGGTCCTCCTCTCCGATGACATATAAGGACCCAGTGGCATTTCCATAAGCCCTTTCTCTTGTTCCCCTTAATCATAAGATTACTACTATGGCTGTCAATCCCTTGCCTCCAAGGGTCTCGGTGCCCTTAACAGATGCTAGACTTTATGAGGGCAACAGTGCGCTGGACATTGCGCAGGGCATGCAAAGTTCCATTATGATTGCTTTGGCCCCAACTATTGTTGAGAATCTTGCAAATCGTTGCTCCTCCCATCCTTTTGCTCTTACAATCTTACCGCCCCCTCTTCCGCAAATGTCCCTGAGCTCCAGGATGGGGAGAGATTAGGCTGTCCTAGTTCTATGTGATTGATATAGAGTCTCTGAAGTTCTGGATTGTGGTTTGTTGATTTTCTTTTGCAGTTTTCTGCTCCTGCAATTCCCTTCACTCCATTCTGCTGGGCACTGTATGTCACCCCCTGGCCAGAGACAAAAAGCTGTTAAACTGGAGTCTTGTTATAATAGCACATTCAAGGGTAGATGTAATAAAAGTAGGAAACCTCAGTGAGGGAGGGGTCCATCACCCATTTGCAAAATGATTACTTTTTATCTGCTAGACTATATGCCCTCCCCTTCTGGTGAGATCAGGAAAGAACGTCTGTGAACTTAACCAGGTTTCTCATTACTTACTTGCAGACCTTGATGGAGGCCTATTTTCTCTGCTGTAACATGGTCTCCTCTCTCCTTGTTTCTGGTGTGGCCCTCCTAACCCATCTCTCTTGTTCATAATCCTTGCAATTACTGTGTTACATAGGTTTACTTTTGAGTGTCCCAATGTGGGCTGGGCGAGTTTGGTACTAGGAGCCACCTATTAGGGAGTACATACGGCGCTTAATTTTCTGGGTTTGGGATACTTCACTTAATATAATTCTTTCTAATGACATCCATTTCCCAGCAAATTCCAGTAATTCATCATTTTTGATGGCTGAGTAGTACTCCATTGTATAGATGTACCACAGTTTCCTTATCCACTCGTCAACTGTTGGACATTTAGGTTGATTCCATGACTTTGCTATTGTAAACAGTGCTGCTATGAACATGGTCGAGCTTGTGCTATCGAGGCGAACCTCTGCTGCTTGGGGGGTTATTCCCAAAAGTGGGATAGCAGGGTCATACGGCATTTCAATCTTTAATTTCTTTAAGAATCTCCAGACGGCTCGCCAGAGTGGCTGTATGAGCCTGCATTCCCACCAACAATGTAGGAGAGTTCCCCTCTCCCCACATCCTCTCCAGCATTTGTCGTTGTTTGTACTGTGGATTTTTGCCATCCTGACCGGGGTGAGATGATATCTCAGGGAAGTTTTGATTTGCATTTCCCTGATGGCGAAGGAAGTGGAGCATTTTTTAAGATAATTGTTAGACATTTTAATTTCATCCCTGGTAAAGTTTCTTTGAAGTTCCAGGGCCCATTTTTTAATTGGGCCAGTGTTTTCCTTGGAGTTTAATTTTCTAAGTTCTTTGTGCACTCTGGACAGTAGAGCTCTGTCAGATATGTGGTTAGTGAAGATTTTCTCCCATTCTGTGGGTTGCCTTTGAGCTCGTGCGACAATCTCTTTATCTGAACAGAAGCTCTTTAATTTCACAAGATCCCAACTGTTGAGAGTTGGTAGCAGTGACTGTGCCATTGGATGTCTGTTTAGGAAGTGTTGGCCTAGCCCAATCAGCTCGAGGGAGTTCCCTATCCTTTCAACTATGGCTTTTAAAGTCTCTGGCCTGATATCAAGGTCCTTGATCCATTTGGAATTAAGTCTTGTACATGGTGACAAGTACGGGTCCAGCTTTAATCTTCTGCATGTGGAGATCCAGTTTTGCCAACACCATTTGTTGAAGATGCTGTTCTTTTTCCATTGGATTCTTTGGGCCCCTTTGTCAAAGACCAAGTGGCTGTAACTTTGTGGGCTTATATCTGGGTCTTCAATCCTTATCCATTGATCTGTGTGTCTATTTTGGAGCCAGTACCAGGCTGTCTTTATAACTATGGATTTGTAGTATAGACTTAGGTTTGGTATGGTAATACCTCCAGCTGTGTTTTTGTTACTCAGGATTGTTTTTGCTATCCTGGGTCTTTTGTGCCTCCATATGAACTTTGAGATTGTTTGGTCAACTTCTTTGAAGAATTGCTTTGGGATTTTGATTGGTATAGCATTGAATCTGTATATTGCCTTTGGTAGGATGGTCATTTTTACAATGTTGATTCTGCCAATCCAGGAACAAGGGAGGTCTTTCCACCTTCTGGTGTCTTCTGCAATTTCTTTCTTTAGGGTTTTAAAGTTTTCATTGTAAAGGTCTTTTACCTCCTTAGTTAGGTTTATACCAAGGTATTTCATTTTTTTAGGGGTTATAGTAAATGGCATGGTTTCTCTCAAGGCTTTTTCACTTCTTTCATTCTGGGCATATAGGAAGGCCTCTGATTTTTGCACATTTATTTTGTATCCTGCCACCCTGCTGAACTTCTCAATTAGTTCCAGGAGCTTCCTGGTGGAGTTTTTGGGATCACTCAGGTATAAGATCATGTCATCTGCAAATAGAGATAGCTTGACTTCTTCCTTGCCAATTTGAATCCCTCTTATGTCCCTTTCTTGTCTTATGGCTTCGGCTAAGACCTCAAGTACAATATTGAATAGAAGTGGTGAGAGTGGACAGCCTTGTCTTGTTCCTGATCGAAGTGGGAATGCTTCCAATTGTTCCCCATTGAGCATAATCCTTGCTGTGGGCTTGTTGTATACAGCTTTTATTATATTGATAAAAGTTCCTTCCATTCCTACTGTCTCTAGCGTTTTGATCATAAAAGGCTGTTGGATCTTGTCAAAAGCTTTTTCTGCATCTATCGAGAGTATCATGTGGTCTTGGACTTTGGACTGGTTTACATGATGAATTACATTTATTGATTTGCGTATGTTGAACCAACCTTGTGTGCCGGGGATGAAGCCTACTTGGTCCCCATGAATGATCTTTTTAATATGTTTTTGAATCCGATTTGCTAAGACTTTGTTGAGAATCTTTGCATCTGTGTTCATCAGGGAGATCGGCCTATAGTTTTCTTTTTTAAGTGAATCTTTATTAGGTTTTGGGATTAAAACGATATTAGCTTCATAGAAGGAATTTGGTAGTGTTCCTTCCTTTGCTATTTGGTGGAACAGTTTAAGGAGTATTGGTGTTATTAACTCCTTAAATGTCTTGTAGAACTCTGTGCTGAATCCATCTGGTCCAGGACATTTTTTGGTGGGAAGATTCGAGATTACTTCCTCAATTTCCTTATATGTTATAGGACTATTTAAGTAATTCACAACTTCCTGATTCAATTAGGTAAGTTGTGTTTACTTAGAAATTCATCCATCTCTTTTGTGTTGTCAAACTTCACAGAGTATAAGTTTTTGAAATATGATGTTATAATTCTCTGGATTTCTTGGGTATCCGTAGTGATAACTCCATGTTCATTTCTAATTTTGTTAATTTGGGTTTTCTCTCTCTTGCTTTTGGTTAGTTTAGCTAGGGGTGTATCAATCTTGTTGATTTTTTCAAAGAACCAGCTTTTCGATTTGTTGATTTTTTCTATCGTTTTCTTAGTCTCGATTTCAGATATTTCTCCCCTTATTTTGCTAATCTCTTCTCTTCTACTGCTTTTGGGATCAGATTGCTCTAGTTTCTCTAAAGCTTTAAGCTGCATTGTTAAGTTGTTTATTTCTGATGTTTCCATTTTTTTGATGTGGGCATTAAGAGCTATGAACTTACCTCTTAGAACAGCTTTCATTGTGTCCCAGAGATTTTGGTAAGTTGTATTTTCGTTATCATTCACTTTCAGGAAATCTTGAATTTCCTTTTTAATTTCTTCCTGAATCCAGTTCTCATTCAGCATCATAGTGTTAAGTTTCCAGGAGTTAGTGTATTTTCTCTTGTTTGATGTGTTGTGGATGTCCAGCTTTAGGCCGTGGTGGTCTGATAGGGCACAGGTTAGAATTTCAACTTTCTTGTACATGTGTAGATTCATTTTGTGGCCCAATATGTGATCTATTTTGGAGAAAGTTCCGTGTGCTGCTGAGAAAAATGTGTATTCTTTGGTGCGTGGGTGAAAAGTTCGATAGAGATCTGTGAGGTCCATTTCTTTCAGGGTTTGATTAAGTTCCAAAGTGTCTCTGTTAAGCTTTTGACCTGTTGATCTATCCCATGTAGAGAGGGCGGTGTTGAAGTCCCCAAGAATTATCGTTTGGGGGTTGATTTCTTGCTTTAGACGCTGTAGGGTTTTCTTAATGAATGTGGAGGGGCCCGTATTGGGTGCATATATGTTCAGTATTGTGAAGTCTTCCTGGTGAATTGTACCTCTGACTAAAATGTAGTATCCATCCGTGTCTCTTATAATTTTTTTTGGTTTGAAATCCACTTTGTCTGATAGCATAATGGCTACCCCTGCCTGTTTTCTGCTTCCATTTGCTTGTAGAATTGTTGACCAGCCTTTTATTTTTAGAGCGTGCCTATCTTTTGTGGTGAGATGGGTTTCCTGCAGGCAGCAGATTGATGGATTGTGATTTTTAATCCAAGTTTGTAATCTGTGTCTCTTGATCGGTGAATTAAGTCCATTAACATTTAGTGTTATAATGGAGAAACTATTGTTAATTCCAGACATTTATTATGTTTAGTAGCTTTTATAAGTATATTGCTTCGCTTTTAATGGTGTTATATTTGCCTTCTGTTCTCCTGGATATGCCTGTTTTTTTCTTCACGCTTGAGTATCATTTCTAGCAGTTTTTGAAGGCCTGGTTTGGTGGCCATGTATCCCTTAAAGTTGTCTTTGTGCTGGAAAATTTTTCTTTCTCCCTCGATCATGACTGATAGTTTTGCAGGGTAAATCAGCCTGGGTTGACATTTTTGCTCATTCAATACTTGAAGTATGTCTCTCCAAGCTCTTCTTGCTTTTACTGTTTCGACTGAGAAGTCATTTGTTATTTTAATAGGTTTGCCTTTAAAAGTGACTTGTTTTTTCTCCCTTGAAGCTCTCAGCACCAGTTCTTTATCTTGAATGTGGAGTGTTTTAACTATTATTTGCCGCGGTGTGCTTCTAGTTTGGTCGTATCTGTTTGGGGTGCGGAATGCCTCTTGTATATGAATGGGCCTCTCTTTCTTTAGATGAGGAAAGTTTTCCTTGATGATCGTTTGAAAAATTTCCTCAGGGGTGGTATTTTGAGATTCTTGCTCCGGTATTCCATGAATACGCATGTTAGGCTTCTTCAGGGTGTCCCATATCTCTTGGATATTTCTCTCAAGTATCTTTTTGGCTTTAACAACCTCTTCCATTGAGCTGGCTAGTACTCCCACTTTATCTTCAAGGTCTGAAATTCTGTTTTCTGCTTCATTAGTTCTGTTGATAAGACTCTCTGTGGCGTTCTGGGTTGAAGATAACTTGTCTTTTAGCTCAGTTTTAAACTCTGCTTGAGTTTGTTTTAACTGTTCTATGCCGCTTTTTGTTTCTTGCACTGTTTTTCTCAACTCCTCCAGATGTCTGTTGTGTTCCTCTTCAAAGCGATTGATTCGATTATGTAATTCCTCCCGGATTTCCTCTTTCATAGTATTGAACATGGTAATGATCATATTTTGAAAGTCGTTATCCTGGGTCAGGCTTTCTTGGCCTTTTTCCGCGGGTTTGTTCTTTTTGGAGTCTAACATTATGGGATTAATTTCTTCAGTGGGAGATTTGTTTACTTGAGTGTTGCTTCTTATGGATTTGCACTTTGACTTTGGCATTGTCATTTTAACTCTTAAGATCTCTCAATTTCACTAAACTGAATTATTTGGCCTGGGGTACTGGTGGGCGGGGCCTGAACGGGGACTTACCTAGGGAGCGGGGTGAGGCCCGGGTGGACCGCGTGCGTGTCCCGACTGGCGGAGCGGGGTGGGGCGAAAAGGGAGGATGGGCGCAGGGGGAGGTGCTCCTCGTTCCCTGGGCCCCCGCGCGGCTCCGGCTGGATGGCGGGAGTCGGAGCCGGGTCCCCGTGGGCTGACCTGGGGTCCTAGAGCGCGCGTTGAGGCCCGGCTGGATCTCGCCTACGCGTCCGGACTGGCGGAGCGGGGGGTGGGGCGAAAGAGGGAGGCTGCGCGCGTCGGCGTGGAGCTATTTAACCCGAGGGCAGCTGGGGCGGGGCCCGGGCGCAGGGGGAGGTGCTCCTCGTTCCCTGGGCCCCCGCGCGGCTCCGGCTGGATGGCGGGAGTCGGAGCCGGGTCCCCGTGGGCTGACCTGGGGTCCTAGAGCGCGCGTTGAGGCCCGGCTGGATCTCGCCTACGCGTCCGGACCGGTGGAGCGGGGGGTGGGGCGAAAGAGGGAGGCTGCGCGCGTCGGCGTGGAGCTATTTAACCGGAGGGCAGCTGGGGCGGGGCCCGGGCGCAGGGGGAGGTGCTCCTCGTTCCCTGGGCCCCCGCGCGGCTCCGGCTGGATGGCGGGAGTCGGAGCCGGGTCCCCGTGGGCTGACCTGGGGTCCTAGAGCGCGCGTTGAGGCCCGGCTGGATCTCGCCTACGCGTCCGGACCGGCGGAGCGGGGGGTGGGGGGGATTAGGTATTCTTTAAGACTTAACCCAGCTCTCAAGCACTAGGCATTGCTGACTCAGACATGACTCAAAGGTTGCAAGCCTGGGTGGTTGCAAGAACATCCTTTAATTGATGAAAATACAATAATAGGAAAGGGGGTGGTTAATTTTGGGATGGAAAGTATGCTTTCAGATTATATGTGGCTCCTGCCTGGATGTACCCACATCCTCCACCTGGTCCTCCACCTTCAAGCTCCTTCCCATTCCTCTCCATTCATATCCTCTGTCTTCTAGCTGTATTCTAATTCCCCTCCTCCGTAGCAGGTACCATGTGAAATGGTCACTCCTGGTTTTACAAAGTGCTTCCACAATAATCTAGCTTATCTATTGTTAGAACCTTTTAAAAATATTTGTGGCTCTTTTTCACAAATATCAAATATACAAATATGTAAGTTGATGATAAAACATAGAGCTGTTGCCTTCATAGAAAAAGCTTGCTGGTTGATACTCTCTTAAATAATGAAATTCTCTAATTCACTTAAACTGTGATTCCAATGTGTAAACATGTTCTTATCGTGAAAGCTTTTTGGAATTAAGCTTAGCATGTCATAGTGAACACTTGCAATGAGAAAGTACTCATTCTAATTGCATTAGTAATCAACCTAAAACAATGTTTGAGAAAGGAATCTCTACTCATGTTCCAAGACTTTTGCTGACTCAGAGGAGCAACAGGAAATACAGTAAAAACCTTTTCCCTGACCTTCCATTATAGATGAGATTTGCAAAAACGATAGGAAGTATTGGTCAGCAGAGCGAATTCTTAGATGTCTCTCAACAAAGATGTTTTCTGCAATGGTTTGAGTTTCATTGAAGGCCAAAGTGCTTCAGTTCTCACAGTATTCTTGAAGTCAGGGATTCATTCTTCAGGGAGACTGAGTGGGTCACTGGCTTTTCGGTATCTAATCATCTAAGAGAACCCTCTGCTGGGGACATCCATCTGTCAGACCTGACATTCCATTAAACATTCTGTTTTGTTGTTAATGGAATTTCAGTTTCAAGAAGATTGATTAAATGCATGACCCAGAATACAAAACAGATTGGCATCCACTTCTGCTTCTACTGCTTTGTATTTCTAGGCCGTTCACAGGATCCCCTGATACTTAGCAACACAAAGTTGTTTCTGATGAGCTCTTCCCATAATGAAGCACAAAGGAAAAGGATTTAACTTTCAAACAGAGAAGGAAGTATCACCTACTATAGAGTTGCATAGAAGTGTGTGAATATCTGAAGGAAGAAAACATTGAAAAGGATGCAGCCAAGGATCACATCATTGGTTGGCAGTGCAGCAGAGACCAGACTTTCAAACTCCTATCAGCAAATGCACGACATCCAGCTCACATCAGAAGGAGAAGGGCAGCAGAGTGTTGCATAGTCCTCAGTCTACTATCAATGTTCAGGGCATCTTAAGAGCCACAGTAAAAAATAGCAAAGTGTATTAGAAGGGCTGAGAGAAAGCCAAAGCTCCAAGGTTCTGAAATTAAGTTGTAGAGTTCAAGCCTGGGGAAAGGACTAATGGATGTGAAAGCAATGTTCTCCCCAGCATCCACTCAAGAAGGTCCTCCAGGTGGGCTTTTGTACTTTGCATATTGTAAGTATTTTCTTTTTTAGGAATGAAGACAGATTATGATGAATTCTTTTAGTGGCAGAGAAAATCCAAGAGCCCAAGACAGTAGTTGTGTCCAACTTCTTTGCTCCAACTCCCCACACTGGCAGTTGCCATTCCTACCACGGTCATTGAGTTGCTCCAGTCTTGCCTCAAGCCTGTGCTTTTTTCCTGGCAGCAGAGAAAGTAGAGAAAGGAGAAGGGAGTGGAAACAGAGGGAGGAGTGAGAATAACAGCATACCTGGTTCTTCCCCTGCTGCAGGCATTTATGTATTTCCTCACTGAAATCTGCAGCTGCCTGCACAGGCAGGCACCTATGAAACTCTGACAAGCTAAAGCTCCTCGCTTTGCCAAAGTCAATCCATATGGTTGCTAGCCAGCTCTTTCTCATCTGCATTAAGGAAAATAGTGCCAGAAGACTTTATTTCTGCCAACATACTGAAGCTGTTCTCTGGGGTTCTCAGTTTGATAGTCTGGATTGAGGATGCTATGTCCTATCACTGTACTCTCCATTATCAACTGGCTATAGGTTTTCCTCCAGAATTAGAGTTTCCAAGCTGGTAATATTCACGTCTCTTCTCTGTGTGTTTGCCAGCTGATAGCTATGGTGTTCAGCAGTGCACTAGATTTAATAGTAATACCTGATGTTCAGATCACATGCTGCTGAAATGGTTAGATTTCTCTTTATAAAACATATGGAATTCACATTAGATAAAAGGCTATTCTCTGAAGCTGATAATAGTCTTTCCAGTAAAGTACTGCGTCATGCTACCAAGTGATGATTACCATTGGGTGGGGTTTTGGTTTTGCTTGCTGGCAGACAGTTTATTTTCTTAGTCAAATCTATAGCACACATGCTTTATTTCCACCAATCAATTGGAACCTCTTCAAGGAGTTAGAAACCTAAACAAAGAGAGTAAAATGTATCATTTGTAATGTGCTAGATTACAGTTTTTGTACATTCATGTCAAACCTAGGTTACCTTCTATTTGCATCTTACAAAAATGGCAAATGCTTCCATGCAAATAATTGTTGTCTCTGAGACACTGTTAGGTGAAAGACGCATAAAACATTCTGTGCTGCCATTTTTCACATTTTGGAGCTGAATATCAAGTGATGGTTAATAAGTTCCATCACAATAATGAAAACTGCACAGTGAACATAGATTAAATTTTGAGAGCCTGTTAGGAAAAACCCTTTGAGAGCTATTTGTCAGTTTCACAACAAAAAGACTTTAGTTAGGTTTGTCTGTCCCTTACATAACAGTGTTGTATCTATGTCACACTCATCCTTCCCACTGGAAATATGTGCACTAAAATACCCAAATCACTTCATGAGGCTTCATGTGTCAGCATTGCCTTTTTAAATAGGTAATAGCTGGGCAGTGAGATTCTGCTCATAGGTTTGCTATTTTTTAATGTTTAGTTTTCATCCATATAGGAAATGTATGCCATATCTATCTTATTCTATAAAGATATAAAATTATAATGAGCCATTTTTCCTCCATGAAACTTGTATGTACTTTTTCCCAGCCCAGAAGTCTGTCTGGGTCAATGACTGAGTTGTCATCCTTCTAACTAAAGGGAGAGATAAACTTATCCATACTGGTATGCTCCTGGAGAAACATGCCCAGTTATGAAGCAATTAGTTTAAGATTATCTCTTAGGGATTATTTATAGAACAGTGGGAATGTTTCTTTACCTCTTGTGAAATATACTTACGTCTTAATTGAGAGTCAATGCTCACTACACAAGTCAGGCCAATTAGGAAATCAAAAATATTCCAATACAACTCAACTTTTTTATTTGTATGTAAAGGAACGTAGATGTTGATTTGCACTTCTAAGATGGGTGTTGTGATTCATATCTGTAATCCCAATGTTAGGAGACCCAAGGCAGAAAATTTTGACTCTGAAGTCAGATGGGTACATAGTGAGTTCTCGGCCATCCTGGACTATAAATATCTGGCTGGAGATCTAATGAGAGGTGGAATGTTGATCTGCAGATATTATTTCTCATTTTCATTTAAGCTCTAGGTCAATCTGTAAACTCTGGTTGGCACAGAATATAAAGAACAAAGAGAAGTCTATTAATTACTAATCACTACGTAGCTTATTTTCCATGACAACTATGCACATGTAAAATAAAACAGATTTATAAATAAATGTAAATAAAATATATTTAGCCCAATGAATTCCATGATATATAATTCCAGAAGATAATAATCTTTCCTTTTGTTCTACAATTTTTAGACACCTTTTCTTGCAACGCACATTTGGACCAATGAAATCCCTATTCTGTCTGTTCACCTTTATTCTCAACTCTTGTAAATGATTATTTCCTAGTTATCCAGCAACTTTCAGGGTGGGATCTTGATCTGTTTCAACCTTTATGGACATTTGTTCTTGAATTACTGAAAAAGAAGGCAAGAGAAAACTTGCAAGGATGTTTCAATCTCATGATGTAACCAATGGGTTAAATGCCACATCACACTACTGCAAAAGAAAAATGGAGGAGAAATGGATTAAAAACAAATTATACTCTGTTGCTTATTATTACACATATATTTGCTAAAAAATTATTGGCTATTAGATTCTATAATAAGCTTCCTGGTACTTAGGTTTTACATGTAGATGCAATTAAAAACTTGTGGTAGTTTGGACATTGTAGGGCAGGAATTAAAAAGGCAAAAAAAGCATTTTGTCTGCTAGAATGCTCATGGAAAGTTGAAATGCCAAGCCTCCATTCCTTGTCCTTGAGATACTGTGTTTGTAGCTCTCAGAATTAGGAACTGGCTCAATTGTGGGTATGCAACTTGGGCATTAAAAGAAAGTCATTTTTCATCTTTTCCTATTTCTTCTAAAGCAAGTCATTTTGGGAAGAAAAGTTCACCAGCTTACCTTGGGCTATCCCTGGTGACATCACTAATGGGAGGAGAACTCACTAAGCTAATATCGAGGAAAAGCCTGAATCCAAATGTCATGTTCAAAGGAGTCAGGGAAATGAGCAGGGCTTTGGTTCCTGGGGTGATGTAAACATACCAGTGTCATGAAAGTTCCACAGCTACTGGGCAGAGAACGAGACCTTTTCCTTTTTCACAGATGAATACATAGGACTGCTACCTTCTCAAGAGGCTATGACTCACTGGTCATTATTATTGTCACCTCCTGTTTAGTCTCCAGACCATTTTCTAATAATACTACTGGCTCTCAGAATCTGTACAATGTTGACAGCTGAGTTCAAATCTAGGATAGTTATATCAGTGGGGTTTACAGGCTGTGGTGCTAACTCTAGTTAGCTCTCTCTCTCTCTCTCTCTCTCTCTCTCTCTCTCTCTCATATGTCCTGTTATCTGAAACCTATCCCATAGGCTCATTTCTGAAATATAATGACTTATGCAATCATTTGAAGGATGATATTAGTACAGTTGGTCAAGTGTATCTTGGACATATATTCGATAAATTTCATTGGCCAGATTCTGAACCCAAACTGATGCTGAAGGAGGAAACTGCCTCTGGGTATAGCTGCAAATTGTGTAATGTTCATCTCTCTGACACTTGGATTCTAAGGGGCAAGGATTAAAGCTAAATGCTAAATAGTGAAGATGGTAGGAGGTCATGCCAAAATAGATGAGTGACTTCTTCAGTTTTCCATTATCTGAATCCCCTGATTTTTTTTTCTAACCTTGTGTGGATGGAAGTAGGCAAGATGGAATTTATCCATTGAGTGCTTATTGGTTTGTGCTTCTCATCTAGGAAACTGTAAGCATTTTAATATGTATTTCTAAGTTACATGTATTGAAAAGAAGTTAAGGCATGGCATTAGCCAAATACACTCAGACGTCCACATCATTTGTAGTGAAACATTGATGCACAAGCAATCAGAATGGAAAAAAAATTAGGTTGTGACCTGCATTTGTGAGTTGCTTTTACAGTCTGGTCTATGTACATGTCACAGAATCCTTGCTTCTTATGAGAACAAATATTTCCATCGAAATAATCAATTCTGGCAACAAGTTTTAGAATAAAAGAGTCTTAACACTCTGGAAATAGCTTATTTTAATTTAGTTGCTGGCACAGGTGGATTTTTCTGGAGATTGCTAAAAGTACATTGGTTATTTGAATGAAAACTGTGGCTTACTTGGGATTTAAACCATTCTACAAGCAGGGATCTATCTGCTAGAGTCTTGAAGTTAAGAAAACTTTTGCCTCCTTAGTCAGAAATAAATGTTGGACATTAGTTATCAGAATAAAACCCAGAGACTCATTTGATGCTTCAGTGAAAATATTAGATAGCAGATATTCATTTGGCTATACTCAAATTTGTATAAATGGTAATATCTGTAACTGAATCAGACTAACAAACACTGTAGAGGAGCACCATGCATTGCCCTGGGGCTATAAGCAGAGCCATAGGTAAGACCACAGAGATTCCTGCCTTCTTGAGGTTTGCAGTGGAAACCATTATCAATCTGTTTTGGGAATATTTGGTGCTGCTATTACCCTTCCTTTGTTGGAAAAAATACTTTCACTCAACCAACGTAAGGGAAAAAGGAGTATTTATTTGAAGTATAACTCTAGAGAGGATATAGTCCATAAGTCAGGCTACCAAACCTTAAAGTTTGCCCCTGTGACATTCCTTCGTCTAGCAAGGCTCTACCTCCTACAGGTGCTACGACATTCTCAAACATTAACATCAGTTAAGGATTCAAACACATGAGACTAGGGGCAACACCCCAGAGTTGCTACCTTTGTACGACATTAAAAATAGATTATATGCAATGCTAATCAAGAGTACAGTAGCTGAGGAAATAGGATTATGAATTTGAACATGGTAATGCAGATTCTGTTTATAGGGGAGCAACTTGGTGAGAAAGAAATGAATGATATTATGTAGGTTCATGTGAGGCAAACCAAAGACTGGACGCTGGGCATCCAGCAGCTTGAGCCTGGATAAATGACCATGGTGACTTAAAAGTTCATTGATGTAATATATCAAAAATGCTTAAAGCAAAATTTAGAATCACCATAGATTTGGAGGGAAGAATCACCTCATTTGGTTGTTTGCTTTTATATAATTAGATGAGTGCTGATTTTGCATTCTATTTAATGATGTGCACATAGTTTCAACTAATGAACAGAATTAAACAGTAGGTAGCTCAAATACTTAGTTTCAAAATTTCAAAGCAGTGTCAAATCAAATGATGCCTACTTTGAAGACTAAACTCTATTTCTAAACTTTT
Organism: Typhlomys cinereus; assembly: GCA_023101885.1. Classification (NCBI taxonomy): domain Eukaryota; kingdom Metazoa; phylum Chordata; class Mammalia; order Rodentia; family Platacanthomyidae; genus Typhlomys; species Typhlomys cinereus. The sequence goes on along the minus strand of JALPQD010000003.1, from coordinate 550,226 downwards.
GAGGATTTTTTCTATGCCAAGGATTACTTATGATCAGGGTAAGTATATTATTTGTCTACTTTTTTGGCTTGTTCTTAACTTTTAATTCTAGTCTTTAGCAATTTCAAGAGACAGTAGATTATAGTGTCAAGTGCCAGGTCTTGGGATTAGCCTTGGGCCGAGTGTCAGCATTATGACTGAGTATATCACAGTTAATTTCTCTGAGTTTCATTTTTCTCTGTTAGATGAGGTTTGTTGTCATTCTTGGCAGTATGTGTTTTCTTGTGTCCTCTCCTAAATCACTTCTTCTGGTCCCATCTATGGGTATAATAGCATCATGTAAACATTCTATGGTTACTATCCTCCCATTGCTCAGGATGAACATGCCTTGTTTCTGAACTGTGGCTATGGTTGCCTGCTAGCATTGGGGTGCTTTTCAAGGAAAACAGCTGGAGCAGTAGGGCCAGATGCCCTATGAAACACCTGTGCTGGAGAGAGGCGAGAGTGGAGATGGGACAGGGTCACAGAGAGAAATTTTCCCAGTAAGCTTTTTTTCTTAGTTACCACCACTGCCTAAAGAAACTAGCTTTCCATTGATGGCCTTCAATCTGGTCCAACCTCTGCTTCGGATGGGATGAGTGGCTATGGGTTGCTTTCGTGGGCTATAGACTTCAGCTGAGGAGAACCACTCTGTCTCTCACACCAGGAAAGCCTCTCTTCTTAAAGCCATTCCTTCTAAGTCAGGATGAACTGGTCACACTAGAGAGAAGCCCGGCCTCAGGGAAGCGCTGATCTAAAGCTGTCTACTGTGGTTGTGAATGAGCGCGCCTCACTGTATTCATCATTTTTTTGTATTAAAAGTTTTTAATTGATAAGTTATGAATCAGACCAATTATTTCTCAGACACCTTTAAACATGAATAATAAGACCAATTACATTAAAATACAATACTAAGGTTTTTAGGCATAAAAAATCTTATGATTTTGGATTCCATACTAAGAAATTCAAAAATTGAAGAAAATCCAAGATTTTGTTTCTTTTCTTTAACATTTTTTATTATCTCTGCTCATACAAACTTAATAGGTACACCGGTTCCCTCCTTCCCTCCTCCTCCCCCCGACCCCTCTGCTCACTCTCCCTTCACCCCTCCCTCCCCATCCCCCAGTGCCTCTCCTCCCCGAATCCCCAGAGAATCCTTTAATGTGCATGTCGAACTCTCCTCTGGGTCCTCCTCTCTGATGACGTACAAGGACCATGGCAAAAATCCACAATACAAACAACAACAAATGCTGGAGAGGATGTGGAGAGAGGGGAACTCTCCTACATTGCTGGTGGGAATGCAGGCTCATACAGCCACTCTGGCTAGTCGTCTGGAGATTCTTAAAGAAATTAAAGATTGAAATGCCATATGACCCTGCTATTCCAATTTTGGGAATAACCCCCCATGCAGCAGAGGTTCACCTTGATAGCACAAGTGTGACCATGTTCATAGCAGCACTGTTTACAATAGCAAAGACATGAAATCAACCCAAATGTCCAACAGTTGACGAGTGGATAAGGAAACTGTGGTACATCTATACAATGGAGTACTACTCAGCCATAAAAAATGATGAATTACTGGAATTTGTCGGGAAATGGATGTCATTAGAAACAAGTATATTGAGTGAAGTATCCCAGACCCAGAAAATTAAGCGCTATATGTACTCCCTAATAAGGTGGCTCCTAGTGCCAAACCCACTCAGCCCACCTAGAGACACTCGACGATAAAGGTTTGTAATACCTACAGTAATGGCAAGGATTATGAACAGGAGGGATGGGGTAGGAGGGCCACACTGTGTTCATCATGAGTGGAAGCTCTGGGAAATGCCTTCCAACTCTTCATGTTCTAGATCCGTCTTTCAGCTTCCTGCCTTCAGCTTGGAGGAACTCACTTTCTCATACTAATGGTGACTTCATTGAGAAGAAAAGTCAGGAAGCCATGTCATTCCCAGGCAGTCCACTGAGGATTGCTGTCACTTGCAAAGCTATGGTTCCTGCCTCTCAGGCTGCTCCAAATCTGTGCTACCAGTGCTTGTCCTCTTGTGGCCTTAGGACAAAGCCAAACTCTTCCAGAATAATACTTGCTGGAATTTTCTGCCATAATTTCAGTTTCCAGATTGCCCTTACTTATTTTCTATAATGTTGCCATGTTCTCTTGGGGAAAGGATTTGTTATCTATTTTTTTGATACTCATCCAAATCTGCTATATGTAACCAAAAGTCCTTAAATGTGTCATCATACTTCCTTACTACCAACTTTCTTTAAAAGTTTCCTTCGAAACTTTTTCCTTGGAGTTTTATTGTTGTCAGGACTTCAATCAAAAGTATTTTTTTTTAATATTACAAGCTTGTCAGAGGTTTTAAGGTTTCAAGGCATTATGGGAACTTAATGAATTCATGCATAATTCCAGTAATTTATTCTAAATTCAATTAATCTGAGCTCCGTGTATGCTTAAGGTCTTTGCTTTTGCACTGTAAAGTATATAACGGTTGCATAACTAATCCAGATTGGGAGTTACAATGATCAACTTGTTCTTTTCCCTAGGTGAGACGTCTTAGTTTGGTGCTCGATCACAGTGCTTGCTGGTAACTTTCAGTCACAGACTATCTGAATCCTGTTGCTCTCCCTGGATTTTCTTACACATGACTTTCCTTTATAGCATTTAGCGAAGAATAAACACATATGGTTCAAATAGCATCCTATCTATTTTGTCCATATGTTATTGAAGATTATATTCTAAAGTTTTTCAGTTAGTTGGAAAATGTAATTATATTGTTTTCTCTAATACTATGCTTTTATAATATAAAGAGAAGGAATCCTACTTGTATCTAATACTATGATGATATAGTATGAAGAGATGGAATAAGACCTACATGGCTAAGTATGTTTATGCTTCGCTTTCTCTGGTGATTGGATGTGGGCTGCACATCCCAGATATGGGTTTTTCAGACAACAGCATTTATTGTGCAGTAAATTAACTCATGGCTGACTCTTGCAGCTGGTCTGACTCTTGCAGCTGGTTTGACTCTGCAGTCTGCTCTCAAGCTCCTTTACCAGGGGTCAGGCATCAGAGCTGAGCTCTATGCACATGCGACTCCTCGCCCGCAGCATGTAGACTGCCTTCCATCTGTCAACTGTCTAAATGGAGCTCTCTTTCTGGAGGCATCTGCTTGTCTGCCGTGCTGACTGTTCTCCTGTGAAACTTCTCTGCCTGCTGCTTGTTGGGCGGGTTGGCTAAGATACTTGTAATTCAAAACATTTTGCAGAGAAAATGTTTTGAGCGGATACATTCTGCAATTATTTTATTTAATTTGACAGCAGTTTGGCTGGCCATGCTAGCTACTGTAACTGTTAAAACTCAACCCTTTGATACCTTTGATACTCTTCCGTTCTGGGAAGAGCATGGGACTTTGGAGTCATACTATATGGGTTACTTTCCATGCTAATTAGCTATGGCTTCAAGAATGCTGAGTCACAACCTATAAGGTTATTTTGTATCTTGTTGGGATACAAGATACATGTCTTTCTTTTATGTCATGACATTAGCCAGATGGCTCCATGGATCTCAGGTAGATCTCTGGATTAAACTTCTGCCAAAGGTGTTTGAGTCAGTCTCCTGTGTTCTGTTTTTTTGAACTGTTGATTTAGTTTTCCCCTGTTGTAATATTCCTGGAATTGGTGCAGTACCTGTGTTCCTAGACACCTAAGTTCAACATGGACAATATCTGACTAATGTGCCTTGAGGTCTTTAGAGTCTTTAGAAGACCTGTGTAGCAAATAACTTTGCCAGTGACAAAATGAAGGCAATCCCACTTTAGATACCTAGTGCTTTGTTATTTTCTTAAACTTTTCACTTACAAAGTTTCAATTTTGCCACCTACAACACCTTCCCACAATCTGAATGCAAGTTTGTTATTTGTTTGGTACAACTAATTATATTTCATGAAATATTAGAATAAGGAAGAGAAGAAGGAAGAAGAAGAACAGGAAACAGAAGACACAGAAGAGGAGGAGGAAAAGGAGGAGGAAGAAGAGGAGAAGGAGACGGAGAAGGTGAAGGAGAAGAAGGAGAAGGACAAGGACAAGGAGGAGAAGGAGAAGGAGGAGAAGGAGGAGGACGAAGAGGAGGAAGAGGAAGAGGAGAAGGAGACAGAGAAGGAGAAGGAGAATGAAGGAGAAGGAGGAGGAGAAGGAGGAGGAGGAAAATGAAGGAAGAAGAGGAGGAGGAGGAAGAGGAGGAGCAGGAGAAGGTAGGAGGAGGAGGAGGAGGAGAAACCTATCTACCCAGCACCATTGGCCTATCAGGTTGCTTAGCTGAGCCTGGTGAATCAGACTAAAGGAATTCAGACAACTCACTTTGAGGGAAGAGTTGGTCTAAGAGGACTCTGAAATCATGTTGCTGAAGTTCATTTACTCAACAGTTAGTTGTTCCTTCAGTACATTGTGTCACCAAACAAACAAAAATGCAAATTCTGGATAGAATGCAAGAAGCACTTACTTCTCTGGGATGGCTCTGAGAGCATTGGGTGAGCTTCCATGTCTGTAGTACCTTGAGAAGTCTAGGAAGGACAGAGCATCAAGAGTGAATAGACCCTGGAGAAGTAAATAGGAGAAAGATGAAAGACATTTCTCACAAAAGATTCTGAGTGCCAGCAGTGTTTCCCAAAGAGGGATTTGGTGGCCACTGGATAGTTCTGGAAACTGCCTCAGTAACTTTTATTTCCATAATTATCAATGATGGCAGTACAAATGAATCAAATCCAAAAGTGAATGATGGCATTTAGGCATGTGCATACACATATACATAAGTTTCAGAGAAACAATTCAGACAAAAATTTGGAAATAGTAAGAGACTAAGGGGGAACTTTTGAGCTTAATGAAAATAAATATTCTGAAACATAAAAATGGAACTGATGTAACATAATCCCAATTTTGGAACCTTCTATTGCAAAGAAAGTTCTAGAAGAGAGTCAGAGGAATGAGGAAGAGCTACTAAGATGCATTTCTGTGAAACAAGCTTCCCTTTTGATGACAAAAGCAGACCAGAACCCTCTTTTATTCTCACAGGGGCTGGAGTCTGAAGCTTGATGGAAATGAATGATCTGCTGGAGAACTCCAGGGTGCACAGCTTGCCCCTGAGTATCAGGTCTAGAGATGAAGGGTGCACAGCTGGTCTCTGAGTATCAGAAGGTCTAGAGTTCCAGGTGCACAGCTTGCCTCTGAGTATCAGGTCTAGAGATGCAGGGTGCACAGCTGGTCTCTGAATATCAGAAGGTCTAGTGTTCAAGAATGCACAGTTATCAGGTCTAGAATTCTAGATGCACCACTTGCTTCTCAGTATTAGGTCTTGGAGAAGCCTCAGCAAACAGGTTTCTTTGCTGAAAGGTCCTCTGTAAGATTTTATCTTGTAACCCAAAACTATCCATCAAGTTCCACAAGGTTTGTCCTAAGAGGTGAGGAAAGAAAAGTTCTCTTTAGAAGGACATCACAGCTCTCTCTTATGCCCTCAGTTCAGGGAAGGAAATATTATTCAATAGAGAATCCTCTGGTCTGAGATGAAAAGAATGTCAGTTTTGTTTGTGTTTAATTAGTAACCTTTGTAAAATGAAATATTTCATAAATTCATTTTTATGACCAGCTTTGGTAGAAATGGGCTCTAAATCACAGCTCTGCAAAAATATATGTGGCATGAAATTTATAAATCAACTTGTAATAACTATGTCAATAATACTAACTCTTTACATCCGTGAACATAAATCAACTCTCCATTTATATACATATTTTTTAAAGATGTTTCACTTTTTTAATTGTTTTATTATTTATTCAATTTCTGTGTGTGTGTGTGTGTGTGTGTGTGTGTGTGTGTAGAACCACTGGCGAATTTGGGAACTACCATGGACGCCTCCACCTCCTCCTTGTTTACTCAGCTCCGGGATTCACAGGCTCTGCCCAACCAGGATTAGAAACGCAGGCCGCCCCAGCTTCTGTGGGGTCTAGGATCTGAACTCAGGACCTTCTGCTTGCAAGGCAGAAGCTTAACCCCTGAGCCACTTCTCCAGCCCCTATATACATATTTTCAAGTAAACTTCTAGGACTTACCAGATTTTTATCAGATTTATTAAGTTCTGTACATAAATTCAATTTTGTTGCTATTATAAATATCCCTTTGATGTGTTTTAAGTTTTTTATTCATTGAAAGTTTTACACATGAATACAATGAATTTGCATCATTTTTCAACCCACATTACCCAATCACTTCCCTTCTCCTTATCCCATTAAAAATTTTCCCATTCTGTCACTCTCCGCTTTAATACCTTTTCTTGTTTATGGCCCACTGAATTTTATCTGAGTTGTCTTTATTGGCATGTGCCTGAGTACTTGCAGGTGTGTTGATGCGATATCAGTGAATGTACCTCTGCAGAAAATAGCTCTCCTTCCTAGAGCCTAATTCACCTACCAAGTCTCTCAAAGAGGTATGATGCCTTATAAGGTCTTTTCCATGCTATGGTGAAAAGTTGATAGAGCCTGTGTTTTCTGATTGTCACTGGTACGCAAGAATTCTATTATTCACATGTCTTTGTCTATACCTATGGCCAATATTTTCCCCATAAGTTCTTTGGGATTTTTACTTAACAAATATATTGTCCGAGAAATATAATGTCTTTCCATGGTAGATGAAAAAGCTTCCATTTTCTTTCTGTCATCCTTATGAATATTTTCTAACTTTAGTCACTGAAGCACATAGTTGCATCATCTAAATTTCTTTGTGAGGGGAGGTGTTCAGCTTACTCACCTGTGATGAATCTGTTAGAAACAGAATTGGAGGCATCTGGAAATACTGAAAAAAACATTTAATTTGGCATTTTTTTCATTTTTATCTTTTGCCCTTCCTCCTTTCTTCCTGACGGAAATGTGAATGTCATCTTTATCAGTGAGTCAATTATCTTGTGAACTTCAAGACAAAACCCCACAGAGAGGATGGCAGCATGGGACAATCCCACATGACAGTTGTACCTGTGAAGGCCAGAGCTACTTACACTCACCCCACTTTTGATGTTAGAAAAGTCAACTCACATTTCATTAAGCTTCTAGATGACAACTTTGACAGTATGTGCCGAGGAGCTCTCCAATGAATACATATGATATCATTTACTGCTTTTTATTTTCAGGATTCATGCTACAATGACATAAAGAAAAGACTGTGGCTTTTCAGTACCCATTCTTGATTAATTAAAAAAAATCCTGAGCTGTTGAAATGGCTCAGTTAGTAAAGGCGCTTGCTGTGCAAGTCTGATGACCTGTGTTATGATTCCCAGAACACTTATAAAAGAGGAAGGTTTGCACATAAAGAGAAACAACTCTAAGAAGTTGCTTGTGCCTGCACACTGGAGCACATGCCCCTTCCCTATGTAAATATGTGTATATACCCACATACAGAAGAAGAAGAAAGAGAAGGAAAAGATAATATAAATCCTAACTTCCTTCCTTCCTTCCTTCCTTCCTTCCTTCCTTCCTTCCTTCCTTCCTTCCTTCCTTCCTTCCTTCCTTTCTCTCTCTCTCTTTTTCTCTCTCTCTCTTTCTTTCTTTCTCTCTCTTTCTTTGGTACTGGACCCTAGATTCAGTCTCTTACATGCAAAGCAAATGGTCTACCACTTATCATTGAGTTTTGTTCCTAGTCTCTGTCATATATACATTGCTTATCGTGTTGTTTGGTTATTGATTAGCAAATGAATACAGTGCTGTATAGTAGCATGTAAGCTTCACAGTCTTGTAAAGTGTTTTCAGGTCATTTTTTTGCTCACATAATTCACTGAGGTCTCCTTTAGCTAAATACAGTGCTTCTGCCAGGGGACATCATAATCACTACACCTAACGCTAACCAAAGCCATTTATTCATAACAATTATTTAGTTCACATGAAGACTAAAGGGTGAATGTATGATGGAATTTCCTTCCCTTGAGATTTATTTGCTCATGAAGTTATCTGCAAAGTGAAATACTAGAATCATCAAAGTTCACATCCCATAAACTAACCCAGGACTATTTTGAGTCACTCACTACTGGGGAAAAAACCTAACGTGGATTTCAGACAATGAGAACAAGAAGATTGCTCTGGCTGTTTGTTTTTCTCATTCTCAGGAGACAACTATTGAGTATGAGAAGGCAACTTTTATGTCATCAGTTGCAGATATGAGCTCTTAATAGTAGAGAAAGGGATTTTATAGTTTTTAATGAAGATTTAAAAAAATAAACAAGAATTTCTACTCTTTCCTTAAACTTTATTCATTTTTGCATGTGCATGTGCATGCGCATGCGTGTGTGTGCATGTGCGTGTCAGAGGGCACTGTGTGTCCCTGCAAAGGACCAAGGGTGACTTTGGGAATCATCCTGGACTGCTTCTACCTCCTTTGTACTTCACTCTGGGATTCCCAGGCTCCACCCACCAGGGCTGGAAGTATAAGCTGCTGTGTTTCCACCTGACATTTTTAAGTCAGACTTGGGATCTGAACTCAAGACCTTCTGCTTGGGAGGCAGAATCTTAACCTCTGAGCCATCTCTCCAGCTCCACTCTATTCAATTTTGAAGTCAGCCAAATTTAGTTTACATCATTGATAATGATCTGTGTACTATGCTATTTTTCTTCATCATATCTTATCTATCCTTTTTGAAATTTACTTTTAAAACTCATCTTCAAACACTCATCCCTTTACTCCTATATTATTGACCTTGCTTGGTATTTATGTAATCAATCTTCAAGGGTTTCGATGTATGTTATTTGATTTAAGCAGTTTACTTACTGTGATATTCAAATATTTAAAAACACTTTGAGGCTTTCAGTGACTATCATGGGGGGATGAAGGAATAAAGAGTCAAAGATGACTGAAGTTTGAGTACCTAGGAGAATGAAGTTCACTGAGAAAGGGGACCCAGGCCAAAAGGGTCTAGTGTGGGATCAGAGGGCAATAAGGAAGGCAGTAGGCTTAGCGGTACCTCAGAGACTCTGAGTTTGTAAGTAGCACATACAGTGTTCAGGAGAAGGCTGAGGTAAAGGAAAATGTTATTGAGAGCTGTGTAATCACAGATAGATCATATAAACCAGGGGAAATGTCTGAGTTGAGAAGAAACAATCTAGGACTTAACTTTGATGTTATTAGAAAACTTCCAGGGTTTGAGAAACTCTCACATGAAAGAAGTTTCATAATGAGGTTGAATGGGAGAAGATATAAGAAATCCTATTTTATTACATATGGGGGGGAGATGCATAAAACTGGATGTATCCAAGGCAATGGTATACCCTATAGGAAGCACAGTAGCAGGGGGGCAGTGCTTGCATTCTGGAATTCTGAATTATTGCTCATCAGTATGCTACAGAGATGATCTTTGTGAAGTATTTTCAGCAGATAGTGTCTTAGGTCCTTCCACCTCAGAGACTTGCAATTCAACACATGTTGTACTTTACCTCCCACTCTGCAAAGATCTTGAGTGCAAGGATTATGCCTTAGGACATAGAGAAATGATAAGCACGACGTGAGATCAGAGTATATTATTTATTGCTAGGACTTTGTAAAGTTATGAAAGATTGGATGTACAAATTCTTTTTAATCATACCTTTTTAGAATGGACAATGAAAGATAAAAAGTGATAGAAGAGGAGAAAGGAGTAGAGGTTACAGCATTGAAGGAGAGAGAAGAATTCAGCTAGATAAACTGTGATTGTTTGCTTTAGACCGTGGGCTTAGTTACTGATAAAAAAAGTGCTCCAATATAAATGCTTGGAGGTATTTCAACTGAACAAAATGCCTTTGTTGTGGGAGTCCTAACATCTCATTAAGAGCAAACAATACAGATGGGCGTACTTACACACACACACACACACACACACACACACACAGATACACTCATGCACAGATAATTGACATATGAAAAGGAGGGCTTCTGTATGATGCTGTTTTAAGATAAATCAGATCATACAGATCTGCAAATACATAATGGAACTAGGAACATTGAGAAGGACATTATGTTTTACAGTTAGGTATAAAAATGTTGTTTGGTAAATATTGGGGGAGAATGAAGCAGAGTCGCCTATAAAAAAGAGACTCTTCACTCAGTATCATATAGAGTATCTAAACAGGTGATTTTTTTCATTAAAAATCATCACTGTTTCTCTAGTTGCAATAATTAAAGTATACATCGGCCAAAGTGAATTGCAGAAGAAATTGTGCTTCTGATTTTGCTGCATTTTAAAGGACAATTAGATCAAAACCAAGATTTCCCTGGCTTTAGTTTATAATTAAAATTGGCTGCTTTCCTCCTCTGCTTTTGTCTCATTTAATGCATTTGTGCTTACCAGAGCTTCCAGTTATGTTGTAAGCCTTTTAATACAGAAATAATTCACAGAACTGGGCTATTTGCATGTATCTTCAGCCATTTCCAGGGCTCATTTCAATTTCATAAAGGATGCTCTGCAGATTTTAGGCACTGGAGTTACAATCAGTCTTGTGTGTACCAGTATTCTGCATTCTGTCTTCACCTGCCGAAAAATGCTCTCTTCTTGATGCTGAGCTAAATTGGACCAGGGTTGAGTCAACAAAACTGTGTGATTGAATTCCTCTTATTTGGAGGACTAACATGTGGTGTTCAGAGCACTGAGACACCTATAGACTAAGTAAGGCTCCTAACAGTCTGCCCTATAGCTGCAGTTGCAAAATGTCTGGGAAGGAAGTAGATTTCCTATGGAGGAACAGGTAGATTGTCTTGCACAATGGAATCTGCTTGAAGCAAGCCACATTCCTGGTAAGTTACCCGTCTCTTCAAAGTATCTGCACCCTGTGACTGGAGGTAATAGGTAAGATCGTTGGGTGACTCTGCTCATAAATCAATGCCTTAGAATGGCAAAACTCTCCAAACCATTGGTAGAGAAACTAAGAACTGGAAAATTTTTTCTCTGTTCCCTTAATTCTGCCAAATTAAACAAAAAATACTACCAGCTCCAACAAGTTTCAGATTTGATAATAATAATAATAACCCACATCCAAGAATACTTTCCATTTTGAAGCTGGATACTGTTCTTATTACTTTGTATGTATAAATTCATTTAATTCTGACAACAAGCAGCACTGGCATAAACCTGATATTTCCTCCATGTTACATTGGAAGAAAATGAGACTCTGAGTAGTTAAGAAACTTATTCAAGCATTGTATGCTCCTAACTTGTGGAGTCAGACAGGACTGCATATCCCAGCTCTTGACTGCTGTGTTGAAGTTACTTCCAATTTTCCGGACTGGAAATTCTCATGGAGCAATATTTCTTAAGTCTACACTTTGAGTTTTTTTTTTTTTTTGCACTTAAACGTTCATCTCCTTAATCTAGAGGTGTCATCCACCTTCGTCTGATAGGCTCCATTCTCTGCACATGTCTGCAGTTGTCCAATATTTGCCCATCCCATCCATGTCTCTTCTTTAGCCTTCCTCCTCCTCTTCACCTGGTTGACCACTTGTTTCTTGGCAGAGTTCATTTACCACTCACCAGACACTTCTAGGATGCCTTATCCTTCCAGAAAATTATTAACTGTAAATCTCTCTCATTGTCATGACCGAGTCTTTTTGTGTTTTTTTTTTTTAAATTGTGCACTTGCCACAATGCTCCAACATGATTGTTTCTTTATTCATAGCCTTCAATAGATCTTCACTATTAGGTTGTATTCATATTCAATGCTTAGCTCAGATAAATAGGATAAATATTTGTGATTCTGAAGTTTCTTTGTATCTTTTACTGAAAGATGAAAACAAGAAGAGACAGCACACCCTTGTCCAAAGTTTGAGTTTTGTTGGAGGAGCCGAAAGATTCCTTCCGCTATTTCTTATTGAGCGTTCTGCGTGACCTGATTTGACAACTCTGCTTCAGGACTAACTCACTGAAGAGCCAAGCACAGAAGGATGGTGATGTAGCTCCACTCTGCTTAAATGTCAATTCCCTTTTACTGAGGACGTTAGTGCTAAGCCTGTTCCCATCAAAGACCCAGCTTCAGTCACACTCCTGCTGGGCCCAAGTGAGCCACAAGTAGGTCAAGTGTCTCATTTTGTGAGTCAGAGTCTCTGCCTGAAATAGAAGGCAGGCAAATACACGGCTTCTCTCAAGCACTGCTCAGAGAAAACCAGAGTTTTGATGCAACACCAGCATAGCCAGTAATCAACAAGGATGTTAATGTGACAAGGATCTATGAGGACACAAGGGAGCTTGACTTATTCCAAGTATATTTCAAAGGATGTGATACATTATCTGTAATGATGAACAGAGTTTCTAACTAAATGCAGTTTGGCAAAGGAAAATGCCTGACCCATAAATATGATTTAATGCACTTTTTTAAAAAAATACTTCAGATACCCTACTGATAATAAGCATATTCTTCTGTGATGGTTTTTGAAATCCCATGACTGAGGTGTGGTATGAGGCAAAGCCAGCTGAAATTGGCCTTCTTACATCTGCTGCCCACCTGTCTGTCACCTTAGTCACTTACCTCTCATATGATCTTCAGTGGCAGTTATACTGAGTGATTTGATTTCTGCCACGCAAGTTCTTGCTTCTATGGCCTAGCTAATCCCATTTCTTCCATGCTCTCAGACTATACCTATCCTCTGTATTCAAATATACACCCCCCAAAGCTCACTGTCTCCTTACATATCAAGTACATGCTGATATTTTTGATGATCATGACTGGGGGGGTGGACAAGAGGCTGTACTTATGGCCTCTTTTAGGTAAAAGGGTGGCATGATGCTGAATGTTCCACATTGTGTAGGTCCAAATAAAACACATTCATCTCAATGTCTTGGAAGAGCTGTTGAAAAGTCTTCATTTAAAATGCTAGTGCAGGGGCTGGAGAGGTGGCTCAGGGGTTAAGCCTCCGCCTTGCAGGCGGAAGGTCCTGAGTTCGGATCCCAGATCCCACGTATAGACACCAGGTGGAAGCGGGGGCGGCCTGAGCTTCTGGTCCTGGTAGGGCGGAGCCTGTGAATCCCGGGGCAGAAGGAGGTGGAGGCGTCCATGGTGGTTCCCGAATTCGTCCGTGGTTCTACACATACACAAACGCACACACACACACAGACACACACACACACACACACACACACACACACACACACACACACGCACATACATACGCACATGCACACAGTTGAATAAATAATAAAAAAATAATAAAATGCTAGTGCAATAAAGAAGCTAAGAGGCAGGAAATGCCAGTTTCACCTAACAGTGTGTTTATAACAATATCATAATGAAAGAGAAAACCTTTTAAAGGAGAATAGTATAGGGTACAATCAATAAAACCATTTTTCAAATGTTTTTTAGAATATCCTAGTTCAGTATGTTGATTTTAATGTCAGATGTATGATGTTAAAATGTGATTTGGTAGCTGAATCCAATATTTGCTTTCCAAGGAGCTGAATCTTAGATTCCAAAAGGAACATATCTATAATTCTTGCATTTCTATTTGGGAAAAACCTGTATGCTCTAAGATTTGGAATATGATCCTGAGCCTTCTTGATCAAAGTTCATATAATAAGAAATGCATAGTTAATTTAGCTTAAGAAGTACATTTTCTCTAGAAACTATTCCATTTGTCTTAGGCCAGAGTAAGTGATATATCTAGAGTAACTACCATCAAGAAGATGAATTGCTTTTCTTTTTTGTTAAGAATTTTCTTTTACACAAACACAATGAATTGCTGTCCTTCCCCCCCCTCCACTGCCCCTTTTCTCCCTTCACCAATCCATCCCTCTCCTTCCCACACTTGTGCCTGTCTGCTTGAATGGGCCACAGGGCTCCCTTTGGGTTGTCTGTACTACTAAATGACTGCGCAGTGTAAGTGAACTCTTCCGTGGATAAACTCACAGGTGGATATGCTCCCTTCACCTGTCTGGTAATTGCCTGGTTTCCCACTATGTGTAGTTATTTCTCTTGAGATCCTCGCTGGTCCATGGGGAAATACTGAGATGTCAGTCATTGTGTAGTTGCAGTGGGGGTAGATCTCACTGCAGTGAACTCCTGGATGTAGCAGCCGCATCGTGACTGAAGTGACCTGGCCAACAGTGTATATCCCACCTTTAAGCTCTCATAATGTTACTATCCTCTCTTCCGCAAGGCTCCCTGAATCTTGGGATTAGAAGATATGTGGATGACCTGATTTTGGCTGAGCATTTTAGGGTAATGGATACTCTGCACTTTGGCTGGTTGTTGTCTTATTTCATTACTCTGCCATTGCAATAGGCTGCATCTTGTTTGGGTGTTGAGATCTTTTCTTATCTAAGGATGTAATGAGAAGTGTTTAGATGATGGTTTGCTATCAGGTGTTTATGGTTAATATTAAGACATTTGAACCTGTGTAGTGTCTATTTTCTCCACTTCCACTGTTGTTAGACAGGTTTACATTACTGGGTATGTGTTTTCTGGCCTTAGGGGGTGGTGGGGTGAGGGTTTAGAAGGTAGCTATTGGGTAATTGGTTACTCGAAGGCCAACCCCACTCCTTACTGTGTCCTATTCCTTTCTTTCTTTCCTTTACAAATTTTCATTTATTAATGCCTTAATCATCTGTTTGTCCATGTTCTTTTGTCTCAGCTCTTTTGGGATCTTCTTCCACCCACCTGACTTATGTTCTCTTGAAGTTTTCAACAAGGAGGATTGAATAAAATTAACAAAAAACTTCTGTTCAGTAAAAGAAATTATTGATCAAGGGAAAAAAACATAAAATGGGAGACTATCTTCATTAACCACACATCTGATAAAGGACTAATGTCCAGAGTACACAAAAGATTCAAAAAATTAATGTCAAGAAGCAAGCAACCCAATTAAAAAATGGGCCTTAATACTAAAAAGAAAATTTTCACAGATGAAATGTAAATGTCTAACAATACCTTTTCAAAAGATTTAACTTCCTTAGCCATTAGAAAAATACAAATTAAAACCATCCTGAAATATCTTCTCACTTCAATCTGAATGGCCAAGATCTAAAACACAAACAATAATGATGGCATGGATGCAGGGAGAACGGAACCCTCTCATACATTGCTGGTGAGAACATAAACTTATACAACCCCTTTGGAGCTCAGTTTAGAGAGTCCTAAAAATTGAAATACTATACAACCCAGTTATTCTGCTCCTGGGAATATTCCAAAGACCACTGCATCCTGCTACAGAGTCACGTGTACAACCATGTTCATAGCAGCTCTATTCACAATAGCAAAGAAATCGACTCAGTTGATGAATGGTTAATGAAAATGTGGTACGCATATACAATGGAATATTATTCATCTGAAAGGAAAAATGAATTAATGGAACTTTCTGATAAATGGATGAAACTGGGAGACATACACAATGATGTATCCCAGACACAGAAAGACAGCTGCTATATGTTCTCCCTTATAAGTGGATCCTAGCATTGAACCTTCCGATGGATATAGCCAAGCAGAAACTTTTATAACACCCACAAAGAATAAAGTAATTCCTTTTCAATTATAAGCCTCTGTCATTGTTCAGTCTTTTTAAGTAGACTTCAATTTATATATTTTGCAATCATGAATGGTAGACTCTTGACAGCATAGCCATAGCTCAGAAGTCTACCTATTATTCATTTCTCGATGATCACAGTCAAGCATATATTTTACAGGGGCTTGAGCTTATAGAAGCAAGCTTCGAGGAGGCAAATTCTGCCTAATCCGGCTCTACTCTGAAACTATCTCTTATTTTTTGAGATTGCAGAGGTGAACAGTCATGACAGTAGTATTGTTAGGCCAAGTGGTATGTTCCTGTAATACCACTGCTTGGAGTGGTGGAGGCAGGAGGATATGAAGTTCAAGGTTAGCTTATGCTTCATATTGACACAGTGAGATCTTACCTCAAAAGAAAAAGAGAAAAAGAGAGCAAAGAAGAAAGAAAAAGAAAAAGGAAAGAAGGAAAGGAAAGGAAAAGAAAGAAAGATCAAAATCAAGTTGTGGGCTTAAGGTGGTCTTCTTCCTCCCTCTCTCCCTCCCTCCCTCCCTTCCCTCCCTCCCTTCTCTCCCCTCCCTCCCTCCCTCCTCGTTCCTCCCTCCCCGTCCTCGTACCTCCCTCTCCTTTCTCTTATTCGCTTCTTCGTTCCTTCTTCCTTTGTCTCTTTCTTTCTCTTTCTTCTTCTTTCTTCTTCTTTTCTTTCTTTTCTTTCTTTCTTTCTTTCTTTCTTTCCTTTCTCTCTCTCTCTCTCTCTCTCTCTCTCTCTCTCTCTCTCTTTCTTTCCTTTAATTTGATTTTGATCTCTGGAACTCACATGGTAGAAGGACAGAACCAACTTCTAAAAGACATTCTCTGATCTCCATATGCTGCTATGCCACCCTCACACTTTACATACAGCACACACACATACACATAATATATATATAATATGTTAATATAATATATAAATATTAAAATTAGAAAGAAAGAAAGAAAAAATGAAAGGGAAGGAAGGAAGGAAGGAAGGAAGGAAGGAAGGAAGGAAGGAAGGAAGGAAGGAAGGACGGACGGAAGGAAGGAGCAGCATCATCAAAACTTACCTTGTCTTATTCGAATGTTTAACAGCCAAGAAAATTCACCATGTAGAGAATTTATGAGAGCATCACACTGGAAAGATTTCAAGAGACTATGAAGACTCGCCATTGTGTGTGCTTCTTTGAGGGGAAAGAAGAAACTAGAACATCAATGGATCATTTTGTTTCTCCTAATAATTCTGAATTTATAAAAAGTCTTTAAGTGTATATAATTCTCCTTGAAGTAGCTTCTCATTGCTGAAGAAAAAAGGAGCTCTTTCCTCAGCCCCTTCCTAGATTGGATCTGATGCTCCCTTAGGATATAAGGACATTGGTGGATACCAAGTAATAATTCTGCTTCATCCACACAGAGAATGGAAAAACCCACGTCCATTAAACATGCCAAGCAAGGGTGGATATGAAGGGCGGGGTGACTTGAGACTGGGTGGGGGAGGGAGAATCTAGGATTCTAGGTGTATTAAGGTGGAACTCCATTCTTGTCTTTTCCACTTATCAGTTCTGAGTTTAGGGACAAGGGCCAGATCAGGGCAAAGAGTGCAAGTCCAGCTGCAGGATCAAGCACCAGAGAGGGAGATGTTGAGATAGAGGATTTAGTGCTTTGTGCCGGGACTCAAAACTGCTCTAGAGAGAAGGAGCTATGAATGCATTCGTCTTCTTCAATGAGCAGCTACCAAGTTAAAAAATGCATATCTGAAACTTACTGGTAGTATATATCTTTTGAGTTCTCATCTTATATGGTATTTGTACAAAGAAGCAGAGGAAAAGTTCCTAAACACATACTCATATCCATCCACTTAATACTATAACAAAGCTTTAGAGACTAGAAAGTAGTGCGCACAGACTTTTTTTTTTCAGTGATGAAAGACAGAAGTGGAGTTGACCAGTTTAATTTTATTTTGAGAGAAATGACTCCCCAGTGAAAATGATGTCATTGTGGAGATAATGAAATTCCTGCAGCTATGCCAAGACTTTGTTCTTTCTTTCTCTTCCCTGCAGCGTAATGTAGATGAGTTTTTCTGCCTGGACTTGTATTAGCTACTAGATAGGTGTTTTTGTTTAGAAATGAATTATTATGCAGCAATAAATCTTTCCAATATTACTTTAAATAGGAGAGTGTTTTCTTTCAATATTTCCAAGTAGAAGAAGACATAGCTTCTTTCCAATGAATACAATGTTGGAGGTATTCAGCCTTTCATAGCTATTTACTTAGAATCTTTTGTCACAAATATGACACAGTTGCATGCCATCTGTAACTTTGCCCCCAGCGGTTCATGTATCATCTAAAGACAGTATGGGTAGCACCATCTTCATGATGCTGGCTGACTCTGTGCTCTTGTTTCAAGACTCATCAAGGCAGAAGAAGGCTGTTATCCTATGAGCATTATGATAGAGGAACATCCCATAATGAGTCATGGTAATTTACCTGTGTACTAAATTGAACTCTGTGTAGCATGCTGGTAAGCATCCACTCCATCACCAACACCTGGTCAGGTTTTGGAAATATTTATATGTTTTGTATTTATCTCCTTTGGTGTGAAAGTAAATGATGATATGCAAGATTTGTATTTTATACTTTTCTGTAGGCTGATGGTTGACTACCTAGGAGGAATTTTAAATAATTGGCATGTCTTTTGCTCAATACTGATTTTTAATAATTAATTAAATTTAATAATTAATTAAATAATCATATAACTTGTTACTTACTCAGGGTTTTTTTTTTGAAGAGACATTTGTGTACACTTTGAGACTACTCTAGGCATATTAAAACTGTGGGCCATCCTGCACATGAAGAAATGAGTTAGGAGACATAGGGCAGCAATTCATATGCATAATTTAATGAGAGATGTATCAGGAAAGTCATCCTTTTCTCAATTGTAAACTTGTTATTTATTTGTCTATTCATTTATATTGTCAACCTATATTGCAGATTAACAAAAAATACAGTCAAGACCATAAAGGAATGACATATATGCAGGGTGTCTTTATTTCTTCTCCTCTGCTTATTTACAAGCCATGAAAGAGGTCCAGAAGTATAAGAAGGGTTAATTTTATTAGTATTTGAGCCTGGTTTTCTCAACTGAGATCAATATAAAAGATGAAGCGTGGTGCAGAGGAATTCTTGTTTATGCTCTGAAGAGCATATTCCCATCCCATAGCAGTTGCCAAAATAAAAGAGAGATTTATAATCTTGTCATTTTCTTCTCCATCATCTGAACAAACTTTCCTTCCATTTTCCTGTTTCATAGTACTTGAAAGCTGCATCATCCATTTTAAAACACTTTCAAGTGTATTCTGCGCTTAGCATAACTAGTGCTCATGATCTTGAAATTCTTAACACCATTAACTTAAATACAGACCTTGGATAACCTGTGTTTTTCACTTTCTTTTCAAATTTTATTGCATTGGTTGGTTGGATAGTTGGCTGGTTGATTGGTGTTGCTTAATTTACATGTGTTTCTGTAAAGTAAACAGATTCATCCTCAATTTTAGTTGGAAGTTGTTGGCATTGATGAATTCTCCTGACAGTTATTCTAACCAGCAGGCTAATGGATCATGTTAGCTCCCAAACATTGGGAAACTGTGCTCTATTTTGAGTATTTTATGGTTTCTACTGCCTGTTTTTGTATTGCTTGGCAGATGAAGACATTCTGTATTTAATAACTTCTCATTTCTCTGCTGGATCATAGCAATTTTAAGGTACTAAAAATGGCAGTTAATGAATCACAATTTTGATTAAAATTCAGCCACAGGTGGCACTGCTATTGCAAATATCCCTGTAGACATGTAGTATTACACTGACAAACACTTTTTATTCTTGGTTTGGTTTGCACATGTTCAGGGAGTTGCCACAAAGCAATGTATGTTCTAGGAGCCTACATATTGTTTGATATTTAATTATACAATGAAACCTTTATTTTAAACATATTGTAATGTTGGCAAAAATATTGCCATAAGTTAAGAAAACATGATTATAGAGGTTGCTAGCTAGCTTTGCACAGAGAATTAGGCTGCTAAAGAGGCTACATGTGAAAAAAGATTCATGGTTAAAAAAAAGCAAAAGAAAGTAAGCAAACCAGTATTTCACTCAACACACTGGTAGTTGTATACATATTACTTATGAACTCAGTATATTTCCAAGGACTGATATATTAAGAAACTCGGTCTTAACAATGGTCAGTAGCATCTGTTTCTATAGGGTTGCTCCATCTGTTTAAAACTGTGCTTGATACCAGAAACTGTCAGACTAAGGAATGCAGGCAGAAATGATGAATGGGCCGAGGATATTAGCAGGATGTGACTGGGTCTGTGATCTGATTAATCAGGAGGATGGATATATCTGTTCAGGATCATCGCCCTGTCCTTCTCCCAGGTGATTACATCAATGTGGTCTCACTGTCCTCAAGGGACTCTGCACAGCCAATCTCTTGTAGGTACCATGTTGGGTTTCCTGCCTGTTTGCAGAGCCCGTGTGTTGATTTCTGCAGGATTACCCCCTCCTGGCAGATACCTTTGTGATTCGCAAACCTAGAATGGCATTTGAACTGCTTGGCTTCAGTCCTCTTTTAGTGATTGTGACAACAGAGAGCTACTGGAGAACTACTGTGAGCTCCTTGTCTGTGATTGAGTGGGCGGTGACAGCTGCAGGGCGGGACAGCCCTGGGACAGTGAGGGCAAGGAGCTACTCCCCGACATTTCTGTTCCTAATGGGTCTTTCTCATGCAACAGTGCCGGGGCCAGTCTAGGGCTATCTGCCTCTCGTGGTACTTGGATATTTTGAGACGAGTCAATTTGGAAGAAAAAAAGTGGCCACCTATTTAAAAACCAATTATCTCCTTAAGCAACCTATGACACCTGTCACTGCGGAATTTAAGTGTGCTCCCAAGCCAAGAGGTGAAATAGATCAAATACTGACACACCAAGAGCAGGTATCTTAGCATACAGGGTGAGTCCTAATAACTCACCTCATCTCAAGATACCCTTGAGACCTGTGGCTGGTTTTTGAGAATGGGTTCAAGGGGTGTGTGTGTGTGTGTGTGTGTGTGTGTGTGTGTGTGTATGCATGTGTGTGTGTGTGTGTATGCATGTGTGTATATGTGTTTGTGCACATGTGTGTATGTGTGTGTGTGCATGTGTGTCCATATACATGTGCTATGTCAAAGTCACTTCTTCCTATTCCTTCATTCCATTATTCTCAAATGTTTATGCCATATGCTCCTGTGCATTGGAACACAGGACTCATGGAGAACAAATTGAAATAGTGGCCACAATATTTTCAAATCTAAAAGTGAAAGGAAACGGAAGCACAAAATGAAATGAAGGAAATCTCAGCCTTGTCTCTTCAGCTCTTCAGGAGCAGTCTGATGGTGGAGCCGACTCAGAGGGAAGACTGAGTTTGCCATTAAAATGACACAGACCACACAAAGAGCTCCCTCCCGTGAAGGACAGGAGGAGATTTCAGGTCAAGTTGAAATGAAGCCATAATAGTGTCTGAACCAAGTGAGGAAGCTCGCAGAATCAGGTGAAATTTTAGCAATATGCACATATATGTCTTGGCTGTGAGCTGAGAAGTCTATTATACTTTGAGACTTTTGTACATTAAAGTCCTCACAGTTGGAAAAATAAGTAATACACTATCAGGGCTGACTCTGCAAGTATCTAAAGTATCCCTCACATGACCCTTGTTTATGCCTCACCAAAGTATGTCCTACTTCTATACACCTATGGAATACATTTTCCATTTCCATTTTTACAGACTAAGGTGCCTATGCCTATAGAAGGTACAGCAGTTTAAATTGAGGAAAAAGATGATAATTGTAATCTTAGACCCAACTTGCCTCCTTTGGCCCTGCTTACAATCCTTCACAGTCCCAACACTGTCAAAACTTGATAAATTGCAATATCCAAGTCTATGGGATCTTAAAAAAAGTACAGATTTCAGTTCCTCTTTAGAGATTTATGGCAGATGAAGAAGGACCAAAGTCAGTTGTTTTTATTAAGCCCAGAACACTGCTCTACTGCTACCATCTGAATGATGGTGTTTTCAGAATCTAGGGCCTTCTGACTGCCTTTTCTTCTGTTGCCTCTCTTCCTTGTTTAGCTCTTTTCCTAAATGAAACCTAGATATGCACAGACTTATGAGGACAGGGAAAGGAGGAGAGGGAATGTCCTTGATTTCTTCTTGAGGAAATTCTTCATGGCAAAGCTCTTGCTCTGCTGGGGAATGAAGGACTTCATATGGTCTCCTTATGCAGGATGAGGCACACAGAAACATCTACTAGAGTCTTGGAGTTCCTCAGCAGACCATGTCTTTGTGCTGCAAATCAGAATGACTCCTGAGATGGGAAAGCTCACTGCATACAGCTCAGCTCTTACGAAGAAATGGTGTCTCCAGGGAAGAAGAGTGGGATGGCTGGTGGGGGTGGGGGTTAGATCGGCTGTGAGCAACAATCACTGTCAGCTGTGGCTGTCTTCTCTGACAGGGGATAGGACTGTGCCTCCCCCCATGCTCAGTGCCTCATCTAGTTGCTCGTACTTGTCCATTTAGACACTGCTGTTGCCTGCCTGGGCCATGTGCGGGGTTTGAGCTGACTGCCTTGTGTTTGTTGTGTTGTCTTTGATGGCTGTCACCCGACGCTCTTCCCACAGGAGCTTCCATTGCCATCTCAGCATGGTTATCTCGTTTCAGACTCACTGTAGATTGAAAACAGGAAACACTGCAGCCTTCTTCTGTTTAAAAAGCCATCTCATGTCTTTCAACATGTCTCAATATCTATTTGGTATTCCACTATTACCTGTAATAGTCAGAGAAAAATTTTAAAAAAGGGTAATGTTGAACTATGCTGGTTGGTAACACCACATTAGAAGATGAAATCATTTTGAAAACCTATAGTTCTCCTTTTTCTTTTTTGCATTTGTGTGTCTATGAGTGTGTGTATATGTGTGTGTGTTGTGTGTGTTGTATGTGTGTTGTGTGTGTGTGCATGTATACACAAGAAAGTAGTTGAGTATGTGTACCTGTGAAGACTCAATGATGGATGAAATTAATAATCATCCTGGATTATTCTGCCTCCTCTTTGCTTTGTTCTGGGGTTTCCCAAGCTCCACCCTACAGGGCCAAAAGTGCAGGTTGCTGACATTTCCCTTCAATGACTTTTAATGTGGAATCTCGGGATCTGAACATTTGAGAGGCCTTTAAACCTATATTTCATGTTTACACTTTCTATTTTTACTTATGTATTAACATATAGTTAATACATTGACTTCACTAACACTCAGCACACTCATGAATAAAAGGGGCATAATGTTTCTTACTGTGGAAACGTTGGATATGTTCGGTACTGCGGAAGTTTTGCACAGGAACATCAAATGGGAATTATAAAATGGATAAGAGATTAAAAATTTATAAAAAAATGGCAGGGCTGAGACAGCCAGGAGAGGCAGAGCATTTAAAAGACTCAGATTGTGTCTCCAAATTATAGCCTTTGAAAGGTCACCGTGGAATTTAACAGACTTGTCTCAGACACTAATGCTTCACATTCACACAGGGCTGGTTGAGTTTCTCGCTGAAAAGAGTTGGTTCATCTTCCAGCTCTGAAAAGGAGTAGTTGGAAGCTTATCCCATGAGTACAGGCAAACAGGTTTTCCCTGTATGGGTACTGTTGTGAAAGGGTACCTAGGATGTGTCATAATAGATGCAGGAGCAGGTCATCCACAGCATCCAAACAAAGCAGACTAAGCCTCAGAACTGCATCTGTCCATAGATGCTTTTCAAATGGCTCAGATGGGGGACTTTCAGGATTGGCCCAACCTTGCTAATTTCATTCTGTGAATAATAAAAGTTAAAATGTTGCTGAATGATCATCCAAGACAGGATGCATGAACTCAGAACCTGCTTCAAAAGAGATTATGTGGGAATAAATAGTAAAATAATGATCACTGAATCTCGGTCTTCCCTGTTACCAATGAATAGTATCATGCAGAATTTGCATTTTTTTCTACAACTTACATGGCACACTTGAGAAAAGCTATGATTTTCCATTTTCTTCTAAAATGCAAATGATAGTCTTTTCACATAACCATTATAGATTTATTGGATAAGGATCTCGGATCTTCACTCAAGAAAGAACAACATTTTGAAAAGAAGCTTATATCCTCATAAACTTCTTTTTTTTTAACTTAATGCATTCTTGCTCCTCTTTTCTTTGTTTATTCTTTGACCATTTCACATGTGTACAATGAATTTAAATTGTTTTCACCCTTAATTATCTGATGCCATGCCACCTCCTTTTTCTAACTTTTTTCCTCAACTAGTTTCCCTCTTAAGAGTGTGTGTGTGTGTCCCACTTAATTTCATCAGAGTTACCTCTAATGGCATGTGGTTGAGCACTTGCTGGAACATGTGAGATATATCGGTGGCTGTACCACTGAAAGAAGCAGCTCCCCTTCCTGCAGCCAGCATTAGCCATCAATAGCCCTTCAGGGACAGGTGCAGCCTGTCTTTTCTCACGTATTTCTAAGGAAGATCTGTGTATCTGATTCAACAAATACTTAAAGAGTACAGTGCTTCGAGGGAGTAATGCACTTGCTTGGAATGATGGGGTCAAAGAGCGAAGTATACTTTTCTACTTTGGAACAAGGTATCGAGAGCAATTTTTCTTATGGGTGGGATTGGAGGACACTTCTTGAGGAGGTGGCATTTGATGCAATGCATGAGCAATGAATATGTATTAACGAACATGTATTTTTCCCATCTCAATTTGTCAGCTCCATTTTCTCCTGATCAGTTTGTCATAATAGCCATGATGACAGTGAACGCCATGCTCTGGACCCAAGGAAGAGTCTATTTAAAACTGTCCCATCTTCCATGTTTTTATCTAATTTCTTCCTGTCTTTAGTGATTACTTAAGAAGTAATGTGGTCATGAAAGGGAGAACAGAACGTCTGAAAAATCACTTTTGTGAATCAGGAAGGAAAAGAAAGGTAAAAAAAAATCCCATTTTCCATCCAGGAATTAATTTTATGATTCTTTAATCAATTACTCAAAAACATTGAAAGGTTATTTTAAGTCATAAAAGAATGCAAGGCAAGAAATTAAATAATGCTAGCCAGGATTTTCTGAGTATTTACCATGTGCCAGCTACTCTTTAATGAACCTTAAATATATTGATCAAATCCTCACAACGACCGCACTGTTAAATACTGTTAGGATGTTCAATTCACAATACAGAAATTTGGGCCAAAGATTTCAATAACTTTTCCAAAACCACTCATCAAAATAGAAAGCCCACACTGTCTTTCAAATTAGAAGACCAAGTCTTAATTTGATATTTTTTTTCTAATAAGGAGTCGTGGGATCAGAGGGAGGTAATTCATTTAATTCTCGGAGTTCCTCTAATTTTGTTAAAATGATGAATGCTTTTTGTTTTAAGCACTGTTAGATGTACTTTAATACTTTTCCATTCCTACATTTAGTATTATATTTTAAAGCAGGCCATCAATTTCTGTTTCTTTCATATTTGGTAAGATTAAAGATATAAATTCAAAATAGGCTTGCATTAAAAAAATGAGAATCTTAGATGGAAATGGCAGAAGAAGGATGAAGGGGTGAATTTTGATGTCCTTGGGAATGTAAGCATTAGGCTTTTGGACTCCTCTCCTGCATCTCTGCCTTTTATTGTTTAATGTGAGCTTCCTCCTGCTTCAGAGTTAGATTTATTGAACACCTTTTGGATTTAGATGTAAAATCTTAATGAGCATGGAACAATATGGTCATTAATTTTATATCATTGTTTTATTAGCTCCTTGTCTGCATTGGTACCTAAATAGACAAGTTAAATGATTGTGTTTTATTGCCTGTAAGAACAAATAATAAACAGGGAGCAGGGGCCAGGCATAAAATGATCACATGGTCAAGGAGCAGAAAACTAAACAAGTGCTGAGTCATTCCTGGATTTTTCTTCCCAACAAGGGAAGGAAGAGGATAGGGTAGCAGACCCTTAGGCCCCAGTGCAGCAAGACTCTGACCTTCTTACAGTCTCTACTGGCTGGATACACAGTCTCTGACTTCCTTGTTCATCCTCTGTTGTCAATAAAGAAGCCCAAAGGATTTGTGGGCCAATATCTCCTTCCATGTGACTGTTTTGAACTTGCTTATTTGAAATGATGAGCTGAACCAGGAGGCAGAGTTCTCCTCAGAAGAACTCTATTCTAGAACATTATTTGACAATAAATGGTCGGATTTGGCTTCAAATATACAAATCGATGAGATTTGGAAAGGAAATTGAAATCTTCCATGGGGGATGGCTCGTTGCCAGTCTGCTCTCCTCAATATCCCTGACTTTCCTTAGTGTTCCACAGTTTTCTTTCTCTGACCAAGAAACAAATTTAACACAAATTTTTGACCCCTCATATGACTCATCACTCTGGCCTGCTCAAAATGTACTACTCCTTCAAACATTTCAAGATGCGGGATAAAAGATACAATCCCTCAGAGGCCTGAGGCCCCACAAGAGTAGACAAACCAGAGGCAACCTTGGGATCCATAGAAGCAGACAGGCAGGAGGGTGGGATTGATGGAAGAGCTGGGAGGGAGAGACAATGAAGGGAAGCAGGGATAAGTTCTCAATATGCTTGTAAAAGTAGAAAAAATTTAAAAAAGAATAGACAAACCAGAGGGAACCCTGGGGTCCACAGAAGCAGACAAGCAGGAGGGTGGGAGGGAATAAAATGGATTGACAAAGAGAAGGGAGAGGGATTAAGTGGGAAGGGGATGGAAGGAAACAGGGATAAGTACTCAATATGCTTGTAAAACTAGACAAATAAAATACAAAAGAAGAGGAGAAGAAAAAAAGGTACAACCTTTTCTGATTTATCTAATCACATGACTTTCCTTTTGAAACATCTGGCTCCCATAAGACTGTTTCTCAAATTTAATTAATCTGTATTAAATACTGTTGCCTTCTTTCTGGGTTATTTTGAATAGTTAGGACAACTACTCCTGCTTGCTACAATTCACTCCTGACATCCTTCCAAGTTTCTAGGTTCCGTCACTTTTGAAACTTTTTGCTTCTAAGTCCTGGTTTTATTGCAATCTTTAATGCAAAGTTATTATAGGCACCTGGCTACTCATGAATTTGGAGTAATAAGGGGACGATAAATGTCATCAGTGAGGCATCCACAGTCACTCCATGAACTCACAGGGTGCCCGGGATCTTGCATGGCTTGTTGTAATTTTCCACTCCAGCTGATAGGCTGCTTCTTGCCCTTGGGCTGAGGCTACTTCTGTAATGGAGGTAGAAGTAGGACTAACCCAATTGCAGAGACACTGCAATTCTAGAGTCGGAGCACCAATTAAATTCATCATGCTTTGCTGGAGGGAGGAGAGAATATGTAATCGCTAAACCCTTTAATCTTACATCCACCCTTACATTCTCTCTGATATAAATATTCTGAAACTTTAGACTTCTACCAATATATCTGTTTCATGTCTACTTTGAACCTAATGTTTTTCAGAGTTCCCACAATTCTCAGTGGTAAATATGGCAGTTATGTATCTTGATTGTTATTCTTCTGCCCTCAGTACACCTATTCACTCATCTATCATTCATTCATCCATTTTTCCATTCAATTAGTATAATGGTGTATATTTTTTCTTAGTAAGAATTAAAATATTTAACATAAATTTCCTTTATATTCAAATTTGATAAACTCTTTCACATTGCTTTAGAAAAGAATGTACCTGTTGCTTCTATAATTCTTTCTAGCAATGCTTACTTCTGATAGAATGTCAGATAAAAGAACATTTTTATAGACATGAGTCTGAAGTTATAGTACGGAAGCTTTGTGAAATCCTAGAAAGTATAAAAATACCCGTTTCTGTGGTAACTCCTGTCCTCTTTATTTCACAAATGCCTTCCATATTTAAAGAGTTTAAAAATGCATATCATGATTCAAGTTACAATTGCAACATCTTCCTGAGATTGTATTTGTCACACATTACTGAGAGTGAAATGTTCCACTTCTAACCCCTGATTGCTTATGCTGAAGTAACCAATGTGAAGTATCTCTTTCCCTTTATCTAATGTTCCCTTCATCTAATGTTCACATATATAGGGAGTTCACTCTGCTTTTATTTGGCTCTCTAGCTGTGGAATTATACTACATGTGAATTTCTCCAACTTTTTATAAATTTAGAGCTCCATCTCAGACATCTCCTAATAGCTACATAAAGATTAATCTCACTTTTAAATAACTGAATATCATCCCACTGCATGCCTACATATGTGTGTATACATGCATGTTCTAGATATATGCAATCAGCTCCCTCCAGATGGACATTGGGTTGCTATATTTCTGCTTCTTTTTATGTTTTTTTCAATTACAAGTCATTCTGCACTAAGCATTCATCTGTATTTGGTATATTTAAAAATTGTTTCTTGTCTGGTTTCCAAATTGAAGATAGACTTTGAAAGTCAACCTTTAAAAATAACTGTTTTATGAATTCCTCTTTGTATCAAAATCAAATAATGTCAAGTCTATGTGACATTCTAAAAGAGAGCCAGTAAGGGGATGAACAAACTGTAAATCATTTTAATTTGTTTAGTGTTTTAGTTTCCTTTTTTCAGTGCTGTGGTAAGACATTCTGACCACAGTAACTTAAAGGAGAAAGGGTTCACAATTTCAGGTAATAGTCCATCATAGCAATGTAGCAGCGGTAGCAAGGTCTTGAGAGAACTGGTGACAGTATTTCCAAAGTCAAGAACAAAGGAGATTGAATTGATATATCCTGTTTGCTTGCTCTCTCTCTCCATTTTTACACAGACATGGACCTCTGCTTAGTGAAGGTCCCACTCACAATTAAGGAGTGTCTTTCCATACCATTTAATCTAATCAAGGCACTCCTTCCTGGCAAGCTCAGAAGTACTACTCCTGGGTGAATCTGCATTGTGTCCAGCTGGCAATTGAAGCTAATTATCACACTTAAGACGCACTACATTCATCTTAGGACATCTTTCTGCAGACTTCCATTCCCTATGTAAAATGAAAGTGAAATAAATATTTTATGAGATGATGGTAAATTTATGTGTTCAAATATTCACCTTGAAAATAGAATATTAAGCAAAACAGAAATGAATATGGTAATTTAAGAAGCCAAATTGTCTAAAATTAGGTTAAAAATCATCTAACATCAGATGGCCAAGATGTATTTGAACTTTAAGCACATATCCATTGATACTTACTTTATTTAGTTTTTTTTCACATGTTGAAGGCCTGTAGTGTTTTATAACCATAGATACAGATGATGATGATTCTCTTTTTTTCATGGAAGCTGGATTTGAGCAAATCAAAAAAATGTCAGTTTCTCCCAGCTTTTCTCAGATTTTTAACCAATGATTAGGTACACAGTTTCATGTTCATTATCAGTGCTTGGTGGCAGGCAGACAGAAATTTAGTAGTCCTGAATAAACAGTTTAGCAGAAAGGTAACTTTCATGTAAAAATCAGTATGATGGGCTATTTCTATATTTTTTCTTTTGACACAGCTTGGCCTAGTATACCAGGAGAGATGTTCTAAGAACATGAAGAATATTTTTAACCCTATTATTATTTAGTCTTGTTGAATTTTTCTAACTCCTGTCAACATCCCCTGCTATAACCTTCAACCACTTGGATATTTCTAATTTTCAAGGAATATCTGCCATAATTGTCATAAAAACAGAAATAAATCATTTGAATGCTATTTTTATGAAGTCTTTTGTTAGCTCCTGCTTACTAGGAACTAATTCAAAGCAAATCCATAGATGATACTGGATGAATATTCACTGAGCTCCTGCTGAACTTGCTCATTTGTCATGGCAAATAGATTGAGAGAGTTGCTATAATAATGTATATTTTGCACATGAGAAAATTGAGGTTTACAGAAATTAAGTCACGACATAAATTATATACACAAAAAATGATTCTTGATCCTTTGCAAAGCATTCATATCAGCCCCAGCTTTCATTATTAAGGTTACAAGAAGCATGGTAAATTCTATCAACATCTTTGAAAGCATATGAGGGTATGAGAACATTGGTTGTATCTCCTCACCAATAGGATAGCTCACTATATCATCACACTTCTCACTGGGGTCGTTATATAATAGCAGCCTCCTGGTAGGACATGAGCTTATTTTTGAGGAGAGAAGAGAAGCTTGAGGACCCCAAGGTCAGAAAGTGTTAGAAATATTCAAAGAACTGAAAGGAGACCAAAAAGCCTGAAACCTACCGAGCAACAGAGAGAGTGGAATGAGGCAAAAAGGAGACCAAATTTGGCAGTGCATATCGGTGCATTGGATTTTGTCTAAAAGCTCATTGAAAAGTTTCAAGCAGATGTGTAGATTCTCTGTAGAGAAAAAGTTAGCTCAGTACCATCATGAAGCCAGACACAGGACTCTGCACAGTGACCCAGGTAAAAGTTGACAACTGAGATAAAAGTGAACAACAATAAAGATATAGAGAAATTGATTTAATGAAAGAGACCGATTACCCTTAAGATGAAATGAGAGATCCTGAGTTAAACACCCACAATTCTGGAGTGGGCAATGAACAGAATTTTTATTATTGACCAGAGAGAGATCTTCAAGCCACAAGAGCTAATTTTCTGAATGGTGGGAAGAGCTGTGTTGTTTGGGTAGGGTGTGGCAAAATGGGCTTTGGGGCTGCTGCTGCAGCAAGCATTTTACATGATACCTCCCATTCATATTTCCACTGGTTCTCGTCCACACCCAGACTCTGTTTCCCTAACCCACTTCCTTCTACCTTGCATGTGAAGAGGTAGTTTCCCTGTATGTGTTTTTCATGTTGTTGTGAAGGAGTGGGTTGTCTATATGATAGGTGTGCTATTTCAAATGATGGACTATTTACCCACCAAAGCTATTCTTACACAGTTGCAGAAATACTGGACCAGACCCAAGAAATATGTTTTGTTCATCTCCATAGGATTTGTGTTCATGCAAAATGTCATCCAGAGGAATATTGGGCTGGAGTTTTAAATACATCTTGACTAATTAATAGAGAAGATTGGGCATACATGTTTCAGTAACAAAAATCTGCTTTGTGTTTTCATGGAAACCAACAGGATGATTTATTTGAAAGACTGTTGACTACTTTAGTTTCCATGGGAAAAATAAAGTGTTACAGATTATATTGTGTTAAAAAATGACGAAAAGTTGTGTTGGAGTAAACTTCTTAGCAGCTCAGAATGGGGGCAATCAATTTAAATAAAACCACCAAGATAAGTCTAATTTAATAAGAAGTGTGTTTTTATAAAAGGGGAAATGACTACAGACGCACAGAGTGGGACAATCGCAGCAGTGCTTGGACCCTAGACTTCTATTCTTTAGAGCTTTGAGATGCTAAATCCCTGTTGTTGAAGTCACCCACTTTGCAGTACTTTGCTAAAGTAGACCTAGCAAACTGACATATCTTAAATAGAAAATTGAAAAAAATTCTCAAATATGGAATGGTAATTAGATTTTCTTAGGGAAATAAAATTTTGATTTTTGAAGAGAATTAATTCCTTTCATGTTCTTTTTCATCCTTTGCAGAATTTTGAAATGAACCTGCAGAAATGACTCACTGACTGTTTTAAGACATTTTTATGCCTTAACACCCTTTGCCTAGGAACAGTTAATATGTAGACCATGTGTATAGATCAGTGTCAGCTTTTCTAATTTTGCTTAAGAAACTTGCTTTATTTAAGGAAAAATTTATATCATTATCAGAAATTAAGTATAATTCTAGATTTTCCACTTTGTTATTTATGTTGATTTGTGTTGGTGTTATTATGTCATGGAATCTACTTTAAGAAGGCTTCTCTTGGCTCTTCTTTCTCACGTTGTTCCTTGATATAACACAGTGGAATGACTAAGAACTCAGTCATTGTGTATCTAGACTCCCTCACTTATTACCCATGTGATCTTATGAAAATTTCTTACCCTCTTGAGGCCACAGACTTCTGTGGGATTGTTATGGAGCAAAACAAATATATGTAAAGTGCCTGGAACAATGTCTCCTGCTTAACAGACAGTCTATCAAGGCCATCTGATATTGTTTGCAGCATTCATTATCCTGAGGTCTTTGGAACTCTAATGGATGCTACAAGTAAAAAATGGATTTACAAAGAAGTCATATCACAGAGATGCTCAGGACAAAGTGAGGGAGGAATTTTGGCTTCAACTTAAGCATTGTTGGAACTGCATTCCTCAGCAAGACCCTGGGATCCTCCTCACAGAAAACCTTAATGCAAATTAGCTATTTATTTTGAAAACATATTCATGCATGCTGACTTCTGAAAGGCAAGTGCAGGAGTATTTTACACAAAGTAGAATTCCAGTATTTTCTGTTTGCATCTTTCAGACTACTTGAAATTCATACATTTACTTGGGGACTGTTGTCACATACAAAATTATTTTCTGGTTTTCTTTATACGTCATTCACATTTTTTTTCTAAGTTTACTACTGAATATCTGATACCTATATACTTTAAATGCCAAATCTTTTTCCTTTTTCTTATCCTTTTGTATTTTCTAGAGAATAGAGTTGAAGGGGAGATAAATTATTAAATGTGAGATCACCCAGGATATGTCTTATTAATATGTAACTTTTAAATTCTCTGCTAATCTTTGTAAAGTGTTGACTCAGCACAGGTGAGTGTTCCTCGCACACCTGTGTGTACACTGCTGAATGTGACCAGACCATAACCCAGCCATTTTGCCTGGACTCCTAAGCAGCCGTCCCTTCTGAAATTTTGGTGCTGCCTGGAAATTCAACCTTTTCCCCATCTACTTCGTCTCTTGGCTGTCTCCACCCAGCTGCTTCACATCTTTATTCTTAACCAACCCCCACCCCATCTTCTACACTGCCCTCCTCATTTCTGTTTCCCTAAGTAACTTGAAGAAGTCAATGAACCATCCATATCCTGCCCATGCCATGGACCGACTCTTGCCTGGGTGTCTATGTGCTCATCTTTCCATGCACCTCGGCCCCGGCTTCCCTGTGTGCTTGACAGTTCTTCATGTCTCACCTCCTCAGGCTGCTGCTCCAGCCACCAGGCCTTTGGTGTCACACCTCATCTGCTTCCCCTCTGCACCAGGTCATTTCCATCACTATGCAGCCTGCCTACATCAACTGCCACGCTCTACTCTACACGCCTTCCATTAATCACCTGCTCTTCCACAGGGAAGTTGGGTGTTTATGTTGTTTCATGTTCCTCTCTTTGTATCGCTCTTGATTGCTTGTGCATTCACAGATGTGTGTGCACTCAATGCATTTACTGTGTTCTTGGATGCCTGTATTCTCCTCCCCCCATGTGAAATTCTCAGTTTGGCTCCTGTATCTTTTTAATGCAACACAATCAGGTTTCTTTCTTCCTTTCTTTCTTCTTTCCTTCCTTCCTTCCTTCCTTCCTTCCTT
This sequence comes from Typhlomys cinereus, assembly GCA_023101885.1. Lineage (NCBI taxonomy): Eukaryota > Metazoa > Chordata > Mammalia > Rodentia > Platacanthomyidae > Typhlomys > Typhlomys cinereus. The sequence continues at coordinate 517,198 of JALPQD010000003.1, read as the reverse complement.
CCTTCCTTCCTTCCTTCCTTCCTTCCTTCCTTCCTTCCTTCCTTCCTTCCCTCCATTCCCTCTCCCTCTCCCTCTCCCCCTCTCCCTCCCGTCCTCTCTCCCTCTCCCTCTCCCTCTCTCCTGTCCCTCTCCCTCTCCCCTCCCTTCCCTCTCTCCCTCTCCCTTCCCCTCCCTCTCTTTCTTTCTTTCTTTCTTTCTTTCTTTCTTTCTTTCTTTCTTTTTTCTTTCTTCTTTCTTTCTTCTTCTTTCTTTCTTCTTTCTTTCTTTCTTTTCTTTTTGGACTTTTTTAGACAGAGAAGATACTTTTCTCTCCAGAACCCAATTCCATCGTGGTTATTTTGATACCTCCATTATGCATAGTGCACCATAGCTTCTTAGCTTCTTCAATGAGTTTTTTTTTTTTTGTATAAAGAAAAAACTTCATTCTGGATTCATACTAATATGTTGACTCAAATTTAAAATTATAGATTTTTTCACTTACCATCTTTATTTGTATCTATTTTCTCTCAAATCAAAGCACTTGTTTCTTATTACTCTTGAGATAATTTTTCTTGTCCTGAAACATAAAAACGCATTCAAAGTAATACTATGGATATGAAGAACACAAAAATGGTCAATTTTATTCAAGATTTTTCATAATTTTTATTTTTGTACATGTGTGTGTAACTCCTGAGCCATCTCTCTAACCCCCAGTTTCTTTTGTCACCATTTTTCTTAGGCTATTCCCATTAAGGCTGCTCTGCAGTGTTCAGAGAACACATTGCCTTTAAAGGACAATTGCACCCATTCTCTTCTGTGTGAGAACATGCCATACAGTTGTCTTCTTTTGTTCACTCGCAATTTTTTGAAAATTGCATTGATCTAAATTTCTTTCCTATTGATTCTCTTCATTTTTTTCCATTTTATTTATTGTCCTAATCATACAAGCTCAATAGATACCCCCATCCTCTCCCTCCCTCCTCCCCTCCCCAGTTGTCCCCCATTGTACTCTCCCCCCTTACGCCTTCTTTTCACCCCCCTCTCTTCCTCCCCCTCTCCCAGTGCCTCCCGCTTCCTCCTTCTCATCCCCTGGAGCATCCTTTTATGTGAATGCCAAACCTCCCTCTGAGTCCTCCACCCTAGTGAGGGATAAGGACTCAGTGGCTTAGCCCAGAGCCCTTTCTTGGGCCCCATTAGTATTGGAACTCTATTATTACTGTTAATCCCTTGCCTCTAAGGATGCTACTGCCTGGAGCCTTCTCTCTTGTGATCCATGCTAAACTTTGGGGGGGGGTTGTTGACATGTCAGCCATTGTGCAGTTTGGGCAAAGTCTAATTCTGGCTGCTGCAGTCCTAACTTGTGTGGAGTATCTTGCATATCATTGGTCCTACCCATCTTTAGGCTCTTACAATCTTGCCTCTCCCTCTTCCTCAAGGTTCCCTGAGTTTTAGGATGGGGAGAGATTTGGCTGGTCTGGTTTCAGGGGAATATTGTATAGTCTTTGGTGTTCTGAATTATGGTTTGTTGTTGTTTTCAGTTTCACTGTTCCTGAGCTACCCTTGGCTGCATCCTGATTGGTATCGAAGGTCACCTTCTAACCAAAGATAAAAGACTGTCTAAAATGAAGATCTTAATATAAGAGGAGACTCAAAGGTAGATGGAAGAATAGGAATAGGACACAGCAGTGTGTGTGTGTGTGTGTGTGTGTGTGTGTGTGTGTGTGTGAGGGGATCATTGTCCCATTCCTGGGATGGTTACCTTCTATTATTACCCTTCAAAACAGCATATATATATACATATACATATCTATCTATCTATATGTATATATATACTGATAGATATATCTCAAAAAATAAGTGTAGACCATCACATGCTCTCTGTCTAAGTATGGGTGCATTATACATAATTCATAATTTCTATACCCACACATCACTCTAACCACTGTTAATGGATATACCAGTTATTTCATGTCTTTGACTTTTTAAAACACTATTGTACTACAAAAGTCTCATGAACATTATCGTTTCATATTTTTGCCTTGCTATATTTGATATAAATCTTTAGAAATGGATCATTTGCTCGAAGGGAGAAAAAATATTTAATCATATGCTGTAAATTTCCCTCCATAGGACCTCTGTCATTTTCTTGTTCATTTGACAGTGTATAGCAGAACCTATTTATCTAAACTCTAGACTTTTGTTTTAAAACTTTTGAATTTCCCTGAAGGGATAAGATTTTGCATATTTACCAATCTAGTCATTAGAAATGACATAATTCTTCATATTTATTCATTTTCGCACACGTGTGTGTCCCATGCATGCCTGTGTGCATGTGAACATGCAGATGTGTATATGTAAGCAGGTGTGTGGAAGCTTGAGGTTGATGCTGGCTGTCCTACTTTGCTCCCCCCTTTATATATGAATGCAGTTCTTTTACTGAATCTGCATATCATTGTTTCTGCTGGCCTAGCCAACCAGCCGGCTCCTGAGACTCCTCTTACTATAGGAAGCAAGAGCTTTACCCACTGCGCTACCTCTGCATCCCATAATATTAGTCTATCTTGTATTTTTTATTGGTGACATTAAGTTTACTTTAGAGTTTTTTAAATCTTGTCTGTCATAAGTGTTTCCTACTCTTTGGGTTATTTTTGAACTCATACTTGACTCTTTTTCTCTCATAGTCTACATCTCAATGCAAAATAACTCAAGCTCGAGCTATTCCTTTAAATTATATCCCCAACCTGACTTCTTTCAATTGTCATTTCTATCCCAGATCACTGAAAAGTTCTCTCAGCTATTCTCCTACCTTTCTCCTTTACTGTCCTAATATTTATTCCCACATGGCAGCCAGAGAGATCCAGTCACAACATTCATCTGCTATCATTGCACATTTGGCTAAAATAAAAGCTCAAATTCTCATAGCAGCTACTGACCATTCATAACATCTCCTTGAATTCCTACAGGTGCTCCTAACCCATCCACCAATTCCATCGTGGTTTATTTTCCTCCGGCTGTCCACCTCTGGGCTGCTACTCCAAGTAGATTTCCCAGGAAGTTTGACTTGCTTTTTTTCTGTAATGTTCTTCTCTTTTGCCATCTTCACTTATTTCTGAATAAGTCATCCTTTTATCAGTCCAGATCCTCTTGATCACAATAATGCGTACCGACCTATCTGCACTTCCTCCGTCCCGGTGCTCTACCACCTCATTCTTGGCTTCTTTATTGTTCTCCATAGCAGGTGCGACCATCTTCTGAGTTACAGGTTACCTATTCTGTCCGTTATTGTCTTTATGTGCTTATAGGATGTACACTGCATGACGGACTCTTCTCTGATCCTTGATGAACTCCCCATGTCCGAAAGGGACGACTGTCTACCAGGAACTGCTCAAATATTTGTCAATATACTTGTACACATAGCAGCATCCCCACTGTCAGCAAAGGTGCTTGGGAGTAACTTTTTGGGCCAGCATCTGTGTCATCAGATTCCAGAGACTAATCTTTCCTTCTTCGTGCACTGCTTCAACCATTTTGTTTTGAAGTGATGGTTACAGAACTGGATAAATCCTTGAAAAATCTAAATACCTTTTTTGTATACATGTGTGTATGTGTGTGTGTGTGTGTGTGTGTGTGTGTGTGTGTGGTGTGTGTGTGTGTGTGTGTGTGTGTGTAGATGTGTGTGTGTGTGTGTGTGTGTGTGTGTGTATACAAGAGGATACTTGAGTGTGTGTACCTTGGAGGACCAAGGTTAATAACAAGCATCATCCTGGATTTCTCTACCTTCTTATTGCTTTGCTCTGGGATTTCTCAGAATCTTTCTTCTAAGACAAAATTGCAGGTAGTTGCCATATTTCCTGATATTTTTACATGGGATCTAGAGACCCAAATTCAGGTCCTTTTGCTTTTTGAGGCAAGGCTGTAATCGTTGTGCTATCTCCAGCTCCCAGAATCTGGATTCTAGTCTTAGTTTGGCCAATATACAATGGTGGAGAGGAGGAGAAGCAATTTGGTTGTTTTGACTATCAATGATTACTTTCATAATCTGAAAAGAAAAGTTTCTATAATTTCTGAAGTTCCTTCCTAGAACCCAAGTATGTGGTCAAGGAGATACACACTGGGAGGTTTATGTTGTATGATATGTCCAGAGTCTCATGGTCCAGGGAAGAAATATAGAGAAATTTTAGGTCAACTTTGTTTACTTCGGCTTAAATCCTTTGGGTAAATGTCATAAAAACTTCGTTGTTTTTCTCTAAAACAGGAGAGAGAATCGAGATGCATTCTCTCTGAAGCAATACTTAAATTTTGCAACATTGACCTCAACAAAAGTACCTAATATTTAAATAATTTTGCAGGTAATGTGTTGTGCATTGTCAGAATGGAATATTTTTAAAATTATATGAAAGCTAGGCATGCAGACTGTGTAATTACTATAACTTCAAACGCTTTTCTAAAATCTTGTAAAAAGTTAGAGGGAAAAAATTGGGTGGAAGTCGCATGCAACAGCAGATTAGATGATCTATGAACAGTTATTATATCCTTCCTCTGTCCCCAGATCTGCACTAAGCCAGGTGAAAACAAAGAGTTGCTTACAAAGAGATCTCAAGCCTGACATGCCAGCTCCTGCCACAGTTAGAGGACGGCATTTGAAGCCGAAACATAATATGTGAAGTAAAAAGGAAATAAATCTCACTTGTCTTCTCTCCAGTCCTTTAATTAGAAGAGAAATGAAATAAAAGCACAAAGGACTGTTTTGGGCCCCAAGAACTGATAGTCACCAGGAAGTTACCATTATTCTTGGAGCCAATGCAAATGCTCAGGACTCAGGTACAAGCCAGCTCCAAAGTCTGTCCTATGCATTAGCAGAAGGTCCTGCTACAATGGTGAATTTTTCCCTTCAGGAAAGTGCCTTCTTGCTCAATCTTTCCTTTTTCTAAGAGCCCCAAGTAGGAGGTCATTCCTTAGGGTCTTAGCTCCTAAAGTGACCTTTGTGTTATCCAGAACACATCATCAGTTCTAGATTCATTTCTGAAGACAAGCCCACTCACATGTCCAATGCGGTGACATGAAGATTAGAGAGATTTATAAATGGAATGTTTGTATTTGATTTACTAAACTTATTCTCCTGTTATCAAGAACACAGGATAGGGCTGGGGACTGGCTCAGAGGTTAAAGCTTTTGCTTCACAAGCAAAAGAACCTAAGTTTGAATCCTTAAATCCAAGGCAAAAATGCAAGTTGAATTTAATGGTACCATTCTGGTCTTGGAAGGCAAAGCCTAGGAAACTCCAAAGCAAAGGAATAAGGATGTAGAACAATCCAGGATGGCTCCTGTTGTCACCCTCGGGCTTCCAGGTGGACACACTCTCAAGTACCTTCTTGTACACACACACACACACACACACACACACACACACACACACACACATGCGCGCGCGCGCACACAAGAGCAGAGGGATTCTGTGATACTGTTCTTCTTGGCTCTCACATGCTCACATAAGCTTTGCATGCATCAGGATGGCCAAGCACACAATAAAAGTTAAGAGTCTCAAACTTGTCTCCCAGTGGATTTCTTTGGTCTAATACATTAGTCCAAGACCTCGTACTTACACAAGCAATCTAGGCGTGAATGTCAAGTGGGCCATTCTCTTCTCACCCTGAGGGTGTCGTCCATGATGATTACGTCTCTCTCAGGAAGAAGTTCACCTTATTTCTCAGTTGTTCTTGGCAGCTGCTTCCACCCCTTGGGTATTTGGAATTTTTTTTTATCTTTGTCTCTTTCTCTACTACAAGCCCTCAGAGCAGAATGGAACAAATTCTCCCAGTCCCGCTTTCTTGCTTCATCAGGATGGGAAAGTTTTTCTTTTTTCCTATTACAATGCTTTCATTGAAAATCCTTACGTTTGAAAAATTGAGAACAATGGTAGGGGGATTTTAAATGTCTGAATTTTATCAAAGACCTTATAGTTGTGGCTCCAATTCTGCTTCCCTCCTAAAAGGATGGAAGAAGCTTATGGTTTGAACTAGTTCCATCCCCATAGGGAAAGCCCACTACTTTCCTTTCTTCCTGCCTGTCCCGTTGCTTTTTTTTTCTCTAAGTGTAGTGAAGGTCACACGTCTCCTGCTTTAGAGGTCTCTACCCATGAATCAGTTGTCTTTGTTCAAACCGTTGCAGTAGGAAAATGATATACAAGCCAATGGCCAAGCAGTTAAGGCAGTAAGTTCCTTTCATCAAAGAAGAGTTTAGAGTGGAAGAATACGAACTATTAAAAAGAGCGGAAATAATAATAAAAAATGTTATTAATAAAAAAAAAGGTGAATTCTTTCAGAAGCTGGAATCCTCTTCTTCATTCTGTACAAAAGACTTGGACTGTCTCAACCTTCCCCACAAAGTCTAATAGATTAAAATTTTTAAGACATAACTCTTAAATTTCAAACATGTAGAAAAGTTTTTAACTGTCATTTGCTTGCTATGCCATACAGTGACTTAACTCCTACCTTTTCTCCTTCCCTTCCTTCTCTTCCTGCCTTTTTATACACTATTTTTGGCATGCACATTGTTTTAGGTTCCAGAGACAGTTGAACAGGACACTCTGAGTAGTGTCTAGTTTGGGACTACTGTGTTTTGGTGAATCTCTCTATACAGTGATGCACACATAGCTGGAGTTAGGAGCATATCATTTGTTTCCACTCTTTCAGGAGTCACTGTCCTTCACTGACTGATGCTGTCTGAAATTTGTCATTTTATCGAGATCATTGAGCCTAATTTCAAAAGTTACATTGTGCAGGTAAAAATATCTGGTCTGTCTTGAAGGGAATGAAAATGAACCCTTAGTCTTTATAACAACAGTCCCAGGTGTGCTTTGATCGCATGACACACTGCTTATTTAATCTGAGATTTGTTTATGATTCTAAGGTAACTACCTGCAGCTTGGCTGGAGGCCAGTGACTAATGTTTTCGGTTTTCTCTCTTGCGGTAATGGAAAAATCAACAGACATGGTTTTAAAGTACCTGGTCCTAATAGGCACACAGGAAAAAGTGGCAATTCACTATGTAGACAAGCAGAATAATAGAGTAGAAAGGAAGGGTCCAGAGAAGCGGCTGTGGGTAGAAAAACAAGGAAAACCATTGAGGGTAGAATCATAGGGACTGCACAACCTACAGTGTCCCTCTGGTTGTCTTTATAGAACACTCACTGCTTTTGAACATTCCCAATGCTTCCTTACTTCTGACTCCATCTCTCCAGTAGTCTCAGCACTGCTTCCAAAACGCTTAAGAACTGCCTGCTGGGTAGGAGAGAGCGGCTGCTTAAAAGGAAAGTCGTAGGATTGTGAATATGTACATGCATTTTTTTGTTCTAAACCTTCTAATGGGAACCACATAAAGAGAAATCAATATGTACCTGTCTCACTAGGCTGTGTTTGTCACAAACTATGAGATAATTTTAGAAGATGAAGGAATATGAATGAAAAGAAGGAAGGAAGGAAGAAAAAGAAAAGAAAAAGAAAGAAAGAAAGAAAGAATGAAAAAAGAGGAGGAAGGAAATGAAGAGGAAGAGAAAGAGAAGGAGAAGGAGAAAAGAAAGGAAGGAAGATGAGAGGGAGGAAGGGAGGGAGGAAAGGGGAGAGGGAAAGAAAACATTGTTTATAGTAGATTACAGGGAATAGCTAGTTCAAGTGTGCTGCTCCTTCCGTATGGACTCCCTGCCTCACCCGATCCTCCCTCCCAGCCAGACATCCTGTTATAAACTCTCCCAGTGCTCTATAGTTTTCCTTTGTGCCCTCACCTCGGTTTGTAATTATATTTTGTTTGTGAATATATAATTAATGTGTTTCTCCCGTGGCTAGATTATAAGCAATGAAGGGCAAGGGCTTTATATGCATTTATTGAGTTAATGAATAGATGCTTTAGAGCCATGGGAAAACAGGATCCATGTGAAAGAAACGGACTTTTTCTGTTTCCATTTCACATGGGAGACAGTAGACCGTATTTCCCAGGCTCTCTCACATAGAGATTCAGCAGTGAGTGACGTGGGTCCTTTCTACCTCTGGCTTGCTAAAGTTTCCCATGTGTCGTCTTCCAGGAATTCTTTCTTCTAAATGGTTTATAAATAATTCTTCAGGCTTCTCCGTGCCACATTGGATGAAGTGTAGTTTTGGGCCACGTGTTGAACTCAGGTGTACCTGGCTAGGGGTCCACAAGTTTTGGGAGCTTATGTACAATTAATTTGCATGACATTGTGACACAGTGGATTGTCCTCAGTGGCATGTGGTCTCTGGGCTCAGGACCAGACACCCCTGGTCAGTTGGTGACCTCTGAAACACACACACACTCTTCCCCGGAAACTGTACTCTTCTTGTCTTTCCACTCAGCTCAGGCGGGGCCTGCACAGTAAGGCACCTTTTCCCCTGTATAAGAACTCTGAACAACGATGTGATGGAGTGCAGGGGCGTAGGTCTGGTGGTTTCTTGAGATTCCATACATCTAGTTCTCTAGTATGCTTTTCCCATCCACCACTATTATTTAGAGGAGAGTTCAGCCTTTTCTGTGAAAGGATATCTTGCCACAGCTTTCAAGAAATTTGGCTCCAGAATTCTGGACCCAAGTTCCAAACTTCTTGGCAAGAGCCCTGTGGGCCTGATTACATATAAATAAATATGAGGGACAAAAACATGTACACACTTTGAAAGCTAGCTTTGATAACAGAAACTCTTATAGTTGAAGAATGCAAAATCCCATATATCAAATAGAAAGGAGTGTTCTGTCTACTTGTACCCCAAACTGTCCTCATCTGTTTGATGGAACTAGGAAACAATATACCATGTTCTGTCTTTGGCAACAGAAGTGATTCAGCTGCTATATATTCTTAGCATATATTAAAAAAAAAACACAATGGCAAAAATAGCATACTAGGGGCTGATGAGATTGTTCAGTAGGTAAGGACACTGATCATGTAGGCCCATGGCGGAGGGAGACAGCTGACCTGTAAGCTGTCCCAAGTTTTACATGTGTGCCTGCACTTACACTTACAAAAAATTAAAAAAAAATTTTTAAAATTTATTTGAGTGTGTGTGTGTGCACGCATGCGTGCACGCGTGTGTACGCATCAGAGGCAGTGTGAATCCCTGAGGAATACCAAACATAACTTCAGGAATCATCCTGGATTGCCTTACTCTGGTATATAGCTCCTCAGGGCCGGAAGTACAGGCCACCTGACATTCTACATGGGACCTGGGATCCAAACTCAGGTACTTCTGCTTGAGAAACAGAGTCTAAGCCCTGAGTCACCTCTCCAGCCCAATAAGCAGTTTTTTAAAGGGTACATTTGGTCACAACTTTTAAATCTGTTTTTGGCATTTATTGCTTAAATCATTAAATTTCTCTCTCCATTTTTAGGCCATAAAGTCTTCTACAGTAGAAAAAAAGTCTTATTTGCTTAAAAAGTTCTTTTTTTTTTCAACAGTTGGTCAACAAACAGCTCTAAGTATAGATCCTACATACTACAACTTTCATGGGCAAATAGGTTCCTGACTTTTCCTCACAGTACTGCTGCAGAAATGAAATGTAAATCCTACAGGCAAAAGTGATAGTTAGGTTTCATATTAGACATATATGAAAAATAAGTCATATTTTTCAAACAAGGAAAGGTATCTTCTAGCCATCTGCAGAAAAACTTGAAGAGAGAATACTATAAAGGAGATGAACCGGGAATAGGCTTTTAGCTTTGTAAACTTTTATTGGCTAAGAGTTGATATTAACAGAAAACAAGTTAACTTCATACCACACAGGAATTATTATTGCTATGAACAATGTGTTTATTTCCTCTCTCAAAATGAGCACTGTAGAGGTAGAGACTCCAAGGTGTACCAAAGATGTCAGAGACAAGGCTATTCATATGTTTTGGAGACCTCCTTGACAGTCCGTTGCAATGCTTGCCACAGTTCCAGCTATTTTTTGTGTAGACATTCAGTAGGTTACTGGATATGTGGGTCAGTCTGAGGAAACTATTTTTTTAAAAGTTAATATTTTCTCTAAAATAGGAACAGAGGGGTATGGAGCAGGTAAGTATTTTTCCCTGAGAAAATATGAATGACTACAGCAGTTTGTCTGCGAGAGTTTTGCATCTCCTTCTCCAGGAAGAAAGCAGAGAGAAACAGTGAGAATCCTGAAAGCCCAGATAGGTGGTCACATGGGTAGAAGGGACCGCTGAGGTAAACACTGCTATGGGACCAGTCTCAAAGGAGCAGTTACTAGTGTCTGTGATAAAGAAAAACAACTGATCAACTCAGGGAGTTAAAGAAAGACCAGACTAGGAAATAATTGCATAAAGACCCCTTTACTTCAAAGTTAAAGAGGGAACAAGAAATGAAGGAAAATTCCAGAAGAGTTAAGCTTTAGAGAAAATTTAAACTTCCTCTGTAAGCATTTTGCCTACTCCATCCAATATATGATTTTTTTAATCACCAAAAGTTTTTCGTTTGTTTTTTTTTCCTACTTTGTTGAGGTATAAAAAACAAAACTGTCTTCATTTTAAATGAATGATGGGATGCTGTGGTAGACTGCATATTGTGGAAACTGTGCTGAAATGAAGTTAGCGCTAACTTACTAGTTACCTTACTGCATTTCCAATGGTGTGTAGGATATGGCGAGAATATTTGAGATGTACTTTCTAGCAAGTGTCATATATAGGATTAGCATTGCTACCATGATGTACTTCAGAGCACCCAGTCACATTCATCTTAGAAACAATTTGTACCTTTGATTACTATCTCCCCACGTCTTTTGCTCCCCCATCTTGTGACAATCATCATTCTGTTCTCACATTTTAAGATTGCAATTTTTAAGGCATTTTACACAAGACGCGTGGGTGTAACTTAATCTTTTTTGACATTATTTCTTTAAGTAATGCCATCAAGTTTAATCCTTGTTGTGCCAAGCAGAATCATTTCCTTTTAAATGGTTGAATATGCTATGTGAAGAGTTGAGGGGTACAGCTCAGTGGGGATGATGCTTGCATAGGGTGCACAAAGCCTGGATTCAGCACCATGGGAAGAAGAAGGAAAATGAGGAAGAAGAGAATGAGAAAAGGGAAGTGAGAGAGAAGAGGAGGAAGAGGGGGAAGAAGATGAGGAGGAAGGGAGAAGAGACAAAGGAGGAAGAGGAGATAAAAGAAGGTAAAGAAGATGAAGAAGAGGAAGAAAAGGAGAAAGAGGAGAAGGAGGAGGAGGAGGAGAAGAAGAGAAAGAGGAAGAAGAAGAAGAAGAAGAAGAAGAAGAAGAAGAAGAAGAAAGAAGTTTCATTATGACCAGTTCTACTATTACCATTATCAGCATCACCACTACAACCACCACCAATAGATACCACTACCACCACTCTCGATAGTAACCAATAAGTACTGCCATCGCCATCATCGCAATCTCAGAGACCTGTAAATTTTTCACCATTCTATGTTAATGACAATGATAGTATAATTGTTTCCAGTAGGCTGAGAACTCTTAGAGGAGAGGTGCATGCATTCTGTGTTCTACACAAGTACGTTCTCTGAACACATCGCCATGAACTAAGAATATCCTCTGCCTGGTGTATGAGTGAAAGCCCAAGGAGTTAATTTCAAAAACTGTTCATGAAAAATGTCTATTAATCCCAGACATGTTTATTCCAAGAGAAAACCCAGAAGGCAAGTGGAAAAATCAGCGAATGCACTTGGTTGGTTGCTGCCTTTCAATTATTTTCAGTTTTGATCCTGGCAGTTTCATTGTCCATAATCTCAGGAGGACGTCATTTGAGCCTGAAAATTATTAGACTTTGGAGGTAGACCTATTGCCGCCTCAAGGCCATTTGCTGATATGAAAGAACAGGAAGAAAAATTCAGTCAAACAGTAGGGAAATGAAATATATCAGCCTTGCCTTGCAGGCTGCGTTGCTACAAATGAGAGGCAACCTGAAAACAATGTTCGAGACAGTAGTAGTTCACGGGTGCGTTGGCAGGGGAATTCACATGGCTGTTACTTTCCAAGTTGAAATTTGACAATTTTGGTGAGTCAGCACCACAAAAAAGAATTCTGTCATCTTAAGCAGCCAATCTGGCTTTTCAGTTCCCTTATTTCCTATTTGCTAGCCTTGTGCTTATCACCTCATTGAACTTGTACGAAAAGCTAGGGCACAAGCGGAGCTCAGCCATTGAAAGTAATTCACAATTTCTTCAGCTGGAGCACTTTGTGATCTCAACAGGAAGCAAATGTCTGCAGCTGAACCATTAAGGGAGATGAGTGATTGCTTAATATATCGTAATGGATGGTGGGTTGGCAACCTCACATCCAAGGCTTTTTAAACAGGAACCTTGGAAGACAGAGTTGCAGCTATTGGCCATGGTAAATGAAGCTGCAGCTGAAAGGTTTCATCCGGAGGCTTTTGACACAGTCTGAGACGTTACCGCAGCAACAGGTGATGTCACCTGACGGTTAGAAGAACACTTGAAGGTGTCAGAGGAAATGACTAATCCTTACCTGGAGACACAAAGCAGGCAGCCAACGCTCCTTAGTAGAAAGGGACAGTGGGAACCACACTACTCATCCTTCCTCTCTTTTACTAAGAAAACACAGATGCTGTGGCACGGGCTGCTAATGAGCATGCTTAAGAAAGCTCATCAAATAGTAGTTTAGCTATTTCTATGACCTCCATTAAGATACAGATGAGGTTGAACTTTGGATGTTCTTTTTATTTAAAATCAAATCAGATTAGTAACTCTCTTTTTTTTTTTTTCCTGTGGAGATCTACAGATTTTGTATGGAGATCTGTTTGATTTTTAAAGACTGGGGAGATGACTTGGTTTGTAAAGCGCTTGCCACACAAGTTTGAGAACCTGAGTTTGGAGCCCCATCACCTATATACAAGGCCAGACTTGGCAGCATGCACCTGTAGCCCCAGTGTGGGGACTCAGAAACAAGTGGGTCCCTAGAGCTCATCAAACATCCACCCTAGCCAAATTGATGAGGAAGACCCACTGTCAACCTCTTGCTTATACATATATGCACAGGTTTTGAATGACAAGCACATGTGGTTCACATTCACACTAACACGTATCTGTAGTACACACAAGATAATTTGACTTTGGATGCTACTAGTATAATTTCATTAAATCAGGATAGCCCTTTAAGAGACGCAACTAATTATGCAAACATCAGTTCATTGGAAAAGATAATATTTATAATATTTATTTTATTTATTTTTATTTGTGTGTGTATGTGTGTGTGTGTGTGTGTGTGTGTGTGTGTGTGTGTGGTGTGTGCATTAGAGGGAACTGTGTGTCCCTGTGGAGGACCAAGAGTGACTTCGGAAATCAGCCTGGATTGCCTTTGCTTCCTTCTTGCTTCACTCTGGGATTTCCCAGGCTCCACCTAAGAGGGCTGGAAGTGCACCTGGCATTTTTACGTGGGACCTGGTATCAGGACCTTCTGCTTATGGGAAACAGAATCTTAACCCCTGAGCCATCTCTCCAGCTCCAATATTTGTTTTAGTCAATGTTTTTTTTTCTGTAAATTAGATGAATATAGCAATTAAAATATGACATTTGTAATGTTTCTTGATAGTTTCAAATAAGTTACTTATGATAACATATATGCACACATATATGCAATAAATGCATAAATATACAGAATCATTCACATAAAGGAGACATAAAGGAGATAATTTGTTCTCAAAGACAAGTTCATTTATTTTCCCCAGCAGCTCTTTTATAGGTTCATGTCTACATTGTTTCTACCTCTCTGGCTTTGTGTGTAACTCTGCTTCTGATTTTTTTTGTGTGTGTGTGTAGTTCTAACATTGAGTTCTATTATTAATAGACATCTAGAAAAATTTAGATTGGAGAATTGAAAATACTACTGGAAGTCACTGTGCAGTTGTTTTAATTGGCAACTAAAATGAATAAACATCCTCAGTAACTGTAGTCACCCATGGTGTATTTTGTCATGCTAGACTTTGGTCTAGGAAGACATGCTTAAAGTCTATGTGTAACTTTTATAAAATTAAGTGTCAGCTCATTGTGCTTTCCTGGCCATGGTGATTTGTTTGCAGCGCTGGACATTGTGTCTGCTTCGACCTCTTGGACACAAGAGAACAGTTAGTGAGAAGTACCCCTTTAGATCTTGACTTAGGCTCAAATCAATCCCTTGGGTTTGTGAGTATGAGAGTGACACAAGATTAATGATGATTGTGATTTTTTTCCATAGCAAAGCCATTTCTATCCAGTCTTATTGCTAAACCATGTCTAAGGCCAGTCATGTCTAAGGCTGAATTGGGTGTTCCTTTGGCATGCTCTCTCAGTGCCTTAGGAAAGCGGGATGTGGTTCTCTTGGTTTCTACTATGTGTTTCTGGTACCATGTTCTAGTCTTTTACTTAGGACAATTGAATGACTGGTTTATTAACTTATTTATTGCAACAGTCAGTACTATATCAGTATCAACTTTATATATTAAAGATGATGATATCTTACTGTCTTAAGGGGACCATGATCATCAATGCAACAAAAGCATTTCCACAGATGTGCAACATCACTTATTACAGTGAAGCATTTGTTTATCATCTGAGGAATGCTATCAATTCTGATTTTTGCTAAGCAATCTCGACTTTTTATAGTGTTATCTATAAACTGGCTGCACCTTAATAATTGGGTTGTTTGTTAGACGTACAGAATCATGGATTCCATTCCAGGCATTTTTAATCAGAATATCTTTGTTTGCAAACTTCATATGCCTATTGACTTCAGAAAGCATTGCTTTATGGGAAAGGGAAGAAATATGAAAGGAACATACTACTTTTTATGGTAATTTCTGAAAGAAGATCTCTCATATGATAATGACTGCTACAGAAAGACAGGAAAATGTCCATGTGTGCTAGTAAAAGAGAAATACTTCAAAAGCAAAATGGCCAGTACAAAAGCTTTATGTGCAGAAAATTCATTTTAATAAGGCAGTTCATGTTAGTTTTCAAGGATATTTAGGTTGATGTGTCTTCTGAGCCATGGCATACTGCATTCAATATTACAGGTGTTTCCTCCCCAAAATGCCAACTTGCTATGATATAGTCAGTATATTTAGTTCTGCTGTGTTTAAGAACATCCACTGTACTCTTTGTCACATAGTGAGCACATGATATGATATCTAGTGACAGAAGGGAGTGGATGGTCTATACCTTGTTTTAACTTTTGTATATAATATTATATTCACTGACTGTGTACAACATGGCAATTTTAAAGTAGATATTTCAAATATATGTATAACTATACATACAATGGAATGACTACATTAGCTAACTAACATACATATGTGTCATCACACAGTTTTTATATCAAGAACACTTTAAACCTACTCATGATTACAGTATATCATTTAAGATTACAATACATTATTAATCATCACCATGTTTTATGCTCTTAGCCCTTCACTTTCCTTTGAAAAAATGAGATTAATATTCCTGAGGTGTATTA
Source organism: Typhlomys cinereus (assembly GCA_023101885.1). Lineage (NCBI taxonomy): Eukaryota > Metazoa > Chordata > Mammalia > Rodentia > Platacanthomyidae > Typhlomys > Typhlomys cinereus. Next base: position 501,737 of record JALPQD010000003.1, on the reverse strand, counting down.
TTTCAAATCACTCCATCCTATGAACCAGGTGAGTATGATCTGCTAGGTGACAAACATAAACTGGAACCAAGTCAAACATTCAATAAGAGAATGCTCACCTGTTCTGCATGGAATTCATGTGGAGCATTTGACAGGGAATCCACAACCTGGCATGGCATTTTTGGGCCAGCAGCTGGCAAATTCTACCTCATTATTCTAAGAAACAGGGCCACAGGCCTCTGCTGTGTGAATTTCATATTTCCTTCCGAATCAAGAAGAGCCCAACCTGAAGGAGCCCTGCTGTCCATTCTCATGCTTTTTTAAGCACTTCCTTACAATTGCATTGGCTTGAACTCAGTGAGATTAAGGGAGAAAATCTCTGAGAGCAGCTCCATCCTGATGAGTACTGGATGTCACTCCCTGGCCAGAGATAAAAGGCTGTTAAAATAGAGTCATTATAAGAGTAGATTCAAAGGTAGATGGAATAAGAGTAGGAGACCAGTGTGTGTCCCATTTGCAGGATCGTTACCTTCTATCTGCCAGACTCTATGCCCTCCCTTTCTGGTGAGATCATACCCCATAAAGATGCAAGTGACCAGGAAAGAAAGTCTGTGAGCTTAACCAGATGTCTCATTACTTACTTGTAGTCCTTGATGGTGGCCTAGTTTCTCTGCTGTAGCATGATCCCTCTCCCCTTGTTTCTGGCGGGGCCCTCCTTCCCCTTCCCTCCCTGCTTATAATCTTTGCAAGTACTGTAGACTCTATTTCATCCTCCCGGAACAAGGCCAGCCTAATCTCTCCCCATCCTAAAGCTCAGGGAAATTTGCGGAAGAGGGGGTGGTAAGATTGTAAGAGCCTAAAGATGGGGAGGAGCAATGATATGCAGGATACTACATACAAGTTAGGGCCGAAGTAATCATAATAGGACTCTGCATGACCTGCACAATGACCAACATATCATTGAACCCCCAAAGTCTAGCATGGATCACAGGTACTATGATCCTTAGAGACAACAGATTAACAGCCACAATAGTGTTCCTATACTAAGCAATGCTACTGAGTCCCTAAACCTCATCAGAGAGGAGGACCCACGAGGGAAATTTGTCATGCACACTAAAGGATACTCCAGGAATGGGAGAGGGGGCACTGGGAGAAGAGGAGGGAGGAGGGAAGGGGAAAGAGGAGGAGGGAGTAAGGGGATCCAGGGAGGGTTTAAGGGAGGGAGGGGAATTGGGTACTTTTCAACTTTATATGAGTGGAAGAAATAAAAAAAATATAATGTCCAGATAGATCTAATTTGCATTTATGCCTTGGAGAAAGTGGGATTTATTTAGTTTATGGTCCCAGAGGGAATATAGTTCATTAGGGCAGGAATCACATGGCAGAAAGTATGACTGTAGGTGCCTGCTCAGGTCACCTCGACCATCAGGAAGGCAGAGGGAGCAAGAGCAAATTAAGATGAAGTAGGCTGGTCTATAAACCTCAGCGCCCGCCCCTTGAGACACGCCTTCCTCCAGAAAGACTCCACCTCTTGAAGATGCCTTCCCAAACATTACACAAGCTGAGGTTCAAATACATGAGCCTGTGTGTGTGTGTGTGGGGGGGATCACATTTAAACCGTGAATATATATTAATACAATCAGAATTTTCTGTTTTGGAGACTGAATACTTTTTCTGTCTTTAAACAGGGGATTCTGTCTTCTGGAAATAATGGTCACTTCAGTTTTACAGCTTTCCAAAGATATAGAGAACCTATAGTGAAAGGTTCTTCTTCATGTTCATAAAGAAGACGTGTTGGGAGGAGGATGTCTGGATAGACATTAGTTATGTAGGTGGCAGACAGAACTTGAATTTTCCATGATACCCATGAGTCAATAGGACCTTTACTCAGAAACAATTTTACTTACTAATACCTAGTGCTTGATACGGATTAAATAGATCACCATATTTTCAAGTTTTGTGAGCTACATATGTTTCATAAGATAGTTGTACTAGACTTGGAATGAAAGAAGTTTTAAAACAGTGAACTAAAATGAAAACTGGCTCCTGTGACCCTGAATTGGCTTTTATTCTATGCTTCCATTCTGGCTCTAATTAGACTCAAAGGTGTAGGGTTATTTTCCAGATGTAATTACCCCTTGAACACAGAGCAGTAACATCACAAGTAAGGCATGGGGTGATGATTCAGGATTGGAGGGGGAAAACACCTTACTTGATCTTTATCCTTACCTTCTAAGGAACTGAGTAAAGTTCTGGTTTGTAATTACTCACTATTTATGATTTAAAAGGTGATTTATTTCCTAAAAAGTGTGAATTACTGTGCAATTAATGTGATTTTGGAATTTTTAAAAATCCTTAAAACCACATGAAGTCTATGGAGCAAGTCAGAGATTGCTTCTTTCCTTTGTCTTTATCCTATTTTTGTTTTTACACATGAAATGTGGGTGTGTAGGTGTGTGTAGAAGAGGGCACTATGTGTGCAAGAGGAGGATCAGGATGATTTTGGGAATCATCTTGGATTTATCTACCTCCTTATTGCTTTGTTCTGGGCTTTCACAAGCCTTGTTTCCCAGAACCAGAAGTACAGACCATCACTATTGACTCCTGGCATTTCATTCCATTTTTTAACAGGAATTTTTTTCTTCACCTCAGCCATTTCTTTTTATAAGCTTATTTGCTTCTTACATAAATTTTATTCCTTTACTGGAATTATATCTATTGTTTTCTTGACAGCAAATGCATACAAATTTGCAGCCAAGGATAAAAAGTAGATTCCTTAAGAAGCTAACTAGCTCTTGACTCTCAAAGTGACCCCCCCATGTATACTTGGTTCTCAAATACAAACTCTGCCTAAATGTTCAAAAAAGAAACATGACGGGATTAGCATAGCAAGAGGAAATCTGAAAGATCAAATGGTCTAGAAGCTGTCAGTTGGTGGCCCTCAGACCTACATTTTATTTTGTTTACTGACTTTTCTGGAATGTAATTTATCCATATCTAAAAATCAGTTCTCATGTGCTAGTAGTTCGCTGTGTATTGCCATGACCAGAGCAAATCAGCTTAAAAGGAAGAATTATTTATTTTGATTGGTGATATCAAGAGTCTCAGGCTCTTACCCTTGGCACCATTTATTCAGGCCATGGTGCAGCAGAACATTATGGTGGCTTGTGTAACAGTACATTATGGTGGCTTGTGGAGGAGAAGGGGGCTTTCACCTCATGATGGACCAGAAACAGAGAGAGAGAGAGAGAGAGAGAGAGAGAGAGAGATAACCTTCAAAGGCATGTTTTCACTGATCTGCTTCCTTCAGCTAGGCCCCACATCCTAAATTTTTCACAACCTTCCAAAGTAATACCAATGACAGGGGCCAAGTCTTTAGTACAAGGGCCTATGATGTATACTTATCATTTGACTACAATAATTCATATTAAGTCTTACCACTTAAAAAATCTAAATTTTTGTTTTATCTTAAAAGTTCGAAGTGAATTAAATTAATCATATTCATCTATGAGACTGTGAAAGAACAAGAACTAAAAGAAAAAAAGCTAAAGCATTGAGGAACACATGGCCCAAACTGGTTGGAGTTAAGTAGTATTCATATCGTTTTATTTTACATGAAATTTGAGTATTTTTCAGTTTTGATATAATCTCCTCAAATCCTGCCACTGTTTGTGCTATCAAAAAGTGCCTGTCATTTGGGAACAACAGAAAGTGACTTCTTAAAGTTCTGGAGTATGGGAAGTATGCGATTATGGTGTGGACAAACTAGAAGTCTGGCAAGTGCCTGGTCTCTTCTTATAATATGGCACCTTGGATGCTGTGTCCTCTTAATAGCAGAAGGCTGTGTCTCTAAATAAAGGAAGAGATGGATTATCAAAAATGACACAATGTTCACTGAAGTTGCCTTTGTAAAAAGAAAATATTTTATTTACTCTGTGTGTGTGTGCATGCAAGTGCAGATGTGCAAATGCCATGGCATGTATGTGGAGATTAGAGGACAACTTTTGGGAGTCACTTTTCACACTGAACCATGTTATGACAGACTCATTCTTGTCTCTGCTGCTGTTCTGTGTGCTGGAGTCTAGATGGTCCATGAGCTTTTGACGCATTCTGTCTCCATGTCCCAGATCACTGCAGAAATGCTGGGATTACAGACACGTGCCACCACATCTGACTTCCTATTTTATTTTATTTATTTTTATTTTTTACTTTTCCAAGCATATTGAGTAGTCATCCCCCTCCTTCTCATCCCTTTCCTTCTCTCATCAGTCCATCCCATTCCCTCCCAGCCTCCTGCCTGTCTGCTTCTATGGACCCCAGTGTTCCCTCTACTCTTGTAGAGGCTCAAGCCTCTTGTGGCATACAAAGTTGCCTCTCATGAAGATGATGTTCTATTTTAAACAACAACATGGATTCTTGGGATTAAGCTCAGTTTACCACACTTATACAAACAGATGACTTGCCTTCCAAGACCATCCTCCTGGAACCTGGCATCGTTAGTATTCATCTGCTCTCAGGACTTAACATCTCCTAATAGTGTCATCTGGGAGCTTGGGGTCTAATATATCAATTTTGGAAGGGCATATATGTTCAGGTCATACCAGTAGTCTATGGTATATATGTTCATTAAGATCTTGTAGGTAGCACATAATAAAGAAGAAATGGAATGCCCCACAATTGTGGTACTGAGCATGCTAATTCATGGTATATGCAGTTATTTAGATTTTTATTTAAGTGAAATAAACATTATTTTCCTAGTTACATAGACACATATCAAGTACTCTCGAACCACATGTATCTAATGGCACCATGGAGGGCACACATACAAAACTTTTCCACCTGAGGACAAGCTTGGTGAGAAATTGTCTCTCAAAAATGGCATCATTTCCTCCGGATTTTCAAATCATGTTTAAAACAAAATTAGAAATGTCACATGCCATCTGTATTCAAATTAGCTTATGTATATTTTATGGCCTTTTAAAAATTATAATAAACAGCAGTTGTAATTATCCAAACAACATCCATTTTCCCTTAGAGATATTGAAAAATCAGCTCATAGGAAATAATGGGGTTTTTAGTTTTGCCTGTGAGGTGAAAAGGCACGGATACCAAACATTCTTTCTCTACAAGTACAGATGTTTGCAATGATTAGCTAGCACTAGCATCAAGTAACTTTCTTTTCATGAAGTGACTAGGATAAAGGCCAGTGTTGATTGCTTTCGTGGAATTCTCCTGGAGGCTTAAGTAATATTTAAACTATAAGAAAATATAAGTTTTGATGTCCATCAAAATAATGACTCACTTGAATCAGTTTCAGAAGATTAGATAGCAGTAGCAGGTAAACAGATGCCTCTTTTCTGATCCGCAAACACCACTGCTCTGTTAAAGCAGAAAACATTATTTTGGTATTAACATCAGAAATTGAGGAAGATGCTTCATAGCTACTAGAAGTTGTCTGAGGTAGATGATGCAAGGTAACAACTTCATCTCATGGACCATCTTATGATAATACTATTCTGCTTTGGAGAAAATGGTCCAGAATTAATAAAATTCTTCAAGGCTTCTCTGGTTCAGAATTTACAACCAAAGCCCTTTGTCTCCCATCATTTTCCAAATGGTCTGAAGGCACAATCATCATTTTCCAAATGGTCTGAAGGCACAATCATCATTTTCCAAATGGTCTGAAGGCACAATCATCATTTTCCAAATGGTCTGAAGGCACAATCCCATTTCTGCCCCACAATGGGACAGAGCAAGCACACATACTGGAAGCATAAATTTCCACTTGGTTTCCAGCTTTTTCTCTTCATGTCATTATTTTAACACATTGGTTGAGAACTACTAAGTTTTTTTCACTAAGTTGACTGCAAACTGCAGTTTGAAATATACTGAGCCTTTTCTTGAATTATCTTATCCATTCCTGGAACACAAGGACTCCTCAAGAATTGATTAAAAAATGTAAAACCACTAGAGCTTGGGCAGATCAGTTGATCTTCCTGAAGCATGGGTGGAAATGCTTTCCTGCCATTGCACTTTTGACCTGAGCTTTCCCAATGATTTGTGGGGACTGATGTTTCCACTTGCCAGGAGTTCAAAAGCTCTTCTCAAAACTGGCTTGTTAATGTTTCTACTTGCCAGAAGCAAGTTCAAAGGCCTTTCTGTAACTAGCTCATTATGATTTGGAAGATAAATGGGCTCACCTTTTATAGAGAGCTATTACCAAGAATTTTTTTTCTCCTCTATTTGGACTCTCTTGCAGTAGAATTGTAAGAAAATTATAAAAACAGAAGCTGACTTTTAAAAGGCAGGGGAAGCAAACTATCTGAAAGATTTCACAGAGCATGATGCAAAGAACACACATTATGCACAATTCCAGAAAATGAACATACTTCTTGTATGAGTTCATATATATTCTGATTTTATAGCTAAAACATGTTGATTTCATCAAAATATTTATATTATAAATGTTTTCAAACGCCAATAATTGTTGGCAAATTTCCAACAAAGAAAAATTGCTTTTGCAGGAAATTGAAGTCTATTATTATTTTATTACTTTGTTTTAGTAACCTGCAGTCTTTAGCTTCTTTTATTTTGTTGATTCCTACCACCAATTAATAATAACAATAGACAGTAATATTTGCACAGCAGTACTCACTGAGTATGTACATTTAAAGTTATTTCACAACTGAGTGACCTCAGTAGGAAAGGAAGATAGGAACTAAGCAGAGAAGTTGCTAACTTAAGAACCTAGTGTTGGAGAGATCGCTCAGGGATTGGAGCCTTTGCCTCACAAGCAAAAAGACTTGAGGTTGATTCCAAGATCTCCCATAAAAATGATGGGCAGAAAATCTGCAGTTCCGTCTTTGGAGGTTGGAGGCCGAGAATCCACAGGGCAAAGCAATAAGGAGGTGAAGCAATCCAGGATGATTCTTGATGTCCACTTTGGACCTCCACAGGCGCACACAGTCAAGGGCTTTCCTGTGCCTGGAAAAATCACTTGATTTCCTTTTATATATATGGATTATTATTTCATTACAAGAGATAATTTAAATTAAACTATCTATGGTTTGACAATCTGAACATAAAGATCCTGTATTTATTCTCTCTAAATCTCAAGGAGAGGCAATTGGAGTCTTTAAATAAGTCCAGACTTTTTATTTATGTTTAATTATAATAACAATAATGAATTTATGTGTTTTCATCACCCATTACTGACCCCCACTCCCCATCTTATCTCATCTCACCTGTTCTCCCTCCCTCCAGAGGGAGTTTCCCTCCCTCTCCCAGGTCCCCCTGGATATGTAATCCACTGGGTTTCATCTAGGTTTTTAAAGATGCCATAGCCAGTGGTTATCTTCTTTTGCCAGATGGTATTCCCCTTTAATTACCCTTGTAATACAGTTAATTTGGTGAAAAAAATGAAAAATAAAATTCGGAAACATCACGTGTAAGTAAAAAACTGAGAAATTGATGAAATTTCAATGCTAGACAGACCACATCTAGAAAGTAATTAACTCATCTCCACAAATGGAAGCAATACAGTTTGCAACATTATTGAATTTGTGTCTATTTTAACCTATGAAGGATTATGAAAGTATGGCTTTGGACAGAAAAGCAATATTCCTGTTGCTCCCACAATAGACAAACAATTCATAATAAAATGTAAGAGAGGCGTAGTCCATCAAGACTGGAGGAAAGAGACGCTGCACTCATGTCCATGGACTTAGATTTCCAGAATCTCCAGAACTTGCTTTGTTATGGTTTGCTCTGAATTCTTATCTAACACAATATCTCTCCAAGACAAAGATGAAAAAAGCAGTTTTTTCTTTTTCTTTTTTTAACCATTCAACAGTTAACAAACTGGAGAAGCCAAGGCTCAGAGAAAAGCTTGTCTGGAATATTGTTACAAATACTGTTAACAAACTTAGATATAGGTGAGCCTGGATTTAAGTGTAGAACTTTTGTCTGTAACTCATCCACATTTCAGATTTATAAATATTTACTATATATACACACATTTACATATACATACATACACCATTTTCTATATGCATATATATGTGCACGTATCTACTGTATGTATCCATATACATGTTTATATGTATAATGTGCATACATAGAGAGGGAGTATATATGTAAACATAATTTATATTTAGTGAAAGAAGGAAGATGAGATTTCAAATCTGATAGACAAATGGGATGCCTCTGTAATTGACAATATTGCACTTTTAGGACTCTTTTACATGGGTATATTTTTGTTTGTTTCATTTCTGACTTTTTAGAATCTAAGAAATTCACCTTTATGTTTTCTCTCTCTGTCTCTTTTCCCCTTTTTGAAAATTTTTTTGAGACAGTGTCTTGCTATGTTGTCCAGGTTGGCTTTGAATTCACTATGCAATACAGACCACACAGGAAACATATTGCTATAAAGTAGCAAGAAACTTCATTTCTCAAAGATGATCTGTGAAAAGACACAAGCTACTGAAGATAAAAAAGAAGGCTAAGAACTGGTCACCCTGTCAATATACCCAAGTGTTTTCTGAGGGAAAGACTTCCCAGTTGAAAGCATTTAGCCTTTTTTCATGTGTTACCAAAGTTCTGTTTCTGAGTTTTCTCTTCTGCTTTCTTCCAAAGCCCTTGCCTCACTGAGCATGTGGTGACAACCACCCTTACAGAAATGACTGACATTACTCAACACAACCCCACAAAAGTCACACTGTCACCTCAGGGCTGAAGTTTTATAGTTTAGCTGAAAAGTTCTTTCTCTTCCTTGCAGAGGGTAAATGGAAAATGTTGTTCAAAGCTTCAGTGACTCGTTTCATTGTTCAGGAATGTTCATAAAGTAACAGCTGTGTGGCTCCTTCTTACCATCTCTTGGCAGGGTCTGTGTCCTTCTGAAGGAGATCAGAGAGGCTCTGAACTCCCAGACATCTTGCTGTTGTGCTATCTGTCCCTAAACCTCCTTTCCCTCTGATTCACGCTCAGCTATCTTTGTTAGAGTCCACCTGTGACACAGGACCATACAGTGATACTGTGAGTCTGTAGTCCTGGTGGAGGTTCAGAGACTTCCGGTTTCCTAAGCAGTAGAGCTTTGTCCAAGGGCCACGATGCTCAGGGAAGCTTTGCCACATATCTGGCAAACCCAGTATCCTCCTTTGTGAAAATGTGACTGAAGTTCACAAAGTGATGGATATTGATTCAAAGAAGTGGAGACACTCATAAGACCATAGTGACACTCGTGGGAAAGACTGGTCATTATGAATGAAAATTAAGCTAACGATAGCAAAGAGAGCAAATGTCCTCACTCCTTTCTTCCTCCTGGTACTTAGTGTCCATAAGCAGGAAGAACAGGACCAACGGCGATCGTGTGGTCAAAACAGGAAGGGGAGATGGAACTGAAAAGATGTTGCTCATTTCTGGTTGCCCTAAAGCTTGAGAGCCGCCTTGCTTCAACTGCACATGACTGATGGCAGGTATGCAGCCCTGCTGCACTCCTCTGGCTTAAAAGAGCAGCAACAGTAGCACTGAAAACAGCAGCAAACATAAGTATACATTCTGAGCTTTCTCTCCCTCAAAATACACTGAAAAAAATTCTGGGAAACCATTGATATTTTGATAATTAAATGAAAAACATGTAAGAAACAGTCAAAGTTAGTGCAGTATTCTAAGGCTTCTCTGACTTACGTGAAATAATTACACCCTTTTCTGGATTTTTTTCTAAATGACAGGATGCTTATTTGTTAAAAAAAAAAGTGAACTATATGATTAGCGAAGTAGCTTCGTGATAGCTTGTTTGGCTAGCATGCATAAGGCCCTTTGTTTGACCCATAGCCCTGCAAATAAATAAATACAACTAAAAGACATCATTCTCCAAACATATCCTCTGATATAAAATTTTGTTTTCAAAAGTCCAAGTATTTCTGAATTGAATAGAATATTTGAATGGAAGATCATCTGAGATCCAGGGTTCTTCTGCTGAATCTCAGCTCCTTTGTGCTTGTTTTTATCATGGAGCAATGCATCAGATACATTTTACTTGTTTTGGAACATTATCACTCTCCAACATCCCATGTGGAAGAGAAATTCCCCTGGTCCTTCTACTGATGCTGTTGGGAAGGAACACAGAGAATAAGCTGCTTCTCTGCCCCGAATCCTCAGTCTTCTGCACATCGTGTGGTCATCTCTGTGGTGTCTTACCTGTGGAATGCTCCCTGGATGAAGGAAAAGGAGTAAGAGCTGAGCATTCATTTCCCTCCATTTCCTAAATGGTGATACAGTATGACCAGAGACTTCAAGCTCCTGACACTGTGCCTACCCAGCTGTAGCAGGCCGTATCCTCAAACTGCTGGTGGAAATAAATCCTTCCTTCCTTATTACTGCTTTTGCCAGGTCACAATGAGGAAAATGATTATGATTTCTAAAATCAATGGGACAAAGCTTATGAAAGTCAGCCACTTGCCAACACCTGTCTTAATCTTCAAAAAATATCTCTGAGTTTCATCAACTCAAGTCATCCTTTGATTTTTGTCATCAGTTAATGGAATGAAGTGTTTTTTCAAAACATGTTACCTTGGCAAAGAAGCAGAGATAATACAATTAATGTAAAGATAGACTTTATAATAAATGATCTTGGTACACTGAACATCCATATATAAAAAAGAGGAAAACGGACTTAGAAGCAGACCTAGATCCTTTCGCAGAAACTCAAACCAGGTCACAGACATAAATATAAATGCAAAAGAGGTAAAGCTGATAGAAGATAATGTAGGAAAAGCTTAGAGGATACAGGAAGCTTTTTTTTTAAAAAAAAAAAAACTTAGAACACCAAAGGCACAATCCAGGAATGAAGTAAGTAATAAGCTAGAATTCATTAGAACTGAAAAGCTCCATTGCATGAAAGACATTATGAAAAAAATAAGGAGACAGGCAGGGAAATCCAGCAACTCTGAAGTTTTCAGTCCTGCCTCAGTTCCCCGAGTAACTAGAATTACAGGGGAGTGCCACCATGCATAGTTTTTATTGTCTTTTAAACCTACTCTACTCTATAATACTCTCTGTAATGAGAGTACCAAGCTCCTGTTTGTTGTTTGAAATTCAAAACATCTTTCAGCTGCTTTCTGATTGTGTCCTTGGTTCCACTTAGCCTCAGCTTCCTCTTGAATTTATATTTCAATGGAGTTTATTCATTATTCCACATTCTGTTCACTCCCCCCCTGAATATTTCTCAGTAATTAAGATTCCATGTTTCTCTCTTGTCTCCTCTCTTAAACATCTTTCTTGCTCATTTCATATACCTATAGAAAGAACTTCTGTGGTAGCGTGAAGTAGCACTTACAAGCAACACTCAATGAGTCACCAAGTGCCCGATGAATTTCCTTTTAGGTAAGCAGGCTGTTATTGCGTGAGTAGGAACTCTGCCACCTGTCACACAAAAGAAGCAAATGTGCCTAGAAGGCTCTTGGTACTTGATGATATACTGTCTTCTTGTCTAGAGTATACTCTGCTCTTGATTCTACACAGCCAAAGAAATCAGAAGACTCCAAATTTTCAAAACAGTAATCCTTATCTGAGAGACATATAAAGAATGACACACTATAGTGAGCTGCTACTAAGCAGTTTGCTACTTAAACATTTATATATGTTAACCCTTAAGTGATATCCATTTTTTAAAAATTAAACAAAAAAACATAGTTTGATGTCCACTTTGTAGCAAATATTTCTTTAAATAGCTGCTTGCATTTAAAGTTTCTACATGTAGCAAATAAAAATATCAGACCCCTAAACACATTGACTTTCATAGAAAGAAGAACATCTTTGATAAAGCGTATGTGCATTCTATGCAACACTTGTCTGATGTAGCAATTGGGACAAACATATTTAATTTTTTCCCTCAGACATTCAAATTTAACTGGATGCCTATATTTTCCTGGCAACCATACTAAAATTATGTGTTTTAGAAAAAGAATTGGAAACATGATGGACTGATATTTGTAGAATCAATGTGCATTGTTTTGTTTAGATGAAAGATCTGATTGCAGTTTGTGTTAAGAATGTTCTTGCTGAAAGGGTGAGCTTAATTATATGGAAGCCAAATGATCCAGTTAGGACTGTTACAGAAAAATGCTGAGTAGTTTAACAAAAGATGTTTCCATTGAATGGATACTCATTTTCAGATATTTTTACATGGAACAGAAGTATTTTTGTTTTCTCTGCGTGACATTTTTATGATCCTAGGTCCTTTGAACCATTGATGAGTATAACTCTTAGTTTTCTCTCTCTCTTTACTTTTTGGGTGTGCAGGCCAGATATTTTAAACAATGTGGAAAAGAACATTGACTGTAAATGAAAACTGAGATTGTTAATGAAGATAAATGACTGGCCAAGCTTGGAGGAAGAAGTAGCTGAAGGGAACGAAAGCGCTTTTTAGTAGACATATTAATAGGCTTAGGTGTAGGGCAGGTGTTCTGGAGAAAGAAACTTAGAATTTAGGTTTTCAGCTGAAGGATTTTCCATTTGAAAACGATTGGCAAGCTCCTCAGTGGCAGATCTTTATCTTTGTACAACACATAGTGCCTTGCAAAGCTGGGCCCCCGCAAATATTTTTCCAGTGGCAGATTAAAATCCAAGATTTGACTGGCAGGAAGAATTTGTCCTTGAACGCACTGTCCGTGCCACAGCGGCGGGATCTCCAGCAGGTACATGTGGAGCGTCTGCCGCCTCATTCTCAGCCCTGACAGGCTGTCAGTCACCGTGTCTTCTGTCGGTGCCTCCTAAGTTGATTTCTTGCTGTTGAGGTCATCGGGCAGTCTGGTTTTTCCGGTTCCTCTTTGAACACTTTGGTATCCTCCTAGCCTCCTCTAGCTGCTTCCAGCATCTATTATACCCCCGCCCCCACCTTTCTGGTTTAGCGTTCGCATTTCCTGCCTGTGTTCCCACAGCAGTGTTTGCTCCACGAAAGGGATTTCCTTGTAGCACGTTCTTCCCAGAATACGTGACACAATGTGGACAACAGATCTGTTCAATTGCATAGGTAGCTTTTTTTTTCCTGTATCTTCCAGCAAATATGTCGCTGAATATCGGGGAGCACTTTCATGCATGATACATACTCTGGTGACTTCAGGGGTCACTGTGGAACAGTCTTTTCTGAATCTTTGCTTATAAAAGACTCCTTGGACACCTGACTCTCAAAAATTAGTTTCCTTTGTTTATTTTCCACATCACTTCCCTTCTTAAAGTATGGATCTCACACACAGTCCAAATCTTCTTCATATATAAAATTTTATTTAGCTTTTTGAGTAGGTAATACAAATACTGTTGAAAGGTGTAGGTGTAGAACGTGACTATACACCTTTAATTCCTGCCACTGTGCCATTGAAAGCAAACGCAGTAAATATTAGAATCTCTTATAGTTGAAGAGGATGCATACACTTATGTACCGTCTTTCTCAGTGTGAAAACAAGCAGACAGGCTGAAGAGATGGCTCGGGGATTAAGACTCTGTATCACAAGCAGAAGGTCCTGAGTTCAGATCCCAGGTCTGGACGAGGTTGCAACCTGCACTTCCTGCCTTAGAAGGTCGAGCCTGGGAAATCCCAGAAAGAAGCAAAAAGGAGGTAGAAACAATCCAGGATGATTCCCCAAATCACCCTTGGTCCTCCACAGGGACACACAGTGCCCTTTGATACACACACACACATACACACACACACACACACACACACACACACACACACACACACACAAAGTTGTAAAAGCAAGTAGGCTCTAAACATTGTTTTTCCATTTACTTTTTGAAAAAGAGTAGTCATTTAAAGGGATATAACTCTATTCTAATTCACATACAGCTCTTTATCTTATAATGACTGCCTAATGCCCTAATGTAGAATTGTATAATAATTTACTAGGCACTTATTGATTCACACTTGGAATTTTTTTCCTGACTGTTGTTGAAATAAGTTGCTCTAAATAGATGGCTCTTTATATACCTGAAATACCTGTAAGTTAAATTTCCTAGAAGTAAATTATTTTGGTGTTTAGACTGCCTTTGTCATGCTCATAAAAGGATATTCTCAAATAATTCTGTTGATCATACATGCCTGCAGCAGAACAACAAGTGTCAGAACTTTTTCTTCCCATCAGCTGCACCTCTTGGTCCATTATTTATGCTTCAGATACCTGTGGGAGTTAAGTGAATTTTATATGCTTTGAGAACGCTTGCTATTCAGCTGTTTACATGGAAAGATAAAGACTGAAAAGTCAGTCATTTAGTTGCTTTACAACTTTTTAATTTCTTGAAATTCAAGAAATGAGAACTTCACTTAAAGGATCTGCCTTAAATGGAAAGTTCCTTGCTGCTGAGAATCTTTTTTTTAAACATTTTTTATTATTATTTCCACTCATTCAAACTTAGTAGGTACACCGGTTCCCTCTCTCCCTCCTCTTCCCCCCGACCCCCCTGCTCCCCCTCCCCTCACCCCTCTCTCCCCATCCCCCAGTGCCCCCCCCCCCAATCCCCGGAGAATCCTTTAATGTGCATGCCAGACTCTCCTCTGGGCCCTCCTCTCCAATAATGTACAAGGACCCAGTGGCATTTCCCTGAATCCTTTCCTGTGTTCCCCTTAAGCATAGGAACACTACTGTGGCTGTCAATCCCTTGCCTCTAAGGATCTTGGTGCCTTTAGCAAATGCTAGACTTTGTGGGGTCAATAGTGTGTTGGACATTGGGCAGGGCATGCAAAGTCCAATTATGATTGCTTTGGCCCTAACTTGTGTGGAGTATCTTGCATATCATTGCTCCTCCCATCCTTGTGCTCTTATAATCTTACCACCCCCTCTTCCGCAAATTTCCCTGAGCTTCAGGAAGGGGAGAGAAGAATCTTGTCCCCATATTTCCTAGGAGGATGGTCTAGACCTTTTGAGGGGCAGCTCAGAGACCATACTTAGTTCCAACAAAGGGGATAAAACTAGAAACACTTTAGCTGAAGGATTCTCTCTAATTAATATTACACTTGTCTAAACAAAATTTCACTTCTTTCTTCCCAGGCTGAGGGTGTCAGTCAAGCTTTTTTATGGCCATGGTTCAGCCTATGTGCTAGATTTATAGCATTCAGAAAAGATGTCCAGAGCCCTTCCTTAATGTTTATGTCCCATGAGTAAACAAGGCCAGGCTCATGGTGTGACCGGCTTCACATCAAAGTGTGCTGTGTGTTTTCTTGGGCCTTTTGTGCCACTGCATGTATTTTACCTAGAGATAGAGGCATGTTGAAACTGAACAAAGTCTTTGTCTTCACTTAAATTTGGTGACATCTGGAAGTTCAGAGGCTGACAAAGGCTGTGTTTGTTTCCATCGTTAACGAGAAAGAGTGTTGAACTGTCCTCACATGCGCAGTCTTACTGTTAGAATTTCAAGGAAAGTGACACCTTGTTGGACTCTTTGAATGGCACTACTGTGGAAGTGCCAGAAAAACAATACTTTCTTAGAAAATTGCTGCTAGCAATATTATGTTGCTGATTCCCTTTGAAATCCTTTACACTGCAGCTTGTAACCATTATTAAGGATAGAATGAACAAGACGGTTAGAATTAATACCTTCATGTTCATGTACAGTTTGGTTGAGGGAGACTTTTAACCAATGATCCTGTAGCTGAAGCATTGTCAACTGCATAGTCTTCCTCTGGACATGCATCAAGTTGGCTGTGAGGTCTCTCATAGATGTAACTCTCGATGCTATTTAAAATTTATTTTACATAAAACTTGGTTACTGATCCTGAGGATGATTTGGAAGCTCAAATGAGAAGTGGTTAGTAAAGCTCTTATTTTCATCTCGTTGACCAAGAAAAAAAATCATGCTCACCATGGATGTGAGTCACATATGACATTTCACATTTTCCTATAGCACAATTTAAGCAATAAGCAAAACAGGTGGACATTATTTAAGTATTTTAAATTCAATGCATCTATCAAAATGATAGATCAAATGATACTATCAAAATAAACTTAAAATAGAATGACTAATGGAATAACTTACATTATTTTTCCATACTAAATATCTGAAATCTGGTATGCACTTTGTGTTTATGATGCATTAAGTTTGAAATGATTTACCTTCTAAGTGTTCAATAACTACTGTAGATAAAGATTAAGATAGAAGCAGTATTGTCTAAGAGAATGGCAAGTATTCCATAAATATTCACTATTTCATATCTTACTTATGTGGTTTTTCTCTTTTCCCTTCAAACCTTTGGACTCTTGCTAGCATTGACAACCTATTAAGATCTTTTTTCCTTTTGGAATAAATGCTTGTGGTATCTTTCTACTGTTCACTGTTAGCTTCTGTATTGTGTCCCTAATAATTCCTCATGTGTCATTTTCTGTGGTTGATTCTCAGGGTATCTGTGGGGAAAAGTTTGGAAACTATTGTACATCAAGAAACTGCAATTATCAAAATAAACTGGTTAAGAATGTGAAAATTCGGTTTCTGGACAAAGGCAGATATGCATAATCTGAAATATCAGCAAAGAGATTACCTAGCTAAGGAAGGCAAAGCCCAGCTAACAGAGCTGTGCTTATCATTTGTCATTTGTGCATGCATGTTGAAATCTCACTGTGATATTCTTTGAAATATTGACGTGGTATTTCCTCCAGAAAAAGAAGACGTTTCCTGTTGCCAGCATCTCCTTCATGTGGAAGCAGAGTAAAACAGAATCGTGGGACTCTGGCAGCTTGTATCTTTGGACAGCCCGGCCACCAAGTTTTGATGTCGCTGTTTAAGGACAATAGGCTGATATTCTTAGACTTGTGGCTGTAGGATGCTGTGATTTTGAAGTGTCCCTCAAAGTCCCAGATGTTAAGCTTGTTTGCCAGCCTGTGACAGTTTCAAGAAGTAGTGGAAGCTTCAAGATGTAGAGTGTAGCTGAAGGAAGTTAGGTTCTCATGTTTGTTGGGAGCCAGTCCTTTCCTGTTTCCTCTACTCCCAATTGCTGTGAGGTGAACAGACCCACTCTACCAAACACTCTAGCAGCGCTACACTATGTTGCCTGTTTTCGTCAGACAAGTTCATTGCTGTAGTGAATCCAAGCAAGAAGATCAAGGATATTCTTAGTCCCACCCAAGACTTAAAAGTCACAGTTTATGTTGGCAGTAGCGTAACCAGCAGGGCCAGGAAACTGGTCGTCACATCCACAGCAAGAGCAGAGGACCAAGGAGAAGTGCTGCTTGCTTTCCAGCTTGGCTCGCTGAAAGCCGAGTGGTCCTCTCTCCATCTTCATCCGCCTCTCCAGGAAATGATACCACCCGCAAAGGACGGATCTTCCCACATCAATTAAATCCATTAAGACAATCTTCTACAGGTTTGCCCAGAGTCTGATTAATTAGGTAATTCTTCATAGGGGTGGCCAGAGACTTAACTCAAGAGTCAGACTGGCAGCTGAAACTATCTGGCACACTGCCCAAGACTGCAACAACTATAGACAGAAACATATGCAGTTAGGAGCCAAAGGGAATCCCTCTTCCTTATAGCTGTTTATCTCAGGTAAATTTTTTCAGTAATGGAAAGCTAACTAACAGTGCGATGTATTTCTCACAAATCACTCTCTGCAGCAACCCAAGTTGGACATATGAGGCACTGCTTGTATAGTGCAGGGTTCTGGGACACTCAATATAAGGAATAAGTTTTAATATCACTTAGTATTTCAAAGCTGATCTCAAGGTTTTAGGAGAAGAATATAGAAGAGAATGTACTTTGCCTAATTACAATCTGTCTGCAGCTTTGAAGCTACGGTGGTGGGTGTTGCAACAAAGGCTCCACATGTCCTGTGCTGCCAGCCCTGGCACATGGAGTTCTACTGCCAAGTGCCGATCTGAGCACATGCAGAAGAAGCAGAGCCTGGAGCAGCACGTGGACAGGTTGAAGAAATCCAGGGAATAAATGTAGTTTGTTCAATTCAAAATATATCCTGTTCAAACACTCAAGTTGAGTTATTTTCAAATAAGCCAAGCAAAAGGGATAATGGCTATATTGTGTTATGTAAAGGAGAGCTAAAAATATAAGTGTTGAGGTTTGGGATTTGTTTCTCAGAGGCATATGACTCAATTGCTTAATTGTCAAAGAAAAGAATGAAGTTAATTTGCCTGAATCTGACAGGAATGTTTAAATGCTACTTTGAAGTAACCTTTAAATTGTGCACATTTCAAAGACAGTCTCATTAAATCTACTCAAGGCTCTTTTCTTTGGGCATGAAGCAGTACTTTGCTGATTGAAGAAATCTTATCGACGATGGATAAATCATTTTTCATCACTGTGGCTCATCTTGTTTCATTGACATGATAAATGTCATTGCTTGTGCGTCAGGTAAGAGATGTTACATATAATGTTGAAAGACAAGGCCTGTTAATGTCCATGTTGCTTGACAGGTCACAGCCCAGCAGGAGAAAGATTGTCCAATCTGCTTCAGAATACTGATTAATTAATGTTATTGCTAAAATGGATCTTTATCTTTGTATGTAACTTTCTTATTTTTCTGATAACTTTCGAGGGCTCAATTTTCAGTTGATAACACTGAGATGTCAAATAGAGAAGTCTTTTCTTAGTAGATGATAGAGTGTAGAACCGAGGTAGACTTTTCTGACTCTCATGTGTTCCCTTTGTAATCTTATCATCTACTTCTTATATAATCTTATCTTCTTCCGCTCTTATATATACATAATATATTGATGTATAAGATGCATATGCAATATATGCTATGCAATAACAAATTGTATGTGATTTATAAAAATATATATTATATATAATAGTAGGTCTCTCAGATAATATTGTCTACAAATTTTTTGGAGGGGAATGTCTCTCCCAAGGTTTGGATGAACACCATGGAATGTCTTCAAAAAGATGAATTAAGCTTGGTTGTGTTTAAAAGAAAAATGGATCTGCTAGTCTCAAGGGAATAGTAAAGATTCTGATGTTGGGCAATCAGATGATGGAAGAGGGAAGTCTACCTGGAGTACCCATCATTTCTCTCTGCAGAAATGGGAGAATAGAAAGATTATAGTTGGAAAGACAATCAAGCGTCAGAACATGCCTGCAAGTTCAGTGGGCTGTGAATGACCACCTATCTTGTATATTCAACAGGTCATGAGGACATGGTGTTACACACCTGTATACCATGGTGTGGGAGCAGTTGCTTTGTTACAAAGTCATTTTTTTCACTTTTTGAGTAACTATGACACTTGATATAACCTAGGACAGATCAATTTTGAATCAGTGCAGCTAATTTTCTGGCAAGAATACACTGAGTATTAGGAAGAAAATTGGATTGTTGTTGGTTTTCTTTTCCTTTTTTGTAAATTTGAGTACCAGTGGCCTACTGACTCTTAAATCCAGACACAGTACATTCTGTATTAATGATGTCTAACTTTTCCAAGAGGAACCTGATTTAAGGCCTTGTATTGTATGAAGAAAGCTAGCAATAAGCAGGTAGAAAGTGCTGACTTTTTTAAAAAGTCAGATCAAAAGAAGATAAATTGCTGTTTTTGAAAATACCTTTCCCTAAATGTCGATTATATATCATTAGCTAGACATTCCAGCAAGTTGCTTAAAAGAGATAAAATCCAGGAGGAATATCAATTAAGATCGCTTAGAGTCAAGAAATGAAGGAGCAGAAGTCTTCCAGTTCTTTGGACTAAGGAACGTTGGTGGCTCCTGTATCCTTCACTTCCTAACAATTTAAGAAATTCCCAGTTCTCGGAGTCATAATTTTCATTTTACTTTCATTGTTTTGCCTATGACCTAGCAGTGTGAAGAAGTTTAAGTTTCGGACTGATGATATGCTAAGGCATATAGGTCGTGGTAGTGTGGTAATTCATAGCCGGTGTTTTCTCCCTGTTTAAGTGCTTTGTTTATCAGTGTATGCTTGTATCAATTCAGAGCTCAAATAGCCCCATTTAGAAGTAGTAGAATGAGGCTTGCTCTGCTGCTAGTTCTAAAAGTTATGTTTCTATATTCTGTGTAAATGCATGAAAAGATGAACTAATACTTTAAAGCTCTGCAGTCTCAGGGAAAATCTTTTGTTAAATATCATTCCTGATCTGGCCATAAAAAATGGTTAAAACATGATTCTGAGCATAGATTCTATCAGAATTTTGGCCAGATGAAGGTTCTTGTTTGCAACTAGGGTTCTACTCGGAGAAAGATAATCAGTTAAGAAAAGGATGCAGTAGGGCCACATGTGAAGCCTTGGAATTAGCTGTCTGTAATAGCTATGACCTTGTGTCTGTAATAGCAATGCCCACGCCAATCCATCTTCTTTTTAGCCTTTAAAAGTACATATATCAGCTGTTATATCTCCACCACCCACACTAAACCCTATTCTGTTGCTACTTCAGTGGATCTAGGGTGCTCTTTTGTTTTAAAAGATTTTTTAAAAAATCTCATTAAATTAATAGGCCTCTGTTAAGCAAAAGACATCTTTTTCTCTTTGTATAACAAAGCCAATAACCCAGTCAAAAATAAGTATTGATCTGAGCAAAGAGTTCATGAAAGAAGAAATGGTTAGAAAATATCTAAACAAAAATTCAGTATCCTTAGTCATCAGAGAAATGAAAAGTAAAGCTACTATGAGATTTCATTTATCCAAGTCAGAATGGCTAAGACCCCCCAAAACAAATAACAATAAATGTTGATGAATATGTGTCGAAAGAGAAACCAGTATTCACTGTAAACAGGTACAGACACTTTGGAAATAAGAATAGAAATTCTTAAAACAAACAAACTAGAAACAGGGAGTCCTGGCTCCTATTAGTCATTGCCTGGATCTTCTGGAATCTGGAGAGCCAACCTGTGCACAAAAGTCACACCCTTAAGTCAAACACACCAAGAGAAACTTAAACACTTCAGCCCCATTTTTGACATAAAACTTTATGTGAGTTTTATTAGATCTTCTTTGTATATTTCTTTGTTTTATATTGGTTCTATTAGACACTGATTGGGGTTTTCTTTCTTTGTGTTGACTCTCGCAAACTCAGGGCTCCTGTCTTCAGCTAGACTCACACACATCTCCAGGTCCCAGGCAGCACTGGCAGGGAAGAGTTTTCCATCAGTCTCTGGAAGGACCCCATGGTCACGTGGTCCAATCCTAGGTTGGGAGGCAGTGCTGTCCCAAATGCTCTAGATTCCCATTTCCTGCCCCTGGGTGGCTTTTCAAAGTGCTTATGATGATGTAATTCATGATACAATTTCACACCTTCTCCTCTGTCTTCCTCGGCTTCCTCCAGGTAGTATCATAGAGACTGTGGTAAGCTGGGCGGGTGATGTATCCTCTGCCTTCCTTTGATGCCTTGGGGTATGAACAAAGACCCCCATGAAGAATGGGGCTCAGCATTCAAGCTTCTGGGTATTCCTTCACCAAGGGAATGAGAGTCAGGGGACCAGTGCTTTTAATGAAAAGGAGCAATAGTAACCAGGAGACAATGTAGGTGCTTGAATACTACCCCTTTGGACAGTTTAGTGACCATGACTTGTGACTCTTCAGTGGCTGAGGAAAATGGGGTAACCTGAGGTCTCTACCCTTGTTGGAGTGATGACTCAATCAGGAGTGAATCCTCTAGTGAAGAGAAGGGAAGGACTTCCTTGGCATTAGCCCAAACATGTGCACTTCACTGAAAATTTGCCAGACTCTCTCTGAAAGTCATCAGAATGGACATCCAGGCCTCGGCCACCCTCCTGAACCAAGCAGGACAGAGGTTGCTGAGTAACTAAGCTTCAGTCATTTCTGCTCTGGAGTTCCTGCCCATGGGGCTTTCCTGCCACTGCTTGATCAGGTCTTCATTCTCAGACAAGTAACATCATGAAGATGATGGAGGCAACCTGGCCCTTTCCCTCCCTACCTGCTGGGGTACTAATGGAGACCCTTGAGCTGCAGATTTTTCAGGCAGTGCTGTATGGTCTCAAAGTTCTACTGACACAGAAGGCTCACCCCAGATGAGTGAGACCCAAGCCGTGTGGAAGGAAGCCGTTGGGATGGCAGAGCCCTGGGTGTGGGCACAGAGCTTGAGGATAAAGACAAAGCTGGCCACCTTAGATGGTACAAACTGAGGGACCAGTATGGTGCTGCTACTCCATCTAGGAAAAGGGCCTGTGGATGTGCAAGACTGTGGAGGAGATAAACACTGATAGAGGAGCTTAGCTCTGGGTCACCTTTAGTGAAGCCAAGCTGGCACCGGAAAGAAAGGGTGGAGAGAAGAAAGACAATGCTGTAGATATCGGTCAAGGCAGGAGCCCTGCCCAGCTCATGAGACAACCTGGGCTGAGTCCTTAGCACTTGGAAAAGAAGAAACAAACAAATGAAAATAAATAATTGCAAGTGGATGAGTGAGCAAAGGAAAAAAAATGTTGAGATAAAACTACCATATGATCCACCTATCCAACTCCTAGGCATATTCTTAAAAGACTCTACATCTCACTAAATTACTACAGGGGACTTATATTGCCAATGACAAGGCTAAACCTGTGGGACCTTACAAAGCAGAGATGAACAAGGACATTCCACAGGTTTGGACATATATGTGGCAAATATATGTAGTAATGTGCACATAAGGTTCCAAGAGAAGGTCCCAGACCAGAATCGCAACCTTGGTTGAACCAATATGCACAAAATGCAACCAAAAGACTTGAATATGGAAGGAAAACTAAAAGGGAAGGAGTAGGGAGAGATAGAAATGGCAGAAATTAGAGGGAAGAGCAAAAGGAAGGTTTTAAATACATTATGGAGATGTCAAAGAGCAAAAAATCATCATTAAAAAATGCCAAAGGATGTCTGGTACCAGCTAGCTTAAATTTTGGATACATATATACTAGGTGGACTTTGTTTACATCTTTCAACTTCTGTGTACTCTGATCTACCCATCTGAGTTGCATGGATTAGAGAAGTAGATTTAAATAATCATTTGATTCTTGATGTTAAAGGTATGAATAGTGGGTGTGTATATTGTTCTTGGAAATACAGAAACAACTATTTCTACCCAAAATGTGGTAGAGGATAAAACTTCTCTGAGGATTTAATGTTATTAAGAATTCTTAAAATTTGATGATATGTAAGAGTGCAGTCGAGGAAACACAAGTTAGGGTTGCAGTAACCATAATTGGACTTTGTATGACCTGCGCAATGACTGACATGTCACTGACTCCCAAAGTCTAGCATGGATCACAGGCACTAGGATCCTTAGAGGCAAAGGACTAACAGTCATAATAGTGTTCCCATACTAAAGGGGAGCCCAAGAAAGGGCTCTGGGCAATGCCGTTGAGTCCTTACACCTCATTAGAGTGGAGGAAGCAGTGGGAAGTTTGACCTTCACACTAAAGGATGTTCCAGGGAATGGGAGGGGGGAAGGGGGCACTGGGAGAAAGGGAGGGAGGGGGTGAAAGGAAAGAGAAAAGATGGGGAAGATGTAAGGGGGACTGGGGAGGGATGGAGGGAGGGAGGGAGATGTTAAGATGTTAAGATGTATGATTGGAAAAAATATAATAAAAAAGACTGTGAAATATAAGTTTCCTGGGGCATTTATGTTGTTCTCTGTTGAAATTTTAGCTCCTGGAAAAGGCCCAATGTGAGTGAACTCACAGAATATATCATAAAAAGACAGAGCTATCCCCAAAAGGCCGGTAGAATAACCATCATGCCTGATTCGTAAAGATGTAGTACCTGGGATTCTTCTTGCACTCCGTATGGACTAAAATATCCAGAGGTCTTTGCAGCAGCCATGTATACTAACTGTGCTGTAAGGGTATATTGCAACATTTATTGAGATCTAATATTAAGATTTAATATTACGTTCTATGAAAAATAATCCTCCCCTTTATGATTCCTATTATT
Source organism: Typhlomys cinereus (assembly GCA_023101885.1). Taxonomy (NCBI): domain Eukaryota; kingdom Metazoa; phylum Chordata; class Mammalia; order Rodentia; family Platacanthomyidae; genus Typhlomys; species Typhlomys cinereus. Next base: position 477,898 of record JALPQD010000003.1, on the reverse strand, counting down.
CAGAAGTTTCAAGGCCCTCATGAAACATGTTTGTTGTGTTTTTCATTTGTCTACTCTTAAACTTACCATCATCCATTCTTCTTTTTCTCTACTTCATGCTGAAGAGCAATCACCATGGACTACATCACCATGTATTCTATGCTCTTTGCCAGGTTCAGTCAGTGAGGGGTATTAGAAACAAATCCAAACATTTCTTCTCTACCCAGAGTCTCTAACAAACATGTCCACTTTTCTCCATTTCCATTTCTAACAGTATCTGGAAACTGCTCTTTTCTCCTGTTGCCAGACACTAAGAATTGGTGCTACTTTCTTTTGTTACTGATCCCTAGGCAATTGATAATACATTATACTAGTTCCCTAATCATACTCACACTCTATAAATATGTTCTTTATTAACTATGTTTGGTTAAGCCACTAGGAAAGTACCGTTAGTTTTCTCCTGCACTTAGTATACAGCAAACATTGTCCATTATTCAGATGGCCATGTGTTCTTTCTCCTGGGCACTGACCAGAAGATGTTAACCTTAGTCCATGTCCTGCTACTATTCAAACAAACGCAGTTATGAGAATGGTTGAAATTATAGTCCTGACTGAGAGGTCCGCATGACTTCCCCTTATATGCTAGAACATACTGAGTTTTCAGGCACATATATTCACACGATCTTACATGAGCTAAAGGAACAACTTGCTATGATTATATTAACAATTTTTAAAGAAAAGTGGAAGTTTTATTGCCTATGCTAGAGGGAAAGTGAAAATGTTATCTGTGCTGTGTATTACGGTGTATTATCTGGAATGCTGTGTAAGGTTCACTGAATAGAAGCTACACTGGAACTCAGTTATAAGGTATTTCTGAAATGAATCAGATAAGAGGCAATGGGTATCTCCATGAAAATATGTAGCAGTGTGATGGGAAACATGTATAAACAAAGAACTAACCAATGTGAACACTGATGTTGGAGGTGAGTTTAGACCAAAGAAAAAGGCCAACCTGGATGTTTTAGTTTCTACAGGGCAACCAGTGATTCAAAGAAGGGAAGATGATGAAGAAGAAGGAAGACTGTAGCAATGAAGCAATTTTCCAGCAGCTGACTAGGAGGGCTTGGCTATGTGTGTGGTCTATGCTAGAGGTTCTGGGGTGGAATTTAAAAAGGAATTTGTGGGTTCAGATGTCAGTTAGAGTTGTATGCCTGGAGGTGGCATCTTAAGCCACAAGCACTATTGAAATTACAAGAGAAGTGAGTGTGATTTAGGAAAACAATAAGGCAAGAGCAGAAGAAAACACCTTGGAGTACTCTTATCAGTTGAGGACTTGAAGACAAGATCTGTAGACAGCTTACATTCCACCGCAGCGTTAGAAGTGTGTCCTCATGCATTTCCCAATTTGACCCATGTGATAACCCTGAGAGGTATTAATCCTAGAAAAGAATGGTCAGACTTACCACAGGTCACCCAGGGTTAGGTTTAAATGGGTCTCCCCAAAGTCTTGTCTTAGAACTTTCATTCCTTAGTATAGCAGTTTGAAGGGGACCTTGTGGGAATTGTTTATGTCATGAGAGGGGGTTCTCAGAAGTGGATTAATGATTTAACTGTGGAGTGTGGCCCATTCCTCCTTTCTACCCTGTGTGGAAGAAGTGTGACGCTCTCCCCAGATGCCAAGCAGGGCTATGTTTTCAGAGCCTAAAGTCCCACTGAATTTTTCTTTGTAAATTACCATGCTAGTAAGCTGCAGTAGCTACAGAAAAGCAGACAACTATTAAGTGGTAGACACAGCTAATGCAAAGTATAAGAGTTTGTTTCATTTTATCTTTTGTCTCTTTAACCCAACATATCATGCTACCTTCCTTTACCAACAGCCCTTGAAGGTGACTTTTCAAATGGTATTTTCTGGAAGTCTCAGGAACCAACTGCAGTGGGCATAGGGGGAGCAGAGGGCAGAGCTCTGTGCTAGTTTGACCAGATCACCTTTACTGAGACTTCAAATTGACCTACTATGTCATTTGTCCATGGAGTTCTTCAGCCAGAATCAGCATATAAACAACAGGCTCACATACTCATTGATGCTACTGAGTATGATGGCCGCTCACCTCCAGAGGATTCAAATATTTCTATGAAAGCTTCTTTTGTTGTCCCTAAGGAATAATTCACTAATCCCAAGCAGGGAGGGAGGTATCTTCTCTACCATTTTCTTTTATATTGTGTTGTTAAGAACAACATATGCGAAACAGCCTCAAAGTGGCAGACTACCCCATGATTCTAATAGAGTAGGTACTGTGGTCCTCCTAATCACTGGAAAGAAGTTGTTTGCTTCATTCATAATCTGACTTAACCAGGCAGTACCTTTGCATTGAATAAAGAGGATTTTTAGATGAAGACATAATGCATTCCCAAAAGGTTTACAACAGGATAATAAAATATACATAGATACATTTTAACTTTATTTATTAAACTATTTATTTATTTATTTTGTGTGTGTGTGTGTGTGTGTATCAGAGGGTGCTGTGTGTCCCTGTGAAGGACCAAGGATGACTTCAAAAATCATTCTAGATTTCTTCTACCTCCTTTTTTCTTTGCTCTGGGATTTCCCAATGTCATAGTTCGGCACAGGTGTCAATTTGACACTTGAGGGTTTGAGCTCTGGGCACATTTATAGAGTTAAGCCCAGAGCAAATATGCAGGAGATTGTCTAACTGATGGAGAAGGCCCAGCCTACAGTCGATGGGATTAGGCCCTGGAATAAAAGACAGAAAGCTGGTTGAAAGAGTTGGCATCCTTGTATACACTTGGCCAGACATGCTGGTTTGGCAAGAAAGATCGTTCCTCTCTCAGCCATTATGTGATGATGGTGTGGCTAGTTCCCTCACCCCTAGTGTTGGTGTGTGCTCTCCTGTCAAGCTGAACTAAGAACTCTAACCAGTAATAGTAAGAGAAAATAAGCTCCTTGTTCCCTTAAGCCATTTGATGGTGATTTATCAGCAACTATGCAGGCAACGTGCTGCACCCAGGTTCTGCCCATCAGGGTAAGAAGTGTGGGCTGTAGACTGTGTGACCTGGGATCTGAACTCAGGACCTTCTGCTTGTGAGGCAAGGTCTTAAGCCCTAAGCCATCTATCTAGCCCCACATAGAAACATTTTAGATCATTATCCTGAAATTCAATAAAATGCACTTTGAGCTATACAAATCCTCCTTCTTTCCCTCTATTTTATAACCTAGGTATCCTTAGAATTTAGCTTAGTAGTATTGGTGTGGAAAAGGAACTCTTGCTAAATTTCTTCTCTAATTTGGAAGTCATGATGGAGACCAACTTTGGATTCCATGAAGACACAAGTTTAAAATATATTCCAGCTTTTCTGCCCCAGACTGGACCAGGGCAGACTCCCTGCTCCTCAGGGGGTAACCTTAGATACCAATCAGAATAGAGCTAAGGGTGGTGCAGGAAAAGCAAAACTAAAAACAACAACAAACCATAATTCAGATTCAGAACACCAAAGACCCTACATTAATCACGTGGAACCAGACCAGCCAAATCTCTCCCCATCCTAAAGCTCAGGGAACCTTGCAGAAGAAGTGGCAGGACCACTTGATATGCAAGATATTCCATACAAGTTAGGGCTGCAATAGCCATAATTGGACTTCGCATGACCTGGACTTTGCATGACCTACACAATGGCTGACATGTCAACGACCCTCTTCCCCCAAAGTCTACTATGGATCTTAGGAGAGAAGGCTCCAGGCAGTAGGATCCTTAGAGGCAAGGGATTAACAGACATAATAGCATTCCCATACTAATGGGGAGTCCAAGAAAGGGCTCTGGGCTATGCCACTGAGTCCTTACCCCTCACTAGGGTGGAGGACTCAGAGGGAGGTTTGGCATTCACATAAAAGGATGCTCCAGGGGATGGGAGTGAGGAAGGGGGAGGCACTGGAAAAAGGGAATGGAGGGATGAGGATAAAAGGAAGGGGAAAAAGGGGGGAGAGTGCAAGAGGGGACTGGGGAGGGGAGGAGAGAGGGAGAGGATGGGGGTACCTATTGAGCTTGTATGATGGGGGAAAAAAGGAAAAAAGAAGAAAAAGCAAAAAAAAAAGTGTGGGACAAAATATATGTTCCAATATGTTTAAAACAAACCTTTCTCTTTGATGACTTAAAATACATGAACAACTACTTACAAGAAAGAATTAATCATCAGTTATGGAGAAAGAATAGCAGAAATTCACATGCATGGATTCAGGCATCCAATTGCTCTCTAAAAATTAAAAGGTTTGTGTTAATTAACATTTACAAACTCCAGGCACACACTATTAAATTTGATTCACTCATCTATTTAAAAAGCAGGAATTATCACCAAAATTGTATGCGTGAAGGTCCTGATGCCCAGAAATGAGGGAATAGCAACGTGGAGCTTTATCTCCGATCAACCTTCCTGAATAGCCTCTTAAATGAAGCCACCTACAGAGTCTTGAACTGGTGACACACAGGAAAAGCTTGATCTTGACCCATCTCTGTACTAATCAGGCTTTGATCAGAGAAGCAAAAGACCTGGGAGGTGCACCTAACCGGGAGCTGTATGTAGTAAGGCTTTGAGGGGTGCGATTTGAAGCAGCTGATTTCACCGTTGGCTTGAGGACGTGCCTGGTTGTGAAGCTGAAGTTCCGCATGCATGCAGTGGGAAGGGCAGAGCAGCAGGAAGTAGGGACAGAAAATCAAGCTGAAGCCTGGAAGGTTGAGAGGGAATCCCTGAATGCTGATCTGTCCCCAACTCTGACGACGCAGAACCTGTTGTCCCCATCATCAAGTTTGACATGTACCTGAACCTAATGAGGGAAAATGGGTAGTGCTGTGAGAAGAAAGATAAATGATAGTATTGCGAGAGGGGAGGGAGGGAGAGTAAGTTGTAAATGTGCAGTTTGTGTACAGGCCAGAGAAAAAAGCAGCATATTACTTGCAATACTCATGCAAAATATTTCTGGTGACCCACGCTATTGTAGAACTGCCCAGTTTGTGTGTATCATGGATTATTGAATGATCATTCTCTTACTAATTTAGAGTTATAGAATGCAGTCAAGATCCAGCTCCACAGTTCTGGGAACACATATATGTAAAAAGATGTTGCTCTTGTCTTAGAGCTTTTTAATGATCTTAGGGTTTCTTGTAGAACTTGTTTTTCCTATACAATATTTTGAAAATTTAATATTAGGGCTGGAAAGATGGCTCAGGGGATAAGACTGTCTTGCAAGCAAAAAGTCCTGAGTCTGGATCCCAGGTCCCATGTAAAAATGCCAGTGGCCTGTACTTCCGGCCCTGGTGGGCAGAGCCTGGGAAATTCCAGAGTGAAGCAAAATGGAGGTAGAAGCAATCCAGGATGATTCCTGAAGTCACCCTTGGTCCTTCATAGGGACACACAGTGCACTCTGATACACACACACATACACACACATGCACACACACGCACACACAAATTTAAAAAAATTTAAAAAGAAAGTTTAATATGTATTTTCAAAGCTGTAGAATGTATTAGTCATATCATTTATTCATGCTTCTAAAAAGCATACAATTCTCTTATATGTTTTGCTTCGCCCCCCAAAAAATTTTTTGAGGACTTTTTAAAAAATTTTTTATTCATTTTTATTCAATTGTGCATGTATGGTGTGTGTGCATGTGTATGTATGTGTGTGTGTGTGTGTGTGTGTGTGTGTGTATGTGTGTGTAGAACCACCGACGAATTCGGGAACCACCATGGACGCCTCCACCTCCTTCTGCCCCGGGATTCACAGGCTCCGCCCTACCAGGACCAGAAGCGCAGGCCGCCCCCGCTTCCGCCTGGCTTCTATACGTGGGGTCTAGGATCTGAACTCAGGACCTTCCACCTGCAAGGCAGAGGCTTAACCCCTGAGCCACCCCTCCAGCCCCCCCCCCAAATTTTTTTATAAACATTATTCTGTGGTTCCTTGTGGCAATATGCCTAGGAGCAGGTATGAGGAGTAATAGAATTCCAAAGTTCAAATTTGTTTTTTAAAGGTCTCTCTCTCTCTCTCTCTCTCTCTCTCTCTCTATATATATATATATATATATATATATATATATATATCCGTCTGTCTATCTATCTATCTATCTATCTGTCTGTCTGTCTGTCTATCTATCTTGTGTGTGTGTATCAGAGGGCACCGTATGTCCTTGTGGAGGCCCAGAGGGGACTTGGGAATCACTTTGGATTGATCTGTCTTCTCTTTGCTTCATTCTGCAGGTTCTCAGGCTCTGCTTTTTGTGATTAGAAATATGGACCACTACCATTTCCTCCTGGCATTTTTACGTGGAATCAGTGATCCCAACTCAGGACCTTCTGCTTGCTTGCGGAGGCAATCTTAACCATCTCTACGGCTCCAAGGTTCAACTTTGTAAGATACAATCAATTATTTATCAATTTATTTGTGAAATTGAGTATTTTGTTTCCCATTAACAAAATGTGTCAGATTCCCCTAGCTCCCATCCTGTACAAAACTACACTTGGGAGGGTTTGTTAACTATTATCATGAGAGTTAGATTTGTATAACACTTCACTGAGCATGTATTTTAATCAAACCCAAAGCCTCCCATGATGCTCTACCACTGAGCACCTGCAGCCCTCTAGGTCTTCACTTCAATGAAACCACATTAATTAATCTTACTCCTTTTGTTTTATGCCATGTGCTGAAAAAAATCATTTCTCTTCTATAGTCGTAAATTTTCTTCTAAAAATTTCAGTTTTACATTTGATGTCTAAAGTTTCAATTCATTGGGAAGTCATTTTATATAAAAATAAGAAATTATTTTTTGCTTCGTTTATTAAGCATTTCTCCACTGATTTGTCCTGCCATCTTTCCCCACTGTACCATGTGCTTGCAGTGTTTTCTTGATCTCCAGTTCACTGTCCTTTTGTTTATCCCTGTATCAATACTACATCTTAATTACTGTCACTTTGGACTAAGTATTCCTTAATAATTAAGAGAGTGGGTTTTCCCTCCTCCTCCTTCTTGTGAGAGTAGCTTAGCATTTCCTTATTCTGTTATTCTCTTTAGAGCCTTTAATGTCAAACAACTGGCTTTTAACCTTTTTTTCTTGTAGTATAGTATTTTAAAGCTAGACTGACTATAAAGAATTGCCTTCTCTTTCCTACAGGTTTTAACATACTGCTTTTTGTTATCTTTCATTTCTATATGCTGTTGAAATTTCTTTGGCTCATGGATTTAGAAATATGTTCTCTAAAAATTCTTGACATATGAGGGTACTTTTTCCTTATCTTTTATTGTTAGCTTCCTGTTAGCGGCACTTTCTTCAGAGAAGCCTCTTTGTGGGACAATTATCCTTTGAAATGTGTTCATACTTCCATTTATGACCTTGTAAACAATCTGCTTTAAACATAATCCACATGCCCTTGAACAGGGCAAGCATCTTCCAGTTATTGGAGGGAGATTTCTATGTATAGCCAGTAGATGAGCAATGTGGGATGTGTGCCAGTCAAATTTTTATTGATCGGTCCTCTTGCTATCAATAATAACTAAGAGAGCTGCTTTATTTCTAATTACTTTGATTGATTTGCCAAATTTTCATGTAGCTTTAACAGCTTTGGCAGCTTACGTTTGTGGGCTGTTTGCTAGCAGCACCCTTGTTTAGAATCACAGAGGATCCTAGTAGAATCAATTTTATGTACAACCTTGTTTTAATGATATTAATCTGAGAAACATGTAAGTCTGATGTATTTTTGTTACATACTCACCTAGTATGCTTTCCTTAGTCTTTAGGCATATTACCTGAAAACATCATTAGACACAATTTTAAAAAGAGCCCATAGAGCAGCAATTTTCTGGGCATGACAGGACTGTTTGTCCTTGAAGTACTTCCACAAGACTTGCACAGGATTTGGTCTATTAACCTTTTACCATGAAAGAGGGAAGATCTCAAGAAAGCCCATGCCTCCCTAAGAGACTGATGTGTGTTAATGCTGACAGGGGTGAAGGGAAGGTCCTTTCATCAATGGTGCACCCACTAATATATGATTCATGTTCCAGCAGGTATTCAGGCACACACCATCAAAGGAAATTCAGATAAAACTCAGTGGGCTACACATGCAAGAAAGACATGAAAAAGGGAGTGATACTGATAGGAAAGAAGGGTTGTAATGGGAAAAGGAGGGGAGACAGAATTAAGGTTTCACGGTATCATAATTTACAGCATTAATGTATGGAGCTCTTTGAGAATAAAAATTAAGGATAAAAAAGTAGTCCTAACTGATATAAGTTTTACTTATATTCCTAGGTATGCCTAGCTAATGACTTATGTTTGTAAGTGTGGTTATACAGTTGAGTTTAACACATTCACTGCTTTGAGGGCTGCTATGGTCACATAACATTAGTGTCAACTTGACAGCTGCAGACTGGGGCACAGCTGTGGAGGGTTAATGGTTGGAACAGGTCCCTGAGCAAGTCTTCAGGTACTTGATTAATTACTGTGGAGAACCTGGCCTATAGTGGGTGATACTGTCCAATGGTGGACCAGATAATAGGAAATGCGAAGAGGAGGGACTTGCTCTTCCCTTATCTTGTGTCTACTTGCAGTGGAGTCTACTCTTTCAATTTTCTTTTTTAAAGCAGAGTTGACTTTGTTGCTGCTGCCACTGCTGCCTTCATCTTTGGCTGACTCAGAGCTCCATCCTTTCCACGATGCTGCTGTTCCCAAAGCCTTTGGAGCCTGGCTTTTAGGCCTTACTGCTGTTCTTCACCAATATCGAAACCCAGCTTCTTCAACCCTTCAGCAAAGTAAAGGCTTGAGACTTTCTTGGGATCTTTTGGCTTTGTGGGGCATTCCAGACAAGAATGGAGCAGCTATGGGTGGCTACTTTGAAGGACACTATTTTTTTTTATTGTAAGTTAGTGTCATAGTTAGGCACAGGTGTCAACTTGACTGTTGAGGGTTTGAGCTCTGGGCACATTTGTGGAGAATTAGTGGTTGGGTTAAGTCCAGATCAAACTTGTAGGAGATTGTCTAGCTGATGGGGAGGGCCCAGCCTATGATGAGTGGGACTAGGTCCTAAACAGATGAATAAAATACTAAGAGCTGGTTGAGAGAGTTGGCATCCTTCTGTATACATATCTGGCAAGTAAAGATTGTCCTTCTCTCAGCTATTATGTAGAGATGGTGTGACCAGTTTCCTTGGCTTGGTGTTGGTGTGTGCTCTCCCGTCAAGCTGGACTGAGAACTGTAACCAGATAGTCATAAGGAAATAAACCCCTTGTTCCCTTAAGCCATCTGATGGTCATTTATCAACAATGTTGCAGGGTGACTGCAACAGTTAATTTTATAAACTTATTTATATATATTACATTCTAGGGATTCTGTTCTTCAGAGACCCTGACTAATACAGGGAATGTATATTTATTTGCCACCATTAATATATTTTCTTGCTCTTTCTGTCCTCCCCCCACCTTTTTTGGTCGTCAAAGAAATAGGCTTTGTTTCTCTTCCATTATCTGAAGCTTTTTGTGCCTATGCTAGAATTTTTCCTCCTCCTCCTTTAGAGATCTGCTTAACATTAGGATTATATCCCTCCTCAAACGTGTGAAACTTTATGAACACACCTGTATCTATTTAGCATCTTCTGATGTATGCATTACCATTGCCAATATTTCAATACGCCAACTACCATTATTAGTAAATGTCACTTCATTTGTTCACTTTCTTACTTTCATTCCAGACTAAACTTAGTTGAATTTTGTTTTCCTTGAAATGCTGGCATAGTTAGACAGGACTGTTAATTTGACAATTGAAGTCTTGAGCTCTGGAAACATTCATAAAACATTAGTGGCTTAGTTATGGCCTGAGCAAACCTGCAGGATATTGTCTAATTGATTAGGAAGGTTGAGTACATGCTAGTGGACTAGTCCTTGGGCAGGTTAATAACATGGAGGGAGCTGATTATGGAAGCTGGCATTCTTCTGTATATTTGGTCAGACATTCTGGTCTGACAACTGAGAATTGTTCTTCTCCCATTGATCCTATGGAAACTGTGACCTTGATTTTAATATGAGTTCTCCCGCCGAGCCAGACAAGCAACTATAACTAAGGCTTATAAGCCAAAATAAAATCCTTTGCCCCTTCATGGTGAATTTATCAGCAACATGAAGAGTAACTGCTTCAAATACTCTGAAAGCTCCCTAGAAACAATTCTCTTGTAAATAACCTGATGTTGTTTTTACTGTCAATAAGCATCATGCTTTACTGATAATTTTCTAGGTATGTAATTCTAAATTCAGGATGAATTTTATTATTCTAATAAGTTCTATTGTCATGCTTATGAATTCTGCACTCATTCTGTCCTGTGTTTTGCTCTGTAAACATTTAAAAAGTTCTTTGCCCTTGATATTCTTCAGCTTCAAAATGATGTATGTTTCTTTTCCTTTGCTCTCTTTAATATATTTTGTGCTTCATCAGTCTGAAAATAAATGCTTTGAATATTATTATAAGTTAACTAGATATATTATTTTTTTAAAAAATTCTTTTTTCCATGGTCTCTGTTCTTTCTCATGAGACTCTAATTAGTTTCAAATTATATTTATCATTAATTTCATGGTGAATCTTATGGTCACTAACCTTATTTTGAACCCATTTTGTAGAATTTGTTCTATGTAAATATTTTGAGTGCATATCCATTTTATGGACTGTTATGGTTTGAAATGTGTCCTCCACAGACTCATGTGTTTGGGAAGGTCATGGGACCTTTAAGAGGTGGAGCCTTGCTGGATGAAGGCCGTCACAGGGGTGGGCCTGAGGTTGATTAGCTCAATCCTACTTCCAGGAGAGATCTGCTCTGGCAGTGGGCAATTTAGCAGCTCTCAGTCTCCATGAAGGACCTGATTTAATCCCTCTCCAACTTCTTCCTCCACCCATGCCTTTTCTGCTATAAAATAAATCTCTCTCTCTTTAGCTGCTTGACTTTGGGTGTTTTCTCACAGCAGCAGAAAAGAGTAACCAGTCCGTGGATTTTCTTCAAATATTGATAACTTTCATTTTTGTTTTTTGTGACTCTGGTCTAGATTCTTTGTTTATAAAAAATTAAACTAAACTTGAAAATATCACATAAATCTGCTCCTTCAATATATTATCTTCTTCAATGCTATGGAAAAAAATCAGATAAGTAATAATTAGTGGGTCTAAAGTGATTTTGAAATAGAACCAATATGAGTAGATTGTGAAATATAATTATAAAATATCTAAAATTTCTGACTGGTAAATATAAAGAATGTAAATATTAAAATTACACAGATGTAGCTATATAATTAGAAATCACTTTGATGATAGAATTGTCTTTATTGCCTGAAATAGCTGATCTTTATTGGAAGCCCTAATTTTTAAAAGATATGTATTTATTCTCCAATTTGACACTTAGACATAGTTTCTGAAAAAATACTAAATGATTCATGACACATCATAAAGAGTGAGTATTAGTTTCTCTGTTCTTCTTGAACTCTCATTTTTAGCAGAGGTAATGAAACAGTTTTTCTTCAATGCTGATCTCAATATCAATTTTACAAAATTTTTGTTTAATGGATGTATTTGATCTTTAAACAAAAAAGAAGTGAATAGCAGAAGTTTTGCTTTAAAATAAACCAAACTCTAAGAAGATTTTGAAGAAAGTTTATGATTAATAATTAAGATATAATTTTTTATGTTTTAAAATTTGAACACTTATTAGCAATTGATATGTTCTTAGGAAACTTCATAAACTTTCTGTTTACTATCTCATAAAGTGATACTATTGTTTTGTAGGTAATTAATTGACTTTTGAATAGTGTTTCAGGGAAAAGACCACATGGATAAATACATTTAGGCAATTAACAAAAGGAGGTAGGAGCAATATATTTGGGAATATATCTGGAGACTCTGAAAACACAAGTTTCTTCCAAGTTTAGGAGTAATGAGCTCAGAATACAATACTTACATAACATTTGTTAACTTAGATGAAGTAATTTAGATTTTGGTATTAAACTCTTGTTCTATAATTCTGAACTTTTTTCTATCTTTACTTTTTTAATGTTGTATACATGAAAATGGTAACTTTATGCTATGTTGAACCCTTAATACCAAATCCCATCCCCCCTGCCCCTGTTCTTTTCCCCTAAGACTCTTCATCTGCCCTGCCAGGCTCTCTCCTGTTCAAATCTTTTCACTTTGTGTGATCCACTGTGTTTCATCTAGTCTGTGATAAATTTATTTCATGTAACTATTTCAAGTGTGACAACAAACTACTTTTTGTACGATCATTTAGAAAATTTATGTAGTCAATTTTCCAAATGTATCTGCTAGTTTTTTCTACTGGAACACAGCAGCCATTCCATTTCTTTTTCTGATGTTCTGATGGCCCCGGGCTTCAGAACCAGACTGAGCAAATCTGTTGTTTATTCTTTGTTCCATCATTATAGCTTGCTTTCTAGTGTTTATGTCTCCTTTCTTTTTTTTTTTTTTTTTTTTTTTTTTTTGGTCAACTTAATCAATTTTATTCCAGTGTTCCTTTGGGAGACTCATGGGGCTGTTTTTCTCCTTTTCAGGTAATAATGGTCAGCCTCCTGTAAGTTTGTTTTAGAGTAGAAATGCTGCATCAAAGTTCTCCAGCTTCTAACTGCTCCAAGGTATATGATCATCGAAACAGTCTGCTTACAGCCTTTGACTTCGGGTTCTCTTTCCCAGACATTGCTGGTTCTGCTACTCTCTGGTGTCTCTGACTCAACTTCCCTCACTCGTAGGAGTTGCATGAATATCTGCCTTTTTTTTTTTTTTTTAGAAGTGAGCCTTCTCTCCTTGGCCTTGTGCTACTCCACGTTAGATTCAGTGCCTCCAATGTCCCAGGTCTGAACAAATTGCTTTGTTCTGGATAGAGGAGAATTTGATGGAGACTGTTCCTAAATACTGCTAAATAGCAACTATTTCAAAGAACGTGTCCTAAACCACAATTTAGTAGGTGCAATAGGGGAAAACCTCAAAGTTTCTTGTATGTAAAGCAGCACCTCTGTTTTTCACAAGTGTCTGGAATCTCCATTTTATGAGTCTTAGTTTTGCCATGGAAATCATAAACGTGATGGTGCCATTTTTTCATTTTTAAGAATTGGTCGATAATCTTGATGCCATAAACAATCAGATACAAGTCTATTTCTGAACAGGAAGTTAGAGGTGCTAGGAATCAGCAGGCTTGTGGTTTGCTTTCTAGCATACATGGTGGCAGGTCCCTTTAAGTGTCTGAGATAATGGTGCAAGGGATATAGTGCGCCTCTTCAATGACTCAGGACAATGATATTAGGGAATAGGATGGCAGTCTTCATTGTGTAAGTTCCTCAGTAGGCTTTGAACAAGGTTTGTAACTATTTTGCTCTTAGTTGGTTTCTAGTTTGACAAGAAATTTCTTGAGTAACCTAAAGTTATTTTGTAATAGGTGTTTTTTATACTTCACTTCTGCTCTTTATAATTAAAGCCTTTTAGATATAGTAATATTACACGTGTTTATGATCCTCAGATCCAACAATGCTACAGTAGAATACTGATTCCATTTTCCATCTCAAGGTGTGTGGTATTCTTTAACATGGGAAGAGGACACTTAACTAATACATAAAGTTAACAGGATAATACATATAGTTTCATACATGTATTATATATGATGTAGTGTTCCAATTGGATTAAATACATCTATTTCCACAAACACTTATCATTTCCTCATAATGACAGCATTCAAAGTGTTTTCATGAGATGTAGTGTGTTATTTTAATCAAAGTCATAGTGCTATGTGATGTTACATTAGAACTCTTTACTCTTATGCATGTCAGTAGCCATGAGTTGACCTTTCTCAACCCTCCTTGAGATTATGCATGTGAGTGATATCATATAGTACTCAACTTTCTATGCATGACTTATTTCATTTACCATAAGAATCTCTAGTTCTGTTCCTATCATTGCAAATGACAGGACTTCATTGTTGCTGACAGCTGAATATAATTCCATTTGTATACCTTGTATATTTTCCATTCGCTTATCAGTAAGTAAACACTTCATTTGTTTCCATTTGGGGCTGACTTGAGATGGGCTGCAATTACCATGACAATGCAAATGTCCCTCAGATATGCTGATCTCATCTCTTCGGATATATACCCAGTAGTGGAGCTGTGGAGATGCTATCACATTTAGGTTCTAGTTTTAATTTTTTGGGAACCTCCATTCATTTTCCACATGGTTGGACTAATTTACATTTACTCTGACAGTGTTGAAAGGTTCTCTTGTCTCCACATCTGTGCTGGTACTTGCTGCATTCAGTCTTTTTTGGTGACAGCCATTCTTGCTGGGATAAGGTACTACTTCATGTGACTATGATCTGTACTTTCTTGAGTGAGGATGCTGTGCACTGTTTTCCGATAACGGCTGCCCGCTTATGTGTGTCTTTCTTTGAGAAATTTCCATTTACATCAGTTGTCTATTTTTAGCCAGGTTATTTCTTTTTGGCACTAACTTTTCTAAGTTCCTACTTATTCTGGATCTCAACCGCTATTATATATTAATTGTGAGAGAAAATCCCGTTGTGTAGATTATGTGTGCATTCGGTTGCTTGTTTTGCTGTTACTTTGATACGATCCCAGTTGTCTATTTCTGCTTCTGTTTCCTTTGTCTTGTCCATTCTATAGCCCTAAATGTATCCTCTATGTTTTCTTCTAATGGTTTTGTAGTTTCAGGTTTTCCACTTAAATCCATTTCGTAAACTTTCCTTTTCAATAAATGATGATAGGCAGGGATCCAGTATCATATTTCTGCATGAAACATCCAATTTCTGAAAGATTTAATTAGGCATTCCTTAATATAGAACTATTTTCTTCTGTTCAAATATTCTGCTGTACTTCCTTGGATAAAAGTAATGTTGTAATTACTCTATTGAGCACTCTTGTTATTTCCTAGTACTTTGGCCTAATCCAAAGGCTTCACATGATTTCCATGAAGAATTCAATTAGAATTAAATATAGTCACATATAATGTGATTTTAGAAAAGTATAGAAGTTTTACCAAAAACAAAATTTAAAAGTAGTATAAAATTATTACTTGTCCACTCTAAAATGCTCATTATGTTTGCTTCCCTTCTATCATAGATAGAGGCAGGTATAAACTTGATGATTGCAGGTTGGAGCTCTAATTCTCACATTTGTAGAGAATTAGTAGCTGAGTTAAACAACAGTAAATCTGTAAGAGATTGTCTAGTTAATGGGGGCAGACACAGTCCATGGTGGGTGGGACTAGGCCCTGGAAAGGTGAGTAAAATACAGACAGCCGGTTAAGAAAATTGGCATCCTTCTATGTACTTGACCAGACATGTTGGTCTGACAAATAATGATTGTCCCTCTCTCAGCCATTATGTGAATATGGTGCGGCCAGTTACCTTGCCACCTGGTTTTAACATGTCCTTTCCTGCCAAGTTGAACAATGAACTATAACCAAGAATTGTAGGCCAAAGATTAAAAACCCCTTGTTCCCTTAAGTCATTTGACAGTGACTTTATCAACAACATGCTGAGTAAGTGAAATAGAAGTTGGTATCAGAGATGTAGAGTGCTGCTAATAAATCTATGTGACCTTTCTGGATTGTAATGTTTTTGTTGGAAAAATGTGGAAATATTTGAAGACTTTTGTGGATACAAAAATGTTTGAACAAAATTGAATGGACCATTTGGAAAATAGTAATGTTAAGGGAGTTGTGGGTTGTTTGGATTCGGTTAGTAATGAAGGGAACAAGGACTTTGTTAAAGTTGAATTTAAACACAATGGACTCGATTGCTTAATAGAGGAAAGCTGTGTTGACAGCCATGAAACTTGGATAAGGAAAGGACAGGCAGCAGAACAGCTTCCGTTGTTGGAGAAATAAACATCATTGAAGGAAAACTTAGTGCTTCGCACCGGGATGATGGAAGACATAAATACCACCATAAGGAGATTCTGTGATTTGAAAACCTGCATTCTTTCAGGGGCCAAAAGTGCAAGCTGAAGTCTTTTCTTGTCATGCAAAAGTTTTGGCTGTCTACAAAGGGCTTTTCCAGAGTCAGTACACAAATGTTGAGTTCAAGTGGACCAAGTTACATTTCACATTTCAACCTCGCTGCGGAATTTGTCAGCATTCCCCAGGTGGTACTGGTTTTTATGTATGATTAAAGAGTTCATGGAGAGTGGCTTGGCTCTAAGTGATAGATTTGGAGTTTCTGCAAAGGAAGGCAAAGCTTTTAGCTGCAGCGGCAAAACCACAGTGTTGGAGATGCCAGAACCATGGGATGTTGTACACTGAAAATGCATGCAAAATTCAGCATGGTCCAGAGAAACTTTGCTTACACAAAGAGGGACTGGTGTTGTCCAGACTCTTTGAGCCACCATGACTACATGATGAACAACACAACACATTGAAGTACAGGATATGGTATTTGATTTGGTGAACTTTGGACTTAATTTGATTTTTCTCATTGTCATGATGCTTCTTCTATTTTGATGTTTTATGTATGTCGAAATATTTAACTTATTTTGACTTAGACTCTTACAATTAAAAGATTTGGGACATTTTAAAAACACTTTCAATTCCAACATTTTAATAACTGAACTTTTAATGATTGACATTTTTAAACTGTATTATAAAAACTTTTAGCTTTGGACATTAAGAATTAAAAAATTAAATGTTTTTATATTATAAGATAAATTTAACACCTGTGGGTACAAGGATTGAAGGTCACAGTCTAAAAGTGCTATATTTTTATATCAAGTTGACAAGGAGTGAAGTGTCACAGTTAGATACAAGTGTCAACTTGATTGTGGAGAAGTTTGTGCTCTGGGTACATTAGAAGAGAAATGATAGTTAAGTTAAGCCTAGAGTGAACCTGCAAGAGATTGTCTAGTTGATGGGGAATACCAAACCCATGATGGGTGGGACTAGACCTGGACAGGTGAATAAAATACAGAAAGCTGATTGAGAAAGTTGGTATCTTTCTGTATACTTGGCCAGACATGCTGGTCTGGTAATTAAGAATTGTCCCTTGCTCGGCTATTATATGAATATGGTATGGTCTGTTCCGTTGCCCCTGGTGTTTGTGTAGGTGCTCCTGATAAGTTGGAAAAGGAAGTGTAACCAAGAATCATAACCCAAAAATAAAAACCCCTTGTTCTCTTAAGTCCTTTGATGGTGATTTTTATCAGCAACCATGCAGAATGACTGCAACTACCAGTAATATCTACACAATATCTGACTAAAGTATTCATGCTATAATTCTCTTTTTATGTTATTAGAATTATATAGATAGGCACATGTATGCATATTCTTTGCATGTGTGTACATGTGTAAATGTATGCATATGCATGTGGACTCCAGGGAACATACTCAATGTCATTTATTTGTATTCTGTCCACATCCAACTTATTCGGTTTGAGATAAGATTTGTCACTAGCTAGGAACTTGTCAATTAGTTAAGGCGCCCCAGGGAATTGCCTGTCTCTGCCTCTCTAGTGCTAGAATTACAAGTACATACCTCCATGCCCGCATTGTTTTCTCCTAGATTCTGGGACTTTGGGTGTTCATGATTGCAAGGCAAATACTTTATTGACTATCTAGCCCATTTTTCCAGCCCCACTTTCCCTTTTATACTCTCAGAATTAGATATATATCCCATTTTTTTGCTTAAGATGAATGTTTGTAATTTCTTCATTTCATTAAATAGATTTTTCATGGTAATAACAAATTCTAGAATATGGTGATTCCACTATTTGTTTAGTTATTGTTCTCTTAGTAGACATTTGCATTTCCAGTTTTTCACTTTTAACTAAGTTTTGTTAGCCTATTCTCAAGGTTTGCTAACATGAAATCACTAAAGCAAAGCATATCAATCTTCTAGACTTTTGCTAAATTGCTTTTTAGGAAAGCTTTCCTAGTAACATGAAATTTTCATTGTAGTAGCAAAATGATACAGTGAAGCATGAGATGTTGAACTGAGACATCATACAATGAATGTACTTGCTGTCACTGAACCACTGTTTGCTTTGATATAGTCCATAAGTTTAATATAGATCAGGTCTGTTCACCTCCAAGGAAGACAATACCTTTACACACAACACAGAGAGAGAGAGATAATGACATGCATTCATTTGGAAAAAAAGTTTACTTCAACTATAATAGCAAAGACTTTGATAATAGGAGCTTTCTTTCATTTTTTTTACTGATTATTATCTTATTTTTAAACATAGTACAAATATCACAAAATGGGTTCTTTTCATTTAGCAGTTATAATGCAGTGATATCCAATATCGAAAGTAGGAAAGTGTGTTCGGGTTTGCATTCTTACTCCTGAATTTCTATCTTGGTAGGCCCACAGAAAGAGTCCATTATTGATTAAAAGCTATAACTAGCAATAAATCTATGTGACATAATGATTTAGCGAAAAGAGAAATTTTCTGTAACCGCATCCAGTATGATCTTACAGTTTACTTAGGTGTGTTTTTGAGAAATTTTGCACAGGGTGAAAGCTTGTGTGCTGTGGAGTACTGACCTCAGACTTCGGTAACACAGCTGCAATAGCAGCATTGAGACCCAAAATACATTTTCCTTCTCCTAAGGAAGATGGGGAGTGAAAAGAGTAGGTTGAAGTTCCACTCCTGAGTTTTCCAGATCTCTTTGGGTTTTTCAAGATTGCCTGATAAGCTGAGTGTGTGCATGCCTCTGTGTGTGTGTGTGTGTGTGTGTGTGTGTGTGTGTGTGTGTGTGTGCACGCCTGTGTAAAGGAAACAGGAATTCCTTTTGGAAGAGTGACAATTTGTCTCAGTTGGCCTACCACCTGAGCTTAGTTAGGGCATATGTCCTTCACAGAAATCTATGTGCTGGACTGTAAATACTGTTTGAGTGCCAGAGATCAGATCATATTTCTTGTCCTCTTTGAAAAATGCTGATTCTGTTAAGCAGAGAGGAGCAACACCCAACCTTTTAACAGATCCTTTACTTCCTTTTGGGAAAAGAGAACAAGCTTTCTCATTCTTTTTAGACTGTAGCTTGTTGATTAAGGTGAGCAGAGGCCTACTAAAATCACTCCTCAATCATGGTGACTCTAATCAAAACTGAAAGGTAAAGTCTTAAAAAAATCCATTCAAAATGTATATACTACTCAACTGTATAACTGATTTAGCAGTCTTACAAATTCCTGTAGGCTCATTAAGCCTAGCCCTTTACACTATGATTTTATTCTTATGTCATATTTGAACCTTCATATGAATAATTGCTCATATTTGATGTCTTTTTTATTATTTATTCAATTGTGTGTGCATGCGTGTGCACGTGTGTATGTGTGTGTATGTATGTGTAGAACCACGGATGAATTCGGGAGCCTCCACCTCCTCCTTGTTTACTCTGCCCTGGGATTCACAGGCTCCACCCTACCAGACCAGAAACACAGGCCGCCCCTGCTTCCGCCCTGCGTCTATACGTGGGGTCTAGGATCCGAACTCAGGACCTTCCGCCTGGAAGGCAGAGGGTTAACACCTGAGCCACCTCTCCAGCCCCCTTGATAAGTATTTCTGAAAGAATTTTTTTTATATTTTTGCTCAGATTTTTGCTCAGTCCTGTGTCTTAAGAAGATTTCCACTAACAGTGAATACACAGTTTGACTTTTATAACTGTAGTAAAAGTCATTGCACTTCTATTTTGGGAATGGATTTTTCACTTCAGAAAACCTTTAATCTGAATCTTCACAGATTCACGGGTCCATACATTTTGTCTGCATGAGGCAGGACCTTGCCTTAGGAAATGATATTGTAACAAAAGTAAATTCAAATTTTATGTTCTCTTGTTGAATCATCTCATTCTTTGGAAACTGAAAATATTGTTCTATATTCTGATATGAAAAGTTATAAAAGAATATTTTGCTTCCCATAAGACAAGCATTGTTATTCTCAGCAAAATTTCTGACAATGGGAAAGGATTCCCAACACATATTCTTTGGTATAGCCATCTTTATGAATGGATCTTACGAAGGTGTGAAAATATTTTCACTCATAAGACTAAGTGTGCTTCATCTCTTCTATCTATCCTGGGAGAGTCAGTTAAATTTCAGAACTCATAAAAGAAAAAAGGTAACATTGCCGTCTTTAAGATATGATATGAAAAAAGGTTATTTAGAAAAAGAACATTTAAAAGTATTCCAACTTTTGTATTACCCATATATTTTTAGGAGGCATTGGACCTCAGCAAAGGTGGTCAGATTTTTTTTGAATAGCTCTCAGTGGGGGGCCATGGGCGTGTACAAGTAGTCCTAGAAATAGCTATGGCTTGCTATTTTTGCAGATGGTCTATGTTTTGCTCTCACCCACAGTCATCAGAAGTATTGTGGATCTTCCATAAATTCCACCCGTCATGTGAGTCATGAACATATCTTCAGGCTTGTAAACCTTGACTGCAAGTCGAGTGCACTTCAAAGCAAAGAAAACCCTTCCCTTCTCTGCATACAGAGTATTCTGCTCTGTGAACCTACAGAAACAATCTTCCAAACTCTAGCTAAAAGTAAAGTCTTACTTTCAGCATGGAAATAGTGAAAATTAACTTTATCAATCAGTTTCCCAGACCATGGCTCAAGTGATATAAAAAGGCAGGTTTCTGTGAACTTCGGAACAGTAAGTCAAAGGTTTTTTAAATGTAAAAATGGTAATTAAAAAGTACTCACATTACTGTACAAAAATAAACAAGTATTCTTTTAATCTAATCACCCAGAGAAAACAGACTTTTATTTTCTACTTAAAACAATCAATGCATACCCAAATTGACACACATTTGATTTCTAAATAAATGCAAATCAATCATTCAATGGCTAATTCACTGGACTGCTAAACACTATCTCCCTTTCATATCTCTGAAGAATTAGTTGGCTAGCAAGAGCAAAATAAATATTTTCATTATCAGAATAGTACAAAAAGCAGAGCTGACCATAGAAGTGAGAAAAATGTAGCTTTAAAGGTGATCATGACATACATTTAACTACTTCGGAATTTCCTTTAACTCACTAATAGGAAAATTTATGTAATAAAACTATGTTAAAGCAAGAGAGTTGCTCAAACTGTGAAGCATGGGGGACTATGACCCACTGAAAGATCCTCATGTTGGGTGGGATGAACAACCGGAAGGACTTACATCAAGAATGTTATTTTTTCATTTCACTGCAAAACAATGTTGTTTAAGCATGTGGACTTGAGTTTGTACATCTCAACTCTGTGTAGAATGGACGTCCATTGCATTCATCTTTCAGTGATCAGGATGTTTCATGCCATTGCAATTCTCATCATTCCTTTACTCTTGCATTTGAATCTTGAAGATTGTATTGTAATGTAAGTGGCTAATTATATCATTTGGCTAGTATCCTATTTATACTTACAAATTCCTTTAAAGAAAAAGCTGTTATCTTTCCATATTGCCCAATAGTGGGAACTCACTAAAGCAAGTCGCTGCCCCCCCCCAACCCTATACACAAGTGGTTCAATATTTTCAGTTCAGTTTTCAAATATTTGGGGGAAGAATAATTACTTAGAAGAAAATCTACAATTAAAGAAGAAAGCATTGTTTTCTACTCCTTAAGTACCTCCTGTCATCTTTGGTATTTCAATATTCTCCACTTCTTCTCCTCATCCCTCCATTTCATTTAAGAGATTTTTATGAAGAACTTCCTAAGTCAGGAACTGTGCAAAGCCCTAGGTCAAGGGATGTAGCTAATTATTCCACATTCTTTCCAAATCAGGTCATTGTTAAAAGATGGTCAGAGAAGCATGCTCATATTTCTCATCTTAGACCTACAGTACTCATGGAAAACTAATTAAAGCCTGTGCCAGGTTAAATCCATATGCATCTCATCTCTTCTGGAAAATCAGAGGTCATCTTTTGATTCTGCCTTCTGTGGGTGGGCAGAGGAGCAGGGGGCGGAACCTATAAAGAAACATCTGCACCACATGGATGGACAACTGCCAAAGGCTGGACTGGGTTCCCATAGAGGCCAAGGTGAGCAGGAAACAGACTGCTGCAATGACGCAGGGGAAGCCTGGTGGGACTACATGACTCCCTCACCAACACAGAGCTGCATAGTTATGCCCAGTACAACAGAGATGAACAGTAATGACTTTGGTCCATGCTCAGTTGAAGTGATTATACTTTCAGGATCAAAGCTGCCTTTAATTAATAGGATGATCATTCGCTCTAATAAGTCTAGGGTAGTAGAGATTGACTCAGGAGAAGTTCAAGGGACTATGAACAAGTCAAGACAGCAAAACCTTTTATTGTCTTCTTGTGACCAGTATAGTTTTCCTTTATTAATTGTGATTGAGGATATGCCAAGAAATCTCATTCACATTTGCTCCAGAACAGCTTGCAAATGAGGAAATTCTATAACAGGCCATCCTTTAGAACTAAGGTTTCCCAAGTCCATTTGTTAGAGCGATTTGAAATGCAAATATTGAGAATTGTATGTTTTAGTAGCCCTCCTCTCTTTTGTACTCTTGGAGAACCAATGAACAGGAAGGAAATCATAAGTGAACAGGAGGAAGAGAGAAGAGAGAGAGGTATGCGAGCAGAGTTGACAAGCAAATGGGAGGCATGAACAATGAAGACCAACTGTGGCTGAGAGTATCATGACCAATGCAAGGCAAAGCTACCAGAGAGGGGTAGGCTCTACACCCCTCAGACACCTACCTACAAAGCATGAAAGACTGATCTTGTTAAAGGGAGCACCGAGACTCCAAAATTCCCTTTAAATTTAAAGTTTGGAAAGCACGGCTAACCAAAATGGCAAAGATTTACATGGGAATCAAATTCTCACCGTATATTAAAAGCACTTTTCTATATATATTGTGTCTATCAACGAGCTTAGCAAATATTCATTGTAATCAGCATGCTTTCACTCAAATAACAGGCACTTTCATTAAAATCCTACACTGACATCTATTGGGAGTTTATTTTGCTTCATAATCATAAATAATGATATGATTTTTTTTACTCGGTATAATTTTATCTGATGGTCTCAGTAAGTGAAGAAAGAGAAGTGCACTGATGGTGAAGTTCACACTCATCATCACTTTTTCATTCACTGATTTGTTCATTGAGGATCTATTAGTATTCAATTCCAATGTGAGATGAGGAGTTAAGAATTCACAATCGGGGTATCTTGATTTGTTATGAATTTTTCAAATTGTGTATGTGTACAAGAGGAACTTGATTGTGCCTATGGAGGTCCAAAACTGACATTGGGAATTGTTCTGGATTATTCTTTTTCCTTACTGCTTGCCCTGGGATTTCTGAGGCTTCATTTTCCAGAGGCAAGAGTAGAGGTTATTGCCATTTCTCTCCGGAATTTTTACACAGAATCTAGGAAGCTCAAGTCCTTTTTCTTTGAAGGCAATGGTTTTAATCTCTGAGCCATTGCTACAGCCCTGTAAATGTATTTTAATCTTATATTTTTGTCTCTGTACAGTTTTGGAAGATGGTGAATTGTTTAGGAACTGTCCTCAATTTTATTTTTTCTATTTGGAAACTAGTTAGACAACTATGATCAGAAAAGCTTGAGTTGATGCTATAAATTATCCATTTGCTATCTATTTTAATGAAATTTAACAAGTCATCTTCATAAAGTACTTTGAAAGAGGGCTGGATAGATGGCTCAGGGATTAAAGCCTTTGCTTCTTAGGCAAAAGAACTTGAATTCAGATTCCAAGATCCAGTTTAAAAATGATGGGGCCTACAATGTAGGCAGTAGCAAATGAATGAAG
This sequence comes from Typhlomys cinereus, assembly GCA_023101885.1. Classification (NCBI taxonomy): domain Eukaryota; kingdom Metazoa; phylum Chordata; class Mammalia; order Rodentia; family Platacanthomyidae; genus Typhlomys; species Typhlomys cinereus. The sequence goes on along the minus strand of JALPQD010000003.1, from coordinate 454,086 downwards.
CAATAAGGAGGTAGAGCAAGATGATTCTATTTGTCATCCTTAGGGCTCCATAGGTCTACATGTACGCAGGTGTCCTCTTATGTATACATATGCACATGCATGTGGAAAATAATCCCGAAAGAATTAGATAACTTGAATATCAGTTCATTTGGGTGTGATTTTTTTCCTTTGAATGACTTGAATGTGCATCTCATTGTGTATGTCAGATTGCTACAATTGTCTTAAGTACCACATAATCACCACAAATTACTGTTAATAACAATTCTTTCAGTTTTGTTTTTGAAATCTTGGAATCTTTATGAGTACTCCAAGGGCTAACAAAAGATATGTCCTACTATTCCAAGGGCTAACAAAAGATATGTCCTACTTAATGAGGTGGACCGCACTTGCTTTTCAGAATTATGTCCTTTGATACATCGACAATCACTTCTAACTTTCTGTGACATTACTGATGTCACTTATTCAACCACAATTTTTTTGTTCTCTCTTAATGCTGTGTGTGACTAATGCAATTCAAATGTACCTGTAGCCATAGAAACTCTAACAAGGCAAAAAAATGAGTTTTGCAAGTATCTATGCTATCACTTTCACTGTCAGTTTCTTGGTCACTGAAACATACTTTAAGAGAAATGTTAAATGAAAATAGCTATGATTGCTTTGATTTTCAATAGTCTTCTTGATTTTTTTTAAACTAATGAACAGCACTTTTCCACATTGTTAACAGGCTTTGAGGTTACAAAAGGTGCCATACTCAGATACAATTAGGTATGTGATTTCTGTGAATAAGATGAAGTGTATAAGGTGTAGAGAGTGATGTAGTTGGTGAGTTACTCGTTCCAGGGTCAAAGATCTGTCTCAAGAATATGTCATTTGATCAACACTGCAAACTAAAACACTTAGAAAGGCCACACATAAATAGATAACTATCTTAATATTATCTGGTAATAGAAATTTGCTAGCTAATCACTTTGAGAATTTTTGCTTTATCTTTCATGGAAATCAAAGGTGTAGATGACAGATGCCAATTATTTGTTGCAAATTCATTTCAATTAGTGTCTCTTTCCTTGTTAGCCAATTACTTTTGCATCTTTTCTAAGGGCTGTCTTCCCTTTGCATAGATAATACATGTGTTTTTCTTTCATAGTCCTTTCTTTCTTACTTTACAACTCCTTTCCTCTGCTTTTATTTCTAATCATAGAATCATGACCTTTCGGGATTGGAAAGTCCACAAGCAATACAACAAAGCACACACATTTGAAACTGAGAAAGCAAACCCAGCAGCAAGTGGATCGGCCATCTCGTCATCTCTCCTTTGATCATAGGCAGGCTAAACATAACACGTCCCAGAATGAACTCCTGCATTTCTCTAAAACTGCTCCTCCCACAATGCTTCTGATAAAACAAATGCCACAGGCTTGTACTGAAATGCTCAAGCCAAAATTCCGGAGGCCATCCACGAATCTGGTTTTCCCCTCCCTGACTGGCATCTGACCCATCAGCTAGCCTCAATTCATGGCTCGGCTCAATACAAGAATGCTCTTTCTTCTAAGATGCTACCCTTGGCTTCCCCTCTGACATATTTGTCATGTGGTGCTCTTACATTGTACATTGATTGGCCGAATCATTGTCACCATGCTGTGATGTAAGCTTATGGACAAGGACTTGGCCTGCTTTGCTCATGACTGTAGTCTTAGTTATAGAGCACTGCTGATATGCAGAATGCACCCAATCATATTATTGAGAGATTGAACCATTTCCCTAGTAGAGTCACTGAATAGTCATGTCAGATATAGAGCAAAGTTGAGAAAAGAACCCGAACTTGAAACTCTCTCCTTCTGATGACTTTGGCACACTGATAAGTTGCCTCTGATTGATTTTTATGTTGTCTTAACCTTCTAACATTTTTACAGCATAATTTTTTGCTTTTAAATATAAAAAACAATCATAATATACACATAGTCAAGTTTATAAAGCTTTATTGTTTTTTAATCTGAATGCCAACTTCTTTTTATTACTTGTTCTTTAACAATTTCATTCATGTATGCAATGCATACTGATTACACTCATTCCCGTCTTCTACGATCTCCTTCCCTTCTCTGTCTCCCTATCCTCTCTTCCCTACAATTCTCTTTTTCACATTCATATCTATTCATTTTGTTTGATTTGTTTTGCTCTTTTGCTTTATGATTCATGGAGTACAGCCCAGGCCATTTTTATAATCATGCATTCCGGCCATGCGTTGGAACCTGATGGAAACGCAACTGAGGACAACGACTCCCCTTCTTCAGAATGTATCCATAATCCACATCAGCAGCAAGGGGTCAGGTCACATGAAGCCCTCCCCATTCATGAATGATTGTTGTCAGGGCCAGTCTTACACAGGCCCAGGGAGGTGATCTCAGTTACTGAGTTCACAGTTGAAATGATTATGTTAAGCCTAGAGAATAGTGTTACACAGCCCTTTTTCCTATCTTCCACCTTCTGTACCCTTCCTGTCTCTTCTTCCTCAATGTTCCTGAGCTTTTGAGTGGGGGAGCAGGGTATACTTTATGTCTTGGTCTGAATTCTCAGTCATCACTTTTTCTCAGTATCTTGGACATCTGTGAGTCTCTACATTTATGTCTGTTTACACAGAGAGACTTCTCTGATTAAGGCTGGAAGTAGCTCTTATCTGACTGTAAACACAGATATTTACAAAGTAGTTTGCTGTTGTGTTAATTTAAGTGAACTACAGTAGTAAGTTTCTCTGTTGCACCTACAATCTCCCTACGCATTGGTCATTAACTGGACATACAATGCCAGGTATGGGTTCTACCTCATGAAACCAGACTCAAATCCAGTCAGATGGCAATTAGTTACCCCTATAAGAGTCAGACCATCATTACACAGGTGGGTATATCTTGTTCTACACAGGTGGGTACATCTTGCTATGTAGATTGGTTCTGTAGTTTATAGGGCATGCAGCAAGGTAAGACCATTGCTGTCTCCTTTCATCAGCAGCCTGCCTAACACTTTCTGACACTTTGAAAAACTGCCAACAGGGCAGAGATTTTCAGTCCAGTTCCAGCTTGCTTTCTTGCAGTTGAGATAGTGCTGTCTTCATAAATAGTGTCTTATTCTCTCATTTCAGTGGGTAAGCAAAAGAACTGATAAGAGTCTGTATTGTTTTGAGGGCATCTGGGGGAGTCTCTGTGACCAATAATTCCCCCTATCCCACTGTTTCATGGCTTTATCTAGCCATGTCGTTTAACTTCCTTCAAGTTCTCTCTTATATTTCTAATTTTTGGTACAAGATAATAGGTTTCTACATGATATTTTCATACACCCTCATTTTTGTTAATTCTTCTCCTTTCCTCTAGCTTTACAAGATCTAGTGAATTCATTCTTGCCAAACTAGTTGATATGCTCTTATGTTAAAAATCTTAGAGTTTTAGTACTTATGCTGCAAATTCATATTCTTCATCTTACATCCAGTCCACCAGTGGAGAGTGAGTAGCTTTGGATGGAAGCATTAGGAGAATGTAATTCAGAGCTGTGTACTCATAGAAGTTCCTTCTAGGTGGTAACACTTTAGACCCTCATATTGGCAAATCTGAAAGCCCCATTTTTTGCCAACTGATGATGGGCAGAGACCACTGCTCTAATGTCCCAGAGGCCGCTTTTCTAAACATAGCTGTTGTAGTTAAAGCGGCCCGGAACACATCGTTTTTGACGTTTTTCTCTGGAACTAGATTGAACAACTTGCTAAAGAGTTCAGCTGATTATGTAAGCCCATCCTGGCTTCTTTTCCTATTGCCAAGTAACAGAGAAGTCACAGGGGTGCTGTCTCATGTGTTCATACAGCTAGATATTCACCAGAAAAGATTATGCATGATGGAGACACCAGTGCGTGGGAGTTTTAAGGACCGCCTAAAGATTTTATTCACTATTTTAAAATTTCTCAGAGTCAGAATAGCTGAGAGTAAATAGTATAAGGAAAGATTTTTGGAATCAAAATCCAGATCTGATAGGAATCCAATGTCTTATTAGATTGAGATGTTTCCTTTCCCTTAGTATCTCTATTCAGTATGTGAGCATAGATGCTACTGTTCTTGACCAAATATTCCATAGGATAATTAGTTTGGGAAATTTATAAATGTTTGTTTGTTTGTTGTGTGTGGCGTGTGTGGTAGGGGGCATTTGTGAGTATGTGTGCTTGTGGAGGCTCAAGGGTGACTTTGAGACTCATCCCCAATTTTTCTGCCTCTGTTTTGCTTTGTTCCGAGGGCCAAAAGTGCAGGTCACTGCTATTATCACCCTGTGTTTTTACCTGGGATCTGGGATCTGAACTCAGGTCCTTCTGCTTGTGAGGCAGAGACTTAACCCTGAAATATTTCTCTTATTTGTTTTTATTGCATGAGCTTTCAGGGTCTTTAATAATCATGAAGAAAGTTCAAGAAAAAGCATTCCTTTAACTTATTTGACCAAGAAGCATATTTTCACGACTGAATGTTGTCTGACATTCTGCTGACCTTCAGCCCAGGGTTATTTTATGTAACTACTTACTATCAGAATTCTTCCTGATTGATCAAACTTGCTTTCTACTTGGTGGGTACCTGCTTGACATTTCAACATACCTGATATTGTTTTTGTTCTTCAGTAGTCATTCTTAATACTGGCTTCAAATTAGAAATAGCTAGGGAAACTTATAAATGACTAATGTTTGAGTCACTGGATCCCACCTCCAAAGAGGAATATAGCTTTGTCATACATGTAAAGTTGAGGCAGGCACTATCATGAATGTGTTTTAATATTTCTAGTATTTAAGAATGATCACCTATACTTATATCTACAAATCATATTCTGTATGATGAATATTATTTTAATGACATCCAATTTAAATGAGATAATATTATTAAATTTACTGTTTTGTATAAAAGATATAAGAATATATTGAAAAATGTAAGGAGTTATATGACTTAAAATCTCAGAGTAGAGAAAGAATTTGACATTATGTTAGATATCTTTAAATTCAATTATTTATCTAATTATTCTATATTGTTTGGTAAATTAAACTTTTATCAGAAGAGCATGAAATCAAACCTTCTACAATTTAAAAATAACCCCTCTCTTTCCAAGTCTAAGGCTACTTTTTGTATGGTTTAAAAATGCCATAATTTTGACATTCTGATTCATTGAAGTAAGAATTCTAAGTTTGAGCTGAGAGCACAGAACTCATCTTAGACAAATCAACAAGACAGAAAAAGGGTCAGAGGCTGAATTTACCCAGTACAAGTTTTCAGCTGGCCATAGCCTACTTCCTTTTAACACCATCTTGAGCATGTAAACATTATCTAGGTAAATTTAGGCACAGCCTGCCAGAGAGAGCTGACAGTTCAACTATGTAAAAGGGGCATAGTTTAATTTTTCTCCATTTTGATTGATTCAGCATTATATATGTACAATGGAAATTAGGGTTTAAATGTTGGAACCAAGACTCAGTAGCTTGAAAGCCATTCATGTTTATTGCATTTTTACATGTCTTTTAAGAGACTTAACAACCACATCAATCTTAACTTTAGGGCTGAGATATAAATTAATATTTATATTTGGAAAATACTCTTTTTCTGGGCATCCTTCAGTGTATTTCACATATGTCCTCTCAGGAGATATATCTAAGATATGGGATACTTTTAGGCCTGCTGAGAGGTAAAGATAATAAAGCCTCAGAGAGAATTGGATAGTAACAGATCATCAGAATACACTAACTAAAAGAAAAGCTGGACTGCACCCTCATTGACTACAATAATTCATTGTGTTCCCTTTAGGCAAGATTGCAGAATACAATTTCATTTGCTCTGTACCTTGCAGAAATGTGGTGAGCCAGTACCAAACTGATACTATAGACGCTATTACGGGAAAGAAATAATCACAGGCCTCATCAACTCATGAGATCTGCAAATTGCAATAAAAATCACCATGGCAACAGGTGACCAACAGTGTAATAGTGGCATGAGTATCGAGACAACCAACAGTATCTAATTAGATTCAAAACCCACTTGTCATATTGAACATATTCCTATTATTGTTAATTAGAAAAGAATCTAAAAAAAAGGGAAGGAAATAGACCAATGGAGAAAAGCAGCCAATGAACCTATAGCTAGGAAGATAGTTCACCAAACTGCTTTGTAAATAGCTGCTACTATGCCCATAGTTTGGAAGAACACTTGACACTCAGCCTAGAAATCTTCTTCTACAACAGAGGTAGAGGATTTCAACACCCTGACAGAAAGCAGCCTAGGGAGTAGAATAGCAGAGCAGTGGACACCAATGGCCAACCAGAATGCGGTGCATCAGTGACCCAGCAAGGTTCACCCAGAATCAGGCCAGCCTAATCTCTGCCCATCCTAAAACCTTGGGAACCTCACAAAAGAGAGACAGTGATATTGTAAGAACCTAAAGATGGGAAGGTTCACATTTAGACAAGACATTCCATTCAAGGCAGGACTGCTGCATCGAGGAACTCACCACAGTAAGACTTGTCCTTACCAGACTTGCATAATGACTGACATACCAACATGCCCCCATAGACTATCAAGGAACTCAAGAGAGATAAGAACATACAGTGGAAATCTTGGGGATACATTTAAATGAGTGAAAGGAAATGCTTCTCTTAGTGGAGAGGCCTGAAGAGAGGCAACTTTGTATGCCACAAGAGGCCTGAATCCCCACAAAAGTAGACAAGCCAGAGGGAATCCTGGGGTCAATAGAAACAGACAGACAGAAGGGTGGGAGGGAATGGGGTAGAATGATGAAGTAAAGGGAGGGTGATGGGAAGAGGGAGTGGAAGGAAGCAGGGATGAGTACTCAATATGCTTTTAAAGCTAGAAAAATAAAATAATTAAAAAAAGATGTGGTGAGCAAGATAGATTGAAGACAAACTTGGCTACTCTGAATAAATGGTTGTACTTCGCTAAATTTGAGTACATAGATATTTTATCGAGCATTAGACTTTAGGTTGAAAACAAAGTAAGTTAACTACAGTGTCTGGAATAATTTTGTGCTCTTTATTTTAACCAAACAATACCAGGTGCTCAGACTACTGCTGAAGCTGATATCAGTGCTGTATTCTAATGCAATATTGACCTAAATTAATAAATACTTTAGTCTCAAGGAAGTCCCAAGTTTTATTATTGGTGTCTGCTATTATTATTAATGTTTTTGGGCCTACACGGAGAGACCCAGGAGGCTTCAGGGAAGACAGGATATCAAAAAGATGATAAAGACACTCTTCTGGTTATTACATGTTATTCGCTGAAATTCAGATGTAACTCGTGTTCTGCATTTCATTTGACAATCCTACCTAGAACCCACTTGGAGTCCCATTTGGAACCTGAGTCTTCCAGAGACACTGAAAGGCTGGGTGAGTGCACTGGGGATTTTGGTGGTTGTGTTTCATTTTGTTTCAATCTTCCTACTTCTACTTCCTACTTCTTTTCATGGTTCCTTCCATTTCAGCAACATCAGGTCAGGCTCTTTTGAAGCAGTCCATATTGCTGACTCATGGTAAGCATGCACTCAATGGCGGATGAATAGGCATCACTCTTCTCTGAGAGAAGGAAGAACTGGAAATGCCCTTGGAAAGCAGCCTCAGCAGCCACTTGGGTCATCAAGAAGTGCTACATTCCTGAGGGATGACTGTTGCTGAGTGTGATTTTCATTTGCTCTTGGGAAAGCCCTTCTAAAGAAATTTGACACCTTTGATCTGTACTCTGGGCAAACTAGTGTTACCTTATCTTGATCATTTGCAAGTAAATTTTGCGACTCTCAGGATTCTGGCATATCATTTTATTTTATGTTTATCTTCTCTTTCTGAATGAAAGACCAAATCAAGCATTCATGTTCAGCTTTGTTTTTTATTATTAAGTGAAAGTATTATGTCAGTAATCCTTGTATTTGGGGGCGACGGCCAGCAGCAAGGAAGGCTCCATGTCTGTCTATTGAAGTGGAGGCGCCGTGAGTCAGAGTGGCTAGTAGCAAATTTTAGCACTGTCCCTGCATGCCGAAGACAATCTCATCACCTAGGTGAGCTGCTACTGTGTAGTAAAAATAAAGACTCTAGAAATGTTTTTCATGCATTCATGTGTGTGAATATGATAATTACTTTCATGGATAACTTAAAAATATTTTTCCATGTGAGGTAAATTGAGTGAGCTACCAGCGGAGCATAATGTTGCAGGACCCTTGCTCGTCCATGTGGCTGTTCCTCAGCATCCTCATTAGGGAGACACAGAGTGCTGCTTGGTGTGTGGGAGTGACTGCTCACAGGCATTCTGAATTCTCCCACTACTTCTCCAAGCATTTGCCGCACATACCCTCAGAAGAGTTCAAAGCAGCAGGGCATGACTTTAATGAAACTTTGTCTGACACTGTCGCTAAGAAGGCTTGTTTCAGGACTCTAAGAAGTTTCTGAAGATAACACAGATTAAGGAAACGTCTATTTGTGAAGTTTGGGAACAAGGTCCTGGGAATTATGGGCTTTCTGACAGCACTTGGTGTAATGTATCTTAGAAGGGAAGAGCACATTTTCTCTTTTAAGATGCTATGCTGATGACCAATGTATTAATCAGGGTTCTAAAGGAATAGAGTGCGCGCGCGCACACACACACACACACACACACACACACACACACACACACACTCACATTTATTCTGTTGGCTTACAAGACAAAGTCTAGGTAGTCCAGCATGGCTGCCTGCATCTGTTCAGTTCTCTAGCTGAATATCTCAGCAGGTCCCAGTTTGGTGCTGAAGGTTGGACGATGCCTGGAGAGCTGTTGTCTTCAGTCATGTTGGGAGGTAGAAGAAACTGGATTATAATGTTGATGAAGATTGGCAGGAATAGGAAGGAGCTTTCCAGCAATGTGTGTGCATGCATGCATGTGTGTGTGTGTGTGTGTGTGTGTGTGTGTGTGTGTGTGTGTGTGGTGAAAGAGAGAGAGAGCAACAGAGAAAAGAGAGAGAAAAATGCTTTTTTGCTTTTTCTTTCCTTCTTTCACTTCTCTTTATCTAGTCAGCTATTGAAAGGTGTCATCAACATTTAAGATAGATCATTGTATTTCAAATAACTTGATCTAGATAATCCATTTAAGGTGGTCTAATGACTGATCTCTTAGTTAATTCCAGGTCCCAATCAAGTTGACATCCAAATTTGTTATCACAGTCTCCTTGACAATGAGACTAATGATGAGCAACTGAATCTGTAAAATGGCTCAGCAATGCCTGGATCCATCAAGAACATTGTAAACACCATAACTGTTGCAGTTTTCAGTTTTAAGACACTTAGGATTTTACGAGCAGAGTACGATGGTGGTTCAGAAAATCGTCCTCATACTATATTTCACTGATATACACAACATCATGTGCTAATTATAGACAGGATTTGTACATCACAGGTAGTAACCCCGTGAGTCACTCATTTTTAAGTTGTATTAGACTGATATAAAGAAAAGTTTCGTTTTTCAGATTCTTTCCACAGAGCTACTCTATTCATACGGTAGCATACATGCATAAATACATACGTGTGAGTGTATGTATATACACACACTGACACACACACCCTGTTCTAAAAACATAGTGCTAATCAACAAAGGAAACTTTGAAAATGGAAACAAGTCTCCAGGGCTCCCGATTGCTAGTTTGTTCTAATTCCGTTCCTTTTCATTATTTCATTCAAAATAGGAACATTTAGGTCTAACAATAATACTGCAGTTTTATCTTTGGAAAAAAAGCAGGAATCATAATTAGTCAGACCAGAGAGTGGTAGCCACCCTGATTCAATAACATTCAACTGAGTATATTCTCAGCGTTCTTCCTTGGCACACCCTAGAAGATTGAGTGTTATTTGCTAAGCTTTGTTTTAGAATGCCACTGCGAAGGCTTCTGTACTTCAAGCTCTTTCCCTGAAAGAAAAGATAGTATATACATATGCAATTGCAATGACATTCTAAGGTGGAATGGCAGAACAATACACCTATGAGACAAACAGGGGAACACCATACCACAACATTTAGGAGACCATGAAAATGTTTAATTTTAATGTGCTGAAATCAGTAATGAAGTGTGTGTGTGTGTGTGTGTGTGTGTGTGTGTGTGTTTACAAATGTTGAAGGCTTAACAACAAAGTCATTTGAAAGAATGAGAAAATAATTTCAGATTAGAAGAAACTCGTTAAGCCCTGAGGAGCTCAAAGGAAGGTCATAATTAATGACTGGGGAGAATCAGAAATGTCACAGTACACTGAATGATATCTGAAGTCAGGTGTGGTGGCACATGTTTATAATGCCAGCATTTTGGGATGTGGAAGAAGGAACATTAGGAGCTCATGGCCAACTTCAGTTACATAATGGGCTTCTAGGATAACCTTGACTACGTGAGAATTAAAATTAAAAAATATACAAAAATGAACACATTTGCTGTGGAAGACTGGTAGAATATTATTTGATATATTGACACATTGACATTCTTGGTAGAAGACAATTGTTAAGAACATACTTAAAGCCTATCAGAGGCTAGCAGGTATTACAAGAAAGGTATGTATTTAAGTATTACCCTGGGTGGGAACTAAAGAACACTGTGGTCACAGTGTGGAGAGTGTATGTGCACACTCACTCCTGTGTTGGTTAATTGGTTTATGACAATGTTAGGTATCTTTCCATCTTAAATAATAAACCATCAGCCTTAATCTAAATTCATTAGTTTCAGGATTTTGAGAAAATTCCAGACATATTAAGCAAGAACACTTTTTACATGGTTGACAGATAGGGAGATGATTCAAGATAGAAAATACTTGTTGAAATAAGTGTGAGGACCGGGATTCAATCTCCAGAACTCATGTGAAACACAAGTGTGCATTTGTAATGGCAGTGCCATCTAGTCAAAACAGTGAGCTCGATGCTCAGGGAGAGACCCTGTCTCAAAAAACTAGGTGGAGAGCAATAGAATATGCCAGAAGCCAACTTCTGGCCTCCACATATGTACATGCAGGTGAGAAAACACCCTCTTTTGACATGCACATTTGTACACACATATACACCAGACACTTGCACACAAACAAAAAGCAAAATGCAATGACTATAAATATAATATAAAACAAGTCATTAAATCATAAAATGGCATTTTTCTTCTAACTTGTGTCAACCCTCTTTTTTTTTTTAACCAGTTTTCACAGAATTCATGCTGCTAGCACAACTTTAGATTGTTTTTCTTAAATGGAAAGAAAATTCAGACTTTTTAGATAAAATTTAAAAGATGACTGGCAAGAAATGAATTTTAAATGGGGTACATGGAAATGGAAATTTAATGTAGATGTTTTAGGACCAATAACATTACTTTTTTCTCAGTCCTTCTTATTACTTATGTTGGTTGCTGGATAATCTTGGGAAATGAAAAAGAAAATGTCTTAATGTTTGTTTTAATATCTGACATAGCACTTTGCCTCAACAATGAAGCCTTTTAATAAGTTGAATGGGGAAGGACTTTACCTCTCTGTCTGACATCCAACTATATGTTTTTGTAATGAGTATGCCGCCATAAGTTATAAAGGAAGACAAGGAAGGAAACCTTGTCTTTCCCAGGCAAATTAGTGTTTCGTTTCTGGCTTATCCTTGAGGAAAGAAATCCAGGTACCGGAAAAGGAACTAAGATGTCTGCTAGAAGCGAAATGACATAACAATCGCTTAAACCTTTACAACAGACATGACAGCCCCTGCTTGGATGGAAGAATGAAAGCGTAGAACTGTTGCAGATAAATGCCACGGGAAAAAACACACACCAGGGAAGGAGAAGGGATTGAGCAATCCCGGAATAGGTTTGCCCGGGGTGGTCTCCTGGCTGAATTTGCATAATTCATATCCTCTGGACTAGCAGAGGGCAAGGAAAGGAACATTTCATAAAAAGACATGTTAAAGACATTGCAAAAAGTATTTGTGCTATCATGACCAGGAGGTGGGTTTATATGGGAAAAAGGGGAAGGCTAATAAGATGGTTGGGGCCATGTCAAGACGATGGTAGGTGGGGATTTCTGAAACCAAGGCTGAAGCAGGGATGCATGTGTGTGTGTGTGTGTGTGTGTGTGTGTGTGCTACTAAGAGAGAAGGAGCATTCTGTAGAGCAGGAGCTTGGCATGACCATGCTTTCCGACTGTCCTCAAGTGACATGGCACAGGAAGTTTTGACATATGAATGGCATGAGGGGAAAAAGAAGCTTTTGTACCCTACCCTGGCTGTAAGTTGTCTTAGGAAATAAAGACCTCACCTAGGGGGGCTAACACTTATCGTCAGGTAACTGTCCAGAGAAGAGTCAACAGTCAACTGACATCTCAGTACATGTTCTTGAGCCGGTGAGACCCCACCAGTACCCTCTATGCCTGATGTGCAATTCGAGATCTTTATCATAGACTTGAGTGGGTTGTTGAGTGATCTGTAGCTGAGGATGTTTAGAAGAATGGATCAGAAAAGTGACTGAGAAAGGACCAAGGACCCGTTAGTAGAAAATAGTAACTTTCTTTGTCTGATGCTTCCTGATTATTTATTGCCATGGCACACAATATCTTGCATGGATTCCCTCTGTTTCTCAAATATTATCCCCAAATTTTATCTTTCCTTAAGGAGAAATGGAGGTTCTAAAAGCTTAAATAGCTGCCAGGAGATAGAGTCAGAATCACCTCTGCCTTTTTGGCCACTTGCCTGTTTCACTTTGCTCTGCTCTCGTGAACTAGCTTACCACAAAGACACATGTCACCTATGTACCTGATTGCATAGCCTTCCACTCCTTGCTTCAAAATCTGCTTGCGCTCTATGCCTCTTAGGATCCGCCTTCATCATTTCCAGGACACCAAGAGAGAAAGTTCCTTCATGCATTCTCAGCTCATATCTTGCTATATTATGCACATTTATCTCAACTGCATTCTTAAAAGGCATCTCTTGAACTTTCCAACTTCACACTCTTCCTTTTCAAAACATCGTTTCATCCATTACTCCTGTGTAATGCTCACATGGATCCCAGTTGTTCAAAGACTCCATCTCCAGGATTAAAAACCTAAAATAGGTCTCTGTGTACCCTGAACACTGTATAAGAAGTAAGGGTACTCAATACTCCACACTCAGTAAAATAGGGATACAAGATGAACTGGACTTTTTTTTTCACACAGTCAGTTCATAGTCGCCTGGATAAGTTAAGTATGAAGTGTAAGGGGGCTTATTGGCTGCCAGAATGGAGGGAGAAGTTGTTAGAAGCTTTTGAAAATAAAAAAAATGAGAAAAAAGAAATATCTGTAAAAATTTAAATGCAAGGGTGTTCTTTAACCAGGTAGGAGTTGATTATAGAATGAAGAGGGAAAAGATATTACAAGTGGAAAGGTTTTATGAGAAAAGCTATAAAGACAAAAGGTGTAGGAGACAAGGGAGTCCTAGTTTCTCAGGATAGCACTTGGAAAAGGTCAGATCAGGATAAAACTTAGGCAACATCAAAGTTGAAGCTGAGAAGGTTGTTTAAGTCTCACATGATAAGATAAGATCACTGATAACCTTTGAGCAGAGGAATTCTATTATTCAGTAGAAAAAAAAATTGACTCATGAAGCAATGTTTGCTATAGTCAGACCCTTTCCCTAAAGTGAAAACTCCATGACACGACATTTGATTTCGGGGAGCTGCAGATGGCTAATATAGCTAAGAAGTCTATTACTTGTAGGCTTATTAATGAGCTTAACGAAGTCCAGCCTCCTGAGGAAGCAAGTATCTTTCCCAGAGCAGTGTTTAGGACAGGAGCAAGCCAAAAGTCATTAAAGAACTTGGAGAGGCTAGAGAAGAGAGACAGAAGAAAGACAAAGATTTAACTCTACATTCTATTAAGTAGCAGTGTGGGCTAGGGATTATCAAGACCTAAGCTAGAAGTGGAGCTTTTGGTAAAAGTAATGAAGAGTCGAATTCATTTGGAAACTACTTAAATTGGATCGAGAGTGTAGAAGCCTGCATTGTGAGACTGTTTTGAGGTTTGTTTTTCTTTTTTATGACCTATGTAAGAGTGAGACAGTGAAAATGACAAGACCACAGGCTTGTACTGGTTGCAGGTTGGATTTGGATTTGAACTTGCTGAGTTGCTAGTGAAAGTCAATATGTAAGACTAGAGGTAATGTACTGCTGGAGTTCAGGACACTCGAGATTTGAGACATCATTAGGAATGAGGATTCAGGTATTTAGAAGCCAGAGGTAGACCTCAGAAAATGTCTCTAATCGCTGACCTGGAAGAGAAGCTAGACAAAAGTTCAATAAAGATAGCTTGGGCTGTAACCCTGGAACCTGAAGAGTTTGTCACAGAGAAGAATTTGATATGGAGGTGATCAAAGGAGACAGGGAGCCAAAGAATGTCAAGGGAGCAGGATCAGATATTCATCTCTTACTCTGTATGGCTCCCTGGCTATCTTTGAAGCAACAATTTTAGTCCTAGTAAATTTGGATATAGACTGAGTCTTGCGGATTGTCAGTGACAAGTGCTTCAGGAACATAAAAAATTATTTGAGAGTGAGAGCAACAGGGGCAGAAGAGAGAGAGAGAGAGAGAGAGAGAGAGAGAGAGAGAGAGAAGAGAGAGAGAGAGAGAGAATGGTTATATGCAGAAGGCAGTACTAGTTATCTTCGTTTATCACTTTCCTCTGGGAAGCAGTGTCTCATTGAACCTGCAACTCAATTTCCTAGACCAGGCTGATCAGCGAATTCCCAGTGTCCTCCTGTTCCTGCCTCCCAGTGCTGGTATTACAAGTTTGAGCTAGTAAGTATGGCTTTTAAAACGTGGCTATTGGGAATCTAAATCAGGGCCTTGTGTTTACAAAGCAAGCATTTTACTCACTGAACCATCTTCCCAACCACATACTTTTAAGATTTCAGTAAGAAAAAGTTTATTTTTCCTTAAAATAAAAATAATGGCGAATAATTCTGTTATTCTCAGAGATGGAGGCAGGATAACAAAAGTTTGAAGCCAGCCTGGGCTACACATCGAGTCTGAGGACAGACTAGGCCATGATCTGAGATACATAATGAGACCTGTCCTAAAACCCGAAACAAAATAAGGAAAGGAAAAAAAAAGGTGAACAAAAAATGAAAATATGCAACTGAGTATTTAGAACATGGCAGATATTTTTATGTGCTTTTTTAAAAAATATTCTATTTATTTATTAATTTACTTGAAAGAGCTGGGGATTACACATGTATGATAGCACACAGGTAGAAGTCATAGGTGGAAGGACAAATTTAGACATTATTTCTCTCTTTCTACCACGTAAGCTTTTGGGGATCAAATTCAGATTGCCAAGTATGCTAGTAGTTCTCATACATACTGAGCTATCTCACTGGTCTCAATTTTTTTTGTGTTTTATATATTTTATGCAATTGTTCATTTAAAGCATATAATGCCACAATAAGGTTATTTTTGTTAGCTGCAAATTACTAATCACGTAACTATCAAAGAAGTAAAGGAATTCACCCATGACTCCATACCAACAGAGCTAGGATTCAGTTCCAGGTTGAGTTGGGAGTGCATGTTGTTGCTTGGTTTATTCTGGAATTTCCCCATTGGAATTTACCATAGATACTTATCTTCAGCATTCTCAATAACGATTTATTAAGTCCTGAATGATGCTTTTAGATATGGGACTTTCTTAGCTATTGAGTTCTTTTTATTTAGAATCCTTTGTTATAGATCAATAAATACATGGTCAATTCTGTTTTGTTGTTAGAGAGGAAACCTCAAAACCAAATTTTTTCCAGTATTAGCATTTATTTTGCAATACAGAGGAGGACTTTCTGAGTGTTGGTGGCTACAGCTGAACACTGCCAGGTTGCATTATCAGAGAGTGAAGATAGAAGTCACAGTCACGGGTGACTGCTGGTAAGTGGTAGCAAGATGATTACAATAAGGAAAAGCAGAAATGTTTGAACTGTCTAAAATTTTACAAAAATATTGAATGTTCTTTCTGAATGTTTACAAATTTTATGAACTCAGAAATGATCAGTTTTTGGTTTGTAGTTTAATGAACTGTAAAAAATTATTTTTTGTTTTTATTTATTTATTTTGTGGTGTTGTGTATGTGTGTGTGTCCCCTATGGAGGACCAAGGGTGACTTTGGGAATCATCCTGGATTGCTTCTCTCTCTTTTTTGCTTTGCTTTGGAATTTCCCAGGCTCTGTCCACCAGGTCACTGTCCTTGTTTCCACCTGGTGTCTTTAATGTGGAGCCTGGATCCAAACTTAGGACCTTCTGCTTATGAAGCAGAGTCATCTTTCTGAGCCATCTCGCTAACCCTCAGCTGAACTTTTATCTTCTTGGATCTTTATGTCTAAAAGTGCTGGTTCTTTACACAAATTAAATTGGACTTTGTTAATTTCTGTTAACAAAAGTTTGCCAAATGACTTAACTGGGAGGCAATATTGTGTTACAAGGGTATATGAGAGAATTATATAAATTTCATGATTTGTTTCCAGTAAATTATTTTTTCCATGATCTCATTACAGGGAATAAATCAAATTGTTAAGCTAATCATAATCAAATATCAGATAACTGGAACCTATAATATTTGCTTCAGCTAGCTTTTGTGTTAATCACCAAAGCTCTAGATCAGAGATGCTTTATCTTCCCTGTCCGTGTAATGTGCATGGTGTGTCCCTAAGGTCCAAAATAAGTCTCTTCTTTATTGCTCAAACTCCTTCAGTTTTCAACCTTGCTTATTCAATACAAAAAAAAAAACATAGTTACTGAAGCATGTGCCAAATCCATGTTGGAAACCGATATTTGTAACATTCTTAGATGTTGCAAGGACCTCCAATAGACATTAAGGTCTATTGTTACTGCACTAGACTGTGGATCACTGCTACTATCAAGGAGTACCACTTGCAAGAACTATTCTGTGATGCCAGCTGCTGCCCTTTTATATCCTAGCCCATTTTAATTTTGTCCTTTGGCATTCTTTAGGGTCACAACACCATGCCTTCTGCAGGCCGTGCCCAGGCTGTGATTGAGCATGACTGAGGCCCAGTTGTGAGCTGTCTCTTTGAGATGCGTGATTTGTCATCTTGATTGGGGCCTCCTGGTTGGCCTCCATAATATGGGCTGCTCTCCTACCTCTTCCTTCCCTCCCTTCTGCCCAAGGAACTTGTGTTGCTGGCCGATGATGCTCCCACATTCTCTTCCTTGCCTCGTTCTCTCCTTCTTAGGCTGTACTACAGACATCTTGCACATTTTTTCCATCTTAGAATTTAGTTCACCAGAGAACAAACTTGTGGATTATTGTTTACCCAAAGCCTCTCAAAGCTTTAGTGTGCAATCTGCAGCAGAACTGACTTCATTTGAGACTGACAGAATTAGAATCTGCATTAAGACAAAATTTTGTTAGTTTGAAGAGCATTGATTTAAAATAATGGATTTATCAAAACAAATAAATCCAATCTTTCTGGGGGGGTCTTAGAACATTATAGGAATATATTATATATTATATATCTATTTTTCTTGCCTTTATTTAGAGACTCACCAGTAAAATCATGATCCTTCCTCTCCCCACTCATCTCCCTGGTCCTTCACCAGCATAATTAATCTTTTTAGGATTGCTCTACTTTTCCATATTTTCAAATAAATTTTTGGTAGGGAATACTAAATATCCATCTAGACTCTCTTCCAATGAGGAGACAAGTAAGTCCAGATTTTCGTTCCTTTAATTGTTTGTTACTGCATTTACTGACACAACCACCAGCTAAAGCCATCGTAAACAGATGAACAGACAAACAAATTTGTAATTGTCCTGGCCACTGGTGTGTATAAATAGATGTGTTGTGTGGGATTTGCAGGAAGCATTCTGAACAGCAAGCGAGGGGCACACCCTTCTTCTCTCCTTCCTTCTTCCTACTCTGTGGAATGCAGACCAGAGAGCTGAGGTTCCAGCAGCCACGCTGGCTGCTGAAGCAATGTGACAGAGTGAAGCTGAGCAATAGGAACCTGACTTCCTCTTGACCTCAGGGCTGCCAGACTAGCGCAGGATGGCCTCCTTGCAAGAGCTTTAATGTGAGATGAAAGAAACGTCCATTGTTCCTCTGCCACTAGTTTTTTCCACAACGCGCTGCTACTCCAACATACATCACGTAAGCACTAAACAACCAGGGACTGGACACGGTGACCGCTCACATTAAGAAAATTCAGATGAAAATTTTGAGAGGAGGCAGACACGTAGGTGCAGTACTGTGGAATTTAGTGTGTTTTTCTCCAAGCTCCATCTTGCATGAAGGCCAGTAAACACAATGAAATCAGTGTTTATTACTACAAAGCAAGGAACAGTCAAACAAGGAAGATTCTTTTATTTAAGGTTTTAGCTTTGCCTGTTGCTCTGTAAACATCTGTGTGTTTCAGAGAAACCCAAGAATAACTGATTGGCATTCAGTCATCCTTCTGTTCCTGAATGCACTCGCTAAAGCAGTCATTAAGTACTTACTTTATCTCTCAAAAAGTTGTAAATTTGAAAAGCAGACCTGCCATTTCTAAGGGTGAACAACCTGAAGGAGGAGACAGATACTAGATTACAGATGGTACTTCTCAGGGGCACTAAACGCAAATGTTAACCTGCAGCCTTAGGTCGGCCTTGAGCACATACAACAATCAGCCTGGCAGGATAAAAAAAATCAGCGCCAGGTAAAATCCTCAGTGCAGGGGACAAGTAATTTTATATACTGGTAAAACTGAAGGGCTGCACAAAGCCAAGTGCTGTAGGTGCCCCTCTGTAGAACGAGGATTTCAGATCACAGTGGAAAGAAAGTCACTGAAAGGTTTTAAAGCTACTGTATAGACTTGAAGAAGATCAACTCTTTCCTATCCAACAGAAAGGCTGTGAAGTAACAAAGTGAAGCTGTCCACTGTAGTATACAAGTAGCAGATTATAAAGCTAAAGTAAGCTTAATGAACTGGCAGACTGAAAAAAGGTGGAAGAGACTGAGGAATTAAAATAAGGCAAGAAACTCAACTAGCAAGCGAGGACCAGTCTTGAGAGAAGCTGAAAGGAATGGGAAGGAAATCAATTTGTGAATGAGTAAGATTTGACCTAAGGAGAAAGGATGATCTATAGACTAAGGGACAACGAGGACTCATAGAGGAGTGGAGCAATACTCTAGAGGCAAGAGGAAAAGAGGGAAAGAACTCATGGACCATACAGAGGGAATATGATTATTTTGAATTTCCTTTTAAAAATGTTTTAAAGGAGGGGGGCTGGAGAGATGGCTCAGAAGTTAGGACTTTGCCTTGCATAAGTTCAGATCTCAGGCCACAGTTAAAAATGCCAGACATAGAGGCAGACTGCATTTCTAACCTGGATGGGCAGAGTTTGGGAAATCCCAGAGTGAAGCAAAAAGGAGGTAGAGGCACACCAAGAATTTTTTTTTATTATTATTCAATTGTATGTGTGTGGTATGCGTGTATGTGTGTGTATGTGGTGTGTGTGTGTGTGTGTGTGTGTGTGTGTGTGTGTGTCTGTGTGTGTAGAACCATGGGCAAATTCGGGAACCACCATGGACGCCTCCACTTCCTCCTTGTTTACTCTGCCCCAGGATTCACAGGCTCCGCCCTACCAGGACCAGAAATGCAGGCTGCCCCTGCTTCCACCTGGCGTCTATACATGAGGTCTAGGATCCGAACTCAGGACCTTCCGCCCACAAGGCAGAGACTTAACCCCTGAGCCACCTCTCTAGCCCCACCAAGAATGATTCTTGAAGTCACTCCTGGCCTTCCACAGGGATACACAGTACCCTCTGACACACACACACACACACGGAGAGACCTGCACCTACACACCAACTCATATGCACACCTTCTCAATTTCTTTTTATTTCTCTCTCCCTCTCTCTCAAATAAGCAAATAAATAAATTAATAAGATTTTAAAAAGTTTTATGGGCATATATTAATTATGTGATGGGTTTCATTATGACATTTTCTTTTACGTACATAATGGAATTTGGTCATATTTAGCTCTTCTTACCCTTCTCTCATATTCCTTCCCTCTGTCTTTAATATACATGGACATTAATCTGCATGATGTAAAAGGCCCACTTCATCCTTTTATTACTAAAGAAGGGGAATAGAGAAAATCCCTGGTGATGTTTGTAGTCTTTTGGAAGGAAGAAACAAAGTTTCAGGAGGTTACAATGACTTTTGGTTTGAGTACCTGATATGGGTCAGTCCACCAGACAGTGACTTATATTTCTAGTGTTCTATTTGTGCGACATGTAATAGCTGAAATCTTATCACATGTTAGAATTTGTTGGAAACAGAGCTTCTTTCAAGGTCAACTGTAGAGGCTTGGAGGACATTTCCAGTCTAGTCAAAGTATGCACATGTGAGAGAGACTGTAAATGGAAGGCGAAGCTTTCTTGTCAGGGAAGTCTGGCAGGCAGTGATTGCTCTTGGCATCTGCTGAAGCCCAAGATGCTATGAATGTGCTTGTTGAAGAACTTCTCCTGGGCTCTTCAAGAACTGCTAGCGTTCAGTCAGGCAAAGGGTGGCAAGCCGAGGATAGACAGTGGAATCTGACATAAGGAGACGATGTGGTCTTTTCTGGATAGGATGTTCCTAAAATAGCTCTAGTGAAGGCATGAAACCAGGGCATTCTATAACTAAAGGCTTCAGAAGTGTTGAAGAAGATGAACAGCAGGGAGGAAAGTAGTATGAGGTCAGTCAGACCAGAAAGGAACTGCATTATCTGAATGTTTTGATCCCTTGACACTGAGTCACTTTAAGGAAGTTGACTGACCCCTGGGAAGTGGCTGACGACACAGGATACAGTTGCAGTGGCTTAGGTGCCTTTCCTTGTGTCAGGAAGTTTAGGAAAGGACAAAGGCCAGCGAAGCAGAGCAGTGTCTTGAGGTTCTCATTGAACACAGCCATCCTGCCTTGGGGAATTCCTGCGGGTTCTGAGTCATTGAGCTCATCCTCACACATACAGACTTGTGTACCCTATTCCATCTCCTTCCCCAGCAAAGCTAGTATGCTAGGGCTTGTGATAGGACTGTCTGTGACGATTTAGAATGTAGCAAAAGAATCAGGGAAACTTGGGGAAGAGGGGGCGGCAAGATTGTAAGAGCCTAAAGATGGGAAGGACCAATGATATGCAAGATACTCTATATAAGTTAGGGGCTGCAGTAGCCATAACTAGACTTTGCATGACCTGAACAATGACTGACATGTCACCGACCCCCCCCTCCCAAAGTCTAGCGTGTATCACAGGCACTAGGATCCTTAGAGGCAAGGAATTAACAGTGTTCCCATACTAAAGGGCAGCCCAAGAAAGGGCTCTGGGCTATGCCACTCAGTCCTTATACCTCACTAGAATAGAGAACTCAGAGTGATGTATGGAATTCACACAAAAGGATGCTCCAGGGATGGCAGGGGGGAAGGAGGAGGTACTGGAAGAAGGGGAGGGAGAGTTCAAGGGGGACTGGGGAAAGGTGGAGGGAGGGAGAGGATGGAATACCTATTGAGATTAGGAGGGAAAGAAAAAAAGAAAGAGAAAGAGAAAGAGAGAGAGAAAGAGAGAACAAAAAGAAAGAAAGAAAGAAAGAAAGAAAGAAAGAAAGAAAGAAAGAAAGAAAGAAAGAAAGAAAGAAAGAAAGAAAGAAAGAAAGAGAAAGAATCGAGTTTCTTGAATCTAGTGCTCAGGATTTCTGGGTTATTTCGCCTCTGGACTTGTGCTTCATTGTTTTCTATAAAAGAAATACCTCTGCCTATTACTTTCAAAGTCTGAATTATAGATATTAAGCAGCAGATGAATATCAGTTAGCCATAAGCTCTTGGTGTGTCTGAGCCAAACTTCAGACACCAGGAGGCTGGACAGGTATGCAAGGAGTAGAGAAGACTGTCATTTTTCTGTTGAATGTGACAGATATATGTATGGGGTGGAGATTCAGAATCTATAAAACTTCTTAGCATTGGATGTATGTTGTACCAGGGTAGAGAAAGCAGGCAGTTTCTTGTTTCTCATTATTATATTGGCTTTGGAGTTTACTGAGTGCAATGTAAGTGGGGCAGTACCAGGGAAAACATACTAGTTCATGGGGTCTTAGACTCTCTTTTTGATACACTTACTGACATTGACTGAATGCAGAACGCCTGGATTGTAATTCTAGTCATAAGTACTTTGCACAGTGTCGCTTCTTATGCACATGTAGAGCGCAAGGTGACTCTTGGAAGAGGTATAATTTTCCCATCTAGATGGCTCATTTATTTTGATAGCTGCAGGCGCACAAAAGAGAACAGGCATGGCCCTTGGTCGCAGGTGTTCTTCAGAGTGTGCAGATTGGCACGGGCTAGATGGTGAAAAACCTGTAGCTTCCTCTCCAAATAGAATCTGGGAAATCATCCAACACGTCCCACTTTCCTGAGAGGAAGCAAGATGCGGGAACAGGAAGTCTGTGTCAATAAAGGCTTGCAGCAAAGGCTTTTCCGATTGTTTTTACATCATAAACATTCTGCAGCCCAGCTTATGAAATTTTGATTCCAAACAATTGTAATTCGCTGACATTCTTTAACAAAATTGAAAAGGAACCAGAGTTTGTGGTCCTTTCCCGTGAAATCCTCCTCCCTTAGACAACACAGAAAGGAAATTTCATGACTGGACCCACCCTGGTCAAATCACGAGTGCTAATTAGGATGTGGTAGATAGTATTTCCGCCTTAAAATCTGTCCAGAAAGAAGACCACATGTGCTTCTTAGGAGGGGTTTCCTGCTTGGGTGTGTGGTCTCCACTCCTGGGATTCTTCTGAGCTTCACTTAAAAAAATATATGTTCATTGTAGGATTTTGGAGGTGCTTCTCCAAATCCCTCCCAAGTGATTCCAACAGATTCAGAGAGAGCGTGCCTTCCCACTTTGGCTGTCCTCCATGACACTAAGTTTCTCATGTCTGATGCTCATCTATCCTTTTCCTGATGATTTAAACACAGTCCCTGCACACTGATTAAGCTCCTCCCCTTCTTCCTCTCCTTGGGATGGCCCCCAGATATCCTGCAGGTCACCATTCTTCCCCAGCAGCAGCTGCTTCTGGATGACAGCAGAGTTGAGAGCGCCATCCTGGCTCCCACATTCCCGCCGCTGAGCACAGTGGACAGATCTAGAAAGACAGGACAGTGTTAAAGGGGGATCTCTTTTTCTGAGGAGAACACAAATCATAATACCTGAAACATCTTAACAGAACTGCTGAACCAAAGCCTCTGGGTCTCTGTGGTAGGTTCACATCCCATTTTTGAGGATCACAGTTTACCCGTCATCAAAAGAGAAGTCTTGTGTCTTCACATGCATTGAGAGATAAATGTATGTGTGGGACTGTCCACAGTGTTGGACAAAAGTGTTATGTTTTCAAATGGGGTCTTGCTTTGCTGCCTAGGTTGGCCTGAACATTTAGGCTCAAGTGACCTCTTATCTCTGTTTCCCAAATAACAGACCCATCCCACCAAGCCTGGGTAGGTAGAACTGCTGAAAGAACACATGCATTAGAACTGCAAAGAGACAACTGTTGAGGTGGTTTGAGTGAGACCACAGCCTTGGAAGATTGCTGCATACCTCTCTTCCTCCTAGCCCTTCACTGGCTTATCTTGTTTGCACCCAATCCAGGGGTCAGGCAGATAACTAAGGGAATATGGAAGTAAGCCAAATCAGGCAAAAAGCGATTGTTGAAACAGAGCTCACATTCTCATCAATGCAGCTTCAGAGAACCCATATGTCTTTGCATTCCAGATATAATCCTAATTTATTCCTGCTTTCTCACATGATATTCGTATTTTTTCAAAAATTAGATGGAAGGCTTTGTATGCTATGCTAGGCAAGAACACTAAAACTAACCTGTATCTCCCAGAGATATCTCATATAACTGTAACTTTTAGCACTTTATAACATTGTATGTTGTCATTCTAACTTCTGTATGCCTAGAGATCTAGGAGGAACTAACTTTTAGCACTTTATAACATTGTATGTTGTCATTCTAACTTTTGTATGCCTAGAGATCTAGGAGGAACCAGGCATATATGTTGTGTTATTTTTTTTGGAAACTCACTGTTCCAGTGACTCTATATTGTTGCTGATAAATTCACAACCATAAATTATAAGGGAACCAGGGGCTTATTTTGGCTTATGATTGATTGGATGTAGCTCCTTGTCCAGCTTGGCCAGAAGCCCACGCTAATTCCAAGGGCTGAGGGAATTTACCACATAACTGTTGAGTCAGGGAAAATCTTTACTTGCCAGATTAGCATGTCTGGCCAAGCATACAGAAGGATGCCACTTTCTCAACCATTTCCCTCCATCTTATTTACTTGCCTAGGTACTAGACCTGCCTATCATGGACTATCCTTTCCTGCCAGCTAGACAATCTCCCGAAGGCTTGCTCTGAACTTAATTACTAATTCTCTATAAATGTGCTCAGAGCTGATCCCTAACTGTCAAGTTGACACCTGTATCTAACTATGACACTTTACTGCTTGTCAGCTTGACATAAAACATATCACTTTTAAACTATAACTTTCATTATTGTCCTTGAAAGTGCTATAGTTATAATAGAAAATGCATTAAATTTTATTAATTATAAAAATCTAATTTTAAAAGCTTTTATAGGCTAATTTTTAAAATTGCCAGTTCCTTTAAAAAACTCAAACCATAATATTTTATCAAATCAAAGTAAGTTAGATACTTTAGTGCAAATAAAACATTAAAATGGAAATATTATGATGCAATAAAAATAGTAAATTAAGACTAAAGTACAGCCAGTCAAATACTGTATTCTGTAGTTCAATATCCATCTTCTATTGCTCATAATGTAGTCAGGATGGCTCAAAGATTCTAGGCACTCCTTTTTAGTCCCTTTTGAACAAACAGTGTTTCTCTGCACTAGTGTGAGTAGCCACAGCTGCTTTACTGTTTGCTCTTTCTACATGCAAAACTTCAGGTCTG
The DNA here is from genome assembly GCA_023101885.1 of Typhlomys cinereus. Classification (NCBI taxonomy): domain Eukaryota; kingdom Metazoa; phylum Chordata; class Mammalia; order Rodentia; family Platacanthomyidae; genus Typhlomys; species Typhlomys cinereus. The sequence goes on along the minus strand of JALPQD010000003.1, from coordinate 429,088 downwards.
CCAACACAGCTCTCTTCTTCCAAGCAAACCAATCCATCATCTTTAAATTCAACTTTGCCAAAGTTCTTGTTCCCTTTATCACAAACTGGACCCAAAGAATCCACAGCTTTCTTAACATTTCCATTCTCCAAGTGGCCCATTCAAATAGCTCCACAGAACAGTATTTTTTCCAACAAAACCATTCAAAATCTACAAAGTCCACATAGCTGATTTATCAGCAACATCCAACTTGTTGCACCAAATTCTTTTGCAGTTACTCTGTATTGCAGCCAATAAATTCACAACCAAAGGGCTTAAGGAAACAAGGGGTTTATTTTGGCATATGATTGTCTAGTTATAATTCCTTGTCCAGCTTGGCAGGAGAGCTCGTACCAAGGATTGAGGGCACTCACCAAACCTTATTCGTATAACAGCTTGAGAGATGGATAATCCTTACTTGCCAGACCAGCATGTTTGATCAAGTATAAAGAAGGGTACCAACTACTCTAACCAGCTCCCTTAATCTTATTCATCTGCCCAAGGACTAGTACTGCCCACCGTGATCTGGGCCTTCCCCATTGTTGCAGTCAGCCTGCAACATTGTTGATAAATGACCATCCAATGGCTTAAGGGAACAAGGGGTTTATTTCCTTACAATAGTACAGTTACAGTTCTTAGTCCAGCTTGATGGGAGAGCATGTACCAACACCAGGGCTGAGGGAACTGGCCACACCATCACTGCATAACAGCTGAGAGATGGACAGTCCTTACTTGCCAGACCAGCATGTCTAGCCAAGTAAACAGAAGGATGCCAACTCTCTCAACCAGCTCTCTGTGATTTATCCAGGGCCTAATCCCACCCACCATAGGCTGGGTCTTCTCCATCAACTAGACAATCTCCTTCAGGTTTGCTCTGGGCTTAACTCAACCATCAACTCTCTACAACTGTGCCCAGAGCTCAAACCCTCAAGAGTCAAGTTGATACCTGTGCTTAACTATGACACTCCATCCCTTGTCAACTTGATACAAAAACAATAGCATTTTTAAACTGTAACCTTTCCTTGTCCCCACAGATGTTAAAAATTATAAATACATTCATTCCAAATTTAAAATGTTCTCATTAAAACTTCAGTTCCAACATTTTAAAAGTTCAAAGTTTTTTTAACTTTAAAAGGGTATTAAATCAGAATAAGTTAAATACTTTAAAACAAATAGAACATTAAAACAGAAGGATCTTGATACAATAAGAAAACATTTAAATTAAGATCAAAGTCCAGCAAATTACCGCATCCTGTACTTCAATGTCCATCTTCTGTTGCTCATCATGTAATCATGGTGGCTCAAAGATTTCAGGAATTCCCAACCCCTGTTTGCAGCTCAAAGTTGTAAAAGCAGAGTTCCTTTGAACCAGGCTGACTCTCCACTTGCAACAGTCCTCAGCATACATCCCATGGTTCTGGCATCTCCAACAGTACTTTGGGTATGCCTCTGAAGCTATAAGCTTCACCTTTCTTTGCAGAAACTCTGTGCCTGCCACTTGGTGCTACAGTTTTGCTGCTTTTCCATGAACCCCTCAAACTGTTCACCAAAACCAGTACCACCTGGGGACGCTGCCAAATTCTGAAGCGAGGTTGAAATGTAGCTTAGTCCACTGGAGCTACAGCTGTACCAACTTTAACACACTGATGCTGGAAAAGCCTCTTTTAGGCAACCAAACATCCAAAGGGCAACAAATGGCTTTAACTTGGGCTTTCAGACCATGAAGGAATTTGAGTTTTCAAACCACGAACTTGACATATGGTGGTTTTCATGTCTTCCACCATCCCAGTGCAAGTCGCTATGTTTTCCTTCACTAATACTCATTTCTCCAACAGCAGCAGATATTCTTCTGCCTGCCCTTTGCACATCCAAACCTTCAAGGCTGCCAACACAGTTCTCCTCTGTCAAGCAAACCAGTCCATCATGTTCAAATTCAACTTCAACCAAGTCCTTGTTTCCCTCATCACAAATTGGGCCCAAACAATCTCTCTCAGCAATTGGCCCACCAAACTCAGAAGAATTGTATTTGTAAATCCACAAAGTGAAAATTTTCAATCATTTCCAATTTTGTCCATTCAAAAGCCACAAAATCCACAGTCAGATTTATCAGCAACACCCTACTCCTGGTACCAAATTCTGTTGCAGTCAGCCTGCAACATTGCTAATAAATGACCATCAAATGGCTTAAGGGAACAAGGGGTTTATTTCCTTATGATAGAACAGTTACAGTTCTCAGTCCAGCTTGATGGGAGAGCATGCACCAACACCAGGGCTGAGGGAACCAGCCACACCATTACTGCATAATAGCTGAGAGAAGGACAATCTTTACTTGCCAGACTAGCATGTTTAACCAAGTGAACAGAAAAATGCCAACTCTCTCAACCAGTTTTCTGTGATTTATCCAGGGCCTAATCTCACCCACCATAGGCTGGGTCTTCTCCATCAGCTAGACAATCTCCTTCAGGTTTGCTCTGGGCTTAACTCAACCATCAACTCTCTACAACTGTGCCCAGAGCTCAAACCCTCAACAGTTAAGGTGATACCTGTGCTTAACTATGACACCCATCAACTAGACAATCTCTTGCAGACTCACTCTGAACTGAACTACTGATTCTCTCAGATTCACTCTGAACTGAACTACTAATTCTCTGCAAATGTGCCCAGAGTTTGAACCCTCAGCTGTCAAGTTGATAGAACTTGAAATTCATAGTTTCAAAAGACAAATAGCATAGAAACATTATAAATGTCATTTGATAAGTGCTCTAGCAGAAATGAAACGAGCTACTAAAAGTACCTGCCTATGTTTCAGAAAAATACTAGAAGTTGAATGAAGGATGGAAGAAGGAAGAGAATGAGCAAAAATGAATTAATAGTATTCATTGTTGTCTTAAGCTGGAAGAAACAAGAGGCAGTTTGTGCCCAAACTTCAGAGCACAAAAGAAAAATGAACTGTATATTACATGTATTCATTGCAAAGCATAAAGAATTTGAGATTTTAAAAATCTATTTGCCAAAGGCAAAGCAATATAGCTAATACAAACTTATCTAGTTTGCAATTTGAATGTCTTTTTCCTTTTTGATATTCTGTACCCTTTCTCTAATACACATTTACACATACCCAAACATGCATAAATATTGTGTAATCATGTGTTAGATTTGCTATCTGAACAAATATCTGAGATAAACCAATTTATAAGCAAGAAATTTTCATTTTCATTCACAGATTCAGAGGTCTCATTTCACAGTCACTTGGTCTTGTTGCTTTCAGGTCTGGAGACATTTATCACATTGTGGGCTGAAGAATATGGGCCACCAAACCCTCTCACCTTATGGTGTGTGGGAAGCAAAGGGAAGGAAGAGGAAGAGAATGGGTTAAAAAACCATCTCCTCAAAGTGTCTTTCTCCCCTCTCATTTGACATCTCCCCCTAAAGACTCCACTGTTTTCCAGTATTGCCTCTACTGTGAATTAGATCTTTTGCACATGGGGCAGTGCTTACCCAGAACATGGTGTGCACATATATAGATATTCCACAGATGAGTTCTATTCTTCAGTGAGGTGATGATCCTTTATGCAAGAGAAACCCAAATAGTACAAAATTTTTACGTGCTTTCTCAATTTCTCCCACCATTTTTATTTTTCTTTTGCCTTTCCCCAACACCTGGCAACAAGAATTGTTCTTGTTGTATGAGAGCATTCCAGCTTCTTCTTTTCATAGATAGTGAAGTGAATGTAAATCAACCATTGATGACACCTTTCATTTTCATTACTTTTCTGGGCAAAGTAAGGTAAGAGAAATGATAGGTGGTATTTCCAGGGCCTGGACTCTGAACTTTATGATCACGGTGTTAGCGAAAAATTTGTTGATGTGAGACAAGAATCAACCTGACTATTGGGGTTGAGGGTGTGCTTGTTACCACTGTAGCAAAGTTGTGTTAGTTAGAGATATAGATGTCAACCTGACTATTGAAAGTTAAGCTCTGGGCACAGTGTATAAGATGGAGGGAGCTGGTTTAGAACATTGATATAATTCAGCATACTGGGACAGACTTGCAGTCTGCAAATAAGATTTGCCTGTTTCTCATCCATCTCTCTGTATATGTGTCACAAGTTGCCAACTCCTGGTATTAGTATAAACTGTCCTGCTAAAGTGGACTATGAACTGTAATGGAAAACCATAAGCAAGGAGAAAACTCCTTGTTCCCTTAAATTGTTTGACCATGAACTTATTTGCAACATACAGACAAACTTCAGCAAAATATTAACTTATTTTACTTAATATAACTTGTTTTCCTATGAAATTCAACAAAAACTCTAAAGGCAAAAGTTGATGGTCAAAAAATATTTTCAATGATCTACCATACAACTTTTATAATTATAGTCTGTCAGAAGACTCAAACTTTTTGTGTGTCTGAGGAGGACACCTCCTCATTTTATTTGAATTATCAGAGAAGCAAAGCATTATAAAAGGTATCACCACCACTCCATGCATATTAGTGAATTCACAAAAGATTAATTTTCAGAGTGGACTTGAACTCAAAGCCTCTTGCATGCCAGACAAGCACTCTGTCCTCAAGCCTTACCATAACCCTCTATGAGTTAAAGATCAGAGAGTTTCTACTATTTTCTTAACCTTTGTTATAAACTGTGTGGGAATACTTGAACCGCTCTAGTTTAACCAAGGTGCCTAACCCGATCTCATTGTCCACCCCACATCCTAATTATTTTTTTTTCCTTTCCAATTAACCACACACATTTCTGCCCAAAATCTCTCCATTTAATCCTGGTATTTGGGAGGCTAAGATGAAAGAATCATGAGTTTGAGGCCAGTCAAAGTAGTCAAGGTAATTGGGATTACATGATGAATTTAAGGCTGGCTGGATTAAATAACCAGACTCTGTTTCAACCTGTCCCTCTCCTTGCCCAAAGAAAGACTTCTTCACTTTAAAACAAAAGCCAGACTATATTCATTTATCAGAGAACCTTGAGAGTTCAAGAGATCCTAGAAATCCAGAGAATAATCAAGATGTCTCCCTCCAGGAATGCAAACTCCAAGAGCAGAGGATCATGTCAACACAGAATTGTAATGGGGGTTGTGATGGATTTAACTGCCTTGAGAGAACTGAGAGGCAGAAAGCATGACGAACTTTATGCAGAGGCACTGGGAAAAGATTCATATAGATCCTGGCATTTCAGCTAGATGCCCAGCAACAGGTTTTCCCAGTTAGAGTAAGCAGAGAAAAACAGTCTGGGCTTGTGACACTGAGAATTAGAGAGAAAAGCTCCAAGCAACCATGTCACATCCAAAGAAAGATAAAGAACTCATTACTGCTAGAGTATTCCATTTGTGCAGATTCATGAAATGGGTGGGTCTAACAGAGTGAACCTCAAGAGAAGTAGACCCCTGGACCCTCACTTGATTTGGGAAGCAAGTCCCACAGTGCAAGTGTTGTGATAAACACATGGTTTTGTTTATAGTCACTCTGTGGTCAACACCACTTGGTCATTTGAACAGTGTGTGTCTAAGGTTTTCCACAGTCCCTTTGAAGCTTTCTTAGCTATGATTTCATGTTTGGTGAGTCAGAAGGAGCAAGCAGGATCAGGAAGTGCTGAACAATAGGACTGGGAATAACCGTTCTCACAGGTTGAAGGCAGCTGATAAGGTCATAGGGTGGGGGGCCCCCTTCATCCTCTTGCCCTGGCTTGCCAGGCTGCGAGTGCTGCAGGTCCAGCCTTGCCCCTTACATACAAGAGGAGCAAAACTGGAAGGTCTGAGGCATGGGGTCACCCTCTGTCTCCACGACAGCTTCTGAACCTGCAGGTGTTGCTATGAGGACTACATGGAGAATATCTGACATAAATTTACTGTTGACCACTTCCCCAGTTGTATCAAAATCTTCATAAGAGGAACAAGCACGAGATGCAATCTTTGCACTGAGCACTCCAATAGATACATATGGGTGTAACTTTTAGAATAGCAAATATATTTTTGTCATATGTACTTTGGTCCATAGATTTTGGAAATAGGTAAAAATAGAAATAGGATAGTAGAGTTTAATGAAAGCTGGGACCTCATCTAATTCCTTACTTTTATGGTGAGATTGAATCCCAAAGCTATTTGCCAAATATGTAAGCTTTAAAAGGATTTTAAGTTAAAGAAACTCATTGGATAAATGTGATCTATTTCCAACAGATAGAAAAAGCACACATCAATTTATATCTCTAAAAGTTTCATCAGTTCTTCATAATACATTATAACATTGCCACTAGATAGAATGTACACATAGATGAATTACTTTGTTTCTCCTAATGGTATGTGGTTTATATTCAAAATTGCCTGCCAGGATGGGGTTTGCAGGTCAGTGGCAAAGGGCTTGCCTAACATGCATGAGTTCTAAGTTTCAATTTCTAGTACCATACATACATGAAATTTTCTTAGTAAATGATATTTAGTCATTCTAGTTGTAACCATTACTGAGTCTCATATAACTTTAGCATTTCCATTAGACACACTTCAGGGATTTTCTTGGAGCATGTAATTGATGGGAGAAGCAAATCAGGCTCATGGAATCACTAATAAACACTACTTGAAAAACAATCATTTTACAATCTCTGGAATATAATGCCACATGGATTAGTCAGATAGAATCTTCTGTCTATTTTGATACTTTTGGATTTTGTCATGACTCATGGTTTCTTGCACTTATGGGAAGCATTTTGATGACCAGAGAAAGTCATGTATGGGTTTGATTTCCATTCTGAATGCTCATAATGTTTGGTGATGAACTCTACTGGAAATAGTAATTTTTGGACAAACTTAACAGTGAGATCATCTTTAGAATGAAAAGGTCATATACCAGACACTAGACTAAGGTCTCCAAGCTACTGAGTGTCCAATATTGAATGATGAACTCTAGCTGGGAGTCATATCCAATAGGATTGAGTATGATTCAAAACTGATATAAAATTTAGTACTATATTATAATATGAAACTCATATAATGTGTTTTTGGCACTGGAAACAACAGAGAGTCAAACTTAAGAGAATCTTGGATGATTGCAAGAAGCAGAAGAGAGGAAAGAGATGAGAATGAGGGGGCAGGGTACATGTAACAATGAGGGTTCTACTAAGTAGGAATCAGCGTCTGGGAAGGACCCATAGGAGACAACCAGTTTATATACTATACTTCAGTACTATACTAAGGCTGTGACGCCTTAGCTGGGTACCACCCAGCTCCGCCTCGGTGCTATTAATAACAGGTTAAGCTGGAGACTGTGATCCATCTTCAGGGATAAGATCAGGATAGCTCAGGAAATGGCTGTGAAACTGTTTACTTTCTCATGACCTTTCCTCCCTAGCCACCCAGCAGGTGCTGTCAGAAGAGTGAGCCCAGAGGGGAAGGGCTCCGGAGAGCAACAACAGCTGGGGATGATTTCTCAGTCGATAACCTTGGATCACAACCCCATAGAAGGCTGAAGAACAAACATCTTCAAGTCCGGGAAACAATGCGTGTCACTCACCGATCAAAACCTTTGTCCCATCTTTGCACATGGGACTTGAACACTTGCCAATTTACCAAATTCCCAGGGTTCACCTCTAGCAACTCATCTAGAGTCCACACACACAAAAAAAGAGTCAGATACTTCTGCCAAGATAAACTTCGTATTTTCACATTTATAGAAATAAATTAGAAGTCGGTTTGTGCCCTTAGAGGAAAGGAGAATAGAAAGTGAAGCATTGTTTTGGAAAAAAACGTTAACAATGCCCTGTAGAGCAGAGAGATGAAGGTTGGGGTAGAGAAAGGCTGACTTTCTGCTTATGAACTCACTTTTGTAATTTTGTTGCTTCTGTAACTAGATTCAACACATGTGCCTTCTGATTAGTCTCATAGGCCTTTTGAGTAATTTCTATTAATCATATCACTTTTACAGTAGATGAAGTAATGTCTTAAGAAATAACAAGCTGGATTAAAGCAAACACTTGACATTCATGTGCAACACATTCAGACTCCCATCTGTAGTTTGCAGTGTTTTGCACTGTACTCCAGGTCACATATTTTCCTTGATGCAAACAGCTTATGCTATAATACCTGTGAATCTTCACAAAGTTTGTACTTTGCAGGCAGCACTATGTAAAGCACTTGACATTTTCTCTTTAAAGACTCACGATGAGCCTGTATGGTATGGAAGAAGTGTTACCAGAACTAACCTTGCTTTTACTCATGAGGAAACAGGCTTGGGAAAGTTATATAACTCTTTCAACATCAGAGACATAAGTGGTTTAGGAAGGTGGAATGTGGGGTACTCCACGTTGGAGACAGGGGTTCAAATCCACTATGAAATACTTTACTTTGCACTCCTGGCTCTCATTTTTTTATAAGCAGCAATCCCCGGGAGGGGTAAGCCTTTAAACTGCTGCCAGCTTACAGTGAATGTGTTTCAAATCCTTTTTCTGAAGGTTATAAGAAGCAAACAGGATCCCTAGGAGATCAAGCAAATGAGGAGGATATAATGCAGAGGGGGAAAACGGTCAAGAGAATTGAGAATGAGGTTGGTGATGGGAGAAAGCATGCCTGTATGCTAACTTTCGAATAAACTGTGAGCACTCTAGTTTTGCCAAAGCCACCTTTAGTTAGATGTTTTTTAGAATTCATCTTTTCAATTGCTAGAATCCTAAATGGACGAAATGACCTGAAGTGACTATAGCATGCTTAAGATTATAACTTCTTTATTTGTCCTTATTAATCATCAGACCTACAGATTTTAAAACATGCCTTTTTGAAGGGTGCTGTCATGGTTCGAATGTGAGTTGTCCTTAGCTGTTAATGTTTGGAAAGATAGTGACATTTTAAGAGGTGGAGCCTTGTTGGAGAATAGCTTGTCACAGTGGGTGGCCCTGAGGTTGGGTAGCTTTGCCTTGCTTCTGCTAACAGTGTGCTTTTGTGGCTTGCAGTTTGCTCTCTTTGACTCCATGATGACGAATGTGACCTGAGGCACTTCCAGTCTTTGCTTCCCTCTGCTTTTTGCCACCATAGCCACCATAATGAACTATGTCTCCCCTCCAGAACCATAAGTCAACTAAATCTCTCTTTCTCCCCTTAAAGTCTGAGTGATGTCTCACAGCAGCAGAACACAGCAAGATACTAATACCAAAAACATTTGCATTTCCTTTTATATAAAAGTGCTTTCTTTTGCTTTTGCTGTTCTTTTCCATTTTCATGTGAATGAGTGTGGAGGAATATATGTATATATACATCAGTGTTTGCTTATGTGTGTGTGTGTGTGTGTGTGTGTGTGGTTGTTTGTATATGTGCATGTACGTAAGTGGAAGCCCAAAATCGTTATTCAGGAATCATCCTTTCCTGCTTTTCAGCCTCATTCCTTGAACCTCTCATTCCTTGGGCCTCTTAATGAAACCCAGAGCTTACTGATAGGAAAAGACTTACTAGCTAGCTTGCTTTAGGGATTCCCAGTCTTTGTCTTCCAAGACTGGAAATGAAGGTAGGCCACCACATTCTCTTGAAATTCTCTCTGGAATCTGGGGAGTGTGAACCACCTTAGCATCTGAGTCATCTCCCTAGCCACGGAAGTATTTTCTTTAATGTTGTTCAAGCTCTTAGTTGTAAAACATTAAATTCTTTAATCTCTATTCCAACAGTAAAGTTTACTTCTTGAAAAAAAATAGAGTTCAGTTACTTTTATTGCATTTAGACACATTTTAACAAAGAAATATGTAATGTCTGCAACATTTGGAAAGCCTCCATTACGTGTTCCTAGAAATCAAAAACAAAAAAAAAAGTGGTTAGAGCACATAGATAGAAAAGAGAAGATAAAAGGAGGAAACCAAAGCTTAATTACAAAAGGACAAATTATACTAAATTTTCCTGCTGAGAAAATATATTTCTTTCTAATCTATATACTTCACCTATGTTTGTATAAGAATTTGAATTTTTCTGAAGAAAATTAGGTTATTACCTATCTAGATTAACTTTTCAAAAATATCTTGAAATAGGACAGAGCACTTGCTCCAAGAAATTGGACAATAATGGGGAAGGGGTTCTGTGTTTTTATGGGAATTTCAAATCTGTGGATGAAAGAACACAGACTGAAATATCATGTGGCAAGGTGGGAGTTCTGGAAACGCTTCCTCTTTAAATTGTGAAACTACCAAAGCTCACATGTCAGGACCAAATCCGAGACTGACAGCTTGCAATGTCATGCTGAGTCTATTAATCCACATGCTCACCATTCCTCAAATGACTTCAGCAGTTTTGCATGTTCTATACTGAGACTGACAAAGAAGATCTTACTTCATGGTAACAAGGACAAACAGGAGGAAGTGATACACACCCAACACTTGGGCAGTTGCGACAAGGTGGCTGAGAATCCAGTTCCACCCAAGGATGCAATCACATCCAAGCCCATTTACAAATGTTTCTGTTATTTCTGAGATTATGGTTGTATGTGTGGAGGAAAAATGAAATAAAATGTCGTTTTTGTGTGCTTTACATGGACTGCTCTACACAACTCAGGTACTGATATATCTTGACATTGAGCTTGGAAAGCAAGAAAATTTTGCCTAATTTCCATGATATGGCACAAACTTATTTAATCCCCTGGTACTGAGGACAAAACCCAGAGCTTCTCATGTGTTAAGTGGATACCTTAATTGAGCTATATGTCTTAAAAAAAGGCATGCATACTGTATACTTTCCTATGCAGTACCTACTGTCCTGAAATTTTTTAAAATATGACAGGTTTTTGTCTTATTTTGTTTGCTAGCTAGGTTTTTGATTATTACTGATCATTTATTTGTAGTAGAGTATATTTTTATCTTGTTATTGGATTACATATATTTTTACTTCATTTTCTTTCTTTCCAGTCTTGCTTCAAGGAACCATAGCAGAACAATGAAGCAGGTTGCTTATAAGTCATAAAAGTTTATTTTATCTTGTTTTGAATATTTTTAAATTAAAAAATTTCTAGTAGCATTAAAATTCTATTATTAAGTTTCATTTACATAGTTCCATGCACAATTGTTCTTGTTGATTTCACCCCATTACTCCCCCCATCATATTGTTCCCCTCCCTTGTGCCCTTTCAACCATAGTCAGTCTACTTTCCACTTTCATGTCACATATTTTCTATTTACCTCTGCCTTCCTCTAGACCTCTATTTCTCCTCTCCAGTTTCCCTTTCTGTTTTCATGAGCCATACCTACACTCATGCCCACATGAATTTAAAAATGAAAGCCAGGGTGTGGACACTTCAAAGATGTCTTTCCTCAAGTACTACTCTTGGTTCAAACAATATCAGAAATATTGTCATGAAGTCAATATGTGCATGAAGTCTAACAGAATGAAAAGGAACTGTTCATATTTGTCTGAATACAGTAGAGTAATATTCATACACACAACTCTGAATGGTAAATCATTCATCAGGATTCATTTTCAAAGGGAAGACTTTAATCTAACTTTCGGTCAAGTTAAGAAACAAGAAAAGTGTAGGACTAGTCCTTCCACTTCTCTCAAATCAAAAACAAGAACAGAAGTAAGTTGGGCCATAGGGAAGGTTTTATTTTCAGTTTGATGCCAAGTTATTAGGCAATTTTGAACAAGAGCAAATATTTAAGCTGGAATTAAATAGAAGTATATTTAGGGCTCACCTTTTGTGGAAGTAGCTTTTTCTTATCAGTCTACATGAGAGCCTGGGCTAGAATGGTGGAAATAGAGATGGACAAAATTATGATGCTCTGGGAACCTTCTATCTTTAATTCTTTCATCTGTTTTCTGACAGTCTTCCTGCCAGATTTGGAGGCACAGCAGGGTGAGGATCTAACGCATAGGCAGGGTAACTATTGCCCATCAGGGTGGCTGGGTAAAGTCAGCAGGATCCCAAGTCTCACCAGGCAGTTGTTTCTGAACACTGCTCCTTCTGAGAGGAGAAAATCTGTGTATTGGCCACATACACAAGACCTGAAGGGCCTGGAACATCCTGTGGATCTACAGTATCCCAATGTGATTCTGGATATGTTATATAGCCTGATGAAATACCTTTTAAAGGTAGACATTGGCTTATCCTGTAAGGAAGTCAATTATCACTAATTTTGCATTTCAAGCAAAGTATTGACTTGTGGTGAGATTGGTCAATAATGGATAAGAATCTAATTTGAAGCTTTAAAATGCTGCAAATATACTGACCATGGGTAAGAACACTAAATGTTACACCTTTGACAGTAAAAGTGACTACAAGCTAATATTTTTCAGGCATCTTATCAGAAAAGAACAACCAAGGTATCTCTAGATTTGAACTTGACTGTAAAATGGCTGTGGTTGACTTTGTGAGGGTTCCTCTTAAAATGTCCATAAAGCTAAGAATTCCTTGTAGAGAAATACCACTAATTTTTTAGATGTTAACTAGGTATTCTGAAGCAATGCTATAACAAAAGACATCAGCACAAAAGAAACAGAAAAATTAGTTTAGTTTAATACTTAAGTGGCTTTTAAATAATCACTCATTTGTTCTGATTCACATGAAAGACTTTTATGCAAGGGAAACAATACATTCCATTCTGTATTCTATGTGCAAACAACCACCATTGTCACTACCACTTGGTGTTGCAGAGTTGTATAAATTCTCCTAGATCGTGCATGTGTATATGAATAGTGCATGTGAGACATAAGTGAAGTCTGGCATCTCCCATGTAAGGAAGCTTTTCTTTCTTTCTTTCTTTCTTTCTTTCTTTCTTTCTTTCTTTCTTTCTTTCTTTCTTTCTTTCTTTCTTTCTTTCTTTCTTTCTTTCTTTCTTTCTTTCTTTCTTTCTCTTTCTTTCTTTCCTTTCTTTCTTTCTCTCTTTCCTTTCTTTCTCCCTTTCCTTTCTTTCTTTCTCTCTTTCTCTTTCACTCTTTGTCTCTCTCTCTCTCTCTCTCTCTCTCTCTTTCTTTCTTTCTTTCTTTCTTTCTTTCTTCTTTCTTCTTTTTTAAATTCATGAGTTCAGCTGAGGATGTTGTAGCTTGGTTCTAAAATACCTGCCTTTCATTCATTGGCTTCTACCCTCACTACTGGGGAAAATGGGGGAAATTCATGAGCTAAGGTCCTGTGCATTGCACCTTTGGTTCTCAGATGGCTCTCTTATGCACAGCCACCCCCTGGTCCTCCCACAGTGGCACACATTACACATTCACCCAGGCAGTTCCCCACCTCCACACCATCCTATTACACTTGTGAATGTCTCAGACCCTAATTGGCAGCTTTCATAAAAGGCATAAATCACTCAGAGCCCTAAGAGGCCACGGGTAACCCAATTCCCACCCCCTTTAAAGTCAGTCAGTTGGAGCTTTGGGCTTATAGTTTGAACATTCCGAAAACTTCCCTAGATCCATTTTATTGACAAGAAACAGCAGACACTGATCGCCTCTTCATGTTCCTGTTGCTGAGAAGAGAATTTGTATTCCTGTAGCTCCTACCTTTCCTCCAATTCACAGAACAGAAACTATCACCATTTTCCTGTGCAGAAAATAAACTCTCTCTCCTATGAAAATTAAGAAAATAATTCGTAACTATGAAAGATTAACTATATTTTGATATGTATAATCATTTATCTTTTTCATATGTAATTATATTATGTGCACATGATCAAAACTTTATTTTTATAACACATTTTTTATTATTATTTCAGCTCATACAAACTTAATGGGTACACCAGTTCCCTCCCTCCCTCCTCCTCCCTCCGTACCCCCTGCTCCTCCTCCCCACCCCCCTCCCTTCCCATCCTCCAGTGCCTCCCGCCCCAATTCCCAGAGAGTCCTTTCTTGTGCATGCCTGATTTTCCTCTGGGCCCTCCTCTCCGATGACGTACAAGGACCCAGTGGCCTTTCCCTAAACACTTTCCCGTGTTCCCCTTAGGTATAGGAACACTGCTGTGTCTGCCAATCCCTTGCCTTCAAGGATCTTGGTGCCTTTAGCAGATGCTGGACTTTGTGGGGTCAATAGTGTGTTGGACAATGCGCAGGGCATGTAAAGTCCAATTATAATTGCTTCAGCCCTAACTTGTATGGAGTATCTTACATATCATTGCTCCTCCCATCCTTTTGCTCTTACAATCTTACCGCCCCCTCTTCCGCAAATTTCCCTGAGCTTCAGGATGGGGGGAGATTAGGCTGGCCTAGTTCTAGGTGGTTGATATAGAGTCTCTGAAGTTCTGGATTGTGGTTTGTTGGTTTTCTTTTGCAGTTTTGCTGCTCCTGCAATGCCCTTCACTCCATCCTGGTGGGCATTGTATGTTACCCCGTGGCCAGAGACAAAAAGCTGTTAAACTAGAGTCTTGCGATAAAAGCACATTCAAAGGTAGATGTAATAAAAGTGGGAAAACAGTGAGGGAGGGGTCTATCACCAATTTGCACAACGGTTACTTTTTATCTGCCAGACTATATGCCCTCCTCTTCTGGTGAGATCATATCCCCTCAGTAGTAAATGATCAGGAACAAAAGTCTGTGAACTTAATCATATGTCTCATTACTTATTTGAGTCCTTGATGGAGGCCTATTTTCTCTGCTGTAACATGGTCCCTTCTCTCCTTGTTTCTGGTGTGGCCCTCCTACCCCATCCCTCCTGTTCATAATCCTTGCAATTACTGTCTCTAGGTGGCTGGGTGGGTTTGGTACTAGGAGTCACCTATTAGGGAGTACATACGGCGCTTAATTTTCTGGGTCTGGGATACTTCACTTAATATAATTGTTTCTAATGACATCCATTTCCCGGCAAATTCCAGTAATTCATCATTTTTGATGGCTGAGTAGTACTCCATTGTATAGATGTACCACAGTTTCCTTATCCACTCGTCAACTGTTAGACATTTGGGTTGATTCCATGTCTTTGCTAGTGTAAACAGTGCTGCTATGAACATGGTCGTGCTTGTGCTATCGAGGTGAACCTCTGCTGTATGGGGGGTTATTCCCAAAAGTGGAATAGCAGGGTCATATGGCATTTCAATCTTTAATTTCTTTAAGAATCTCCAGACGGCTCGCCAGAGTGGCTGTATGAGCCTGCATTCCCACCAGCAATGTAGGATAGCTCTTAATGCCTACATCAAAAAAAAAATGGAAACATCAGAAATAAACAACTTAACAATGCAGCTTAAAGCTTTAGAGAAACTAGAGCAATCTGATCCCAAAAGTAGTAGAAGAGAGGAGATTAGCATCCTCTCCAACATTTGTTGTTGTTTGTATTGTGGATTTTTGCCATCCTGACTGGGGTGAGATGATATCTCAGGGAAGTTTTGATTTGCATTTCCCTGATGGCTAAGGAAGTGGAGCATTTTTGAAGGTATTTGTTAGACCTTTTAACTTCATCCCTGGTAAAGTTTCTTTTAAGTTCCAGGGCCCATTTTTTAATTGGGCCATTGGTTTCCTTGGTGTTTAGTTTTCTAAGTTCTTTGTGCACTCTGGACAATAGAGCTCTATCAGATATGTGGTTAGTGAAGATTTTCTCCCATTCTGTGGGTTGCCTTTGAGCTCACGTTACAATCTCTTTATCTGAACAGAAGCTCTTTAATTTCACAAGATCCCAACTGTTGAGAGTTGGTAGCAGTGACTGTGCCATTGGATGTCTGTTTAGGAAATGTTGGCCTAGCCCAATCAGCTCGAGGGAGTTCCCTATCCTTTCAACTATGGTTTTTATAGTCTCTGGCCTTATATCAAGGTCCTTGATCCATTTGGAATTAAGTCTTGTACATGGTGACAAGTACAGGTCCAGCTTTCATCTTCTGCATGTGGAGATCCAGTTTTGCCTTCATCATTTGTTGAAGATGGTGTTCTTTTTCCATTGGATTTTTTGGGCCCCTTTGTCAAAGACCAAATGGCTGTAACTTTGTGGGCTTATATCTGGGTCTTCAATCCTTATCCATTGATCTGTGTGTCTATTTTGGAGCCAGTATCAGGCTGTCTTTATAACTATGGATTTGTAGTATAGACTTAGGTTTGGTATGGTAATACGTCCAGCAGTGTTTTTGTTACTCAGGATTGTCTTTGCTATCCTGGGTCTTTTGTGCCTCCATATGAACTTTGAGATTGTTTGGTCAACTTCTTTGAAGAATTGCTTTGGGATTTTGATTGGTATAGCATTGAATGTTTATATTGCCTTTGGTAGGATGGTCATTTTTATGATGTTGATTCTGCCAATCCAGGAACAAGGGAGGTCTTTCCACCTTCTGGTGTCTTCTGCTATTTCTTTCTTTAGGGTTTTAAAGTTTTCATTGAAAAGGTCTTTTACCTCCTTGGTTAGGTTTATACCAAGGTATTTCATTTTTTTAGGGGCTATAGTTAATGGGATTGTTTCTTTCAAGGCTTTTTCACTTCTTTCATTCTGGGCATATAGAAAGGCCTCTGAATTTTGCACATTTATTTTGTATCCTGCCACCCTGCTGAACTTCTCAATTAGTTCCAGGAGCTTCCTGGTGGAGTTTTTGGGATCACTCAGGTATATGATCATGTCATCTGCAAATAGGGATAGTTTGACTTCTTCCTTGCCGATTTGAATCCCTCTTATGTCCCTTTCTTGTCTTATGGCTTCAGCTAAGACTTCAAGTACAATATTGAATAGAAGTGGTGAGAGTGGACAGCCTTGTCTAGTTCCTGATCAAAGTGGGAATGCTTCCAATTGTTCCCCATTGAGCATAATCCTTGCTGTGGGCTTGTTGTATACAGCTTTTATTATATTGATAAAGGTTCCTTCCATTCCTACTGTCTCCAGAGTTTTGATCATAAAAGGCTGTTGGATCTTGTCAAAAGCTTTTTCTGCATCTATCGAGAGTATCATGTGGTCTTGGACTTTGGACTGGTTTACATGATGAATTACATTTATTGATTTGCGTATGTTGAACCAACCTTGTGTGCCAGGGATGAAGCCTACTTGGTCCCCATGAATGATCTTTTTAATATGTTTTTGAATCCGATTCGCTAAGACTTTATTGAGAATCTTTGCGTCTGTGTTCATCAGAGAGATCGGCCTATAGTTTTCTTTTCTAAGTGAATCTTTATTAGGTTTTGGGATTAAGACGATATTAGCTTCATAGAAGGAATTTGGTAGTGTTCCTTCCTTTGCTATTTGATGAAACAGTTTAAGGAGTATTGGTGTTATTAACTCCTTAAATGTCTGGTAGAACTCTGTGCTGAATCCATCTGGTCCAGGACATTTTTTGGTGGGAAGATATGAGATTACTTCTTCAATTTCCTTATATGTTATAGGACTATTTAAATAATTCACAACTTCCTGATTCAATTTAGGTAAGTTGTGTTTACTTAGAAATTCATCCATCTCTTTTGTGTTGTCAAACTTCACAGAGTATAAGTTTTTGAAATATGATGTTATAATTCTCTGGATTTCTTGGGTATCAGTAGTGATAACTCCATGTTCATTTCTGATTTTGTTAATTTGGGTTTTCTCTCTCATGCTTTTGGTTAATTTAGCTAGGGGTTTATCAATCTTATTGATTTTTTCAAAGAACCAGCTTTTTGACTGGTTGATTTTTTCTATTGTTTTCTTAATCTCAATTTCAGATATATCTCCCCTTATTTTGCTAATCTCCTCTCTTCTACTACTTTTGGGATCAGATTGCTCTAGTTTCTCTAAAGCTTTAAGCTGCATTGTTAAGTTGTTTATTTCTGATGTTTCCATTTTTTTTTTGATGTAGGCATTAAGAGCTATGAACTTACCTCTTAGAACAGCTTTCATTGTGTCCCAGAGATTTTGGTAAATTGTATTTTCATTATCGTTCACTTTCAGGAAATCTTGAATTTCCTTTTTAATTTCTTCCTGAATTAAGTTCTCATTCAGCATCATATTGTTAAGTTTCCAGGAGTTAGTGTATTTTCTCTTGTTTGTTGTGTTGTGGATGTCCAGCTTTAGGCCGTGGTGGTCTGACAGGGCACAGGTTAGAATTTCAAGTTTTTTGTACATGTGTAGATTCGTTTTGTGGCCCAGTATGTGATCTATTTTGGAGAAAGTTCCGTGTGCTGCTGAGAAAAATGTGTATTCTTTGGTACGTGGGTGAAAAGTTCGATAGAGATCTGTAAGGTCCATTTCTGTAAGGGTTTGATTAAGGTCCAAAGTGTCTCTATTAAGCTTTTGACCTGTTGATCTATCCCTATGTTGAGAGGGCGGTGTTGAAGTCCCCAAGAATTATCGTTTGCGGGTTGATTTCTTGCTTTAGATGCTGTAGAGTTTTCTTAATGAATGTGGAGGGGCCCGTATTGGGTGCATATATGTTCAGTATTGTGAAGTCTTCCTGGTGAATTGTACCTGTGACTAAAATGTAGTATCCATCCATGTCTCTTATAATTTTCTTTGGTTTGAAGTCCACTTTGTCTGATATCATAATGACTACCCCTGCCTGTTTTCTGCTTACATTAGCTTGTAGAATTGTTGACAGCCTTTTATTTTTAGAGCGTGCCTATCTTTTGTGGTGAGATGGGTTTCCTGCAGGCAGCAGATTGATGGATTGTGATTTTTAATCCAAGTTTGTAATCTGTGTCTCTTGATCGGTGAGTTAATTCCATTAACATTTAGTGTTATAATGGTGAAACTATTTTTGATTCCAGACATTTATTATGTTTAGTAGTTTTTATAAGTATATTGCTTCACTTTTAATGGTGTTATACTTGCCTTCTGCTCTCCTGTTTTTTTCTTCACTGCTTGAGTATCATTTCTAGCATTTTTTAAAGGCCTGGTTTGGTGGACATGTATCCCTTCAAGTTGTCTTTGTGCTGGTAGATTTTTCTTTTTTCCTCGATCATGACTGATAGTTTTGCAGGGTAAATTAGCCTAGGTTGACATTTTTGCTCATTCAATACTTGAAGTATGTCTCTCCAAGCTCTTCTTGCTTTTAGTGTTTCCATTGAGAAGTCATTTGTTATTTTAATAGGTTTAGGTAAAAGTGACTTGTTTTTTCTCCCTTGAAGCTCTCAGCACCAGTTCTTTATCTTGAATGTGGAGTGTTTTGACTATTATTTGCCGTGGCGAGCTTCTGTTTTGGTCGTATCTGTTTGGTGTGTGGAATGCCTCTTGTATATGGATGGGCTTCTCTTTTTTTAGATGAGGAAAATTTTCCTTGATGATCGTTTGGAAAATTTCCTCTGGGGTGGTATTTTGAGATTCTTGCTCTGGTATTCCATGAATACGCATGTTGGGCTTCTTCAGGGTGTCCCATATCTCCTGGATATTTCTCTCAAGCATCTTTTTGGCTTTAACAATCTCTTCCATTGAGCTGGTCAGTACTCCCACTTTATCTTCAAGATCTGAAATTCTGTTTTCTGCTTCTTAGTTCTGCTGATAAGACTCTCTGTGGAGTTCTGGGTTGAATATAACTTGTCTTTTAGCTCAGTTTTAAACTCTGCTTGAGTCTGCTTTAACTGCTCTATGCCAGTTTTTGATTCTTGCACTGTTTTTCTCAACTCCTCCATGTGTTTGTTGTGTTTCCCCTCAAAGCGATTGATTCGATTATTTAATTCCTCCTGGATTTCCTCTTTCATAGTATTGAACATGGTAATGATCATATTTTGAAGGTCGTTATCCTGGGTCAGGCTTTCTTGGCCATTTTCCATGGGTTTGTTCTGGTTGGAGTCTAACATTATGGGATTAATTCCTTCAGTGGGAGATTTGTTTACTTGAGTGTTGTGTCTCATGGATTTGCACTTAGACTTTGGCATTGTCGTTTTAACTCTTAAGATATTTAATTTCTGTGTGTTTTTCACTAAACTGAATTATTTGGCCTGGGGCTCTGGGGGTGGGCGGGGACCGATCTTACCTGGGTTGCAGCGTGGTGAGGCCTGGCTGGACCGCGCGTGTCCTGGACAGCGGAGTGGAGGGGAAGGGGGGATGGGGCGTCGGCAGGGCGCTATTTAAACCCGGGCCACCCGAGGGTGGGCCTGGGCGCAGAGGGGGTGCCCTCTCCTCCTCTCAGGCCCTGCGCGCTCGGCTCCGGCTGGATGGCGGGGGGAGCTGGGTCCACTCGGGCGGCCTGGGGCTCTGGGGGCGGGCGCGGACCGATCTTACCTGGGTCGTGGCAGTGGTGAGGCCTGGCTGGACCGCACGCGCGCGCGCGCGTCCTGGGCAGCGGAGTGGAAGAGAAGGGGCATGATCAAAACTTTAATGGAGACAGATTGCTATTTCTGGTATGTTATATAGTTTTTGACAGTTGGTGATATATTCTATTAAAAACAAATGTGCAACATTGGTATAAATGGCTATATGTCCTTAACTGTAACACAACACCTAGTATTTAAGAAATGTCTCGGGGGTGTTGGCGATTGTTGTTTAGTTGAATTTTATTTTGTTATTATAGAAAATCTTGGAATGAATATGCTCAAATGTCCATGTCTTCAACTCTATAATCATTTATTAGGATATATTCTTAGGTGCAAAACTACCCAGCTAAAATAAGCTATTTTTAAGGGGTTTTGACCCATGTAATATTGTCCTCACCAAAGGACACACCAATATTCGTCTTATCAATAGTGGATAACTGTTGAAGTCTTCTAATTCCATTTATCTTTCTTCATGCGTGTCTCTTAGTCCTGACAATGTAAGTTCGATAAAGTTAAGGTTGATTCGAGATAGAGGGGTCTCAGTTGGTGATTATTTGACGTCTCTTCATGAATCATAAATGTGAACCTTTCTCTCTCCCCAGGCTTCTGTGGGGAGTAGGAAATGTTCTGGGGTGTGAGCTGCATACTAATGCCACCTAACAACCGGTCAGAGCTCCACAAAGGCTCCAGCAGGGCTCAATGTGGGTCCAGCAGGAAGTGGAGGGGTTGCCTGGCATTTCTGAAAACAGCAGGAGAAAAGAATCTCCCAGCTGTGAGGTGAGTCTCAATGGTGAAGAGCTGTGCAGGGAACAGAGGGGCCGGAGTCCTTTCCCCTTATCCCATACCGAGGACCTTAGGCAAGGGCTCTCTGATTTTCACAGAATAAAGGTTGAAAAAAAAAAGCAGAAACTGGATTCTTTATTCTGCCACTGTTTCTAGTTGATACTCTAGGAAAAAACCACGTACAAATTTGGAAGGCAGATTACAAAAAGAAATCGAGGTATCATATACTGTTCACAAGCATGCATCTGTGATAGGATGAGAAAAGCTGGGTGATGGTAGCAGAAGGAAGTATTTCCTTGGAATTTTTTCATCTTTCGCTGATAATCTTAATAAATACCGGACAATCAAATTCTTTTTTTTAATTTATTATTATTATTATTATTATTTATTCAACTGTGTGCATATGTGTGTGTATGTGCGCACGCGCATGTCTCTGTGTGTGTGTGTGTGTGTGTGTGTGTGTGTATGTCTGTGTATGTGTAGAACCACGGACGAATTCGTGAACCACCATGACTGCCTCCACCTCCTTCTGCCCCGGGATTCACAGGCTCCACCCCACCAGGACCAGAAGCTCAGGCCGCCCCCGCTTCCGCCTGGCGTCTATACGTGGGATCTGGGATCTGAACTCAGGACCTTCCGCCTGCAAGGCAGAAGCTTAACCCCTGAGCCACCTCTCTAGCCCCACAATCAAATTCTTATACAAGCCTAATCACTTTAATATTTGAGTTTTACTGTAATGAACTCTATCATTCCACTAGGTGTATGATACCATCTATGTGTTAGAAATAGGCCTGTCAAAGGAAATTGCTTTAACATTCAGGTTCCCTTTTCTAGAAATTTGTTTATGTAACAGGGCATCTTAATTTGTGTGCTGGCTTGCTAGACTGACCTGTTTAATGGGGACTTTTTCAAAGGGTAATCGAAAGTTATTAAAGGGCTATAAGTAGAGGGATGATATGTGCAGTTTCTTAGGTGGGCTGCAACTACCCTTTTCTTCTGGCTTCCTCTTTTATCAACCTGGTGTACATGCAGAAGACAGATTTTTTTTGAATTTCCATTGTTAATTCGGTTGATACCAGGTACATTACACACACACACACACACACACACACACACACACACACACACACATGCACATAACACATAAACACACACATATACATACATGGGGGGAGAGCTGGCGGGGGGGGTGTTAGGTGGGGAGGGGGGGTTTCTCACTCATACCCACCAAGTATCAGTTCTAGAGTCTTTTCTGGGATGGACCTGCCTGGCCTTGCCAATTTGTCATTCAGCTGCCACAATCTGGTCCCCAGCTTTTTCCTACTGCTTATTTTTGTGATGCTTGCTCCATTGACTTCTTGCTGCCTTCAGGGTTTACTGCTGCATCATAAAACTAAAATTTCTATCATGGCTCGAGCCTTTCTATACTATTTCAGATGAGGTTCTTGGCTCCATTTCTCTCGACATGTGGCAGCAGCACCTGAACTATACGTCATTGTGTAGAAATGCGCAGACATTCTTTTTTTTTCTTTTTATGGGATAGGATGACACATTTATTTCTGATAATATTTTAGTCTTTGTGTCCTTTTCCTTATTTTCAGACTTATTAAGTCAGGTGAAGAGCTGTGTGTGGTTGGTCAAATCATAATATGTAAATATTATTTTCAGTAATAGCTTAAAAATGGGGAGGTAGCATCAATATGAAGTAAATAACTTTATTCTCATGAGTCATTTTTCCTCCATAGATGCTAAATATTGTACCCTATATTACTGTTCAATGGTGATAATTGAAATAATTGAAAGAAATTAGGCTAGAGAAAATAATTTTCTGTCAGTTATCTACAACAAAATTCTTTCTACAGACTTCTCAATGAAGAAATGGGAATGAGAAAATTTTTCAAAGCTCTTTTTAAGCCAGGTGTGGCAATTTGGTCTCAGAGAAGCTATAGCAGGAAGACAGAATTCCTGTCTCTGCTAAAACGCTATCTCAAAAGCAAACTTAATTTATTACTTTTACATTAAATTTTATTTTTCAGTCACCACAAAGCAAAAAAAAAATGACTTCTTGGATTTTAAAACATGCTGATTTCAGTAACCACCACCACAATGAAACAGAACTGGTACCACGGTAACATCCCCCCCCCCCCCCGCCTCTGTGCCACATGTGACCTTCCAAGTCCCTCCTTTTTCAGTTCCATAAAACCATGGATCTATTGTCATCTGTGGAGACAGTTTTGGGTTTTAGAGAATGTGATGTAAGTGGAAGTATATGTGATGTAATCTTTTCAGACCAGCTTCTTTGACTGAGCACTTTTTTTTAGTGTATCCATAATTTTGCATACATGACCTGTGTCAGTCACTCTTTGTGCTGCTGTGAGACACCACTGAGACTCAAGCAACTTAAGGGGAGAAAGGGAGATTTAGTCAGTTGATGGCTCCTGAGAGGAGATACAGTCCACCATGAAGGAAAAGGCATGGCTAGGCGGCAGAAGGTGGAGGAGGCTAAGGTCACACCCATTGTGGAAGCTGAGAGCGGAGAAACTGCCAACTGAAGAGCAGACACAGCACAGCCCACCTCCTGTGAGTGCCTTCCTCCAGGCGCCCTACAGGTGCCTTGACTGTGGGGGACAGCTCATTTTTCAAGCCATGGCATGAACAGTCTGTTCCATGGTGTGTCACAGCTTTTATCCACCCACCAAGGCCATCCAAGGATAACGTTGTGAGAAGTACTTTAGAGAACACAGGTTTTTATGGATCTTGAGTAGATACCCACAAGGTCTAGGAGGCTGGTGACATTCTGCATTTCCAGGGACAGTTAGTCTGTGTTCTTTCTGGCACATGGTGCCACAAAGTCTTGCCTCTACAAGGTATCTAGCAGAACCTCATTAAGACCTCACTTACCCTTGCCAAATAGCTGAGGATATCAGACATATTTTCAAGTTTCTGTTTTCAACTCTTTAACTTCTCTGGCAAACATCCTTTTCAATCTATTGTTGCTGTGTTTGGAGAATTCTTTGTATAACCTAGATGCATCCTAACAAACATTTGTTGGCTATATGGACATATTTTCTAGATATATAATTTATATTTTGCTTTTATTTGTATTTTCATTCTAATAGTAATATATTTCTTAAGGAAACAATTCCAGTAAAGTTTAGATTATATATTTTTTTCTGTAATGGATTATTGTTTAGATCTCATATCTAAGAATTCTTTATCAGGAGAAATCCTGAAAGTTTTCTCCAATTTGTGAAAGTTTCATGATTTAAGTTTTCACGGAAGTCTGAAATTTATTTTGAGAATTTCAATATATGTTTATACATTCTTCACAGCTTCTTTGAACCATTCTAAGACAAATTAGAAATTAGAAATGTAGTTTCTTTTTCCTTTAGATGCTTTACTTGTATTTATTCTTCTGGTGGAGGAATACAAGCTTCATTCCCTAAGACTGGAGAGAGTGAAGTCCATTCACATAAGCAGTGAAAGTCTAACAAAGATCCAAATGATATTTTGAGGAACTATTAAGTTCATGGACAGTTTAAAAGAAAAGCTTATAATAAAAAATTTTGGTCAGTTAATATTTTCTTTCTTAACTCCATGAAGAATATGGATCCATTGTATACTTTAGGTTGTTTTTTATTTGTCCTTTCTATTTCAAGCAGAATTTCTAATCTGGATTTTTCCAAAGGCCCAGCATTTACTGGAATTTTAATTTAGTAGTGAAACTGTTTTCTAAGTCTGATAAAGGCTTTTTCCTTTCCCAGCTTTGAAAGCAAGATTGTTTTTTAACAGTTTCACTAAGACCATCAAAATAACTTTCCACAAAAACAACTTTTGGCTAAGGTAATTGCTCAGTTCTTTGCTGAGAGTTGAGAAATAAAGCAAAATCATCCACGTGTTAGGAAACTAAAATTAAAGATGACAAGAAGTCCAAATATTATTGTTTTTTCCTGTTGGGCTAAATAAAGCTTCTGCTGATTCTTCAATGTTTCCGACAACATGTTAGAAGTGGAGTTGAAAAAATTTACAAGTTCCTCCCTCTAGTACTGTGCAGATTCAATGCCCAGCATCATTTATTTTACTGAAAAGGAGAAATTACAATAAATTATTTTAATTTCTTGTGGCATTCTACTGGTCCATGGGTTTGAGAGCTAATTGTGTCTCACTTGGCAGAACAGCTGGCATATTAGAAAGCATATGTATACAAACACTGAGAAGTAGTTCAGGTACTGATAACAGAAACTGGCCCAAGCTATTGAAAAGAGGATAGGAATACACTGAACACAATTTATCAGATAATTTTTATCAGAACATAACTATTTGCAGGTTCAATTACTGTCTAAACTATTCCAACATGAGAATTTTGTTTTGTGATTGCAAATTCCCTTGTGGAGGTTACACCTTGGATTATAAGGTTTTATGCACCTAAAGGGTGTCTTAAGGAAAATCACAAATATAGAAGGAAAGTGATGCAGGAAAAAAAAAGGACAATTTTTGATAATCCTATCGGATAGCCTTTTCTACACTGGAACCCCAGGAAAACTATTTGATAAAGGAAGTTTCTTTGTAGGCAACAACTTTCATAGCGAAAAACTCAATTACCATAGAAGATATTTTCATTAAGTGATGATAAACTAGGTTTCCCTTCTTATTGTTAGTGAAATACTCCATTGGCTACCACAGTGAAATTGTAGGTATGCCTCCTCAGAATATTATTGCTATGTATCTCTTCAATAATTTAATTGAATATTGTACAAATTTAAGATTTTGCAGAGGCATTAAGCCCTGAATATTTCTGATACTTTCTTTTTCCTTTTTTAAAAAAATATTTTGTTTACTTATTTGAGAGAAGAATAGAAAAGAGAGGAGATAGAGAGAGAGAGAAAGAGACCACATGAATTCTTGCCATGATGCAGAATGGAACCAGAAGCCCCTTCTACCACTTGGGCTTCTGGGGATAGAACTCAAGTGGCCAGGTTTGCTTGAAGGTACCTTACATGCTGAGCTATCTCACTGATCCCTCTGCTATTTCCTTTAAAATGTGCAGTCATCTGCGATACACATATACACAGGCGCACGCGCATGCACACACACACACAGGCACACACGCACACACACAGACACACACATATAGACACACACATAAGCACACAAACACACACAGACAATTTGTAATTAGGCTTTTGAAATAGTAGTGATAATTTTATTCATTAAAAATGTCTAGCAAAGGGAATCATATCAACCCCCACAGGTTAGGGGGGCTAGTCATGGCCCCGGCTCTGCTTTGGTTATGATTTCTGACAGGTAGAGGCAGAGCTACAAGTCAGAGATCTCAAATTAACAGTGCAGAATGCAGGCAGGGATTCAGACGAGAACATCTCAGCAGCACCAGGCAGGTGCATAGACTGCGGAGAAGCCATATTCTTAGTGTTCACACACATACGCTTTCATTTTGTCGTTCTGCTGACCACCACAGCTGATCTTCAGTGTGTAGAATCAACTCATGCGGATTGGCTTTCCACTGGGAATGAAACATTCTTATTCTTGTGGATTCCCTGGGACTTCACCCAAGAACAAGCCTTTATTTCTCTGAAAAGACTATAGACATTGGAGCTTCTTGTTGTTAACTCTCAAAGCTAAAAATAGAGACTGATCAGAAGATACTTCACATTGTGGTCCATCTCCAGGCGGAAGGACATAGTACTGCTCTGAACTGGGAGTAAGGATCATGAGGGTGCTTTATGTTCGGCTTACGTACAGGGCAACAGTCCTTACCATTAGGGTGTGGGAGATCAATGTTCTCATCAGTGTTTCTCATTTTGGATGCACGTCTGCATCACTCACTCCTGTGCATATTTCAGATAGTTCTGAAGAAAGAATCCAGCCTTAATTTTCCCCAGTAAACTTGACATTAAATATTTTCCCTTTCAAAATGCAATTTTACGTTCTTCATCCCCCTCCCCACATTCTCAGGCACAGCAGGCACTGAATTCGATGTGATTAAATAATTGAGGTTGGAAATGAGGTGAAAAGATTGCTTGTAAAGAATGCTTCAGAATTCCTATTGGGGTTTAGAGTTGCACACACTGAATAATTATGACTTTTCTTTGTACCACTCTGAGGCAGGAAGGCCATTCAAGGAATGCTTAATCAGGGTCTATCTTATTCAATTGACTCCTTAGGAAATTTGTTGTTTCATTGATTTTACCTTAAATTATTACTAAAAAGGGAAAATAAACACATCTCAAAATAAGCATCTCTTTTGTCTTTTAGTAGCATCACGGAAGTTTTTGATAGAAAACATCAATGCTAATATCCATTTCTATTATCTAGGAGTTTTTTAAAGTTATTTTTCATTTTTCCAGTTTTCCAAGCATAATGAATGATCGTTCCTACCCTCCTCCCTTCCTCCCCTCCCTTCACCAAACCATCCCTTTCCCTCCCATCCTTATGCCTGTTTCTGTGGTTGTCTGTTATAGAAGGGGCTCGAGCCTCAGTGGGAGATTAAGTGACCTTTCTTGGGCAGACATATAATCCTTTCACTTGTCTAGCCCTAACCCCTAAGGTTGCCCCTGCATGTAATTATAAGAGTTTTGTTACTTATGTTTATTAATGTATTAATTCTAGGAATTAACAAAGGCAAAGATAGAAGTATCAAATGTGCATATATGGAACCAGTATATTGATTGTACTAAGTAAAAAAATAAGTAAACAGTGGAGTGAGAAAGAGAGGAAATGGTTGCTAATGCTTGTGTGAGAAATAGAGAAAAATCTGACAAGATCAAGTGGCAGACTGGTTTATTTGGAACAGAAAATCTGGGTCTAAATGTTACCTCTTCCAGTTATTAACTACAGGCAAGAAAAGACACTTAATTCTCTAAACCTGAGTATATACATAGTAAAATCCTTAGGTCTATGACAGTAATACTGTGAAAAACTGCTGTGATTTTTTTTTAATCCAAAGGGGTGAGAATGTGGAGTAGTGTGATTTAGCAACTCAGTAGAAAGTAACAAATCTTAGCGAAGAAGCACATTTGTGTGAAGAACATATGATTAGCATTCATCAAACTCTAAGTGCAAAAAATTGAACCTAAGGTATACTCGTAAGTCTATCATTACTGAATAAACTCTTGTCAAGTTATGCAGCCTCCCTGGGAGTGTTAAGATTGATTTTACTGATAATCTTCTAATTCCCTGAGTTACCTTAGGTTAGTGGCAGAATCCTTACCCATCTTAGGTTGAGTTGCTCAAGAAATCAGACCCTGAAATAGGATTTGGGTTTAAATGCGCTTCCTTGTAGGACCCCAAATTCAAAACGGAAAAATCAAAGCATGGATAGGGAAGCAGAGAAATGAGACAGAGAAATGCAACACCCATTCGGAGTACATCCACGAGTAAACTGAAGCGCATACAGCTGTGGCCGTATGACCTTTGGTAGAACATGCAGGAGTGGTCCCATCTGAGGGGAGAAGTTGCACTTTTTTCCCCTCTGGTTTTCTTTTGTGAATAAGAGGCTGCTTTGGCACATCAGATCTCCAGCCTGTTGCCCTCCATGAATTGCGATCGTGCATGTCCCACATCCCATGCAATGATGTGCCACAGACACCCCACAAGGAGGTCATGGTACACAAAACAGTCCGTGGAGAGTGGCACCAGTAGAGGGGCAACAGCGTTTGCTCCAATCCTGTGGCTGTCGACAAAGCGGCACTGCGGTGACCTGTCTTCTAGAAACGCTAACTGCTGAGCCTCCCGTTCTGATATCTTTGGGATCCTCGTGTCTAGAGCTGAGGAAATGCTTTTCCAGGAGGCCCCCTGGCTGATGATCTCAGCAGTGATCCAAGTGTAGGTCATTTCTGCCCAGGGAAGGAACCTTCTGGTAATTAACCTCTGCAGCTCTCCTTAGGAAATAGCTGTAAGAGAAACTGTTTCAATTTCCTACCACTGCAGATTATATTTCAGCGAGTGGAAAACAGACAGGAAATAGTAAAGAGAAATAAACATGTAATAAAGTATTTGAAAATATGCTATGCAATGAGCATATGGGCTCATTTCAGCAAGTAGCTTCTTTTATGTACTCACACTTGATTCCCTTCTTCTTTCTCAGGTGTGACCATCAGGTGGACACCATCTCAGGGTAAACCATCAGCCATCTTGCCCCCATACTGGTATCAGCTTCATTTGGAATCCATTCTCCAACAAATGCCTACTTTTATGGAGCGGTAGGGAAAATGCAAGCCTCTGGACCCAAAGCAGAGATGATTCTGACATAGGTCAGCACATGAACGTTGGATCAAAAGAGCTATCTCCACAGTAGAACCAGATTTGACTAGATTCTTTTAAGCATATCTCTGGAACCCAGCCAGACCAAACTAAAATTAGTGAAGCTAGATGGAAAACCTGACTGCATGAAATAAATAATAGATTAGAGGTGGAGAATAGACATTGGACATCTGCTTGTGAGGGTGATGGAATTTTCTTTGCTTGACATTTTTTTAAAGAATAGATTATTGCTTCCATTTCAAAAGTCTAATTGTGAATAGTGTGTGCATGTGCATGTGTGTGTATTTGAGAATTTTTAATTTATGTCAAAGAAAGAGAGCAAGAGAAAGAAGGATGAAGAGAGACAGTCAGCAGACAACTTTTGGAAGTTGTTTTTTCTCTTTCTACCATATGACCTCTGGTGAAGGAATTCGGGCAGCAGGTGTGCACAGGCATCTTTACCTGCTGAATCGTCATGTTGACCTCAGGTATGCTTCAAAGCCACGGGTGACTTACATCTTAAAGAAAGAAATGGAGACATTTATTTGAACACAACACATCATGCCAGTATGACAGGGTTAGAGGAGATTCTGTATTTAGATTTAGCTGCTTGAGAATAAACTGAAGGGAAATAATACATTTGAGAATCTACTTTGTCTGATTCTAGCAAGCACTTTTATTTATTAATATGTCTAATATTGTTTTGAGCCTGTATTATTTTTCTGGTACAGTTTTAAGTAATGAGACATATCTGTAAGTGAACCTTTTACCATTTTCTGCTATTGCAGAGTATATTTTCTAGAGAGAGAAGTCATACAATAAATAGCAAAGTAATGCAAATATATGATAAATATTTTAGAATATGATGCATAACATTAAAAGGAAAGAGAACAGAAGAATCAAGAGTTTTAGTCAGGTTGAAGAGTGACTTATTTATTTATTATTATTCACATTAATTTTTTGAGACAATGTCTCATTATGTTATCCAGGTTGTCCTCACACCAAGTCTTCTGGTCTCAATCTCCAGAAGGGTGGGATTGCAAATGTAGGCCACTACGCTCAGCTTGAAATGTGAATGAATTAGACATGTTCAGTTCTGTTAATGTGACATTTGAGCAATGACTTGATTGAAGTGAGTATATTAACTCTGCAGATAATTCCAAAAGAAGAGTTTCAGATCCAGAAAAAAAGGTAAAGATACTTAAGCATTCCAGGGGATAACCATGCACCAAGTCAGGTTCAGGAATTTTATATAAATTAAATCCAATCACAAACTTTCAGTGACCATAGATTCCCATCAGAATATATCCACCTCTAAACCTCTCTCTCTTAGGCAACCTAGTACTGGCATTCCACAGTGTTCAGGAAGGTCAACTTCATGGTAGTCTCTCTAGAAATGATTCATTTGTATTCCAACAACAGGATGAGATTTGATGAAGTCACTGCTCAGCTGCAGTGTCTATTCATGGGAACAGATGTCCATCTTTGCTACATCAAGAAACTGCTAAATACAATATCCTTGGCCAAACAATAAGTTATTTAGTCAGGTTGAAGAGTGACTTATTTATTTATTATTATTCACATTAATTTTAACTAAGGCATCAACTGGAATCATATTGCTCATGATTTTGCCTTCCAGCCCTGAACACTCATTAAATGGCAAGTGGTGAAGATGGCATACACAGGTCTCTAGGAAATGAAACTGCTGGCTCGAGAGTCCATTGCACTATGCCAAATTGGAAGGACTGGCAGGCTGTCTTGGCATCGTGAAAACCAGTTGAACAGGTCTGCTCAAAGGCCAGTCCACTTGTGGCCATCTCAAACCCAGCTGCTTTCTTCAAGTGAAATAGTTCATGATTGTTCCCATGGAATAAGTGTTTACTATTTCCATAGAAATCAATCCTGATGACTTTTGTCCTAAACTAGCTACATCTCAATTGCTTACAAGTATTTAGCAGGTGCCCAGCATTCATTACAATTAAGGGGACACTGGCTGACTGATAGGATTCCTGACTCCTGCTTGATGGCTACTGTCCCCATGGGGCCAAGATCAAAGACTGATCTGGGCCACACCTCTGGAACTGGGCAAAGGTCCTGGGAAATCACCTCCAAATCCTGCTTGCCCATTCCCTTCTCTCTGCCTTCTTTTTCCATTCCCCCCCCCACTCTCTCTCGCTCATTCTGTTACTCACCCTCCTGTCGTTTTGACTGGTCCAGCTGTTCTGGAACTCCAGTTAAAACTTCCATCTAGTCCATGGTGCGGTGCATTAATACTTTTAAACTTCATACTGAGCAAACTTACCAACTGGGCATTTACACCATAAGAAAACCCACCATTTCAAAATTTCAAATCTCCTTCTACCGTTTTCCAAACTCTTTAAAAAAATCTCCCAAGAATTCCAGAAGCCAACATCTCCTAAAGAGCAGTCCTGAAATTAGCAGCATACTAAATTGAGGTTGTCAGCATCATCTTGCTATGAGAAGAAAGTTGGAAAGCATGGAGCGATGGCATGCATCTTACATAATAGGTGCAATGGATTTTTTAATGAGATTCTTTTTATGCACAAAGTAAAATTTTTAGAATTCTTTTAAAAAATGGGTGTGCATACTTTAAAATTATATTATGTAATCTATGGAGTCATGATAAAACACAATGAATTTCCAGTGTACCTCTCCCCAGGGAACTCCAAATATACCAATGATATGAAAACATTAATCTTCTCTTTGTCCTTGTACTAGTTAGGGTTCAGATATTATTTCTTGATTTCACAGATGAAGACCCAGCTGCACCTCTGGCTGTTCCAAGAGAGACATTTTTCCAGAAGTTAAGCCTTTATCATGACACAAAATGCTTTTCTAAGGTTTAAGCAGTTGCTTGTTTTCAGGGCCTTCCAATTGTCTTTGGAACAGTAAACACGTGTGTGTATATATATTATATATATGTAATATATATGAACATGTGCATACATGTACGAATGTACACATCCACAAATAATTTCTCCAAGAAGTTATTCTTGTTTTGAAACATAATTGTTATGCAAAAATGAGAGGAAGACACTTTTTTATCCTCAGTTTCACAAAAAGTAGATAACATGTATTTATGGCCATAATATAGGGAAATCGGTGCCCAGAATTTCTGTTAGAGAAATGAATCAACCCAAAATTTTGGAAGTTTTAATTGGAAGTTCCTATAAAATAAGGAAATTCATATAGTTTTGCTTTGGAGACTCTAATCTTCAGAAAGAAAAACATTAGTCAGTATGCTGCATGAACCAACATGCTAATTTTTGTATCGTATGTAATAATCATAGGCAAGCAAGCAAACAACTCATCCTCAAAAAAAAAAAAGGAAAAGTGTAGTGTTATTAGTATTCAAATGAATGCAAAATTTCTAATTCATTTAGTCTATGCAATGTTACATAATAATTTATGTCCATAGCTATACCTGAGATAAATCAAGGTATAAGGAAAAAGGTTTATTTTGACTCATGACTTCAGCAGATGTAATCTATGATTAAATGAGCCCATTGCTTTTAGTTCTTTGGTTTGGGAAGCCTCAGACTTCAATGACAAAGAGTAAAACCCAGGAAACAAGAGCCTAAAGGGCTGGCATCCCACTGTTGATACTGAGAACACAATCTCAAAGACTTGGAAAATCTTCTTATATTAAACGCTTTGTCACTTCCTTACAGTGGGAACAAGACTTTATCCAACTGATCTTTGGGAAATACTTGTGATACACAGTATAGAATCATAGCATACTGAATCTCTTTTAAAAGTGTTTATCTGGAGGAATAGACTTGTAGAGTGAAGAAAAATTCAATTTGAGGGTAATATGATCCATCACTTAAATAGCAAAGGTTTCTGTGTAAGAACATACCCATTTTCTTTATTTTTCTAGTTTTACAAGCATATTGAGTACTTATCCTTGCTTTCCTCCATCTTTCCTCCCATCCATTCTCCTCCCTTCCCTTCATCAATCCATCCCACTTCCTCCCACCCTCCTACCTGTCTGCTGCTATGGACCGCAGGGTTCCCTTTGGTTAATCTATTCCTGCCAGGGTTCAAGCCCTTTGTAGCATATCAAGTTGCCTCTCTTCAGGCCACCCCACTGATAGGGGCATTTCCCTTCAGTCATTCAGCTTTAGTCCCCAAAGTTTCCACTGTATATTCCCATCTCTCTTCAGTTCCTTGATAGTCTATGAGGGCATGTTGGTATGTCAATTACTATGCAAGTCTAGTCAAGTCATGCCGTAGTGAGTTCCTAGATGCATCAGTCCTGCCTTGAATGGAATGTCTTGTCCAAAGGTGAACCTTCCCATCTTTACGTTCTTACAATCTCACCACTCTCTTTTCCATGGGAGAACATATCCATTGAACTGTATATTTATATGCATGGAGGAAACACAGGTTTTGAAGGCAGCCAGATTAAGGTAATAATTCTATTTCTTCTCCTTGTTGCTCTGTGATATTGGACATATTATTAGCTCCACACAGCAAGTGGAGTTAATACCTATTTTACATAAAGCACAACCAAGCAATGTTCTCTCTCATCCTGGAGGAAGAAAGACTTCCAAGTGTAAGTAGGGAGAACTAGGTGGACTCACAGAATTGAGAAATCAGATTTACACTACCAGCAGGAGCCTACTGAGACACACAGACGGCCTATTTAAAGGATTGTACTTTTGTCAGCAGCTCTCAAGTCTTAGGCTAGAAGCAGGACTTCTGAGGCATGCTCTTGAAAGTTCTGTTGTGCCTCAACCATAAGAACCAAATGCCAACTATTGGTTTATGGAAGGCAAGTCTTACATTTAGTGCAGGGTTAAAAAGGAGGACCAATAGCAGCTCTTCTGCATTTAGATGCAAATCAGAAAGCAGGTAAAAGAGAAGCAATGTATTAGTTGTTCATCTAGTCACTGTGACCAACTGCCTGACAAGAAGTGACACAGAGAGAAAGGATTTATTTTGGTTTATGGTTTGAGTCCATCATGGTGGAAAAGATATGGCAGTCAGGGTGTGAAGTGGCTGGTCACATTACATTTGCAGGCAGGAATCCTAGAGAGATAATTTCAGGAGTTTTTCAACTTTCTTCCTTGTCCTCTTTCATTTAGTCTGGGACTTCAGTCCATAGGATGATAGCAAATGCATTCAGGGTGGGTCTTTTCAGTCCAACCACTTTTGCAATGCCTTCATGAATATGCCTAGAGGCGTGTCTCCTAGGTGGTTCTCAATACAGTCAACTTGACAACTTGAGATTAATTCTCAGAGAGTGGAAAAGATGCAGGAAAGGAGGAACAAACAAAGAGGGAAAGAGAGAGAGAGAGATTCTATCAGCCAAATGAAATTTCTTAACTGGGCAAACATCCCCGTTAGCCAGCTACTAAGCTGCTGGGTAAATTAGTGATGGAAGGAGTTTATTTCACCAGGCTGTGCTTTCCCTTGATAGGCTACAGCTTTATCTTCAAAGAAACTTTACCAGCATCAAAATAATTCATGAATCAGGAGTAAAAATAAAATTTGCGAAGATGAGAAAAAAGAAGATATATGGATATCCTTCTTGCCTTGCACAACTAGAGTTAACCAATCTACTATAAATTAATAAAACATTATTGCAAAATAATATGTAGAGAATTGTTGCAAACAGGAGAATCTGGAAGACAAGGATGTATCCTCCCCTAGTACTTTAGAGAGCGTGGTCCAGCCTACACTAGATTGAGCTTCTGGAATCTAAGAAAAATTAACATTTGTAGAAGATAGAACTTTTTAAAGGGCAGCCTTAGGAAATTCATGTAGACTTTGGTGGAACTTTAGGGGTCACAGAGAAGCTAGATATGACTTCTCTCTTCAGGGTAAAACTTTAGGATTTATAGCAAAGTCTCCATTTATTGGCTTAATAAAAACATCAGGGTTTGTCATCTTGTAGAGGGAATGAGTAACATTCCTGTAAAGCCTGCTGTACAGAGGAGTCGAGAGAACAGATGTCATTATGTATTCATAGCCCTACATTATTGGTATTAGGCTTAGGAGCTCTGGCAGGGAAGATTTTTAACACACCGACTTGCATGTTTATGTATTCAAATGATGATAATCATAACACAAACTTTCAGCAAGATGGGATAATTCTCCCAAATTGAATCTGGTGTCCTGTTGTCACAATTTTGTTGACCATTTTCTGGGGGAGGCATGAAAGAGACATTTGTCTAACGCAATTCTATAGCTCTATCTGCTGTGTCTGGCTCACTCCGAGGCCCCCATTACAATCAGTGGAAGGCTTTTAGTCATTTCAGCAAGCGCTCAAGTGCTCTCAGAGCTGTTTTGATGGAGACTTTGCTCTCCTTCAACATGTTGTGCAGAACAGCACACCCAGCTCTGTTTGCTTATCTTGATAATGACATTTTAATCCTTTCTGGAACCTGAACTTAACGTAGCATACATACTGTGTTTGCTTTGCCTGCAGTGATCTGTCTCACCCATTGCATTTAAATTCTGCTCGCCTGCAGACTCTGCATTGTGGCACCCGGACACTTGATGTGTAGTGTCATTTAGGCAGCAGTAAGTATTCTCTGCTCAGTGCACATCTACAATACTGACAGCAGAATACTGGCTTTAGATAACCTGCCTTCCTTTTTTTTCACACTGCAACAAATAGAATGATTGTTTATACTAAATAAAGCATCAAATGGTTTAATTATCCTTAAACTACACAGAGAAGCTATTATTTCTGTATAATTTGTCCATCTAGTTAATGCTTTGAGTTACCCTATTTATGGAAATTAATATCGTAGTAAGGTGCAAACTTTTTTCTTTATCTTTTATTTTATTAATGTTGCACACACGAATATAGTGAATTTATGATATTTTCACCCCTTAGTCCCCAATCCCATCCCTTTTCTTACAACCTTTTATCTCCCTTGCCAGACCCCTTCTATTTTCAAATATTTTCACTTGCGTGACCCGCTGTGTTTTATCTAGTTTGTCTTTGATGACATATGCCTTACATGATTCATGTTGTAGCAAGTGTCAAAGATCAGTGGTTATATTATTGAGAAAAACAACCTCCTTTGTTTCCCCATCAGTATTAGTCTTTATCAATCTCTCAATGAAGTATGGAGCTTCTTTAGATCTTTCTACTTTCATGGTGAGATGTTGATAAGGCAGTTTATGTACAACTCCTATGAAAATACACGTCTGCCATTAAACGTCACAACCTGTCTTGTCCAGGAGATAATATCTGACCTACCACTGCCCTACCTCAGATTCTTACAATCTTTCCACCCCCTCTTCCATAATGTTCCCTGAGCCTTGGGGTCAGGGCAGATGAGGCATATATGTCCTGTTTAAGGACAAGCAATCTTATTTTCTATGTTTTGGAAAATTGTGCTCTTTAGAAATAAAATACCTTTTGTTGTATTTATTTATGCCAGTGAAAATACCTTCAGTTCAATGTGCCAGTACAAAAAAAAAGTCAAGTAAGTGAGGTGATGGACATATTAATTAGTATGATTTAATCACTCCACTGTTGAGTATCTAGAACAGAACATTACATTTACTCTGTAATTCAATATAATTGTAATTTGTCAATCTAAAACAATACAAATAAAATGGAAATACTCTGTAAATAAGCGGAAAGTGATCTGAGAGTAAGACAGTCAAAAGTAGTAAAAGCTTGGTGTCTTGAGGATCATGGTCACCCTAATTCCTGCGGCAAATTTGGGTTGTATTTAGGTCTTTAACATGGTAATATTTTCAGGTAACATAGTTGCATTTTCCAAATCTTAGAATTTTGGAAGTATACTCTTTTGCTGTGTAAAATGAAACTTTTCTTGCAAAATAGTTATAGTGAAATACACTTGATACTGGGGAAAAACAATACATATATATATATATTAGAAATAAGAACTTAATGAAACTGATTTATTTGATGACAATTTTGTGCAGAATTTGTAAAAAAAATCATTTCTATGCATGTTTAAAGCAATGTGAGATAAATCAGGGCAAAGACTCCAGTTTAACAGCTTTTTGTCTCTGGCCAGGGGGTGACATATAGTGCCCAGCAGGATGGAGTGAAGGGCATTGCAGGAGCAGCAAAACTGCAAAAGAAAATCAACAAACCACAATCCAGAACTTCAGAGACTCTATATCAACCACCTAGAACTAGGCCAGCCTAATCTCTCCCCATCCTGAAGCTCAGGGACATTTGCAGAAGAGGGGGCAGTAAGATTGTAAGAGCAAAAGGATGGGAGGAGCAATGATTTGCAAGATACTCCACACAAGTTAGGGCCAAAGCAATCATAATTGGACTTTGCATGCCCTGCGCAATGTCCAACACACTATTGACCTCACAAAGTCTAGCATCTGGTAAAGGCACCAAGATCCTTGGAGGCAAGGGATTGACAGCCACAGCAGTGTTCCTATGCTTAAGGGGAACACGGGAAAGGCTTCAGGGAAATGCCACTGGGTCCTTGTACGTCATTGAAGAGGAGGGCCCAGAGGAGAGTCAGGCATGCACAATAAAAGGACTCTCGGGGAATGGGGGCGGGAGGCACTGGGGGATGGGGAGGGAGGGATGAGGGGAGGGGGAGCAGGGGGTTGGGGGGGAGGAGGAGGGAGGGAGGGAACTGGTGTACCTATTAAGTTTGTATGAGTGGAAATAATAATAAAAATGTATATAAAAAAGACTCATTAGCAAAGCATTCCTGAACAGAAGCAAACCCCAGTGTGAAAGGAGTCATAGAGAAGTCTAATGTGCACCAAGGAAATTTTTTAAGGACGAGATCAGAATTTTCAATTTAATTTCAGTGCATCAATGCCTGTACTCTTGAATAACTTTTGCAACCTATCTAGGCCTCCAACGTCCCCCTGTAAAAAGAGGATATGTTTTAGGTAATGAGTTCAAAAAGTTAAAGTTAATATTCTATGGAGAAGGATAAAAATGGAGGAAAGTGGCAGAGGTGACTTTACTGGCGCAGAAATTGTCCGTTCTCCCTTCAGCACTGCCATCAAAGACAGGAAAAGATACACATTTTTGGTGGGTTTAGGTATGTTAATAACATTATGGTGATTTTATCATGTCCACTTAGCTAATCCATGATCTCTTGTCGCAGTTTCTCTGAATGCTGCTAATAAATCCACATCCAACTAATGGGGACATAAGGGGATATTCAGGCTTATGAATGTCTGGTTATAGTTCTTACTCCCGCTTGGCAGGAGAGTCCACACCAACCAGAGCCTGAGGGAACTGGTCACATCCTATCCACAGGACAGCTTCACTCGCCACACACCATGTTCATCTAAGAATGCCAAAGAATGGCAGCTTCTCTAACCATCAAAACCATTGTTAGCACTACTACTTTAGAGTACAGTTTCCTCCAAAAAATGCAAGGAGAAGGGGACACCAAGTAGAACCAGCTATGTTCTTGAGGAAATTCTGCCACAACTGTAAGCATATGTGAATATTCAGTGCTGACAGAAAAAAAAATTCTTTGATGGATTCTTATCCATCTCTGACATGTGCCCACTACTGTTTGTAAGATTGCTAGAGCTGGCTTCTGAAGTTTTTATGTTCCTCCCTTGCAGCATAAAAAGCTGGTGTGAGCATTACCCCTAGTGACCCAGTCTGGAGATAACCCCATGCTTGTAAAAACAGATGAATTGCTATGCATAAGCAGTAGATAATATAACCAAATCAAAATAATATTCCTGAAGATATCATCCTTAGAATATGATTCTTGATGTTTGGAAACATAGCAGTGTTTAAAAGAGAACATGCATACTTGTTCCTGCGTCTACATGTAATCTGGTAGAAAGGTTTTTGAAATACTTACATAAGATTGAAGTCCATAAAAATGATCCAAAAACTTTGGGGGGATTTCCAAAGTGCTTTATTAGAGTTATCCAGATAAAGCTATACTCCTCACCAGCAACTACTAGACACTGAAATATTTTCTACTTATAATGATAAGTGTGAGCATGTTAATTCAGCTGTAGGTTATGAGAAATCATCAATAAGTTTTTGTTAAATAAATATCTATCTATGAGGTTCCTTGGGATTTATAGAACCACTGAGATAATAATTATAATAAAGGTATTGAGAATGTTTACCTCCATTATTGGATGAAAAAATTTACTGAATTGGTAAACCATATAATGAGTATAGTTTATAAATACAGTGTAGCATGATTCTTTAATCAACTTTTCATTGCACTTGAAACTAAAAGCTCTTGTAGTTTGGTTTAGAACTTTTTTTAGAACTTTTTCTTTATTGCCCATCTGAATTTAACTTTGAGTATTGCTCCCTGCCCTTTCATTTTTTGACTGCCCATTTTATTTATTAGCCCTCTATTATTCCCATCAGATACTTTCAATCTTCAATGGTGCAAAAGTAAAGTTAAATTTGTAGTCTTCGTTATATGCATATATAAGAGCTATTAAATGCAGATTTTACATATACTGCATTGTAAATCTTATTACCTCAAAATAGATATCCTTTATTAAACTGCAAACTGATATTTTTCAGGAATGGTATCAACCAATTTGTTGCCCTAGATATTTTCTTTTTCTATGAGCAACATGAGAGCTTTTGATTTTTGGTGAAAGAATAGTATTCCATCTGATCCCAGCTTAAACCTTCCTTTATAAGAAGAAGCTATATTTCATATGTATGAATATTTCTTTTTACATGTGTGTGTATATGTATGTGTGAGAAAGATAGATAGATAGAAAGAGAGAGAGAGAGAGAGAGAGAGAGAGAGAGAGAGAGAGAGAGAGAGAAACACTTTATATGTCAATGAAGGCCCACATGTGACTTTTGGGAATCATCCTGGATTGCTTCTACCTTCTTTTTGCTTTGCTCTGGAGCAAATCGCTACTGTCATTTTCACCTGGTGTTTTTATGTGGGATTTGGGATCTGAGCTTGGGTCCTTGTTCTTACTATCTCTTTAGCCCCATGTTTGACCATTTTATAATCATATTTATGAAGTGTGTCATAGTTAGGTACAGGTGTCAACTTGACAGTTGAAGGTTTGAGCTCTTATGTTTAAACCATGATCCTATGCTTCCTTGACTTGCTCTGCAATTGACTTTTAATTATCACCTATTTCTACTCTTTTCTGGAACATGTTCCTTTTCCTTAACTACATCATCTCCAATATGATAGCCACATAACTTTTCTCAAAATACTAATGTCTTTATTTAAGGAGATTCAATAGATATTGTTGCTTGCTAGATGGAGTGTAAAATCCTCATTCAGTTCTGTATAGCGTTCTACTACTGTAATCCTTTTCATTTATATTTTTCATTGAGCTATGCATTCTGGCCTTCAATCAAGGTAGACTGCCATTGTCATTTTTATTTCTTCTTTTTAATATACTTATTTTTTTCTGTTTGAATGTAGCACACAACAAATTATAAAGAAGAATGATTGGTAAGTACTTGATGAACTTGGATGAATATATGTCCTCCAAATTGAGTTGGTGAACCTCCTCCCTCATTGGAAAGCAGCGTTTTTATCAAAAAGGTTAGAAAGCTACCTTTTGAGAAATCAAGCTTGCCTGGAAGAATTTCTAACTCGTTGATGCTGAGCTGCTCCTGCAGAAAGGAAGCTATTGGATTCTTGCACCTTAACATAAAATAATGATAAATAATTACCTTTGCACCAATGACTAGTAAAGTTGTGATTTGCCTAAGTATTTATAAAATTCTTCCACTGACAAGAGGAAGAGTGGAAATT
This sequence comes from Typhlomys cinereus, assembly GCA_023101885.1. Taxonomy (NCBI): domain Eukaryota; kingdom Metazoa; phylum Chordata; class Mammalia; order Rodentia; family Platacanthomyidae; genus Typhlomys; species Typhlomys cinereus. Next base: position 388,221 of record JALPQD010000003.1, on the reverse strand, counting down.
GGAAACATGTTTAAATACTTTCAAAAGTAAAGGATCTTTGTTTAAATTCCCTAGTTCTGCTGTAATTGGTTACAATGTATGAACTCCAAAAAATTCTAATTGTCCACCTGAATAGAAATAACAAAATGACTACTTTTGAAATATAAAATTAAAAGAAAACCCCCAAAGCACTGGATACATGGAATGAACCACTTCTTATTCTTCTGCAGTCTAGTGTTACCTCCCTCTTCCAATTGCCTTATTGGTTATATTTTAGAAGTAAGACTCATTTTGCCTCAAATTCTTAAAAATTAGAGATTGTTCTTAATTGAATAACCATTACAATAAATTTGGGGGTTAAAAGAGTAGGAGAGGGGAGATATCAGATGGTAATAAGGTGTTCCCATCTTCTGAGTCTAGAAAATGTTTAAATTATAGCATTATAATTATGGTGAAAAGTTATTTTATTATTATTTTCCCAATTCACAGCTTTTAAATTCAATATGCATTTACATTTTCTAAACTATTTACCTATTTTTCTAGTATTGTGTTGTTTTTCATGAATGCTCACTCTTTTACTCACCCTGTGTGAGAAACTTTTCTGATTCTTGCATTCATCTACTGTTTTCTTGAAAACCACTTTACAAATCCTTATTTACTAACTCTCAGGTCTAGATCATTTGTTAGCATGTTTATGGTTTTTTTTTTCTTCCCCCTTTTAAGTGGTTATGTCCTTTTTCGTCTGCACATCAACTGACGATTTCAGTTTTGTACCTTACATTTTGTATCAACATATAATGAATTTTCTAAATAATGTCATCATCCACCAATGAAGATTCTCCTTTCTCCTGGTAGGTATTAACATGGAGGGAGTGTTGTTTCAGTTTAATTGAGTGCATAACTGATCTGAACAGATCTGTAGTTGCAGCAGACTGCCTACTTCTAATACATTTTCGTTCTTAGGTCATGACATTTTCTTATGCTTTGGAGTGAAAAATCTTGTGACTTTTTTTTCCCTCAGCACTGAAAGACTATGCAAGCCTTATTCATGATTTTGGAGCTGTTTTACTTAGTTCACTTGTCACATGGCTTTAGTGCATGTTTTAAGAGAATTGACCCTCTCTTTTAAATCCAACCACCCTCTGCCCTGGTCCCCTGGTCATCTAGACAACCTTGGAATTCAACCAAAGTCCTATGGGTGGTATAGGGAGTGAGCGTCTTCAGGCTTCCAGTTTTTCACCCTAGTCCCAGAAGTGAAAGCCATGTTTGTTTATTTGTTTTGTTTTTCCGCCTAGCAGAAATCCTCTGGTTGGGCCACATCTGATCTTAAGTCTGAGCAAAATAAGACAAACTTTCTGATGAGCTTATACAGTTGATCAATGATCACCTTGAAGTGGTGTTCCTCTATCAGGGATTTCAGCTTGGCTACTCTGCCTTGGCTACACACTCCAGGAATTGATAGTGGATGTCTCTACTTCCCTCTCTGCTCCATTTACACTGCTCATGATGCTGAGATCTTGATAAAGAGGTCATCTCCCAGACAGAGAGGGGTCCCTCATCTTGGTGCCGCACAAGCAACTGTGCTCCCCTGCTTCAGTCTGCAAGGAAGCACTCAAGAATTAATGCCCTCCTGATTTATTACCAATGTAGTTGTTGAAAACAGAGATTATGATAATTTGTTTAATAAATGTGGCTAGTTACCACCCAAATACACCATAGTGGGGGATCATCAACTCTAGTGATTAGCACAGGCATATAGAATCAACATGGGGCTTCATCTGGAAGAATAAAGAAAATAAAACAATACTCTCATATGATGCACCCCTGAGAGGATTGCGCCACCACTTCAGGATTGTCTTGTTGTCATCTTTGAAATTTAAGGTTAAAAAATGCCCATTTATTATGTCTAATATCAGCCTCTGACTAAACTACTATTCATCATATTCCAGATATCTCTAGAACATTTCAACGTTCTTTAAACATTTCCACAAGCAATCCATGAATCTTTCTTCCACCTTGTTGAAAGATCAGAAGCTAATGGTGAGATGAATGGATGGTTAGTGCTGGTGGGGGTTGAAAAAGGAGTAGTTAGGAGGATGGCATGTTGTCATGCACGCAATGAAAGCTATTTAGTCACATCTCCCTGATTAGCCTTTAGAGTCTGAAGCAGTGTCAGTCATATACAAGTCACTCAATGCACAATATTGAATAAACCAATGAATTTCTATAGTCTAAGATAAGGAGAACATTGCACTCTGAAATAGAATCCACAGCACTAGTATAGTCACATTCTCTATTTCAGGCTCTTTGCCTTGGCTTTGTGCTTCCCATGGCAATTATAAATTATAGATGGAGTTGATGAGATGAATTTGGCAGAGCTAACTAATAAGCTCCGGAACTCCCCCGAAGCTGCATCTGGGAGTCTCTTTCTGTAATATGATCAATATAAGATGAAAGCAATATGCTTTTACATAAATGCAAATCGTGTTGCCCTGGCACTCTTTCCCGGCTGGTAAAGAATTTGAGCATGCTTTCATTTATCCACAGGGCAGTGCGAGTCTGCTAACGTGCCTGTCTTGCAATGGGCATGTGTGTACAAAGATGAGCAACAAAGATTAAGCCTAGTGGAGCCTAGCCTGATAAGTGAAATGTTATGAATATTGCCCAAATAGTCGCTGAGTAAGGATGTGATGGACATTTGTGATTCATGCTAACAATGCAAAAATGTATTCAACAGTGGGGACAGTGATGTCAAAGACATCAAGTATCACAGAGTCTTAGAAACTGATGAGAAGCCACTACAATATGGACCCAGAACAGGAATGGTAAGAGATATAAAAGGAGCGTTCACAGAGGTCCTTTGAGATTAGGTGTCAAGAGACAGACATACAGGTAATGACAGTTCAGCCCCTCACCTGGAGATTGGAGGGAGATGATGATGATCCAGTGATGATTTAAAACTCAAAGGAGAAGCAGACAACGAACAAATGGAAGCAAAGCAACGCTGTTATTCTGATTAATAGCACTTGGTCAGGGAAATATTTTGCCTAGGGTAGTTCAGTCCCAATGACCTAGAACTAAAACAGATGAGAAAAATCTTCCCTGTGTTTGCTTTACCCTGAAGGACATTTTAATTTTACAGGCTTTGCTAATGCAATAAAAGCAAATTCACTGTAACTAAAATGGAAGAAAAGGGAAAAATAGAAGTGCAAAGAACATTAGAATTTCATGGGATGAACATCACCCAAGGGTAGAAAGGCCTTTAATTTACTTCTTTCAAAATTGGCTTTCTGCATTCGCATTTTCCACCTCAACAGAATCCCTGTGCAAGCATTTATGAGAAATGGTAGAATATGGGACAGAAAAAGGAATGGACCATTGTTCAGGCTCAGTATCTCATTTGCTTGGCTGGATCATAGGAAAAGATATTGAAAAACCTGAAGAAACCTGGTAGATAATGTCATGCATGCTGAATAGAAAAAATATTCCCCATCACTAACAACAAACTCCAAGATGAAAGAAAGCAATCAGGTAGGTATGACATTATCTCTTGTAGAAAAAAAAATTGACAATAGTTTCTGTACTTTCGAATGTTCATTTCCCTGAGTATGTTCTGTGCTTGAGAATGCATTGTGTGCCAGTTCTAACCTGTTCAGTTAGAAACCTGATTATGTTGTATATATTTGGTGATAGCATAGAGTCACACTATAAAGAATTTTGGCAAACCAAATGAGCATATGTATGTAATGGTGTCTCTCACTTGTAGTCACAGGTCTTAGTGATGTTGGGCTGGTAACTCCAGAAGTACCCAAAGTCACATTCTCTTTATAAGCATTAATCTCGATTATTGCCAGCTGAGATGGACTTATTTTAATGCTTACTGGTTTATCTGCCATTCAAAATAATAACATATCTATTTATTAGACCCTCTTAAAATATACCTAATAGCAATTTAGTTTTTTAAAATACTATCAAGTTTTAGACTAGTGAACTTAAAATATAGTACCTAACAGAAACTCTGCACTTGGCTGTGAGCTGAGAGAGGAGCAGCTGTCTGAGAATATCTGAGAGGGACAGAGAGCCAATCTTTTCTGTCTTGCTAGCCGTTCCTCAGCCAGGACATGGTGTGATTTGAAAGCAGAAAAGGAAGAGAAGTGGCTCTTGCCAGGCAGCTAGGACAAAGACTTTCTTATCTCATCTGGCCCAGGATGAACTGGAAACACCATCGTGTCACAGAAACTAATTCATACTGGACTTAACTGCCCCTTTCTTCTTCCATTTCCTCGTGAGAATCATTGTGAATTGAGTCTGGCCTTTCAGGACACCCAGAATGGATGAACTGGCCCAAAATGTGGCTCTTTAGAGTGTGCATGAAGATTAAAAAAAAACAAGCAAGTAATCTCACATTATGTGAGACATTCTGCCACCTCAGTTTACATGTTATAGTTAAGTATGTTAAAACTTGGAAAGTAAAGAGAAATCAGCTGTTGCATCAGGTCATGCTTAGAGAATTCTAAACAATGCTCAAGGGATTCCTCTACAAGATTACTACCCTGTTACATCAAAATTAAGTGAGAACAAAAGATCTGGAGGCAGAAAAATATGCAACAACTCTTTCTGATTAAATTGTTAAAAACGGAATCCCTACTTCCTTTGGGTTTTGCTTGTGACAATTACATATACTCCTAAGCCTTGTCACTGAGATGTCCAAGCTGTGCTTATAGGGTAGGATGGAGGACGCAGCCATGTGAGACTCCACCAAGATCCAAGTTCCAAAGGTGTTGAAAAAATGGTTACCACATTTTTATAATTCCGTGCAAGAATTTAGACAGATTTGTTTTACAGCTACATTACAATAAAGAAAAGTTGTCTATAATTGCAATTTTAAGTAAATATTTAAAATAGAATAAAGAATAGGCTTTCATTTTTAAAATTTTATTTTTAAAGAATAGGAATTTTAAAATAAAAGAAGGTCGGGAAGAAAAGTTTATGCAGGAATGGGGATATTGGAGGAGTCTGGCCGCTTACTTTCTCTTTGTTTTCAACTTGTCGGGAGCTGGAAGACAGTTGGTGTCACTTAGATAAAAAGTTTCTTGCCAGCTTTTAGCTTAGTTTCAGTGACTGCTATGGGAGACTGCTTGTGGCAAAGATGAAAGGCTGGGTATCAGATTACCCAATGTGATTAAGCACATTCCTGTTTCATTCCACAGACAGTAATATTAAGTCAGACGTGAAACTCCCTGCTGATGGGTATCACTAGCCTCTGACTCCGCACAGCTTTACCCCTTCTTGCCTTCACTTCCTCATTTGTAAATGTCCATAAATAGGTTTGCTATGCAGACTAAATAGAAACTGCAAAGCATGCAGACTTCACATGGCACTGCATTTCATGCATATGAAAGACTCCATGAACAACGGGAAATTGTTGTTCATTCCAGAAAAATGCAGCAGTTGTGATAGAAGAGCATGTTTCTGTAATAGTCTTTTATTTCCCCTTTTCTCCACCATATGGAGTGGTGAAACAAGACTTAAAGGAGACCTTGTCATAATGAAAGGAACACTAGGCACATAGCCAGAATCTGGGAGCAAGTGCAATGTGTGACATATATGCCAGTTACTGTAAAGTTGTGCCAGGTGCTGTCATAAGCATCTAGTGTATATTGCCTTCAGTTGTCATGAACTAGTAACATAAGGGATGAAAAATATTCATCTCATTGGTGGAGTTAGCAATGTGCTATAAATCACATTCATTTAGCATATGGTGGACCAGGATTTGAACCTAGACATGCAGCTCCTGCCTCATGCACACTTCAGCTTCCATAGTGACCTTGTGATAATGCCATAGTAATAGTCTTCAGATTTAATTCTTTCTAAGACCAATGGGCATCAGAAATGACCAAATCATTTAATACATGTCAATGGACTGCTAGGTCCTATGTTTTTTATGCACTTAAATTTCTCCTACATAAACTCTAAGCATAATTTCAAGGTTTTCTTGCCTCTTAGAATTTTTAGAAGCATGGGTTTTGCTCTGGGTAGATCAGTTTTACTAAAGAATAAAAAATGGAGCGAAAAAGCAAAAATGAAAGAGTGAAAAAAATAAATCTTCCTCCATATAGTATTGATAAACGTATCAATTTTGTGAAGCAAAGGCATTTCAAAAAATGTTGTCAAAAGTGCATTACACTTAGGAATCATGCTTTTTGAAATCAATTTGGAAGAAAACATAAAAAAATTTTAAAAATTAGTTCTGAGGATTTGGGTCAATGTTCATTCTTTTCAAGGTTACATGAAATAAAATGATCATGAACTAAAAGTATCTACCCAAAAATGTAATAACTAAATAACAGTATGATTTTAGAACTATGGCTGTTTTGTAGCAGTCATATAATTCTTACTATATTTGGAAGGTAATTTTTATTTAATATTGTATAATTGGTGACTTCCTGGTGACGCACACATAAAATCTTTGATCACATTTGCCACTATTAGTAGATCCTGATTTTACCCTTCATCCCCTTCTTTCTTTCAACATAGCTCCTTTCTGCTTCCATGTCACTTTTTCAAATCTAAATTCTATAGTTTTCCATAAATGATATGACTTCATTTTTCTTGGTGGCTGAATAATGCTTGTGTGTGTGTTTGTATATCTATGCACATCACATTTTCTTTATTATTCATCTTTCGATGGGTGCTTACACTATCTTAGTTTAGCCTGGCTGTGCAGTATCTTTATTGTAAGCTTCTTCTGATTCTTTTGGCTGTATCCCCAAAACCAAAGCAAATGAATCATATAGAAGTTCCACTTACAGTGTTTTGAGGAACTTCCATACTGATTTCCACAGATAATTAATCTGCGTTCCCACCAACATAAAGGTCCCTTTTCCCCCACATCCTTCTAGCATTCTGTTGTCCTTAGTTTTGTTTGTTGTGGTATTGGGTATTCTTATTGGAACACAATTTTTAATGGAGCAACTTGAGAAGATTTGTGTATGTATTTTCTGATGTCCACAAAAACTTGCTCACACCTTAATGATATATTGATTGCAAGGTTGTATCATCCATGGGCTCTCCAAATATTTCATTTACAGCTTCTTGGAGACAATCTTCTCAGAAGAGATTGTCAGCCACATGGTGACTTGTTACACTGCTAGTCACCTGTGCTTGGATCTGTATCTCTTATCAATGACATTTGGCTTCTACCCTTCAGCAAAATGATGACAGTTCACCAGAATATGAGCCAACTACACCAGTCACCAATGTAGTATTTTTTTAAACTTAGCATTACTTTCCTATAAAGGCAATAGTGTGGTCATTTATATTCTAGGACAAGTTCTTTTACCTCCTTGGGGATTAGTAACAGTTTATGGACTGGCTGCTTAGAGTAGTACCACGGTAATATATTTTTAAGCACAAAGCACTCTGATGCAATGGTAAAAACTTTGCATTCTGGAGACAGCAGAACAGAGTATCAATTATGGCTCAACTGTGAAAGAAAGGAGCAGGCATAGAATGAACAAATCAGAGACAAACCCAGAGTCTGATTTCAAATACCTAAGTCTAACATTTAGAGGTTATTTACCCTAACATATAGAAACATTTAAACAGGAAAATACATATGCCCATGCGAATGCATGTACACACGTGCCCCATGGGATTCAATGCAGAGAAGGGGCTCAGTTTATCTATTAGTTAATAATTACCAATTCTAATAATGACTGTCATTATGACACGGCAGACAATATATCTTGCATAGAAATATATTTCTCGCATTCTAGAAACAGGTGATGCTTTAGTCAAATAATTGCATTGATAGATTGTTGCTTTCCACCACACACTGGTTCATCAAGGAATCCCCTGAAGTCCTGCCATACCTAAAATACTTCTAGGATTACATCAGTGAGCTTTAGGTCATGGTCAAATGCAGTTAATCCTGGTGTGACTCATGGCCAGTCTATGTTCTGCTGTTTGGGTAGCATTAAATCACTTGGGTGGCTTAATCTCAAGCAAAGATGATAAAAATAAAATATCAATGGAAGGGAAAACATCATTCTGCAGTGTACTCCTCTCTGTTTATTTACCTGGCTCACAAGCCAGGTCCTAAGTAGGCAAGTAGGTGAAGTAAGATCCTAATTATTCTCTTTTCCCCAAACTCACTTTCTGGAAATTCATGAAATTAATTACCAGGCCCTGCATAGTCCTGCATAGGTATTAACAAGTATTGGATAATCTGAGCCTAATTGCCCAATTGCACATCTGGAAAGTAAAAAGTATAATATTCTTCCCATGGAATCTTTGACTTCCAAGGGCAATTCTTATTCATGACTGACACTTACTGACCCATAATGCAGATGGTTTCAGTGGCCAAGGCGTGGAGTCAACAGACTTTATACACTTCTGTTGCCTCTTACCAGCGTTCCACTTGTTTTTCTGGCTGCATTGTTTTACACCAGGAAGTTCACATACATCAGATGTGGGCACAGCCCATAAATAGTCTGCATTACTAAATAGCATATTACATTTTGAAAAAAAGGAATTGCATTCATTTTTAAAGGTCATAACAAAAATAGTGATGTAATTTTCAGGCACACCAAGTCAAGCATTTAGTGGCATTGGGGCTTTTTAGTGACTCAGATCAGGAGTTTTAATTTTAGCTACTTGCTAAGTAGTCCCAGTGTTACAATGGTCACAGCAGACGGTTGAGGGTGATACCTGGCTGAAATAGTAATGCCACCTTCCTGCTTCCTCACTCAACAAGGCACGAAACCAACACTGGAGACTAGAAACAATACAGAAAATGTCAATCTAGCACGTGCACAGAAACCACGACACACCTACAACTGGACACCAAAGGAGAACGAACTCCTGAGAAGCACAAGATCCTGTGAAGACAGGAATTAGTGGCTGGACAAACAGGAGTGCTCCATCCATCAGTCGCTGTCAGTCAATCAAGAGCTAGGACTGTTCTACACTTCTGAGGATCTCTACCTCACATAACACATACTGTGCCCGAGGGCGCCTTGTCCTTAGACATGTGAACATTTTCCAGGTGAAGAAGGAAGCCAGCTGTATCGCTGGGTCCCTGAAACTGTGTAATGATCGGGACTCAAGTCTTCTCTCACCTGAGGACATGCGAGGCCAGTTTGTCTTTGCATTTTCTCTTCTGAGACTTGAAGGATTAGAATACGTATGGAAAGCATCAGTGAGTGAGCTCAGTATTTTTAGACAGCATTAAAAGAGATCAGTAGAAGTTCTTAACTTTGTACTACTTTTTAAAATTTTAAATCAGTTCATTAGTGACGTACTAATGACATACTGATGTCAGAGGACATTTTCTCATGAAGCATATCTTGTTTCTATTATACTTGTCTACACAAGCACACACATACACACACACACACAACACAGACACACACAAGATAGACACACACATACACACATCTCATTCTGACTGCCACAAGAAATCTTTCTCTGTGGGATAAACTAACTAGGAAATTTGTTGCCCATGAAATTTGTTAGAGATTACAGCTAAGGAAATGCAAATACTCTGGTTTCTTCAACAGAGACTTGGAACCACTACCAGCGCCCCTGGAAAGTGGCTCAACGTTTTGTAAGTGAGCTACTAGCTGAGGCTCATTACTATTTAATCAAGCCAACATCTGGCATTTTAAAGGCCAGAGAAAATCTCTTCAGTTGGTTGTGTTTTTTTATTCCCTTGCCTCATCTTTAGTAATGAGTTATGGTTCCTAAATGCTCCTTATCTTTGAGGCCAGAGAAGACTGTCTTTTTCTCAAAAGGTTCCAGTGTTCCGAAGTGTTTTGGGCAACCTGAGCAGATGACCATTTCTTTGGCTGGGACCCTCCTTAAAGCAGAGACAGCAGCGCTTCCCTCCCTGCATCTTCCAGCTGTCATCCCAGCCCACAGGCAGCGGTTTCCTGAGGAAAAGGAAGACAAAACAATCATTTTTCAAACTTAAAAGGAACACTAGGAAGGCCCTCTAGGGTTTCAAATGAAAAAACATAACAGCAGAGTGGCAATACTTCATATTCAGCTTGTCCTTTGGACTAATAAAGTATAAGAAGAGGGCCTGATATATGAAGATGGATGAGACACCTACCAGTCACTGCTGTGGTTCTCCTTTACCCATGGAGAATAGGTCTCTCAATCTCCAATAGACACCTAGAATCATGGATTATGTATCATACATATGGTTTGATATGTAATATATATATAATGTGTATTATATAATATGTGTCTATGTGTATATATGCATGCATACAAACTTATGGCTCATTAATTGAAATATATTAAAGCTTTTCTCCTACACATGCATTCATATCTATGATAAAGTTTATAAATTAGGCATAGTAAGAGATTTACAATAATGGCATCACATAGCCTGGCAATTTCAGTATTTGATTTTTATTCTTATTAGACCAAGTACATTCATCTTTCAGTGCAAGAAGTCACTTCTTGACTTCTCTTATGCCCATCAAACAATGACTTGTTTCATTCCTTAGGATTCATATTAAGTAAAACATGAGGTTTTGGAGCTCAAGCATTGTGACACTAGGACAAGGTATGTGATAAGCGAAGAGTTACTAAATGAAAGGCAGACACTTACAGCAAGGAAAAGCTTACATCCTGGTTAAGACAGAGCTGGACAGCATGAGATTTCACCATACTGCCCAGAATGGCATGCTGTTTAATATTTGTGCTTGCTTATGGAATTTCCCATTTGTTATTTTCACATTGTGGCTCACTACAAATATCTGAAACCAAAATTTTAGAAACCAAAAATAAGATTGGCTACTGTGAGAGGTGAAAGGCAATGTAGGGTTATTAATAGGTATATTCACCAATAAGCTGTAATGGTTGAGCTAACTGTTTACAATATTATTGTTCAAATATGCAAGGAGGTATCCCTGGACTATCTATGTCAGAAATAATTGGGAATAATAAATAATATAATAAAATAATTGAAAAAAATTTAAAGTACTTGCAGCAGAAGCACAATATGTGGAGATGAGGACAGGGAACTGGATACTTCGTAGCTACCCTAGAGTCATATGAGCAGTCTCATCTTGGAACACTGAGTCCTATGGTTAGCCATTGCCCTCTTGAACTGCCGGCAACTGTGGTTACCTGAAGCAGACCTGCCCATTAAACTTCCTATCATGGATGGACAGAGGGACTCACAAGACCCTGCCATCCCTCCCCAAGGATTTATAGCAGCTAACTCTTGCTAGAAGGTTGGGACTCCCTGTTTTAAGTACTGGATTAAGCACTGTGCTTTGGAGCCCACCTCTCTTTGAGAGCTGAAAGACATTCAAAACTAGCCAGAGAAAGCAGCTTCTCCACGTATCAGCAGTGGCCCCACTGAAATATTGCCTATATGGCAGTGGATGCTTAGGCATACACATGCAAGAATAGATTATTGGGCCCAGTGGGACACACACACGAAAAGGGAACTGGGATAAGAGGGAAGACTTTTTGGAAAAAGTCTCTCAGTGGATGGGGAATGAGGTAGGGCAGTGGTGTCAGAATACCACCAAAAATCCATTGTGATTTTTTAAATTAAGAAGCAAACAAATGAAAAAGTATCTTACTTTTGATTTCCAAAATATTCTCTGAATATTTATAATATTACACTTTCCACATAGAATCACAGCTTCTTTGGGTATGTTTATCTTCTCCATCAGAAGGTTGCAGCTTAGATATTCGATGAGGGTACCTAACTCAAGATAAATGCTCCCCCGATATTTGTCAAGATGTCTTTGGTTTATAACAAGTCCTGGAACTTAAAATAGAAGAATGTGACTTTAAGATATTTGATGTACTTCGAGGGACCATGCAGTTATTTTTCTTAGTCAAATAATCCAGGTGTCGATCATTTTTAAATTTCAGAGCTGCTGTGAAAATTAAATAAATTTGAAGATGAAAATTTATTTTATTTGAATATGTCCTAAAACATGGTCTTAAAATTTAATAGTTTCTGTTACTATATTTTTTTGTGCAAGTCTTTCTATTTTGTAAGTGTATGATTAAAGTTAGTAATGAAAAGTTATATGCTTTGGGTAAATATTAAAATATTTTGTAAGCTCAAGTAATTAGGTTGAAATTGATTTGAGGGAAGAAAGCAGTCATTACTTGGAGATAAAAATAACCACTTCTGTCCGTAGTTCACATAGATTCTGACACATCCCTCTACCAAAGCCCACATGCATGCACACTTGTACGCACCCTACCATGGCAACAAGTGTAGCCCTTACAACTGAGGAGACAAGATTATCCTAGTTAAGCATTTGCCTCATGAACTTGAAAATTGAAAGATGATTGGAAATTCACCATGCTGGGCTGAAGAAATAGCTCAGAGTTAAAGCCTTTGCCTCACAAACAAAAGAACCTGAGTTCAGAACCCCAGATCTCATGTAAAAGTGCTGGACAGAAACGCTATTCTGACACTGAGAGATGGAGCTTGGGAAACCCCAGAGCTAAGCAATAAGGAGGTAGAACAGCCCACGATGATGTCACTCTTGGGTCTCCACAGACACACACACTCAAGTGCCCTATTTAACATACAACACACACACATACACACACAAACACACACATACTAAAGAAGAAATTCAACTCGCTAATTAAAGGTATTGGGGAATTTGAATGGGAGAAGGAATTTAAAAATAGCAGTTTATGATGTCAAGTACGTGAGTGGTAGTCAAGAGTCCCAATGGTCTACTCTGATCGAACCATGAAAAAATTTTCATTAGATACAGATTAGTTTGTATTTTCTGCTCAACTTAAGGAGCAGAGGCAATTCCACCTCTTAGTTAGAAACATGACTAAACTAAAAAGTTCTCTTTCTGTGTCACATAATAAGAATCCCTCTGACAGAAACCTTAATTCCTTCTCTTGAAGAAAACAATGTGAGATCTATAACTTTGTGGCAAATACTTCAATGTACCAGTATCCAAAATATGGTGGTAATAGATCAGAAGGCAATAAAGAAATTGGAGGAAAGGTATGCTTTAAACTGAGAAGATAGAGCTGGGGTAGAATTCCAGAGTCACAGATAAAACAAGCCCTGAAAGAGTTTCTGCCACTTCCCAGAGGAGAACTCAAAGTGTTTGAGATTAGTCTAGATATTTCCAAAGCCTGTTCAAGCAAAGACTGTAATCCTGTAGCCTCCCCTTTCCTATATATATGCCCTGATCTATCTGGGATTTGGCCCCAATCTTGCAAAGGTACAGTTACTTATCTTGTATCATGTGAACTTGGTGCATAAAATGGTCAAAAACCAACAAAATGGAGGAAAGGAAAATGCTTTTAGGGTTTGGATCTTCTAGCATATCCAGAGCTAGATCCCTCTGGTCTTCAAGCAACTTTTGGTACAGTAGAATGATTCTTTGCTACCCCAAATGGCTTTAAGCAATCATATCTAACTAGTAAACTCTAAATGTGTGACCTAAATTTCTGTGATAAAAGATAAGTTAATTTTAATACTAACAGTTCCATTCTTCCTAAGCACTTCCCTTCCATTTGAGAAACACAAAGTGGCCAGGACCTCATAGGAAGATTCTGGCCCCACAAATCTCTGTGCTGATCTTGATAAGAAAGAATGAAGTAATCTGTTTTATGCTGACTTGTGTCAAGTGACTTTTTTAAGAGAAAGAGGTGTTATAATTATTAAAGTCCAGAATTGTGTCCAGGGGCAATTAACATGGTCCTGTTAACTATTCCTTTTTTGTGACATTTCCGTGATTCCTGGAGGTATGTGTGGATGGAAGGTAGGTATATATTAAAGGTACAGATTGTTAGTACACCTTTCTGCAAAGAATCTAATTCTATAGTTCTCAGACTATAGGACTCAGAAATCCATGTTTTTAGCAAATGTGTAATGCAAATAGTCAGTGGGCTATATTATGATTTACTGCACCTACTAAGGAAGTCAATGATGAAGACCCAAAGAAAATCCTTTATTCCAGTGATGATGAAACAGACTATACTTCTCACAATGATACAAGATAAAATGAAATGAAAATGTCAAATTTTACCCAAGAGTTCAATTATAAACATTTCTGTTTTCAATTCCAGTGAGCATCTTAACAAAATACTACAGACTAAGTGGCTTACATAGCAGAAGCTGATTCGCTCATGGGTCGAGTAAGTGGAATTCTCACAGTTGGGCTTAGGTTATGGAAGTTTATTCTAGGACTTGAAGGGAAAGGGTAAATTCTATGCCTCTTTTCTAGTTTGTTATATTCTCAGGCCTTCCTTGACTTGTAGTTAGCATTCCCTCAGTGTCTTCACATTTTCCACTCTATGTATCAGTCTATTTGTCTTAATTTCTCCTTGATATAAGAATACAATTTATAGAGGGTTAGCGATCCAATGACCTCATATTAACTTGATCATTTGCATTGATTTTATTTCTAATTCAAGTCACTTCATAGTTATGGAAAGTAAGAACTCAACACCTTTCCGAAGGACACAATTTGACTACTATTAGTAGTATAGAGATATGTCTTCATTTCCTTTTGTGTTGTTAAAGATCCCAAAGTAATAAAGAGAAAGAAATTCAAGTAATAAAAATATGAAGTGAATTCTCCATTCAAATACTCTAATTCTGGTTTCAAACTCCTTACTGTTTACAGAAAGCCCTGTGGAAAGGCCAAAAGTTAAAAACTGACATATCAACATGCCCCCATAGACTGCCCAGGAAAACTTAGAGAGTTTTTAAAAAATTAATTTAATGTTAATGTGTGTGTGTGTGTAGTAATGCCATGATGTCTAGAGATCAGAGGACAATGTTGTGGACTCTCTTCTCTACTTCAACTTTTACATGGGCTTCAGAGACTAAATTAATGCACTTATACATCAGACTTGCATAGCAAGTTTTTTTTTTCCAGCAGAGCCCTCTTGCTCACATAGGAGTTGTTAGAAAATAAAATTGTTAAATAGTAGTAGTTTTAATTTAGAGTTGGAAGAGAACGACATATCTATTCAGGTCACTAAAAAGTCTTCAATATGATGTTTTTTTGAAGAAAGCCTGGTATTGAAGAAGTAAAAAGCATTAAGGGCAGAATCAATGTCATTTTCAGTCTCTGTCTCTCTTAAAATATAAAGTTTAATGATTTCAGGGGTCCTCGGTTACAAAGGGTTAACAGACTACATAATCTGAAAATAAGGGGCTCTTAGTAGAACTATATTGGAAATTCCAAGATGGTGACAGAATAGTCAACCAAGTATAAGGGCATCACACACACAAGGATTCTGTGAGAGTCCCAGCCCCAAAGGCCCATGCTGCCAATTCTGCTTCTTGCCTCCCTGAATAAAAGCTGAGATTCATCTAGGCTGTGACCTCAGTCAGTTCACTTGACTTTGTTGCTGAATAGAATTTATCGTAAGAATACACTATAGCATATCTATCCACTTTTTAATTAATGTACATTTGGTTGTTCCCAGTATCATGACAATGTGAAACAAAAGATGTTATGAATATTTGCACATGAATATTTTCATTCAGTCTTTGTTTATAGTTCTCATGGGTAGATGATAAAAATGAAATCACTTAATGAGTGTGTATTTTAGTTCTCTAAGCAACGAGGACTACCTATTTTTCACTCTAATTGGTGTGATTGATGATAATATAATGGATACAGGTGTCATGTGTGTCTTTGTCAATGCAGTCTTTTCAATGGTGGTCTCTCAATTAGATGTGCAAATAGGATCTTGTGAGAATTTGATACGGGTATCAACCTTACAATTGAAGGTTTGACATAAACCCTGGGAAAGCCTGCAAGAGATTATCTAATTGACAAGGAAATACTTTTCCCTGGATAGATGAATACGATGGTAGCTGATTCAGGGAGTTGACATTCTTTGTCATACTTGGAAATACATCTTGTTCAGCAAATGAGGATTGTTCCTCTCTCGGAAATTCTGTGTATATGATGTAACAAGTTCTCTTGGACCCTTGTGTTGGTGTGAAATGTAAAAAATGTAAGTAGATGGTTGTAACACAGAATAAAAGCCTTTGTTTCTTCCTAAACTGTTTATGAATTTATTGGCAGCATGAAGACAAGCTAAAACAGAATCTAGCACCAGTGAAGTGGAATTTTGCTGATAAATATGGCTATGGCGTTCTATGAATTTTAATTTTTTTGGAACTATTTGAGCAGTTTAAGACTATGTGCTACAAAAGCCATTGAGCAGAGTTTAGTGGATCTTTTGAAAGATGGTAATGTTGAGAGACTTGTGAATTGTTTGGGTCCAGATTGTGATGAAGGGAACAAGGACTTTCATGAAGTTGAAATTAAAGAGGATGGAATTATTTGCTTAGTAGAAGAGAGCTGTATTGGAGAGAAGTTTTGGATAAGAAAATGGCAGACAATAGAGCATCTGTGGCTGTTGGAGAAAAAAAAAGTCATTGGAGAAAAAAACCAGTGCTTTGCACTGGGACAACTGGAGAGATGAATATCATGCCATAGAGATTTTGTGTCTTAGGAATCCAGACTTGTTTAATGGAAGGAAGCCTAAATTGAACTTACCCCTCAAGATTTTTGACTGCCTAGAAAATGGTTTCTCCAGGATCAGCACGCAGAAGTTGATACAGCTGTGGCTGGTATGAATAGAATCACACCTCAGCCTCACTACAGAACTTGTCCAAATGGTACTGGTTGCTGATGCACAATTGAGAGGTTCATGGAGGGCAGCTGAGACTTGCTAGAGGAGGCAGATTTCAGGTTCCTGCGAAGAAGTTGATACTTTAGAGTTGCAGTGGCAAGCCCAGAATGTTGAAGAATATCAAAACCACAAAACATATGCAGAGAAAAACTGTGCTTTTGAAGATGACCCAGAGAGTAGTTTATCCTGTGTAGAAATGCGAAGTGATAGATTTTCCTGGTGATTTTGAGCAGACCAGATTATATAATGGCAAGTGAGGTTTTTCCCTGTCTCTGAAGTCCTGCAGATATGACATGGACAGTTCCCCAGCCTTTGATGTTGGTATAAAAATTCTTGTTGAATTGGACTAAGAAACACAACCAGACAACCATAAGCAAGATTAAAAACCCTTGTTTTCTTAAATTTTTTGGTCATAAACTTATTTAGTACATTCAGACAAAACTACAACATATCTTATTGTGGGTTGAATTTTCATTCTATAAGAATTAATAATAATGAAGAATTTTTCCCAGTGCTCATTTGTTAACCAGTCATTATAAAGTATTTTCACCAAGCTTTATTATTTTGAGTAGTTTTATGTTCACAGCAAAAAATCGCAGAAATATGGAGTTGCTGTATGCTTCCTCCCCTACTTACTTCATCGTAGAAATAGCAGGCTATTCTGATACTTACAATAATTGATTGATCAACTTTTTCTTATGACTACTAACTAAATCCATAGGTTACATTAAAATACTTTTGCTGCTGTAATAATGACTTTTCTAAATGTTTGTGTCTGGCATTCTACTATAAGAACAATTTTTCTGCGAATCCCTAGTGTTCCACCTACTCATCTTCTGTTCCTCTCAAACCCTGGATACCATTGTTCCTTTTACTATCTTCACAGTTTTCTTTCCCAGGATGTCCAATAGTTATAGTCACACACATACTGCCATTCAAGAATTTTTTTTTTTTTTTGTTACTCAGGAACATATATTGAAGTTTCAACCAACTCTTGTGGGGACTCGTTCTTTTATAATTAATAATATACTATTGTCTGCCCATACTACAGTTTATCATTTTACCTATTGAAAGCTATGATAGTTGCTCCTATGTTTTGGTATTTATAAATAAAGCTATTGTAAACATCCACATGCAGGTTTTTGAGTAAGTCTAAGTTTTTGGTCAGTTTTAAGGTCAGTTATTTTTTGAACATTTTTTTAAATTAGATTGTCCTCTTTTTGTTCAACTAGAAATTGAACAAAACTTTACTTGAGTAGAAAGTTTCTTTTCCTGCTTAATCTTGGTCAGAAAATTGGTTTTTACAAATAAATTCTGATGGCTAATGTAAGTTTAAAATTGCTCTAAATTTGCCATCAGAGTATAGCTACTAGCAGCCAGACAATTAATGCACATTTCATGCTCTAAATACAATGATGAAAGGTTCACATTGTTATCCTATTAAAATTCCTGCTGCAGTGTGAAGATAAAGCAATAGAAGCAGAGAATGTCCTTTGTATCTATAGAAGACTCCTCTGTATCAGCACCCTTCAAATACTGTATTGTGCATAAAGTTTTAACCTATTCTGCACCAATGGTTTTGTAAATTATGTGTGATATTATGAACATGTAATGAATGTTCCTGCTTGAGACACCATCTCAAGCCACACTTGGTAGTGCACACCCTCATGCTCACAAGACTGAGTCTTGAGGAGTAGTTCAAAGTCATCCTGACCTATGTAGTGAAACCTTGTTTTAAAATGAAATAAACAAAAAGCTGGGAAGATGGCACAGTGGGTAAAGTTCTTGCAGCATAAGCATGTGGACCAGAATTTGAGTACCCCAAACCTACATCAAAACCTACCCTGAACATGTCAGCATCCTTGTAATCCCAGATGGAGGATCCTCATGTGCAGCAAGCTGGGAAACCAGACTAGCTGAATCAGGGAACTTCAGGTTCAGTGACAGACCCTGTCTTGGTTATAAAGTGGAAAGTGACTGAGGAAGAGACCTAGGGTCAACCAATGGCCACCATACTTCACATGCACACATATGCGCACATGTATCCATATACAGGTGGAAAGGCAGGCACACACACACACACACACACACACACACACACACACACACACACGTGCACTATACATGCGCACATGAGAAAATTCTAATCTTAACTGAATTAAATACATTAAATGTATCTGAAATGGATAAATGTAAAATATTTTCCATTTATTTGGCTCATAAAACTGAGGGTCATCCCCTAACCCCTGCTCTTGAGCCTAGCTGAGCTGACTCCTACTGCTTTGGTCAGTTGCCACTTCACTTCTAGCCTGAGGTGGTTTCAGTTGGATGAATCACTTTCATACCACTTGGGTGCCATGCTTCATGGGAGTTACCTGGCTTTTGTTTTTTGTCTATAGATTATGTTTCTAAGAAAAAGAAAGCAGATCACTCAAGGCCTGCTTGTTTAGGTATATGATTCTTTTTCCTTTAGCACAATTTTTACTTCCACCAAAAGAAAACCATGCCTCAAATCAGTGCAAATTTAAGGGGGAAAGAGGAAGCTCAATAGATTGATAAGAAGAAGCCCAGGTCATAGTGCACAGGCTGGTTATATAAGAAGGGAGAGAATGCTGCCTCTTGTGCACATAATCTTTTATATTGAACTTGCCGAGTGGAGGACTAAGAGAGGCTCTGAGTCAGTCATGATTCTGAGGCAGTAACTATTATGCAGTGTTTGTGGAGGTGTTTCGATATGTCTGTAGAAACAGTTACATGCACCGCTACAAAAGCAGCTACATGCATAACTACAAGAAGAATGTAATCCCTGAAAAATAACGTGTCATTTTTTTGTTTTAAAACACAGAAAGATAGCATACGTGGTGCAGCGTGCCAGTAACCCCGGCATTCAGGAGGTCGAAGCAAACGATTTAAGCTTGAGGCCAGCCATGGCTAGAAAATGAGAGCTTATCTCAAAAATAAATATAAAGATTAGGCTGTCCTAGTTCTATGTGATTGATATAGAGTCTCTGAAGTTCTGGATTGTGGTTTGTTGATTTTCTTTTGCAGTTTTGCTGCTCCTGCAATTCCCTTCACTCCATTCTGCTGGGCACTGTATGTCACCCCCTGGCCAGAGACAAAAAGCTGTTAAACTGGAGTTTTGTTGTAATAGCACATTCAAGGGTAGATGTAATAAGAGTAGGAAACCTCACTGAGAGAGGGGTCCATCACCCATTTGCAAAATGATTACTTTTTATCTGCTAGACTATATGCCCTCCCCTTCTGGTGAGATCAGGAAAGAACGTCTGTGAACTTAACCAGGTTTCTCATTACTTACTTGCAGACCTTCATGGAGGCCTATTTTCTCTGCTGTAACATGGCATAATGGAACTTTGCATGCCCTGCGCAATGTCCAGCGCACTGTTGCCCTCATAAAGTCTAGCATCTGTTAAGGGCACCGAGACCCCTGGAGGCAAGGGATTGACAGCCATAGTAGTGATCTTATGCTTAAGGGGAACAAGAGAAAGGGCTTATGGAAATGCCACTGGGTCCTTATATGTCATCGGAGAGGAGGACACAGTGGAGAGTTAGGTGCACACAATAAAGGACTCTCTGGGAATTGGGGGGGAGGCACTGGGGGAAGGGGAGGGGGAAGAGGGGGGAGGGAGGGAACTGGTAAAAAATTTTAAAATGTATAATTAAATTTTTAATAAAAAAAAAGAAATTATAGCAAATGATATTTTCAGTAAAAAAAATATAAAGAAAGACATATGATCTTATATTTAGAATCTTAAACAACTGATGAGACAATAGTAAAGGAGAATGGTGAATGATAGAAATCAGGATGAGTAGTGCTTAGGAGAATAATGGTAAAGGAATAGAGAAGTTCAGTTAAATGGGAGGAATAAGTTGAAATAAGGAATAGAACATTATTTATTTGCAGAGATATGGAGAAATCAAAGTTTTCTAAAATCTTTGAGTCTTAATTCCAGCCCATTACTTACAATTTCCCACTGGGCATAGTTCTACATGCATATTCATGTGGGAGCAGCTAAGCAATAATTGGCAGTTTGGTCTTATCTAATTAATGTCCAAAGTAGAAAAACCAGCTGAACTTGCCCAGTGGAGCATTGTCATTAAATTTACTTTTTTGTTGTTGTTGTTTTTTAATCGTGAACCAGAAGATCAAGAGGGGCATATGGAGTAAGGTGCTTAAGATGTGAGCCAAAAGGCGTTCATACACTTTGAATTGCAAGCAGTTGACTAAGCAAAGATAACTATCAGCTCAGACAGAGAACCTAGATCTAAAATATATTTAAATTCTTCAGATGAACTTGGGTTTTGGTAACACACACACACACACACACACACACACACACACACACACACACGCCTATGCATACATAGGAAAAACAAAATATAAAACATCAAAATATGGCCTATCTTGTAGAAGGTACCACACGATGAGAGTGAAAATATTTGAGCAAGCTAGCTTTGACAGTCAACTTGACACTTGAACGGTGGGCCTTTGGACACACATACAAAGAATTATTTAGTTCAGGCAAACCTCTGAAAAGACCTGCGGGAGACGACTTGAGTCTATGGCTCACATGCCAAGACCCACCCACAGTGTATGAGGCCATTCCTGGGACGGTAGTAAGATGGACAGAGACAGTAGGCAGTTTAGCAAAGCTGGCAGCGAGCTGCTTGCACTGGTTCTGGCTCCTTTTCTTGCTATAGCTGTGGATCGGCCACTTTCCTCAGTGCCTGCTGGCAACTCTCCTGCCACAATGGATTGTAACCTGGAATCTCGAGCTAATAAAATCCCTTTGAGCCCCTAAACTTGACTCAGCTACTTATTGTAGCAATGAAATTATGAAACTAAGACATCATTCTAGTGTTTTTGCAGTTTTGTACATCGCCAAAGGCTGCAGTTACGCCATAGTTGCAAGATGTTATATGATGCTGATCATTTTCTTAGAGAAAACCTCTTGGGTCTATGAGATTCACATAGGAAACCCAGTACAGCAAGGTATAATCTCACCTATGGAGACATGAGTGGGTAAATTGTGCTCTCAGACCATCAAGAATCTGAGATCCTCAGTGACAATTCTCATCCTCATATTATTACTGGGTGCAAGTAAAAACTGGAATATTCTACTCTCGTTAAGAATGCTGAGGTCCTTTTTCTGTTTTGGACATAGAATCTTGCAACTATAATGAAGGAGCTTGGAAAGGATCAAGTGGATTTTAGTTATCTTCATCTATTCAACAAAAAAATTGGTGACAATTAGTTTAGCCTGTACTGTTTGCTTCATGTAAATCCTCATCTTTTCATGCACCCTTTTCATCTATCCTTGATAGTAACTAAATTCTGAGGAGCTTGCCACTGTTATCTCAGTCTTTAGTAAGAGAAGATGAAGTTCAGGTTTAGTAAGTAACTCAGTTTTTCCTATATAGTTATAAGTACCAAGGTGATGATATTTTTAATATTCTCCTGCTTGATTTTATAGTTACTCACTGTCAGTACTATCAGTCACTGCTTACTGTTAGACAGAATGAGGGTATGGGTGAGTGACTCTGAATTAATCCTACCCTTTAATAATCAGAACAATGGAACATTGTTAAAAATAAAAGGGGCAGGAGAGATGGCCCAGGGGTTAAGACTCTGCCTTGCAAGCAGAAGGTCCTGAGTATGGATCCCAGGTCCCATGTAAAAACACCAAGCAGAAACAGCAGTAGCCTGCACTTCTGGCGCTGGTGGGCAGAGCCTGGGAAAAGCCAGAGTAAAGAACAAAGGAGGCAGAAGCAATGGAGAATGATTACCTAAGTCACCCTCCCCTGGGCCTCCACAAGAACATGCAGTGCCCTCTGATGCACACACACACACACACACACACACACACACACACGAGTATAAATAAATAAAAAGTAAATTAAAAAAGAGAATGAAAGGATAGTTTTTCAAACCAAATAAGACAAGTGAATCTTTTTTTTCATGTTTTTATTATTTATTCAATTGGGCATGTATGCGTGTGTGCATATGTATGTGTGTGTGTAGAACCACGGATGAATTCAGGAACCACCATGGACGCCTCCACCTCCTCCTTGTTTACTCTGCCCGGGGTTCACAGGCTCCGCCCTACCAGAACCAGAAACGTAGGCCGCCCCCACTTCCGCCCGGCCTCGATATGTGGGGTCTAGGATCTGAACTCAGGACCTTCTGCCTGCAAGACAGAGGCTTAACTCCTGAGCCACCTCTCCAGCCCCATATGAAAACTCTTAAAGGATAAAAATAGATTGAAATTAGTGTGTGTATGATGTTGGGGGAGGCACAAGTGTGCAGAGCACTGGGGATCTCACACCTCAAATCCTGAAGAATGCACAACACCCAAATTGAAATCTAATGGCAAAGATTCGCTTCAACTCATATTAAATTTGACTAATATTGGCTTATTAAATACAACAAATGAACATTGATTCAAGATATCTACACTTGATCTTAGCCAAAAGGCTGAGAAGCGATGCAAGATATAAACAATAAAGGAAACCAAGAAGGGGGGCTGATGGTTGGGAGTAGAGTACGTGCAAACTCTCTGTTCTTTTCATTCAATGTTAGTGCAAATCTAAAATTCATCAGAAACCTTATTTAAAAAATTTTCAAAACTGAAGGGTCTCTCAAAAGCCTTGTATATCAGGATCTATAGTTGGTACCAAAGACAGTTGATGATGTCACTGTCCCTAAGTATTTGGCACATAATTGAGAAGATTATGGACATACATCAGAATGTAAGGAAAAGGATGACTGTAAGCGGTAGGGGGCCACACAATAGGGGACAACCACAGATGCAGAGACAGATGTGATTTCTCTTGAGGTAACACTGTACTTGAGAGCTTCCAGGAGTTTGTAGATTTATTTTTGAATTGAGACTTCTTTTTAGTTATGATATTTCTGAGCCTTGACTGACTCTGCCTATGTTGCTGCTCTCATTTTAGCCAAACCTTAAAAGCTGGTGCGTATAGGAACAGAAATGTCATTTTTAATACAGTATTTAGTGAATGTTGGAATTACAAGTGCATGATCTGACGTCAGCACTGTGTGTACTTGCATAGGGTCATGGCATCCAGAATTCCACACATTCCAGGCAGCAGCCATAGTGTAAGAGTGTAAATGAGGAGGGCAGGGGGCATGAAGAGTAGGACAGAGGGGAAGGTGGAGAAAGAGAGAAGGAGAGAGAATCGGAGTAAATATTTGAGTGGGACTCGAGATGAAGGGCTTATCTGTTCTCTTCAACGAAAAGCAATAACCAACAGGTCCTTTTTAATGCTAGTCTAGACAGAGTTTTGCAATGTTGCAGGTTCTTAATTGCAATAATAACTGCCTGAGAACAATTAAGCAGACACTGGCAAGCATTTCTACTGGGTGAATCCATTGTCCTATTAATAAACAGTCATGAACTTATCTCTTTCTGGAAAAACCTCTCTGACTGGTTTCATCCTACATTAAGCTCAAGCCGGGTTTGTTCCCACACATTCTGGGTCCGTGAAGCAGCTGTGTATGCCTGAGCCAGGAATGGTACTTCTTGCCTCTATCAGTACACAGAGGCAGGTCCTGCAGCTGTCTGCCACTGTGACTGCGTTCCTGTTACTAATTAAAGGCAGTAGCTGTGAATTCAGAGTGAGAGACAATAAGCATCCATTGCTTATGAACAGATGACCTGGATTTGTCTCCTGCACATGCTCTTCCCCTCGGTGTGGCTACTTGCAAATAGGATCTCTAAATAACCTTTTGTCAGGGGAAGCAATTTCATTCTATTCTTTAGATTAAAGCCAAGCCTGAAAAATAGCTTTTTTTATAAAAATGATTTCTATTCCAAACTATTATTTTATCTACAGCCACCCACGCCAGCCCTCCAGCTGTGAATGGTGTTGGGTTTTGGTTTTTGTATTCATTTGGTGTGCTAGATTTATTATTTCAGGAGTGTTTCTTGTAAGTCAGCTCTCTTTGTGCATCTACATTATGGAAACGTAGGATGGTAAAGCTAGCTGTCAGTCAACGTACTTTCTGTTCCCAGGGTAGCTGAGTCAATACGGACCTGGGAGGAAGCTTGAAGGAGGCTGTTAAATCTATTCATAGATGGAGCGATGTTCCAGCCACAGTGAGAGGCTGCAAATGACGCACACATGCACCAGCAGCGACACAGGACAGGAGGCTGCTGAGGGGGAGCCAGAGCAGGGGGTGGGGGGTAGATCTAAGATCAGAGAATGCTAGCAAGCTGGATGTCAGTCAAATCATTTTTTTTTTTTGCAGAGATAGAATTACAAGGACACATGTGGACCACATCGGTAGCAAAGGCTGCTGTGACACAGATCTCATGTCCTCTGTGTGAACTGTTAGATGGAGTGGTGACCCTGTATCTGAGCAATGTTACAGCCCTTATGACACCTACATGATTGCTAACCAGCTAACTAGGACTCCTGGAAATGTGGAGAGGAAATAAGGAAAGTAGGACTGATAGAAAGGAGAAGGCCCTGATCCGTCTATTTATCTGGGCTAGACTGACTAAGTGCTGGACTCCAGATCTAAAGAGAACTAGTATAACCCAGGGCTTGAAAATGATTATAGAATTAAGTTTTCGAGAATTGTTAAAGGATTAAAAACTTAATTCAGCATATTTTGGCTGGTGAATGGAAAAGATTACCCTGAAAACATTAGGATTCTTTGTTACAGGAACAAACTTATCCTGATTAGTGCCTGTGTATGTGGCTGGTTCACAGAGCGCACACAAATGCAAATTCTGTTTTTATTGTTTCAATCCATTATCAAGGACTGATTGAGAACCCACTAATTCTAGGGTGCTAGATACTGGTGTGTAATAACTATTAACAGTCTGTCCCATGTCAGACCCTCTGAGAGTGCTGTGAGGTCATGGAGAGAAATGTGGACTGAACAGTTGTTCCCTGTGATTGGTATTTTCACTGATACCATTTTTGCTGATTTCTAGAGTATTTAATTGTGGACCTTTTATATGAAAAATCTGCTACCTCCTCAACTAAATGATCTGAATTTTCCACTTCATTTTTAAGTTTATTTTTATATTCTAAATTAAAAGATGGGATTACATGTATTGTATATGTGTACACTTGTAATACCCTAATATATCTGCATTGTATTGTACATGTGTATACTTGCGATACCCTAATATATCTGCATCCTCAAATATAGTTTGTGGCTATTCGTTATTAATTAATTTATATAAATGTGTGCACATGTAAGTGTGTGATGTGCATGTGTATGTGTGTGTCTGCATGTGTGCGCGTGTGTGTTGAACATGAGCATGAGTGTGCCATGGTGCATATGTGTGAAATTAGAGGGCAGATGCTGTTCCTTGCCTTCCAACTAGTTTGAGACTCACTTTCTTCACAGCTGCTATGTAAGCAAGCCTGGCTGTCCTACAAGCTTCTGGAAAGTTTCAGGTCTCTATCTCCTGTTTCTCACAGGCTCTTTGGAACTATAGACACTTACACCATTTTGTCTGGCATTTATATCTGAGCATCCAGATTCTGGTCCTCACGCTTGTGTGACAAATGCTTTATCTGCTGAGCCATCTCTCCAGCCCAATTTATATGACTATAATAAGTAAATTTATTTAAAACTTTACATTGTTTTTAAATCAGAAATCACTGCATAAAATAGCTAGTTAAGAAGTATGAAACTTTTGCTACCGAGTAATCTTTTAAATAACTGTCTGCTGAAGCACTCCTGATGTTTCATGTTTGTCTGATTTTCACACATGGATATAATGGATCCTAAGCAGGAGAGGATGCCCAGAGATGTAGACCGAATGCCCCCACAGGTATGCTTTCTTAGCTTTTTCACCCCTCTCACATCCCCAATGATGAAACCCTAACCTATCTACCCTTCTTAAGGAAACCCTTCCAATAAACCACTATAGCAGATTATGGAATTAACTTCCTGGGAGAAAGAAATTCTCTAGCTGGAAAAAGTGAGCGTTCCTGCAGAACTGCTGCTACCTCTCATCCTAGTTCCCATAGCTCAGCCTCGGCCACCATGTCAGTACTTCTGACCACAGCAAACCTGCAATCTTTTCTCCCCCTTTTAGTTTCAAAACAATGGCTGAGAAGGAAGTGTTATAAAATAGTGGAACCCTCTTCCTCTTCAAGACTTGAGTGATTCCCTCCTCCCCTGTCCAGTACATATGTTTCAATCAGAGCCGAAGCACATGTACTATAAACAAGAAGCAAACCATCCAGATTTGGAGACCATTTGCTGCAAATGCCAAGTCTTTTCTTAACCTATGTATGTGCATGTGTATGTGGGATATCAGGTGTGGGCATGTGTGTATGCATATTTGTGTGTCTCAGAGTGGGGTGAGGAAATCCAAAGTAGACACCAGGTGTTTTTTTTAATCCCTCTCCATCAGTTTATGGAGGCAGGTCTCTCAATTGAATCCAAAGCTCATAAACTGGCTGGCCTCACTAGCCACTTTTTACTGAGATTCTGTTCAGACCTCCAGAATGGTGTGATTCCAGGTAGCAACCACACTGGCAAGGTTTTAATGTGCATTCTGGGGATCCAAGCTTAGGATCTCACACTTGCATGACAAGTTATTTACCTACTGAACTGTCTCTGCCCACAAATCTATTTCTAAATAGTCTGTGGATTGTTTAAATCAGCTCCTAAGGTATCATGCTGACTTGCAGGTGCTGGGGAACAAGAGCTATCTTTTTAAAAAGCGCAGTCAGTAAGACCATCTGCTGCACAGTAACAATTAAACCCTCTGTGGACAGCCACTGGCATCAGAGATCCAGCACCCTTAGATCTGTTCACCCACGATATCTTCACACTGATATCTGTCAACGGGTCATCTGGGGCCAACAGAAAGTGCTGCTTGTGCCTAGATGTTGTTGGGAGCAGAGTGTGGGAAGAAGTGACTCCCCCACCCCAGGCTCTGTCTGTCACTACGACCATTTCAGTCGCCCTTCCCTTGTTTGCCACGCTATGTGCAGGCACGCGGGATTGGGAAGCTCTAGAGCCACGCAGACATCTAGCCAGGGCAGACTCTGAATACATGAGGCATAACAAGTCCAGTGCTCGCCTGGGAAGGTCTCTGGAGGCGACAGCAGGTCCGGAGAGGTGGGCAGGAGCAAAGAGGGCTGGATAGACTACTGTTTATTTTATTTTTTTAAACATTTTTATTATTATTTCCTGCTCATACAAACTTAGTAGGTACACCGGTTCCCTCCCTCCCTTCTCCTCCCCCCCCGACCCTCCTGCTCCCCCTCCCCTCACCCTTTCCTCCCCATCCCCCAGTGCCTCCCCCCCCCCAATCCCCGGAGAATCCTTTAATGTGCCTGCCATAGACTACTGTTTATTAAGACTATCTCCAGAGGCTCTGTCAGCTTTCAATTTTTGCTTACTTCTGGCATCAACACTATGTGTGTTTCAAAGAGACCTCAGGGCCAGTGAATTGAAAGACATCTTTATCTAGGTCACAAACACGAGTACTGTGTAGGAGCTATGTGCAGAAACCAGGCACGATGCACCAACAGGACCAAGAAGTGTTCGTTCTTAGGTGACTCTGCTCAGTGGCTCATTGCCATAGATTTTCACAGCCTTATGTTGGCTCAAGAAACCACCTGAGCACACGGCATGGGCTGCTTCCCTTTGGCTCTGTCCTTTCATTTGTTTCTTCACACTTGAGCTTGGCTGGCAGTACATAAGCAAAACTCCTTCTATGCAGTCCCTACAGACACCAGGAAGGCTTTTGTGTGCCCCAAAAACCACTTAAGCACATGATTTTCTGAAAAAATATGCTAAGAGTGCATCTGTGCCCCTCTGGGCAAGACACAGATTGAGGATAATTTATGCTAGGAGACGTTCTGATAAAGGATGATATGTGCTGCCTGGCTAGTAAAATGCATCATCTGTCAGCATTGCAGAACCCTTTTCATCCGTAATTATTATCATTAGCACAAGTGTAAGTGCTCTGGAATTTCATAGTGGGTGGGGCTCCATGAACTGGCACTTAATTTCCTCAAAGGGTTGGCTGAGAACAGGCCTTCAGAGATCTCCACATAATCGTGACCCTCCTTCGAGTGGAATTATTTTGATTTGTTTTAGGGACAACTGGTTGGATGTCAGAGCGATGCAAAAGCTGTGGCTAGAGGCGCTGATAGTCTCCTGGCTATGTTGTTTCTGCTAGATGATTTCCCATCCACCTTCACCTAGTTCTCTTCCCAGAATGGCAAAGGGAATCCCCCAAATTTTCCTAACCTACCAAGCACCACTTAAAAGCACAAGATAAAAACTTTTGAAATAGTTTCTTCAACTCACCACACAATCTCTTCACTCATGAAAGAAACCAAAGTTGGGCTGACTGACACTGCTAATGGCATCCTTCTGTTTCTAGTGGTCATAATTATTCCATGAATTTCTGGCATATGGTTAAGTCTGTGGGAGTTGCTGAGGGAGTTATAGTTTCCGTGGCAGAGAAGCTTACAATCCAAAGGTAAAAGATGCATCTTTCAGGGAGTGGACCACAGCACAGTGATCATACATATCAAGCTTGTGTCAGACAGAACTGAGCACCCACTCGTATTCTTTTCCATTTGGGCTGTTTGAATCAGGGTCCCAGATGTTATCTCCTGCTCCCACATTCCACCTTCTGTTATTGAGAACATTTGTAGCTACCGTGAGAGGTAGCTATAATTGGCAAGGGAAGAATTTTCATTTAGCATCATAAATAGGACCGGTGACCATAGCGATGACGATGAAGAAATAGTAAGAAAAGGAATAGAATACTTATGAGTAAAATTGTAAATTATTTTGGAAAACTTATAGGAATTTTTAAAAGGAAAAAGCCTTTGCAACTAAAATAATTACAAGATTTTTATGACATGGAAGACTACAGGCTAATCCTGAAACAATGTGTGGACATCAGATAGGTCAGGTTAAATAACAAACATTCTAACTGGGCAGAGTAAGAA
Source organism: Typhlomys cinereus (assembly GCA_023101885.1). Taxonomy (NCBI): domain Eukaryota; kingdom Metazoa; phylum Chordata; class Mammalia; order Rodentia; family Platacanthomyidae; genus Typhlomys; species Typhlomys cinereus. The sequence continues at coordinate 358,566 of JALPQD010000003.1, read as the reverse complement.
ACACTCAAAGTCTGCACCATGACCTACTGTGGTATTCCATGCAAGATATTTGATTTCAGAATATTACTTCACTAAGTGCTTAATGAAATACAAAGAGCTCTACTAGAGAGGCATGTATTGAAAAAATATCCAGGTTTTGTTTCCTAGCGACCTTTCCTAATTGTTTGATCATATTCCCAGAGACAACACCTTTGCATATTGCAAATGGCATAATTTAAAATTGGAGGTTGCAGATGGAATTCATTTTGCTAATGCACTGACCTAAAATAGAAAGAATAAACTGGATCATCAGGTTAGCCTTGATACAATCATTGAGTCCTTGAATATGGAAGAAGGAGGCAGAGAGGGGAAGAAGAAAGGTCGCATTTTAAGATGGCTGACCTTGAAGGTGGAGAGAAGGATCATGATCCCAAGAGTGCAGGCAGCCTCCAGAACTGACAAACACAGAGAAACTGATACAATTGCAACTTCTAGAAAAAAGTCAATAACTTCTTAGCTTGGGGCTGGTGAGACCCAGATTAATAACTGTTCTCTAGACTTGTGAAGTCATACATTAGAGTTGTTTTAACCCATTCAGTTTTAGTGCTGTATTCTAGCAGGCAGGAAATAACAATTGCAGCAGCAGCATATTTATGAAGATGGTCCATGTCTTTGTTACATATTTAAGCTTTTACTTTCATATTTAAATTTCAAGAGCTCTTATGTGAACAAGGTATGGCTTCAAGTCTTCTATTCATTAATGTATATAACAAAAATGCCAATGGAATCTTGTTTTTAACTCTTTGACAGTTTCATGCACATGTGTCTTTGTCCCCTTTCCTGTCTTCCTTCCATGCTGCTCATCTCTCCCTACTCCATACCCTTCCCTTTCTCTCATGTATGACTTTTGATTAAGTTTTGGACCCATTCAGTTCAATCTGTGGGGCCATTGAGTTAGAACTATCCATTCGCATCTGTCGGGGTCACCAGTTTGTACCACCCTTTCTCTGAATCTATCAGTAACACACAGGTCAGCTGTGGGTGCAGGCCCCTGCTCTTCTGTCGATGGACCCAGTGCCAGGCATCTGCAGCTGCTATAAGTTCATGATTGCAATGGCTGCATCCATTTTGCCTAGAAGATGGATCTTTCCAGAGCTTCTCCCTGTCTCCTGGCATTATATTCATTCTACCCTCTCTCCTGCAGTGCCTCCTGTATCCCAGCAACCACCAACCCTAAGAGGCATCCGCTTTCTATGGTACTTCATCTTCCTTACCAGCTCAACCATGGACCTCATTTATTGGAGCAGGGTTTTTGATTTCACCACCTTGAAATACCTGAGTTAACTTTGGAAGGAAAAACACATGTTCCTGAAACAGTAGTTTCACCTTTTGTTGTAAATGTAGATGTCACATACCATATTATACTGCATATGGGATTTTCAATACTTTTATATGCACACCTCATCCAGTGCAGGTAATAATTAGAATGATGGTTAGATCGTGCTACTTAATAATATTTTAATGAATCAGTTGATATATTACTGCACTACAGTGAATACCTTGCTAGCTAAATTTCAGTATAACTGATTTCCTTTCCAATTCTGCACCCATTATTTTATGCATTTCATGGCATCAATTTGAGAAAAAGGACAATCACTTTGCCAGATCACAAAGAGATTCGAGACACAAAGTGCAGAGCATTCACATGAAGGCATCTTACTAGCATCCTTCATCCCGGATTGCTGCATCCTAAATAGGAACTCTTTCTCATCACCTTCTGTCATAGGAAAACATACCTAGATCTTCTGAAGCTGGAACCACATGTATAGAACCTAACTGTCCGGGGATTGCTTAGTTCTGAATGGGACACTGCAATCACCACCCATCCCAAGGCTCAGGGAACCTTGCAGACAAGGCTAAGACTTGTAAAGTTGCAAGTTCCTGAGAGCAGGGTGAAGTGCTACCATGCAGTATTTTCAAGACCTGGAAAATTTGTTCCATCCTAGAAAATAGCACAGCTGTGTTTGCTTCCATAAGACTGGCACAAAATTTGAGTTATTATCAATGCATCTTGGTAGGGGAAAATCTCAGGAGATGCCTCCCTGAGAGATTATTGAAGGCTAATTCCACAAAGGCGAGAGGAAACCACTTTCTTCAATGATTTACCCTCTGTTAAGTCAACCATGATCCAGTAGTAATCAGGGACTTGCCAGGACAGATATTCCAGATGAATCCTAGTGGACCACATACAAAAAAAGAGATGAAAGTAGGAAGGATTCTGGCTAGAATGGACAAAGTATATAGTAGGAAAGAGGGATGGAATGATATAAATTCATTGTATTCGTATATGAAAGTGTCAAAGGATAAAACAAATTTTAGAAAGACCCTAACCACCATGATAAATGCTGAAATGTTTTCTTTGGCCAAATTGAGGTCCAGCAATTCACATTAAATAGACATGCAAAACATTAGTCAGACATACCTGGGAGTGATCTAACACTGGAAAGAATAGTAACTAAACCATGCAGCAATACTCTCTTCCTCATATGCATTTTTTCTATTTCTTCTATGGGATTTGAGCTCCATTAATGAACTGATACATGAACATTTCACTTCTGTGTCTGGTTGGTTTCATCACTTTGAGTGATGAAAGTTATTTATCTAGTCAATAGCAATAAAGTTGTAAGTGTGTTTCTGCTTTGCTGCTTCACCGCCCCTGTCAATTTGATGGAATGCAGAGAGCGTCTGCAATGATTTACTTGGTTGTAGGCAGATTAATAGATACTGGACGCACACTCATTTCCATTCCAAGTTCAGAGGAATTCATGTTTCTCCTTTGATCCTCTCAAGATTTCTCCAATATAGACAGTTTCAAGGCCAGCCTTTTCTCTATGTGCACGAAGAGACCAGGAGCATGTCAGACATAGAGAAATTAACTCTACTTCTGTCATCATGAGCAATATATCCAATGAGCAAGACATGAAATCTGATAGGGTGCCTCCAAAAAAAGCAACTTTTAGGTATACCTTGTTTGAAGTAGGCACAGAGGAATAATTTAAAGGAGCATTTCCCTGTGGACCCTGCCTTTTTTTTTTTCAATAGGAACATCACCATCTGCTAAGAATAGACATCAGTAGCCTTAAAGTGAGAAGGTAATGAACACCAAGACTGCTCCAATTATAAAAAGAACAGGATTTGCTGATTGAAAAAAATCAAGCATTCCTCTTCTGTCATACTTTCCCTTATTCTCGAACTTGCATCTAAAACAGGGACTGGATTTCTGTATGAAAACTACAGATGAACTCTTAGGTAAATGCAGACATAGATTAATGAGAGAAGTAGTGAAATTATTTTAAAGGAGATTAATGCTTAAGACAAGAAAAAGAGGTTAATATACATTCCAAAGTCTGTTTTGTTTTAAAAATCTATACTTTTGCCAATAGATTGCAGAGAAAAAGCAGCAGCTGCTATCAGCACTCTGTTTCGGTTTCACATTCTCATCTGGTACGCTCTGTAATTTCTAGATAAAATGTTATCCTGCAGCTGTTGTCACAGAGTAAAATACTCACCTGTGGTGCCACTTTATAGTCTTCATAAAGGAACTATATCCTTGCTGTATTATTTCTCAAGCATTTCCCCCCAAATACATGTATATAATTTAAAGGCATCTCACATGCATGTAATCAGAAGCAATGTGAGCCCTGTGTCACCAAAGTCTTTCCTTGGCAGGAGCAAGAGAGACTCTGATAGTCACTTTGCAGACAGTTATTCAGCACCTGAACTAGGAGGAGGAAATCAAGCTGGAGAACTAAGTGAAACAATGACTTCAAAGTAGGGCAATTGGAAAGCATTCTGCAGAGCGATAAACAAATCTTTGCGCCTGAATAGAAGTCCACAGCCACACTGGATGCTTAAAAGAGGTGATTTTCTTTTAGACAGGCTCTTGTAGTACACTAGCTGATCTCAACTCCCTGGTCTCAAGCATTCTCCTGTCTCTCAGCCTTCTAAGTAGATGAGATGACAGTTGCATGCCACTACCTTCAGCTCAGGACTGGAGACTCTGAAGAATACCAAAAGATGACTTATTATAATGGAAGCCAGGAAATCCTCTTTCATTTGTTTAATTCCCAACTTTCTCAACTCTGAGTTCTGACTCTACTGAAAGTGAAGAAAATCCTAATCCTAATAAAGAAACATTAAAAATGAGATAGGTTTAAAGTCAAGTGTACTTTTGCAGTGATGGTCCTAATAAACAAGAAAAGGGAAATGTCAGGCTAACGAGATGGTTCAATGTGAGGGCCTGAATGTGAAACAATGGAACCCAGGTAAAGCTGTGTGTCTGTGTCGTTAATGCTAGCACACATGCGGGGAGGTGAGAGATGCAGACAGCAGAATCTCGAGAAGTTCATGGGCCAGTTTGCCTGGTGTGTGCTGTGAGGGGTGGGCAAGTGACCATGACTTGAATAAGGTGTGAAGCAAGGACCAATAATGAGGTGCATTTTGACCTCCAGGCTCACATTATGGTATGTGTCATGTGTGTAGTATGTACCTACACCTACACACAAGAATGCACACACACACACACATGCACACACACACACACAGAGGGGGAGAGAGAGAGGAATAAAAATAGAATTCTGAACTTTGTGGAAAAATTCTCTAATTATTAATTCTTAGCCATTTTTATATTTTCTGAGTTCCCTGTACCTAACAGGATTGTTGATTTTTATTCTATGATGTAGAGCCCTCACTACAGGATTAGATTGCTTGGCTTGCATTCCAGCTCTTTCACTGCGTGAAGTTCAATAAATTATTTAACTTCTCAAAGCTTCAGTTTCCTTATCTGTAAAATGAGCATACTACAATATCCATTTCATGGGCTAATCCTTTGAATATGTTATTATAGTTTGTACCATTTTAATGTACTTTATATATGTTTGCTACTAATACAAGGGCTTGTTTGCTAATTGAATCTTCCATACGAGTTAACAGTGATGAATACAATATGGTTGTGTATAACTGTAGTCCTAATACTTTGAAGGTAAGGACAGGAGGATCAGGAGTTCAAAGCTAGCCTGTGCTACAAAGTGAGGTCAAGACCAGCCATATCATGAAACTTCGCAAGGAAAAAAAAGAAAAAGATAGATGGTAGATACATAAATAGATAATCGATTTAAATAGATGGTAGATCCAATGAAAGAGAGATAGAGCGAAGGAAAGAGATGCAAGAGAGTCAAAGACAGAGAGAAGATGTGGGGCTGGAGAGATTGCTCAGGGGTTAAGCCTCTGCCTTGTAGGCAGAAGGTCCTGAGTTCAGTTCCTATACCCAACGTATAGACGCTAGGCAGAAGCGAGGGGCGGCCTGTGTTTCAGGTCCTGGTAGGGCGGAGCCTGTGAATCCCAGGGCAGAGTAAACAAGGAGGAAGTGGAGGCAGTCCATGGTGGTTCCTGAATTCGCCCGTGGTTCTACACACACACACACACACACACACACACACACGCATGATTGAATAAATTAAAAAAATGAAAAAAAGAGAGACAGAGAAGATGAAAATCAAATTTACAGCAGAAACCACAGTTGCTCTTGCTACAACTGGGTCTAGAATATTCTCCAAGGCCCACATGTTTTGTGTTCAGTTTTGTGTTATCAGGAGTTGGTATATATCTTTAAAAGATATGTGAGAAATGTTCTAGTCATTGAGAGCATGCTCTTGAAGGAGATAGGGACCTTTCTGGTTTGTTCTGTCACCCTTCCCATCATGGTATATACATATGGTAGAACAACCAACCATGGATTAGAACTACTATTGTGAGCCAAAATAAAACTTTCTTCTTTGTAAGTTGATTTATCTCAAGTGATGGTTATAGCGCTGGAAAGCTGGCTAACATGGCTATCATTACCTTCATATTGATGCATAAGTTAAGCATTTAATATGTACTATTATTTTTCTCCAAAGCTCAATGCACTGCAGAATGAAAGCTATGTTAAAACTCCATCTAAGTTGGAAAAAGTTCAGCATGAAGTCACTAAGATGAACATAATCACTATTTAATTAAACTAGGAAACACTTTTTGGAATGAGATTCTAGCAAAGGAAAACTGAGAAGTGAGATATTCTTTATCAGAGGTCAGGAATGGAACAGAAACACACAAACACACAAATTTTTCCCCTGCAGTTTCAAAAATTATAGCAATTTGAATGAAATCAAGGCATTTTTAAGTCAGATAAAAGTTACCTATAGAAACTATATTTTAACTGCTTTCCTGGAATTGTTGAAGAATTGCCGAAGGAATGATAGTGATAATAATAATTTTCAAATCCTCAGTGTTCACAGAGCAGCAAATACAATGACAGGAGCTTTTCTTACTCTTGGTTTTCTCCCATTCAAGTCACTGCAATAGTGTTCAAATTGTCAATCAAGGGCTTCCTATGAAGTGATGTATTGGGGCTCAATAGAAGGGAGTTGGTCTTTTTTTATTTAATTTTTATTTCATTGAAGAAATATTTTTTCTTTACCCTGATTTTAATTTAAACCTTATTCATTTACTGTTATATTATTTAGGGAGGGGGTACATGTGGAGGTTAGAAAGCAACTTCATGAAGTTGCTTTTCTCCATCCACCTTTGCATGGATTTTGGGGATTGAACTTGCATCATTAGATTTATACAGCAAGTGCTTGCACTGTTAAGCTTGTCACTGGCTCTGGTCATTTTCTTTTAGTTTTATTGCTATTTTATGGAAAAGGAGGAAAAACAGTACAAAGCCTGCCATGCCAGAGCCCTGGCCATGGTATTTGTTAATAATGGATTGCATTGCATAGTGCAAACAGTCAGATGCATTGACCAGTTTCTAATTTTTGTGGTTATTATTTCAAGTAGAAAAGAGTTGCATATGTAAACAGAAGGCAGGACTACAACAGAACAATATAATTAAGATAAAATATATGGTAGTAAAATATTTAATTAATACAAAAATACATATAGTATATATTTTACAGCACCCAATCCATGTTACCATTTCTCAAACTGCATTAAGTTCATGGTTTTTGCTTTATTATTTTTTAATATTTGATATGCAAGACCCAAAGTAAAGTTCTTTTGTATTGGCTTCTAATAATTGTGTAGTTTTATTTGTTAAAGTAGATATTAAACTATATCATATGTTTCTACATACAATATGAGGTAGAATTCTATCTTTTTAGGAGATGGAAAGACCTCTTATACTCATGGATTAGAAGAACTGACTGTGAAAATTTTTATACTATGAAAATCAATCTATGGATTCAGTGCAAAGAGAAAAAAATTTAATGACATTCTTCACAGAAGTAGAAAAAAGTTCACATGGAAGCACAAAAGGCCTCAGATAGTTCAAGAGATCCTGAGCAAAAAGAACAAAGATGGAGGCATTACCATGTCTGACATCACATTGTGTGATAGGGATGTAGAATATAAACAGCTTGGTACTGTTACAAAAATAGACATATCATTCAATGCAATAGACCAGAGGATCTAGATAAAAATTCATATGGCTACTGCCACCCAATCTTGACAAAGATGCCAAAAATAAAAATCGGAGAAAACAGACCCTCTTAACAAATGGGGCTGGGAATACTCACATATAAATGAATAAAACTAGATCCCTATCTTTCATACTTTGGATCATCTCCAACATATTTTAAAATTTCACTGTAAAATGGCAGAACTATCCTTGCTGGGTTTTTTTTTTGTATAATTGTGATGGCTGGATTTTTATTAAAAAAAGAACCCACAGTTTAAAAACTGAATATTCAACCACAGAAAAACAAGCAAAGAAAAAGCCAGTATAACACAATGAACAGCGCACAGGATGGGAAACACCAGCCTTTGGCTCAACTGCTCCGAACCTAGACCCATGGTCAAGTTTCTATCCTTTTGACTGTTAGGGTCAGTAATTGTTCTTGGGTCTATCACAAATTTCAGCAACATGCTCTCAGCTCTGTTTCTAGAGTCTGTCTTAGATACCATCCATCATCATTTCCCGGTTTAAGGATGATGAAATCCCACTGCTGTCTCATGTTACTTTATGAGAAGTCACTGGTGAAGGCCAGTGACTGCCAACCTTTTTGTGACAAGGGGTACTGGCCGCAGAATGACTTGCTGGCATAGTCTGAGGATGTGGTCTTTGGCTGGGGGGTTTCTTTCTTCCAAGGATGACTTGAGTTGTATACCAGTCTCGTTCTGTTTTAGTTTGAGGGATGGGAATTCCACTTCTTCAAGACATCATACCAGTGATGACTTTCAACTTAGACCATCCCCAAGTCACTTACAAATCATCTGTCTCCGGTGTACTGAGGAGCGGTGATTTCTTCTAGTCACGTGTCTAATTCAGAAATTTCCCAAGATTTTTAGTCTATTATACATTTTTCTAGGTTTTTTTTATTTTAAGATTTAACAGCCCTTTCCTCCCTTGAATGCAGTTGAGGAAAGAATGGGAACAGATGCATATACACCTACAGAGTCATCTTAAAACAATCTAAAAACATGATTATTTTATTTTATTTTATTCCTTCTTTTTAAAACAGAAAAGTTTTAGAGAGCACCAGGAGACGAAATGGGTAGGAAAATGGATTACTCGGTAGAGCACCCTATAGTTTGAGTGTTCTCTGTTCTTAGGCATTGGTGGCTTAATTTATACTCCCATCTGACTGTGGTGAAACAGAAAGCAGAAGAAAAATTCATTTAATACAAGTTATGGACAACCATGATCACAGTTTTGTCTTCATAGTGTTAGTCTCATCGGTAAGTTATGTCCATAGCATAAAAAAATATAGGAGAATGTGAAATTGACTTCATAGGTTCATAATGAGGAGGAGGTGGAGGATGAATAGGGCAGAATACATTACTAGTATTTCAATTTATACTTTAATTTTTTAAAAATAAATTCATATTGGGCAATGCAATAAGCTTGCAATAGGCATTTAAGGCTTTCTTTTTCATCTGATATCAAACATGATGGAAACCTCCAAAATTATATTTCAAAAATCCTGTTGATATTTTAATACTTATGAAAGCAGATTTAGACTAATATTTTTATTGCAAAAGCCATGTTAGCATTCCATCTACATTTTCATGTACCTTGTCACTAAACCAAAATAATGTGTCATTTTAAACTTGTTGAAAATATATTCTTTTGTGAAAAGAATTACTTTCGCGTAAGTTAAATTGCAGGCTTTTTTTGTGCAATGTGGAAAGATGCAATTTGCTTTTCATATAATATGAATATTAGTGAAAGCACACTGAAATTCAGTCTTTCAGTAAAATTGTTTTAATCTTGTATCCAAAATAATAATTTCATTGAAATAATTTCTAACCAAAGGTCCACAAAAAAGAAAGATTTGAAAAATACTGATTTTTCAGCATGACTCCTTGATTAAAAAAGTTAAAAAATGATGATTCAAAATGACCCTAGGTAATGGGCAATAATGAAGTCACTTTGGAGATTGTCATTTGGAATAGGTTTTACTTCACTTATGACATTTAAATTAATGGTACTCAAGTACCTTAAAACTAGAGTAAGTTCCATAATGTTTACTTATGACCAATCTAAACTCAGGATGGAATATAAAATAATTATCATCAACTCGGCATGGGCAAGGAGAATATATTGATCATTAAATATTTTGATTTACATGGTACTTTTTAATTTATGTTATAATAATGTCTGATAGCTGATTCCAGGGTTTTTTTTAAGTTTTTTTTAAATTTTTTTTATTATTTATTCAATTGTGCACGTGTATGTGTGTGTGTGCGTGTATGTGTGTGTATGTGTAGAACCACGGATGAATTCCAGAACCACCAAGGTCTGCCTCCTCCTTGTTTACTCTGCCCCGGGATTCACAGGCTCCGCCCTACCAGGACCGGAAACACATACCGCCTCCGCTTCTGCCCAGCATCTATACGTGGGGTCTAGGATCCGAACTCAGGACCTTCCGCCTGCAAGGCAGAGGCTTAACCCCTGAGCCACCTCTCCAGCCCCCTGATTCCAGTTTTGACATTAGAGCTAGTCTGTAAGTTACTAAATAAACTAATTAAAATAATCCAGTATAGTTATGTGATATAAATTAAGGTTTTTTTTTCCTTTTTGACTGCCATATTCTAGTAATATCATGTACGTATAGCCTTAATAACAGTATGAAAAAAAATAATGGATTCCAAAACAATATGCCACAGCAGCTGTTTAGAAAATAGTAGGCTAAATGAAGCAACTCATTTCCAAATGGATGTAATGAAGCTGAAGTTACAGATGGAAAGCTGGTCCTGAAAAAGTGGTTGCAGAATGCTATCATGTGCCTACAGAACAGTCAAACTCAGATACACTCACTATTCAACCTCACAGTTCCAGAGAGAATTGAAAACATATTTACTGTATTTTTCTGTATTTCAATGATATTCCAGAAGGTGTATTCAAATTTAAACCGGTGCAAGTCAGAGATTTTAGTTTATGAATATCTATCTATCATTTATGTACTATTTATTTATTGATCATCTATTAATTATCTATCATTTGTAAGCTATCTATTTACCTATCTTCTGTCTACCTATCATCTATCACCTATCCATCCATCTATCCATCTATCCATCTATCCATCTATCTATCTATCTATCTGTCTGTCTGTCTGTCTGTCTACTAATTATCTTTCATTTATCATCTATATATAATCTAGCAATTTATCAATTTATCTGCTTATCCAAATATCTTTCAATATATCTTTGAGGCTTCCACCATCATTAATTGGAACAGTAATTTATAGTGTATGAAACAAACTTCCAAGAAACAATCCTGTGTCTAGATTTTTAAACAGTGGCATACTATGCCGTGAACTATTATCTTAAAAGTTGAAATACTTTATGTATTTGTTTGCTGGGGCTGCAATAACAAAGTACAACTGTCAGAGTGACAGAACATTAGACAGGTTGATTCTTCAGAAGGGGGAATGTAGTCCAGGTATTTCACCTTTATGCATGGTTGGCGCTCTTGGTGCCTTTCATGCAACTGTCCCTAGGTGTCTTTGTGTCTATATTTCCCCTTTTGAAAGGACCTCAATCATAATCCATTGTGTCCCACACTAATGATTTTGTCTTACTTCTTTTTTCTGTAAAGGTCCCAGCTCCAAATAGAGGTCACTTCTTGCGGTGCTGTGACTTGGGATCCATAGCACTTGATTTGTAACTAAAATGCTCAGAACACTTGAAAAAAAAAAAATCTCCAGAAAGATAGCCACCTTTGATGACTCAGCCATTGTGGTCCAGACTAACTCACAAACACAATACATTTCCCGCCTAAATCAGACAGGACTGACCACCTTCTAGCACTCCCATCAAATGCAAACATCCCTGACTGCTCACTCTTTCCTCTTCACTGCCCTCGTCACTCCCATTCGTACACAGCAATAATAACGAAAGGAAGCATGATCTCATGTGCTTGTCAACTTCAAGAAGCCTTGGATTGTCTTCTGTTGTAATTTTTTAATAAAAAATAGATTTTCTATTACATTTCTCTTTAGCAAGAGTTTGACCTCCCTTGGTCACTTCTGTAGCCCACTCAGTAACACACCTTAAGAAGGACATTTACTATGATGGAAGTAGAAAATGGGCGGCCTGAATGATTGCCCAGTTTGCTTTCTCCTTCTTACTGAAGACACAATGTTGAGTCAGAGGGAGTCATAGGTGTGTGTCCCTCTAGGACTCAGTTTAGCTAGAGAACTTGTTCAGCTATAGCAAATCTCCATTTATCACGCTTTTTGCCTTTGGAGGCAGGTGATCTTCACTAAGTTGCTATTTGTCCCTTTAAAGATCTGTTCCATGTCTTTAAAGAAACATCTGACCTTTAAGTGACATATCACCTTCCTAGGGTTGTTTCTTTATAGCAGTTGTGGGCTGTCCCTGGATAATATAAAAAAGTCTTAATCTCATCTCTTCTTTAACTCCACTTGGGTTAAGTGGGAGCAATAAACATTGGTATATACATAGTAAATGAACTTTAATAAGCTCATTTAGTATGAGGTGTTTGTGATTTAACATCACTAACATTTATAGTTTCATAAAAGTAGGTTAATCTATATTTCATTTTTCAATATGATATGAAAGATTTCTTTCAAATGTTTACTCTCAGAGTTTGTATGACTTTGAAATTTATGTATTGGATGATGTCACTGAGATTACAAAACAGGATGCATGCATTCCTCCATCCAGTCAGATCTCAGAAAATGGGCTGGTCACAGGCATAATCTTTAGAAGAAATAGTTTGTGGCTTTTTCGTCCTGTTTACTGTCAGAATCCTTTGAGATTTATTTAATTTCTTTATTTAAAAATGAAAATATCATTTTTCCTATATGGACCAAATGATAGGCTATAATTGAAAATAATGAATCACAACTTCTACCATAAATACTAGTTAATTGTATCTTGAAGTATGTATTTAATATAATAGTGTTTGCAATATCTAATACACATGTCAATGAAATAAAGTATTCAAATATTTTCTAATTCTATGCTGATTTTGGTTCAAATCCCCGCACACAGTCTTTTACCAGAGCACCCTAAGAACTGAAAATACTGGAAACATACTTGTTCAAACATTTTTAACTGTTGTGCTTGTCAACTTCAGAATGTGAAGCAGAACTATGCATTGTTTCACATACAATACACAGACCTGACTGAACAACTTCCACCAGCAAAGATAACTGTAGAAGGTAATATTTTATTCTTAAATACAGGCATAATAGTATATGATCATAGAATCAGTACTTGAAGACTGAGTCAGTCAAATAGAATCCATGGCTAGCCTGACCTACATAGTAAGTTGGAAGATAGCCTTGGTTACATAGCAAGAGCCTGTGTCCAAGAGAAAGAAAGAAGAAAGAAAGAGAGAAAGAGAGAGAGAGAAAGAAGGAAGGAAGAAAGAAAAGAAGGAAAGAAGGGAGGCAGGGAGGGAGGGAAGGAGGGAGGAAGAAAGGAAGGAGGGAAAGAAGGAAGGAAGGAAGGAAGGAAGGAAGGAAGGAAGGAAGGAAGGAAGGAAGGAAGGAAGGAAGGAAGGAAGGAAGGAAGGAAGGAAGGAAGGAGAAAAACCAAAAGATAAAAGTCTTGGTTATTGATGATATTTTTCCTAAAGTGAAAATAACATGTATATTGCCTAAGTCATTATAAAAATACTCATTTACCCACAGAAATATATGACTAAAGTTGACCTGTACATTGTCTTAAAGGATTATGATGGAGATGATTTAGATTTTATAAATTGAAAATATAATTTTAGTTTAGCTCCTACATTAGGACTTGTTATTCCAGCATGCAGAACACATGCCATGAGAAGTAAAGGAAGGCAGCTAACTCAGGTTCAGTTAAACTTCCTTTGAAAGTTGCACAAATAGCAATGATTTGAAGAAGTGGTGTTGAAATACGTGCACTCTTCTACTTTGTGAGAACTTTCAAAATACATTCCTTCATAATACAATGTAAGATCATGTTTTGTTAAGAGTGAGTCACAGAATTCTCTACACTTCCTCTAATTCCAATCTATTTAGACATGTAACAATGTTTAAGACTAGCACTCTTTGGAACAAGCTTAGTAGTGCCCTTGTTAAAAAAATACAGCAATAAAAATTCAAAGGACAAAAGAACTTAGGCTAGGATGACCATTCAGCAGTTAAAACATGTGCCGAACAAGTGAAAGGAGCTGAGTTTGGATCCCTAGATCCTCTGTAAAACATCCATTGGGTGTGCAGCCCACCTTTAATTCCATCAAGCTGGGAATTCCCAGAGCAAGCTGGTTAATAAGAATAGCCCTAAGGTAAGCTTTGGTCATGAATAGATACACAGTAAAAAAGCAATTGAAGGTGATTCCCCATACCAGCTTTTGACTTTAGCATGCATGTGTAAATATGCATGTGTACCAGTACACATGTGGACATCCATGCACACAGACCTTCATGCCCTGTGTGCATACTCATGAAAATGAAAAACAAACCGAAACAAAATAAAGACAAAATACAAGGCATTAAAAGGTTTTTTTGTTCCACGATACATTCAAGGGATATAAAAAAGTAATTACCTTTTCAAAATTGATGAGTGATTAAAATCGTGCTTGCAATGATATGGGATGCTAAAGGAAAGAGTTTTCTGCTTGGACTTTTCTAAGTCTTTGAAGAACATCAGGGTTGTTTTGAATGTAAGGTAGTTGCATCTGCCTGCCGTCCTTGATCAGCCGCTTCCTTTGAGATCTCTCAAGGAGAGTTTACTTTCAACTTTCCATGGATTCTGCCTTTACATTTTCAAAATTAGTATCTATTTGTGAAGCAAGATGAAAGCTCATGGATGTTTGTCTTTTTTTGATCACTTTGAAATGAGCCCGCATATGATTACCTGCAGTAAAAAGAGATGAAGCAATGCAGTTAGTCCTGGGTGGGTAAATTGCTCTGTTGACTATTTTTAAAATACAGACTGTCAACTTTCTTACTTAAAGTTTTTAATTTCCACCTTTTTCAAGTTTCTCATGTAGCATGCTTTAGTTTTGATTTAAAGGTGTCTATTGAGGTTTCCATTTTCAATTAATCAAGTTGTGAAATTTTTACTGACAAATGAGATTTATCCAGTGACAATGTATCTTCCGGCAGAGGTATAAAATTGAAAATAAGCTGGCAAGGCAAGAGCAACATTTATCTCCAGAACTTTCTATGAAGACAAGTCTGGGTATGGGGTAAGGGAGGATAGTCTGTAAATAAATATGGAGAGTGCTGAGTTGTTAATTCCTTTGTAGGATACATGAGTAATATAACGATGTTTAAATTGCAAACATGGTACCAAGTCTTAAAGTTTTTTTAATACATTTTTATTATTATTTCAGCTCATACAAACTTAATAGGTACACCAGTTCCCTCCCTCCCTCCTCCTCCCCCCGAACGCCCTGCTCCCCCTCCCCTCACCCCTCCCTCCCCATCCCCCAGTGCCTCCCGCCCCAATTCCCAGAGAGTCCTTTCTTGTGCATGCCTGACTCTCCTTTGGGCCCTCCTCTCCGATGACGTACAAGGACCCAGTGGCATTTCCCTGAACCCTTTCCCGTGTTCCCCTTAAGCATAGGAACACTGCTGTGGCTGCCAATCCCTTGCCTCCAAGGATCTTGGTGCCTTTAGCTGATGCTAGACTTTGTGATGTCAATAGTGTGTTGGACATTGCGCAGGGCATGCAAAGTCCAATTATGATTGCTTCGGCCCTAACTTGTGTGGAGTATTTTGCAAATCATCGCTCCTCCCATCCTTTTGCTCTTACACTCTTACCGCCCCCTCTTCTGCAAATGTTCCTGAGCTTCAGGATGGGGAGAGATTAGTCTGGCCTAGTTCTAGGTGGTTGATATAGAGGCTCTGAAGTTCTGGATTGTGGTTTGTTGATTTTCTTTTGCAGTTTTTCTGCTCCTGCAATGCCCTTCACTCCATCCTGCTGGGCACTGTATGTCACCCCCTGGCCAGAGACAAAAAGCTGTTAAACTGGAGTCTTATTATAAGAGCACATTCAAGGGCAGATGTAATAAAAGTAGGAAACCTCAGTAAGGGAGGGGTCAATCACCCATTTGCAAAATGATTACTTTTTATCCTGCCAGACTATATGCCTTCCCCTTCTGGTGAGATCATACCCCCTTAGTTGTAAATGATCAGGAAAGAACGTCTGTGAACTTAGCCAGGTGTCACATTACTTACTTGCAGTCCTTGATGGAGGCCTATTTACCAAGTCCTAAAGTTTAACATCAGGTGGAAGAGAGCCTTCGTTTCTGTGTGGAAGGCAGACTGGATTTCACCACCCCAGATCTTCAGTGTGCTTAGCCTCATCTCCTGGGGAGATGAACTTCATGGTACTGGAAGCAGCCAATGCGGCTGACACAAAAAGCTAGTGGTTAGTGCTGGCAAGCACAAGATGATCATGTGGCAGAAATGACCAACGGGGTCGAAAGCAAAAAATGGATTGATGAAGGGCATTGGCCATCGTTCCTTTCATCCGTTTCATAGACGCCTATAAGGGCAAATCCATTTTTAAAAACGGTTCATGCTAATTTAAGAGGACACGATTTTTCTATCCAGTGATTACCATCTCCCAAAAAAAGGTGTTGAGAAAGCTGTGACAAGAAAATATTTACAGGATAGAGAAAAAACAGTTAGAAATCATTTACTCAGTTTCAGAGAAATAAGATTAGAATTCTTAGTACACGAATATAGAAACTTCATCTTCACAAGGATTGTTTAAAAAGAGACTTATAAGCTGTGCACAAAGAGGTCAAACTTGAAGGTATAATTGAAAATTATTTACTTCTTAATTAATAGTTAAATTATTAAAAATTAATATAATTCAATTTTACAAAAAGAGCACAGATTAAAACTCCTTCAGGCCTGGAGAGTGCTGGTCCTGAAAACTATGGGTTATTAAACAAATATGGAGTTGTTGGTCAGGAGATTCCAGAGACCCCACACTCAATAAAGGCTCTTTCCAGAGCTTGTTAATAACCCGCTATTGCTAAAGAGAATACACATCATGCTGCATTATATGCAGAAGTGTAGCAGGAAGTGTGCTGAAAGCTTCCTTCTTTCTGACTATCTGACTAACTTTCATAATGCCCCAATTTACCACTCAGGTTGCTGGAGGAGGGGGAAAGTATCACGGGTCTTAACGCTGGAAATCTTACAACCTATGACCCCAATCTGCACAGCAAGACGAGTCTACTGGTATAATTGTGATATGGTTATTACAGGGATAAACAATTGTTCTCTGATTAACAGTAAGGCCAACTCTACAGGAGGAATTCATACCTGGCTCTGTAAATCCAATCAAATTAACTGAATAGATTTTGGGTCTTAGGAATGAACTTTCTATTATTGCTTAGCAAAAGTGACCTGTTTGCCAAGTTGTGTTCTAAGTATTTAGGACAAATGCTACTCCTACCAGAGAAGCTTCATTTTGCAATAAATGGTGGTGAAAGCACCAAGGTGTAACTGCTCATGTGCTGAGACTTAGTGGGTTCTCAGTCCTACACGGGGCATGATTGATGTAAGAGTAGGAGCATGTAGAGAAGAGCCGTGAAACAATGTCTCTAGGCGCGGCATGACTGGTGCAGTCACAGCTCACAGCAGCTCTGGTTACCTATAGGAGACCAGCACAAGATGCAAGACCAAGCAAGTAAACATGCCAGCATGGATAGGAGAAGATTTACTCTACACGGAGGAACAATAGGCAGTTGATAACTGTCAGAGGAAGAGAGTCATCTTTACTGGAGGAGTGTCTTCCCCTAAGTTACCTTCATCCTTGTGCATGTAGTCAGCACTAATTAGACTTGGCGTGTTATAAAAGAAGGAAAGAAAAAAGGGAAAAGAGAAAGAAAGAAAGAGAGAGAGAGAAAAAGAAAGAAAGAAAGAAAGAAAGAAAGAAAGAAAGAAAGAAAGAAAGAAGAGAAAAAGAAAACAAGAAAGAATTTAAAGAAAGAGAAAATGAAAGAAAGAGAAAGTAAGAAAGAAAGAAAGAAAGAAAGAAATGAGAGAGAAAGAAAGAAAACAAGAAAGAATTTAAAGAGAAAATGAAAGAAAGAGAGAGAAAGAAAGAAAGGAAGGAAGAAAGAAAGAAAGAAAGAAAGAAAGAAAGAAAGAAAGAAAGAAGAAAGAAAGAAAGAAAGAAAGAAAGAAAAGAAAGAAAGAAGAGGGAGGAAAGCAGGGAGGAAGGGAGGGAAGGAGGAAGGAAGGAAAAAAGGAAGGAAGGAAGGAAGGAAGGAAAAAGGAAGGAAGGAAGGAAGGAAGGAAGGAAGGAAGGAAGAAGGAAGGAAGGAAGGAAGGAGGAGAGAAGGAGGGAGGAGGGAGGGAGGAAGGGAGGGAGGGAGGAGAGAAATAGAGAGAAAGAACATGAAGACATAAGGGACATATAAATTAAGTCAAAGCAATAGATTAGACTTCAGGACATAAAGAAATATTTCCTTCAGAAATAAAGAGAAAGCATCAGGTCAATAGCATGCAAAACTTCATCTAATCATGTCAGTGCAGTCAGCATGGACTGTGAACTGGGCCTTGGTACTGGGGACTGGTCTGCAGCTCTCGTTGATAAAAAGTTTCTTTGACTGGATACCTCCGGTCCTTGTTGCAGTCTCCAAAGGGAAGACTTGTAGACCCACTTTCCCACTTAGGAACTAAGTTATCTACCACCCAGAAGGATTCCCAACAGGATCCCCAAGTTAATGCTTACCACCTGCTTTATTACTGCAGGATTAAAAAGGGCACATTAGAAAGAAGGGGTTGTGTTAGACTCTGGAAAGCATTCAAAAATCCAACCCAGCAAGTCGAATGCTTTGTTTTCAACATTTGCTTAACCTTCTGCTATCAAGAAACCTGAGAGCGCTCTGAGGAAGTTTACACTAAAGGAAATGGAGAAAGTGTACATTGTTTTTGAGTTGTTTTGTTAAGGCTCCTAGATCGCATGAGTGTGTGTTTTATAATTGCGAACGTTTGCTCAGCTTGTAGAGATGTTGTAGGTTTAAGTCTCTGAGCCAACCAAGATTGGGTATCGTGCTGTGCTGCCTTAGAAAAGCAAATGTTGCAAGAGCCCTTGAAATAATCTTAAGTCCTGCCCTTGAAATAGCTATAAATGAACTTGGCTTCCATTCAACACAGGCCAGTGAGGAGAACATGCCAGGGAGGAATGTTTTTGTCCACCATGGAATGGCCAGCTGTCACTGCGTGCCAACAAGTTGAGGGCACAGAATTGCCGGATCTGTGGGAATAAGCAAACAGTTCTGTTTTCTCCACAGATACTTATTTCACTCTGCTGCATATTGACAACCCAGAGCTGTGTTTGCAAAGGGGCTTATGTGCAAGGGAAGCATCTACTAGGGTTGGGGCAAATATTTACCCAAGCAGGTCTTAGTAGCCACCCCATGCTGCTGGCTTTTTATAGAACCAGGTGATAACACATTTCAAAGTACCCATTTGAGAGGCAACTATTTGCTGGCACAAAACTACGCTTTTGTGTTTATTTCAAAGCCAGGGTGATATAAGCTGCAATTTATGCCACGAGAACATATTGAAGCATTCCTGCGTGATGGGGAGAAAGGGTTAACAGGCTTTTGGTGTGAGGTAGGTGTGATTGGATAAATTAGTATGATTTGACATCAGATTCGTTTTGGTCAAGTCTGGTCTTTAGTTAATCTACATTTAAAATAGCTTCCTACAGTTAAAGATACTGTATTAGCATTGGTCTTGAACACTAAGAATGCTAACTTGAATGCTGCACAGGTAATTCAGTGTATCACCTTAGCACTACACTAAAATTACTTTATATTTCATATTGATGGCTGGGAACCTGACACACCACCAAGGAGCTCTTGCAGTAAAAACTAAAACAAATGCACTTAAAATAACTACACTGCGGCTAAGCAGCTAATGGCAACTGTGTACAACTTGGTGACCTGAGTTCAATTCCCAGAGCCTTTAGAGTTGAAGGAGAAGCCAGTTTTGAAACACATGTGTTATGGCATATACATCTATGTTTCTACTTGTGACTGCTCTCTCTTTCTCTTTCTCTTTTTCTCTCTCTCTCAAATAAATAGCTTAAATACTAAAAATAGAAAAAAATCCAAAGAGAAGAATGTCTTTTCCTTTCCCCTAAGTTATAATAAGAAACCATTTTATTGGATATGTTGTTTCACATCAGATGATTTAAAATATGTGCACTGTTTATAATATGTCTGGCACATAGTAAGAACTCAGTATATATGTTCACATATATATATATATTTACAAGGATGATTATTTTTAACATCATTTTCTGAAAAAATACAGTCTAGACTACATTGTCCATTTGTTTAATGGACAATTATAACTGTACTCGCGTAGCATTTCTTATGTACCAGTCTCTATTCTAATTCTTAGAGGAACCTAAGTGATGAATACTTTTAGCATGCCTATTTTATCTGCTGGAGCCACTGAGGCATGGAGTACTTGGCCAGGGTGACATAGTTTTGAGGCGGCATAGCTGCTATTGGAGCCCAGAGTCTGCGCATTTGACTATTTTGCTATTCTGCTAGTTAAGAGGTCAAGTGTATTTGTGTAGTAGAATGTATTAGAATAAAACAAAACTCAAAGTTCTTTTCTTCATCACTGTATTAAATATTCCTCTTTGTTATTGGTGTTTTATCTTATAATTGATGTTCAATGGTCTTATAGTGAGATGTTGAATTCTACTTGAGCCAGTAACAGACTACATAACATTTTCTGTGATATTAACAGTTGAGAAGGAGCATAACAGAATTAATCTGTGGAATATGTTGCTACCTTGACTTCTGTCCCTTTCAACATGAGAGAGAAAAAGGAGTGCAGAGTAGTTGAGATGATGGATTTCAGAAGATACTTTGCATCTCCTGCGAACATCAGAATTGATGATTCTCCAGAGGGATTCTTACTGGCCTGGATCACACAACTGTATTTTCCATCAGTGTGCACAAGTCTTGCCTAACGTCTGGAGCCTTCCCATGAAAGTCTCCAGCAGCCTGCACTGTGGGAAGTGAGGGCAAGGAAACATGTATGAGTGGGAAGCAGAAAACTCAAAGTAGCATAAGAAAATACTTTCTGCAATCTGTTTCTGATTTTAACTTCTAGCAGTTTGGAGGCTGGTGCCCCTGCTATGCTAACTTATGGTTCTGAAATGCCTTAAGCCTTTTATCTAGCACTTTTGTGTCTCATTTCTTTGTTGTTGTTGTTGTTTTGCCTACCTCATGACAGAGTGTAAGTTTAAAAGCAATATCCAGCTAGTCATAATTTATAAGGGAACAAAACACATATTTAACAATAAAGGAAATAATCATATTATATGGGTATTCTTGCCTATTTCACTCATAAGATTTACTGAGTTCACAAAGCATCCCAGGGCCAAAACCCTGGGGAGGAATAGATTTGCCCCCCAATATCCAGGCAAAAGCTGATGTGATCTGGTTTTTAGGACGATGAGCTGCAAAGGGAGCAGTAACAAGTCACTCACTATAAAAAGGATTATTTTAAGTTTATTTATCAGTAGCTACAATAGTGACTGCATTTTTCTGAGTTTAGAGTAGATATGAGATATACCCTGTTTCATGAAGGCTTTTAAACCTTTTTGGTTTAGAGATATAAGTCGACTCAACTTTAATTTTTTTATTGTCCTTTGGGAATTTTCTCACCTTCATTCCTAGAGTCCTGTCCACTTGGGCATGGAGGACAGCCTTTCTGTAATAGGGGTGCTTTTTGTTCTTGATTAAAGAGAGAGTCCAGGTCTTCCTCACTGACTTATCATGACTCCCAAGACAGTAGATCTGTTCTAGTTTCTTTGAATAATGAGTTCCTCTCTCTTCTATCCCTATTTTCTAATCCATTGTGTTTATTTTAACCTCTTAGCCATGCATTGTAAGTGTCTATAAAGTCTTAGGCTCTTGGAATGTAAAAGTCACTTCCTGCTTGAACTGTATAGCAGGAAAGGGTGAGGGGGCATAAGAAAGAAACAGAAGGTCCAAGAATGGCATGCAATAATAGTTCAAAAATTGTTCTGGTTTCTATGGGAGGCACTGGGGCATACTGGGTAAGAGGACAGACTCTATATTCAGGCCATATAAACAGATTCTCAATTGTACACCTAACAACTAATCCATCTTGAGAATATCATTGAGTCTCAGTACCCAACTCTTTAGCTGTGGGATGAGGAGATGCTAATAGCCCTAGTTAGACTTACTGTGATCATCATACATGAATTTATAGACTTAACAAAAACAGTGCTTGAATCAAATAAGTGAACTTGTACAGCTAACAGCTGGTATTGTCATTAGAACAAAAATCAAATTTTTCACTTATTCTTTATTGGTAAAACAATTACAAAGATTTAATTATGACTTGGAGATGACTTCCTGTTGCTATAGCTTTAAAATCAGGTATGCAAATGGAATATGATTAGTCTAGACTTGAGAAAGATTTATTTAAAAGTTCAGGAAACAGTCAAGGACTCTCGGCTGAAAGTCCAAGCTATTACATTTGAAAAAGCTTTAATTTTCTTTTGGAAAAGAGAGCAGGGAACATTTTTATTATTTCTCATGAGAAAATGTTGTACACTCAAGGCAATGCTTTGAGCAATAAAAAGAATCTCGATAATAGCTTTACAATTATGTACATATTCAGAGTTTTATTTCGAAGGACAGTGGTTTAAATACATTACGTTTTTATTAAAAGTCTAGCCAAAAATGATACATTATGTTCACTGACATTCATCAATCAAAGCTCAAATACTACTATTTTGTAATTTTTAGACAATAAACCTGTGTAGAAAAGGCAATCCTCCATTAGAAGGGTGATTTTTGCTTTATGACTTTCAATCAAATATTTATGTAGCTTTTATGTTACTTATTTCATTTTTATAGCACTATGGGTGAAGGATGG
Organism: Typhlomys cinereus; assembly: GCA_023101885.1. Classification (NCBI taxonomy): domain Eukaryota; kingdom Metazoa; phylum Chordata; class Mammalia; order Rodentia; family Platacanthomyidae; genus Typhlomys; species Typhlomys cinereus. Next base: position 336,133 of record JALPQD010000003.1, on the reverse strand, counting down.
AAATGTTAAAAGCAAAACATAAGAACCAAGGAAATAATTTATAATAAATCAGAGTGCTGTAAATCACTACTACAGAAGCAGGTTTGGCTGCTGGTCGCAAAGCTAACTAGTTTTTAACTTATGATTACTTCAGCCACAAACAAGAAAGAAGATCAAAAAGCATCACGAACTTGTAGTTCCCAAAGGTGTTGGTGAGGCCTCTGCTCCCATCCAAAACTCCTGGTCTGGCCCTGCTACATACCACCAGCCTGTCTGACACTATAGCTTCCTAACAGAGGACCCCATCAGAATGTAACCATGCCTCAGAATTTTTGATGTATTGTCTAATAGTAAGATCAAAACCTTGCTGTGTCTGACCTGCCTTTATCAGATTCACCTTTCTCACAGGCCCCAGGGACTGCTCCTGAGAGGGGCTTTTGCTTCTCCTGAGCTCTCTAGTTAGATCCTGTTTCTCACTTTGTTCCTCAACATATCATTAGTTCAAAGTCACCTTTGTAATGAGGTCTTTCCCAGTCATCCTCTGGATGGCCGATCATCCCAGTCTCTCTTCTCTTCTACCTTCGACAAATTCAGTTTTTTTCTCTCAGCACTTACCATACATAATCAGAGTATTTTATATTTTCACGGAACTTCTACAAAGGAGAGTGATGGTTCTCAGCATCATTCACTGTTATGTCTCTAGTAGCGCATAGTAGGGACTCAATAAATATCCTGTGAATGAATGCTCACCCATGTTGGGGACTCGGCTGTCTCCTTAAGTGAATATCTAACTTAATCTCACTACAATGCCAAGAAATTGGAGGTACAGGACTTAGGTCTGTTAAAATAGTCCTGGCACGTGGCTACAAGACAGGTACTTACCATAATTGATGTTTCAGCGCAAGGTTGCTGCAAGAAGTGGTCAGATATTCAGCAGAAGCTCTCAGAACATGAGAACATTGAACTAGAGGAACTGGGTGCTTGATGCAAGTTCACCTAGTTATTGAATGGCAGGCACTATGTTTAGAGACAGGTTGTTTCTTATCTACCGAACTGGGCTGTGTCTACATTACAGCTTCTAGGAAAAAAAGACTCCGGAGGGACTCTGGGCTTTAATGAACTATTTAATTTAATACTTAACTCCCAGAAAGGCGTGGTTTATACTTACATGGTCAGAAAGTATTTGAGACATTAATAAGATATTGTGATGTACTAATTTGGGCTGTACCTTGTACCTGTAATTGACTAAGTATAATTATCAAGGAGCCAGCTGCTTTGTACAGATACAATCTATTTCAAGTAGAAGGATCGATGACAGAAAGATGATAAAGATATATAAGTAATTTGTTATATTTTTATCTCTATTATATCCATGAAAATAACTTGCTAAATTATGTTTATGGTTATTTTTCTTTGCAGGAAATGTAAATAAATGAAAATGTTAAAAATGTATCCCGGTCTCTGCCTAAGGAATAGTTTAAGAGAAAGAGGGTTAGGAAAACGAGGCCAGAGGGTGGAGGGAGAAATCACAGACTAATAACAACACCTTGAATGAAATGTGGATTTTCATAAATAATTTCTTCAAATCCCATAAAATGCTGAAGAATCTGACATTTTCGGCTTTGTTTTGTAATTAATTTGACAACCTGAGCCAATCCTTTGAGTTGCCCTGGAAACCAGTTTGGGTAACATAAAGAAGTGCTGGCTGTTAATTGGTATTCAAAGTTAGTAGCTGGTGTCTGTGCTTCTGTCTCCATGGTAACCTAGCTGTCACGTTTTCATCCCTAACATCATGGTGAGATTTCAGATGCGTGTGCCTTAATGCACGTGTCCGTGGTTTCTGGCACGGTGTCTTCTGAATGTCTGTAAATGTGATGATTTTTTTGAGATGTCAGGGTTATTATTGGAGAACAGTTGTTCCATGGAAATCTATTTCATCCCGCCTCTTCGTCTTCCACGTGTTGCAAGTATCCATTTTGGAAGATGTATGCATTTGTGTTTGTTGGTTGTCTGCACAGAGATAATTTTGCATGGCTCTGTATGTGTGTGGAATGAGAATGCTTCAAATATGCAAAACAGAGCAAAATCTCATAAATAAGGAATGATTTCTCAAGGCTGTTTGTCTGAGGTCAGAGGTAATGAATATTGTATTTGAAGGATAAGGTTAAATTAGAGAAATGAGACCTTTTCTATTTAGAAAGAATATTCTCATATTTTGTTCAGATAGTGTATTTAATTTCTAGCAATTTACTATTTTAGAAAATGCAAGTCCCACATGTTAAATTCTTTCTATCTAGTTGTCTACTTAAAATTAAAATGCCTTTAGCTTTTAATGTTTCTTAATTTCACTAGTCTTTACTTGATTCTAAAATATAAAGTAGTTATTTCCTAATCATAAGTGGTTAACTAGTTAGATCATGAATCTTTAGTACCATTTGTGTCAATATCATGACAAAGTCAAGTCAAATTATTGGGCAATATGCAGCAATTAATCTCCTATGAAGTCAACATATATACTAAAAAAAAACTATATTTATCTGTCACACACTAGTTTTGAAATTCTAGCTCTTTCCCATACTAGTACTCTAAAAATTGGGTAGAAAATTGTTTATAATTTGGGTAGAAAATTTAAAAACAAGTCTACATAGGAGAAATCAGTAATATGTAGAATTTGTCAGATTTCACTGGGCAAACACTCATACAGTGAGTGATTTCAAGCTTGCTACATGAAAAAAATTGATATACTAACAATTATCTCATACAAACCAGTTCCAATATATCATTGATTATTTCATAAGTTTGTTAGGAGGCTTAGATAAACTCTCTTACATGAAGCAATGATATACACAAAACACCAAAGATATTCTTTTTTTCTTCAATTAAATACCTTTTTTCCTTTTTTATATTTAAAGAAACAACATTCTTATAGAAATATAATTCACATGCCAAATCATCCATGCATTTAATTTCCCATTTTAACATACTGGTTCGTGGTCACCATATGTATTCAGCACTTATTTTTGAGGATATTTTCAGTGGTTTTTAAATGTATCTAAGAATTCTTTGATATCCTGTGTTGAAACCATATAGCCTTTTATCCATTGACTGTGAGTTGACCTTACTGGCTTTCTTCTAATGAAAAGCATGATGGGAGTGATGGTAGATCACTTCCAACATATTTGACAAAAGGTTTACCCTTGTCTCTTTCAGAACTTTTACTTTGGGAGAAAGTAGGCATCGAAACACTGACAAGGGATGTTAAGATGTTCTGCTGGGGGCTGTAGAGGTGGTTCAGGGGTGAAGCCTCTGCCTTGCAGGTGGAAGGTCCTGAGTTCGGATCCTAGACCCCATGTATTGACGCCAGGCGGAAGCCAGGGGCGGCCTATGTTTCTGGTCCTGGTAGGGCGGAGCCTGTGAATCCCAGGGCAGAGTAAACAAGGAGGTGGTGGAGGCATCCATGGTGGTTCCTGAATTTGTCCGTGGTTCTACACACACACACACACACACACACACACACGAACACACGCATACACACACAATTGAATAAATAATAAATTTTTTTTAAATTAAAAAAAAGATGTTCTGCTGGCAAATGTGCTTGCATGCATATTTCAAACCTTGGAGTCCTAATGGAAACTGGGAGATTATCAATGCTTAGTGTTTAATTCATTAAGTTCTGTTACAATTTATTATGCATCACTATGATACAATTCATATTAATCCAGGAGTTTGAGAGTTAGATACATTAGCATAGGGGTTTAAGCATAGAATATAAAGGACATATAGGAGCACCCAATATTCTTAAGCATTGACAAAGAGCTTACAATGATGTCAAGAGGCAGCATGTTATTCGAATATTTATTTAATGATATATTTTACTGAGTATTAATGGCTCATCACTGTCAAAGAGCTTCTATGCTGTGTAGGTACTTAAGTATTGTGTTAATGAGACCCTTGATCAATTATAATCTGGGATATTTATATGAAGATGGGCTTAAAGGTAACCCCAAGGTCAGCTTGGTTAGAGTCCTGGAAGCAGGTAGGGTTAATTAACAAATCTGTCCAAATCCCTGGAAGCTAAGACAGCAAAATCAAGGGTCATTACTAAGGTCATTGTGGTGGTCGGTAATGCAAGGAAGACTTAATACTATTTGTACAAAGGCTGTGATCCCTCATATATCTTCAGTAAAAGCTGAAACGAGTATGACATTGATATGCCTCTTTTTATGTAAATCTCCAAGGGATCTTTACTCTGGAGAGCAAGACCTATTAAGGACAGAATAAATGACATTATTTAAAAGTTGAATCATTTACCTAGAATTTACCTTCATGTACTTAGAATTTCAAACTGTAAACTTATATTATTTATTCCAACAAAACAAGACAGATTATTCTAGATTAAGATAGGATGGTGGCCAGTTATCACACAATTCCTCAGTGGAAATCATGCCTTTGAGGAAGGTCACCAAGGGTGTGATTTGAAAGGTACATCTTAGCCTGCCTTCTTCCTATCTTCCTGTTTTTGCTTCCTAGTTGCAAGGAGATGATATATTTTGCTCTACCACATGTCCCATCTACCATACTCTTTGTCACTACAGCCCAGAAACAATGAAGTGACATGAGCAACTGCTGAAATGATGGGCCAGAAATCTTTCCTCTTTTAAGTAGTTTGTATCAAGTATTTGGTCATGGTAATCAGAAACTGACTAACATAAAATGTAATATTTATCCTTCCCCATACCTTCCAAACTGCATAATATATTCCAAAGACAAAAAGTTTTAAAGTGTTTATTGAAATTTCTTTCACATTCATACTTTTGTTTCTTTATATGAAAATTAGTATGTAAAATAAGGATTTCTAACAGTTTTAAACACAAATTTAATTTTGCCCCAAATTATTTTTTATGTGTGCAAAGAATATGTGAGTGAGTCTCAATATATGGATTAAAGAGATTATGCAGCCATGCCTTTACCCTATCTATGTGTGGTATATTCCAGGAAGACGCCTAGATCACACCTATGACTCATTTCATAGCTAAACCTAAGAGACTCTTCACTTTTAAATCCCTTCCCAAGACAAGAAAGCAGAGCAAATGAAATAGAGCTGAGGAATAACACTGATTGTTTAAAGAAAACAAACCATCTCAGATCACTTAATGGAAGTCAAAGGGCACAGACAACTAGAGTCAATATTGATTGGCATCCTCATTGGGACTTTGGAATCCTACCACCCACCAGCATGCAAATGCTTCTAAACTGCATGTAACCTAAGAAATCAGAGTCTGAATGCAAAAAGGTAGACTAGCACATAGTTGACGCATCAGAACGAGACACCATAGTTACAACAGTGCAATTAGTGTAGCCTACTAGTCTTTCACAGTTTATTAACCATAATGTTATAAAACAGTTTACACAATGATTCATTTACAAGGTCTTGGCTTGGTCATTCTCAGCGAATCTAAACATCTTCAAAAATTTACATAAAATTCATAAATAATCATAGAAGTCAATGGAGTAGGAGATCCTGGCTGTAGTCTTGCATGTGATAGAAGCAAGGAACAGAAGCGCCCTAAAACAGCTTTGCTGCTTAACAATAGCTAGCCCTTGTTTTGTGCTCAAGTCAATACCTCTACTTGCTTTCCCTGGTTAACCCGATTTTCACTGGTTAAAGAGCTAATGTTGTACTGTATCTACAGTAATGTCTGTTTATTGATATCTGGACAGGGCAGCCACAGAGTGATGATCTAGAAGTTTAAAAGTGCTTTAGATAGTAGAAAGATCATTGCTTTGAAGCATAGCTAGGGAAATATTTAATACATTGCAGGGGCAACCTATGGAAGTCGAAACTAAACTTATGAAACTAAAGGTTAGCTTAAGGGTAAGTTGAGTCCATGAGCAAAGTCCAGACATGCTTGCAATTCTGAGCGGCACAGAGCATTCATTCTTGAGGCAGTGGGAAAGCCTGGTGCCCAAGTAAACACTCAAAAGAGACATGGGTTCCTTGGAAACCATGAGCGTTGATAGGAAATGCTCATGGAAATGCAGTAATTACCAGGAAGAATGAGAAAACCAGGGACCACAGAGTGAAGAAAGAATTTTCTGGGTGGAGCTGGCAGGAAGATGGAGGCCTGGGCAGAATGGTCAACTCAAGTTACATTGAGACAAGGCAGTGTGGAGAGATGTATCTGACGGGTGCAGCTGCCTTTGGGAGACTAGAGCCACTGTGCAAGGACTTTCTGGAAGCCAGAATGCAAGCAGGACTACAAAGGAGAGTTGTTCTTTCTGACTCCCTACCCTGAAGGCATCTGACAAAGGGAGAGAAGGGTTCAGAATAGATATGGAGAAGAAAACCTTAAATATATAGCCCAGTGAGTAAATCTCTTCTAAAGCAAGCTCAGCACTCTGAAACTTTCATGGCATAATAAGTTGAAGGTTTTCTTTCGGAATTTATGCTATTTTTCACCCCTTAATACCCAAATCCACCCTGCTATTTTCCCGCTACAAGACTTTTCCTTACCTGTCTCCCTTCTACCTTCATATCTTTCCACACGTATGGCCCACTGAGTTTAATCTGGGATGCCTGTGCTAGGAAGTGTTTTGAGAGTTATTGGAACATGGATTATATAATAGTGGGTATACTATTGAGGAAAGCAGTTCTCCTTCCCCTCCAGCCCCACACCCAGTATTAACCCTGAAAATTCTGTTAGAGAGGTGTGAAGCCTCTTGAGAGCTTTCCTCTTCATGATGAAATGTCGATGTGCCAAATCATATGTGAGTCTTGTAAAAGTATACATGGAAGCAGCAGTCCTGTCATGTATAGAAGATACTGTCAGACTACACCCCACCTTCTTCTTGCCCCTCTTCTCCCATATACCCTGAGTCTTGAGGTGAGAAGTGACTTAGATGTCCTTTTTAGGGTCACGCAGTTCATAATCACTTATTTTCTGCCCTTTGGCCAGTTATTCTCTGTATTAAACATCTTCCATTGCTAAAGGAAGCCTCTATGTCAAGTTCTGAGTAGTCTTCTAATTATGGGTATAAAGACGAATGTTTTTGAAGGTAGTTTGACATAAAGTCCTTATAGTTAAGCTATTTGACCCCTGACTCCTAGTCCTATGTACTCGCCTTCCATTGGTTCTTGACCCAGTTTACAGTACCAGGAAACTGTTTCTTGCTGAAAAGTGGACCTTGAAGCCTATCAGAAATAAGTTAGTTACCCAAATAAGTTGGTTGCCCTCTTAACATTTATGTCACTATTGCTTCTTGCTCATTACACTATTCAAAGATGTTGAGCTAAGACCTCTTTCTTACCCAAGGCTTCAGTAGGCTAGAGAACGTTGACAAGTCTTCTTTAGAAAAGGGAATTTCATGGTTGAGGTATATTAGTTTAGAGCTGACTTGTTTAATAAAAGGAATCTTCAGAACTAGGTCTCTTTCTGAGTTTGTATGAAGAAGAAAATTAAATATATCCCATTGAGTCAGGTCGCAGTTATTCCAATTGTCATGTTTAAGTCAAGGTGGCCACAACTGAAAATCTTGAAAAATCTCCTCGCTCCGCCCTAGCAGTCCACTCTAGTCTCAGGTAGTTCTGGGGCCTTCTTACAGCACAGCCACTGGAGCCCCCTTATCTGTAGGACATAACATCGTTCTGTGAGGTGAGAAGTGACTTAGATGTCCTTTTTCCATGGCTAGAGAGCCCTAGCTTGGAAGGAAGCAGATGACAAGTTGGAAGAGACTGAAAGATATCTTCGTTTGGAGAGCAAAAGATTTTTCTTCTCTTAGAAGAAACAGAGAATATGCAAGTAGTTTGGATGCAGATGAGACAGAAGATACTGAGCCATTCCCCATTAATGTAAAAATAAAGACAATTGAAAATCAAAGTTTTGAAAGAGTGTTACATTTTTGGATATTAAAGAAAAAGAATAGAATGCTCAGAATATACAATGAGTAATTAGATGTGGTGGTCAGCATCAGTAGTCACGTGTCATGGTTTGAAATGTGTCCCCTACAGTCTAATATGTTTGGACAGGTCATGGCACCTTTGAGAGATGGAGCCTTGCTGGAGGAATGCAGTTACAGGGGGTAGGCTTTGAGGAGGATTAGTCCCACCCCACTGCTGGAGAAATCTGCTTTGCAGCAAGCGGGTTTGTAGCTCTCAGCCTCCAAGATGTTTGCAGTAACTTAGCCTGTCTCCAGCTTTTGCCAGCCAGCCATGCCGTGTCTGCTATGAAAGACTCTATCTCCCTTCTGGAACTATATATGGAATAAATCTCCCTTTCCTGCCTTAAGTTGCTTGACTTTGGGTACTCTCTCATGGCAACAAAGAAGAGTAGCCATTGCATCACAGTTAACTGGATTATTAAGGTAAGGGGATCATTTTTGTCCATGAGTTTGAAATCAGCATGGAAACATAGGGAGAACTATCTCCACGACAACAAAAAAGAATGATTTGTCAATATCTTTAAGCAAAAAATAAAGGTATTTTAAGGTGAATTATCTTCCCTTTCTGATTTAAGTCAATAGTTCTCAAATAGAATGATTTTTCTGGAGGTTGGCAATTAGCAATATCTAGAAACATTTTTGGTCTCTCGACTTTGGGAGAAGTAAGGCACAAAAGCATCTGTGTCTAGAGGAAAGCCCAGGATTTTCCTCAACATCTCCCCATGCACAAAGCAGTCCCTTCACAGCAAGGAATGGCCAAATTCAAATTTTATAGCGTCAAAACTGATAAATACTCATATAAATTATTTTGAAACATTTCACATTGCTATTCCAAATTTAGAGAGTTCAAGAATGCCTCCAATGTCTACGGGTTTCTAGATAAACTCTGATTAAGGCAGCCTATTGTACTGAGGGACATTTTGACATAGCTTTGTGCCTTCCCATGTTGAGACTTGTTGAAGTCATTATTTGCTGAATGCTGCTTTGCTCTGAGAAAATCTGGGTAGCTAATAATGAAATTCATTGTTAGGTAGTAAAGTTTCAGAAGAAGCAAACCTAAACAAGCTCACTAACAATGACTAAATCCTAAAGCAGTGCTTTGTTTAAAACTTTTTAGATGTAGGGAGAAAGTACCAGATTGCTGACATGCTGTAAAGGTAAAAGAAGCTTTCTTTGTATTTGGGTCTCTTCCCTTCAAAGCAATCATCAGCAGGTTTTTCTAGTGCCTTTCAAGAAATTTTCTAATTCAGGAAATATTTTTTGATCAAGCTTTACCTCTTGTATGTATACATGAACACTCGGGCTATACTATCATTTTCATATCCAAGCTTGTAGGAAAAAACTAAACATTATTCCTTTGATTCTACCTATTGCACAAAGAGTACTATGTCTTCCTGAGGCCTTTATACCCTTAAAGTAAGTCATTCATGGGAAGGTGATTAACACAGTTGTCAGAGTTATTGAATCAGTAAAGATCAATAAATTTTTAAAGATCAGTAGATTTGACTATGAAGAACAGAAATCCTTTACCTCAATTTTTAATGTATTATGTCTCCATAGAAACAGAAGGAAAACTGTAATAGAGGTTAGTCCTTGATTATGAGTGACTTAAATGGACTTATCCTTACTTCCATATTTTGATTATTATCAATATTTTAAATATGATTAAGTTCTCCTTTTAGAAAATTTCCAACCCTGCATGTCTCTCATTTGAGAACTGATAGACAGACAGGTAGATAGATAGATAGATGATAGGTAGATATATAGATAAATAGATAGATAGATAGATAGATAGATAGATAGATAGAGATTTATGTTATTATAAAGCATATTAGCTGGTTGCCTATATTTCAACTAGAAAATAGCAATTTCATTAAAATGCTATAATGGCAAATAAAAATTGTCTTAGCACACACATTATTATTCAACTGGCTTCAGCCGACTGTGATTGCTTCAAAGGAAGACACATCTCACGCGGCCATGCCATCCCTGTGCCTAGTGTCCATGGTTCTCTGCGTGGTCAGCAACTTGTGAGGGTTTTATTTTTTTCTCCCATTTCCATTCCTGTCCACTTTATATCTCTACTTAAAACTTTAAAGATCAAGACATTTCCTTGGAAGATTTCAAGTCTTGCCTTTCATTTCCTGGCATGTATAATTGAGAATGGGATTCCCAAATCTGCTCAGAGCTTTTAATCCTTTCACTGACCTTTAAAGAATAATGATGAACCAAACAGTCTCCAGGGCTCCCATTGAACTGTGGCTCATGATTTTATTTAGTAAGGCTGGGCAGAGAGTCTGCTTTGGCAAAAGAATTAACACTCATTTCTGAACATTTTTTTTCCTGGAGCTTTTTATATCAGTCTTAGAAGACTCAGTAGTAGCAATTTAAGAACACATGAGCGAAATTACTGACTTCTTGTTGAACATCTGAAGCATCCTTAAATGACAATAGAAAAATCCTGCACAGGATTGTTTTATTTCTGGAGGTAGAAATCAGGTTAAAGCAACTAGTAAAAGCACTCATAAATTATCATGAATTTATTTTCCCCTTTACTTAAGCCATTACATTTTTAAAAATTCATTATAGTAAACTTCAAATTGAAGTAATTCATTTGATTTATCATGGTTCCAAGCCAAAAAGAGATGTGCATAGCTAACTAAAACCGCTCCTGTGAATTATGTGTTCTTCCTCACATGATAGAATGTAGAGAATGCAATCTACTGTCCTTCCTTGGAGAGGCTCCAAATACAGAGAAATAAAATTGGGCAAATGTAATAAAGAGGTCGGGAAACGAGAGGAGGCCAGATGTGTGGGCCTTAAACTAGTGTGCATGGATCGAGAAGAGCTGGCTGTGGCAACATGTGGATACTCATGAACAGAACTATGAGTGACAGAGGTTATATATGCTTTTGAAAAACACAGGGAGGCTATGCAATCCGATGAGGCTGGTCATCGAATGGAATTGTTTTAATAACTAACATGTTGTTTTCTGTGAGGCGACACTTTGGAGCCAGACAAGTGAGCTTCCTACCTAAGAACTGAAGGGAATCCTACTGAAAAGCTACAATCCCACAGCAGGCCGTGAATATTTCCTCAGCTCCTTTACATCCCCCACAATCAAAGGCTTTGTGCCAGACCCTGCTTATCTAGCTGTAAATTTGTTCATCTGTGCTACTTTCTTCTTATATTGATATTGGCTTCCAGCTCTGAATTTCATTTACATTTTCTCTTGTATAAAACATGAGTTAAGTGAGAACTGATCCACCTGTAGTTCATGTAGAGTGAGGCAAATTAAAAAAATCAATGGGCCAGAAACATTTGAAAATGAAATAGTCTGAAAGGCTAGATTTTCAATGCACTACTATATAGAAACACTGACTATATCATAAAATTGGGAGAATATGATACAGGTCAAATATATGTACAGGTGTCAAAGTGATTTGACAGACCTCTCAGATAATTTGATGAAGTTCTTTTTAGCCTTGTTGGTTCAAGGACTATTGGAGGGAATTAGGAAAGAGAAAAACTTTACCTTGAAGAAAGCTTATGTATGTTTGTCATGACATTGTCATGACAATGTCCATGTAATTTTAGAAGTCTAATGGAGGTCTGACATCCCACTCAGGGATTCATAATGAGTATTCTTGAATTCCTCCAGCCCTCCCGCTTGTATGTGAATGACTAAGACAAGTCCAAGGTCTACAGAATCCTGTAGCATAAACAGGTCTGTGATTCCCTGTTTATTTACTTTTTATCATGCCATAATTATATTTTTACATATTCTTTGTAAGTGTGTGTGGGGGGTGGGGGGGTGTATGTGTGTTCTATATAGAAAAAGGAACTTTTGTGCCTATGGAGGTCTAAGGATGACTTCAGAAATCATTCTGGATTGCTGTACCTTCTATTGTTTTTCTCTGGAGTTTTCCAAGCTAGCAAGTAAAGGGCAGGTCACAGTCATTTCTCTGGCATTTTTGCATAGGAGCTGGGCCGAACTCAGGTCCTTTGGTTTGCAAGACAAAGACTGAAACCCTGAGCCCATCTCTCCAGCCCCAATTTTTACATATTCTTATATGAATATACTCTATATATTTGTATATGAATGTTTCTTATATATTCTTACATATCTTATGTAATTTTTAAAGAGCAGCACTTCAAAATTCATTTTACATGGAACCTCAGAGAATGAATCTTTACAGATATAATAAACTAAGATAAGCTTACATTAGATTAGGGTGAGCCCTCAGTCCACCGACTGGTAAACCTTAGGAAAAAACACAGGTATTGGCAGGCATAGCTCAATAGATAAAGACACATGCAAACCTGGCAACTTGAGTTTGATCTCCATAACCTGCAGCCCGCAAGATAAATGGAGAAAAACAACTTCCAAAAGTTGTCCTTACACGACCTTCCTTTGCATCCCATGACATTTTATCTCCTCTCCTCTCTGCCTTTCTCCTCTTCTCTTCTCTTTCTCCTCTCTTCCTCTTTTCTCTTTCCCTTTCTCTCTCTTTTACTGACTTTTGCTCTCACTCAAATAAATAGAAAAGGAGAAGAAGAAGTACTAGGAGAAAAACAGGGAAGTCAGAAACATGAAGGAAGAAAGTCATATGATGACTGTTGACTGTCGCCCTTCACTGTCACTACCATTTAGGGGGCATAATGAGGTCGAGACTTGGGTGATGGTTTAAGTCATAGTATGTTGTGGTTGATGGTAAATGCCAGGATCCGGGACAGAAGCATAATATAGATTCAACCTTGAACTGCTAAAAGAATGGGATTGAGTTGAATATCCTGAGTTGAATTTCTCTTGTTCTGCATAGCCTCAGTTGTATAGTAATTTCCCACCATATCTCTGGGAAATCAGTACCATAGTCTATTGCGATTTGTTTTTACTTTAGCATAGTTGTTCTTGCTAACTTCAAATGCTTCTCCCATCGCTGTCCCTGATCACTTTCATTTTGTTTTCACTCTAGCTGACCTAAGAATTAATGTTGAGGAATCATCCCTTTTCTTGTCCCTGTATGTTCTTTTTTGTTTTATTTATTATTTATTTTCATATATGAAAAGACAAAACTCAAAATAGTTTCCAGATTTTTCCTCCTGTTCTGTTGAGGGTGTGGTTGCTTCTTCACACAAGGGGGAAAAAAACTACATTCATATTGGTTTATTTGAGGATCCAGTGCAAAGATCAAGCAGCAAAGCCTCAGACTTAGCAGATCTCACTTCAAACTTGACATTTCTGCATGTTCTTAAAGAGTATGATGAACTACGTGGAGGAAAAATAATCTTGGACCAATGCTTTATACAACAGTGTTCACATCCCTTTTCAAAATGGACCTATGTTTCCCAGGCTGGGCTAGAAGCTATTCATCTTACATGACAGTGATCACAAAAGCCAGTGGAGACTTAAAAGGAAGCTCCATTTATAGTATCTAGTCAAATACAAGTTTGCTTTATGCAAACAATACAAGAGATAAAGTTCACTTCCTATGTTTTACAATATTCTTTGATTGAAGACGATAACCCAGACTGTTCTGAAGAAGGACTTCTGGAAATAATTGCCCATAGAGACCTCTCAACAATCCCATAAGATAAACTGACTTGAAGTGAATTTTTCCAGTCCTATTTACAGATAAGTTACCTGAACCCTAGATTGACCTGCTGAAGAGATTCTATTCTCTGTCACTATCAAAATATTTTACACCTATCCTTCCAGCAGAATCCCACTGCTATAGTACTTATTTTACTAATTATTATTTTGCTGGAAAATGACATTATTCTTTAAAAAAGACCCCTGTGTTTTTAAAATGTTCCTGGTGAGTTTCGGGAAGAAGCTGGAAATAGACCTGGAGTTACTCATGTTCAAGTGCATTTTCTGGGTGAAATAAAACAAGAACCTATACTGTTCTGAAGAAGGACTTCTGGAAATAACTGCCTATAGAGACCTCTCAACAATCCCATAAGATAAACTGACTCAGGGATGCATCACATGTGAGAAAGCATGGTCTGCCCAGACACAATATAGTACACTCAGTGGCAGTGGGTCCAGCACAGAGTATGAACACCAGAATGAAGTGAAGGTTGCCTTTATGAGGAAAATTAAGAGATGAATGAATGTGGCAAAGAACGAGATGAGAAAGAATAAAATTCAAGGGGGTTGGTAGATAACAACACCAAGAAACCAGATTAGCCACCAGCAAGCAGTGTTCTCCATATGCAGTGACAAGCAACCTGTAAAATGGGCATGTGCTACTGGAGAACAGAGGTGGTGAGGAGATGTGATCTCTGTAAAGTACATCGTGGTGGAAATGTCAAGTCTGTGCTTGATTGACTGTGAATCATCAGCAAGTTACTTCATTCTTCTGATGCCATCTACAAATGTAGATAATAACTGCTGTTCAGGGCTTCTGTAGGTATTTTAGCTAATATATGCATCTAGAGCCCTAGTAAAATGCAGTGAGCAATTCCGATTGATTGGTCTAATGAAGAAACAAAAAGGAAAGACAAAGAAGAAAAAATCAGCTGTGTCCTTTCTTTAAGGGACAAGGCAACAAAGTGGATATGAATCTACCTGAAGGTATAGGCATCACTTGTGAAAAAATCCCTTGTCAGTATCTACTTGTTTCCTACAATAATCTCAGATGTGTTAGAGATGTATTGTTCAATACAATGACCATTATCCACATGAGGCTATTTAAATTAAATTAAAAATATACTTCCTTGGCTTACTATAGGTACATTTCCAATAACATCTGCTTATGTTTCCATATTAGACAATATATGCATGTGTATAGGCCTGTAAATATGATATATATAAATATATTGTAATGCAACCAGATCCCTGTGCATGTGTACTTGTATGCATGTGCATATGTCTATAAATATGGATATGTTTGTGCACATGTATAAGTATGCACGTGCATTTTCACTGCTGCAGGGACATCTATTTTGGGTTACTACATGCTTGACTATAGTGCATTATGTGATCAAAACAGTGTAACCCCAAAAGTCAATGTAGAGAGAGGAGTAGGGAGAGAAGAGAAGATGTTACAGGAAGATATGATGTTCCTTGAAATAAGTTTTCAAATTTTCTCTCTTTCTCTCTCCTTCTCTCTCTTTCTCTCTCTCTTTCACACACACACACACACACACACACACACACACACACACACACACAGAGGATACCAGTGATGATGGAAGTATTGAGCAGAATTTATAGTTAAACATAAGGCAGAGAGACCTTAAGCTGTGGTGCAAAGGTTCTGGGGATGAGAGGACGTTGGCCACATTTGAAGTTTGCCCTAGGAATGTTAGTTTTGTCTGTGATGGCAAAACAGATCACTTACTACATGGTGGCTGGTATGGTTAGCTGTTTCACTCAAATGACCATGGAGAGCCAAACCCAGCAAAGCAGATGCAGTCACTGCAAAAGACACATAAATGTGTTGCAGAAGGATAGAAACCAAATGAACACCAGGATCAAAAATAAGGTTTTGCTTTGAATTATAATTTCATAAATAAAAATTCCTAGAGAAAAGGGAGAATACTCTATGATGCAGTCAGTAAATACATAAATTGGTGGTTAAAAGGAAAAAAAAACAACAGAAATTTAAAAATGAAATAACTAAAGTGGTATTGTTCCAGCCCCTTACAAAAGAATCAAATGTACTACAAATGCGTTCAGGTAGCGCTTGCAGAAAGTCATAGCTAGGATCAAAGCTGACATCTGTGATCACTGACTGATGCTACATCCTGCTCTAGAAGTCTGTGTCTGTCATGTCACATGATGTTCAAAGTGTTGCTTTCTCTATTTTGCAGTCTTCACAACTGAGTCTTAGAAATGTGAAGCCATCCCTTGAGTTAGAATGCAAATCCCCAAATTAAAGTTTTTGTTATCGTCTTTGTAGCTGGCACATGTCCAGGTAAGAAATAGCACAATGGGTGAGGGAAAGTATATGTAACAGGCAGAGAAAAAGATGGGAAAGGAAAGAGAAGCCATTTTTAAGCTCTCTGCTTTACTCATTGATCCAATTAGATACAACTAAAGTGATAACGAAGTGTAAGATAAAGAAAGCAAGATGTTTTGGGCTTTTTGAACTGTGTATGGATATCCTGAGGGCTCTGAATATTTTCTAGGAACTTGGAGTCACTTAAACTGAAAGTAGGACTGTGCCAGATGGGATCCTGAAATGGAGAGACCCCAAGGCTGTTTCTTTCTGCAGAGGTTTATTTGAGAATCCCATTTCTTCGTGGGTAAGGTCTGATGCCTTGACAGATGGTTTTCACTTAGTATCACAGATGATTCTATTCTCAAGCCTCCACTTAGACTTCACATTTTCAAAGCCCCAATGTTTCACAGCACACAGGAATGAGTATATATAGCTGACCACACACCCTGATGCATGAAATAATTAGCATCATCACATGCAACCACACATGCTTGTCAACTGTGTTTAAGAGTGCCCCTGAAGTAGCGCATCAGTCTTGACTCAGTTATGTGGGTGGGTAAAACAAGGAGAAGCTTGTAGGCACAATAAAGCCTGCATTCCCCCTCTGCATGGAGTCCTGAAAAGAACTGGTGAGGTTCCCAGTTCCCAGTCCTGTGCTGTGCATGAGAGTCCAGGTTAGCTTGCTCTGGAGCCTGTTCTCTTCATGCCCCTGGAATGTGCGAAGAGGAACCAGTACCTGAATAGGACCCTAAAAACAGAAAGCTCCCTAAAGGAAAAATTAAAGACAGCAATAACATTTTTTTCATATTTAAGGGTCACAATAGTTTGCTGGCTTAGAAAAGCCTAAACAAGTAAAGTATAAAAACGGCATCGCCTTCTCCTTCCCCTTCAGCAGTGTATTTTAACAGCACAGTAATGTCGCTTTACTTTTTCAAAAAGTATTTTTTGAAAATAAATTTTATTTTTGGAAACATTTATTTTGAGAGAATAAAGGGAGGTAGGAAGGGAAGAGAAGGAAAGGGGAAGAGATAGAGAAAGAGAGAGAGAGAGAGAAAGAAAGGGCACACCCTTCTTTTTGGAAGTCAGTTCTCTCCACCTACCATGTGGACTCCAAGAATTGAATTCAGGTGACCAGGTTTATATATGGGCATCTTCACTCACTGCATCACCTCATCAGTGCACTGTGATGTCTCTTGAAGTGAATCAATGTGTCTGGGTGACTTAAGCAAGAGAAGTGTATTTTCTCTCAGTTCTGGAAGCTGGAA
This sequence comes from Typhlomys cinereus, assembly GCA_023101885.1. NCBI lineage: Eukaryota > Metazoa > Chordata > Mammalia > Rodentia > Platacanthomyidae > Typhlomys > Typhlomys cinereus. Next base: position 318,996 of record JALPQD010000003.1, on the reverse strand, counting down.
ATCCACAACCAGATGCTAGCAGTGTGGTTTCCCTGAGGTCTCCATCCTTGATTTGCAAGTGTCATCTTCTTGTTGTGTCCCCACATGACCTTTCCTTTCTTGCTTCTCCTAGAGTCTCTCTCTTTTTATAAGGACATTAATCACATTATAAAGTGCTGTCATATGACCTCATTTAGCCTTAGTTTCCTCTCTGAAGAACCTCTCTCCAAACACATTCTGAGTCTATGAAGGAAAAGGATTCAACATTTGACATTTTTGGAAATACAGTTCAGTACTCAACATCAAAATACACATGTTCTTCCTGAAACAGACACTGACTTTTGTTTCACCCCCTTACTTAGCTTTGGACAAAAAAAAGCTTGCCTGTTTTTTGATCAATAAATCTGACATGCAGAACCTAGACCTTAACGACAACCGTGGAGTTCCGACTACATATGCAGCTCACTTGTTTTAGCCAGGTTCTATGTGAAAATCCAGTATTGGAATACAAGCTGGACTTAGTGATACACTTGTCTGCCAGCTGGACACAGCCGTGGGTTACAGAGGCATTGGCGGAACTTATAATTATAGTACAAAAGTTCTTGATCTATACATTTACTATGACAAGGACTGCATTTTTCCAAGTTCTTTTCCAAGCAGAGCTCCACAAGAGGTGACAGGGGTTCATATCATCAGAGTCAACTGACTGAGATGGATCCACGTGGAGAAGTCATGGGACTACGTAAGAAATGCAGTAAAGGAAGACATGATGTGGCAAAGAGCATTTAGAATCAGAGATACTCAAAAGAGATGTGTGGCATGCTATAAATTGTCTACGTTGACTACTGCAAAGACATAGCCAAATGTTAAAAGCTGGTAGTGCAGTCATAATGGAATTATGTTGACTGATTATTGCATGGAAACCAGAGGATCTGAGGAGATCAAAAATGGCACCTTTGGCTCTTGTGGTTATCAGTCATTATCCATAAACATAGATCTAAGACCAGAATATGATTCCAAAGCAAAGCTCTTAGAAAATAAGAACGTAAAAATCTCATTCTGAGCTCAAGGAGGTTTTGATTCTGTTCTGGGTTCATGCCAATGCTTCTTTTTCAAAGACACAGCTTGTGGTTATAGGTATGGGCAACATCTCTTGTGCCAGAGAGGAGCTGCCTAGGGGGAAAGAGTTATTGGTGGGCACCAGACTTTTAATCTTTGTATCTGCTCATTTCTGATGAGGGAAGGAAAGACAAAGTAACAGACCATGCAAGAAATAAAACCTATGATTAGGCACTCACGCATGGGCACAAGTGATGGCACGAAGCCAAGCTCCTTGCATAACAGACACAAGTCTGTGAATGACTACAACTTTGCCAAGTCCTGGTGTCCAAGAATCAGTCTTTTAACTCATCAGAAACATTCTTTTCCTAGGACCCCCACTCTTGGTTAATGAATATATAGCAATTGCACTTACTATTAAACTGCTGTGCTACATAGAGGCATAGAGTGCACTCTGTGTGTTTAAGTGCTGCTCCATCTCTTTTAAGTCCTCCCATGAACTATGAAAAACAGATAACCTCACTGCTCACATTTAGCAGACTGGAAGGTTCAGAGGAGGTAGAAAACTTCCCCAAGTTTACAGAGTTAATGAAAGAGGTAGGACCAGAACCTAGACTCATGGGATGTTACCATGCCATCTAGGAAAGAATCACTGTATCACAGATAAATACAATGAATACAAAATATACACAATGTCATCAGTGATTTACTTCTTCTGTGTATGCATATGTGTGTTTTGCATGTGGGTGTTTTGGGTGGGGGAGGTGGAGGCATGTGCTGGGCATGTGTACAAGAGTGTGTATGCCTATGGAGTCCCAAGAGTGACATTGGAAATCACTCTAGATTGCTTTATCTTCTTACTGCTTTGCTCTGAGGTTTCCCAGGCTCCACTTTCCAGGGCTGGAACTAAAGGCATTTTTACATTTTTACATGGGCTCTGGGGATCTGAACTCTGGTCCTTTTGTTTTCAAAGCAAAGTTTTTAACCCCTAAGCCATCTCCTTGGCCCATGACTGACTTCCTGTCAGTCGCATGTCAGAGACTTCCAGATGAAACCTGCCTGCATTCACAGTAGCTGAATCTGAAAAAAGCCAGTCCAGGAGCTTTTCTGACAATATGCTATCTTGATGGCTCAATTTTTATTTTTAACTTTTTGACCTAATAAAGTAAGAACAACATTCTTAGGGGTGGAAATATCTTCCCAAGAATTCCTTCTGTTTGAGGATATTTCTTTAAAACTGAGAGAAGTACAGGATCTTGCTCTATCTCCTGGGCACCTATGCGGTCTCTGGAACAGAGAAATATGTCAGAGAACCAATAGGATATCTAGTTTTGAGAAAGGATAGGAGAATGGGTGATTTAAAACAGAACGTGACAGACAGTCCATGGGGACTTAAACCCTTCGGCATCTCAAGCACAGTGCCTGACCCAGAGGCACTCTTGCTTGGGGCTGCATACTTAGTGTGTGACAGGCCCTGTCCTAGCCTCCAAGCACCATATGTTGTCATCTTCAGACTCCACACGCCATGGGAACAAAGATGCGCTAACAGCTATGTGGAAGAGTCATCATTGCCCAAGGGCCTGCCGAGCACGCAGAGGAACCCCTGCTTCCAGGAAGATGGCTTGGAACATTAGATCTAGGCTAAAACTGCAAGAATCAGAAAAAATAATTCAGAGGTCTAGTTGTTGCAGGAAAAAAAACTCCTAAGGCCAAGATGTCATGAAATTATAAGCACCAGTTTTATGTTTGTTTGTTTATTTGTTTTTACTTTCTCTTTCAGAGTTCCCCTATCTTTATTTGTAGAGGTTATCTAATCATTTCTTTAAATACATCATGCACTTCTGAGTCCATTCTTTAGCTATTCTGTTGAACTTTTCTCTGTTTTGTAGATCCCAGTGATCTCAGGTCCTTAAGGATCATCTGCTTTGGGATCACAGAACAGAGAACAGATGGACAAAAGCACTTTTGAAATAGTGCTGGAGACCACTGTGACCGTAGAATATCAAGACTAATGCTGCCATTCTTGTCTATATTTGGATGATAAATTCTTGTGGTAAAGGCAGCTTTAGGTGTTCTCAAGGATAATCTGTAGGAAAATGAATTGTCAAGAAAAATACTCCACCCTGATAGGGACTGTCACTCGGCCCCATTATTGTAACTTGCCAATGAAACATGTCATCTCCAACAGGACCTGCTAAACACTGTGTTGGGGGACCCCAAGCAAGGTCATTCAATTCCTTGTGGATTCTCTTCAGAGCTATGGTGGGAGCAAAGGCAGTGGTCCCCAGGGCAAGGATGGGTCAGTGAAGGGACAGGGAAGGATAAGCCCCAAGGAGCTTTTAAAAAACACGTATGTCTGAGCCCCCTCCTCAGAGGGTCCATGTCCATGGAGCAGACAGATACTGGCGTTTCAAAAGCTTACCAAGCCTTTCCAATGTCAAGGCTGGTTGCTTGCAGGACTAATTGGATTTTTGTCACATAAGAAGCTTTCAGATTCTTTGCATAGATTTGTAAGCAATGAGTCTAGGATGGTGATACCACCAAAGATTCTCTGGGTTGTGAATCAGTATCCAGGTGTTAGGAGTGATACTTGCAGAGGTGAGAGTCATGAAAAACATAGCTAATGCTGTATTTGGGAAGCAAAAGCAAACTGTGAAGGAAAAGGAGGACCTAGGCTGTAAGAGGATGTGTTAACCAAACTACGGTTTTTTTCCACTATCGAGTGAAGATGGTGAGGTAAGGGTTTAAGAAAGCAAACAGATTATGAAACTTATTTTGGGGAGAAGGGAAGGAGAGGGGAAGGAGAGGCAAAGGGAATGAACATAATGAAGTAAAAATTTCCCTAAGTAAGAATAAAAAACTGAATGAAAGATGAAGGCTATGAGTGCATCTGATCAGAAGTAACCCATGAGCAGAAAGACCTATGAGGCTGTGGGAATCAAGCCATTTGTCTAAGTATCTTAACTTGATCAAGAATGGTCCCAGAAAATCAACTCAAACACTATATCCATCATTCTAGTATGTGCTCAGCTCTGAGCAACATCTATGTCCTCTTCATCATGAACATATATGTACTTGGCTCTTGAGATTTCTCACTGGGGTCGTGTTCGGGGAACACAGAATAGACATACATGGCACTCTGTCCCTGGTCATTGCTCAAGCTGAGAAAATGGCCCCAAGCTTCCCATGACTCAGAAGTTTGGGAAAAGTCCAGGCTGCCACTTGTGGGAAAAATGATGACTTGTCATCACTCAGCAAACGTGTCACAAGAGCAGAATGTGAGGAACAGCTGCACACATCCAGTACACATCTGTCCCATGTGCACTGCTCTGGGCGAGCCTGCTGAAACCAGCAAAAGCAAATCAAGATGCCCTGTGAGTCTTCATCCTCCTGGAAGTTACAGCTGAGGAATATCATGCCGTCGAAGGTGACCCGTATGCTGACAGATGGATCCCAAAGCCCCTTGCCGTGGTGTTACTATTAAGTATTAAACTCCTTCAAGAACTTTCTTTTAAAAAATTGAGGGATATTTTTTTCATTTTCATCAATGTGATGTATTTCCTGGAGAAAGTGGCTATGGTCCTCAGTACCATAGAATTCACTGTGACCTATTACAGCTGGTGAAATCAGGAAGGATGCGCAGGGCAAGCTTTCTAATATCTGGTCTACAGTTTTCATTGGCCATACTACATCTCATATCAAAGACCAGCAGGCTTCCCTTTCAGAGTAACTGGAAATATGTATTGATCTTTTTTGTGCCATTTACTTTGGAAATGTGACTTCAAGGTAGCATTATTATTGCTGAACGGAAGAAAGATTGACTGCCTGAAGTCAGAGCCGCTGTTGGTGGAAAAGTCAGGTCATGAGCTCATGTTTATACCTCTCTCCAGTTAGCTTTTCTCCAGCATTTCTACATCTCTTCTTTCTAGGAAACCAAATCCCTGTCACCCAAGTTTAGAGTAGAATTTGAGAAACAACGTACTATTCACAAAATCAACTCATTCCCCAGTTTGAACTGTGAGTTCCCTTCATTATGCAGTCATTGGTTTGTGGGTTATTTGATGATCATCTGATTTGACTTAAGTAATGAGATGCAGTAACGAAAAAGGCCATACTCTGCTCTCAGATTTTGTTGTCTGGTTTGTCAAGCGGCCGAAACTTAAGGAGACTGTGTGTGTGTGTGTGTGTGTGTGTGTGTGTGTGTGTGTGTGTGTGTGTGTTGTGTTGTACTGGGCATAGAACACACAGAAAGAAGATCCCATGTAAGACAGATGGAACATGTATGAGAGAAGAGAGAGAGAGAAAGAGAACAGAAAAAGCCAGTCCTACCAGTCCTACAATAGCTTGAACTCAGATTGGCCTCTGGGCGTGCCTGTGAGGGATTGTCTTAATTGCATAATTTATGTGGGAAGATCCAGCCTGGTAGTGGACAGCTCTGTTACCTGGGTGTGATCTGGGATCACGCAAAAGCGAAGAGCGTGACTACAGCAGGAGTCATGTATTGATCTATTGCTGTCTTTGCTTGTTGTGGATGTGATTTGACCAGCTGTTTCCAGCTCCTGCTGTTGAAGCTTCCCTTTGAGGATGGACTGTAATCTAGAATTACAAGCCAATTGAACCCTTTCCCCCTCACTAAGTTGCTTGGGTCGAGTGTTCTATTACAGCACCATGGCAAAACTATAACGAATTCCATCCCCTGGATGTTTTATAATAATACTGCACAAACAAGGAAATCGGGCCTTCCCAACTCTCCTCTTCCCAGAAGAGGTTTCTCCTCAGAAGTGGGCTGTTTGAACATGACATCAACAAGGCCACCTTCAGACACTTACACCGTCTTCCTGTTGCTAATGTCCACTGTAAGATCTTCCCTCACAGATAAGAGAAACATACACAAAAACATATGTGTCAGAGGAAGGAAACTGGGGTGTGAGAGGTAGAAGAGCCCCTTAATTTATGGCAAACATACATTGTTATTATTAACTTTTATCATTATCATCATATGAGAGCATTCCCATAGGGCAGTTTCTGTCTGAGTATATAAACACCCAGGTATCAACTACAGCTTCTAGATGCACTCTGGATTTAAAAGCTTTGTTTACTGGTTCTTTAACTGTCTACCACCAAAGAGAATCTACAGTTCCCAAACCTCAACTTACATTACCTGTGAGAAAAGATGATTAGATACAACCTATGTGTTCATAAAATCCCCTGTCCCTAAGCACTTTCCTCTTTTAGTAAAGAAGAATGAATTTGAAGAAAGGAGATGCTCTTTTTTGTCAACTGAAGGGTTAAAGTTTTCTATAGTGTACATAGCTGAGGTGTTGTTTCCTTTCAGCAAATAATGAACTTCAGTTCGGCATGTGGAAGGAATGCAGAATAGATTTCATTCTTTCATTTGTGGTACTCTCTTATCTCCTGTGGACATTTTCAAATGCATCCTGCAAAGGTTGGAACATATTAACTGGGCAAGTCAATTCCACAGAACAAGTAAAAAGCTATTTTCACTTGTTTATTCTGTTTGGTTTGATATGTTGGCATAGATTATCAGAGATATATTTTCTCATTTCCTTTGTTTGTACACTATTTTATTAGCACACTAATTACTGTCATTGCTGCTATTATACTCTGTATAATAATATCTTACTTTTAAGCATGCCTCTTGTCCTTGATATTCCAGGGTTGTTTACTACCTATTAAAAAATTAGCTTTGTGTGGTGGTGCACACCAGTAGGATTTGCTGAAGAAGCAGAAGCAGGAGCAACAGAAGTTTGAGGCCGGCCTGGATTATACATTTTTAGGATTCTCTTGCCCCTCATGGGTTCGTGTTTGTGAGTTCCAGACTTCTTTCCTCTAATAAACTCTGTTTTAATCCTCTAAAAACAATTAGACTCCCCCCCCCCATGATATGTGCTGGCTTCTCGCAGCCTGCAGACTATGTGCCCTCACCTCCAGTTGTGATGGCTCAAACCAGAAGGTAAGCAAGGTGCTCCAGGTACCCATCTCTGGTCTGCTAGCCTGGCCTCTGGCAGCCTCTAAGAGGCAGATGGAATTCAGAGGCTTTGATCAAAAGCTTGAGCAGGTAAAGTCATGATGATCTTGCTTTCAAGATCCAGGTCTAAATTAATTAGATACATGAATCTCTAAATATGCCATTTCTTTCATTCTTATGGCAGAAGTCTTCTCATTTGAAGTCTTCTAAGAAAATACTGTTAAATTAGGAGGTTAACCCCACTCAGCCTTGAGCCTTTGAAGACCACACTGCCTCCAATCTCCTGCTTTCCAGAATGTTCAGACCTGTTTGAATTCTGTCCAGTATTATATGTTGGTTTTGTCCCTCGGAACATTTATCTGACCATTGTCATTGCCTTTTTTTTCTGTGAAGCCACACCCAGTGAACACCGTGGTCCTGGTGGAGCATGTGAGAAGACATCACCTTCTTCTCTGACTTTCCTGTGCTTGTTTGGAACAGAAGCAGGCTTCTCGCTGACTCTGGATGATGAGCTCTCATAACTCAGCCGCTCCTCTACGGTCTTCACTCGTTTCCCTGATTTTCATTCATGAGCATCCTCAAGTTTTTTTCCATTTACTTATTACTTTTTGTTTAACATAAAAAGAAATGGTTTAATGATGACATGCGCATGCATATCTATCCCATGATACTTTGCTCTCATTCTGAGAAGTCCATTGAGGATTGGTGCCTTGAATGAGAGAAACACACACATGGACAGATATGCATGAAGAAGAAACATGAAGGTTGGAAAGGTTCCTTAATTTTGGGGAAGCATTCACTAATTAACTTTACCTTCTCCTTAATACAAGTTTGTATATGGTGACTTCTTTTTTTTTATTCACTTGTGTGTGTATGCTTGTATGCGCGTGTGTGTATGCATGTGTGTGTGTGTGTGTGTGTGTGTGTGCAGAACCACGGACGAATTCGGGAACCACCAGGGATGCCTCCACCGCCTCCTTGTTTACTCTGCCCTGGGATTCACAGGCTCCACCCTACCAGGGCCAGAAACGCAGGCCGCCCCCGCTTTCCTCCCAGAGTCTATACGTGGGGTCTAGGAACTGAACTCAGGACCTTCCGCCTGCAAGGCAGAGGCTTAACCCCTGAGCCACCTCTCCAGCCTGTATATGGTGACTTCTATCTGAACATATAAACACCAAAGTATCTACTGAACCTGTCCAGTCTCATCCTACCTTCACACATAGAAAAACCCAGAAAAATCATATAGCGATTTTAAAGTACAGTAACTGTGATTCCTCATGTGTATTCAATCTATTTCCTGCCTCTGCTCAACCCTCTGGCCTGGGGTGGAGGGCTGGTGAAACTGCATTGATAGTGCAGATTACAGTATCATTATAATGAAGTCCAAGCATTCAAAAAAACAAAGCAAACACCTGCTTGTAAGCTCCACTGATTTCCCATCACAAAAATTCTAAAACCTAAATTACCACCAGATCTCTCTCCATTTCCCTTCACTTTCACCCTCATCATCAACTTTTGTCCCCAGGGATTTGTTTCTATCCCTCAGACCCCAGTTTAGATGGCCTGCTCATCCTCCTGACTATTATGTCTTTGCTTATGGCATGACTCAGGCTGAATTCCTGAACAACACTTGCATTTTCCTGTTGTTCATCTGTTGTTCCTGCTCCCTAGTCTTCCTGTTGATTAGTTTGTGATTATCCATTGCCTCTCTCAGCTATTTTGTGAGCACTGGACAGCTGGACATTTTCTCTCTTTCCTGCCTGAAACAGTGCCTGGAACACGGTGAGAGTGTCCTTATAAATATCAGTTGAACTTTACAAGTGAGAATTCCTCAGAGATTAGTCAATATTGCTTCAGAAGAGAAACCTTATGAGACACACAGCCCATTCTAAGGAAATCTGGGAATCCAAAATTATTTTTAAGTATCTGAAGCTATAGCTTACTTTTATTCCTCTTTCTTATGATACATATGTGGACCTGATCATATCACATATCTCCCTTTAATATCCAAAGCTTCTTTCTGCCATTGTCTTTGTCCATAATACTCTGGCAGGTAATGTGCTCTTAAAGAACTTCCCACCCTCTCTCTCTGCAGCAATGACTGACATGTTCTGTGTGACTACTGGTCTGCTCTTACAAGATAGACAACCTACCCATTCACAGTGATATTCTAGCATACAGCATGAAACCCAATATGTGGTAACTGCCTTGGATTACATAAACTTTCAAAATGGGTTGATAAAGGACAGCTTATATGCTAAAATACATTTTTTTGATTTTTACATGAGTTATTTTTCCATTCTCCAAAAGTTGAAAACATAGAGATAACACTTTAGGCAGATAGATGAGATAAATAGATAGATAAATAGATAGATAGATAGATAGATAGATAGATAGACAAGTATTATGTTAAATAGGCTTTTCGAAAACACTTTTTATTTTATGTTATTACTTTTCAGTACAGTGTTGGCTGATTTTTAAATATTTATTTCTAATTTCATTTAAATGTATTCAAATTAATTCAAATAGTTCAATAATGTAATCCTGGTCAATCTAAATATAAAACACTTGAAGCAATGATTGTTATGTATTTCAGGAAGAAAATCTAAACAAGAGTCTAGTTAGCCCCAACAACATATTTCAGAGACAAAAAAGAAAAACAGAAGAAAAAAGCCGCTTCAGATAAGCTATAGATATATTTAACTATGGTCTTTCTTTTCACTATGTAATACATATTCCCTAGAATAGTATTCTCTGGCAGCAGCTCTGCTTTCGACCATGGACGGTTCAAGTCGTGAGAATCTCTGGAAAAGATTGATTCCTGTTATGTCTAAGCCCGGACAATGCACCTCTAGGAGATGTCAGTGATAGATTGGAGCCCCTTTGGAAGCAATTCTGGGTGGTTAAAGAGCTCAAGTCTCTTGGAAATTTAGCCGGCCCCTTGAGTATCTTTCCCTTCATCCCAGAACAGACGATCCAAATCACATAATTCTGAGCGGTGAGGACTGAGGAGCAAATTTCAAGGCGGCCCTTGGATGCCCCGACTTCTGCTACTCTGTCTGGTGCCAGCTGCTTCTGCTCGTCATTCTGATGTTCCATAACAGTACACAGTCCCCTTGCCTGTCTGGACTCCTCTGCATCCTTTTGTAGAATGGAGAGTTCCCGAGGACACACACGGCTACTTAAGTACCTCGGTATCCCTAGCTTCACATCTTGCAACGGGCAGGGATACAGCAAATGCCGATCATACCCTGCACTGAGCAGGATCAGTTGTGGTCTGTAAAGCTGCCAGACATCTGCTGCGCTCTGCAATCAAATGATCGTCTAGCAACATCTCTCCTTTCTTCTTTTGTTCCTGGGCTTTGTATAAGAGTTTGAGAGTTCAAATACCTTATACAGGATCGTGAATATTTCCAGGGCATGTGTGTGTGAGGAGCGGGGGGGGGGGGTTACTTATTTTTAAAAAACGCATTTTTGATGAAAAACGAAAGGGGAACAAAGAATATGTACGTTGTTGGTTGGTAGATGTCATCTGCTTAAAATGTGTAAAGTTGTTGAATACCCAACACCTTTTTCTACTCACACTGAAAGAGAAAAATAATTATTTTAGAAAAAAAATTACAAACAAGAGGACAAGATTTCTCCTAAATGAGTGGGCACCCGGGGCGAATAAGCAAACAGTACTAATAGTAAGAAATTCTGCTAGGGTTGCTGGTCAGGAAGCAAACTGACTCTCCCCCAAACACCAGGGAAATTAGTTCAATTTGCTTCAGGAGCTACAGGGGAAAGAAGACTAAGGTGGGCAGTGGGAGACAAGGACAAGCTTAGTGATGATGGTGGTGAGATGGTGTGTGTGTGTGTGTGTGTGTGTGTGTGTGTGTGTGTGTGTGTGTGCATGTTTGAGTGCATGTGGGAAGAACACATGTACATGTATGTGCAGGTGCATGTCTGTGTGTGCATGTGTGTATGTGAATGCACGCATACATGCATGTGTATATGGGGAAAGTAAAAAATGCCACAATGAAACACATTTTTTTTGCTACAGAAAGGGAGGGGGGAGAGAGAGAGAAAGAGGACAACAAAGAAGCAAGGAAACCACCCTCACTGACTTACCAGGTCTGCTATGATTTTGAACGAACACCCTTGCAGAAATAGAATTATCTGCCTCTGGAAACAAAATGGGATCAGTTAAGGAAGAGACTCTGTAGCCATGACATGAAAAGCATTTGATTACCTCCTGATGAGAGCACTGGGACTGTCGGGCGCTGGTGAAGAATGGCTGATCCAGAGCAACCAAAGTCAAGGTTTCCTCCAGTGTGAAAGGAAACATCCAAGGCTGCTTCAGAGACCCCACACTGGAGAAGAAACCAGCCAGGGACTGGAATCAGGCATATCTACCTTGAGAATTCCAACCCTACCCAGTGAAGAAGTTCTCTACCAACTAAGGACAAGAAGACTTTCAAGAAGAATTTAGTGGTGGGAGGGAGGGAACTGGTGTACCTATTCAGTTTGTATGAGCTGAAATAATAATAAAAAATGTATTAAAAAAAGAAGAATTTAGTGTCTGAGGAATAAAACACTCCCTTTGGAAACAATGAGATAAATTTTTCTATTTCTCAGAACTTTCCTGAAAAGCAAGTAGTTGGTTTCCCATGATAAAATAGCTATCAAGAAATATTTTTGTTGGTCAGAAAACTCCATTAGCTAGAATCTCTATGTTTTTCCCCAACATATTCATAATTATTATATTGATAAAGCTAAGGTGATGATTTGTAAAGTATGGCACCAAGTCTATTTTTCCCTATCAGAATTACCTTGAATAGATGCTAAAAACCAAGAGGCCACCTCCAGAAATTCTGACTCAGGAGCTATAGGTCATTAATGCACTAATCTATATTTTTAACATTATAAACCAACCTTACTTATATGTAAAGTTTAAAAGGAGACAAAATTACAATTCTACTGTAAGTTTCCTTCTATGGATATAATAACAGTTACTTACAGAGCAGTTATTATACCTATAGGTATAATAGAGGTATACAGAACAGCTTCCTACCTATAGGTTTATTGGCTGTCTTCCCTATTGATCTATCTCCTTCCCTTTTTTTAGGTTCTTGTTCTAGTTTAGAGTAACAGGGATGGGTACCATTCTGACAAGCAGATCTTCAATCAAAAAGCTGTTGGAAGCCTGAGACCCCACAGGAGTAGACAAGCTAGACTAAAGTCTGGGGTCTATAGAAGCACACTGGCAGAAAGGTGGGAGGGAATAGTGAAGAAAAAGGAGGGAATGCAAGGGAGAAGGGAACAAGAGAACCTTGGATGAATACTCAATATGCTTGTAAAAATAGAAAAAAATTACAATTCTAGCTCATCTTGGTTCATTATTATAGGAAATATTTCTTTGCCTCCTTTCTGGATTTCGTGTTCTCATATAAAGCCACAGAATAAACCCATATATTACCACCATTTCAATCAGCTCATTGAAAGGTTCCTTTGAAGGTCAGTAATTATCACAGTGGCACATAGGACAGGGAAATCCCTAGAATCCAACATTCTCAGGAGGTTGAGTTGTCAAAATGTGTCTTAATGGTCATGGATCAGATTCTGTGAATTTTGCTGGCTGTGTCCCTTGTGAACACCCAAAGCCCAGCAGGAAGTGAAGCAGAGAAAAAAAAAAAAACTGAAGAAAGCGAGTTAACAAAAGCCAAACAAGGACTGTAAAAATCTAGCAAAGTGAAGCCATTTACTACAAGGCAAATAGCCACAGACAACTCCACTATCCCAAGACCATTTTGCTTTGTAGTAGAAGAAAACATCAATATCCATAATAATTGCTCAGTTTGCTAGAAAACTGAACATAGGTGTAGGGTATTTGCATAAGAGGAATATCAGTTACACAATATACTTCAGAAAACTTTCCACAAAGTCTGTCAATTGTATATTCTATTTTTCATTTTCCAAAGAAAAAATATTCCATTCCATTATTTATTTTTGAAACAAAAGGATTATGATTGTCTATGACCTAAAAGAGTTTTCAAAGGACACTAAGCAATTAAGCAGTGTTAATTACATACTTCAGCCAGGCTTGAACTGTAGCAATGGCTGCATAAGAAGGTATGTGATGGCATCACCTGTAATCCCAGTACCCTGGAAGTGAAGCAGCAGCATCAGGAGTTCAAAACCAGCCTTGGCTTTATAAGGAGCTCTTTAGGACAGTTTGTATTGCATATTAAGATTCTGTCTCAAAGATAAACAAACGGAAAATAGAACTAAGCTACATGTGCAAAATATGAAATTTCCTTCCATTCTACATAAGAAAAAAACCCTTTCATTTAAAAAATACATATACATAAAAACATAGCCCTTCGGGCTGGAGAGGTGGCTCAGGGGTTAAGCCTCTGCTTTGCAGGCGGAAGGTCCTGAGTTCAGTTCTTAGACCCCAAGTATAGTCCATGGGGCGGCCTGCGTTTCTGGTCCTGGTAGGACGGAGCCTGTGAATCACCGGGCAGAGTAAACAAGGAGGAGGTGGAGGCAGTCCATGGTGGTTCCCGAATTCGCCCATGGTTCTACATACACACACATAAACATACGCGCACACACACGCACACATACACACACATGCACAATTGAATAAATAATAATAATAATAAAAAATAGCCCTTCATGAATCCGGAAGAAATGCTATGGTATCTGACAAAGGGAGACACTGTAGTAGATAAAATACAAATGTGAGGATTGCAGAAAGTATCAAACAAAACTCTGAGGGTCCAGAGGGAAGGAGACAGAGGAGCAGTGATGAGTGTAACTAAGTCAAAGTCTTGATTGGCTCTAATTGTTCAGTAACTATCTACAGTTAATGGCCAATTCAGGCAAAACTTAGAGCAGAAGTTCAAGCCTTAGAGTCATTGCAGATTCTCTCTGAAAGAAACAACATAAATAAACCCCTGGAAATTAACATCCCTAAAGAAAGTGACACCAAAGGTTTGTTGGGTCCTATATAATTAGAGTGTCATTAAGGAGCTTTGTCACTATTTGCTGCAGCTTTAAGCTTGACTGGGCTTCCTTTGCCTCTTTCCTTTCATTGAAGTGAAAATAATGGAAGATGATGGGTTTCATTTGGGAAAGTGGAAGCAGGGATTGAGTCTGCATCCCTCAGGCGTGCAAAGACACGGCCCAGGACCACAGTGGGACTAATTCCTGCTCAGGTGGATGATGAAGATGTTCAAGCAGGGCGCATAAAAAAATAAATACAAAGAACCAGAAGGAGATTACTCTGTAGTTGGATTGAATTACTTCCCTTTGGCACACGAGCTGTTTTCTTGTGAAGTTCCTTTAGTCTGTAACATGGAGCTGTGACTGAACGTGGCTGCTGAGGTGCAGGCCACGGTGGTTGCCAGTGGAACACAAAGGCATTAGCGTGGATTCCTTCTCTTTTCAGCCCTGGAGACCTTGTCCTGTCCTGTATTCACCGTGTCTGCATGAGTTATAGTGTTCACGCCTCTAATCTGAGAGGCTGGAGATCCTAGAACATTTGGGGAGAAACAAATCCTAACAATCTCAGAAAAATTAATACATTTTTAAAGGGTAAGAGAGCCAAGATGGAATAAGAAATTTTACCAGGAATCCTCCCCAGTGAGATTCATCTATGTGTTCGCTGCTGGTAAGATTGCATTGAGGATACATCCATCCCTCAGCTTTGAGCACAATGGCCTGCCTCAGGTAGGGAACACCAAAAGGTGTTTCAGTCTGAGGCACATATCTGTGCTGTCACGTTGCATGCATTCGAGCTCCATAGACAGTTTGGAGTGTCTGTTCTCTCAGACTGAAAACTCAAGAAGCAGCCTTCAAGTAGCAGAGCACAGAAGATGTAGGGGGTAGATGCCCGGGATGCAATGAATTCCATCTTCTCTTTCTCGGAATACCAGGGATGCTTTCACATTAGTGCCTTCTGTGTTTGAAAGGACGTTCTTTTCAGAGTTTTGACTCTGATTGGGGACCAGGAGAGCTGACTGCCAGATAATCATCTTGAGTTTATTTTAACACTCCAATAGATCACGTTTGCCTGAAAACCCACCTGGAGTAGGGATCTCAGCGAGGATGAGGAACTGGAAAGTTGCCCACTGATTCAGGCTATACTTAGGATAATGGATATAGGCTGTGCCCCCTTGGGAAAAATACGTATGGGGGGGTGGGGCGAAAACTGCAGGGATAGTATATCGAGGCTTCCTGTGTTGCCATGAAGGATCTGCAACTTAATGAGTGTATTTATATGCCATTACAAATCCTTTATCATTTCAGAAATCGATGGAGCAATTTCCAAAGGAAGTCAGAGTGATTTGTGGTCATCCACTGCCTCTAATTATTCATCATAAAGAGAAAAAGAATTCTTCCATTAGGGAAAAACTGGAAACAGAAGAACTTGTCAGAAGGAAAGACTGATTTCAAGATCGAATATAGAGTTTGGTAAATGTAGATACTATTTAAAACAAAAGGGCATGGTGCTTCTAGAGGCTAGACTCTCTAAAAAAATGAATGAGGCATTTATTTTCATATCATAACTACTGGTTATTGCCAAGAGCTGCAGATCATGGATTTGCCACACTGCCATGTGCTTATTAAATACTTTGCAAATTTTCTTCACCTCTTTCCATCTAGATAGCTGTACAGTGAGGATCACAGCGCTCTGAGAGATGTGATTATTGTAATTCTTATAGAGCTACAACTTGCCCAAAACACAGAGCTAAGAGGGTAAAACAAGCTTGGAATTCAATCCAAAGTCTAAATTTACACTTTTATCACCATTATCATACTGTTGCTTGGAAACTCAAGTTCTTTGGTGGTTTCACATACATTTATGCTGCTCATGTAGGAACATGTATTCACATATACACATGTATCTGGTTTACTTATTCATTCTTTTAACTGATAATTAATCAATTGTTTGCTTATATGGAAACTTGCTAAGCACATCAAATGAGACTTCCAGATGAAAATGTGAAATTTTTCTTCTTGGTTAGTCGATAGCAGGGAAACAGGGTGAATAGCATTATAGCAGAATTTGAATAGTGCTGTGAGGATGTACAAGGTCGTGGAGACAGAAGCCAGATGTAGAGGAATGCTCCTGACACCGTGTGGGAAGACGTCATCATTTTTGTCAGATTACCAACTATTTTCCAAAGCTACTGTTCTCAATTCAAATTTAAGATAGGAGCAAAGGCTACGAGATTGTTTACTTGGTTTTTAGGAAAACTCCCATCTGGGCTTCTTCAGAGCACACCGGAAAGGGTGTATTTCTAGACAAGGGAAATCTCCTTCTCCCAAATATAGAACCTTTAGGAAACTGTGTTCCAAATTTAGAAACAAGCTTAGGACTTCAGTGTTTGTGAAGTGGGCAGATTGGGGTGAATACATATACAGTGTATTCTTGGAGTGGATACATATACAATGTTTTCTTCTTTCAATCCCCTCTGCAAGTCTAGAATGTGCTATAAAAAAACTTACAAACATCAATTTATTAAGGTTTGCACACAACTGACTAAGTTTCTTCAATTAGCACGAGTTTCTATTCAAAATGTAAACTTTCAAAAGGATGAAAAATGCTTTCTACTCCTTCTCTGAAACCATGTTGAATAGTCTCTATTAACTTAATTCTAGCATTTGTTCCTGGCTGAAATAGAAAAAAAATGTGAATATAAATTCAACAAAAATGAGATGAGCAGAGGTGAAGTTACAGATGCCATGTTGGCAGGGGTGACACAAGACTTCTTCAACATGCACACTGAAGCGGTTTCTGTATTTTACATCTGTAAAGTGGTTTCTGTATTTTACACCATTCTCTCACATACCTCAAACACCATCTACCACAGTCTTACGAAATGTGCTAGTGAAGCTTTTCCTCTTTGTCTCCCACATGAGGAAATTGAGTCTTTAAAGTGGCCATGATCTCCCAAGGGTCTATTTAAACAATAAAAATGATCAATAGCTGCACTCCTCTCTGGCTGAGTCTAAGTTCAGTGCTCTCCACTGTGTGATGGGCAAACTGGCTCTAGAAATATATGGCAAGCTTTTTAGAGTAAAAATAATTTCTCCTGCTAATGAGGTGAGATGTTAGGGAAAGAATTTATCTTTCACTTATTTTATGTCTTTATTAAAGACAAGTCATTGTACTAAATTTACCAGAAATTCCAAAATTAAATAGTTATAATTCTTAACAGGAAGATTAATATATTAATATATATAATATATAACTTCAGTTTTTCTGATGTATAGTATTGAAATAAAAATGTGTGATTAGTAAAGCTCCCTGTTGCTGTGACCCAATCAAGGGAAAAGGTGACTTTTTGGTGTTTCCAAAGGCGATAAGGTTCATGACGGGGAGAAATGCATGGTGGTAGACAAGGCAGTTGAAGCAGGAGGCTGGCTTACATTACAGCAGCTCTCAGGAAGCAGAAACGGTACGGTGGGTAAGGAAAGATTGAGACCATGTTCTCAAACCCCAAGGTGCACCCCCAATGATCTCATTTTTCCAGGAAGGTTCTACCTCCTAAAAATATCATAAGTTTCTCAAACAGCACCACCAGTTGGGAACCAAATATTCAAACCAATAAGCCTGTTGGGGACAATTTATATTCAAATCATGACACCCCCCATTTGAGCTGCTCTGGCAGCTAAAAGATGAGTGAACAAGACAGTGGTTTTAAAAAAATTGAAGGATCCCATTTATTTATTTTTTTATTTAATAGTATGTGCCTATGCGTGGCATGTGTGCATGTCACTGTGTGTGTGTGTAACTATATGTGAGTGCATACATATACATGTGTACATGAATGCTAAGGACAGAGGTTGATCCTCATTTTATTTTTTGAAATAAGATCTGTCACTGAATGTGGAGCTCACCAATTGTCTAGACTGACTGACCAACAGGTCCTAGGAATTCTTCTATCTCTATTACCCCATCAATACCTGACTTTTTCTGTGGGTGCTGGGAATTCAAACTCTGGGCCCCGTTTGTTTTAAAGTCTCCCACTCTGTGTGTCTGTTTGGAGCAGTTTTTATTTCACAAATACTTTTAAGCTCATTGGGTCTGATGTTCTAGGTTGCTTTATTGCAGTTTCTGAAATGTATCCCGGAGTCATGCATCAGATACAGAAAATGTTGGCATAGACTGATGCTTGCTGTAAAGACCTAGCTCAAAATTAAACTGCTGGAACTGAGGACTTTATAATCAAATATTGACACAACCTGGACAGGCAAAGTTAGCATTTTGCTTTTAGCAGGAGAGAGCTTCAGAATAATAATCCCAATTATTTATAAAGTGGCCCAATCTAGAACAGTGTTCCCATCTGTCAGACCTTTCCAGTGTCAGGCTGCACATGTAGACTGTCTGCATGTGGAGGTCTGTAAACTACTGTCTCCCTGAGTTTCACTTCTAGCCTTGATTCTCATTAGAGAAATTGTCCTTTTCTCTTCTCCAGCAGCTCCAGTTTTTCAAACATGCATTTTGATTCCTTTTAAGTAAAGTATTTTCCTCTCTTCCCCAATGCATGTATTTTTGCCATGAATTAACGCTCTTTGTGGGGTTCAGACACATCCATCAGCTCATCATTCAGCATCCTGACTTGAAATACATTCCCTGAAGTGAAAAATAGTTCTGTGAAAGCATTCTTCATTATGCTCCGTTTAACAGGTTTGAATTCTCTCCTTGACTTTTTATGGGTTTCACACTTTTCTAAATTCTTTAAAGTCAAAGGCAGGTGAAATTATCAGTGAGCGACTGCCATGAATCCATTTAAAAATCACGAGAACAATTATGTGTAATAATAAAGACTGTTGCTTATTTTTTGTCATCCCCACTAGCTTTAAACTAGCTTTAAACTTTGAGTTGTACTCTGAAGATGGCTTTATGTGGAGTACAGTCGATGAAGTTGGAAAACTCGTATCCATGCTCTCAATGAAATTCTAAGTTGTATCCAATCCAAAAATGATATCATTTCCTTCGAATTACTTACAAAGCTTTGCTTTTAAGGAGTCATTGTGTGATTATGAATTTTATTATTTCACAGATGTTTCCATTGTCCTGGAGAGATGCTGTATGTCTGCTAGGAAAGACCAAGGAATAGAAGGACCAGGATGAGGTCATCTGCTTTCATAATATACAAACCACTGATTTTAGAAACAAATTACCACTAACCCGCAATTAATAAATGACAAGCACCTGATTCTCTATCTAACATTGAGTAGACTATACATATTTTCTTAGTATAGTATACGTTTAAGACTTATCCCAATTATTTTTCAGAGGACATGAGAATTGTTTTAATATAGAACTTAAAGCAAGTTTTCTTTCAAGAGAACATTACAGAATGACAACCAAAATTACCAGTACTTTTTTTCAACAAAGAAAATATTTGAACAAAAGCATATGCTTCATATTTTGAATGTATATGCACAAATATAAGTTTATTTATTTATTCATATTGTGTGTGTGTGTGTGTGTGTGTGTGTGAGAGAGAGAGAGAGAGAGAGAGAGAGAGAGAGAGAGAGAGAGAGAGAGAGAGGGTATGTATGTCCCCGTGAAGGACTAAGGATGACTTTGAAATAATTCTGGATTGCTTTTACCTCATTTCTGCTTTGCTCTGGGATTTCCCAGGTTCTGACCACCAGGGCTGGAAGTGACTGCAGCCACCGTTTTCTCCCTGACATTTTTATGTGGGACCTGGGATCCAAACTCAGGACTTTCTGCTTGCAAGGCAGAGTCTTAATCCCTGGGCCATCTCTCCAGCCCACATATAAGTTTATATAATCACAAATACATATATAAAAAGACTGACTTCCCAACAATAAAAAATTAAGCTACAGAAAAATTTTATTTGACCTATCATGCTTGCATTAGACTTACCCAGAATATATAATTTTAAATATCTTTGGGAATTTATATAAAAGATCAGCTTAAGGCCTTTTAATTGATATTGATTTCTGAAAACTGAAATTATTTATTTTCTGCATGTCATGACCTTCTTGAACTCTGGCTGTTCTTCATGGATTCGTGACTTGTGCACTTCCATCCAGTGTTCTTTGCACCTTGACTTCACTGCCTACCACAAGCTGCTACTATTACTAAATACTATGTTCTTCGCAATAAAAGGCCAGTTACGGTAGATAATGCAGATGTTCCTTGACATTTTACCTAAATTAGCATCGGTCTAAACCTAAATGTTAACACTTGATGAAAGGAATTCATCATCTTAAACGAGTGAAGTCCTTTCCAGAGAGAATCATTCAGTAAGGAAGGAAAAAATATACGTATACAACGAAGCCCTCCAATAAGTGAGGATGGGTCACACAGCATTCTGCATTTAAAGAAGTTCTTGTTCAGGCATCACACCTCCGTCAGGGACTAAAGAAGGTAGATGCTGGATAAGTGAGAAGAGCAACTAACCACTGACGTGTGCACTGGTATATCGTCCTTGCTCTAGCAAATGTCTAGATACATGTCGTGAACAGTGACCCAGACAGGACTTAGCGCATCACAGGCATGGAAAGACATGAGATCAGAGGAGGAGACTGGCAGGAAAGAAAAAAGTTCATAATGGGAAATACTAGTGGGTTGGGTAATAAAGAGTAAAAGCTACATGAATCTTGTGTAAAGCCATAAGAGAATGTAACTTAGTGAAGCTCTTGCTCTCTGTCCTCTGGTGACTGGCACCCTGAGTTGTAAGCAGTGTCCTTCCTAACTATCACTAAGGAGTTGCATTAAATCCTAGGGAAGACATAATTTGCTTAGATGATAAACTGCATTTTCCTAAGTTGACCAAATTGCTAGCTGCAGGACCATCATAACTATCCAGACTACTCTGGATATGACAAAGGGGCCTCATACTCCAAAAATGAACATTAGTAGTTACCCGCATATTCATTTTCTTGTATACATTGTGAATTCAGATTCTATATTTTCACCTCTCTCAGCAAAATAATAAAATAAAATAAAAATAAACAGCAAGAAAACGAAAACAGTTTAGGAATGAAGTTCCACGCCACGTTCCCTGAGGATTTTACTCATCTCTGCAGATCTCTCATCTTTGTGCACAGAAGCACAGCATGCCACAGGTCTCCTGCCTTCATATTCTACTTTGCTGCAATTGTCCCTGCTTTCTCATGGGTTTCGGTAATGGCAGAGCCGGTGCTAAATCCGGCTCCGATAGGGCTTCCTCATCCTGAGCTGCGCATGGAGTACACTGCATTCATAAATAGCCTGTAAGGCATTGGGCTTCTGAGGTCACTGTGCTTCACACAATTGTTCTCCACAGGACTACGTGAAAGACACTGCCCGACGGAGGCCTGCAGTTCCTGGAAGCTGGGGTTCTCAGCATTGAAGGGCTATCTCTTTTCAAACAAAGGCGCTTGGCTGAGCGGGGGGTGACCTTGGTCATTGTTCTTGGGGCCTGAGACTTCAGAGGTGGATTTTGCTCCTGAAATGATGGGACCAACCCCTAAGCAAGCACTCTCATCTTGCTCTCACAATGCTAGTATAAATAGCAAATCCGTAAACTAAAGTATTACCTAACAGCTTTTCCTCCTACTGCCTTCTCACTCCTTAGGATTAATCCTACAAGACCTCACCAGAGGTAAACAAAGCGTGGTACCTAGCACTTATTATTCAATCAGAGAAATATATTACACTCATATGTAGAGAAGGCAAAAAAAAAAAACCTGTCTAATGCTTGGCAGTTTGATGAGGGGATCTAAGAAGATAATATAGGGAGTTTCAAGGGTTTACTAACTTGTCTGCAGAAATGCATTATGTTGCCAATGTCAGTTACAGTGTATGGAAGCAACTAAGACATCATAGAGATCTTCTCCATCACCATTGGTTGTCTTTCCCTTCATTCCTAATGAGCTCCTGCAGTTTACTTACAACCCATGGACATTTCCAGGATAAACATTGCAGGACTCTATTTCTATGGAAGTTATCAAATACACAACACAGAAACAGAACATGCTCTTTCATTCTTTTTCACCAGGGCTCAGTTTTTTATAGCAATCCATGAGCTTTAGAGAAAAGTTCCTTTGAGAAAGGGCAGACAGATGAAAGACGTTGAGGACTAAAGAAACAAGTTGCTCTTGAAATATGTTCAAACACAGCTTGAGACTGTCAGTTTGGGACAATCTTCCCAAGACTGTGAAGCACTTAAGCAATTGTCATTGTATAATTGAACCATAAACATGATTTAAAGCAATATAATGAAGTGCTGTGATCCATGTTCGGAACAAGGTATAAAACATGCCACAGTTACTACTCCCCACTGCTCCTCTGACTGTATTTCCCCCTTCCTTTGTAGAGACAGACATTCATTATTACTTTTAATTTTATTTGCAGTCAAGCCACCAAATAAAATAGTGTAGTCCTAAGTGTACAAATGCTGACAACTCATTTTTTACCCAGTTTCTCATGAAGACGGAAATGGTATATATCTTAGATATGATTGAATATATTTATTTTCTTCCAATTTTATGATATGTTTGAAAACATTGTATAATTCAAAGTGTTTTTTTATTGTTGCTTAAGGACAGGGTCTCACGTGGGCAAGGCAGGCTTCAAACTTGCTTCACTTCCAAGGCTGTCTTTAGACTTCTGTTCTCTTGTCTTCACCTCCCAAGTATTGAGAGTATAGGCATATGTCATGTCCCAGTGTTTCGCTTCAAAATAATGCTTTTGAATATTCCTACACAGTTAAGTCTTCACATATGGAAAAGAAATTAGTACTGCCTATTTACTTCATATGAGAATACTGTAGACATTTTTAAAATTTTTTTATTATTTTATTCAATTGTGTGTGCGTGCATGTGTGTGTGTGTGTGTGTGTGTGTGTGTGTGTGTAGAACCACGGGTGAACTTGGGAACCACCATGGATCGCCTCTACCTTCTCCTTGTTTACTCTGCCGGGGGATTCACAGACTCCACCCTACCAGGACCAGAAACGCAGGCCGCCCCCGGGTTCAGCCCGGCGTCTATACGTGGGGTCTAAGATCCGAACTCAGGACTTTCCACCAGCAAGGCAGAGGCTTAACCCTGAGCCACCTCTCCAGCCCCGAAAATGCTGTAGACATTTTAACTTATAAAAAAGAATTTAAGCCACATAGAATTACTATCATGTCGATGGAAAATAATTATAGCATATATAAGTGACAAAGGAGTTACAACTGTCTTCATCATACTTACATTAACCTTAGCAATCTACACAAAACCATATTTATTTTCTTCTTTTTTTAAATTGAAGTGTGAGCATGGGAAAGGGGGGACTGCATGTTTTCACATTCCATAATGCAAGTGTGGGAACAGAGAACAACTTCTGGGAGCTGGTTCTCTCCCTCTACTATGTATGTTCTAGGGATCAAACTCAGATTGCCAGTTTTGTACAGATGTTCTTCTATCTCTGAATGATGCTACTAACTCCCATATTATTTTTCTTATAGTTATTCTTTCATATTTCTCCTGGGGCTTTGTACCTGAGTACATAACACATACGCTTGCAAAATAAATACTCACAGTTAATATCCTGAAGGTCTCAAAACTAACTGTCAATTCATCCAAATAAATACCAAATGATCATTTCTAAATCAATACCACGTGATCCTTTAACTAAATCTATTTGTAGGTGGATTAAACTCCATTAAATACTATAAACTTTCTTGAATCAAGAAAACATTAAATTATAAAAATGAAAATTATGACATTTCTGAAGTCATCACTTATTCTGATAGAGCCAGACTCAGCTTATTTTGAGGCCTGGAGTTATTTCTAAAATTAAATTTAGGATATTTAGAATCTCTTTTGTTTTCATAGTATCTGAGAATTGTGCTTCCATTGGGTTTTAGGAACAATCCTCAGTTGGGGACATCCTAAAATTCAGGAGCATCTGCCAAAGGAGGCCAGTAAAATTGAAGAAACATTTGACGGAGGTGAAGCCATGTCCGTTGGCCTGCTGAAGAAGTGATTTTGTTTCAGGGAGTGCAATTAACTCCTGTGCCTACCAGGCGGTTTGGTTGGAGGTATGATACAGTGACTCGCTGAATATTTCTGTCATGTTCCTTAATAATAGATTTAACAGCTTGGGTTCTAAAACCTTTTCATATAGGGGGAATTTGTTTAAAAATTCTAGGGATGTTAGCATGCATCACTATTAGTGCGAAAACTCTCCATGTTAGATCTTCTTCCTTTGCATTCATTCCTCCCTGCGCTTCTTCTTGGTCTTCTGCAAAGGTTGGAAGAAGTAATATTTAACTGGCAGACCTAGTGGTTAGTTCATTCAACCGGGAAAAGGGGATTTACAGCTCATAATGATCCTACTGATTACCTTGGGAAATCTATTTCTAGACCTAGTTATCCCACTTACCATAAAAATCTCCTCCACTGCTGTTGAAATTTGTCTGAGAGACCGTACCCAAATGTGTGTGTGTTTTTAACAAACTTTTGACAACCTGTTAAGGTGCATAAGGACACAAATAATTCAGATGGTAATGCAGGACTTAGAAAATGGTATATAGGGGAAAACTAAGACTTTCAGCTTTCATTGTGCTAACTCCCAAAGTAAAAATCAGACCTAAGTACATTAGTTTCTCCACAGACCTTCACACACTTTAGTATATCACAACCATCAAAAGTACCCACAATGATATGAAATGTTGTAACTCAAGACCTAAAACTTCAGTTTTGCTTTGCTTCAAATGCCTTGTAGATAGTTCATTTAGGCAATAGTTAAAAGCACAAATGTGCACTTTCCCTACTTTTCAAAAGACTTGAATATATTCTCCTACATATGTACTTCAAGATTGGCCACAGTTTCTTAGGACCATGCTACATGGTAACTGTATTGATGGAAGTATTCCCACATGCTCAATGAGATTTGATTATTCTGGAAGGTTTAAGAAAAAAGACAGCAGTTAGGTTCTGAAGACCTGGGATACTTTCTATCACTTGGGAGGGAGGAAAAAGCACAACGCTCAGGCATGCCTCGTTTATTCTCACTGAATTGTTGGTCCATTTCGCCTATTCTCTACACAGAGATAAATGATTTCTGATTAGCAACCTTTTGCTACCTTTTCTGGCTGAAAGCATTCTCTTTAGGGTGATATAAGAGCCCAGATGACAAAGTAGTATCACCTCCCTGCGCTCCTCCCCAGGGAAATGGTTAAAGCTACCCCTTAGCCTGTGTGCAGACATGTCAGGTAATTCTAGGAGAAAGCTCCTTAAATGAATCCTTGACTCTCTTAATGATCTAGTAAATAACTTGATACTTTCTTGTACTTTATGCAGGTCATGTTCCATTCAGATATCAGAGTTCAAGATAGAACTTTAGGGGCAAGTTAATTAAAGTCTATGTCTTTCAAAATTTTATTCTTTGTTTAGGGCCATGGAATTTTCTCTACATAACTACAAAGGAGACTCCCTTTCTTCCCCACTTGGTCCCTTTGGATGCTCCTTTCCTTAAATATAACCCACTCTTCTCTCTCTTTGTGAGACTTCAAAGATGATCATTTTTTGATCCTGCGTGTTTTTGCAACTGGATTAGATATCATAGATAATCAAATCAACCATGCTATGACACACACCAGATGTTCAACCCACCAGCAGCACCAGAAAATCTTTTAGTCTCTTTCTACTGCTGTGGATATATTATAAAACTTTTTGTGTTTATTTCTTTTTTCTTAGGCTCTTCTGCAAAATTAGTTAAACATTATGATATACTATTTGATTGTAATTGTATGAATTTTTAAAAAGTCAGTGAGTGTGCGCTAATTTGTAATTGGATTACCTTTCTTACATTCAATTTGGGGTAATGTATTAGTTTTATCTGTCACTTCCTATGGATTTTAGATATATACAACTTTCCTCATGAGAAGAATGAATGAGAAAGGACATGAATCCTCTGCAGAAGTTACTTAGGAGTTTTAATATGTATCACATTGGCATTTCCTTGAAATCTAGGTTCTTGGGTCATAAATCAGAGAGTCTCATTTAGTATTTTTGGTCAGGAATCCTGTGATTTTACTTTAAAAAAAGCACTGAAAATAATTCTGATAGAAAAGCAACATGATTTAGATTCAATAAATCAAAGAGCAGGATATCCCATTAGACAAAGCAGGAAGAGAAACCCCCAGAAATGTGAGGATGTGGTCCAGCTGGCAGACCTTGTCTAGCATGCATAAAGGTTTCAGTTCAAGTCCTTGCACCCTAGAAACCTAGTATGATGACACATGCCTGCATTTTAGCACTTAAGAGGTCGAGACAGAAGGATGACAAATTCAAGTCCATCCTGGATTATGTAGTAAATTTAAGGCCAGCCTGGTCTATATTAGATGCTGTCGCCAAAAAAAAATAAAATAAAAATAAAAATAAAAATAAAAATAAAAATAAAAAAATTCATAGTGGGGAAAAAACAGTCACAGATTAAACAATCATGTGAACAGCGTTGGCAAAAAGGCAGGAAATTTACATACAAGTTTCAGCAAGAAAAAACAAATCACAAGAACCCATGGCACTTTTCAAAGAGATACTTGATATGTGGTTTGAGTAAGTGTAATTTTATTTACTCACAAGGAGAGAGCATCGAACTCTCTGTGTCTTAATAGCACTGTCCACTAAATGATGAAGCTTATTAAGCAAACTTTTAACAAATAGACAGCCTACTATAACCCCTTTAAAAGGATAAAAAGCAAACATCAACTTTTTGGGCATTTTTGGCTAAACATTTTTTTAGATAATGCACAGGCATCTGTATTTTTATTTCACAATATTTTAAATTAACATGCACTCACTGTACATGCTACTGAGTGTAACAGAGACATTTTCTTAGGAGCACGTCATGAACTTTGATCGTAAGCCACTGTGCTACCTGTTCCACCTTCTTCTGCTTCTCTCCGTTCCCATCAACCTCTCTGCTCCCCTGGGCAGTGTTGCTTCTACTTTCATATCACATATATAGGCATGAAACATTTTATCATTTAATTTCATCTTTATACATCTGTGCCATGTGAATATTTAGAATGAGTTATTTGCTTTAAATCTGATTAGCACTTCATAGATTAAAAATGTAATTTCTGGGCTTTTTGAAAGAGTACCAATCTGTACCCGGAGATGATCCTGACTGCTCCTTCCCAGACAAATCTAATGACGTCAAATGGCTGAGAAATGAGTGTTCATTGTTTGGCTGCTTTGAAGAACAGCCACACCATCTCAGCTTCTCTAAACACTCACAAATTAGGACGATACTTTGAGCAAAGGGTTGGAGAAATAACCCAACAAGCTAATACATGAAAATTTCTCTCTACCAGTAAGCTTAATTTTCATTAAAGTTTCTTTAATATCCTCTCCTTCCTAGCAACCTAGTCAGTTCACTCTCTATTACATTTATACAATGCAGCATGATTGGTTAGTATTTGAAATTTCAAGTATGATATATAGTTTATGATAAACTAAAGCATTAAAAGTAGCTATTTCTGGATGGTGAATGGAAATCTAGTTTCTAGAACTTTAACAAATCACATGTACAACATTTAATATCTCTCAAAGCATTGTTAAATGAATTTTATTCATTTTTTGTGACAGGGTCACACTCTGCACACCTCAAACTCTTAATCCCACTGCCTCAGTCTTCAAAGTATTGGGATTATAGGCATGTATCACCTGAATTCTATGTTTCTTAATCTTAGTTCACCATTAAAATTGTCTGAGGAATTTGTAAAAGCTTCAGCACATATATGCATCCATACTGGTGATAAAATCCAGGTACTGGGATTTTTATTTTTTACAGCTCTCCGGATGATTCCATCTGGGAGGTAATGTACTTGAGAAGATGCCAGAAGCAAGTTGCTGGCTGAAGACTGGAGAGGTTGGCAATATGGCATCTAGAGCATCAGAATCTCCTAATCAAGTGAAGATGTTTCACTGGAGAGAAAAATCAGCTGTGGGCTATAGGAAACCTTCAGAAACAAGAGAGGAAATCAAATGAAGGATTTCAAATATTTGATTCCACTCTTCAGACTTACATTGAAAAAAATCAAGCAAGAACCTGTTTACTGATTTTTTTAATAAAAAGACAAAAATCGGGGTTGGCACTATAGTCCTTGTGTTACATGAGCAAGTTCCTGGGTTCAGACTGATCTCAAAATGAGCCATGAGATAGCACAGAGACACAAAGTCCACTTGGATCAGAAGTGCAGCTGGCTTTCCAAACTTTTGAAATTTTGCCTGATAAGAAGCAAATTGGTTATCATCCCTAGAATAAAAGCCATCTTCTTCCAGAATCAAAAGTCTCACCTCTAAGGCCAATAATATTGTGGCCTGAAAGGGTACTGAAGGGTGTTTCTCATGGCTTCTACCGAAGGTAACTCCTTGAGAATCTTCTAGATATGATCTCCTTATTATTGAGAACCATCCTCCATAACCCATGTAAATAAATCACCAGTTTCTGTTCATTCCAATTCAATACTATCATTTAAATATATCCAATTTATCTAATCCTCCTGTAATTGCCCTAATTGAAACTTACATAATCTCGCAAATTAATTATTACATCAGAGTCTTTGCTGGTCTGTATCCTCAACTCCATTGTAAACAAGGAAATATTTCTGAGCATGGCCTATTTTTTTTTGCCTTTTTGTTTTTGCATACTAAATATCGTTTACAACTGATATTTCCTTGGATAGTTCTGGGAGCTGCCTGGGCTTGAGAAGAAGTCCCGTTGGTTATTGGTCCTGTTGCTTGTACATGTCCTTCATCTTCTCTAGCTCACTATATGTCTTTCAGAAAATAGTTTCCTGGTATGCAACAGTTGTATCTTCTGGAATCTCTGGATCCCCACCAGGCCACTGCCCTCACACGTCTGCTGATACGTGGAGTCCACAAGGCCTGGTTGTCTATACTCAAGGAGGTGTCTAACTCCTGCTGGAGTCAAGAGAAAAAGAAATCATTTAGTAATGTAGATTAGCACCATGATTCTCATATAATGCTTATAAGGAAAACTCACGGGTCCAATTCTTAGCTAATCTCCCTTCCTCTTACTCAACACTCAAACCCTTCTTCCCACTCTCCAGGGAAAGAAGAAAGAAAAGCCCTAAAAAGGGTGTACCAACTGGTCTACCATTTTCTTGAAAATGTAAAATGAACTTAGCACCAAAGTGTGGTTGTTTGACAGCTGGGAATCCACAGATTAGTCAAGACCTATTCAATGATCACTATGAGAACTTTTATTATTCAACTTGTCCCAATTTGCTTTCTTTTTAAGTATCTCTTTATTAATGTAGATGATGCATGTGCATGTTTGCATGGAAATGTGCATGCTTTCCCTGGTGCATATGTACATGTCAGAGGACAGCCATGGGCGTCTATCCTCACCCCCATTTTAAGTATTGTCTCTCCTGGAGTTCACCATTGTGCTGCAGATGCCAGATCAGCCATCTCCACGAGTTTCCATGAGATGATTTTGTCTCTTTCTCCCATCTCCCCATAGGAGAGCTGTGTGTCTGGCTTCTACATGGGCTCTTAGGTCATTATTTAGTTTTAAGGGGATAGGATAGGAAGTGGTAGTTGAAAATAAAAGATATGATTTTATCAAGCTTCATGAGAATTGGGAATAGGTACCTGGAGATGCACCTGTTTCTTTATACCTAAAGATAAATAAAAGTACAACATGATCTGTAAAACACTACATAAATCGAACCCAAGAATTCCCAGGTAGATAGATGAACACTCTTATACTCTTCTAGATCTTACTTAATAGTCCAACTCTTAGAAGCCTTAACCATCTTAGCTGCTTCTACCACCCCACTGCCTTTTTGAACTGTGAGAAGCATGTGAATGTATCATCATTTTCTAGACCTCAAGCTGAAAATTAAAAAATCTTACCTTATTACTCATTTTGCTTCTTTTTGATGCTATACCTTTATGTTCAGCAGAGTCCCCTTGAATAGTCAACCTGAACATACTTAACATACTTAGGAAAATGAAGGATTAATGACCACTGCTCTTAAAACCTTCATTTCTATCTGATGCTGTGGCACACATCTGCAATCTCTGTATTTGGGAGGTCAGAGAAAGAGGATTTCAAATTTGTAGCCAGCCTAAGCTACCCCGTGATACCATCAAATAATCAAAAACAAAAAAATTCCAGAAAATATAAACAAGTAAGAAAGTCATATCATTAAGTAGGTGACAAGAGACTGAAAGTGGGAAGGAGGGTGTTTCTCTCTCTAGAATGTCTGTAAATATCATTTACAGAATGTCATGACAGGGGTAGTGAATTCGGTCTGCAGATCAGAAGCCCTCTGGGATGCTGGGCACAGGCTCTGGGGTCCCTGGGGCATCTCAGCAGTAAGCATTCCCAGGCTTTTCCTGGAAGTGGCTGACTGGTGGTTGAGCTCATCATTGCAGCTCCTTCAGCTGAATCAAAAGCTGCTGACTCATTCCAGCTCCATGGATGGAAAAAGAAAGATAAGTGGAAGCTGATGATCCAAGAGATTTTACGAGTATTTCCTGACCCGGGTCCTTGATGTATTGTGAGTCTCCCAAAGGGTGTGTAATTTCATGATCGCTAGGGAAATGTTTAAGGAATTGACTCCAGCACGCTCAGGAATCAATTTCAGTCCTGAGGAAATTGTCTCCTACATGCCTAGGACTGAGTTTGCTGAGAGATCACATTTTGATCTCTCCAGACAGCTAGTATCACCTGATTCCCTCTGTTTATGCCATTTTCTGTCTGGTACAGCGGCATTCCCTTGGTTTCCTGTTTCAATCTCATGTGCATGCTCCCTTCTGCTTCCTTACTCCGTGGGTTGAATGCATCTCACTGACTCTTGGGGACACCCAGTGATGAGACTATAAAACTGGGAAAGAGGCTGGTGAGATGACTCAGTGGATAAAGGCTCTTGCTGTCCAGCCTGACAATCCGAGTTCTTCCCTTGGAGCCAAATTAGTGAAAATTTGAGAATTGACTCAAGCAAATTGTCATTAGATGTCAACAAGCATGCCAAGGCACATAAAACGAATGAATGAATGAATGGATGAATGAATGAAAAGTTTAAAACCTTTGAAAGAAACAAATAAAAATCCACACTCAACCCAAGTGAGTCCATCCATTCTACAACTATGGATAAACTCATTCTACAACCATTCATAAGTCTCTTACAACCAACCAGTTCTTCCAGTCCCATATTAGAAAATGCATTTCTATGGATACTACTGGACAAGGGCTGAAGGGAAGTTATCAGATGAGGTGGCTGTCTTTGTCAAGGTGTTCTCAGAAAAAGGGACTTACACTTTAGAGTGCAGTGAGCTCCACCATCAATGGCAGTCAGAAATCAGGCCAGTCACAGCCATCTCGGAACAGTCATCCAGAAATGTCCTCGCAAATGGAGAACTGCAAGATGCAGATGGAGAATTGCTTTCTGCAGAGTGCATGTGGCGTTCTCCAGCTGGTGTGCAAGCAGACTGATGCAGGGATGACAGAAAACCTGCAGAGGGAATTCTCACCAACACAACCTACATTTTTCTCATCCATCATTGGAAACACAACCTTCATGTTCCTGCCTTGACTTTTATTATCCTCTGGAAGAAAAACATGAACAAGAAAGCAATAAACAGCTCAGTCAAAGGAGCCTAAAACAAATTCAACACAGAAAATTTGCAATTCAGGAAGGGGGGGAATCACAAGTCAAAGAATAGGCTGAATTATTAATATTCTCTTTATTGTTCGTTGAATACTTGGGCTGACAATACTAATTGTGTTCACAGTGTTTTATTGTAACTGGGATTTATTGTATTGGATACTAGGATCTGGGAACACATACTATCTGAGAAGCAATCTCACAAATAATGGCTGGGTTCCCAGACTGTAGAAAGGCCTATTTAACTGAACTTTAAAAAATAAGTCATGTGAATGGGGAAGAGCGGAGTTGTAAAATAAATATTGATCTTAAATATAAGAAATATTTATAAACTTTAAAATTTAAAGTCTTTAAATAATATACCTTAAAATCTAAAGTCTTTAAATATGTCTGTCTATCTATCTATCTATCTATCTATCTATCTATCTATCTATCTATCAACTACCTGTCTCTATGTGTGTGCGTGCTGATAATAGAATATTCTGTAAATGAAATCAAGGACACATTGGCTGAGTTAGTTTGTGACCAGTGTCAACTCTTTGGTCTTTTCTGAGGACAGTAAAGGATGAAGATTCCATAACATACTGAATGTGACAGAATTTGTCTCAATCACAGATGTTTTTTGTTTGAAGAAAGAGACATATTAGTCTTTTGAAGCCTGCAGGTTCTGTAGAGATGGCTGCCATTTCAGTCTTGGTATTTGTAATTTGTATTTTTTTCTTTATTTTTGTTAGTTTCAGGGGTTTATCAATTTCATCAACATAAGAATATTATTTTTAGTTCAAAGCATCATTTATTCTCTTCTTGACCTTATTGGTTTCTTCTTTCCTGATTTGGGTTTACCTTTCTTTCCAAAGATTCACAAGGCAGACACTTAGATCAATTATTTACATGTTTCTCTGTCCTAAAATGTATATTTTAGGATTATTAATTCCTCATCAGAATTTCTCATACCTATACTTGTACTTTTCCTGTAGATGTTTGCATATTTTGTTTGTATTTTGTTTATTTAAAAAATTCTATTAATATTTCTTTTAAAATTAACTTAAATATTAAAAATTATTCAAGGTATTTATTGAATTTCAATTAATATTTTAAATATTTTAAAATATTTCTAATTTAAACAATTCATGAATTATTTAAAAGAATACCAATAGTTTCTAAATGTTAGGCGATTGTCATGTTTCCTTTCTGTTCCTTACTTCCCATTTGATTTTACTGTGGTAAAATATAATAGTATGTATTAGTCAAGATTCTCAGAGGATCAGAACATATACATATGCCAAAGCATATATATATATACCAATAGCTGCTTTGTTCTAGAACTGAATATTTCACAAGACCGAAGAATTCTAGAAAAGTTTCGAGCCTCAGCAGCGCTGAAAACACTGGCCTTGATGTCATGGAGAAGCAGCTTGGTTTGAGTGAGAACAGAGGCAAGCCGAAAGGGCCAAGTTCTGACATCAACTAAGAAAAGAGGCAGCTACAACAAAAAAGGAGGCAATACAATATCAACAGACTCGCACTGGATAAGAGAAGAGCAAGCTCCTCCTCCTTGTACTTCCTTTCATCTGGTCCACTACGTAAAGTACCACCCACTATGGGCTGGATCTTCCAGATCAATTAAACACTCACCTGGAAGCTGCTCCAACCATGGATTCTTCACAGGCACGCCTTAAACAGGCTACAACTGAAAAGTTGACACCTGAATCTCAGGATCACACAATATAATTTCTTTATTTTTTTCAGAATTCATTAAGGTTTGTTTTGTAACCCAGGATATTGGTAGATGTTCCAAGGCTATGTGAGAAGAAAATGTTGGAGTGTTCTACAGTAATGTTGATTAAAGTCTACTTGTTGACTGTGCTGCCGATGTTAATGTACTTGTTAATTTTCTTTCAGATGTTAATATACTTGTTAATTTTCTTTCAGTGTTTCATCAAGAATTGAGACCAGTATATTGAAGTCCTTGACAATAATTGTGGATTTATTTTTTTTATTCCTCAGTTTTGTGAGTTTCGGGTACATATATATATAGATCTTTGAGGGCTTGAATGTTTAAGATTCCATGTCTTCTTGACAGATTGACACTTTCATCACTAACCAATAGACTTCTTTGTTAATTTCTTTTTTTCTGAATATAATTCTGATTCCTCTTGCTTTTTTAGATTAATGTTATATGATACATATTTTATACTTTTCATGCTCTTTATACTTTCAACCAATCTTTATTGTCATGTTTGGAAAGAGGGTATTGCAGTTCACCTGCATGGTTGGTGATAAATGAGCATCAAATGGCTTAAGGGAACAAGGGATTTATTTTCTTACTGATAGTCCAGTTACGGTGTGTAGTCCAGCTTGACAGGAGAGCATGCACCAACAGCAGACCCAGGGAACTGGCCACACTATCTCTATGTAATAGCTGAGAATGAGATGATCCTCACCTGCTAGAAAAGCATGTCTGGCCAAATATTCACAAGGATGCCAACTTCCTCAACTAGCTCTCAGTATTTTACTCATCTGTTCAAGGCCTAGTCCCACCCACCATAGGCTGGGTCTTCCCCATCAGTCTCCTGCAGGTTTGAGCTGGGCTTAACCTAACCACTAATTCTCTACAAATGTGCCCAGAGCTCAAAACCCTCAACTGTCAAATTGACAACTGTGCCCAACTATGACAGAGGGTCATTTTCAATCCATGTAGCAAATTTGTTTTTAACTGATTTTTCTAAATCATTGAGGTTTAATATGTTTACTGACATGTTAAGAGTTGTTTATCATTTCATCATGTGGTTTAACTTGTTATGTTTTTTGTTTCTGTTTTATTTTATCCATTTTATTTATTTATTTATCTTTCTATATTTTATCCATTACTTGAACAGTATGAGAATCCCATATTGATTTTTCTACAAAATTTTTAGTGTAACTTGTTCAAATCTTTTTAGCAATTGTTTTAGATATCACAATTCAATTAGTAGTAAAATGAAGTTTAGAAATCATAGTACTCTTTATGTCCCTTCACTCCGCTCTATTTTAAATATAATTCCATTTAACTATCATCCATTTAACTATCATCTATATCTATCTATCATCCATCTATGCATCTATCATTCTATCAATCATTTATCATTTGCCTATCTATCCACCTATTTATATTTGGAATCATAGTATCATGGTTTTTGCTTAGTTTACCAAAAAATAAGTGAGAAAATTTAAGATAAGAAAACTCTATTACATTTACTTGTATTCTGTTTTCTTGCTATTGTGCAAGTTCCTTATTTTATCATTTTATTTCTGTTTAGTAAATTTCTTCTGCTGTTTTAAGGGTAGGAATGCTGGTGACAGATAGTCAGCTCTTTTCTACCTGGCATCTCAATTTCCCCTTTATTCCTGAAGATTATTTATAAGTATTCAGTACTGAATTCTGAGTTGACAGCATTTTTTTGTTTATTTACTTTCAGTACATAAAGCATATGAGTACATTTTCCTAGTCACCATGGTTTCTTTTGAGAAACTACCTACCATTCAGATTGTCTTCAGTATAGAAGATGTTTTCTCCATTTCAGAGAAAATTTCTCTCCCTTGAGATTTAATTATGACATATTTTGGCATATATATTTGGTATTTTTTTAGTTCACCTTTTCTGGGTTTCATTCAGCTTCTTAAATCTATGGATTTATATCTTTTGCTGAAATTGGGAAATTCAGTTATTACTTCTTGCTACTGTGCAAGTTTCTTATTTTATCATTTTATTTCTGTTTAGTCCTTAGTCTGAATGCTTCCAATAACACGAGTCAGGTTATATTGTTTAGGGCCTGATCTATAATAGGTAACCAAAATATTTGTTGTATAAATGAAAAACTATGGTGTCCTGTGGTCACTAATGTCTCTAGAAATTAATCCAGATAAAATACCTTTTCTATTGGCACAAAGAAGTATTTCTTCTACACAATTAAAGAACAAACAGAAAGCACCCTCCAGGGGACCATTTGAAAAAGGTCATCATTTATTACTTCAACTCCCACTGAAGGAACAATTGTAGACAAGAAATCACAGACCAAGATTTTTTCTGCAAATGAAAGGGATTGATTTGATGAACTCGGGTGAACACCAGCTAGAATCTTCCTTCTTGATCTGCTTGTTCGCTCTGATTCTTGGTGTTGACAGTGGACATTTTCCAGGCACAGCTGCATCCTCCTCAGAAATATATTCACACTGTTCACATGGCTACAAATCTATTGATCTTGTTAGCAGCAAGGCTGGTATGCTGTTTATATTCAACAACTGCTAGGTGCATCTTTTTGATCTTTCCTAGGAAACCAAATACCATCCGGTGACTTTGGATGAAACTGTAACAACTGACTCCTTCAAAGAGGGTGATTGGAAAGAACAAATCACTCAGAATGTCTATGTAAAGTTAATTGCTCACACTTTCTGCTCTCGCTCTCTTGGTTATTCCTTCTTATGGGTCCCTTTGTTGCTGGAGGGATTGAAGTTGCAGAATGTACTTCACAAACAACACACACACACACACACACACACACACACACACAGGACACACGAGCGCACATGTTTACAAGTATATGCGCACACTTGACAAGAGTGCACCAGCATATGAATATGCTAATCTCCTAGAAATCACATGCAAATCTGTGTATATTTTCTGCAGACAGAATCCTGTCTTAAAGGAGATAACTGTGTGAATACATTTATTGTTTCATTAGTTCACTGAATGTAAAGATATAAGTAGA
Source organism: Typhlomys cinereus (assembly GCA_023101885.1). Taxonomy (NCBI): domain Eukaryota; kingdom Metazoa; phylum Chordata; class Mammalia; order Rodentia; family Platacanthomyidae; genus Typhlomys; species Typhlomys cinereus. The sequence goes on along the minus strand of JALPQD010000003.1, from coordinate 282,561 downwards.
GGCAAAAATAAGATGTCAGATGGGAAATATTGTTGCCAACAGACTAAGTTAATCTGTTTTCTTCCAGCAGGTATTGGCAGGCTTCTGTGATTGGAGGCTGGACTATTTATAGGTCATCCTGAACAGGCTTGCTGCCAGATGATACTACAATAAAATCGCTGCTATACATTCAAACACGTGTTGACAAGCAAGATTGAGAGCACTGAAAAAGACTATGCCATCTGCCAAAAGGAAACAGCAGAGGGAGAAACTGTTACAATTCTAATTGGACTGGGAGGGAGTGCTCTGAGGCCACGTGACAGTTCTCAACACAGTCACAGTGAACATCCACCCCCTTAACCGCACTTATTATTTTAAAGGGGCCAAGCCACCTTGATAGGACAAAAAAATTTTCCCTGTCATTTCACCAGTAGGATTTTGTAGTTCAAATATTGTTTAATAGAATGATTTTGGATCTATATAATTCAGCTATAGTAATAAGATTAGAAAATTAGGGACCGATTGAATACAGCAGAAATAAATAAATAGACCACGTTATAAATTACAGACATACTATGTCAAGAGATTACTGCTAAATATAATTAGATTGAACTTAAAACAATTTAAAAGGTAGCATGTCTACCTTTAAGGCTTTAGTTGCCGGCATATTATATATAAAAATTAAACTTAACCAGGGGGATGTGCAAAAGAAAAATGAGAGTGGTTCAGAACTCATCTGTGAGCAGTTAGATTTATGATAGGGCACTAAGGCAATGAACAGAATATTCTGTCCACAAATATGCTACTGCTAAGTATGTTGCTTAAGTATAAACATTATTGTGAAATGAAGGCGAATGGAAATCAACAGATGCTAATGGAGTCCTTCCCATAGTTTCTTTTATGGGGCTAAAATTAAAATCTTCTGAACATGATGAAGTTTTACAGCCGTAGGAAAGTGGGAATGTCAGCACAGAGATGTACCTCACACATTGCTCTATCAGTATCTCCACAGATTTCCCTTCCACAGCCTGCTGCCCTTGAGAACCAAAACCCTTTTTCTTTGTCTTGTCCCTTCTCTGAGAAATTTTTCTTCTCAATTTAAGGGTGGTTGGGGCTGAAGAGGTGGCTCAGGGGTTAAGCCTTTGTCTTGCAGGCGGAAAGTCCTGAGTTCGGATCCTAGACCACCACATATAGACGCCTGGCAGAAGCGGGGGCGGCCTGCGTTTCTGGTCCTGGTAGGAAGAGCCTGTGAATCCCGGGGCAGAGTAAAAAAGGAGGTGGAGGCGTCCATGGTGGTTCCCGAATTCGCCCGTGGTTCTACACACACACACACACACACACACACACACACACACATGATTGAATAAATAATAATAAACATTTTTTTAAAAAGTTAAGGATGGTTAACTCCTTGAGCTATGTGCTTTTTTTTTTTTTTTTTTTTTTTTTTTGTCTGACATGCACCATTAAGGTCAATAAACTGTTTATCTCTTGCTGATCTTCCTTTTGGCATTCTGAGTTTATAGATCTACAGCTAGTGGGGGAGAGGGGGGAAAAGAGCTATTGTCTTGCTTTTTAAGAATCCCCTGTAATGTCCAAGTATTGATCTGACTTGAGATAAATTCAAAGAAAAACATATAAATGTGTTTAACACAATATGGGGCACTCCCTGAAGAAATGAAAACCCCCAAGGAACAGTTAAAATAAAGCACTTAAATGCTGAAATGAATAAAGTGCAGTAAATCATGAAAACGTATAGTAGTTGTATAGTTTCCTCAGGTTTAATTCCCCATCACTAGTCATAAAAATGCTATTTTCCTCCTGTTATTAGAAAGACAACTTTCATAGGGTGGTCATATTTTTAGTTTTAGATTTTAATTTTTAAGCTTTATTTATCCATACTTTTGTAAATGATTACAATGAATTTATGTCATTTTTTCTCCTTACTACCTAATTTAACCCACTTTCCTTTTCCCACTGCAAGCCCTCTTCCTCTCTAGCTGTCTCCCTCTGCTGCCATGAGTTTCATCTGGGGGTTGCAGGAGCATGTGTGATATATGAGTGGACACACTGTTATGGGGAGAGGGTTTTTATGTCTCCAGGTTCTTACTTTTGGGAGTCAAAGACTGAAACCAGAACATGGGTGGAAGACTAAGGCAGAGTTTGTTAGGGGAGAGAAAGAACAGAACTCATGGGCTGTGGATCTGTGAGAGGCAAGAGAGCTGTTTGGTGGCTTGCGTTAAAATGTTGTGTTCTCTTCTCTGGGGACTGAAGCAAGAGAGCAGCCTAAATAGATTAGAGGAGAAGAGAAAGAAAAGAACTCACAAACATGGAGTCTGTGAGGGGTCAGTGCGCTGGAAAAGAACTCAGGGACTCCAGACATGGAATCCATGAGGGATGAGAGAAACCCAGAAAAGAACTGGATTCTTGATGTGGAATCCGTGAGAAGCAAGAGAATCTAAGTTGGCTGCCAGGGTCAGGAGTATTTATAGGGTGCTGCAGGCCCAAGAAGAGTGGTTTTTTCCTCATTGGTAAGCTCCAGTTTCTTCAAACCCGATGGAAGTTTTTGGTCCTCTACATCTCATTGTTCTGTTCATATTGGGGCCCAACCCAGATGTTCTTGTGGTTGACCTCAAGTAGGCTTATCTGTAACAGTAGAGCTCCTCTCCAAATCCTCTCATAAACAGAGGGTTGGGGGGAAGTTGACCGGTTTAGCTCTGTGAAGGATTAGAACTAGTTCCTCCAGATTAGGAGGGTGTGCTTCTTCATGATAATCCCAGCCCTGGGGATAGACTCAGAAAAACCCTTCAAATTCCTTCCCAGCATGGCCTCTCTAAAACTGCCTAAATATCACTGAGGAAAGAAGTTCCCTTCCCCATTCAGCTTTAACTGTCCACAGTCTGTCAGGAAAGTATAGTGACTTCTGAGATCTTCCTCCCTTCCATGCTAAAATATTGATAGACAGAGGATTGGTTTGGTCTCTTTTGTGCCAATAAACAAAGCTGTAGTGAGTTCATGGGTACAGCAGCCCTATCATATCTGCAAGAAAATGTTTGGCAGTGTGCCCTCCTTATTTTCTATCTTTATGTTCTTTTTATTATTATTTAATATTTCCATCCATTGAATAACTTTGAATTATTTCTAGCATGTATTCATTTATTTTCTCCCACATTTTATTTTTTTTCTAATCATACAAGATCAATAGATACCTGTGTCCTCTCCCTCCCTCCTGTTCTCCCCAGTCGTCCCCCCATTGCACTCTCTCCCCTTCCCTCCTTCCTTTCAGTCCCCTCCCTACCCCTCTCCCAATGCCTCCCTCTTCCTCACTTCCACCCTGGAGCATTCTTTTATGTGAATCCCATACCTCCCTCTGAGTCCTCCACCCTAGTGAGGGTTCAGGACTCAGTGACATAGACAGGTCCCCTTCTTGGGCTCTCTGTTAGTATGGGAGCTCTATTCCCTTGCTTCTAAGGATCCTACTGTCTGGAGCTTTCTCCCCTGTGATCCATGCTAGACTTTGGGGGGTCGTTGACATGTCAGCCATTGTGCAGGTCAGGCAAAGTCCAATTCTGGCTTCTGCAGCCCTAACTTGTGTGGAGTATCTTGCATATCATTGGTCCTCCCTATCTTTAGGCTCTTACAATCTTACTGCCTCCTTCTTCTGCAAAGTTCCCTGAGCTTTAGGATGGGGAGAGATTTGGCTAGTTTGGTTCCAGGTGACTAATGTAGGGTCTTTGGTGTTCTGAATTATGGTTTGTTATTGTTTTCAGTTTTGCTTTTCCTGCACAACCCTTGGCTGTATCCCGATTGGTATGGAAGGTCACCTCCTAACCAAAGTTAAAAGACTGTGTAAAGGAAGATCTTAATATAAGAGGAGACTCAAAGGTAGATGGAAGAATAGGAGTAAGGACACAGCAGTTAAGGGGGTCAGTGTTCCATTTGCAGGATGGCTACCATCTATCTGCCAGTCCCTATAACCTCCCTGATTGGTGAGATCAAACCTGTTCAGTTCCAAGTGACCAGGAAGGGAAGTGAGAGTGAGCTGCACCAGATGTCTAGCTACTTACATGTAATACTTAAAGGTGACCTATTTCCTCTACTGAAGCATCATCTCTTATCTCCTTTTTTTAGGGGGGCCCTCCTTCCCCTTCCCTGAGCCACCTCTCCAGCCCCCCGAGGCCCATTTTTTAATTGGGCCATTTATCTCCTTGGTGTTTAATTTTCTAAGTTCTTGGGGCTGGAGAGGTGGCTCAGGGATAAAGCCTCTGCCTTGCAGGCAGAAGGTCCTGAGTTTGGATCCTAGACCCCACGTATAGATGCCGGGCGGAAGCGGGGACGGCCTGCGTTTCTGGTCCTGGTAGGGCGGAACCTGTGAATCTCAGGGCAGAGTAAACAAGGAGGTGGTGGAGGCGTCCATGGTGGTTACCGAATTCGTCTGTGGTTCTACACACACACACACACACATACACACACACACGCACAATTGAATAAATAATAATAAAAAATTAATTTAAATAATTTTTTTTCTAAGTTCTTTGTGCGCTCTGGATAATAGAGCTTTATTAGACATGTAGTTAGTGAAGATTTTCTCCCATTCTGTGGGTTGCCATTTTTACTTGGTTTATTATCTCTTTATCTGAACAGAAGCTCTTTAATTTCTTAAGATCCCATTTGCTGAGTGTTGGTTCTAGTGACCGTACTATTGGATTTCTATTTAGGAACTATTGGCCTAGTCTAATCAGCTCAAGGGAGTTCCCTACCCTTTCAACTAGGGTTTTTATGCTCTCTGGCCTAATATTAAGGTCCTTGATCCATTTGGAATTAATTTTTGTGCATGGTGACAAGTATGGGTCCAGTTTTAATACTCTACATGTGAATATCCAGTTTTCCCAGCACCCTTTGTTGAAGATGCTGTTCTTTTTCCATTGGATTTTTTGGGCCCCTTTGTCAAAAATCAAATGGCTATAATTGTGTGGGCTTATATCTGAGTCTTCAAACCTTATCCATTGATCTACATGTCTATTTTGGAGCCAGTACCAGGGTGTTTTTATTACTATGGATTTGTAGTATAGACTAAGATTTGGTATGGTGATACCTCCAGCAGTGTTTTTATTACTCAGGATTGTTTTTGCTATCCTGGGCCTTATGTGTTTTCATATGAATTTTGAGATCATTTGGTCAATTTCTCTAAAGAATTGCTTGGGGATTTTGATTGTTATAGCATTGAATCTGTAGATTGCTTTTGGTAGGATGGTCATTTTTATGACATTGATTCTGCCAATCCAGGAGCATGGGAGGTCATTCCACCTTCTGGTGTCTTCAGTAATTTCTTTCTTTAGGGTTTTAAAGTTTTCATTATAATTTTTTTTGTGTATATGTGTTCATGTCCATGTTCGTGTGTGTGTGTGCGCATGTGCGTGTGTGTGTGTGTGCGCATGTGCGTGTGCGTGCGTGTGTGTGTGTTTGTGTGTGTGTTTCTTATGGAGGCCCAAGGGTGACATTGGGAATCATTCTGAATTACTTTACCTCCTTTTTGCTTTGCTCTGGATTTTCCCAGGCTCTACTTTCCAGGGCTGGACTTGTAGGCTGTCGCCATTTCCAGCTAACAGTTTTATTTTAGGTTCATGATCCAAACTTGTTTGCAAGGCAGAGGCTTAAGCCCTTGAGTCTTCTCTCTAGCCCCTGCCATTGCATTCTTATTGTTTCCTCTTCTGCAATATTCCTGAGCCTTGGAGACAGAAGTGTTGGGAGCAGGTTTAGAAGTCCTCTTTAAGGTCAGCAGTCCACAAATTTCTCTTTCTCTTCACTTTGGACAGTCGGGATTCTCCATAGTAAACACTTTCCATTGAAAATGGAAGCTTCTCCCTCAAGGATTGAGAAGTGTTCTAATCTATGGGTATAATGAAAAGTACCTAAATAGCAGTTTAATATTATATCTATATAGCTTAGTAATTGTTCCCCAATCAGACCTATGACTTCCCTGTCCACCACTTCTTTATCTGGCTTACAGTACCAGATGTGTTCCCTACTGAAAATGGAGTCATAAATCCATTAAGAAAACAACTAGTTACCTTCTTCATGCCATCATTGTATTAATGATCATCTCTTGTAAGAGTGGTTGCTATTGTAGCTCACAGAATTCACAGCTGGGTAAGACTTTTGATGGATTTTCTTGCTTTCTTTCCCAGCAACTGTATAGTACCTTCTGATGCTTTGAAAACTAACCAGCAAACAGGAATCTTCTAGCTCATTTTTCCATGTCCTGTGATCAACCTGTGTGATGTTTTTAGCAAAATGATCTTGCTATCAGGTTCTGGAGAGCGAGCAAAAATAATGGAAAGAGCTTATATTGTTTTAAGGAGGAACTGTTACATTTCTGAACAGCAGATCATTAGGATATATCACATAATTGGGTACTGAAAATTTTGTTTTAATCACTTATGAATTCTAGTAGCATCTCAAGGTAGTTTATGTCATCCTTTTTCTTCTATTATTGCATAGGGTATATCTTTTCACACTTTTTGAAAATCATAATATTAGATAAACTTATAGAAGATTTCTGTCTGGGTATATCATGTATTCTTAGTGTTACTACTTTCTACCTCTTCTAGTTTTATCTCTAAATTTTGTTTTCTGTTTATTTTATTTATTTTGAAGAAAAGAAAAACTCCTCTATTTTATAAATTTCTTTAGCCTAACAAAATCCTTTTAATTAGAGGCACATTCTTCTACCCTTCAATCCCTCATAGAGCTAATGGAATTAGCCCATGTAGGATGAATGTAGGAAAGAGTGTTCAGGTCCAGCCTCCTTGGACAAAAGATGTAATATTAGGAAGGGTTGGTTCTATAATACAGTAATGTATCCTGCATTGAGCCTCCTACATCTAGTGAGTGAAGGCTCAGAAACCAAAAGGTGGTGGTTATATGTAGTGAACCTTGAAAACATAGAAGGAAAGGGATAAGATTGACAGGACACTAAGCATTATTGCCTAGAGAGGTGCCTTGAATACCCCAGATTAAACCATAACACCAGAGCTCCTACAGGCAGGGTTTTCACACCTTCTTCTTAAATCTGAATTGATTCAAACTTTGTGTCTTACCAAGTGTCTAAGACACCTTTACAGTCCAGAGAAGGGACAAGAATAGTCAAGAATAGTTCAATCTCTCTTTCTTTCTTTCTTTCTTTCTTTCTTTCTTTCTTTCTTTCTTTCTTTCTTTCTTTCTTTCTTTCTTTCTTTCTTTCTTTCTTTCTTTCTTTCTTTCTCCTTCCTTCCTTCCTTCCTTCCTTCCTTCCTTCCTTCCTTCCTTCCTTCCTTCCTTCCTTCCTTCCTTCCTTCCTTCCTTCCTTTCTTTCTTTCTTTTTGTGTGTACACTTGGAGAAGACACCACATGCCACAACATGGATATGTAGATCAAAAGATAATTTCAGGAAATTGGCTCCCTTCTTCCACCATAGACTTTGAAAATCTAACTCAGATCGCCAGGTTTGGTTAGGCTGGATGGCACATGCTTTTACACACTGGCCCACTTCTTAGATATTTATGGTTGTTATATATATTCAAGAGCGTGTTGATCTCATCTAGAATTACATCACAGAAGCCATGAGCTTAGTCTCTATTCACCTAGGTTTGAGCAAGTACTGTGAACCTAAAGGCTAAGTTCTCCTTGTCTCCGTCTCTGTGAACACTGGCCAGCCATCAAATCTCCCCTCTTTCCAAATCTACAGCTTTGGAAATGTATAATTGGATTCTGGTATAATTTTTTCATAAAATATTTATAATATTCTAAAACAATTTGTTGGGAGAAGCAGGGGGGAAATTAGAATGTTGTGCAATCTTGCCCTCATCTTCTGAATCCAGTAGAATATGAGGCATGCATATTCCCATCAGCTTGTTTGCCCTTGTGTTCTTTAGGTAATCATGTGTAAATAATTAAGAGGATTAAAGGAGAACAATACTGAATGTGTAATCAATTAGAACAAACAAGAAAAACTATTGTTCTAGAAATACATACTTCCTTAGAAAATAGTTCAAAGTTTTCATTTCATAAGTAAGTTAAAGTGTTGTAGCATTAGGGACCGTGGAACAAACCCAAACTTCAGAACTCGTTAGAAATAGATCTTTTATGTTCAACTGGGGAAGATTGTTTTGATTATAAGATAATGTAATGCAGCCTTGATCAATTTAATATCTCTCACCAGCTCTTTTTCTCTCAACATTTGTAATGTTAAAATTCATTAAGTATTTCAAGGGTACAGCAATACATCTGTTTCTTATTCATTTACATCTTGTCTGTTGCGCTATTTAATATGAACTATTAGGAGTTCCAGAAGCTCTTAAGCCTTGATGGAGGACATTAGGTTTTTTCTTTCTCTTTGAATTCAGGAAGAGTTCTAGTTTAATAAGAAATTCAAACTCTGAAACTTCAAGTGGGCTTCAAGAGTTGGCACAACTAAACCTTCCAGCACTGCTCTTAAGGACTTCAAGATGTTTATGTCTTCTTTTCCAGCAAGCTGACTACATTACAGTGGTCTTCTAAATGTGAAGATGTTCGTTTCGCTGAATTTTGAGATTTCATTGCACAGTGGCAATCTTTCTAAAATTAAGTTTGAAAACTCACATGCAACAGCAGAGCCAAATTTTAGAAAATGAATTCTTAACCTGATCCAGACATAAATTAACTTTTACTTCCCAAGAGTCTAACTGCTACTTGCTCTCAGTGCTGTAATCAATGCAAAATAGATTCAACAACCCTAATATGACAAGATGTAAAAGGAATATATTTCTTGTTCCTAATTTAAGTGGAAGAGAATAATTCTTAGGACTGGGTAACCAAAGAAAAGCTTGTTATCAAATACTGTAGTTATTTCATAGGCCAATTGCTTTAACCTCTAGTCGAGTTCTACCCTTCCAATAGCAATTGATTTAGATGAGTTATGAGTCATTGCCTCCTTTTTCTTAAGTTAAACAGGTGCTCAGGAAAGTCTGAATAATGAACAAACAAGTCAATAGTAATCTCTGTGTCTCTCTGATCAAACGCCTGACAGAAACAGCTTGAAGCAGGAAAGGTCTGTTTTGTCTTCACAGTTACTAAGGAATGTTCATCACTCAGAGCAAAGGGACAGGTTACTGGGAGTGGCTCAGTCTTTGGTGGGAGGAGCATGAGGCAGGCGCTTATTCACAATATGGTTGACTAGGAGGCACAGACAGGTCTGATCCAGAAGTAGCTAGACCATTCAAAGGCCAACCCCGATTTCATTGCACAGTGTCAACCAACTGCCCTAACACCTCAATATTCTAGAATCATCAAGTTAGAGTCGCATAATCAATAGAATATTCAAACCAGGAGCTCATGGGGGATATGTCAGGAAAAAACCCTAACAGAACAAGTATGCTCAAAAGTGGAAAATGTTCCTTTGAGATCACAACTCCAATCTGATCCACATTGTTTCCTTTTCCCATTATTATTTCTTAAAAATGAAATGATGATTTATAAACATTCCCTGCCTCCTTTCAAAAAGATGCATCACAGATGCATTAGAGGCTGAGAGCCACTGAAACTTAAGGGGTGCCAGAGTGGTGATATGAAAGTCATAGCAAGGTGAAGTCATGGAGAGAAGTAAGCTTCAAAATTAGTGCTATCCTTGATCCAAGGCTGCAAGAGACGTTAATGGAGGGTTAGAAGGCCAGATGATTTAACTGTGTCAATTGTATTTCTAAGAACTTTCTAACCTCTAATTTATATAACCTCAAGAACCCTATTCAGTCTTTTTTAAGATACATAAGCCAAGGAAGGTTGAAAAACATATCTAAACCCAGTGCAGTGCAGTGCAGCTAAGATTAGCAGCCTAGCAATCTCTGGTTTAGGATTCTCTGTTCCTATCCACAGTGCACCATGATGCATCTCTGCTTTAGGAAAGAGACCAAAGGGTGGAAGACTGAGATAGATATAACACATATGAAAAGTTCAGTCTTCCAAAGTCTCAGAGACTTTTTTTAATACTTTTAGTATGTTTAGTGTTCTTGCAGCATAAATTAATATCATCCCTGTTACTAATGAACAAACTGAGCTTATGCTGCCTGTCAAGACATAAAATTAAGGTCTCAGTTCAATATATGATATAAATGTTCCCAAAATTTTAAGAAACGACCTAAGGAATCTCTTACTTCCAAATGATATATGGCAATATTGTGGTAAAAAATAGACACTTTAAAGTTAGTGTTTTAGAAAATAAGAACTATCAAATATGCTGCGTCTAGCCAAGAATATGAGGAAGGGGGACCCTCATTCATTAATGGTGGAAGTGTCAACTTGTATAGACACTTTGGAAATCAGCATGGAGGTTCCTACAAAAGTTAAAGATTGAACCACCTACCAAGCTATACCACTTCTGTGTATATTCCCAAAGACTCTGTGTCTTACTACAAAGTCTAGTGGGCATTCATGTCTGCTCCAGCTCAATTCACAATAACAAGGAAATACAATCAGCCTATAGCCCATCAGTTGATGAAACGGATAATGAAATTGTAGAACATATAAAAATGAAATGCTATTCAGTTATCAAGAACAATGAAATTATGAAATTTGTTGGTAAATAAATAGAACTGGAAAAGATCATACTGAATGAAGTACTTCAGACACAGACCCCCTAGCTCCCTCCCCCCCTTTTCCCCTTTCTTTCCCCCCTCCCTCCCTATCTCCTAGTGCCTCCCCCCATCCCTGGAGCATCCTTTAATGTGTATGTCAAATTTTCCTCTGGACCCTCCTCTCTGATGAGGTGTAAGGACACAGTGGCATTTCCTAGAACTCTTTCTTGTGTTCCCCATAAGTATAGGAACACTACTGTGGCTGTTAATCCCTAGCTTCTAAGGATCATAGTGCCTTTAGTCCATGCTAGACTTTGAGGAGTCAGCAATGTGTTGGTCATGGCACAGGTCATGCAAAGTCCTATTATGATTGCTTCGGACCTAACTTGTGTGGAGTATCTTGCATATCATTACTCCTGCCGGGTTTTGTTATTAATGTATTACTTTAATGTAATAGAGAATGAATAGATTTTAGAAGTTATGTCATAAGAACATTCATGAAGATGCAAATGTGGCATCTCTCTAGAGAGTACAAGGTAAGTCCTCTCCCAATAGTAGAGTGGCTTTTGTCTGTTCCTGATCTTTCTCCCAACCTATACCTGTGTGAAAAAACAGGCTTGTTGAGAGTTAAGGCATTCTTACATCGCTTCTGTATACCTCATCTAAAGTAAATGTGCCTAGAAATATTCTATAAGTATTTCAACCTTCCTTAGCTCATATTTTGGCTGCATTAAAGCTCAGAATATATGGAGCTTTTGTGTGTTCCATGGTCTAATGATTTGATCTCCTGGAATCTATTTACATTTCCTATCTGGAGTTGACATCTCTTACTAGCACACCCACTTCCCCAAGCAACCACCTTTAAAGGTGAGTGAGTGCTGTCTTTATCAGAGAGAGAAAAAGAGAGAGAGAGAGAGAGAGAAACCCTCTCTTAATCTTTTCCTCATCGGTAAACTGTCCATAGAGCCTAAGAGAGTTGTTGGGATCAAATAAGTTCATGAGTCTCAAGCCCCAGCCTAATAAATGGCACAAAGATGGCCAGCCAGAGAACTCTTGTTTTCCTACCCCTGAAAGGAATAGAAGTTGCACCACAGAGTCATCTTGGAGATGAAGAAACCAAAGCACCAGGGGAATTTGGGCTCCGGTCCCTTCACCACAGCCAAGCCATTGAGATTCTTTCTACTTGGTTTAGCAAAAGTTAATAGCTAAGCCATCACATTTGGTCCCTTGGGCTCCCAGGAAGAGTGTGATGTTGATTTGATGTAACTTGTGTGGTGTCTGGATTTTATTATTCCTCTCTATGGCAGTACAAAATGAATTGAATTTTCATTTTCATCTTCATTTCTGACTGCGGTAATTACATGCAGGCACAGCAGAGAATGCTGCACAGTCCTCACATGTATCATTTAAAACACAGAGACCTCTTTCAGCTGCTAATACTCACTGTGATGTTTCTACTCTGGCTACGCTTCGCTATGCTTCTGTGTCAATTCTTCAGCCTGTGATCTTCAAACAAATGTAATGAGGGATCAAGAGCATGTTTGGACTTGTGGGGAAGGAGAGAAGCCTGGAGTCTAGATGTAGGGCCTCTGCATGTTAATGTGGGTTGAAGAGTAGAGATGAGGAAAGTTTGCACTGTGGGTGACAAAGGCCCCATTTAAAAATGCAAACCAAATCTTCTGTATTTTTCCTTTAGCCAGACAGACTTAAATGACATTTTTCCTGGTTGTTTTGTGAAGATATATAACTTACCTGTACTACACTTGGTTATCTAGCATTGCTTATAAAACAAAACCAAACACAAGATTCTTACCTAAGCTGACAAAAACTTACACCACTTAGTGTTTTATTACCTCTCTGTTCTTGTGACTGCCTACATATGTCTCACCCACAGATGCATGGTAAAATCTGCCACCTTTATTTCTCCTCCAACACTTGAGATACATTCTTTCCTCAGGTTGATAAGGCATTTCATCGTTTAAAATAGAATGGTTCTTCCAATAGGCTGACAAGCTAGAAATTAGACAGCAAAATAAATTTTCTTTCAGAATTAAATATTTAAATGAATAGGTCTTGGAAGTATATAGTCTTATCAATCAGAACGAAATAAGTTAAAATATGGGACTGTTACTGTAGTCAGGATCTTGGCCATGTGTTTCCAGATTTTGGGCCTTTTATTAAAAAATGAAGTAAAATGCCCACACAGATCTGCAAAATTGGCAGGAATATTTTACTCAAAATAAAGCCAGAGAAAAGTCAGTATGCACAGGAAGGGAGCAGTGGGCCCCGTGAGGGAGGAGTCTCAAGGACCCTAATTATTGTCAGGAGCGTTTTCTATAGGGTCTTAAGAAAGCAAGAGCTCGTTACTGAGGCAGCTCACTGGGTTGTTCTCTATTTTGATTGACAGATTATGTCACCCAATCATTTATTCTATTGTGCATAGATCTTCCCACAATATATCTGACTTTAGTCATATGTATACTTAATCATATGTATGTCCAGTTATGTATGACCATAAGACAGAAAACAGGGAACTCTCTCTAAAAGTTTACTTGAGGGAACATTTTTGCTTTATTGCATATGTTTTGGGTACATATGCAAAACCAATTTAGGACAATCAGCCTTCTTGGACTTATACCTGGAGATTGGGAGAGTACAGTTAAAGAGAATCTGGCTAAGGTTTCATGATTTATTCCATTGTTTAGTTAGATAGGGATGCATATGTAGCCCAATGCAAATGGGTGTCTAGGGTTCATAGATACATTGTTCGGAGAGGAATTTATAATGATAATACATTCAGGTGCCATGGTTTGAAGTGTAAGTTGTCCACTATAGACTCAATTGTTTGAGTCTTTAGTCGTTTGGGAAAGTTGTGGCACCTTTGAGAGGTGGAACATTGCTGGAGGAAGGCAATCACAGGGGGTGGCCTTGAGGTTGGTTAGCCCCACCCTACTTCAGAGAAAGGTCTGCTTTTGTAGCTGGCAGGTTTGCAGCTCTCAGCATCCTCGGTGATGTGACTTAGACTACCTCCAGCTTCTGCCAGTCAGCTATGTCTTTCCTGTTATAATGGGCTGTTTCTCCCCTCTGAAACCATAAGTTGAATAAATCTCCCTTTCTCCCTTAAGTTTCTTGATTTTGAGTGGTGTCTCACAGCAACAGAGAAGAGTAACCACTACAAATACGTTCAGATAAAAGACCTAAAACTGTCAAGTACATTTCTGGAAAAGGTGATGTGCGTTACCCAAGCCAAATGAGAATCCAAGATTGTTGAGTTAATCCTTCTGCCTATCTAACTCAAGTTCCTCTTATGATTTTTCTCCCTGATTTGTTAACAGTGCTGAGGCAGAAGGTCAGTCTTCTTGTATTTAAAGCAAGTCCCCCCAGGCCTTCTCTGGACCCTTTGGATTTTATTGGGAGCATCTAAAACCAGATTAGCAACACTCATATCCTATCCATTATGCCCACTGTATTATAAAGCTACTCAGAGGGGATGATATTTTTTATTCGGAGGCAATAAGGATCTCTCCGGATTTCCCTAATTATCTTTTTCCTACATGACCATCAGAATCTTAAAAGTTCTCCATATCCATCAAGATTTGGGGAAGTAAATTCTTCAATGCCAGCATCGTACATGAGTTTGCTGGCAGAGGTGATAGGGAAGCTGGTAGAGACTTGGTGAAATCTTTTTCCCAGTGTCTAGTCTTCTTGCATTTAAAACAAGTCCCCTCAAGCTATTGCTGGGGACACATTACTAAACTCATTACCCACCATTCTAGACTAACGCAATTCCAAGATTTAAGAGCTCAGAGACCCCAGTCTTTCTGCAACATAACCTGATATAACCCTTTCTCTACAATTGGTGATGAATCTCCTCTTACATGGATTAAATTTACAAAATCTGTTATGAATTGTTCCTGTCAAGTTTTCTATCCAGATCCTGTGGAAGAAGGGATTTTTCAGGTCATAGTACATTGATTTATTTGACATATGGTCTGCTGGAACCCTGTTCTTATAAAGATTATAATAAGCCATTACACCTAATCAGAGATACAACTTTCTCCAGCAACGCTCATCCAAGCAGTAACTCAACCTATGAGTCAGTACCTTCATACGGTGTTCATTGGAAGAGACTAGGTTCTCCAACTGAAGAATGCCCAGAAGTCACTGTTTTTATCCAGGGACATCACAGAATGAGAACATATGCTATGTAGAAACTAAGTTCTAAGGCTAAGGTTAAGAAAATGAAAGCGTGTCCGTGTCCATCTGAGTTGAAAAACTGAAGACATCTGCTTTTATAAGGAGGGCTTCCATGGGGAACGCCCTAGGAATCCACACACCCATTCTGTCCTTCCTCTTTATGGTATGCCTTTTGGGAAATAGGGACAAAAGTTCTCCATTTTGTTTCTTCTAAATTTTCTGTATCAACCTCTCTACCTTTCAGTTGTATATTCAGACCAAAAAATGCATCATATTTTACTAAACTCCGACTAGCCATAATACAAACTAGGAGACAGATGGATCCAATATGGAAGCCTTAACTGTAATACCACCTTTCAATTAGACCTTTTCTATAAAAGTTTTCTAAGAAGAAAGTGGTCTGAGATCCTATCCATTCATGATTTCATTGCTTTCTACCAAGATACCTCTATGTACCAAGGAATGAAGGATATCCCACAAAGAAGAGAACTTCAGACCCTGACATTATAGATGATATGCTGATGAGAGGCCCATATGTGACTCAGAGAGAATCAAAACCCCAATAATCAGTCTACCTTGATGCTTCAGCAACACAAAGACTGGGCAGGTCACCATACAGCCTGTGATTTTCCTGCTTTACTGTGACCTATCTATCTGATGCTTCTATCAATGTATTTAAATTTTATTGAATTATAATTTTGAATAAAGATATACACTATTATAGGAGACATAAAAATGATAATTAAAGATTCAGAATTGGATATGTAACTTTCCCAGTGAATTCCTGAGGGGAAAAACTAAAGCACATCTCAGTTCAGGCTAGTCACATTTCAAGAGTTCAATAGCTACACGGAATTAGTGACTGGAATATTAGGTGACATAGTTCTGTAATCCTGTTTAGCTTTGAAGTTGAAATCTATGATGCATTTTCAGATAAACACTGTATGTGATGTCAAAGAGGGGGTCAAAAATCATTTTTCAAAATAGACACACAGCTTCTTCAAAAGTAATTCTTTAGAGACCTTTCTTGCTGAATCATATTGGCTCCTTTATTGAAAATGAAGTCACTATAAACCAAGTAATGTCTATTATGCTGCATTATTTAACTTATTTTCACTCATGCAAATATTTAATCATCTTTAATTACTTTAGATTACAAAGAAATATTAATGTATAGCATGACTTATCCTCCAATTTCATTCTTCATTCAGCATTGACCACACTTATATTGTCATATATACATTATATTTTTATCTAAAATTTTCCCCCATTGTTATCACCAAACAACATTGTTGTTTGAACTTTGATAGTCACCAATTTATTGTTAGAATCCATTTGAAATGTGAGTTTCTTGTATTTAACTTCAAATGATTATGTTCTGAGAATGGAACTTTTTTAGCAAGATGTGAACAAGCTCTACACCCTCTAAGCCAAGAAAACATGTCTAAGAGCCAAAGGCTTCCAGTGAGGCTGGTCCTAACCAGCTCTGTGTTCTTTTGTCCCAACATACCAGAGGACAATACATAGGGATGGACGATGCCAATAAGCAGGCGTATGGATGACAAAAATCACTCACATACTAAGTTGTACCAAGGTATGGGTCTTTTAAAGCAGTCTTTGAAGAGAAATTTTTTCCTTTCAGAAAAACTGTAATATTCTAGAATATTTTAAACATTTATACATAAACATACATACATATATAACATGCACACACACACATATACTTCATACACTTTCATTTTACTTTTCTTACTTTAATCTCTAAACTTCTGATGTGAATACCATGAAACCTATGAGAACAGCTTACTTGAAATGTGAATAGTTATCATGATTCATAAACTATTACACTGAAAACCAGTTTATTCTCTTCTCTGTCAAATAAAACTATTTAATTTACCAAATTCTTTATAGTTAGACAACAGTGATTGTTTAAGATCATAATATTGATTATGAGAGACTAAAGGATTCCTTCGTTCTCTCAATTTTGTTCCTTAGATGCTTCACTTGGATGATTTTCTTCTGAGAAAATGGACATCAAAGAAAGATTCTTATCACTCAATCAAGCATATTTGAATTTTTTTGAAAATTGATAATCTATTTCAGATATTAATATGAATTCTGTTACTCATTGCTTTAGATGGTCTGGTTAGAATTCAAAGCAAAACAATATTCCTCCCTTTGGGAGGGGAGGCATACTTCCTAGCATATGTAGTATGTTAGTATTTCTACTTTCAAAAATTGAAAATTAAGACAATTAGAGAAAAATCAACTCTTGTCTACTTTGGAGCCTGGCTTAGCTCAACTTCTAAAGGCAATTCTGAATGTAATCCTGAATGTGATTTCAAAAAAGTTTGTATGACTAAGAATCACCAGAGCCTTTTTTCTTAGCCAATTCTTGGCACAATCCCAGGAATTTAGAGACGTGTCAATGGTAGCGAGACTTGGTTGCTAGCAAGCGACCTCCAGAAAGTGACCTCTGTATATCACAGGTTTGTGAGAAAGTATTTCCTGTAACAGCTGGACTTGGGCGAGCTGAAGAAGTTCTAAAGACTTAGCAGGCAGAATGAGCTGAAGTCAAACCTCACCATGTATGTCTGATTTTCTTCTCTTCTTTCTCCACCACGTGCTCTCTCAGTAGTTGAACACCTAGCAATGACTGGTGGTAGCCTATTGTCTCTGATGATTTCAAGTAGTTTAAGACATTAGTTGTTGTTGCTGTTTCGTGACCTTACCTCCAAATGGCTGCTCTTGCAGTCTTCCTAAGATTTTTTTCTTTTGTTCTGAGGGGAGCCTCATAGGAAATATTTTTGTTGTATTACTGGAGCTCCCATTTGTAAAGAAAACTTGAAAGAGAAGGAGATTCCTCTTGTCTCCGACTTCAAGGACAAAAGCAGCCAGCATTCTTGCAGGCAACAACTGTCATTTTATTAGAAATAAAAGAGGAACAAAATTATCTCTACTCAGTGTGACCTTTCTCTGGAGATGAATAGCACATCTGTCTTCTTGAAAAAAGGTCAATTGTGAATCCTAACAACTCACAGTAGAAAGTGCATAAAACAGCCACACAAAGTAGAAACAGCTACAAATAGTGAAAATTGCTGCAACTAAACCAGGTACATCATTCTATCCTAGTCTGTGAAAGTCCTTTCAGGTTAATACATTTATCCTCCCAGTTTTTGTTAAATAATAATAAATAACAGATGCCTGAAGCATGGCATTTGTTTTCAGCTGGTTCAGGGCAGTCTTAAGACAGCAACTTCTAGTCTGTTATGCTACCCAATAGCATTCAAGGGTTTTTGTTGAGATAAGAATGTGAAACAGGTGAAATTGCCAGTGTCATTTAGGAAATCCATACATAATCTTCTTATTGTTGATTTACCAAAATTTTGTAACTTCCCTATCAGTCAATAACCCAAACACCCAAATTCTTGCCTGCTTTTTTAAGGTGATGAAAACATTTTTATGCATTTCCAACCTCAAGATGAAATAATAAGGTTAAGTTCTCACCAGGGGGTTAAGCTTTGTGAGTTAAGATAGATCTCAGCTGCTTATGTCTTTATTCAAATCTGAGCTCAAGGAGTAAGAAATTTTGCTTTTAAAATCTTTTCAGTACACTGTGACAAGTAGAGATAAATTACAGTCATGTAAGAAATTAATTGGAGTGGAAACTAAACTGACAGCTTCATTCCTTGCATCTCTGTGCTCTGCCCTGTGATAGGTTTAGAAGACGCATGCTAAGTTGCAAGCCAGAAAGATATTAGGGGCATCCTGAGCTGGGATTTAAAATGCACATGTAGTATGCAGGGCTTGCAGAAGAGATCCTCAAGGGTTTCAGGCCAGTCCATGGATCTTTCTCTGCCATGAAGCAAGTAGTGTTCTATTTGCTTAATAACACTCTTGGAACACAAATCCTTACAAATACTCTCATCCATAAATTTATCACTACGAGAATGGGAGATAAGACAATCAAGTCCCTCTCACCTCTCTTCCCTTACAGGCTTATGCCAGTGGGCTCTGAAGTTTGCTCTAAATTCAGAATCCAGCTCACTTCCTAAGTCACTTTCATATGTCATACTCAGTTAATATGATGTCTTCACATATAAGAGTGTAGTAACTGGGGGCTGGAGAGGTGGCTCAGGGGTTAAACCTTGCAGGCGGAAGGTCCTGAGTTCGGATCCCAGATCCCACGTATAGACACCAGGCAGAAGCCGGGACAGCCTGCGCTTCTGGTCCTGGTAGGGCAGAGCCTGTGAATCCTGGGGCAGAAGGAGGTGGAGGCGTCCATGGTGGTTCGCGAATTCGTCCGTGGTTCTCCACACACACACACACACACACACACACACACACACACACACATACGAGCGCGCGCACATGCGCACAGTTGAATAAATAATAATAATAAATTTTAAAAAAAGAGTGTAGTAATTGATTTCCTAACAGTGTAACATTAGCTGTATGTTGTTTTAAAAGAAGCAGGTATTTATTTCAAAATAAAGCTATGTATGTCAAAACTTACTCCATCCAATCCCTAAAGTGATTATTTCTATGTGAAAAATAATTGAAAATTGGAAAATTACTTTGGAAAACAAGTAGTATCATGGCTTAGGTGTGAGTTTCCCACCCTCCCCCCATAGGCTCACGTGCTTGCTTCCCTTGCAGGTATTGATCTCTGGAAAGGTGATGGCAACTTTGAAAGGCGGAGCCTTCCTGGAGAAAGCCACATCGCAGGAGGCAGGCCTTGAGGTTTGGTGGCCCAGCCCTGCTTCTGCCCAGTTGGCTCTTGCTCTTTGCCATTTCATGGCAGCCACACCTACACCAGCCTCCTGTCTCTGCCTCCAGTCATACCTTCTGCAACGTGATTTCCACCATAATGGACCCTATTCCTTCTGCAACTGTAAGCCAAATAAATCTTCCTTTCTCCACTAAGCGGAGTCTCAGCACTATCTCATAGCAATAAAAGAAAAGTAACTGCAACGAAGACCATTTACATCAGGCTCAGAATATCAAATACTTAGGAAGAAATTTAATGAAAAGTAAGTGATTTCATATGTGAATTGTAGCTATATTACCTATATTGTATAGATTATTGACCATATTAAAAAAGAAGCACCTAAATATAAATATTTCATAGTACTACCTTAATTCCATCCACAAATTTTGAAACACTTTTTATCATTACTCAGTTCAAATTATTTTGAAATTTTCATTGTAATTTTTTCCTTCAATCCATGGGTTATTTTTTATTTCTAAATTAAAAATATTATGTTCATAGAGCTTTCCAGTGTAAATTCATCATTAGAAACCATGAGATGTACTATTTAGTTTTTTACATGGAAACTTGTTTTGTGACCCCACATATGACATTATACAGACTAGCAAACTTCCTATGTGCAGTTGAATGCATACTTACGTGCAGTTGAACACATACTTATTTATATGCAAATATATGCACACATAATGCACTTCGTAGTTGATGTAGTACTCTATGAATATTAATTTGATGAAGCTGATTTGTGGTATTTAAATTTACATTTTTATAATCTCACTGATTTTTTTTGTCTTCTATCAATACTACAAGAGAGGTTTTCACTGTTCTAAAGATGCACATGGATTTGTCTATCCTTAGCCCTATGGTCGGTTGTGTACATACATAAAATTGTCATGCTTCAGTGAATTAACTTTTCACCATTGTGAAATGCCACACATTATCTCAGCTCTTTATCTTGATATCTAATTGGCTTGCTACAAATAGAACCACTTTAGGGCCATTATGGGTAATCTTCTCAGAGAAAAACTATTTTATTTTTCTTTTTGAAGGAACAATCAGTTTTGTAATTGTTGTTTTTCTAAGTAGTGGGTCTTTGACTCTTTTTTTTTTAATTTCAGCTGAAATCTCTGCTTCTAATATGGTTGGAATTAAATGGACCACTTACGTTTTTGTCTTGAAAAATATTTTTCATCTACTTTTTAATGGTTTTTGTTCTATTACTTTTTCCATTATCTTTATATATTCTCAAATTCATTCCTTTTACCTTAAAGAACTTCTTTTAATATTTCTTGTAGTGAAAACATGTTGGAAATTAATTCTATCATATTTTGTTTTCTGACCATGATAAATAAGGTAATGATTTTTGAATGTAGTTTTAAGAAAATTAAATATTGGAAGAGGTTCTTTATTATCCATACATTTTTGCACCTGATTCTTTATCTGCCACCTCTTCATTATGTTTATTTTTAAAAATAGTGTGTATGTATGTGTTTGTGTGTGTGTATGGTGTGTGCACATGATAGGAGTCAATATTCCTTAATCTCTTTCTACAATATTTTTTGAGATAGAAACTCTTACCAACCAGGTGCTCACTGACTGCCTAGACTAGCTCACCAGTGAGCTCTAGTCTTCCTCTTATCTCTGGCTTCAGTCCTCCCACTCCATCCCAAGAGCTAAAGTCACAGAACTGTGAAACTATGCCAAGTTTTCTTTATGTGGGTTACTAAGGATCTAGATTCGAGTCTCCCTGCTTGTCTGGCAGGTTCTTCACCATCTGAACCATTTCCAGATCCTCATTCTGGCTATTTACATATTATTTTCTTTGTGCTTATCTTGCTTAGAGTTGATTCAATATTTTGTTTCTATAGATTTTTTTCTTATAAAATTTAGCATATTAAATGGCATAATTTCTCCAAATATTTTTCCCTATTGAATTTTGTCTTTATATTCAGTGGTAAAAGTATTAGAGTGTTTCAAAGTTAATTTTTTAAAAATTCTTTGGATTGCAGTTATCTTGATTTGCCTTACTAGAGTAATGACTTAATATTTCCATTCTATCTTTACTTCATCAACAACTTTTTATACTTTAAAAATACTTTTTTTCAATTCTGTAATGCCACTTTGATTCTCTTTTATAGTCTGTGCACATATATATGGGTAAGACTGTTCCTTACCTATCCACCTATTGTACCCATTTATTTTTTTGGAAGCTTCTTTAATGTTGGCAAATCTTAGTCTGGTTAATTTATCTTTACATTTTTGTTAGCATTTATTTTCCTATTCACTGGTTTGTCTCTTAAGTATATGTCACATTTATTTTCTTCTTTTGTCACCTGCTATTATGATGATGATAAACTGTACTTAGCAGGGATGTATTACATGGAGTCCATTTTACTTGCCTCCCTTTCCAAAACTGTTTATTTTTGTTGTGCCAGGTAATTTAATGACTGGCAGATTTGATCTTCTTGTCTCTCTTCATTTCTGTGTGTCTTCTTAAAAACATTCTAGTTTTGGTGTTTGTTTTTCCTTATTCCTAACAGACTCTTTACAATGGTTTTTGATTTCCGATGGGAAGTCCTGATGAAATTTGAATACAGTGCTCCAACAGGCTTCGCTGAGACTGTCATTCCCAAGTGTGTGCAAGCTCTTGAAGCTTTGCTCAACACTGTTCCTGGAACCAGCTACATCTGATAGAGTCCAATCAAGTCAATACATAACCCAGCCAAGAGCTGTGTACCAGTCAAGTTTCTTCAAAGAAATAGAGCAATAGAGTATTATTTCTGTCTATCTAGCTTTGTCTAAAGGAATTGCTCATGTGACAGTAGGATTAGCAAGTTGAATACCTATAGGGCATGCTTCCAGGACAAAAACTGAGACAGAAATTCTGTTACAATCATAAGACAGAATTTCCTGCTTTTCAGGAAACTTGTCTTTGCTCTTAAGTTCTCAAATCGATGGCATGAGGCCCAACTACATCACCAAGTAGAATTCCTTTCATCTAAATTCAATTACTATAAATGCCAATCGCATCTATTGAATACATCAATGCATTGATGTATTTAGAGTAATATCTGGATTACTGCTTGAACAAGCAAGTAGGCAACAGAACCCAACCAAACCAAGTCAACACAGAAAATTTAAGTCTCATACACCTACCTATAAGGTACCTGTTGTGACTAAAGCTTAACCCAGTTCAGTTGGATGTAATCATTCAGCTCAGTTTCCTCTAATTGGAAAAAGGGTTCCAGGTTTGCTCTTGCTCAGCTGTTTCATCCCTAGTGTACCCCACATATTCTTGCCACATTGACAGCTACAGTGCCGACCTCCTCAGCTCAGCAAGTCCTGTGGGATCTCTCTGTTCATCACCTCTCACTATCATGACTGGAAATTATACTTAGGCAGGTAATTAGCATAAGTGTGGAGATTACCTCATTGATTTCAACCTTTTCTCAGGAACCACAGACAAATCTTATGTATCCTTCAAAGCCTCAGAACTGTTGGCTCATAATTCTGCTCAGTAATGTGGTTGTTTATAGTAGATTTGTGTGTGTATATATATATAAGTTTTTGTAAAAAGCTTCAGAGCTGTATAAATAACTCTTCATTGTCTATGTTGATAACTTGTTGAAATTAAGAATAAATTGTGCCATCATGGCACGGCTATACATGTGTATTTTAATTAAAAATAAACAATTAAAGTATACATCATTTTAAGACCAATGATCTAACTTAAAATTTTCAGTTTGCGGGGGCTGGAGAGGTGGCTCAAGGGTTAAGCCTCCGCCTTGCAGGCAGAAGGTCCTAAGTTCGGATCCTAGACTCCACGTATAGACACCGGCGGAAGCGGGGGCGGCCTGCTTTTCCGGTCCTGGTAGGGCGGAGCCTGTGAATCCCTGGGCAGAATAAACAAGGAGGAGGTGGAGGCGGTCCATGGTTGTTCCCGAATTTGTCCATGGTTCTACACACACATACATACACACACGTGCACACGCATACATGCACAATTGAATAAATAATAAATAAATAAATTTAAAAAGAATTTTCAGTTTGCTAGGAAATTACAATTGATTGGAAGGCTTTACTCCACTGTTGTAACCTCAGCATAGCATCAATGTGATCCAGATCGTCAAAAGCCTGGCTATTATTCAGCAATGGATGTCTTTTTAGAAACCGTTATGTAAAGAATAAGTTAGGAAAACAATGACAATATTTACATTGCACTGAACAACTGTGGGAAGGACTTCCAGCACAGTAGACAAATGAACCACAGTAATAAATTGCAATCAACTAATAGTGCTGAATTACCTGTAATGCACCTGCATGCAAAGCATTCAAATTATTTTCAAAAATGCAATTAGATGTTTATGGAAAGAAATTCAAGATACATGAGCGTTATTGCTATTGAGAATATATGTCTTTAAGGAGCAAAGCCCAGACAAGGTCAAAGTTTAAGGAACAAAGTTCAGATACTGAATGGATTGCACCAACAGATACAGTTTCAGAAATCACCCTCAAGTAGAAGGACAGGAACTGAGATCAGGGTGCTATTTGAGGTGCAAGAATGGAAAACTGGGGGCTGGAGAGGTGGCTCAGGGGTTAAGCTTCTGCCTTGTAGGTGGAAGGTCCTGAGTTGGAATCCTAGACCCCACGTATAGACGCCAGCCGGAAGCAGGGGCGGCCTGCGTTTCTGGTCCTGGTAGGGTGGAGCGTGTGAATCCCTGGGCAGAGTAAACAAGGAGGAGGTGGAGGCATCCATTCGGTGGTTCCCGAATTCGTCCGTGGTTCTACACACACACATATACACACACACGCACATACATACACACACGCACAATTGAATAAATAATAATAATAATAAAACTTTAAAAAAAAAAGAATGGAAAACTGACTTGCAGAGCTAGTGTTTAAAGATGAAGCTGGACCTTTGCCTTCCAATCTGAGACTCCCCCAGCAGAAGAGCAGGACAACATTTTCATTCAGGACAGAGAGCTGGTAAATAGTGAAATTCAGGGACAAGTAACTAGACTATGTCTGCCAAAAAATACTCTTCATGAACATGGAACTGACCCAAATATAAATTGCTTTTGTCAAAATGGCTTTGTGCTCTGCAGTACACTCAATGGTATAATATTCAACATGGTTATGTAGTTGAGTAATTTTTCCCAGTGAAAGACTCTCATATTGGTGACGAGATATTACTTCTATAGATAATTAGTTCATGACAAGTATAAAAGTTAAAGAAAAAAAAAGAAAAAAGAAAAAAAAAGTTAAAGAAAACTGATATGGAAGAAGAAGGTTTGTAATAAGAAAAGGAGGAAGAATGGGATTGGGGATTAAGATGTTAAATACAATAGGTTCGCTGTATTTATATATGAAATTCTAAAAGAATAAAACAATAAAAATTAGAATACAAGAAAGGCTCATTTTGAGTTTTACAGTTTTGAGTTCCACAAAAATTCACCTAAATGAGAACAAAGATTGTGTGAGCCGATATGAGCTTCTTATATCTTCCTGTGCCCCTCACTATAAACTCAGCTATTATAATGTCTTTCCCTTTATCCATCTCTAATTATCTTATGACATGTATTAATTAAATGTTTCTTCCTTATTCTTTCCCCTAAAATCTCATACACCTCTGTTAATCATTTATTATATTCCAGAATCATTTCAATACATGTCTTTCAGACAGTCTAGAGTGGAGCTCTTTGGAAGTAGATAACTGGTTCTGCTCTTGCATTCTTAGGTTCTGATATTCCCTGATACACAGTCTACATGCCAAAAAAATTGTTAAACAAATCAATGACTCAACAAATAGACATTTTTTTCTTTACTTTTATGAGAATTGGAAGCAGAGACTGTAAGCACGTGTTTTTCCTAAGAGTGACTTCTTTGAATGTGCTCCCTTACTCACTATATCGCACATTATCACCAAGGACTCCTGAACAAATTCTATTGCTGGAGAACAGCCATTGACAATGTTGTTTCTCCTCAAAGGAAGAAAGTTCTTTAAATCTGCAGGAATCTCACTGTGTACCTTTGATATGAAAATTGTATCTTCTATTTCTGGGGCAGCTTACTATGTTACATAAGATTATAAAGAAGGAACCAAAGAGAGGTTACCAGTCTCAGTTTTTGCACTCTGTACATTTCAGCTTCAAAGCAAAGACGACAGATTAAGTTCTCAAGTCTTGAGTTTTACTTGGAAGGAAAAAAACATTCGGAACTTGTTCACATCTGATCGCTCAGTTTTAGAAACGGCAAAGCCATAAGCTTATGCACAGAGCTCCATCTGGGCGTTGTGGCTGGGTCCATGTCTGTGCCCCACTATCTGCTTTTGGAAAGATGTCACTCTAAGACATATTGTTGCAAACATGTCTAAGCCCTTTAAGCCAGGGCCCCAAACTGTCTGCTCTTTGGAAGAACTCATACTGTAACAACATTTGTAATGTCAATTAATATCTCACAGGGCACCACAGCTCGGCATGATCCACCTTTTCTTCATATTCATTATGTCATCCTTAGACCAGCTCCTTCCTTAGCACCTCACATCTGTTTTCCTCTTTCAATATCGCCTTTCATTGTCCTTTCCCAAGAGTAAGTAAGCATGATCAAAGTTGCATAAGGAAATACTAACGGGAGAGAAATCATGCTTTTATTCTATCTTTCAGGAGTTATAACACTTTTTTTCCACCTGAAATGTTAAGATTTGGGAAACTAATCATTCCAAGTGACATCTTATGAGGAAGACACATCTAATTTTAGCATGTTGTTAAATCATTATGCAGATGCTTAAATCTGTAAATTTTTTCATACAGAACAGACCTGTTATAACCATCCTCCACCAAACAAATTTTTAAAGACTTATAGCTTACAAATTATATGTATTTTAAGACATATGCTCCATGTATTATGTGGATATATTTTCATTATGCAGATACTTTTTCTTAGTGGCCATGTTAAGGAGGTAGTAGATAGCTCAGAGCAGGCAATAAAGGAGAAGGGTCCATGGTAAAAAGTGCAAGTCACTCACAAATGCTACAGTGGAAGCAATATTAGACACAAGCAAATGTCAGGTTAAAGCATTGCAGTCAGGAACACTTGGAAGGAGACAGCGCTCAGCTAAATAGACTTGGTAAGAGAAAAGCTCTGAGAAGTAAGGCCAGTGCTAGTGGCCACCTGACTTGCTTCTGTGGGCCGCCTCCTGGGGAATGTGTGTCAGAACTATTGTTCTTTTGCTTATTCTTGATTATAGTGCAATGACCAGTATTCTAAATTCTAAGTAAGGATCTAAGGAAGCCTCCACTCACTTCTAGAAGAAGACGTTAGACTATCTCTGAGACAAGAAGCTGTGAAAACACTTCAGGCAGCTTCAAGTTCAGAGGGTACCGCCTCAGTTGGTGAGGAATGTCTGGAGACAGTCAAAGGTCAACAACTAACAAAGCCAGTGTCCTAGATGGACAAAAGCGGAACCTCACCTTCTCCTGATCAGACAGGCACCAAGAGAACAGAGTTGATCTCTGGTTGAGTCAGAACAGCAGGTACTGAATGTGGGAGTCTTCTAATTGGCTGATTAATGACTTTACCTTAGTCTTTGACCATTACCCCATATAAAATCTCGGAACCAATTTGTCCCAGCAACACTTCATACCATTTGAGAACTTTACTTAGCCTCTTTTACTAAATCTTTAGGTCTTGGGTTTTTTTTCCTCATCTTTCGTGGTTTCTTACTTTTCTATATATAAATCTCCTAATAGAATGCCTTTAATTCACCCTCATTGGCTTAAAAAATAAAGTTGGAGTGACTGTCCCAGTTGAACTTAGGTGGCTGTGAGTGTCTGCCTCTTAGGATACTGGATCAAGCCTAACAGGATCAAGAAAGTCCCGTCTTAAAAATTCTATATCATTAACTTACAAATAACATCATCTGAGCCTTCAATATAACTTGGGAGTTAAGCCTTAATCTAAAAGCAATCATGAACTGCTTACTTAAATCTTTTGTCAACTTGGAAACAAAAAAATTTCTTGAACAAAAATATTTTTGTTGCTTGGCATGGTTTTGTGGTTACCGTATTCATCTTCAAAAAATTCACTGGAGAAGGAAGAAGAACCACAGGCATAATTATTCACATTTCCAAATTTAGATAATGCACCACACCTGGGTAGTATGAGGCTAAACAAACTATCGCAGTAATAGTTAGCTGATGAAAAAACCAACATCTCTTTATTCACAAGTCTGGGCCTTCTAGCCAGAGCAGTGCTCCTTAAATGCTATTCAACTGGCTCGGCATCACAATCAGATTGTAAGAATCTCATAACCAAGTTTTTATAACTAACTTGCAAGAGATTTTGATACGAGGAGATCTGTGGTTTAGAAACTTTCCAAATGATGCTAACAAACAGTAAGTTTGGGGACTAGTAGGCAGAAACTTACTTGATTCTGTTCATGGAAACCCTAGGAAAGATGTCAGATACTATATAACATTTGGCTGAATATCATGGATTTTCAGATTTTAACTGCAAACAGGTAAGTAAAGTAATTCCAAGAAAGACTCAATAAACAGTAGAAACACCACGAAGTGGCTTTATTGGGCAAGAGAGTGGACCTCTCATGATGTTTTCCTTCTCCCCTCCTGCATTGGAATTATGGATCTCAGCCTCATGGATTCTTCTGCTTCTTTGCTGAATGGTTCACCTTTGTAGATTATTAACAACTAAAGAGCTACAAATAGATAGAGAAGACTCTACTCAGAATACAGCAGTTCAATGTGCATTTGAAAAATCTCATTTATTCTGATTGATACCTGTACTGTGTTCATAAAATAAAGTTTTATTGACTGGATTTTTCCAGTTCTCTATAACTTTAACAACTTCTTGTTTGTTAAATTAATCATTTCTGCAGTTTTTGACAGACATCTCCTGGTGTTATAGAGATTGTGTCCATTTATTCATTGCAAATACCTCAAATTTTATTTTACATTTCTTGAGGATAAATTGTTCAATGTATCAGTATTGAAGGATGCTTTGCTTTCTTGGTGAGTCACTTCATTGATGGCTGTGTATCAAGCTTTTTATTGCTGGGACTATTGCTTTATTAAAATATGTCTTCATTCATATTAATATTTCTGTATAATTGTCTGATATGTCTTTTATTTATCATTAGTCTTTATCATTAGAACAGCATTTTAAGTGACATATGACCAGATATATTAAAACCTAACTTTGATAATAATTGTATTTAACTGACAGAATTAATTAATTTGTTTTTATTATCATTGCTATAGTACTTACTTTCATCTTATTTCATGTCATTTATTTTCCTTACTTTTTTCACCTTTCTTACCTTGTAAAACTGACCAAACTTCCATCATTATTTCCCCATTTTACAAATTTTTAATTACACAAACTATCAAGTATCTCATCAGAAAAAATAAATTGAATACATTGATCACTCTCTATCAGCAACAGCTAAGATATACTGAGATGGGGAACATTTCTTTTTAAGAACATTTTTATTCATGCACATTAATCACACTAAATAATGATTCTCACTGTCATATTTTCAAAAATGCATGAAATATATATTAAAGGCTGATGAGAGGCTAAGAAGGTAAGATAGGTGTTAATATACCAAAACAAGTAGCAAGTGAGCAGGTGCCTGATGATCTGAGTTTGATTTCTGGTAGAAGAAAAAGATCACCTCCTCCAAGATGCCCTCTAACCTCCATATATGCTCTGTTGTACACACACACACACACACACACACACACACACACACACACACACAGGCAAATGCATAGCCAAACAAATAATGTAAAATGTTGTTTATCACATTCACGTTTGTTACTCTACATTACTCTCCCTCCCAATCACCATCATCTCTCTACTTTCCTCTAGATTCCACATTTGTGAGAAGCTAGGTATTATTTTCCCTTTTGAGTCTGACTTCCTCTTATCCTTATGATATCCATTTCCATCATTTTTCTACAAATTATGTTTATTTCCTCTTTATGTCTAAACAATACTCCATATTATAAATTTATATATATACATTATGCATCATCATTTTTGTTTTCATTCATTCATAGTGGATGGCACCTGGGCTGATTTCATAATGTGGCTATTGTGACTAGTGCTCCACTAAACATAGCTCTGCAGGTAAGTCAGCCTGTGATAGAGAACACTCATTTGAAATGAGGTCAGTTATGTGCCTTCTTTTGGCTGCTGTAAGGGACAGAGTGAAGACTCTTCAGGGGTTCTTCAGGGAAGGGAGGAAGACACTAGCATATCAGCTCAACCAATCTGCTCAGGGGCTCTCTAAGGACCAGCCATTTCTGTCAACTTCCTTTGAGCTGCATTGTCTCCTCTCCTTCATATCTCAGGAAGACAAACACCAAGGTGTCATAACAACTCCACAAACTGTCCATTGCCATTCCTTAAAGCCCCCATGTGCACAAGGATGTGGTACAGATTCCACGCGAGCAGGTGTGGCAACTGAACTGGTCCCTCTGAGACAAGGCACAGTTTTTGCTTGGAAAGCTGAACTTCTCAAGTCTCAAGTAGGTCATTCTTCCCTACTGAGTAACTAGTTCTGCAGTTCTTTTTCCAAAGTCACGTTGCTTTCAAGCCTTCTGTTTCCTGGTTCTCCTCCAGCTCTTCGTTAGCTTCTGCTCATCTATCTCTCTTGACTATTCTTGCCCTGCAGATGGGACCATCAATCTGTCCAGCCTCCTGGACATGATTTGGTTGGTACCTCTGCTATTTCTACTGCACCGGATTCTGAACAGAGCTACCGTGCTCTCCAGCCAGGCACTCTGTTCCCAAGCAGTACTGATCTCTGGGAGGCTTCTACTAAATTCTGGCAGCCTTCGGAAGCTCCGTGATAGTAATGAAGAAAGAAGTAAAGACCGTGCATGCAGGCAGAGTTCAGGGTTGTTACACATGCTTCCTTAAGGTTTTTTTTTTTTCTTATTTGCTTCCAATTAAAAACAAAATCCAGAAAACTCAACTGAGAAGCTGGAATAAGCAAGAAAGGGCATACAATGATTTATGATCCCACAAGTCCAAAATAGAACAGGTTTCATGTGATACAGTGGTTTAAACTATGTGGTCAGTATTCAGTTTTCTTCACCCCATTCTACCTCTACCACATTACTTATTTTGACAAAACCTCCTCTTAAGGTTCTAAGAAGGCTGCCAACTGCTTCTTGACCTATGTCTTCATTGTTTGTCTGCAGTGGAAATAGTATTGCAATTGACTCAGCATTCTAAGGAAAATTCCTGAGGTCACTGAAGTCAACTGACCCACACTGACTCAATCACTCTCAGCTGGGGATGGAACTGTCTCCTTAGTCCATCAAGTGGTACTCCTTGGGGCAGAAGTACAGCCTCCTTTCCTCAAACTCTGCAGATTGTCAACCCTGTAGGGTTAAGAGATATAGTGAAGGAAAGAGTAGAGTTGTTACTTTTGAAACAATAAACCATGTACTGTGTTCCAGTATTGCAATGTAACTATTCCCCTTCCTTTCATTTGTAATAATTTACTATAACAAAACAGTTCTTGCCTTCTTGTCATCCTGCTGAAAAAGTTCTGTGATGACTCCAGTGTTATTTGCCAATGTTTTCCACTTTGTGCCATCCTTTGTACCTATTTTTCCAGGGAAACATTTCACACAGAAATAACCATAGTTGCATTATGTTGACATGCAACTAACTATCTGGGAGACATGGTTTTAATTAGAAAGTTTTAATATCTAAGATTTAAGGGCTATATGTGATTTCTTTATGCTATTTGGAATATACAGAAGGCTTAAGTCCATTTCAAAATGTTGTAGCAAATGCTATAAACAAATGTATCATAAGGAACAGAAATCTATTTCTTATAGTTCTGGGATAGCTGAAGTGAACATCCAAGAGCTGGTGGAATTAATAGCTAAGGATTGTCTTGTTTTCTGTCTTAGACTATGCCTTTTGTTGTATCCTCACATGGTATACAGGAAAGTCAGTTCCCTGGGGTCTCTTTTATGAGGGAAACATTTCTAGTACCTGTGTCATCATCCTAAGCATATTGCCAAACCCTCCTCTCCAGTATGGCCACCACCATAGATGCTAGCATTTCACCATATGGATTTGAGGAACACATACATCTAGACTACAGCAAGAAGCTGTATTGTTATTATAATCTTAGCAATATGAAGCAAAATGGTGACAAATAAGTTCATGGTTCATGCCTCTCAACTGGATGTTTATAACTTTCTGAAGTACTGAACATCCTCAAACATTATATCCAGGAGCTTTTCCTCCATAGTTGAGTCTTCACGGCACCAGGGCTTCTCTAGGAGGAAGCCAAAGCCTTTGCAATGACACAGAAGGGGGACTTATGAGGGAGAGACTGAATTAACATCCTATGTCCTTATGTAAAAGCCTTATAGAAAATACTATAACTCTAAAGATAGACAGAGGATAGGTAGAAATTAGTTTCTTGGGGCTGGAGAGATGACTCAAGAGCTAAAGCCTTGCCTCATCAGCAAAAGAAATAGAGTTGAGATCCCAGATCCCACATAAAAACGGCTGGCTGAAATGGCAGTGGACTGTACTTGTGGCCCTAAAAGGCAGCACCTGGGAAACCCCAGAGCAAAGCATTAAGAAGGATGATTTCTGAGGTTATCCTTGGCCTTCTACACACACTCAAGTGTACACTCCCCACCCACATATATAAAATAAAATATTTTAGTTTCCTTTCTCTTTGCTTTGATAAAGTATTCTGACAAGAGTAAGTTTTCAGAGAATGGGATTATTAAGGCTTTTACTTCCAGAAGGACATAGTCTATCATGTGCAGGGAAGACATGATAGCTGGTAGAGTCTGGCTCATATTGTAGTTACTGTCAGGATGAAGAAGAAGAAGAAGGAGAAGGAGAAGAAGGAGAGAGAGAGAGAGAGAGAGAGAGAGAGAGAGAACACCAAGTAGAACCAACCTCAAGATCCACTCCCAGTGGTACCTTTCTAGATGGCAGTCACATCCCACATAGCATAGAGCACCCCGGAAGAAAAAGAAAAGAAGGGTGGATGTACGATCAAAGAAAATTATAGCCCCATAATCAGGCCGCTGAACCCTTGACAGCTGTGAGTCCTGTTCTCCAGCAAGGAGTTTACAACACAACAGGTGAGCCCATCAGGAAGAGTAACAATGTGAAGGAAGAGAGAATAAGCAGCAAACTCGGGCACACATGCCCTCATTTCGTTCACCAATATCTCAAAGGCTGACAATTTCCAAGGCATTTCTTTTTAAATTTTTTTATTATTATTATTTATTCAACTGTGCGCATGTGCGTGTGTATGTGCCCGCATGTGTGTGTGTGTCTGTGTATGTGTAGAATCACGGACGAATTCGTGAACCACCATGGACGCCTCCACCTCCTTCTGCCCCGGGATTCACAGGCTCCGCCCTACCAGGACCAGAAGCGCAGGCCGCCCCCGCTTCCGTCTGGCGTCTATACGTGGGATCTGGGATCCGAACTCAGGACAAGGCAGAGGCTTAACCCCTGAGCCACCTCTCCAGCCCAATTTCCAAGGCATTTCTATGTGGGCGGAGGCTGCCGGAGGTGAGCCCGGCCCCTCGGAAGCCTGCGGTGCTTCGGGCTGCTCTGGCTCAGCTTCCGTCTTATAAATCTTGCCCCATGTCACTGCCGAAGCCACAACTTCCTGCTGGAAAAAGCTCCAGTGACCTGCGGACTCTCGGCTCTCTGTCCGGGCCATGGCTTCGATTGCTGAGAAGTCCTGGGCTTGGCCCAGCCCCAGAAGTGCTGTTTCTTAGGACAGTGTCCAGCCAAAGCCTCATCTGGAGGGGAAATGTCAGGAATCATATTTGGTCACAGATAAGACTTAATGAGTCTGAGGTCCGAGTGATTAAAGGAAGCCTGCAGGAAACTGAGCTGCAGCTCTTTTGATGATTGTTGAAACAACTTTTACCTAGCCATTGAATAAAAGGTCTAACGACAACAAAAATAAAGAGGCACTGCTTTATTCTTGAGTATGAACCCATTTGCTTTACTGTAAGCCTGAGGGCCAAGGAGGAAAAAAAAATAGTTGTTCCTGATGAATTGGAACAAAACAGAATTTACCATTCAGTCTCCAGGAAGCTTACAGTAGATTCTGAA
Source organism: Typhlomys cinereus (assembly GCA_023101885.1). Classification (NCBI taxonomy): domain Eukaryota; kingdom Metazoa; phylum Chordata; class Mammalia; order Rodentia; family Platacanthomyidae; genus Typhlomys; species Typhlomys cinereus. The sequence continues at coordinate 248,877 of JALPQD010000003.1, read as the reverse complement.
GCTAGAGTCCAAACTCACTACATTTCAAAATCTTTTTTTTCTCCCACATTTTATTTTTTTCCTAATCATACAAGCTCAATAGGTACCCCTACCCTCTCCCTCCCTCTTCCCCTCTCCAGTCATCCCCCCTTGCATTCTCCCTCCTTCTCCCCTTCCTTTTACCCCCCTCCCTCTCTTTCCCTCTCCCAGTGCCTTCCTCTTCCTCCCTCCCATCCCCTGGAGCATCTTTTTGTGTGAATGCCAAACCTTTCTCTGAGTCTTGCACCCTAATTCTCCACATGTAAGGAAATAAGCTGCTGGCAAATGTGATTATTGAAATTGTCTAAAGCAAGCTTTACAATACTGTCTCAGCATGCAGTAGTGTAACAAAAATACCGTATGTGGGCAGTGCAGGAACAGCAAAACTGAAAACAACAAACCATAATTCAGAATACCAAAGACCCTACATTAATCACCTGGAACCAGACCAGCCAAATCTCTCCCCATCCTAAAGCTCAGGGAACCTTGCGGAATAGGGGGCAGCCAGATTGTAAAAGCCTACATGACACACTCAAAGATAAATCTCTGTAATACCTACAGTAATTGTAAAGATTATAAATAGGAGGGAAGGGGAAGGAGGGCCCCGCCAGCAACAAGGAGAGAGGGGATCATGCTACAGCAGAGAAAATAGGCCATCATCAAGGACTGCAAGTAAGTAATGAGACATCTGGTTAAGCTCACAGACTTTACTTCCTGGTCACTTGCAACTGATGGGGTATGATCTCACCAGAAAGGGAGGCATACAGTCTGGCAGAAGGTAACCATCTTGCAAATGGGAGACTGATCCCCCCCATGGTCTCCTACTCTTATTCCATCTACCTTTGAATCTATTCTTATAATAAAACTCTATTTTAACAGCCTTTTATCTCTGGCCAGGGGTTGACATCCAATACCCATCAGGATGGAGCTAAGGGCGGTGCAGGAGCAGCAAAACTGAAAAAAAAAATCAACAAACCATAATTCAGAACATCAGAGACTCGGAGCTGGAGAGGTGGCTCAGGGGTTAAGCCTTTGCCTTGCAGGCAGAAGGTCCTGAGTTCGGATCCTAGACCCCACGTATAGACGCCGGGCAGAAGCGGGGGCGGCCTGCGTTTCTGGTCCTGGTAGGACGGAGCTTGTGAATCCCGGGGCAGAGTAAACAAGGAGGTGGAGGAGTCCGTGGTGGTTCCCGAATTCATCCGTGGTTCTACACACGCACGCACAATTGAATAAATTAAAAAAATAAATTAATTAATTAAAAAAAAAGAACATCAGAGACTATATCAACCACCTGGAACCAGGCCAGCCTACTCTCTCCCCATGCTAAAGCTCATGGAAATTTGAGGAAGAGGGGGCGGTAAGATTGTAAGAGCTTAAAGATGGGGAGGAGCAATGATATGCAAAATATTCCACACAAGTTAATGCCGAAGTAATCATAATAGGACTTTGCATGACCTGCGCAATGACCAACATGTCATTGATCCCTCAAAGTCTAACATGGATCACAGGCATTAGGATCCTTAAATGCAAGGGATTAACAGCCACAATAATGTTCCTATACTAAAAGGAAACACAAAAAAGAGCTCTAGGTAATGCTATGGATTCCTTATACCTCATCAGAGAGGAGGACCCAGAGGGAAGTTTGACATGCACATTAAAGGATGCTCCAGGGATGGAGGGGATATGGAAGAAAGGAGGGGGGGAGGAAAGAGAAAAGGGAAGAGGGAGCAAGGGGATCCAGAGAGGGGTGGAGGGATGGAGGGACGGAGGTACCCTATCAAGTTTGTGTGAGTGGAAAAAAATAAATTTTAAAAAAAGAGCCTAAAGATGGGGAGGACCAACAATATGCAAAATATTCCACACAAGTTAAGACTGCAGCAGTCAGGACTGGACTTTGCCTGACCTGCACAATGGCTGACATGTCAATGACCTCCCAAAGTCTATCATGGATCACAGGGTAGAAGGCTCCAGGCAATAGGATCCTTAGAGGCAAGGGATTAAACAGTCATAATAGAGTTCCCATGCTAACAGGGAGCCCATGAAGGAGCCCCAAGCTCTGCCACTGGGTCCTGAACCCTCACTAAGGTGGAGGACTCAAAGGAAGGTTCAGCACTCACATAAATGGATGCTCCAGGGGATGAGAGAGTGGAAGGGGAAGGCACCTGGAGAAGGGGAGGGAGGAAGGGGGATGAAAGAAAGAAGGGGAAGGGGAGAGAGTGCAATAGGGGACCAGGGGGGAGGGGAGGGGAAGGGAAAGGACGTGGATACCTATGGAGCTTGTATGATTAGAAAAAAATAATAAAATACCGTATCTGGCTGGCATAGACAACATGTGGTGTTGTTCATAGTTTTGTAAACAAAGAAGTCCATGATCAAAGTGTAGGCTGATCTAGTCCCTAGTAAGGTTCCCATTCCTGATTCTCACTGACCGTCTCTTGATTGTAGCTTCTCTTCTTGGAGAATAGAGAGAAAAGACACATTAGCATGCACCTCCTTTAGAAAGTGATGTTCCCATTCCTGAGTCTCATTCTGCTGACCTAATCAACCACCCGAAGACCCTCACTTCTAACTCCATCATTCATAAACTTGGAAGTGAGGTAAACATTAGTCCACAGCAGAGTCTTATTTTGTCAGTGAAGAAATGAAGGTAAGGTCACAGTGCTGGCAAATGCTAGTGAAAATAAAAAGCTGCCATTTAAATAAAAGAATTGCTTTAAGCCCCTATTATCCTCCAGAAGCTAGCTGTCCCAAGTATCCTAAGGAAATGGGGTACAGAGCAATTATCAGAGTGATAAAATAAATCTATGGTTTTCCATAGGCCTGAATCTTACCTCATCCATAGCAACTGTTCCCAACAACAATGTGCTGGCTGGCCAGGGTGAAAGATCCTGCTTACACCCCAGACAGAAGTTGCCTTCAACCCCCAAGGATGTTGGGAAAGGGTGGAATTTCGACATGGTGTCACAGTCATTTTCAAGATCTGAAGCACTAGAACTTGAAACACCATCTAAACAGTTTGACCATTTCTTCGTCTGTGAATTTGTTTAGAGGCTGGAAAACGGACCTTTTTTTCCCTTCTCTCACCAACTGACTAGTTGATGCGGTTCACGCAGTTCACACAGTTGCCGGCAGCATCTTGTGGTGTTTCCTGACATTAGGAGGCACGAAATGAATTGAGGTCTTGAATTCAAGTCTAAGATTTCAAGCGATCCTATGCTCCGAAAAGCACATCTCTGAGAGGAAAGACAGGTCTGCCAGCTGCCTGAAAACTTGCTTCTTGCCTTTCAGCGAATCTTAACTCCTCAGTTCTCACACAGGGTGGAGCAGAAGGGAAGAGTAATGCAGCTTACTGTCTGGAAGAAACAGGCTTCCCTGGGCTCTTCCCACCGCCTCACAAGATGTCGAAAGCCATGTTTGTTAGGATAACAAAATTTAATCCATACAATTCAATATGTATGATAACAAAATTCCATTACCAATAGGAAGAAAATAAAACTAAAATTAAGCATCATCATTAAAGCAGTACCTCTCTGGTATTGAAAAGTAATCTTTCATAAGTTCAGCAGCAACTCTGTGTAGGTGAGTTTTAAACAATAATGCATCCTGAGAAGAGGGCAGGGAGTCTAACCCTACGCCAGTGATTAGAAACAGGCCTCATGCCAGTAGCTCTGTTGTTACCCTGGCTGTTGGTAGGCGCAACATGGGCAACAACTCTGCCAGAACAGAAGGCTCATCCGTAGATGGAACCCTCATCTGGGAGGTGCAGTATCACATCATACACCTTAGGCTGCACGAGAGCTAATGAGATCATCTACCTCCAGGTGCTGGTGGACCATGAGCAGGTGTTGTAGGGAGACAGCCTACAGCAGAATTCCTAAGCTTCACTTTTTGGGACTTCATATCACTGGGGTGAAGGATGGTGTGAAGATACTGCATCAGTCCTTGTCTTGTCTGTTTCAGGAGTGACCACAATTATATAACTCAGCCTTGGACTTTTATTCACTGTTATATGTGGAAATGCCTTTTATTTTCTGCTGCACCAAATTTGAAAAATAAATGTATCGTAGGAATATAAACAGGAATAAGACATCCATTGTCTACATGAAGCATAGAACCCAGGTTGTCTGTCACTGAAATAAAATACCTCAGATAATGAATTTCATAAGGAGGCACAGTGTTGATTTTTGAATCCATTTTGGAAGCTCCATTTCCAGATCAGGTGATTGTTAAGACCTGCCTCTGTGAAACTCAGCACTCTGAGTTCTAGGGCAGCGCTTGTCATGAGAGCTCTCCTCTAGGCCACTCACCTCTGAAGTGTTCACGGGCCCAAAGGATGTGTCCCATGTAAGTTCATGTTTATTACATCTGAGAAACACACGTATCCAGACTGTCTCAGGGCATCCCTACCATTCCTGGATACCCTTCAGAGTCCCATGCCAGGAGCCTCTTGAAAATAAGGCATCCATCCTACACAAGGTAAGGAAGAAACGCTAAGTGTGCAGGTCTATGGTGAGCAAGATCATTAACAGATAAAAACGGACTACTGCACACAAAAGCTGGGAACATTAATAGATCACATGCAGACACTGTGAAAGCTAATTACAATGCATCCTGATGTTTTCCCACTGCTCACACTTTGACCTTCTTAACTCTCTTGATGTTGTAACTAAAGACAAGAAAAAACACTGACATACTGAAACTGAGTTCTTGGGATCTTTCAGAGAAAAAAGCAAAGCGACTTCCTTCTCTCTTAGTTTTTGTATGTGTATGCATTGGTGAAAAAGTTGAAAAGTGAAGCTGTTTTCAGAAGAGTAAGTTTTGCTTCAAGCAAAGCATGGTTAGTGAGATTTGGGGAGAGAGAGAGAAAGAGAGAGAGAGAGAGAGAGAGAGAGAGAGAGAGAGAGAGAGAGAGAATATGGCTCCTTTACACATATGCTCAAAGAACATACTAATCCTTAATCTGTGTTGAGTTCAATGTTGTATTGTGGAGATTCTTGGTCATTTCGATAGCATATAAGATATCTAGCTCCTGGACTGGAGGGATGGCTCAGGGGCTAAGACTTTGCCTTGCAAGCAGAAGGCCCTGATTTAGGATTCCAGGTCCCACATAAAAGCACCAGACGGTACAGTGGTGACCCCTACTTCTGGTCCTGGTGGGCAAAGCCTGGGAAATCCCACAGAAAAGCAAAGAGGAGGTAGAAGCAATCCAAGATGATTCCTGAAGTCACTCTTGGTCCTCCACAGAGGCACACAGTGCCCTCTGATGCACATGCATGTGTGCACATGCACATACACACACATGCACGCACATACACACACACACACACACACACACACATTCTGTCTCCCATCCTGCCTCTTTCTCAATAGATAGATAGATAGATAGATAGATAGATAGATAGATAGATAGATAGATAGATAGATAGAAAATTGAGCTTGCCAGAGTACATAATATATTTAGGGTAAAGCACAGCATTAATATAGTTTATTCTGAAAATACATATGCACATTTCAAATAGCTCTTTTGCTATTTATGAAATTTTGATGTACTGTTTTGAGGTCCTATTGATCCACATTTTTTTTTGATGTGAGCTCTGCTGTCTTCTCTCCTTTTCTAGGCTTGTACTCTCAGTTTCCTGACAGTCCATTAACCATGAATTCAGTTAGGACTAGGTCATGTTACACGTAAACACTTGTAAACAGCTTCCAGTTCCCCACACTACGTCCCAGTAGGCAGAACACAGAGGACATGGGGCTTCTTGCTGCCCCCTCCCCAGGAGTGCCACCGGAATGCCAGCCTAGGGCCCATGCACTCTGGGGAGTAAGGTCAGCTTCACACCTTGCAACCAATCCAGCTACACAGGCCTTGGGATTAGAAGAAAGCCCCCCATATAGGGTACTGAAATTATTAATGATTTTGTTTTCAAGTCAAATGCTTGGTCTTGTGCCAAAATGGGGGATTTGCCTTGAAAAAGAATAACATGAATCAGTTGGAGAATTTGGGGAATATGCAAAATTTTCTTCTCAGAAATTCCAATTGTGACGAGAGGCAATAGAATGAAAAAAGGTGATAAAGTATGATGATCTGGCTATGTTGGGACCTATTTATGATTTTTCCTTTCCTCCCCTCCCTACTTTCCTCCTCTCTTCTCCTTCCTTCATCCTCATCTTTTCTGCTTCCCTTTCCTCTCACTTTCCTCCTCTTCCCTTTCCCTTCCATTCCATTTTCCTTCCTTCCTTCCTCTCCCCTCCCCTTCTCTCCCTTCCCATTCCCTTCCCTTTTCCTCCCCTCCCCTTTCCTCCTTTTCCCTCCCCTCCCCTCCCCTTCCCTTCCCTGTTCTTTTTACTTTCTCTTCAATTTTCTCTCATCACTTCTCCACTCCTTTCCTCTCTTTTCTTCTCCCCCTTTCTTTCCTTTTTCTATATTTTGTCATTTTGATCTCTTGCTTGACATGATATAATTTATACCAGACTGGATAGAACTTCCTTTGTAGCCAAGGATGATCTTGATCTTCTACCCTTTGTGCCAGTATTACAAAAGCACAACAACATATTTGCTGTACATTTGGGATTTGTGATCACAAATTTGTAATTCAGTTTGAGCTGGGGAAAGTTTCCATGTAAATATAGCAATATTGTAAGGAAGCCAGAAAAGTCTATAGAATCTTAGCTATGTGATCTTGGGATAGGAACCAATGAAGAACACAGCAATTCAGTGTCCAATGGCTGGATGAATTTTTCCTTTGGTTGATTAGAAGAAGTTGGAAAGATAAAAGATGTGTTGAGCAGGTAGCAAGGGTGAGCATCAAAGGCATTGTCATAAGATCTGAGATTTGAGCATGGGGTGGAGTGGAAGCATGTGCATGGGAAATGGCCCAGACACAGAGCCCGAGGGGACCGAGCAATGCATGCTTCTGAAATCCTCCCGAAGTAGAGAAGAGCAGTGTTGGAGAGAGAAAGATAGTACCCCAAAATCTTACAGGAATGATGGTGATCAGGAAAAGCATTACATATCTTTACTTGATTATAAGTATCTCAGTTGTAACTGGTTGGGGTGAAGTGTAATCCTCACTCCAACAACACTGCATGTAGAGATAAGTTTCCTTCATGCTCTGAACTAAAAGGGAGTAGTAGTGAGATTAGGTAAAGGATACATGGTTTTCTTTATCAGAGAGAAAGGAAGTAAATGGAGCAGGAACAAATAGAATGGCTTTAAGTTTGCTTTACCATGGATTTTAATTTTTTTATTATTATTATTATTTATTCAACTGTGTGCATATGCGTGTGTATGTGCGTGCGCGCGTGTGTCTGTGTGTGTGTGTGTGTGTGTGTGTATGAGTAGAACCACGGACGAATTCGCGAACCTCCATGGACGCCTCCACCTCCTTCTGCCCCGGGATTCACAGGCTCCGCCCTACCAGGACCAGAAGCGCAGGCCGCCCCCGCTTCTGCCTGGCGTCTATACGTGGGATCTGGGATCCGAACTCAGGACTTTCCGCCTGCAAGGCGGAGGCTTAACCCTTGAGCCACCTCTCCAGCCTCGGATTTTAATTTTTTTAATGATGAGGTCTTCCAAAGTTCTAGTTAAAGTTAAAAAAATCAGACACATCAGTTGAATTTGGCATTCTTGTTTGCTTTCTTTCCTTATTGTCTTCTGTCAAATCATATATCATCAGTTTAATATCACAAGGATTGTGTTAAGATCTTATAAAGGAGAAGAGAAAGGGAAATAGTAGGATAGAGGAAAAGAAATAGTAAATAAGGAAGAAGGAAGGAAGGAGGGAGGGAAGGAGGGAGGGAGGGAAGGAGGGAGGAAGGGATGGAGGGAGGGAAGATAGTTGAGGGGTTAAAGGTATCAATTAGCCTATTGTGGTAATTATTTCCTAATGTATTCACCAAAACAATTGTATTTGCCTTCAGTATTTGTAATTTCTGTCTATTGTACCTCAATAAAACTGGAAAGAAAAGATCTCATTATATACAATATTCCTGCTCTGGTCACAACATTATTGTATCTAAGTGTATAAGAGGAAAGCATGAACCAAACATATATTTCTTTTGGAAAATAATACTCAATTCAAATTAAATTAAAAAATTGAAAGCTGATCTTTTTATTAAACTTACATGAAGTCAACTTACAAAACTTACTATTTTCCTAATAAACACAGATACAGACACATTTTACTAAAATCTTATGGGGACTGTCATAATTAATTAAATTCTTTTCAATAATGTGAAATAATTCTGGATCATCTTCTCTGTGTCTACCATGCAGCTAAATGATGTAGAACGTGAAAAGGGACTAAATGTTATATAGACTCCATAAGTAAAATGCTATCAGGACAATTGGAAACATTGGGTCTTTCACCAATGTGAGAAGAATAGATAAGGATCTATTATGAAGAATCTTTAATGGAGAACATGTTTATTTCTCATTATACACAATACTCTTGCTTTGATCGCATCGTATTCTAAGTATGTAAGCGGAAAATAAACAGTTGATAGGATACAAGATGATGGAGGCACCAACCAGACACTCCATGGAACCTGTAGCCACGTTTCAAAAGCAGCTGGAAGAGAATTATGAGGCATTTCATGAAGTAGATCACATGCAGAACTGAATCTCCATTTTCACTTTTATTCACGTACTTATGATTAAACCCAGATCTTGCATGTACTATCACTAAGCTATACACTCAGCCCTAGAATTGTTTCTTAACACTGCTGTTCTCCCTCATGTACAAAATAACTTAAACCTGTTGTGACTTACACCATACAAATTGCATCCTGAGACTGTGTTTATGTGAACGCGACTCTGTCTCTAGGACTGATATTCACACTGAAACGTTAGGCAAGAATAAACCTCCTTTGCATCTGCTCAGATGCTCTGGATCATTGGCCACGTTGTTGAGAACATCCGTGTTTCCTAGCTAAAGTGTTTATTTATGCATACCCAGGAAAATGTCTGTGATACAGCATAAAACAGAACCCAATGGACCATCATGTACATTCACTAAAATGCTGGGATATTGCAGACTCCACATATTTTTGACTAGCTTCTCTAACAAAATCTTATCATTAACTGGGTGCTTAGAGAGTAAGAATTTACATTCTTTAAAAACTACTTACTGCTTATCATAATACTTTCCCACACTCCACTAGTGTCATTATTACCTGGAATTGGCCATATTTTGAGATACAAATCTCTTGAAGAACCTCAGATCTGGAGCTAGAACAGGTCTTGGAAGTGTTGACAATGATTACTCGACTTGGGGGTGACTCGTTTTCTTTATTCACTTGTTTGTTTGTTTTTGAGAAAGGATCTCATGTAGCTGAAGCTGGCCAAGAATTTCCTATGTAGCTTAGGATGTCTTTGAATTCCTGATCATCCTGCTCCAGCCTCTGAAGTAAGCTGCTGTAGAAGTAAGCTGCTATACCATAACTGGTCAGACGCAGACTTAAAAATACAACACCATGTAAAACAAACCTATAGATTATTTTTCTCTTCACTCAGTCTCTATAGAAATGTCCTTGTGTGAATGATCCTTATGCTGAAAATTAAATTAAAAATAATTTGGGTACTATCTGGAAACTATAGCAAGTCATAGAAAATGATTGTTTGTTTCAAAGAGATAGTTGATGACATCTTCTTTTTATATTATATTATTAATATTTTCAATTTTAGCAAGTATCATTTCTTTAAATAAGAAGTGGGAAAGCTCAACTAACTTGGCAGCAAACAGAAAGCCAAGGTTGCTTTGAGTTGCATGAGGACGTCTTGATGCTTTTATCCCTTTCAGAGACAGTTCTGCAGCTCTCTTCAGATGACTCGTACAAGGTCACTACATGCGGGTGAGTCATCATGTTGCTACTGGAAAAAAACTTAAGGAAAAAAGCATACAGAGATTTGAAAGAGCCTCGTTTCTCTCTGCACAGTTATGCAACTGGAAGAGACAGCCTTGACTCTAAAGAAAGAAGCAACCTGAGCCAAGATATTTCAGTTGCCAAACAACTAGAAAGTGAGCCATATAGTTTTCCCTTGATGTTATTAATTTGTTTCCTAATAAAAGAATTTTGCCAAAATAATCTTAATACGAGCTTACCTCAGCTATTTGGCCAGTTGTGACCCAAGTGAAGATCTCAAGTTTAAAAACACATCCCTTTGGGAGACTGGGTTTCTTTTCAAGTCTGAAAATCCAGTTCAGAGACAGATATTCACGGATAGCAGTTATTTTGTTTTTAAATATGTCTCTGGATAATTTGCTTTGTTATTCTCCTGGGGAGGGGGTCTTCAGTAGCAGGATCCATCCATACCAGATTTTCTTTGCTTCCTCAGCAATCGTGGGACATTGAAAGAAATCCTATGCTTTAACACAACAAAGGAAAAAACTTTCTCTTTTCTTTTCTCTGCACATGATACATTAAGATATTTTTAACTGCTGCTTCTTGATGTATTTTTTTCATCAATTCCACTAACAATGACTCTAAGTGAAACTTTACTTGAGCATGCAGTATACAGGTAATAGACTATTGTCATTTTGTAGTAGGTAGCATGTACTGATTGTAATAAACAGCACAACTAAGGTTTAGGTGTATGGAGATTTTGGTCTTACATTTGTGGTATTTATTTACACAAAGTAAATAAGCCAAGTATTGTTCCTGCTATATTTTTATTTTTACTTATGCATTTTATCATTTTCTTAAGCTCCAGACTCACCCCTCAGATCTTAGGCACATCATGTTAGATAACCAGGGAAGACCTCATATCTTAGCACTCTTTACTATCAGCTCCAAGGAAAAAAGCTACCAGGTGTTTTTAGCAGAGGGATTCCTCTGTAGGCAATCATTTTACAGGGATGTGAAGAAAAGAAGAACCAAGATCAGCAGCTCTTGCAATGATCTGCTGCCATGATCATGGTATGTCCTGATTCTGGATAGACTGAATTATCTACCTTCAATGTCCTCACAGTCCCCCAAGAGCTACAACCTCTGATAACATGACACTCACAAGACTCTTGACATAAAGAAATTTTGTACTATCTACATCTAGAGGAATGGGAGACATCCCTCTATAGTCAGCTCACCAGCCCCTCACTTTTGATAGAAAATCTTACTTTCAATAGTAACTTGCTTGGGAAGTGCTTCCACAATTATTTAGGAAGAACTTTAGCTATAAAACTATAGTAATCTTGAAAAGTTTCTCCTAATCATTTTTATATGAAAGGAGAACAAGAGACATGACCATTAAAGGATTTCACCAAGTTGAGTCTGTTGGGAAAAGGTAGAGATAAGCAAGACTGTGTGTTCTTTCCACATGTCACATACAACCTAGTGACCTTTGATTACAATCATTGATTAAACTTTCAAGGATCTATTTAAAAAATCGTGATTTTGATTAAAAAGTTACCATTCATATAATCATTCATTGGATATTTATCAGCAACCATTTATATGCCAGATGCAGACATGCATTAGTTTAGATATCATTAAAGGAAAAAGAAAACAAAATCAAGCACAGTTGAACATCATCATTCAAATTTGTTATATTCTATATAGTATCCAGCATGGCAGAATTAGGAAGTGATGAGTCATTGTTCCCAGGAGAAATGCAGGCTTAGGTTGTTGCAAGCCTGTAATCACAGCACTAAAACACCCGTTACATAACTTAGTTTTATGTGTTTCCATTTGAAGATATTGTATCAAATACATTGAACCTTTAAAATTAAATTCATGTTCAACAGTATATAATTTATATTAGGAGGAAGGGTACATAACTCAATAATTTTCTCTATAAGGCTTACTGTAGGTTTTTGCACTTAGAGACACTAAGTAACACTTTGATACTGTGCTGGGGCCAAAATCAATACCAAAGTCATTGGTAAAAAGAACAAAATCTGAAAAATTATCACTAGAAATAAATCACAAATGTCCACATGTCTATAGGAGACAGAAACAGGACAGCCCCAGCTGCGAACTTCAGACTGGACTATGTGTGTCCGGAGAGTAACTTTTGCCCCACTCTGAACACGCACGTGTTCAGGAATGTCCACTGAAGTGCCCTGAGCATTGATCTTGAGATTATGAAAGGTTTAGCTGCTTTTCCTTTTGCCGTCAGACAGCACCCATATACAACTTAAGGGAGAAAAGGGGACTTCCTTGACTTTGGTTTTTGAGGGATATAGTCCACTTTGTCAGGAATCACATAGCAGAAGGTATGGCTAGAGGTAGAAGCAGAAGGCAGGTTCGGGTTACTTCGGCCAACATGAAGTTGGACAGAGCATAAGAGCAAATTGAGAGGAACAAGGCCAGGCTACCAAACCTCAAGGATCATCTCCTATGTTGTGACTTCCTCCATCAAAGTTCCGTCTTTCAAAGATGCCACAACCTTCCCAAGCATTAACACAAGCAAAGGATTCAAACACAGGAACCTGTGGGGGGCAACTCACATTCAAATTATGACACAAAATAATCTTTGTAAAGAGACGAATTCACACATACAGAACTAGCCAACAAGTAGAGAACATAATAAATAGATTTAAAGTAAAAAGTTCATTTCATGTTTGTTAGTTAAAATTGAAGCTAATGGAAATATATATACATATATAGCGTGTATATAAAATGTGTATATATATGTAATTACTTTAAAAGACATTCCAAATAGATTTACTCATGAGTTTCTTTTACATACAAGAATAAAGTTAAAAGTAATAATTCTTTATATTTTTTAAATGTTAACAATATGTGTTGAATATCTTTCCAAAGAATATATATGATACTATTTGTTATGGTTGCATTTGGGTGTCAACTTGACAATTTCAGACTGTTAGGGGCATAGCTGTGGAGGCTTAATGGTTGGAATGGTCCTTGAACAAGTCTGCAGGTACTTGATTGATTGCTGTGAAAACCCAGCCCATACTGGGTGGTACTTTCCAGTGGTGGACCAGATAATAGGAGGAGTCCACTCTGCAAGCGTTTTGCACTTTTAGATAATCGTGAACTTATTTGTTGTTGCTGCTGCTGCTGCCGCCTCGTAGCTTCACCTTTTCTACCACATTATTGCTGTTCCCTTTGGAGCCTGGTCTCTAGGCCTTGCTGTTGTTCTCTGTTCGTCGCTGATGTCAGAACCCAGCTATTCTTCGCCTACGTTGGAACACAGTATCTTAGACTCTCCAGAGAAGTAAAGGTTTGAAACATTCTCAGGATCTTTTATCTTTGTGGAACATTCTGGTCAAGAACAAGGAGGCTGTGGGTGGCTACTTTGAAGGTGAGTTAGTTATTTTAATAAACTTATTTATATATATATATTACATTCTATCGATTCTGTTTCTTCAAAGAACCCTGACTGATACACTATTTTAATTTTTTATTTTAAAGATACATTCTACAACATGTATCAAAATTATTGAACCTTTATTGTATGGGTAAAAATAAATTTTTTTCATATATACTGTATATATGCCCTGTTTCTGTTGCTATAAATAGAATTCTGTCTTTATCTGAGGATTCTTCCTTTCTACTTAAATATTTTTACATGTGTGTAGGTGTCAGTGTATATGTGGGGGGAATAGGAGTGTGTGTGTGTGTGTGTGTGTGTGTGTGTGTGTGTGTGTGTGTGTGTGTATTGAAGATGTGGATGTCCAAGGGTGACCTTAGGAATCATACTAGATTGTTCTACCATCTTCTTTTGCTCGAGCTTTGCTTTCCAGTACCGGAAGTTAGGTAGGCTGCTGCCATTTCTGCTGGACATTTTTACCTGGGATCCAGGATCTGAACTAAGGTCCTTCTGCTTGCTAGGCAAAGGCCTAATCCTGAGCCATCTCTCTAGCCCCATATCTTCATTTCATCAGAGGAGACAATGAAGATCTCGTGAAGTTGATTGCTGCGCTGTGGCGCGTGGCTTGCGAATCACAGGACAGATGATGCTTTCTAGTATTTTTAGCACATCATGTCTCCCAGCACTAGATTATCAACATGGACCTAGCAAAATGAGAAAGGAAGAAAGAAAGAGAGAGTTCACCCAAGAATAGCACCTCACGGTGATAGGTTTTTGTGTTGTGTTGTTTTAAAACACAAACACAGGAGATAACCCAGCAGGTAAAGCACCAGCTTCAGAGCTGAACGTGATCCCAGGAAGCCCACGCAGTGCAAGGACGTTGTTTTCTGATCTCCACCCTATGTGCCATGGCATGCCTGGGTCCCCCCTCTCTCCACCTCTAATGGACAAATAACAAATGCAATGCTTTAAAAGAACCTGAAGAAGCATCATGAAGAGGAGTTCCCCTCCTCTTGCCGCTCCTCTTGGTGTCTGAAGAGAATGGAACCCGTCCCTACCTCATCCAGAAGGAACCCTTCTTCCAGATGAACATACACATGGCACAGCTGCCCCAGGACTAGCTTCTTCTTTGCCTGGTGTTGCCATCCAGGAGGACTATTCTGTCGTGCTCCTGCCCTGGGACCATCCAACTGCAGTCTCTGACATCATTCCTTAGTGGAGGAAGGGGGGGGGAGGTGGGGAGACTGTGTGCAGTTCTGCTTGTAACCTACCAGTTAAGAGTCATGGAAGTTTACTTTTGTCCAAATGGAAAGAAGTAAGATACCTTAAGGTTTGTTTGAGAAACAAGTGAGATCTTTTTCACAGAAAACAGATTAATACATTTTGCCGTCAGAATGGGCTTTAGAAATATTTTATTTTGGGAGAAAATGAAGCGTGTTTGCTAAAAGTTATAGAAAAATGGCTTGTAGAATATAGATAAAATGCATTACTTGTAAATGTCAAATTTTTGGAAGATAAACATTTATATATCCCAGATTTAATAAAATTTTAATGTGTGATACAGGTCAAGCTGTTAAAATAGGCAAGTGATATATATGTAAATGCCAATGGAATATATTTTAATAGTGGAATGTATTTGCTAAAGCTCCAGTGACTGACTAATTTGTTGATGAGAAAGTTTTAATTCAAGAAAAGATATATTTATTTATTTAACTTGAGTGTCATAGACAAGAGAACTGTGTCATTTCTGCAAAACCAACTCTGAGCCTAAAATCAGTATACAATAAGTTTATAAAAATGTCCAGAAGGCTGTCAAAGAAATCCTCTGTATTATATCTTTCATAGTCAATAGAAGATGCTGCATTTTCCATGAGCAGCATTCCATTAAAACATGTTTATTGTAAGAAATAAAGAGTTTAAAAATGCTCTTAAGCATAACCATAAGTAACTCACCAGTCATAAGAACAAACTGGGAAAAAATGCAGTGCATCTGACATGTATAATAGCTCTAATATAAAAAATAACTTCAAAATATGGGTTGGAAGGTGCTTAACTGCAAAGAAAAATGGGCTTAAATATATAAACAGATGATTCACCAGAATCAGAAGAGATACAAAAAGACTGATACATGAAAAACATGGTCAGCTTCACTAAGAGGAGACAAAATTAAAGTCATTTCCACCTGAGAATCATTTCCCACATCTCAGAATGGCAAGTGAATCTACTCCCGATGTTCCATGACTGTGGCTGAGTCGCTTTGGTCTGTCTGCCTCTGTCCCACATGCCCTTCACCCCCCACCACCACTCTGGTCTTACAAGAGCATCGGTAATATTAGATTATGGCCCAAATCATGCATGAATATGATCATGATTGAATTACATGTACACAGATCCTATTCCCAAATAAGGCCTTATCCATAAGATCAAGACTTGAATATATGTTTTATGTGTTTGGACACAATTCAATAAACTACAAAGTATCAACACTGTGGAAATCTATGTACTTACTACAGGAATGGTTGATGACTCTATATATTTCTGTGACGTTATCTCTGTAGTATATTAAAAAAAGCAACACAAAGAAAATGTGTAAGATGCTACTGTTTATGCTGAATTACAGAATAATTGTAATAGAAAGAGTTACCTAATTATGGGAGACAGAGTATAGAGGAGACAAAATAGGAGCAAAATTTCTATATCATAGGTTGGGCTGGGTGGGTTTGGTACTAGGAGTCACCTATTAGGGAGTACATACGGCACATAATTTTCTGGGTCTGGGATACTTCACTCAATATAATTGTTTCTAATGACATCCATTTCCTAGCAAATTCCAGTAATTCATCATTTTTGATGGCTGAGTAGTACTCCATTGTATAGATGTACCATAGTTTTCTATCCACTCGTCAACTGTTGGACATTTGGGTTGATTCCATGACTTTGCTATTGTAAACAGTGCTGCTATGAACATGGTCGTGCTTGTGCTATCAAGGTGAACCTCTGCTGCATGGGAGGTTATTCCCAAAACTGGAATCACAGGGTCATATGGCATTTTAATCTTTAATTTCTTTAAGAATCTCCAGAGGGCTTGCCAGAGTGGCTGTATGAGCTGCATTCCCACCAGCAATGTAGGAGAGTTCCCCTCTCTCCACCATCTACCTTCAAATATACTCTTATAACAAGACTCTAGTTTAACAGCTTTTTATCTCTGGCCAGGGGGTGACATCCAGTACCCATCAGGATAGAGTAAAGGGCATTGCAAGAGCAGCAAAACTGCAAAAGAAAATCAACAAACAATAATCCAGAACTTCAGAGACTCTATATCAACCACCTAGAACTAGGCCAGCCTAATCTCTCCCCATCCTGAAGCTCAGGGAAATTTGCGGAAGAGGGGGCGGTAAGAGTGTAAGAATACAAAGATGGGAGGAACAATGATATGCAAGATACTCCACACAAACTAGGGCTGAAGCAATCATAATTGGACTTTGCATGCCCTGCGCATTGTCCAACACACTATTGACCCCACAAAGTCTAGCATTTGCTAAAAGCACCAAGATCCTTGGAGGCAAGGGATTGACAGCCAAAATAGTGTTCCTATGCTTAAGGGGAACACAGGAAAGGGTTCAGGGAAATGCCGCTGGGTCCTTGGACAGGAGGACTCAGAAGAGAGTTTGGCATGCACATTAAAGGACTCTCAGGGGATTGGGGGAAGGGAGGAACTTGGGGGTGGGGAGGGAGGAGTGAGGGGAGGGTGAGCAGAGGGATTGGGGGGGGAGAAGGAGGGAGGGAGGGAACCGGTGTACCTATTAAGTTTGTATGAGCGGAAATAATAATAATAATAAAAAACTTCTATATCATTTGTTTTATATGTTTGACTTCCAAACCATGTAACTATAATTATAAAACAAAACTTACATCTAAAAAGTGAATCACAAACATAAAATCAAAGCAGAAAGAAAGAAAGAAAGAGAGATAGAGAGAAAGAGAGAGAGAGAAAGAAGGAAGGAAGGAAGGAAGAAGGAAGGAAGGAAGGAAGGAAGGAAGGAAGGAAGGAAGGAAGGAAGGAAGGAAGGAAGGAAGGAAGGAAGGAAGGAAGGAAAAGAAAATGGTAGAAGGATAGAAGGTATGATGATGAATAGAAAATGATGATGAGCGGGGCTGGAGAGGTGGCTCAGAGGTTAAGCCTCTGCCTTGCAGGCAGAAGGTCCTGAGTTTGGATCCTAGACCCCATGTATAGACACTGGGCAAAAGCGGGGGTGGCCTGCATTTCTGGTCCTTGTAGGGCAGAGCCTGTGAATCCCTGGGCAGAGTAAACAAGGAGGAGGTGGAGGTGGTCCATGGTGGTTCCCAAATTTGTCCATGGTTCTACACACACGTACACACGCACATATACACACACACATGCATACATATGCATACACGCACAATTGAATAAATAATAAATTTTAAAAAATTAAAAGAAAATGATGAGTGAGTGGGCTATGCTCCCTGGAATAGAAACTTCTAACAGATATTTATCTATATCTATGTAAGAACACATACTTAACATATTTCTAGTCTTACAATATCCCTTTCATATTATTATTAAACAACCCAAATTCTTTCCTCACAGAGTTTTGAAACTAACTAACTGTATTTACCAAATATATTTAAAACTAACTGTATTTACCAAATATATTTAAAACTAACTGTATTTACCAAATATATTTGAGCCTAGCTTCTCTTAATCTTGGAATTTTCTTAAAACTGAAGCAATTCTCAGAACAAGGGCAGTTCAGGGTTATACCCAAGTGAGAATTCACTGAGTGGAGCTGTGACATTCCTGGCATTGAGCGGTTATCATTGAGATTCCAAGATGATTGAGTAACTAGATCCAATCCCTGGCCATCACGTGTGCCACCATTTAATGAAAACAAGTAAGGGCAAGATGTTGATATTGTGCATCGGTGAGAAGTAGTGTGCTAACATCGGGCAGTTGGCTCTGACAACCATGGAAGGGGAAGAGTGAATTGAGTCTGTGCAACTTAAGGAAGATTCTGGTTCAAATCAGAAGAGGGCAAGTCACTCTGATATGATTCAAGATGTTCAAGTGGTTAAGAATAAAGCCAGGAAGAATAAGTTCATGGCACTCCCTTGATACCCAAAAGGATGTCATGCATAGGTGCAGCCTCACAAAAGTGTTCATCAGCTACAGAACCTTCTGCATTGGTGTTATTTCCAGATGAACCCAATCTAATCACTGGGATCTCAGAAATGGTATAGTATGGGCTGGAAAGATGGCTCAGAGGTTACCATTACCCATTTTTCTTGTTGAACACTCATGAGTGTTGCTTCCCTAGTGTTCTCCACATCAACCCTATCAACTTCCAGGTTTGTGGTCAAAGATCTAGTTCAAGCTCACGTTCATCACTCAGCCTCTGACTGTATGTTGCTATGGGGTTAATATTCCTAAGAAAGAGCTTCAGTTTTTCTGTTCCTGCACTGCCCTTGGCTCCATTCTGATGGGTATTGGATATCACCCCATAGCCAGAGATAAAATGCTGTTAAAATAGAGTCTTATTGTAAGAGTAGATTCAAAGGTAGATGGAATAAGAGTAGGAGACCGCTGTGAGGTGGGGGTTCAGTCTCCCATTTGCAGGATGGTTACCTTCTATCTGCCAGACTCTATGCCCTCCCTTTCTAGTGAGATCATACCCCATCAGGCGCAAGTGACCAATAAGCAGAGTCTGCGAGCCCAACCAGATTTGTCATTACTTACTTGCAGTCCTTGATGGTGGCCTATTTTCTCTGATGTAGCATGATCCCCTCTCTCCTTGTTAATTGGAAAATCAGGGACTGTACATCAACCACCTGGAACCAGACCAGCCTAATCTCTCCTCATCCTAAAGCTCAGGGAAATTTGCAGAAGAGGGGGTGGTCAGATTGTAAGAGCCTAAAGATGGGGAGGAGCAATGATATGCAAGATTCTCCATACAAGTTAGGGCTGAATTAATCATAATAGGACTTTGCATGACCTGCACAATGACAAACATATCATTGACCCCCCAAAGTCTAGCATGGATCACAGGCACTAGGATCCTTAGAGGCAAGGGATTAACAGCCACAATAGTGTTCCTATACTGAAGAGGAACACAAAAAAGAGCTCTAGGCAATGCCACTGAGTCCTTACACCTCATCAGAGAGGAGAACTCAGAGGGAAGTTTGGCATGCACACTAAAGGATGCTCCAAGAAGGGGGAGGGGGAGCACTGGGAGAAAGGGAGGGAAGGGGGAAAGGAAAGGGAAAAGGGGGAGGGAGCAAGGGGCTCCAGGGAAGGGTGGAGGGAGGGAGGGGAATGGATACTTATCAACTTTATATGAGTGGAATAAATAAATAAATAAATAAATAAATAAATAAATAAATAAAATATGTCCTTAAACAATAATAAATTATGAGCTATTTGGAAATAAAAAAAAAAGAAAGAGCGTCAGGCCTGTCATGCATTTAGTACAAATACTCGATGGTTTCTGCAGTGCCCTAACCCCAGAGGACAGCAGGTGTGGCCATTCCACGCAGTCTGATGCTCCCTTTATCTGCTTTCCAGGCACACTGCATTGCAATCACATTGGGGACACCTGATTACAAACAGTGCACACCTTGCATCCAAGCAACTTCATGTCCATACAGTACACACAGGCAAGCCTCTGCATCCTAATGCTGTTGCTTTGGGTCGCCTTAGAAGCACCAGATTCCCATAACCTCTGTGGGGAGCATCCATCAGTCACAGCATCTTTCTTCTTTGTTTAGGTCATTTGCTTCTGAGACTCTTTCTGCATTTGTATACAGTCAGCAACACTGACTGATTTGATCTGGAGCTCAAGATGTAGCTATTTGCATTTGATCTGGTAACACCTTAAGGGAGCTCAAATTGATGTAAGTGACAGATATGGGATACAGTTTATTGGATTTGGGGAGGAAAGGAAGAAATCGAGATTTTGAAAAGTCAAAGGCATTTATCCAACTGGCAGAGAAATGAAGCCCGTCCCTGTGTAGTAAAGAGAATCTATGCAGACTTGGACAGAATTACATCTACCACACAAAACTGTTGTAAAACAAGAAACAATAAACTCGTGTAAGTTGACAACAGAGGAGAGAAAGGAGCGCTGCTCTGTGCTGCTCCAGAGAGCTTCGCGCAGCTTCCATGACAGCACTGTTCTCTTTAGGCGGGTTTAGAGCAGCCGTGTTGTGACAGCCTCTGCTGGGATTACCCTGGAGGAGCATCCCCCTGTTGATAGGGAGGAACTGATTCCAGTCCTCCTCAGAGATAAGATGGTCAACTTCCCCCAACCCTTTGCTTATGAAATGATATGGAGACAGCTCTCCATGACAGATAAATTAAATCCATCAAAAGATATAGCTTGAAGGTTATCCCAACCACAAGATCAACTGGGTTGGGCCCCAAGATGAACAGCATTTAACATTAGAGATTGTAGAGGACCAGAAGCTCCAAGCAGGTTTGCAGAAATGGAGCTAACCAATAGGGAAAAGACATTTTTCCAGGGCTTACCTAAATGCACAAATATACCCGACCCTGGCAGCCATTAGACAGCACCTTGCCTCTTATGGTAATCCACCTGAGGAGTCCCTGAGTTCTGTTCTTTCTCTCCTCTAATAAACTCTGCCTTAATCTACTATGCATGTTCTGATTTTAATCTTCCACTCCTGAACACAAGAACGTGGATAAGTACAAACCCATGAAAGACCCCATGACACTCTGGGAATGAGCACATCAGCAGATGTAGCATAGGCCTTCCTGCTAGCTCTGTAATGAAACCTCAAAGCAACTCAGCCCATCTTTGTCTGCAATTTGCTTCTCTTTTTCTGTGACAGAGGATAGATTCTCCCACTGCCCCTCCCATCCTCATAAATTATAAGTATACCAAGGACTATATTTTATGTATATACACTAAATACTATATAAGGGATATTTACATATACACATATTATAATATTTGATGTCTTTTTACTGACATTGGGTCTGGGTAAATGCACAATGCCTGGAATGGAACATAAATGTATAGATTCTCCATAGTTTCTTCTCCCTTTTAATAAGAATCTTCCTCCATTCACAGTCATAAAGGACATGACCTTGCTAAACACACACACACACACACACACACACACACACAACATTCTTTCAGTTTGCTATTTTCTATTTCATTAGTTGATTCCCCAACTTCTGCAATTTCTAAAATCCAACACTGTGGGGTTCCAATTTGCTACTGTGTTATAGTGAATTTGGAGTAATTTAAGGGACAGATTTTACTCCCAAGCAGAATTCTTTTCTTAACACCAATGGAACTGATATGTTCCCTTTCAGTCAAAGGTCGCTTAAGGCACTAAATTTCATTAAACTATTATTACTTACATCATTTCCCTTTTAATTTCAATGGTCTCCCTCTTGATTCAAAAGAAAAACAACAGAGTGCTATTTAAATTGACTAAGCATTCAAGGTCATTAAGTAACTTCCACTTAATATATGCCTTGTTTTTAGCACAGTAGCTATACCTAGTCTCATTGTCATTAACAATACCTTAAGCCCATGGAGTTCCCAGAACAGTATCAATAACACATTTTCCATTAATTGTTACATCTATTTAATTTTCTTCCAGGTAGTATAGTGTTTGTTAGTTTAATTGAATGGGTCCAAGAATGTCTTTATCACCAGTTTTTTTTTTTTCTTAAAAGTGTGTGTGCTGAGGTGGGAGGACAAATATTTTAGACCTCTATCTATAGATGTATTAATTAGCATTAATCATAACCACTAATGAGATATGATTTCCCAGGTCTCATCTGGACTTTTTAGTGGATTTGAATTTCTCTTCTAAAGACTTCCTTGGTTCACTGTGGATATGCAGTGACTTGCCTCCTTAAGAAGAGATTTGTACTCTGTTCAGGTGAAAATATTTTGATTCCATAATTTCCTTCACAAAATAACAACACTCTGCCTCGTTGCTGAAAGTATGCTGGCTTCTTTATAATGAACCATAAAGCTCAAAATAGCTGCCCTTCAGTCAATCCCTAGAGGACTTCTGTCAAAAACAGATTTCTGATTAATGATATTCAAGAGACATCATTAAGGCAGCACCTATGTCAAATTCTCTTCTAACAAATTCTCATAAGCAATGTGCTTAGACTGCATTTGCTTAATTCTCTTGCAAATTGCCTTTGGGGCCAATGTGCCAGCTGTCTCCTCAAAGGTTTCTCCCATTGTGTTGGGCACCATTTTGGCAATGCTGTCATGTCTAACAAAGCAAACATTTCCTTTTGGGTGTGACCAGCATTTTTTTGGCACTACCCAACCTGTTGGGTACCATTGAAAAAACTGATGATTTGACAGTGCAATATCCCAAGGATGCCCTATTGTGTAGCATCTACTGAGCAACAAATATCATCACTGAAGTGGTATCCTCATGGGTGTCTCCTACTCATTGGCCAGACTTGCTCTGATATTTTTCAGATCCATAAATTATTCCACACGGACTCAACATGCTGCATCACTATCCGAAATGTAATCTACCATATGCAAATCTGCATATAAGGAAAAGTCCATATTTTCACTTGCTGAAGTGCAACAGTGCATGTGGTATGTTCTAAGAGTATCAAAATATTTTACAGAAAGTAAAAGGAATGATGTAGGAATATAAAAATAATTTTAAAAATATTTTACAATAATTTTAAAATAATATAAAAATAATTACTGAATTAATGAGGACAGTAATAAGGTGGCAAAACTAACACATTTCAATACATTCGAGAACCTCCAGGTTTTATAAATGTTAAGCAAAGAAAAGAATAAAAGGTATGAAGAAAAGAAGGAAAAGGAGGAAGGGAAGAGAGGAAGGAAGGGGAGGGAGAGGAGGGAGGGAGGAAGAGAAGGGAGGAGTGGAGGAGGGGGAGGAAGGGAGGAAGGGAGGGAGGGAGAAGGAGGGAGGGAGGAGGGAATAAGGGAGGGAAGGGAGAAAGGAGGGAGGAGAGGTGGAGGGGAGGGCTTATGAGTTCGGGCTGAGGAGGGCGGGGGGATGCGCTTGAGTTCTCCGTGTTTTTTCGCCTTATTCCATTACCTTTCTTTTTACCCTCCCCCTCTCAATTTACTTGCCTTTCGTATTTTGTTATTCTACATTAGTATAGAAAGTCAAGTCCTAGAAACTGTCCTCTCATGTTATACCTGTAATTGTATGTGAACTTCTCTACAAAATGACTAATGGAAAGTCCTTGAACTACCAGGAAGTGAGCTTTGCCATTACCTGCTAAGTTGAAACCCTATAAACCAAGTAACAATTTGACATTATTTTCCCCACCTTTGAAGGTTTTGCAAGCATTTGGGTTCATTTAGAAAGTCCATGTTTGCCCATGGTGGGCTTGTGTAAACTGATTAAATAAGCATTATTCTTTAAAATGACACATGTGTCTTCTTCACATCTTTAAAGCAAAACGGATTCTTTCTAAACCTATGCAAGTATATGTATTGCTGTTAAAGCAGCATTCCACTCAGAATTTTGTGGAATGAGTGAAAATAAAACACTAGTTTTTAGTCACACTTCAGCTGCAGACAGATCATCTCTAAACTGATGATTAAGAATAAAGACAAAGGGCTTCTTCATACACCGATCAGAACATACATCATTTAAACAACATCGATAGTACCTTGAGAAATAATCACAGCTAGCTTTCCTTCATTAGTTCACTCAGTTTTATGTCAGTAGATTCTGTTCAACTGAATTATAGTTCTAAAATCTGGAATTACTCTCTGTGACTAAAATGATTCGGTTTGCAATCGGAAACCAAATTCGGAAAGCTGCCCGAGTAACTCCATCTGTAAGCCCAGATCCCACACCTGCCTATTGTCAATGGAAACACCACTGTCATCCCTTTTTTTCCAAGGTTCTGTGACTGTTCAGCTTTACTGAGGAAATACAATCTAAACTGGAGCTTGGAGCCAGGCAAGCAACTAAGAACTAGACATCACCTGCTTCCAAAGCTCCAGGAATATCACGGTCATCCTGCAGCTTGCATTGTTGCTATTAAATCATAACAAAACAATTTAAGGGAACAAGGGGTTTGGTTTCTCTTATGGTAGTCAAGTTACAGTCTGTAATTCAGCTTGAACAGATAATCCACACCAATACCAGGGACCAAAGGAACTGGCCACATCACATCCATATATATCCACAGGATGCTGAGAGACGGATAGTCCTTCCTTGCCAGACCAGCAGCATGTCTGGCATCAAGTATACCAAAGGATGCCAACTTCCTTAACTAGCTCCTTCCATCTTGTTCACCTCCCCTAGGAACTAATTCCTCTCACCATGCACTGGGCCTTCCCTGTCAACTAGACTGTCGCCTGCAGGCTTGTTCTTAGGACTAAATAATCGTAAATTCTTTATAAACGTGCCTAGAGTCCAAACCCTCACCTGTCAAGTTGACCATTGCATCATGACAAGGGCTTAGTAAGTTTATTACAATAAGTAGTAATATGAGTGTAAGAAATGAAGTATCATAGCAGTGTGCAATGTGCAGCCACGCCATCAGAACATGATCAACACTTTCTCTAAGGAGAGAAGCACGGAAAGGTTATCAACATTCTGCAAAACATACAATCTTGGGAACACTTATATTAATGTTTTATTTCTTCGACAGCAGCACAGGGAAGGGCAAGCTTTTTTTTTATGTGAAATGTTTGTCTTTCAGCTGTTCCAATAAAGTTGAACTAATGAAAAGACATTAAATCCACTAAAATAATTTAATATCTGTTCTGCCTCTATTTACCGGTGAAATAACAACTCCTTAGAATTTTCCAAGAGCTTGCTGGGAAATCTAAAGACAGTTTTCACCTTAAAAGCCACTTTAAATTTTTTTTTCCTAATTTAGAAAGTGAACTTAGGAAGGGTGACAGGAAGGTGCAGGATCACATGATACCACAGAAGGCTGGCTGCCTACTAAGGATAAATGACTATAGCTTTGCTATCCACTAAAGTGACAACCTAGTGTTAGGAGACAGTTGTCTATGTTCTTTTCAAACACATGAAAATACACTTTATGCAAGGTAGCCACAGTGTTGCAGTTCGCCTGCATGGTTACTAATAAATGACCATAAGGGAACAAGAGGGTTATTTGTTTATAACAGTCTAGTTACAGTTCTCAGTCTAGCTTGACTGGAGAGCACGCATCAACACCAGGGTTGAGGGAACTGGCCACACCATCACCACATAACAGCTGAGAAATGGACAATCTTTACTTGCCAGACCAGCATGTCTGGCCAAGTGAACAGAAGGATGCAGACTCTCAACCAGTTCTCCATGATTTATTCCAGGGCCTAATCCCACCCACCATAGGCTGGACCCTCCCCATCAGCTAGACAATCTCCTTCAGGTTCTCTCTGGGTTCAACTCAACTACTAATTCTCCACAAATGTGCCCAGAGTGCAAACCCACAACCATCAAGTTGACACATGTGCCCAGCCATGATGCAGTAATGATAATAGATGGATCTAGAAACCAGTGAGTAGAACTCTAAATGGTACATCCAACATCGTCCACTCTAAGACTCAGGGAACCCCATGGAAAAGGAGCAGTAAAAGTATAAGGTAAGAGTGGTAGTGCCAGACAGTAACTTCTGGTCACAGCAAGGCTGTTCCCAAGAATTGTCTACAGTGATGTTGCTTCCACAAACTTACACAATAGTTAGCCTGCCAACATTTCCCTGTGGATAAGGGAAACATTACACCTCCTTATGAGACTACTGAAGGTTAAGGCCAGAGGAGAGAAGGGGAACTTCTTTACTTAATGATTTACCCACTGATGGGTCGTCCACGTCCCAGCATGTACTCGAGCAATTGACAGTACTCTCAGATGAAACTCAGTAGATCACCCACAAGAAGATGAAAAAGTAGAATGGAGACTGATGAGGGAGGAGGGGGAGTTAGAACGGATAGTAAGAGATGAAAACATAGATTCATTGCATCTGTGTATAAAAATGTCAAGGAATAAAAGAATAAAAAATAAATCAGTGAACAGGATCTTGAAAGAAAGATGACTGTCTTGGATATATTATGGCATATTCTGATTACCTTAAGGACTAATGTACTCTCCTTTTCTTTTAGTAAGCCAAAAAGTCTGTACAAATTTGCATTTAACCCTGAATATTTTTGTCATCTTTTTTACATAATCTCATATACCACTAAACATATTATTTGCCTATACCTGCATGTTAATGCATATATATTCATAATTTTTCTTCTTAATTTATGATTTTTGTACACATTCAATATTTGAATCAAACATATTTTTTCATTAGCATATCAAGCTTCCTTGCTATATAATTAGTATTGATAAAATTACATTGCTCTGAAGACTACTATTAATAAAAAAAAGAATCATTTCCTAAAATAGAAAAAAATTAAATATAGAAAAATGCTTTCAAGAGTTATATATCTTTGGTTGGGCCCTTTGTAAAATATGTTACCCCAGTATGTTATATTCCCATATTAGATCACTGTAACAAAGGACATATCTGGGGAAGGGAACTCACCTACCCTTTGCTCAAACTTCCTAAAGCCCTGTGGACATGGTAAATATCTAATGACCAAATATGGGATATAGATCATTGGGCCACAGGTAGAAGAATGTCACTATGAGGACAGGAGGTAAGATGCATGTCTGAGTTATACTATGAGTTGGCATAGTAGGTGCTCAGTAGCTGGGAGATGTTATCGTTAGCACGATTGTCATTATGATTAGCAGTGTCTAGAGGAGAATATTATCTAGACATGGGAAAAAAAGTAGTGAATATATATTGAGTAGTGGGTACAGCAAATGTCACTAACAGTCCTCTTTGATCAGCAGGATATGGAGAAAGCCCACTGTGCTGGGTACTTCAAAAATAGTGAAGTTGGTGGGAGGGAGTAGGATGCATTGATGAGTGGAAGGAAGGGAGAGGAGAGGTAGTGGAGATGGAAGAAGCAGGGATTAATACTCAATATGCTCAGAAAACTAAAGAATAAATACATTAAAAATAGTAATGTTAAATAAAGTTGAATAAATGGAGTCTACAGGGTTTTCAGGTTCCCTGTGTATCAGGGGTCCTGACTTAAAAAGAAATCAGCAATATAAAGGAGCAGGTAAAAGAAGTCACTTAAAGGAGCCAATAGTATCTATAAGGTAAGGAGGACACTGCCCCCACCCCCAAGTCCCCGAAGTAACAGGGAAAGAAAGATCAGTTTTGTACAGATGAAGGATAAAGGAATTGTCAGTTAGTTTGAGATCCTGGGGTGAGATCCTGACCTCTAATGCACAAAAACCTGTGGTCTCTACATTTTCCAATTCCAGCTGAAAAGGTGTGTGTGTGTGTGTGCGTGTGTGTGTGTGTGTGTGTGTGTGTGTGTGTGTTAGCAAATGACTATGGTGTTATGATGAGCTGTTTTATAAGGTATATTAACTTAGGAAATGTAACCAGAAATGAACATGATAGTAAAAGTCCATGAAAATTCAAATAATAGCACAGGAACGAAAATGAGCAAATCTAGTCTTCTGAGTAACACACTGCTCACAGGGTGTAATAGTTCGAACAGTTGTATGACCATAAAATTCATGTTGAAACCTAATTCCCAATGTGTATTAAGAAGCAGCACTCTCAGGGCAGTAATGATTAGACACAAAGGTGAAGTCCTCATGAAAGGTATCATGCCCTTGTGAAGAGATCTAAGACATCTTATCTCTTTCTTCCACCATATGAAGACTCAACAAGACCTTGCCTTCTAAAAGCAGAAGTAATTCATGACCCTGTTGATTCAATCACTGACTTCCCAAGCTTTAGATCTGTTAGCAGTAAACTTTGGCTATTGAGAAACTATCCAACCTAAGGCATTTTATCACAACAGTCAAATGGACTCAGACACAGGTTAAAGAAGTTGGGAAGGAATATACTAGGTTTTCATTAGAATAAAGTTCATCTTGAGATTGAATCTGTGCCTTTCAATGTTTAACCTACATGTATGTGTAATTGAAAATTCAGCAGATTGCAATTCCTCATAGGTAAATAAAAATAAATCCTACAAATTTTGCATGTGACCTTCTTATATCAGCAGCTGATAAACGTTTTTGAAAAGACTGGGTTTGGTTCACTCATGCAATAACAGCAGGCCCTAGAGTCACAGCTGGTTTCTTGTTATGACAAGTACTCTCCTGGAAACAGGCTAGATTTTTCTGGAGGTATGGATTAGAGGAATGTTAAGTGAGTCTTACAATTATATAAAAGTATAATCCAGAACTATAGGCACCAATGTCACAGTTTCCCTTTGATGAAAACATATACAACTATAGAAGTGCAATAGGCAACATGGAACATGCCCATTGCTACCTTTCCCCAAGCGTTTGGAATCTATACATTTGGCTGCTTCATATCATGTATCAGCGGCTGTTCTCCTTACCATGCCTGATATGAATTCAAGTCCAGGTTGCCAAAATGATGATTTTGCAGTCACTTTTCTTTTACTGTGAGATAATTCTTTGCCATAAGCAGGAAGGGAGTAAAGTTCATTATTTGTCTTGCTATTCTAGAAGGGATATAGACCATACTGACAGGAATCACATGGCAAGAGGTATGTCTGTAGACAGTCATCGGAAAGCAGAGAGAGCCAGCGCGGGAGAGGAAACAGGGCAGGGCTACACACCACGAGGTCTGCCCACCGTGCTATGCCTTCCTCCGGCCGAGCTCTACCTCTTAGAGCTGTCACAACCTTCCCAAATTTTAACACCATCTAAGAATTCAAACACATGTGCCTGTCTGGGGCAACTCACGCTCACACCATGACACTGATGCTGATAAACACTTGGTAAATCGAAGAAGGTGACGAAAAATGACTCTGATCAATGTGGAATAGAACAGATATTTTCTGGACTCTTAAATTTGTTTTTTTAAAAAAAATATTTGGGACTAATGTTTTATGTTAGAGGATCAGCAGCTCATTGTCTCACACAGAGCTATTCTTATTACCTTGTACGTGTTTTACTACTGTTCTTATAGATATCTTGAAACATGCTCTTAGAAGATACTCAGCAAAGGAATTTCGTTGGTTTTTTCCTTCAATAACCTAATTGTCGATTTGACTTATTATCAAATTTCTGGAAGTGATTTTCCTTGCTCCTCTTCCTCTGCCCATTTGCTCTCTTCATGTCCTCTGTCACTAGGAGTAAAACTTTAGCCCAGATAATTGCTGGATTTGTTATTGTCGCTGCTGAAAGAAAAAAAAAAGTCATACCATTGTTCTTCACATCTTAATATTACAACTATTTTCAGCTCTAATTGTCACAGTCTTTACTTAGATCTGAGTTAAGTGGTCCGTTTTTAATCCACCTTTCTTTTCCGTCAGCTGAGGCAGAGGGCGATTGAGCTGTTCTCTGCTCCAACCTTCTTGCTATTGTGACCGCGCTTCTCAATGACACGTCGGAACTGCTACTCACATGGACCAGCCCACACACACCCACTCTCTCTGAGTATAATTTCTGTACTTTGCTTTAAAAATACACTTTTGCAAAGGTTAGAAAGTTCTTAATGATTAAGACTGTCATTTTAGAACCAAAATCATCTCCAGTCTTGGAAGCTCTGGAAATAGAAGAGAGGCTCTATCTTTGGTACTGAATTGATGTCTTTTCCAGGGTTGGGCTGAAATATATGTTAACAATTTTAGCTCTTTGGGGGAGGAAGCAATCTTGTTTGTAGCATTTTTTGATTTCTAGGGAATAAATGTTACCACCAGACTGGTTTCAAACCAGCAATAGGATGCCACTGAGGGTGGATGCAAAGCTGATCTTAACATGTCCACTGGGCACACACAGTATATAATCTCAGGACCATAGTGATAAAGGGGAATATATTAAAATAAACTGGAAAACTGATGAGTTTCATATTTATCACCTTTGTTGTCAACATAGCTTATTTAATTCAGATTTAGGTAATTGAATTCCAAGTAATTAAAGTGTTGAAACACTGGCTCAGAGCTCATGAAAAGCTAGCAACTGGTTTTTTTTAGGTTGGTGCAAAGCTGCTTTAGCACTTACAGACTGTATTTCTCTTAATTCCTGTTCTTTCTCAAAGCGGTTTAAAATGGAAGGACGGCTAAATTAATATTTACTGAGTATATGATATTTTTAAAGCATTATGCTTAGGAATTTATGTACTTTGGGTTTGACGCTATAGCTCAGAAGTCAAGCATTCGTCCAGCATGTATTAGACCTAAGAGTCAATTCCTAGTGTTTCCAGAGAAGCATTTTATAAAAAATGCCTTTATACCTTTACCCCACCCCACTCCGCCGATTGGTCGGGACGCGCCGCGCCTCACCCCGCGACTCTAGGTAAGCCGCGGCCGCGCCCGCCCACCAGAACCCCAGGTCAGCCCAAAGGGACCCGGCTCCGACTCCCACCATCCAGCCGGAGCTGCGCGCAGGGCCGAGGGACAAGGAGGACCTCCCCCTGCGCCCGGGCCCCGCCCCAGCTGCCCTCAGGTTAAATAACACCACACTGACGCCCCCATCCTCCCTTTACCCCACCCCGCTCCGCTGGTCTGGACGTGCGCGGGGTCCAGCCAGGCCTCATTCGCAACCTAGATAAGCTCTGTCCCTGCCCACCCCTAGAACCCCAGGCCAAATAATTCAGTTTAGTGAAATTGAAAGATCTTAAGAGTTAAAACGACAATGCCAAAGTCGAAGTGCAAATCCATGAGAAGCAACACTCAAGTAAACAAATTTCCCACTGAAGAAATTAATCCCATAATGTTAGACTCCAACCAGAACAAACCCGCGGAAAAAGGCCAAGAAAGCCTGACCCAGGATAACGACTTTCAAAATATGATCATTACCATGTTCAATACTATGAAACAGGAAATCAGAGAGGAATTACATAATTGAATCAATCGCTTTGAAGAGGAACACAACAGACATTTGGAAGAGTTGAGAAAAACAGTGCAAGAAACAAAAACTGGCATAGAGCAGTTAAAACAGACTTAAGCAGAGTTTAAAACTGAGCTACAAGACAAGTTATCTTCAACCCAGAATTCCACAGAGAGTCTCATCAACAGAACTAAGGAAGCAGAAAACAGAATTTCAGACCTTGAAGATAAAGGGGGAGTACTAACCAGCTCAATGGAAGAGGTTGTTAAAGCCAAAAAGATACTTGGATAAATATCCAAGAGATATGGGACACCCTGAAGAAGCCTAACATGCGTATTCATGGAATACCAGAGCAAGAATCTCAAAATACCACCCCTGAGGAAATTTTTCAAACAATCATCAAGGAAAACTTTCCTTATATAAAAAGAGAGGCCCATCTATATACAAGAGGCATTCTGCACCCCAAACAGATACGACCAAAACAGAAGCACGCCACGGCAAATAATAGTTAAAACACTCCACATTCAAGATAAAGAACTGGTGCTGAGAGCTTCAAGGGAGAAAAAACAAGTCACTTTTAAAGGTAAACCTATTAAAATAACAAATGACTTCTCAGTCGAAACAGTAAAAGCAAGAAGAGCTTGGAGAGACATACTTCAAGTATTGAATGAGCAAAATGTCAACCCAGGCTGATTTACCCTGCAAAACTATTAGTCATGATCGAGGGAGAAAGAAAAATCTTCCAGCACAAAGACAACTTGAAGGGATACATGGCCACCAAACCAGGCCTTCAAAAAATGCTAGAAATGATACTCAAGCGTGAAGAAAAAAGCAGGCATATCCAGGAGAACAGAAGGCAAATATAACACCATTAAAAGCGAAGCAATATACTTATAAAAACTACTAAACATAATAAATGTCTGGAATTAAAAATAGTTTCTCCATTATAACACTAAATGTTAATGGAATTAATTCACCGATCAAGAGACACAGATTACAAACTTGGATTAAAAATCACAATCCATCAATCTGCTGCCTGCAGGAAACCCATCTCACCACAAAAGATAGGCACGCTCTAAAAATAAAAGGCTGGTCAACAATTCTACAAGCTAATGGAAGCAGAAAACAGGCAGGGGTAGCCATTATGCTATCAGACAAAGTGGACTTCAAACCAAAGAAAATTATAAGAGACACGGATGGATACTACATTTTAGTCACAGGTACAATTCACCAGGAAGACTTCACAATATTGAACATATATGCACCCAATACGGGCCCCTCCACATTCATTAAGAAAACCTACAGCGTCTAAAGCAAGAAATCAACCCCCAAACGATAATTCTTGGGGACTTCAACACCGCCCTCTCAACATGGGATAGATCAACAGGTCAAAAGGTTAACAGAGACACTTTGGAACTTAATCAAACCCTGAAAGAAATGGACCTTACAGATCTCTATCGAACTTTTCACCCACGCACAAAAGAATACACATTTTTCTCAGCAGCACACGAAACTTTCTCCAAAATAGATCACATATTGGTTCCACAAAACGAATCTACACATATACAAAAAAGTTGAAATTCTATCCTGTGCCCTATCAGACCACCACGGCCTAAAGCTGGACATCCACAACACATCAAACAAGAGAAAATACACTAACTCCTGGAAACTTAACAATATGATGCTGAATGAGAACTGGATTCAGGAAGAAATTAAAAAGGAAATTCAAGATTTCCTGAAAGTGAATGATAACAAAAATACAACTTACCAAAATCTCTGGGACACAATGAAAGCTGAAGAGGTAAGTTCATAGCTCTTAATGCCTACATCAAAAAAATGGAAACATCAGAAATAAACAACTTAACAATGCAGCTTAAAGCTTTAGAGAAACTAGAGCAATCTGATCCCAAAAGTAGTAGAAGAGAGAAGATTAGCAAAATAAGATTAAGAAAACGATAGAAAAAAATCAACCAGTCTAAAAGCTGGTTCTTTGAAAAAATCAATAAGATTGATACACCCCTAGCTAAGAACACATTCAAGGGTAGATGTAATACTTATACCCAAAAGTGGAATCGCAGGGTCATATGGCGTTAGGCAATGGGAGGGGTCAATCACCCATTTGCAAAATGGTTACTTTTTAATCTGCCGGATTATATGCCCTCCCCTCACAGGAAAGGGTTCAGGCAAATGCCACTGGGTACTTGTAGGTCATCGGAGAGGAGGGCCCAGAGGAGAGTCAGTTATTCACAAGAAAGGACTCTGGGAATCGGGGCAGGAGGCACGAGGGGATGGGGTGGGAGGGGTTGAGGAGAGGGGGAGCAGGGGGTTCGGGGAGAGGAGGAGGGAGGGAGGGAACTGGTGTACCTATTAAGTTTGTATGAGCTGAAATAATAATAAAAATGTATTATAAAAAAAGGAAAAAAATGCCTTTATAAAAATATACTATCTGTTGTATACTATCCATAGGTAGCACTACATAATATGCAAATAATAAGCTTTTAGCATAGTACTTCATTTCATGCTTACCTTATTAAATAAGCATTCATAGGCATTATACTGATAATGAACCTAAGACTCAGATAGGGGAAAATACTTAACTAATGCTTTGTCTTATTATTTTTGTAAGAAAGTATTGGCAAAGAATTAGGATTCAGATTTGTTAGACATTCTTGAATCGATATACATCTTTACAGTAAATTCGTGAGATGATTTTATTGCTTCCTTTAACAAATGATGAACACTAGAAATTTTTTCAAAGGCATGAGATTTTTTAATGCAAATACTGCCTACTTTTGAAGTCTACTTTCTATGTACCACAATACATTTTGTGTTTCAACATAAACATATTCCTTTCATTGGGAATGAAAGTTACTTACAACATTAATTCCTATCATGTATATATTATGCTTCCCATTGCTAAATTTCCTCTCAAGTCTACCTCTTAAAGACATCCTCACTTTGGAGATGAAGATCTCACTATGAATGTAATGGTCTGATACAAACATTCAGTCATTAGCAGGGGACATATATTGAATGTGGTTAAATTCCTTGAGGAGTTTGGTTTCTAATGAGTGAATCAAGCTACTTTCATTTTTCTTTCAGGAGCTTAATCCACCAAGGAATCAAGAAATACTCTGACAATAAGATGTAGTGGTTATCACATGACAGTCAAGAATAAGGAGGGAGCTGCTGCACATGGCGCGAAGTATTCATTGTATTGCAGTGAGAACCATGAGAGCTTGGATGATAGGGGACCACAGAGGCATCAAAGACAGGGTGAGGGTGGTGTTCAGGGGCATAGCACTAATCAGAATGCTGACTTACAGACATGCAGACAGTGACTCTTTAATAGTTTTCCTACTAGATAGAAGTCCATCATAGCTCTAGTCGATCTATAAAATAAAAATGAAATAAAATAAAATGTCAGGCAGAGCAAATGAAAGCATGACTTGAACCAGCACGGTGGGAGATTATGACTTTTCAGTCATTGCCTGCGTCCAAGTCACTTTACCTTCCAAGAGCTCCTTGAATGAAGGAGAGGTCGAATAGTCTGTGAATCAACGCTGTGGTGACTTCCCATGCACAAACTATCTGTATTTTTCCCCCTGAAAGAGGCCAATAGCACATACTAAGGTAAATGTGCATTGGACAAAAGGTCATCAAGTGCTGGAGGGATTATTGTTCACTGACTCTGAGTGAGCTGTGACTTAAAAGATTAGAATGTCCTTATGGTCGATTGTTAAGTGAGAGCTTACAGAGGTGAGGTCAGAAATGAAATCTATATTGTAAATCCATGGCCAAGATACACAGGTTCAGGGAACCAGGAGATCTGAGACTATGTGGGGCTGTTCCTGTCTGTTATATTGAATGACCCACTGTGGAAATAGTTTTGTTATCACTTTGATTTGGGGTATTGTTATAGCTATCTTATCATTTAAGAAACCAAGACATACAACATATATTATTTCAAATGGGATGTTGCAATGACTATGGGATAATTTTGACTTACTCGTGTGGCAAAACCAATGAGTATAAACATCAATTAATCTGTTGTTGGAAAGAGTAGCTACAGGGAAACAGAGATGCTAATAAAGAACCCTTATTGGATTCTCTAAAGCATTTCCACTGTTGTCATTCTATTACCCTTGGACAATAGATAATGGAAAACAACAGCAACACAATACAGGGAATCTACTAGCAGCAAATACTTCAGTAATGAAAATTCCTTTGATTCTACTAAGGACACAGCAGGGATATGAAAATCCTGTACACTTGAAAGAAATATGGCGCATCTCATGACAAAAGAAGCTTAAAATGTATCTTCTGGTTATTGTGGAAACAATAGCCGTAGTAAACAGCCATGCATATCTGAGCATATGTTATGTGTTACTGCTTCCTCCTTCCTTTACTTTTCTGTTTAGGTTTTGCTTTAAGGGATTTTGTTTTATGGTTTATCCAGACATTACAGGATAGCAAAAGAACATTGTGAATGGCATAGGGAAAGAAGAATTGGATACTTAGTAGCAGTGAGTAGACTGGTCTCTTCTTTGATACCAGATTTGCCCAAATCTAGTAGCTGAAGGAATTTATTTGTTATCTTTGCTGTTTCAGAGACTTAAGTAGAAAGGATAGATATAAATAGACTAGCACTAAATATCTGATTAATCTACTTTCCAATGTATGCTCCCATAATTCAGAGCCTGTGAAGTTAACACTTATTTGCCAGATTCCTGCAACTCAGTTTTTAGAGCATGACTTAAGGTGAGCTAGTAGAGCACTCTCAGAATATTTACAAATTGAATGAAGAGAGAGAGTATATATTGGAGGTTTTTGCTGTTGAGACCCTGACATTTTTCTGCAATAAAAAATGCTAATAGAATCCCCTAGTGTCAGGATGTCTTTGGGAATAGGAGCGATAGAAGGTGAGCATTCTCTCTGTGTCTGTCTCTGTCTCTGTCTCCTGTCTCTCTCTGTCAGTCTCCTCTCCCCAGTGTGACCTTGCTTGCTCTGTGCCTTGTTGCTCTGTGCCAACACTTTCTTGAACAGAGCCAAGGTACTACTTCTAACACTATAAGTTTCTTAGTTCACATCTTAACCTATCCCACTTTCATTTTGTTAAGACACACATGTTTTTGCAACTCCCACCCAGAGCCCATTTTTTTAGCATTTCCAATGCTTTTGTAAGCAACTAATTCCATATGTGAATTCTCTTACTTTCTAAAAAAAAAAAATCTGCCACTAAATTAAAACTGAATTCCAAATTCATTCTCACAATGCTAAATGTTATGGTCAAGCATTATTTGCAAGATTTCTTTAAAACTGTAACCTGTAGTTGATGTTGGAAAATAGACTCCATAGTCTCGCAGACATAGGCTTCTGGCAGCAACACTTCGATAATGTGAATGAGGCGCCATCAGAAAGTCCTAGCTGTGTTGTACTGAATGTCAGGAAAGTTCCTCTAATACCATTAGCACAGGAGGATAATTATCAGTAATTTCTATTTGAAAGAGCATTAGACTTTAATTACCTCAGTCCAATTACAACAGACACATAGAGCAGTGTGAGAATGTGCAAATGTACATGTATACATACATGTATACACACAAACACACACACACACGAAAAATAACTCCTATCCCCCAGAAAAAAGAAACTTTCAATTTCTTTACTCATAAACATGTTCTCAATATGAATTCATTGTTTAAAAATTTCCCTTAACACGAATAGAAATTATAGCCCAGAGGAAAAAATCTTGGGGCCTTTCCATGACAGAAAATTTTATAGACCAAAAAAAAATGAAAGAAGGACATCGAAAAATCAAAGAATCTTCAGAAATCTATCACATCTTACCAGGCATTCTCATATATGGTTTTCATTTTTACCAACAAAATTCTGGATGTATATACTGAACAAGAATCCTATTATCTTAGTCTGAGATTTCTGCCTGGGTGGTCACCACCTCTCTGAGAAAGAAGTGTATAAAGTATGACAGGCTGTTGCATGGAGTTGGTGAGCTCCTCACAGTGGGGTCTGTAAGGAAGCCATTATTTAGGTCCCAGGATTGAATATTGCTTTTCCATATGGTAAAATTTGACATGCCTAATGGGTGCCAAATACTTCCAAAGTTTTTTCTTAGGGAGTTAGGGAAAACAAAATGAACAAAACTGGAGAGAAATTTAATTTAAATTACTAAAATGAATAGGTTAGAACAATGCAGTGCTAATGAGGGTTTTTTTTTTTTTTTGGTTTGTTTGTTTTTTTTCTTGTGCCCTACAAAGTAGTTTTTCTGAGAAAGGAACATTTAGAGGTTTACTTTTGTTTGAAATATAAATATTCCACTTATGAAAGTCTTAATTTTTAAAGATCTAGTTATTCCATGGACTTTTAAATTTAGCAAAATTGTATGAATTACTTTGTTTTTCAAGAGTTTTTCTTTTGTGAACTAAATGAAATATATTTGCATATTAAATTATACAATAAAATCAAATAATTTTTAAAACACTATGGAACTTCACACTAATGGGTGTTTCAGAGCAGTGCAGAAGATAATCACTTCCACTCAGGATCACACATCTTAACTAAGTAATAATGGGAATATGTGTTTCAATGTGAATTTATAAGGTGGTTACTCTAATTGGGACAAATTTACTTGAAACTTTCAAAAGTATGACCCTCAAAATTTCAAATATTTTCTCATTTCCTTTTGGTACAAAAATACTTACAGTGTTGTCAGGGTTCTCAGAAGCAACTTTACATTGAATCCTTGTCTTTGTGGTGCTGAAAGAGAGTTCCACACAAGATGACCATCATTGGAGTTGCCTGGAATTAACTGGTGCCACAGTTTTGCCAACATCTGGGTGCATGGAGGGAACTCTTCTTAATCACTGTTCCTGCTGCCTTTGGAGTCTGGTCTCTAGGCCTTGCTGCCATTCTAAGGGCTTGAGACCTTCTTGGGATCTTTTGCTTTGTGGAACATTCTGGTCAAGAGCTAGGCAACTGCAGGTGGCTACTTTGAAGGACACTATCTTTTATTGTGAATTATTTTAATAAATTTATGTATATATATTGTATTCTATAGATTCTGTTTCTTCAGAAAACCCTGACTAATATACCACCTATGCCCAGATCCTAACTTCTGGTAATATTTGCCCTGTGCTCTAAGGTGGTCTAGACAAATGGGTTCAGGTTTCTGTATTGTTGCAGCTGAAAGATAAGTCAGTTCTAGCACGTTCTTTATTTAAGTCACTATTTTCCATGTGCCCAGAAGAACAACATTCTGGTGTATACATCATCTGTGGTTTCTATGTGTCTTCCTTGGAATGAAAGAGAAAAGTAATATCACAGTTCTGCAGTGCAACTTGTGAGCAAGCACCTCAACTAACATCGTATCTTTCCCTGGAAAGTTTTTCATTTATGCTTTGTTTCTACCCTGCTCTCTCACTCAAATTAAGGTTTCAGATAAGACAAATCCAAAGAGAAATTATGCTAATTAAATTTTAATGTAAGTCCAGCAACAAATTTTATTCTAGGAGTAATTTATTTAAAAGAGACTTTCTTGGACAAAAGAAGAGCAGTTAAATTCTAAAGGACTTATAATAAACCAGAGTACCAAAAGCCAAAGATAAGGAATTACAAAAATTTCTGAACAGACTGGACAGATGGTTCAGGGGTTAAGCCTCTGCCTTGCAAGCAGGAGGTCCTGAGTTCAGATCCTACCTCCCACGCAAAAATGTTGGGTAGAAATGGTGGTGGCCTAAACTTCTGGCCCTGAAAGCCAGAGCTTGGGAAATCCCATAGCAAAGCAAACAGGAGGTAGAGCAATCCAGGAAGATTACCAAAGTCACTCTTGCTTGGGCCTCCACAGTCACACCTGGTGCCTTCTGACAAACACACACACACACACACACACACACACACACACACACACACAGAGAGAGAGAGAGAGAGAGAGAGAGAGAGAGAGGTGCATGCAAAAAGAAAAAATGAAAAAGGCACAAAGTAAACTATGACATAAGAGAAAAGACACTAGGTAAGAAAAGGCGAGGATTATTGGCACTGCAGCAGTAAATTCTCGTTCAGGCATTTCCTTGATCCCAGTTTCACTTAAGTATTCACCCAGCAAATCACATTTCCTGCAAGAATTTGAGCACATTGAGTTTATATCTTATAGTGAGGTATGTTACATTCTCAGTTTCTCTTGTCTGTTGTAGTATAAAAATCCCACTGTTTGAGTGTCTAATGAAAGAATGACATGCCTAGTTCCTTTATGCATGCTTGTGAAAATAAACTCGATTTTCATTAAAAATCATAGAAACTGTATGTTTGATGTTGTTTTTCATTTCTCAGATCAACCAACTAAAATCAGGAGGGGATTCAGAATTTTAAATTATGCATATTCCAAGTATCTCAGAAAGTTCATGGGACTCACATGTGTAGTTTTCAGGGTTGGGACAGAAAACTCAGGAATTAAAATGTTTTACACATTCATGAAGAACCTGAAATTATGACTTTAAAATGAGAGAAACAAAGGGATGTGGTTCATTTAAGTGTTATCTGGAATGGAGATACTATGCATGCTTTCTGTTTTAGGTCTTACCACTTAGAAGTACCCTTAGGAAGCAGGAGTAAAACAATAAAAGAATTAAAGACAGGCCTTTTAAGTAAAAATTTAAGACATTGTGATTATTTAACATGGATGCAAAGGTCTGCTCTCATGTATTTGAATGAAGAAAAGTGACTTGTGGACTCCATTTCCTCCAGACATGAAAAAGAATAAATAAGGAAGACAGAGGGTTAGTTATGAGGAAGACCTGTCTGCCCATGAATTCTGGGACTGCAGCCCAAAGGCGTGGGTTGGTCTTACCAAGGAACTTTATTCAGGAAGGAAGTCTTGTATCAGTGAGTTTATCACATAAAACCACACCATGAGTTTCCTGAGTTCCTTTCCCATTGCATCCATCCATGTAAGAAATACTGCTCTTTCATGGGAAAACGTTCCCTATCATTCCTTTCCCTCTCCTTAGCACTAATCCTAAGGTGTTACTTTATGTTCAAGTAATTCATGTATCAGAGAATGATTAAAATTTCATTAGTCACTGAATAGTCTTAATTTTCTCCTCTCTCAGAGATGAATAGGCAAATAAAAATAAGTGTTAGGAACAAGTCAGAATCAAGCTGTTCTCCATAGAAGAATGTTTAATCAATGTAATCATTCATTTCTAATATTATAGGGAAGCTTTCATTTCCATTTGTAGAGCTCAGTTGTGTCTAGGGAAACTATCCCATAGGTTCCTGTAGAAACCTTACACAGGTCAACATTTTTAGAAGACACAAAAGTCCAAGAGAGAAAAAAAGCATAGAGGTATCACAGTCCTAGCTATCATTGAAGGCTTGTGTATGACAGTTGCCTG
The DNA here is from genome assembly GCA_023101885.1 of Typhlomys cinereus. NCBI lineage: Eukaryota > Metazoa > Chordata > Mammalia > Rodentia > Platacanthomyidae > Typhlomys > Typhlomys cinereus. The sequence continues at coordinate 208,254 of JALPQD010000003.1, read as the reverse complement.
CTCTTGTCATAGCCACCTCCATGTTGTCACTGGACATATGGTCTTTCAATGGAAACTGATCCAACTAGATTTTTTCCCTTTTATCTCTGAAGGATGTCACTTTTTTTAAAGAAATTCATATTATGTTCATAAACTTGGCACCCAAATCATTTCAGTAGTCATATAGAACTAAATTTGCTCAGCTTGAGGTATGCGTGTACGTGGATGTCTGTGTGTGTGTATGTGTGTGTGTGTGTGTGTGTGTGTGTGTTAACTAAAAGACAATTTTACAATCATTGTATTCTAGGTTGAACAGATGGGTGAGGGTTAAGGCTCTGCTTGCAAGCAGAAGGTCCTGAGTTTGGATCCCTGATCCACGTAGTAACGTTTAGACAAAAATGGCTGGGACTTAGACTTCTGACCCTGGAAGGCAGAGCTTGGGAAACTCCAGAGCAAAGCAAAGAGGAAATGGTGCAATCTAAGGTGATTCCTGAAGATGTCCATGAACTTCTGCAGGCACACATAGTACCTTCTGATAAACACACACACACACACACACACACACACACACACACACACACACAGAACCATTATATTCTCTCTCAGACTCTGGTCTCTGTCTCTGTTTTTCTTGTGCATGTGTAAGAGAATATGCATGTGTATGCTAACTAAAGAACGATCTTAGAAGCAATGTAATCTTTCTCTTTCTCCTCTGTGTGTGTGTGTGTGTGTGTGTGTGTGTGTGTGTGTGTGTGTGTGTAAGAAAGAACACTAAGAATTAATTAAATGAATTTTGGAAGATTGGCATGACATGAAGCCAATCAGAACTTGATTTGAATGAAGGCTCACATGATAAATGAGAAACAATGATTTGTCCTTAAGCAGTTGAGAGCAAAGGTCAGCTCCTGAGCTCCTTGGAAGAACACTGGAGGAAATGGGTGTGCAATGTGATCACAGAGAACTGAAGACAACAATATCCGTGCAATATTTACTTTTACTCAGTTGATAATTCAGTTGTAGGTCCACAGTTGAGCATAACTGCTGTGACTGAAAATAAAATAAAATAAAATAAAATAAAATAAAATAAAATAAAATAAAATAAAATAAAAGCCTAACACTGAAAAAAGGTGTACTTCTAAGGCAAGATGAAAAGTGAAGCTAGGAGAGAACCTGTCATGAATACCCTGTGGCTGGCAATAGATCTTGACATGCAAAGGGCTGCCAGACAGAAACTGAATCAGCTCAATGTAATGGCAAAAGACTCAAGACAATATCCAAACTCAAAGATGCAACAAATCATGATAATCTTGAATGCAAGTCACAGCCTCCTGAGCACATGGTTCACATTCCCAATGTCTTTGTTTGGGAGAGAAAAAATTTTTTCTACACGTTAAGCCTCTGCCTAGCAAGCAGATGGACCAAAGTTTGGGTCTCAGATCCCACATTAAAACACCAAGGAAATGATCATGTACAACTGAGGGGGTATGATCTCACCAGAAGGGGAGGGCATATAGTCTGGCAGATGAAAGGTGATCATTTTGCAAATGGGTGACTGACCCCTCCTTCACCGAGGTTTCCTGCTTTTATTACATCTACCCTTGAATGTGCTATTATAACAAGACTCCAGTTTAAGAGCTTTCTGTCTCTGACCAGGGGGTGACATACAGTGCCCATCACGATGGAGTGAAGGGCATTGCAGGAGCAGCAAAACTGCAAAAGAAAATCAACAAACCACAATCCAGAACTGCAGAGACTCTATATCAACCACATAGAACTAGGCCAGCCTAATCTCCCCCCATCCTGAAGCTCAGGGACATTTGCAGAAGAGGGGGCGGTAAGATTGTAAGAGCAATAGGATGGGAGGAGCAATGATTTGCAAGATTCTCCACACTAGTTAGGGCCGAAGCAATCATAATAGGACTTTGCATGCCCTGCGCAATGTCCAACACACTGTTGACCTCACAAAGTCTAGCATCAGCTAAAGGCACCAAGATCCTTGGAGGCAAGGGATTGACAGCCACAGTAGTGTTCCTATGCTTAAGGGGAACATAAGAAAGGGTTCAGGGAAATGCCACTGGTCCTTGTACGTCATCGGAGAGGAGGGCCCAGAGGAGAGTTAGGCATACACAATAAAGGACTCTCTGGGAATTGGGGAGAGGCGCTGAGGGATGGGGAGGGAGGGAGGGGGAGCAGGGGTTCGGGAGGAGGAGGAAGGAGGGAGGGAACTGGTCTACCTATTAAGTTTGTATGAGCGGAAATAATAAAAAATGTATTTAAAAAAAAAATCAAGGAAAAATGGCAGTAGCCTGTATTTCTGTCCCTCAAAGGAAGAGCCTGGGAAATTTATGAAGTCCCCCTCAGCCCTCCATAAGCACACTTAGTACCTTCAGATGCACACAACATGTTGCATGTGGGTGAAAAAACCTGTTCCAAATTTATTCAAGATTTGCGAAACTTATACAGTAAATGTCTTTGTACCAATGATGTAGCTTCAAATCTTTTACGTTCATCCCCATACTTATGTCTATGATTTTTATTTACAATGTCTAGAATGTCTAGATTTTGAAGTGGATCCCAAACAAATGATTTCATATGTAAACACATACCTCCAAAAGTAGGTTTTCTTACTTAAGATACTAAGAGCTAGTATCACATTTTAAAATACTAAGAATAATTAAAGGAAGGAATTTTGAGGTAAGAGAATTTGAGATAAATTCCCCAAAAGGACTAAGGAATTTATCAAAGGACTGATAAAACAATTTACCAAAAGGACTGAGTCATACTACCAAATGTGACCATCAGTGTGACCTTCTTAGTCCGGGTTAGATGGGGTCTGAAAGTGAATACGAAACACACACAGGCATTTGATTTGAGCACCCTGTTTTGAGAGAGTGAATTTGTATTCAGTCAAGTAGACACAGCATCTCTTGGTTTTCTATGTACATACAAAGGGAAGCTAATTTCAAAGTTTGCTTTGGTACAGGCATTTTTTAATTGGCCCAGTGAGAACTAAAGACTGCATTACTATGGTCTAGTCAATAATAGCAGGTAAAATTGATAATCATATTTCTGCATGTTAATGTAGCCCTATGTAATAAGCATCATTTTTTTTCTTAGAAAAGTGCTCCCTCAAGACCATTCAACTATGTGCAAGTTATAAGACCTCTCATGTTTACTAAGGACACAATTATATCAGGCAGGACACAATTAACATTAGACTCACAAGAAACCAGCTGTGTTGTATTCATTATTTTTAGACTGCCATAACAAAATGTCAGATTGATGCTGAAGTGTAATCAATATATGTTCTTAAAGTTTGGGGAGCTGAAATTTCAAAATTAATGTGCTACATAGAATGTCAAACAGACTGGACCAGAAAAGAAACTCCCCTCTTAACATTATATTTGAATATAATATGTATAAGTAAACTATAATTAAAACTACCTAGTTAAAACACTATAGAGCACAAAGAATATATGATGAAAGCCTCAAGGAGCAGGAACAAGTCATTTATAAATTCAGACCCTTCAAAATAACTGCTGACTTTGGAATCAAATCTGAAAAGCAAGAAAGGCTTGTAAAGATGTATCACAAACTCTGAAAGATCACGGTTGCCAACTCAGTCTAATACACCCTGAAAAACTGCTTGTCATAGTGGAGGGAGATGAAAATATCCTTTCCTGTTTAAAAAAATAAAATAAAAAACAGGTTGAAAGAATTTATGGCCACTAAACCAGCCCTACAGAAAATGCTAAAGAGAAAGAGACATATATCTAAGGCCATACACGAGGAAAAACATAAGCAATGTTAAGACAGCTGACTTACAAAACAGGATTAAGAAATACCACAATGGAGCCCTTTCTTCCTTTCCCTGTGCTCCCGTATACAGGACTGTACATTGCTGTTCTTTTTTTGTTTTGTTTTAGGTTAAAATGAGTTTTTGACATAGTAATATCATAAAAGGTTCCTATCTGGTTGTATCCCACATTCTTATGGTTTTTCTGTTACTCTTTCAGCCTCTCCTATTCCTTCCCTTGTCTTGACACCTGTGTTAACCTGTATCTTTCCTCCTCCAAAGTTTTCACAAACACTAGAAAATCAACATACACATCATTTAATAATAACTTTGAATAGTAATGAATTCACACAATGCCTTCAAAGACAAATACTTTCTTAGGATGAAAGGGATAGAAAAAAGATATTTCAAAAAAAAAATGGAACCAGGGAACAAGCAGGGTTCACTATTCTAATATCCAACAAAAATAGACTTCAAACAGACCTAGTCACAAGAGATAAAGAAGGTCACTTCATGCTGACCAAGGAGAGACAGTCCTTCAAGGTGAAATTGCAATGTTAAATAATTTATACACAAAACACTAAGGTTTTGGACTCCATACACTGCTAGATACAAAGACTAAGATTAACCACAGCACAGCAATAGCAATGGCCTATTTCCATCAGTAATCAGGTCAACTGGACAAAAAGTGAATTAAGAAACATTGAAATCAAATAGCATCATAGATTAAATGGGCCTACCAGACATGTCCAGAACATTCCATCCAAACAGCAAAGAATGTTCCATAGATTTTTATTAGGCCCTTTGAATCTATGATGCCATTTAATTCTGGTGTTTCAGAAAATCTTGAGGACATTAAAAATTTATATTCCACTAAACTGGGCAATCTAAAAGAAGTGGATGAATTTCTAGTTGAATATGACCTACCAAAATTAAACTATGATGAGATAAATAATTTAAAAAGATCTTTAATGAGATTGAACCAGTGATTAAACATCTTCCAGAGACAAAAAAAAAAAAAAAAAAAAAAAAAAAAAAAGAGCCCGGATCCAGATGGATGTGTTAGAAGAACTAACACTAATGCTTCTTAAACTATCTCATTAAATAAAAGAGAGGAATACTTCTAGACTCTTTTTAAGAAGTCAGTATCACCCTGATACCAAAACAAAGTAAACACACACACACACACACACACACACACACACACACTCACACACACAGAGCAAACGAAAGCCCATTTTACTTGCCTTCCAGGGCCTGAAATGCAAACTAGGCCTCTGTCATTTCTCAAGTCTTTTGCTTGCAAGGCAAACTTTAACCACTGAGCCATCTCTCCAGTCCCTGTTTCTGATACATTTTCAATAGCTATCAGGAAAGTGCCAATCAAAACTGTTTTGAGATTTCATCCTACCCTAGTCAGAACAGCTAAAATCAAGAAAATGACAACAAATACTGTCCAGGGTATTAGGAGAAGGGAGCCCTTATTCACTGTTGGTGAGACTCAAGTTAGTGCAGAGGATGCAGTCTCTATGGAAACAGTGAGGAAGGGTGTGACAAAGGGTAATAGGAGGCAAAAATGGCAAACGTTCATTATATACTGTAAAGAAAGAAAAGTTAATTAATAATAAAAAGCAAAAAAATATTATGTCTGGTGGGACGGCTTTCTAGTAAAGCATTGCTCCTTGACCGGTACATTTTGAATTCTCAATGTGTTTACTCTTGGCTTTTTCTCTTTGTGTATACTCTACGTATGTTTTCCTGTTTGCTAAGGGTCTCATCTGTGGGACCTCATTTAACCGTGATTAACTTCTGTATTAGTTACTTGTCTCATTGATTCAACAAAACGCCTGAAAAGAACAACCTAAGGAAGGGTTTATTTAAGCACACTGTTCAGCTCAAAATCACAGCCCATCATGTTGGGTAGGATCTTGAGAAAAGGGTATGTTGTATTCTTCATCAGCTTGATGCCTAAGAGGCAGGCTTCTGAACACCCTTGAAAGATCATCTTGATTAAATTCAGCATCTAAGAATGTCTATGAGGAACTATCTTGATTATGTTCATTAGTATGGGATGATCCACCTTAATTAAGAATAAGGAAGGATCATTGCCTGTTCAAAGAACCTTGAAATGGTGAAAGCAAACTGAATTCTAGCATTCATCTCTTTCTGCTTTGACCATGTCTGTCATGTGGCTAGCTTCCTGAATTTCCTGTCTCCCTGACATTCCTGCAGTGATGGACTGTCCCCTTAAACTGTGACCTAGAATGTCTCTTTTTTCCCTAAGTTACCTTTTTCAGGATATATTTTATATTTTATCACAGCAAAACTTATTACAGAAAAACTACAACATCTGGTCACATTGCATCTGCAGACAGGAAGCAGAGATCGATGAATACCAGAACTAAATTTACTTTCTCTTTTTATTGCCTTAGCCCATGGAATGACATCAATCCCCTTTAGGGTAGGTTTTCCCATATCACTTAATCAAATGTACATAACTGCTCACAGATGGATTCACAGATTTGTTTCCTTGATGATTCTCAATTCCATCAAATTGACAATGAAAGTTAACCTTTATAAATGCTTAAAAGCTACCTTCTTATATTGATTCGCCTACTTCCAAATATAGCTATAATGGGAGTGAAAATTTGGCAGAGATCAAATGCAATCCATATCATCAGCTAATTCTAAAATTTCAAGGAAATAATCTAAAACAATGATCATCACTTGAAACATGAACACTTTGTGGAAGAGGGGGTGGTAAGATTGTAAGAGCACAAGGATGGGAGGAGCAATGATATGCAAGATACTCCACACAAGTTAGGGCCGAAGCAATCATAATTGGACTTTGCATGCTCTGCGCAATGTCCAACACACTATTATCCCCACAAAGTCTAGCATTTGCTAAAGGCACTAGGATCCTTGGAGGCAAAGGATTGACAGCCATAGTAGTGTTCCTATGCTTAATGGGAACACAGGAAAGGTTCTGGGAAATGCTACTGGGTCCTTGCACCTCATCGGAGAGGAGGACCCAGAGGAGAATTTGGCATGCACATTAAAGGGTGCTCCCGGGATGGGAGGGGGAGGCATTGGGGGATGGGAAGGAAAGGGGGAGGGGAGGGGGGCACAGGAGGATAGGGGGTTGGAGGGAGGGGGGGACCGGTGTACCTGTTAAGTTTGTATGAGTGGAAATAAAAAATAATAATAAAAAAACATAATCGTCATTTTGCTAATCTTTAAAGTGGATTTCTTACATAGTAATACATAGCAATAGTGATATAACCACATCAAAAGATCACTTTTCTGGATGACAGTTGAATTTGCTCTCTTTTTAAGAAATAAAAATCTCCCTTGGTTTCAAAAAAAAAAAGGAAACATGAGCTCTGACATTTGAATGATTTTTCTTGTTATAGTTTCAGATTCTAATTGTCTTTAAATTTCTTTATTATTCAAAATTATGAAGCTAATTCCATGACATGTATAAATAAATTCACCTATATACTGCTTTAATATAAAGTGCTGCTGAACACATTTTTTGGGAAGGTGCTATGAATTTTCATTCTCACAGGGGATTGTGTTTCATCAAACATCTTTATTTTCTTTCATCATTAATCCAACCTAAGAAGAGTCAGTCATTAATTTTTCCAGTTAGCTACAAGGAAATACTTCCCTTATTATGAGTATTATAAAATATTAGGTAGGAGTAATATCATTATCTGAGATTCTGGGGTTAGAAGAGCATGCTGGATGTGGAACTACATGTTAGTGATAAACTCCATTTCTGCTAAATTAGCAAGCTAAAAATTTCAAAACTTCCCTAGAAATGGAAAGGACATTTGTGCCTGATAAAGCTAAGGACAATAAACTTGTTAGTTCCACCCATTCTATACCTCAAATACTATATGAAGGAAATGGTATCATCTCCAAGAGATCCTCAAAGTTTGCACCATTATTTAAGGAATGATGGATGGTCTTTTCTTTGGGTTCTGTTTTAGAACCAATTGCAAAACTTAAGAGAATTTTGAGTATAAAAGCACTGGTAGCTGGTCACCATCCGTTGTCTTTAACTGCTTTCCTCTCTAAATTGCTCTGATTCTTAATTATCTTTATGAGGTACTGAAACCTTTACTTTCCAAGAGTAGCACTCTGTTGTCTTAAAGACGGACTTATCAGAAAGCTATAAAGTTCTGGGTTTTTTTTTTCTACAAAAGGACTAATCTGAGAATAAATAATTCTGAACTGTTCATTTTCTCATGCAATCCCATGTCTAACTCATAACAAATGCAAATGAATTTTAAAGTAACTTACTAAAGGACACCTAACTTTTTACTTTTCTCATTTCCATAGTTCAAAAGCAATACTGAATTTATTCACATTGCAGTAGTTCTCCACAGCATAGCTTTCTGAGGTATATCTGTAGTTGACTTTTGCCACAAGATATCAAATAGGAAATTCCAGCACCAAATTATTCCTGTTTGAAATTATACAACATTCTGAGAAGTGTGATGAATATTGCACCATCTTACTTGATGTAGCAAGAACATTAATCTTTTTGTCCAGTGTATCATGCTCTATGTGCCATCTATCCATCAGCTACCTTACTTGACGTCTTAATAGATTTAAGGTTGCACCTCCTGTATTCATTACCTTTACATAGTGACAACATGGCGCCTAAGAGATTCAACTTACTTTCTCTCCTCATGCAGTTTGTACCTCAGCATCATCTGAGGAAAAAAGTTCCATGAGTACTATCTGATATTTTGAGAGACAGATATCATATTAATGTAACTTCAGTTGCATAAATTGTTGTAATTGCTCCATCTTAATAATTATTATTAATCTGTAATGGTGCCTAAGCCATTTATTAAATTTATCATATGTAGTAAGTATACAGCTAGATACTAAGTTTTGAGGTTTCTACTGGAGGACTTTGAATAAATCTCCCACAAAAAAGCTGGGACTACTATATAAGAGAGACTATTATCTTTTTAATATCACTACTATTTATTTGTTTAATTGAACCAAGAACTAAGGCACTTAGCCAATTAATTTAATTCATGTCAACTGAAGCAAGATTTTTCACCGGAATTTAAAATTGATACATGTCGTGTCCTTACAACTGGCCCTTTCTCTAACTGTTCTAAAACCACAGGCATTTGCTAGGTTTGCAAGAAAATACTATTGAATAACAACAATAATAATACCTTTAACAGTGTTTGTTATTTCCATTTGACTTCATTGTAACTTCATAGGTTGATACGTTGGTATTAATTTGCACAGCTCTTTGACCTTCCTTTCCTTTTGAGCAACAAGGAAGAATTAAAGACCACTATTCTAATGAAATACGGTTTCCACTTGATTTGTTTCAGGAATGTGTAGAGTTCCCAAGAATAGCAAGAATGCAAGTTCTTGCTACTTGTTCAACAACAATTCAATCCAATCCATTTGAACACTTCTCTTTATGATTAAAGCTTGGAGGGAAAGTATATATGCATTTTTTTAAGAACAGGATGTCATCAAGAAGCTAAAAGATATTGAAATATCTAAAGAAAAATCTTAGGAAGAATCCAAAGCTGAATAATGATGAATCCACTTTATAACTGACCACTTGACTCAAAAGTGTTGTTGAATGTTCCTCATTTATCTTAAAAGTTCAGAATTTTTTTTCCACACTGCTTCTCATAGTAACATCAGATTAATTAAATCTCAATATATGTCTATGCCAAGTTCTACAGATCTATCCGGGGCAGCTGTATTTGAGTTGCAGCTTCAGGAACAAGTACTTGCATTCTTGCTATTCTTGGGAACTCTACACATTCCTGAAACAAATCAAGTGGAAACCGTATTTCATTAGAATAGTGGTCTTTAATTCTTCCTTGTTGCTCAAAAGGAAAGGAAGGTCAAAGAGCTGTGCAAATTGATACCAACTCAAAATACAACTATGTGTCCCGCAGTGTTAATGTTCCCTTTGTTCTGTAGTGGCCAATGACAGAGATTGACAGAAGTCAATTGAGCAAATTGTTTTGTCTACATTTTTTGTGAATATAATTTTATTATTATTAATGATTTCAGACATCTTTTTAGTACATTTCACAAAGTAAAAAAAGTAGAAATAGTGGAATGAAATATACAAAAATATTTTTTAGATTAAAAAGTGGTATACACTTGCTAGATATGATTACAAAAAAATAGTCTTGCTTTGTAGTAAGACACAAGGGGTTGTGCTGAGCAAGCCTATACATGAGTGATTGAAGTCTGTTGAAAGGTACTGACCTTGGACAGATGTCATCTTAGCTTCACAAGAACATTTCTGATACAATGACTAATTTAGAATCTTCTTTAGTTTGATCTCAGGTGATAAATGCATTCTTTTAAATAATTCCCATGAATTACATAATATGATACCACAATATACGTTTCATTTTGTCATGAAAATCCAAATAGTTTCATCATTAGTCAAATGCTATACTTAACTTTTTTATTGTTTCTGTAAAATTCTGCCTATTTTTCAGCAGCTTTTGCTGACTTCCTCATAAGATTTTAGTGTTTTCAGTGAACCTCTCAAAGGTAAAAACAGTGGTCAACATTTCAGATTGGCTTCCTGGCTTTTAATCATGAAGTCAACCCAACATCAATCCACTTGAGTGTCGTCATCTACATCATCTAAGTCAAGATCAATCTAAATCATCATCACTGCCCTCCTTTCTTTTGTGGCTTCGTCTACTGTCAGAACTTTAATTGTTTTCTGTATTTTCTGTGTCTGGCTCTTTGTTAAAGGGAATAGCAATGTCCTCTTCTTTCCACATTTTACACACAGGTCAAGTTTACTGGCATATGGTCTGCATATTATGTGGTAAGAATCCTTAACTGTCTTTTGTAAGCACTCAAAGCATTTTTTAGGTTGGGACAATGGTTTGTATTTGTTGAATTTTACATGCCATTCAAAAACGTCTTTACAGTGCCAACATATTCCATCATGAAGTTTTGCATTAATTTTCTTGATCTGAACACTATTATCAAACTTATCATTTTTTGAAAGTGAATGTGTTCTGGTGCTTCTGAGGCCTGGAAGAAGCTACGTTGCCTTTCTGGGAACTCATGAGAGTGCTCTATTTTGCCTATATTTTGTCTACAAACTAGATTCTACTTTGCTACATGATTGTTGAGCACCTCTTCTGCTACTCTCTAGTGAATGTTAAGATTTCCACATGTCCTACCTACTCCCACATGTCCAAGTGTGTGCCTTAACCCGTATCTTGCCCATCCATCGGATCTTTTTTCCTTCTAGGTCCTTCAGATGTCCAGACCATCTGTCTCTGTCTACAAATTTGTATCTATGCTAATTTCAGGCCACTTCTCCTTCCCACAGAGTGTACAATCTGTCCTTTGGGAAGACTTCTATTTGCTACTGACTTTCAGGGCTATGTCTGTGTGAAGTAGCCTTTACTTTATATAGCTGCATCATTTTATAGCCTGCCCATCTCTATCAATTCAGGTCCCTCCTTCTTCTTTAGCTTGCTTACCGAAGCGGTATCATTTCTGTGTCATACTGTGGTGCTATCAACTGTCACTACACCTGCCCCACCTTACAACCTGGTAGAACAACAGAACCTAGCTCGTGATGATCCCTTCTAAACTCATATCCATGCTAACAAATGTCATCTTATCTTGACTAGGGTCTAGTTGGAAATAGCTACTCATTTTCTAGATATGGACTCCAGGAGTCTATGTCATAACTTATATTGAAGCTAACTCTAGGAACTATCAACAGACATAATAAGAACAATATGAAGACAACAAAGTATTTTTAAAATAAAGCAAGTAGTATCACTGTGTGGAATTAGTAAATAATCTTCCCAGAGAAGCCCACGATCCAGCATAAATGAATGTTTTACATTTGTTCTACTCTAAGGACAAGGAAGCTGACAGCAAAGGTTGTACAGTAGCTCTTGCCAGGTGTATTTTTTTACAAACAATAACTTCCATGCTTCTTGCAGCTCCTTGAGGAAGTAAAGAGAGCTATAGAATGTGGAAAAAATTTTGTATGTGGAGAAAAGCATTAAAATTGGATTAAAGAACATTGAACAGGAAAAGGTGTGTAACCCACGCCACGCTGACCAGGTAAAGGTAAGGAGAGATATGCAAAACACCAAGAACATCTAAGTCCCTCCTTTCTAGCACATTTCCACAATGGCTGGCTATTTCCTTCTAGAGACAATCATTCTAGTTTCTTGGAATCATGACCCTTAGTATCATCCTTTGACCAATGAGAGTTTTGTTCACTTACCTTACACTTTTTTCACAAAATTAAATGGTATTCTTAAAAAGTGCTTTTCATATTGGGTATTAGGAAAGGGGAGGACTCTTTGGTTCAGAATCACACACAGTATATTTTTAACTACATGAAACACTCCACAATTCAAGAGAAGCAATGTTCTGAGTCAATAATGAAAACTCACAATGCTTAAATCAAGTAGGTTTAAACATTGAGAAAGCAAAAATGTATTAACAGGCTCAAGTATGAACAGCCCATCTGTCATCCTTTAAACCTTATTACAGAGCAGGGAAAATGTAGCTTCAGAGCAATTCCCAATTTATTGTAATATGCCAGATGCAATAATGAGCTCTGACTACAGCAGCTATTTTGCTCATAGATAGGACTTAAACTAGCACTGTAGACAAATAGGTTCTTTCATCAGTAGAAAGAGTTACTTTATTAATTAAATGAAACTGTATCAAACGCTTAGACTATAAACCCAAGGTTTATTTTCAGAGGAGAAGGAAGCCTGTGATCATGAGGGCAATATTCAACAACAAAGGACATGAGCAACTTTGCTGCCCTTTTGTTTCCAGGAAACCATCTTGGTCTTGAGAACACACGGGTCAAGCATGCGATAGCAAGTTCAGGCTATGTTGTTCCACCTTTATGTTTATTCAAGTAGGAGTGTTGGCTAAATTCTTTAAAATCTTCTACTTTGGTATTTTGAGTTTTCAGATGGGGTCTTATTCTAATTTGGTGGCCTGTAAGCAAGGTGGACTTTGAACTCTGATCCTCCTGAGTTTGCTTCTAAATAAGGAATACAGGTGTATACCACCATGCCTACTTACATTTTACTTTCTAAAGCAGTACACAATAGATAGTACATACAAAATCAAGTACCCTGGAAACTTTGGTCCAGGCAAGTAAAAAATGTTCTCTGCTTTCAGCTGCAGAGTATTGGATGGCTGATGTAAAAAGTCAAAGGGGTCTATGTCCAAACAATAACGAGTTGAAGGAAGGAAAAACATCCACTTTGTGTCTGTTGATTTAAACCCTTCAATATCGAGGATCATACATTAGAACCATTAGAACTCTGAAATCTCACTTTCATTGGAGCAGATTATAGAGAGTTTTCACCCCAGGAGTCTCCTTCCGAAGACAGGCAGGTCTTTAATAACAGAAAGCTGCAGTGAGAATAGATGGCATCTGCCTGTCCAGAGGCTGGGTTCTCATTCTGCGTGGACTCTCAAGAACTTTGTGCTTCCAGTTGGAAGATTACTTGTTATCCATCATGACAGATGCAGCGTGGACTTTTCTCTAGAGCAGTGTGTCATCATCTGATTCTCTAACCATGTCCCAGTGGTTGTGTGATCATAGAGAAGAAGAGAAAGCCCATTGGCTATACAGAAGATATAGGTTGTCCTTGGTAGACCTGAAATGTAGATTCCATGCCCCAAATATGGGATGGATCTATTTAACTGTAAGGAAGCATGACCCTTGCAAGTATTCTTTGAACTGAAAGTTATGAGCTTTGGATTGAATTGAGTCCTAAATTTGTCATGTCATTTATTTTTTGATTCTTGATAAATTAAAATAAATTCTTATTTTTAAAGTGGAGGTAAATTTTTATAATAAAAATAACTAAATGCTGCCTTGAAGATACAATCTGAATTAGCCACCTCTCTGTTATTGCATGGTTTTTCTGTTACTTTAGGGATAAAGTAATTGATAATCTCCTAATTAGACAAGAAGGCATCTGCAGATATGGATGCAGTTTCTCAACCAATCTCTTCTCATGCTCCACTGACCTTCCTTCTATTCCTCTACTTTCCCTTGTTTCTGATGTTATTTCCTTCAACTATACACCTTGCCAGTGCTTACACCCAAGCACCAGTTCTGTCCATTTCCAACAGTCTGTATGTCTTCCCATTTAAGTGCTGACTGTTATTTTCTCCTCCTTTTGCCAATTACCAAGCATGCTTAAACATTTACTATTTACCAGCCATGCTCAGAAGCCACCTCCAGAGAAAAGTCTCCATTGATTGAAATCTATTCTCTCGTAAATTAGAGAAATAAAGTTCTGGTTTGTGATTGTGACGTGAAAACATGACTTTTACAGGTTTATAAAAAATTTTAAGAAGCAAAATGAGCATGATATGAGAAGGGCATTTCAGGGGAAGAAAAGGGAAGGTTGAAAGGAATCTTTACAAGGTCAATCATACAAAGTATTAACCTATTAGAATGTTGTTTTCCAAATAAAATGTGCAAATTTGATGGCAGATTATACAATACAGATGCACACATGTCATATATGTCTATATTCTGAGGATATCATACACTATTTTGAAACAAAGATGTGCTTAGGATTTCACTTTCAAATCAAACTCTTGAGTACTTTTGACATTTTTCAAGAGAAGAATCCTTAACTAGCTTTAGGTTTGGTGGTAGATTCAAGATTGTTGTGCAATTTCTTGATGTCTCTTCCTTTATTGAGTTCTAAGGATCATGTCCTTTGTCCTGTGAATCAGGGTGGGCCATGCTACTGATGATAATGACAAAATGAGGAAGCAGAAATGCTGTATCGGTTCCCACATCCAGATCTTGTGGAACTAGCAACTTAAGCTTCTCATTTCTTAGAATACTTATTCCGAGGAAAATTGGTTGCTGTGTAAGACATGCAGCTACTGAGGCTCACTATACTATCAGAGAGTTGAAGTTTGACAGTTTGAAGGATCACTGAGGGAAGAGAAGACCATCCATCCCTGATATTCTGACCATAACAGGCCAAGTGTCCAGGATAAAACATTCAGGATAAGCAGATGGACAGGAGCTCAGACAGCGGGAGGTAACTGTTGCCACCTGAGCCTCCTCCTCCTCGTAGACTCACCTAGGCAAGTCCCAATTACCGTGACTTAAAAGGAGCTGCTCTGTCATAGCACAGGCAATGCTGTTTTGCACCACTAAGTTTTGAATGGTGTGTGTGTGTGTGTGTGTGTGTGTGTGTGTGTGTGTGTGTGTGTGTTTTCATTAGGGTTGCCTATGAGATTAGAAAACAAGTCTTTAATTTTTGACAAAAGCTCTAAAATTGCTTCTCAAAGTATAAGTATTCAAGTTATCATTTTGGAAGAATATTTATATATTTCAAAATTTTTGAAGTTTCAATTTCCTTTAAAATTCCGGCTAAGAAATACTTTGATTTTCCAGAGACAGCAAATGGAGGAAAAGAGAGAGAAGGAGAAAAAATTTAAAAAAAGAAGGAAGAAGAAAGAACTATGCTTATTAATTTATAATCCTGTGGAGCTTGATTAATGAATGCATTACTGCCATACGGTCTAGACTTAGCTCTAGATAGTCTTCCCTCTCTTTTTTCCAAAACCAACCCCTAAACACAGAAGAGTTACAATACTGAACATACTTACAAGAATACAGTAGACAGTTTCTAGGTAATTCTCTAGGAAGAACTATAGAAACTTTTGGCTCAATTTTCATGCTCAGTTTTCCCAAGTTATCTACTTCAAAAGACATGAAATTGATGTTGAATCATCTAGTACTGTAAGTTTAGAAGATCAAACCCATCCTAAAGGAAAACTGAAGCATACTGAACATAACTGCTACAGAAAATTGCTTCGATGCTCTTATTCCATCTGCAGTGTCAACAAACTTGAATCTCACCATATAGTAAATTTATCTGCATAGATTTGTCCTGAATAACCTGCTATTTGTGCAAACAAAGGATTTAGTTTCTGATAGTTTGGTAGCTATATCCCTGCCCCTTGTGATAATAACTCAAAGGACAAGCCATCAACTTTTCCGAAATTTGTTTTTGCTAGATCATTTTTATTGGTTAAAAAAAGTTAAAAAATGTGATACATGCTAGGTAATGTCAGTTTGTAACAATTATGAATATTTTTCATACTTGCTACATATTGGATCCTAAATCACATGCATTCCTGTTGGCAGATAACTACATATTAAATGACATTAATATTGTAAATCTATTTTGGATTGTCTTTAAGAAGTAGCTATGACTATTTACCTATTTTAACAGGGCATACCCATGATGCTCCTCATTCAAATGCCAAAAGTCTAATTCAACATTTATAAAAAATGGCCTTCAAACAACCATCAGTACAATTAAAGATGAATAAAGTCAATTACTGTATAGTTCTGCCCAAAGAAAGTTAAAAGAAACTTCTTTTTGCCTTGACAGGGGAAATAAACAGAAGTTTTGACATGAAGATAATCTTTCCAGTGTGATGAATAAAGCAATAATGCTAGACAACAGGAGAATGGTACTGTGATGAAGAATTGTCATTACTTGATGTTATGAAAAGGGGCTGTGAGTAATTTTCTTTATATACCAATATAGCAATCGTGCCCTGAGCCAAAACAAAATAAACTACTGTTAGACATTTTTAATGCTACCTCCCATAAGGTATGATAAACCTAGCTTCTCTCTATGTCCTTCCTTCTTAACAAATGTTATTTCCTCTGGAATTTTCAGTACTTTACAAGCACTTTAGATATTTTCACAAAAAGACATGTGTGGGTTATTCTTGTGTCACAGAATCCCCTGGGGAGTTACAAAAAAATTCTCAAAATCAGGGAAAAAAATTTTAAAAATGATTAACACAAGGTGATTGCCAACACTTAAGCTTTGTAAATGCCACCCACAGAACTTGGAAAGAATTCCAGTGTGCATACAAGAGCTTCTGAATCTTCCGTTATGAGAAGAGAAGTTAAAGGCTATACAATAGACGCTGCTCACCCTGGGAGCCAGCTCTAATTGATCATCAAGGGACCTGTCCGAATGATAGACCATTGTATTATTAATGCCATGTCTTTTACAGAAAAAAAAATAACTCTTTGAAAGCAGGGTGATCACAACCAGAATACAGAATTTGACAATAACCTTCAAGAGCGTGTTTGCGTAGGGTAGCTGGCAATGCAAATGAGTCATTCTGCTGTCTTGTGTGGCTGGCAAAATGTGAATACCATGTGCATTCTGCTCGTCAAGGCTTCTGCTTCGTATCTGCCAGATACTTGATAGCAGCTGTAATGAGCCTCATATTCCAAAGCAAATGGAAAAAATGGCCTACAAACAACCATCAGTACGATCATCCCAATTTGAAAATCTGATAAAAGAGAGAAAGAATAAAAATAAAGTAATTCCTAATCCTTGTAAAGCATCCTAACATTTCTCAGAGACTTTAGCATAAAACCCACACTACGTTCAACATTTTCAAGTAGTTAGTATATCCCCACAGCTTCTCAGGCTATTTTCCTCGATTTTGGCTCTATGTTACTATCTTTTCTGTGAATATTTTAGCTATTAATGCTACTGTGTATTTTTGCCTCCAGAGTATTAACTTAACAATATAAAGTTTGATTTGAAAATGGGCCTTTGGGGGTCACTGAACCACTGTTGTGCATTGCACCCCTTAGCTGAGCAGAGACCAATTGCAGGATCTGAAAGCTGCATGGGTCTTGTGTTTACCTCCAGGTTTGCTCATGTTTGCTGTCTATCTAGCCCCAGGAAACATAACTCACACATATTATCATTCCCTATTGAGGCAAAGAAAAAAAACTCTTTGGAAACTATGTATTTCCTTGTGATTTCTTACATAAACTACAAAATACCACAAACAAAAAATTTATAACTAACAATCAAAGTTACTGATCAAAGAAACAAGAAAATTGAAATATATAAAACCACTTATTAGCAACCTAAACCCACCAAATTTTATCTTTAATAGCACCAATGGCAGAGAAATTTAGAATATTCTTCTGAATAGTAACTGGACATCATAAAAATGCATTCATTTATTTAATGAGTGTCCTTATTTAACAATTACAACACATCAAAACGCTTGTAACTATAGGAATAGCAGATGAGGAAAAATAAGATAAATACATAATATGTTCAGTAAAATGAAAATGTGTATAACAGAGGCAGAGTATGTTGGTTTCATCATGTAGCATTCTTGCATTCATTCTTTTACACATTCTTCATTCATTAGATGTGTACAAATACCTTGTATGTGTCAGGAGTTGTTAAAGATTGGTGACAATAGCTGTAACACTGTGACAAAAACCCTTGCTTACATCAAGGTGACTTTCCAATCAGAGAATGAAAAGAAACACGATGAATGAACAACATATATATTAGATTGATTATGAAGATTTGGGACACATATATGAGATGGAACCGTACATTCTTAGGTAGGATGGTCAGATTTATTAGAACAGCAAAGGAAGTGAGAGACTGAGCCAAGTAGGTACTTCTAGGCAGGGCATTCCAGGATATAATGACTATAAATGGAAGTAAGAAGGGATCGTGACTGCAATGAGCAATGTGAACATGCGGAAAGGAGCACAGAGAAGCTAGGATGCAAGGAAGAAGGCCAGGTTACTTTGGTCGTATCAGGCACTTGCTTTTCTGGTCAGTGAAGGGTTAAGTAAAGGAGCAATGGGGTCATGCTTATGTTGTGGAAGCAGGGGGGATTAACTAAACTCAAGGCCCACCCCTGTGATATGATTTATTCCAATAAAGATCCACCTCCTAAAATTGCCATCCTTTTCCCAACCCCAACCTCAACTAAGGATTCAAAAAATGAGCCTGCGGGGGGGCAACTCAGCATTTCAAACCATGTCAATAATCCTCACTCATTCTCTACTAGGTTACCCAAGTAAACCCATTGGTTTGCTGAGTTTGTGCTTTGGTGTAAAGTTGCTTTAGTCTGTGATTGGATCCCTATCTCTGATGATTAGACTTTTGTGCTATGACTTTCCAGGGACAGTGTCACACACCGCCAACGCAGAACGGATCAACTCAGGTTCAGTGTACAACATCAGCAGAAGAGATTCTAAGGTAGCATCACCCCGCATGCCCTGCAAGAAAGCCAGAATACTAGCATGTGTCAAATGGAGAAGGGAGGAACTATCTAGATAGGAATGGTACTTCCCATTAATCCTATTACCCCAATTATTATTGAACCTAGGTTTTTTTTCTTTATTACTTTTGTTTTTCATTTTCATGTATAAGTATATGAGGCTTGTGTGCACCAGTATATGCATATTTACAGTATATGCATTTGCATGTGTCTGAATGTGTGCATGTGGGGGTGGATGTACCTGTATAAGTGGAGGTATGGGGTTGCTATCAGGAATCATTCTCAATCACTCTTTTAACCTCATTCTTTTAAAATCAGACTTTCTAATCAAATCAGAGTTCACCAATAGGTCCAGTCAATCTTGCTCTGGGGATTCCCAGGCTTTATCATCTGAGAATGGAATTACTACCTGGCATTTGACATTGAACTTGGGGATTTGAACTCTGGTCCTCTTGCTTGCACAGCTAGTGCTTTAACTGCTAAACCATTTCCTGTTTATTATCCCTGTTCACATATTTATTGACAGTCTTTCCAAGTACTGGTCTTCTATATATAGTTCTATATATTCTATATATAGTTATTCAGCTAATGCCAATGTGTGCTAGAAAATAAGTTATCCATCATTCACAACTCTACCTTTTTTCCTTTTGTCACAAATCTATCCCTCCTTTTGATCTCCACTATCTATCACAAAGTATCATTCAAATGTGGATCAATCTGTTTTTCCTCCCTGATCTGCATTTACTTTCTCCTAATTCATCCTTCAACCTCAAATCAAACTACATCGCCTTAAAAAGCTGGTTTTAAGATAGCTTCTAAATCTTAAAATATATATAGTCTCCTACTTTTCAGAGTATGCTTAAAGACCATAAAATGGTCTTTAATGCATACACAAGCACACAACAGTTTTCTCATTTTTATCTTTGTCTCTTCTGATTATATTCTTTCTATACCCTTTCAAGAAAGCCACTCTTCTAGCTTTTCACCCCACTTTTCTTGATTACTTTTTGCTTTTTTGACAATTTTGTACATGTATATAAAACATTCCCCTAAGTCTCCCCTCTATCATGAACCAGTTATGTTCTAGTCTAGCTTATAAATTCCTTCTCTTTTTTACAGCTCCAGATTACAAACCCATTCCTCTACATTTTCTTCTTTTCATCTGAGGATGGCCTTCATGGTTTTTTTTTTATTCTAACTATATTGTTTAAAATCATACCGGTCTATGGTAAGGGAGCCAGTTACATTTATGTCTCTAATTCATTGACTTCTACTCACACATCCAGCCTGAATAGTTGCCTTAACTGGCTATTTCAATATAACAAATCATCCTGAAGTTTACCAGTTTAAAATAACAACATATATTTATTATCTCTCACATCTCTTGTGTGTTAGGACTTTGGGAATATCTGGGTGGGCTTCTTCTGATTTAAGGCCTTTTATGAGGATTAGCCACATGAAGACTTGACTACATTTAAGGAAACTGTAAGGGGGGTGATATTCACATTACTCATAAGTTGGGGCTAGCTGGCAACAGAAGGCCTTACATTTCTGCTCATGGGATTTCCAAGGAACTGGTAGAATCGTTTCATTGACTGGCACGTGACTTCTTCCAAATGAGCTGACATAAGAGTCCAGGCAAGAAGCTCAGTGGATTTCTCTTTTAGCTTTGGAGAATATATTCTCTTTTCCTTTGTTGATCCTCACAGATACTTACTCCTTTCTTTCACCTTTTACATCAATGTCACTTTCTATCTGTCAACCACAACTTTTCCACATGTGGGAAGCACAAATAGCTTCTATGGAGTGATGGTTTTCTTTCTTTGTTTATGCATGTATGTTGCTTTTGTGTGCTTTTGTTTTGTTTTGCTTTTGAGACTGGGTCACATTTATCCCAAGCTGGGTTCATACTTCCTATTACCTTGAACTTCTGATTCTCCCGTGTCTTCCTCCAGAGTGCTAGGATTATAAGTGTATGCCACCTATCTGATTTATGTGGTGCTGGGGATTGAACAGAGGGCCTCCAGCATACTAGGCATAACTATACTAGGCAGAAATTTGAGCTGGTCGACATTAGGAATCTTCGCACACATGGTCCAGGAATCCAAGATTGCTCATCTTAGAATTCTGTAACCCAACACCATGGAGTTTCAGCCTGGCATCTGCTGACCCAAGCCTTTGAGCATACTAAGCTTTAACCAACAAGGACTGAATGATTTGCATTACCCTGGTTTCCATGGCCTGTATTTGTGTGGACAAGATTGCACCATGAAAAAGTCATGCACAATGGTAGATCCTCTCTTCCCAGAACTGTACACTGGCCTCACATGTTGTCGAGAAACTTGTAATGCCTAGAAATCACAGAAAGAAACTCACCATAACCAATAAAGTACTTCTCCAAAATGAATACTAGTCTATAGAATACTTATGCTGTAGACTGTATTCTAATTAATACTTTCCCTCTATTCTTCCAACTTTTCTGTAAATGGTAAATTCATTCACCACTCTCCAATCCCTTTTCTGCTGAGGTAGCAATAACAAATGTCAGTTTGTGGAGGGATGCTAATGGAGTTATGATTTTCTTCCCATGTCAAATTCTTCCCTCCAACTTTTTACTAAAGTCCAATATTTTTCAGTTCCTCACTGCTTTGACACATGATTTCTTGTCTTCAGATAAAAATACCAATATTAAAGGAATATATTATAATCTGAACAGCTGCATATTCATTAGTATGAATTTTTCTGCATATCTCTGGAAAATAAGTTCCCAGAAGCAGGAGGAAGTAAAAGAACATGGAAGATAGACAGTTCCCCAAAGGACAAAGGTCGGGTAGAGAAATAAGATCTTAATAAAATGGAAGGATATGTTTCCTCCCAATTTGTCCACCATGACTCTCACAGAAGTTTTCAAAGTGGGGGAAAAAAATCAAAGGTCCCCGATCTCATTCTAGTGCCAATTAACTTCATTAACTGAGCCACATTTTCCTTAAGTGCCATCTGCCAAAGTCCATCAAAATGAGGAAATGAGAAAAATATTTTAGAACAAAAAAAGAAGAAAATGGAAATGCCTGGTAAATGTAAGCCACAAAGATAATAGTGATGGGCATGACATGAGGTTCTCACAGAGTGACTGGCTTGTTAAATCTTGAGTTAACACTTGTTTAGTTTAACAATGACTTGAGTCTGTGAGCCCTCAGCTCTTTTATTTACAACCTGTAAGGGTCTTGGATTCCAGACTTAGAAGTACAAAAATGAAAAGCAATTTGCACATGCCAGGTGTCTGGACAAATGCTCTCCATTATCTGCATAAACCAGATGCTCAATAACTTCACCCAAGTTGAACAGAATGCATATTGTTCGTTCACAAGCTGGCGGCACACTCCTACTGCAAATCTGGCTTTTTGCAAAGACTGTTATATAGCTTCTATGGACTATAGGGAAACTACAGTCTAAAACAAACAATGACAAGAAAAGGTCTTAGTTTGACAATATGCTGTTGACTGCAATGGTGGTGTTGCTCATTAGAATTCAATGGCTTCAGGTTTTCTTATCATGTTTAAAATGTGTTGTCAGGATTCTGAATACAAACATCCAAACCAGGTTTACCCAACTCATCAGACCAAAAGAAGAATGAGCACACATACTATAGACCAATCATTATGTTGTAGGACAATCAGGACAGTACCTTCATGGTTACCAAATGTGGCAGGGACATGTGGCAGGGACAGGACCATTCCAATGTTATAGGGTTCTTGTGTTCCGAAGTCGAAGATTGAAACCAGAACACGGCGTAGAGAATTAAGGTAGAGTTTATTAGAGGAGAGAAAGGTTGGAACTCATGGACTCCAGACATGGAGTGCCATGAGGGGCTAGGAAGCCCTGGAGAATTCATGGTGCCTAGGCATGGAATCCATGAGGAACAAGGAACAAGAAACAGACTCATGGCACCTTAAGTACCATGAGGGGCTAGGGCACCAAAGATGGCTGCCAGGGCCAGGTATATTTATACACCTAGACAAGCCCGGGAAACTGGCTTTTTCCCACTGGTTAATTCCCAATGGGGCCCAACCCAGTTGCTCTTGGGCCCACGTGGGCTAGAGATCAAGTTGTTTGATAAGGAGAGCTCATTTCCATAATCACTTCATAGGGAAGTTGGCCATCTTAACTCTGGAAGGAGTCAGTTCTCAGCAGGATGACCTTCAGGAATTCCAAAGACCTTCAAAGACCTTGAGAGACCCATCCCAGCATGGCTGCTCTAATCCTGCCTCAATTATGCTAACAGCATGATGAACATTATTTATTTGAACAATTTCATTGTGTCACAAATTATTCACTCTGATTTGGTTATGAAATTCAACCCAATTTTTCTATCAACTCAATGAGAATTTGTTTGGCACACGATTTCATTACCAGAATAGGCTGAAACAAAATCTAGCTTGCCATAGTTGAATAGGTTCACATGCTCACCTTGCTTGTAATGCCTTTGTGTTCTCATGAACAGCAAAATAAGTTCCCACAGTAACTGTTCTTGTACGAAGAGACACTTGGTTACATTGTGCCACAGTGGTTAACTGGCTGCTGACTTGGCTGGCGTAAGAAATGCCTAGTATATTTGTGAAACATGCTTCTGGATGTGTCACTTAGGGTGTTTCCAGAGAGGATTAACTGAGTAACTGAAAGGACACAGAATGTGGATCCCATAGGCAGGGTTCCAGACTGAATAAAATGGGGGAAAGGCAGCTGAGTACCCACATTCTCCTTTCGCTGCTTCCTGATCCACCCAGATATGAATAAGCAGCCTTCTGCCAGTGTGGACAGAGACTAATCCTACTGCCATTTCTTCCCAACCACAATGTGGTGAATCCTTTGAACTATGAGCCAAATAAACCTTTTTTCATGGAGTGGCTTATAGTCATATATTTGGCCACAACACTGAAAAACAAAAGAAGCTAATTGGATGTTAATGGATCATGGACTAATAGGAGGCAAACAAGTCTGGAAGAGCTGGTTTGGAGGCTAAGAGGAGCAAAGTATGTGAGCATTCCAGTAGACTCCAGTCATGTTGCTGTGAACCAAAGAATAAAGTCCTCCATCTAACATATCTGGAGAATATACTTTTCAGAATCAGGATGAGATGCACAGAATGTCAAAACATCACTGGAAGGCACAAGAAACACCTGGTTAAATTATCCAGACCAGAAGCCAGGTCTGAGCCAGGAAGGAGATGAAACTGGATAGCCAGGAAAGAGAAACCCCTCACCTGGAAGCAAAGGGTTAAAGTCTTAACAGAAAGAAAAAGCATAAACACTCAGAAGCATAAGGACTCGTGCAATAGTTTGCAATCCCCAAACACTACAAATCAACTTATGTGCCCATTCACAGAAGATCAATGAATCATGCTGTGGGATGAAGACACAGACTCTTCTTCACCTCAAAGACTTAGACTGTACTTGAAGATTTTGCTGTGCACTGCTGGGATCGCATAGAAGAAACTTCAAGAGGGTGTTTCTTAGGAGCAAACCCATTTCCACTACAGAGGCCTCCAGGTGTGTATAATGGCATCCTGCAAATGTGCTATAGACATGTCAGCATACCAATCCCCTCCCTGGCTGCGTCTCCTAAAGAACCACAAATACTTTCATAAAATTACAGTCTTACGTTAGTGTCTGAGCATGTCTGCTGCAGGCCTGTCCTTCTCAAACTCTAATGTGCACACAAAAAAACACTTGCAGTTCTTAGGTAAAATCCAGATTCTGATGCAAAAAATCTATTTCCAACAAACTCTCAATTGATACTAATGCTGCTATCACTGAGACCACATTTTAAGTACCAAGGCCCTAGATTAAGGAGAAAATCCTCTCTCTCTTTGTATACACACACACACGCACGCATGCACACACACACACACACACACACACACATCACAGTAATAGCCTACTGATAACTTGAATCTTAGTGAACACAGATCCTTGTCTTTTTGGAGTTTTATAAATCTGGACAATTGTTTTACTAAACAAATCTTCATTTAAGACTCTATTCATGTTGTAAAGAGTACATTGTTTCTACCCCAGAGAAATAGCACCAGTATAAAAAGAGACAAGACAGAGAGAGATTGAGAGAGAGAGAGAGAGAGGGAGGGAGAGAGAGAGGGGGAGAGAGAGGGAGAGAGAGAGAGGGAGGTAGAGAATTTCATTAAGAGGAATCGACTAACAAACCTTGGGATACTAAGTATCAAGTATTCAGCTTAATGTCTGCAAGATGAAGACCCAGGAATGAGGTGGTGCAGGTCCAGCTGAAGTGCAGAAGGCTGACTGTCAGGAGCCACAGTGGTGTAAATCTCGGTCTAGGATCAATGTCCACTCGGGCCATCAGGCCAAGAAAGTGCATCCGTGCTTTTGTGGTCATTCAGCTTCATTGAGGCCCTCAGTGGTGTAACTGATACCCACCCACACTGGCCAGGGAAATCTACTCCACAAAGTCCTCCAATTGAAATGATAGTTGCCTCCAGCGTCACTCTCACAGATATCGTAACTGAACATTTGGTTAGCTTGTGACCCTGTCAAATTGACACATACAGTTATCCGTCATTTGGACAATTTCATTTTCTTTGACTAGAGGAACCTGCACTTATATTAATAAATTTTGTTGTTATCGCCACCTATTGATGTAGATGTGAGTGAACAGTCACTTCAGCTCTTGCTACCTTGACTTCCTCACTGAGCATCCTTAAACTGTGAGCCAAAATAAACCCTCCTTTATCTCCAATTTTTTTTTTTTACAATTTCATGCAAGTATATATAACACATTCTGACTACTTCCCCCCACCTGTCTTATCTTTCTCCTATTCCTCTCAGGCTTCTTTTCCCCTCCCAATCTCTATCTCCTACGTATGATTTGGCTTTTGTTTTGTGTCCTACTGAATGTGACTGGGCTGTTTGTGTGATCACAGGTTTGGAGTAAATTATTGGAGATTGGTGGGCTTACCAATATTGCTACAACTAAATATTATGCCATCCCCTCTCTCAGAATCTATTAGATGCCTGTAGTTCAGTATTAAGTGCTAGAGTCACATGAGCCTCTCCCCCATACAAAACCGCCTGCTGTCTGGACCAGGCTAGCATTGGTATAGTGCCTCTAGAAGCTGCTTCTCTAAGTTCATGGTCGACATAGCCTGTAGGCTTTTTTAACGTCTTACAAATTTTGTTCATGTCTACAGAATGGCAAATTACTAAGGCTATTCAGGAAAGCAAAGAGCATAGAGTCTGGAACCAGGCTGCCTCAAAATGTAGATAAAATGTTATTAATCACAGTACTTCAGATGAATAGTACAAAAATGAATTGTACAGGTGAAATCATGTTTAAAGCTTTTAGAGCAGTATTCAGAATGAGATACTATTTTAGTGTTGGTGAATTTGAAAATACATGAATAAATTAATACAAATAAAGAGATTTTAAATGCCTATAATTCAAATAGAAGGATATTTTGGGCTATATTGAGTCAGTTTAAACTCATACAAGAGATTTTTGATATATTTGATATATAATGAAATGAGACAAGAGGTATATGATAAGAGATCCTTGACACTAGCTCCAAAATCATCTGAAATCTTCAGTTGGCTATAGATTATAGATAGAACTATATTAATCATGAGATAGTTGGTTAATCATGAGATCCTGGTGGAGCTTAAATGTTCTACATGAACAAAACTTTAAGGTTAAATAATTTTGAGTTTGGTTTAAAGTGCTGGTATCTAATTTTGACCAATATACTGACATTTGACTGAGGTGTTTGCCATTCCAGGACCACAGTATCTCCCTAACTTTTAAAGTCCATGAGGGACATGCCATGTCTCTCTGAGAAGAAGTGATATTTTTCTCATTAAGTGTATAAATACTGCTTCTGTTAATACTCCTAGAGAGAATTAAAAACTGAAGCAGGGGGGGCTGGAGAGGTGGCTCAGGGGTTAAGCCTCCGCCTTGCAGGCGGAAGGTCCTGAGTTTGGATCCCAGATCCCACGTATAGACGCCAGGCGGAAGTGGGGGCGGCCTGCGCTTCTGGTCCTGGTAGGGCGGAGCCTGTGAATCCCGGGGCAGAAGGAGGTGGAGGTGTCCATGGTGGTTCGCGAATTCGTCCGTGGTTCTACACATACACACACACACACACACACACACACACACACACACACACACACGCACGCACATATACATGTATATGCACACGGTTGAATAAATAATAATAATAAAAAAATTAAAAAAAAACTGAAGCAGGGTTTGAATACTATGGAGAAAGGTCTTAAAATAACTTCCTCTTTCTGTGGCTGAAAGCAGTCATGTTTGAACTCCAGTGTCTACAGAAGCTTTTTTTTGAATGAACTTCTCAAAACACATAAATACAGGCCACTGGAAATTAGAGAATCAGTCCTCAATGGAACTATGATATCTGATTGGTGGTTATGAAGCGTTGTTGCTATTGAATTTGTGATCCTTCACTTATTATGCATTCATAAAGATGCATTAGAATTTGTAGTCTGGTCTCCGTTCAGCAATAGGAACTAAGAAGAATATGGGATATAAGAGGCAAAAGTGATATTGGCAGCTACAAGAACAGAGGAGAGTTGGTAACCATGCAAAGCATGGAAGAAGGATTCTCTTTGAGCATCAAGAGTCATCACAGAGAACAGTAACATGGAAAATTTGGATCATGGATATCAGATGATGAGAAATGTATACTTGAATAAAAAACGATTACCTAAGGAGCACATTAATGTAGTACCAATTCCCACCAAAGCAAAATTATCTTGGAATACCCATTGTTCTTATAAAAAATTTTGAAATTTAAATGCTTTGCATGTTTTAATCTGAATCCTTAGCATATCTTGGAATTTTGATTACTACCAGACCATTTTTTTATTTTATTTATATTTTTCCAAAATATAGGTCAAAATTACAGTTGACCGAAATGCTCTTGATTGAAAAGACAAAGAAATTCCTTCTATTCAGTTTTCTGGATAGAAGTCAGTTTTGATCACTGATAAAGGGTTTTGGAGGAACAACTAGCTATCTAAAAGAATACTCATAAGTAATTTCCAGCACACAGAAAGCACACTGGATTAAGTCAGAAGACTTTGTTGGAATTAGTGACTCAACAACTATGTTTTTGTGGTAGCTTCTGAGCCTCTCGAGCACTTTACATTTTACATGGGGATAGTGATCCTTAGTTTTTGCTTACCTCAGTTTTGCCACCAGCCTCTGGCATACTTTGACAAGAATTTAAAAAGAAGACATCTATGGGAAAAATCCAGGCTCTTTCAGGCTCTTGGGTTCACTGGGTATGTGGATGAGGTTGAGGCCTCACATGTACCCTTAGTAAGACATTTATATGCAGAGACCACTTCACATATCCACACACAATGACCCCAGGCCTCTTACAGGATGTTGGTCGAGGATAAATGAAGGCACTCTGAAAAATTTAAAGAGCATACAACTCTGATAGAGTACTTCACATGGATATAATCAAATGCAGGCATTCAAACAAGACATTTACAAAGAGTCCATGACATGTTGAGTTCTCCAAAATTTTAAATCAACAGATACAAATTGTTATTGCACATACCAAATAAATCAGTAACAGACTTTCTACTTTGGTTTGTAGTTCTCAGAAAGTAAAAGGGCCAAAGGCACCTGAAAAGTATTTAAAAAATATTTATCCAAAGCCATTTCTCTGGGGATTATAGAAATAAGAGGTCTGACATGACTCCAAGATTCTTACTTTGCAAAACTCCTTACATATTTGCTGTACACCCTTATTTGAGCACCACAAACTTAAAAGAATCCAAGGCCAGGAGACAACTCAGGTATTCTTATACTTTACTTACTCCCCCATCTTTTTTTGCATGAATTATTCAGAGAGCCCTCAAATGAAAAGGAAAGCATATGGCATAAAGAAATGTTTAAAAAAAGATGCTATGTTCCTCCGACAAATTCAGCTATGATATTGTTCAACAAGTTGATGGCTCATATTTATAAAATAAAGTATTTATAAAATAAGTATATAATAGTATTTATAAAATAAGTATATAAAATAATTATATATAAAGTATTTATAAAATAAGAATTTTAGAGCACATAACATGTGTCCAAAGGTATCTGGACTGCTCTATCAACTGAGCTATTAGTGTAGAAATTCTGTTTTCCTGTAGCATAAGCCCACTGAGGTGCCATGGAAATCCCAGATGGAAATCTCAGTTCTGGTATCTAAGGAAACCATAGTGAATTATGTCAAAGTAGGCAACCAATAATTTACATGCTTTTAATATAAATCCAGTGGTACCATATGTAAACAATAATTTAAAGCAGAGAATTTATAATGAAAAATTATAAGTAAATATTTTATATACATGTGCATGTATGTGTGTGTTGTACAAGAGGGCACATGAGTGTATATGCCTGTAGAGGCCCAAGGTAAACAATCTGAATTGCTCTACCTCCTTATTCCTAGGCTCCACCTTCAAGGACCATATTTCCTAGCATTTTTACATAGAATCTGGATATATGAACTCATATCCTTTTACTTGTGAAGAAAAGGCTTTAATTATGAGGCCATCTCCCTAGTCCAAATAAATACTTCTTGAAAGCACACTTTTTTACTTTCCATCTTTTTAAGACAAATACTTACAGTTTTCCTGTCTATTGTTCTGTGTTCAGGAGTTGGATGAAGATACTTGTCAGCTTTTGTGGTGTTAATATTACCTGGTAAGAATGCTATACAATTTCAAGCATAGGCTGGTGAATTTCTATCTAAATACAAGATACAAACATTTTGTGTTTATAAATCTCAAAAACTGTGTCTATCTCAGTAAAGTAAAATGAGAAAATATATTGGATAGAGGGCCAAGGGCTCTGGATTTTGAGTGAGCATATTACAGCCTCCAAGTTCACTACATGGGCCTTGACATTTACTTCAAGTTGTTTATACATTAACTAATTATTTAAAGACACCAAAGTACTTGAAAAATTGTTATGTATGCATGGATACTAGGTGTGACATGTGAAGTCTTTTATGCAATGGATTTATAAAGTAACAGTTAATAGACTTCAACAGGATTAGAAATATGAATTTCTGGTTGCCATAGTAATTCAGACAGCCTACTATCACCCACTCTAACAGCAGCAGCACTTAAATAGTGAAGAGAGGTAGAGAATGGTGCCCACACAGAAATCAAATCCAGACAAAAGCTCAAACGTCACACCATAGACACTGCGTGGGGGATGGACCCATGAACAGATCGGTATTAGAAATGATGATCTCTGAGTAATGGGATTTTTTTTGAGGTAGAGCATTACCTCCTAGAATTTAGGACCATTCATAAATACTTATACCTCACTACATGTTAAAATAACTAAATTGTCATTGCTATGTGATTAAGCAATTGAAGCCGGTAAAATTTCAGAGTGCTTATAAGAGGAGAGAGGTTCAGATCCCACACGTTATGTAAATGATGGTGGCAGGCAGATAGGAACATACAAGCAAAAGCTATGAAAAGAAGAGATAATGGAAGTGTTCTGGAAGTATATTACCATATGGGAAAATTGTATCTTAAAAGCAATGAAGAATAGATAGGTATGCATGTGGACATATATAAACTTTCTTTTAGTTTTAGGTTCATTCAAGAACTGTTTCTTCACCTGTAACATGCCAACAACTTGAGGGAAGTGACAATATTGTGTTCTCCATCAGTATACACTGTTGACTTTATTAATTCTAAAAGAAGAATCTCATTGAGTGGCCCCACCAATACGATGAACAAAATTTTGAGCTTCAAATGAATACATTTTAGAAACAACCTAATAAGGATTATTCCCAAGTGGTATAGCATAGTATGGTTATATGTAACAAAAATTATTTATTCTCAAAGCTACAAATAATAACAAAAAAATCTAAGGATCCTGAAAATTTAACATTTATTTTCAAATCACAGCACAATGTCAAACAAAACAATCTTTATGAATTAAATTTACTATAAAACATTATGTTAAATAGTGGATAGGGCACAGGCCAGATTGTAAGTGCTGCATCATTTGACCCTGGTTGAACTATGAACTCTACCTTCCTATCAGACCTGCAGACGTAGCTGTCCCAGTTGAGGCTCTCCCACTTTCCAACTGCACACTTCCCTTGCCCTCCTCCTAGTGGTAATGGCAAGAGCAAAACAGTTCTGTCGTCTATTCATGAAGACTGTTCAGAAGCTCCAGGAACCCATCACAGCCAGATCACCACATTGCTTTGCCACATTTAAATCTAGTGATATCCATTGAAGAGATTCAAGAAAACCCCAGAGCAGCTCATGAGTTCAGGGTTTCCTAGTTCATTACCAATATTTTCATTGAAAAATACTTCAGCAAAGTACAGACAAGATGATCACAACAAAAATAAAACCATATTCTTTACCTTCATTAGAAAAAGGTTAACAATATAAAAAATACCTGTGGTATAGGATATTGACAATGTTATGTGCTTGGAGATTTCTTTAATAAACTGGAGGAAAAGAAAACGTGACTTAAAAAACAGCCCTCTTCACCATGGCACAAGGAGTCCTCCTTGGTGTCTTTAGTGCCAAGAACTATGGAAGCTTAAGTTGCTATGCTTCTTTCAGGCTGGTAAATCATCCAAATGTGGTTGCACAGATATCTTAAGAGGACACAAGATTCCTGATTCAAAGGTAAAGGACTTTACCATTCACACCCACGCCAGTATTCAGAGCATCTGCAAGCATACTGGTTTCCCAAGCCTCTAAGTTCTCAAAGGGGACAGAGGACCAGCTGATGTTTACACATGTTGGAGTTACACAACAGTGAAGGAAGGACACGTTCAGGAAATCCAGGTTTCATAGGATATGCAGCAGGCCTGCCTGATGTTTGCCCCAGAAGGGAACAGTGTATTCATTGTAAGGAATAGCAAGCAAACATATGCTTTGCTCCAAAGGGAAGCAATAGCTCTACCTTCCAAAACTCTATGCTAAAATATCACTTTGAAAAGAAGGTTACCAGTACCTCTGCTTGTAAGATAGGCAGAAATGAGCTGTCTTGATACATTTAAAAAATTATCATCTAATTGATACAATAAAAATAATTGTGCTTAAATGGTAGTAAACACGCACCTCATGACAAGTGTTAACCATTGATTATGACATTTAATTAACATAAAATATCCTATAATATGACCTCACTGTCTCTCAGTATTTTATAAATAAAGAAAACAAACCCATCAAATCAAAGTAAGTTAGTCATAAATTAGAAGCCATAGTATTACCAATATTATTTCAATGCAGGTCTTAGGCTTTTAATCATTGTATTTTGCTACTACTTTTAATTATATGTTTTGTACTTGTATCTCCATGCATACTTCATTACTTCATAATTAACTGTTCCTGAGCCTCCCTTTCCTGCTAGGCTACATTCTTGAAGATTGATAACTTTTTTGTTTTGTTTTTATTTTCCAAAATCTAAAAGTACCTGGCTAGTAGATAATAGGTGTTCAAATGATGTTACTTGAAATATATATTAAAAACATTAGCCTTGGTATGGAGAGATGGCTCAGAGTTTAACTTTGAGCTCTGTCTCACAAGCAGAAGGTCCTGAGTTAAGATCCCAGGCCCCATGTAAAAAATCTCAGGCAGAAACGGTGGTGGCCTGTACCTTCAACCCTGATTGGTTGGAGTCTGGGAAATCCCAGAGTGAAGTAAAAAAGAGGTAAAGCAATCCAGGATGCTTCCCGAAGTTACCCTTGCTCTTCCACAGGGACACACAGTGTCTTCTGATACACACACACACACACACACACACACACACACACACACACACAATAAAAAAATAAAAATTTAAAAAAGATAATAAAAATCTTAGTCTTAAATATATGACCTCCAGAATATGAAAATGTTACTTAAGATTTTTTTGATGATAGGAACAAAATACATTTTGAGATAGATATTCATGATATTACACAAAATAAGCTAAAGATTTTATTCTTATTTTTAGATAACTTAGAGGTCAGGTACTTACAATATATTTATTGTTCATTTTTTGTTCAGACTACCTTAAAATTATCTAAGGCTGGATTTCAAAGGATTAAGCTTGCTCATTAATTATTTTCAACTCTTAATCGGAACACAATAGGGGATGACACACAAAATGACAACAACAACAAATATCAGAGATGTGTTAGTTCACTACTGAACACAAGCTAGCTCTTCACAGGAAATGTTCTGGGAGACACCCAGGTGTAAAGAAGAAAAAGCTGAGAATCCTGCTAAAGGGAAAGTAGAAGGATGAACCCAGATTCAAATTTGCTTTGATGATCTTTAGTATTTCCCAAGCACACAGCTTGAGGATAGTAAATTGTATCCACTGTTGTTACTGTGAGTTGAGATACCTGAGATCTTAGGGATTCTGCTAATATCCCTAACAACAGCTGAAATTACCTAAGAATCCAGATGTTCACACCGTCTGTCTTTAGTCCAAAGTACATTCCAGTTCCCTGATGCATTAGTCTATATCAATTGCTCTAACAAAATATCTGGGGAAAAGTCTGGGGAAATTTTCATCATCTCCAAATAATAACATGAAATCACGAATCCATTTGGTACATCGAATGGCTCTAACTTCAAATTGGGTGCAATCATTGTGACCTAGTCACCTCTTAATGACTGCAGACACCAGTTGGAAATCAAGGCTTTGAGCATAAGCTTTTGTTAGGAATATGTCATATTCAAATCATCATAACTGCCAATGACTTTTATAGAAGTAGAGTAAAAAAGTCATTTAAGTTTTATCTGATGGCATCATTATGAATTAAGATAAGTAAAGTCAAGGTTACAAATGCTGAGGTGATAGCACCATGATGAAAATAGCCCGAGGTAACTCAACCCTGGGAGACAATATGTCAAAAGGCCAACCATCAATTCTCCACAGACACTAATGCTGCAGCCTAGAAACCCAGCAGCTCTCAAAAATGGCCACTTCCTTTTTCAATTAAGGAAGTACCTTGTTCCTTTTTTATCCCCCAAGTGTAACTGCAAATTTGATGGCTTCATAGAAAAATGATAAGATTTTCTTTGATAATATTTAAGATGTGATTTCTGGAGGGGAAAACCCCTAACACATGCAACTTCAAAGTTAAGATTTTAATTAAATATGAACAAGCAAATGGCATCTCCCAGCACCTTCCATTCTTCCCTCTGAGGCCCTCTCATTTAAGCCCACGATAGAATGATTCTCTCTGAAAGGGGGAAATCCTTGATCTGTCATCAGTCCCAGAGCCTGCCTGCAAATGATTTATTCCTGATCCAATTTCCATTCAGCCAATTATCTCCTTTTCCTTTCCAAACCCTGATGAAGTTTTAAAAGATCCAAGCATATTTCATCAGATCAGGAAAAGTGAGATCTATTTTACTAGAGGCAGGAACCATATGATAGTATGTGATATCCATGTTAGACTTGTGCCATTCATTCTGACTGAAAGGTCTCAGGTTCAACCATAGCTGATACAACTTTCTCCCTCAAGGAAGGATATAGGAATATAATTGATGAGATTGCTAACATAAGCAAGAAGCTCTCAATCAAATTTCAATTTTTCCCTTTCTAATTCATTCCTAATCACTTTATAAGACTAAATTGCAGACAGCAGTGCTTCGTGTGAATGAATTGCACACTTTCAAAGTCTGTCCCACTGCTGTTTTGCTGAGAACCATTGTTCTGCAGATGGGTTCTAATTTCTTATAGCTAAAAATGACTCAGTACACACAAAAATAACTCAAAAGTTAAAATATGCTTCAATTGACACATGAACATGCAAACATGACTGTAAAACTTTGACCCTTCTACCTAAACTGGTTGTTCAGGGCTGTTTGTATGTATTTTATATAATATTTATTGTATAAATAAATATTGTATTGTAGAGAAAGTCATGCATGTGTATCTGTCATTGTTAGATAAACTTGATGATTGGAAGTTCAAACTATGAGCACAGTTGTGAAGAACTGTTATTAATTTAAACCCTGAGTAATCCTGCAGGAGATTGTCTAGTTGATGGGAAGGCCCAGCTCCTGGTGGGTAGGACTAGTCCCTGGGCAGGTGAGTGAGAAGGAGGGAGTTTATCAGGAAGTTGGCATTCTGCTATACACTTGGCTAGACATGCAGGTCTGGCAAGTGAGGATTGTCCAACTCTCAGTGGTCCTATTCATATTCCTCAGCTCCTGGTTTGGTATAAGCTCTCTTTGCTAAGCTGGACAAGGAATTGAAATCAAGAATCATAAGAAAGAATAAAATCTTTTGTTCCCTTTAAATTGTTTGGTCTTAAATTTTTCAGCAACATTGTACAGTAACTGCTATGGTAGCCCAGAATATAATTCAAAAATATTTAAAATAGTGTAACTCTTAACTGGAAGATGGTGTTTTCAAATCAGAACCTGAAATTGGAGAAATCTGAGAATTTGTTATACTCAGAGGCTGGTATCATCATCCATTGCTACTTAGAGAAAAAGTATTAACTCCTTATTTTTCAGCATATTCTGAGCATTTGAGGTAAAAGCAGAAAGTAGGAACAATCTCATTTTTTCACAGTTATCGCTCCATTGGTCTGTACCATCATAGTATATAGCAACAAGTCTATTATGCTTGTACTATTTGGAATGCATTCTGACTTTAGACACATAAAAACAGAAAACTATATAACAGAGTCTCTAGTTTCTCATCAGGCACCCAGCTGCATTGCCGTGATCACATAGGACAGCCTCAGAGGAATTCTCTAAGATTTTACATTATTCAGATATTATTACATTATTTATATTATTCAGTCTGTGGTTATAGACTGATTCAAATTCCTGAATGGAGTATGGAGGTGATGTATTGTTTTTCTTGATTTAATTGATTGACAGATTTTTTTAATACAGGATCTTCTGCTCCTCAATTTTCCTCTTCCCCTGTGCTAGGGTTACAGTTACATCTAGTTGCATTATTAGTGTTTCATGCAAAGAATGGAAGATAATTAGTAGTATGATTTTGTACTAGGTTCTGTTACCAAAGAATAGTTAGAATTCCAAGGGGCTTCTGTGATACTGTACTTTATATCTTAAATATCAATGAACAAGTTCTCAATCCAAATACAAAGCTTAATGTATCAATTATGTGCATATTAAGAAAGGTTTTCATCTGTCAGCTGGTCTTTGGAATCTATACTTGTACAGATGTCCCATGATGCTATGAAAAATATTAAATATTATTATATCTATCTTCACTTAATTTACAAACAAAATTCTCATTTGCACAAACGAAAGAAGTCTCTGTGGGTTGATGATAATTTAGTTGCATATTTTTATACAACTTTTAAAATGAATGTGTTAATTTGATAGTTCTTAATTATATTGCCCCCAAACTAAGATACTTGGGGTTTTTTGAAATGATGAATAATCCTACCAACTAAACACATTTGACTAAACTTTCCTGAGAGGAAATTAGTACGTGACTCACTTCAAAGATAGCGATTACAATAGGGTGGCCTTTGAATGAGGAGGACCATTTTTTCATATAATAGTTTAAGAGGTCAAAACTATTAGCAATCTTTCTTTTGTAACTTAATCTGGGCACATTTGGAAGGGCATCACAAACTCTTGTCACATTCCTCAAGCTAACTCTGGAAGCCTAACTTCATGGGAGCTTAAGACCTTTTATGATCTGTGATCTTTTACAAACCCAGGCTAAGTCAGCCGAAGACACACCAGAGTGTCTCCTTGCCCTTCTTTCATTTCTCTGTTCTGTGCCAGATCAAAAGTATGCATGAGACACAATGGAAAATAATGTTAAAGAATGTACGAGACACGATGAAAAAAAGATGAAGTCATTTTTACATTGGTACATGTACAACTGGTACAGACATTCTAGCTTGCTCTTCAGTAAAAGAAAATCCATTCATCTGGAGAAGCAGCAATGATCAATAAAGACATGAAGTGTGAGAAGATCAGATTTCAACAGCCAAAGACAAGTATGTCCATGTAGAATTAATTCAACTGAGCAGCTTTGATCATTTTTTCAAAGTCAGAATAACATTAGACCAAATCCTCAGGAGAGACATTTATTATAATTTGTTAAAATGTTATTGAATAGCGTAAATGAAATAAAATGCAGAGTGAATTGGAACTGCACTTTTGGTGGGTCATCTTGTCCTGAATTATTTTGCTTTCTATTGCATATTCTACATATAATTTTAGAACAAAGACATGTCTTAAGTGGTATGATTATAGAATAATCATCAAGTTTATTGTTTTCATTGGTGCAAGTAACATTTTGCACCAATGTTAGGTCATAAGACTTTCCTTTTATATTCTCTCTAATTGTTTTGGTAACCCTTTAATAATATCTCTTCTTGTTCCTTTCACTCACATTTAGATCTGAAGAGGGGAAATGACATACATTTTTTAATGTTGTGATAAATAATTATACATAATGAATTTACTTGAAACTCTTAAATCCTGCATTGAATCTATTTTGAATAAAACTATTATACACAGTTCTAATTACTGTCATTGATTTAAGCCAAAAACTCGGATGAATAAATTAAGGCCATGGGTATGTTACAATCAATAGTTGAGCTTATTCTTACCATTTTAATGCCCACAAAGTATAGTCATGCATAAATTTTTAAATATTATATGTGTATATGCATGTGTGTGTGTGTGAGTGTTTGTGTCAGAGGGAACTGTGTGTCCCTGTGGGAGATCAAGGGTTACTTCAGGAATCATCCTGGATTGTTTCTCCCTCCTTTTTGAAACACTCTGGGATATCTCAGGTTCTGCCCACCAGGGCTGGAAGTGGAGGCCTTCGCTGTTTCCATCTGGCATTTTTATGTGGGACCTAGGATCTGAACTCAGGACCTCCTGCTTGTGAGGCAGAGTCTTAACCTCTGAGCTCTCTCCCCACCCCTTGCATAAACTTTTAATGAGGGAATAGTTAATACTGTGAGAGTATAGAAATATAATTCAATTATTTTGAGTAAAAAAAAGTGATGAATTATAGGTAAATTACATATGAAGTATTTCTCTGTGCAACAAGTTGAATTCCAAGTACCTATATGTAAAGAATGCTTAACAGATGAGTGAGGCCAAGCTGCCAAAAGCAAATATGACTGTAATAATTCCCAAGAAGACTTTGAAAACCATTGCTTATATTGCTACCATAAACATTTACTGTGCTACTATTTCTTTCATGGAAATTCTTCCACATCCTGGAAAACTCCACTCTATAGCATGACCATTGCTGATGTGCATAGTGAAGAAAAAAGCAATTGTTTATCCATTCCATATGGTAAGCCATGGTTTGTCACAGTAATTTATTCTTCTCTCTTTTAACTTTGTATTGAGAGAAAAATAAAAGAAATAAGATACAGAAGCAAAGTAAGTGACAATTTAATAGCTTTTTAAGAGCGTAAAATTACTTCCATCTAATGTTCATGCTTTTCTTTCATGTGGTAAAGAAGATACCTGCCCCCCCTTAAACAATAGAAGAGTATGAAGAAAGAGTGAGTTGCCTTGTGGTTTCAGAGAGTAACAAAGAAGGATCTGTTAGCTTAACAACTTCTCCTGGACAGCATTTAAAAAAGAAACCGACATACATAGGAAGTCTTCAGAATGTTCTGGTACTGATTATTTTCTCCTTGGCAATGAGAACAAAGCTGCTACCAGGATAAGAGGGAGAGAAGCTAAAAAGAAATACAAATACTTGTCAACTTATTACCCACTTATTCAAAACTACACCACCAAGTTTATAAAGGATTCATTAATTTATTATCATATATTATTACCTCTCTAAAAAGTAAGCATAGTTTGGAAGACATACCATAAAGTTGAATGAATCTGCATAAAGTCCCAATAAAAGTACACAACAAATTCAATGAATGTAATGACTACTTTTTATTTATTTGGAATAAGGACAAATCACAGAAGCCAAGATTAAGCAATGAGCATGCGGAACATCATCGCCTTACCCAATGGAGAATATTTAGTCAAGTATATCAAGTAATGTTAATGACCCCAGTGACCCACATTTGACTGACAGCCAAAGGTGACTGCATGACAAGTCCCTCCCAAGCCACTCTGATCCAGCCTTGCAATTATGGTAATGATGTTATTTATAATATGTTACCACCAAATGACCAGGGGCCTGGGCATGGTCAAGAATATCCTTCAAAAAGGACAATGGACAGTAAAAATAGTATTCAGTAGAATAAGATTTCAAGCAGGCACTGCGACAAAAGAGCTGAGGAAGACAATGGGGTTCTTATTTACAAATAATTGTAAACATGGGTGAGAATTCCAGAGTGAAAGGCCAAACAGACATGCCTTTTGATATTTGCAAACATATTCATATCACTGATTCCAAATAAGATGTGAATTCTTCAAAATACTAGAAAGTACTTATCTTCTCTGCAATCATGCTAGCTGATTTATTTTAAACATTACGTATGAGGAGCGACAATGTCTATGGCTGTTGTTAGTTTCAGGCACAAGAACCAAAAACAAGTGTGGGAACAGCACACTAAGGTACATGATAAAAATAGTGGTAACTCTTAACATTTATGGAATCTAATTATATGTAAGACACTTACAATATTAGACATCTATCATTGCAAGTAAGTTTTATAGCAACATGGTGACATCTATACAATTATTACCCCTGTATTACTGGTGATCATTAAGATATGTAGTCTGATTACTTTCTACCAAAGTCTGGTCTCAAAAGCAGATCTGACTTTCTCTGCTTAACCAGCATACATACATACTGTGGCACAAAGGATAGCATAATGATATTCCAGTTGATGGTCATTAAGAAGCCATAAATAGCCCATTCTTCTGGTTAATGTAGAATATGGGACTTTACATTTATCAATCAAGAGCATATACAATATCGATCATATGTTGGATAGAAGCAAATTACATAGCTTCACTGTTCTTTGAGTGTACTGTGCAGTTAAGAAAAAGAGACCATGGGCCACAATAATGCATGCACATAATTATATATGTAACATTTGGGGTAGAACGTGAGTTTGCTCAGGCTTCTCTTACAGGCCCTCTTGCCTCCACCACAAGGGAGGGAGTCTGTTTTTGTAGCTCTCCTCTTTGTAGGACCAGTAAAACCCCTAGGTAATTGAAAATTAAATGAATCTTGTGACCCTTATACCACCTTTATTACTCAATTTCTTGCTGAAATTAGTTTATTTATGCAAATGGAGTTAAGAACCATTACAATAATGACTGAAAGGTTCGATGTGTATTCTATAGCCAAGAGGCCAGATGAAGGCCACCAAAGACTCTCAAAATTGTTATTAGATCGCTAATGATTGAGGCCAAACATTGCACATACACTTGGAGTTTATATCCCAAAAGACCAAGTGAATCCACAATTTCTAGGCATCCTTTTTTGATGTCTCAGAACAAAAGAAATTATTCTCACGCATCACTAAAGAAAAAAATTGCAATTGCTCTTTGATTAAAAAAACCCACATTATTTATTGTGCAATTATTAAAATCAGAGTTTATCTATATAAACTGCCATTTCCAAGTTCACTCTAATGATTGATTTAAACTTCATGGCAAGTATTCCTAATGCTTAGGTTTTGCAAATTTAGCAAGGTCATAGAGTTTATGGGAGGGCTGCAATGTCAATGAGACTTATTTAACCAAGACAAAACCTGTCATTATCCAAGGATGTGCTACGTGGTGGGTGTGGGGAGGAAGGGGCAGAGCTGTCTTGTCCAGTCAGCAGTAATGTGTCTGTTTGTTTGCTTTCTTCCTTGTGCACTTAGAAGGATCCAGCCTTCTGGTGACAAGTGTGAAACTCAGGGTGGATCCTAGCCCACATTTTGGGGACCTTTTGGACAAGCTTGTCCAAGCTGCTTTCAAGCAAATTTTCAGGACCATCCATAATCATCTAACTGACTCTCCTTTGCTAATACCTTGACTAGAACTGAAATCACGTTCCTGGCCCTCAGGAAGCCTCTTGAACTGCCAAAGTATTGGTAGTTTGAGCAAAAGAAAGAAGAAATAAGCATATAACGGGATTATCATATAGGTCATAGAAACAAAAAAGTATATTCATCTTTTTCTGTTACCATAAAATATCTCTGATAAAATTAAGTTAGAGAGATGGAAGGTTTATTTTGACTCATGGTTTTACAGGCTTCAGTTTATGACCAATTGGCCCCTTGATTTGGTGCTATGGCAGGTTATCAGGGAGAGACCTATGGTAGAACACAGCTATTCACTTCACAATAGAGAAAGAAAGAGGAAGAGACTTGGACTCCATTGATTCCATTTGAAAGCATCTCATGAATGATCTGAAATTTCCTTCATACTCTCCCACCTCTTCAGGTTTCCACCACCTGCCAACACTGCCAAGCTAGATTATGCCAAGCATAATTCTCTGGCAAACATTCCAGATGCCAACTCTAATAGCAGGCAGGTTGAAATTAAACGCTTCCTCATAACTCTCTGAAGAAGAGAGATTGAATTTATTTCCCTTACCCTTGATCCTGTTCTAGACTTGTGCAACACAGATCATCATACAAAAAAAGTCTTTTTTGGTCACATGAGAGGCAAAGGTGAAAAAAAAAAGGTTCTGATACCAAGATATTCAATAAATTATACAGATGATCCAAGACTCACTTGCCTTCCTACAACATAGTGCAGGGCTGACAGAACTAAAAATAAAAAAGACTCATTTAGTGATGGATTAGTGATATCTATGGAAAAATGTCCCCATGTTTGCATGGATATAGTTTTGAGATTATTCCACTGAGTTGACTAAAGCCTATAAAAGTCAAAGTCTGAAAGGAACTCCTGGGTCCGTGCCATGGTTTGCAATGTCAGTTGTTCCCCTCAGGCTCATAGGTTTGAATCTCTAGTGGTTTGGGAAGGTCATGGCACCTTTAGGAAGTGGAGACTTGCTGGAGGAAGGCAGTCACAGGGAGTAAGACTCGAGGTTCATTAGCCCCACCCTGCTCCTTGGAGAAGCCTGTCCTCACCGTTTGCCGCGAACTGCTTGTGGTTCTCTCAGCCTCCATGACGGATGTGACCTAGGCCACCTCCAGCTTCTGCCAGCCAACCATGCCTTTTCCACCGTGAAGCACAGCATCTCCCCTCTGGCACCCTAGGCTGAATAAATCTCCCTTTAACTTACTTGTGCTTGAGTGTTGTCTCACAGCAACAGAAAAGAGTAACTGGTGCACTCCAGTAATTCCTTTATCTTCAATGGCTAATGAATGGCCCATTTTGTTACAGTCTATTACTCGTCTTAAGTGAGTATTAAAGTATTTAATTTATTAATTTTGCCATGAAGCCAAATTTGAATTTTCAAAAGGACAATTTTATGTTAAAATTTTCATGAAATCAGCTGTAATGATGAGATTAATACACGGGTTTACTCAAGAACCAAACAGCTATAAATTAATGTGTGTCTGGGGGCAGGGGACACATGTGAGCTGTGTCTTAAGAGGCGCTCTGCTCGGATGAGACATGATCATTTTTTTCTAAAATAGATTCTGTTGCTGTTACACTCTATGAAAGGCAAGTCTCAGGCAGATTTTCACTAGAGAAAACATGGGCCCAGTACACATGTGATTTTTCTCCTCAAGACAGTGCACGTGCTGGGTTGAGAACCTGGCTTGCTGATCATACTCAGGAATTCTCTGTGTCCTTTCTGCCTGTCTCTAGCTAAACCTTTTCATTTCCTCTGTATCAGACTTAAAACAATTTGTAAGTAAACTGTGCTTAATTTCCCTAATGAAGACAGAGTCTGATGCTCATGTCCATTGGATAATTTATATTTCTGTTGCTGTTACGCTTAAGCTCTACTTTCATTAATTTAAAAGAAATAAAACTTCTTGGGGGGAAGGGGAGACTGGCAAGATGACTCAGGAGGTAAAAGCACTTGTTGAATAATCCTCAGTATCTTACTTTGATCTTTAGAGCATAGGATAGAACAAGGTAAGTGACCTCCTCATGCATATGGTAGTACCCAAACACTTCCAGAGGAATGTGAATGTCTGTGCTCACACATATATATCACCCACAAACATACACAAACACACATGCACACACACACACGCCCATTCAAATACATATACACTATACTATATAAAATTTATTTTAAAACTTGAGAAATATACATGTCAAAATGCTAACACTAACTTAAATATCACGATCCTCCAATATTTATATCCATGTGTATTCACAGTAGTTGTGATATAAGCACTGCTTCTTCATAGACTACACTTTGTTTGATAGAAGGCTAAAAGTGAACACTGGTTGTGCTTTCCTTGAGTAGAACTGGTTCGAATAGGAGTCTGCTTCTTTAGGCCTTACTAATAACTCTGAATTTTCTGTCTGGTTGTATATATGGCATCATGTTGCATCAGAACTCTTGGACATATGGAGCTGAAGAAGTGCCAGGACACTACTGCCCTACCTGGATGTTACAAAGTTGGTTCTCTTCACCAGCTCTTCTCTGAGACGGGCCCCTGACCAGACATTTGTGTCTTCCCAGCCAAGAGATGACCTTAGAGCATCCATTCTCCCGCCACTTTCCACACGAGTCATCAGAAGCCCAGAAAGGTATAGACATTTTCCAAGAGCACAAAGTTAATCAATGAAAGAACTGAAATTTGAATCTTTTTGTTTTATTTGTGTGTGTGTTTGTGTGTGTGTGTGTGTGTGTGTGTGTGTGTGTGTGTGTGTGTGTGTGTGTGCTTGTTCATCAGAGGGTGGAGGACAAGGGTAACTTCAGGAATCATCCTAGATTGCTTCTACCTCCTTCTTGCTTCCCTCTGGAATTTCCCAGGCTTCTGCACACCAGGGCGGGAGTGCAAGCTGCCCCCATTTCCACCTGTTTTTACATGGGACCTGGGATTTGAACTCAGGACCTTCTGCTTGTGAGATAGAATCTTAATCCCTGAGCCATCTCTCCAGCTCTGAAATTTAAATCTATATCTGCTTGATAGTAAAGTCCATTCTATAGCAGAAATATTTGTGAAACGAAGCTACCACCAGCCTCATTCTATCATTTTTTGAGCATTGGTATATATGTACAAATAATTTCTTTTTCTGCCTAAAGAAAATTTGTATTGACTTGCTATCTCCTGTAACCAAGAGAGCCCTGATCAATATATCCATGTAGATGTTGAAAACCCAGGAAAATGAGATATTTATCCTGATAAGACGGCTGGAGATGCCTACTGTAGTAGACCCTATGTTCATAATTAAACTGTGAATTGGACAGTAGTTGTATCTGGAGAAAAGCCAAGGTATTTAGGGAACTCTAATTTTTGGCAGCTTGGCAAACCCACAGCTTTACAATGTAGTCATTTATGAAAAGCATTGCTTTCCCAATTACTTTCTACTTTTAAGAATTATGTGTACATATTTCTAAGTAATTATAAGCTTGAAAAACGCTACCCAGGTTTGAAATGTGGTACTTATATCTCTTATCTTGTTTCTTTTTTACCTCTCATCAGGTATTGTTTTATGTAAAATAAATACTTTTTCTTTTTCCTTGTCCATATTCTGAATCTCCTAAAGTAGAAACAGAGGCAGGCATTCAGGTCCAGATATTTTTCTTTCTTTTTTAAAATATACCTATTCTTTCATCGACAGGATATTTAGAAAATTTATTCTTATTGAAGTCAAATAAGTTAGATTTCTCAAGATACTTGAAATATAATAACCTAGAGTTAGTGAGGTAGCTCAGCAGATAAGGTGCCTGCTTGCAAAGCCTGGTGGCCTGAGTTCAATTTCTCTCTCTCTCTTTCTCTTTCATAAGTAAATAAAATATCTTAAGAAAGAAATATAAACAATCTGGAAATCACAAGTAGGAAAGTCATATTCCAGTGTCTGCTTAAGATGTGATGGTGAGCAAGAATGTTAACTTGGATTAAATTTAATGTTGTATTTGTCTTGTTTTCCCAAAAGCAGTTTATAAGGAGTGTCAGAATTTGAGAGGCAAAGA
This sequence comes from Typhlomys cinereus, assembly GCA_023101885.1. Lineage (NCBI taxonomy): Eukaryota > Metazoa > Chordata > Mammalia > Rodentia > Platacanthomyidae > Typhlomys > Typhlomys cinereus. The sequence continues at coordinate 163,280 of JALPQD010000003.1, read as the reverse complement.
TATAAGAGGATGGACATGGACAATGTTGCTTCCTTCATGTCCTATTGATGCTAGTAGCTTTGGAAACTGGCTGAACCTATCTATTCACAAGGGCTAAGGACCACAACACTGAGTCCTCACATCCAAGTTGCCTTGGCATCTAGAAATAAAATAACAGTCAACAGATCTACTACTTGGTGTGTTATACAGATTGAATATATAGAGTCCAGGACTTGAAGTGGCTGTCAACACTTGCTCATCTCCTCTTAATTACATCTTCACATCAGGCACAATGAAACTCTACTGTTGTCTATAGTTGAAGCTGACCAAGACCTTCTACCACAAGTATTATATGAAGCTATTGCCTCAGATAGTGATTCTCAAGAAAATAATAAGCTGCTGCTACTCTAGAGCATGTCATTCATCTCGTCTACATTCTGTATTTTGAATTTCCCCTAATTAATTTAACTTGGTGAGTACAAAGGCAAACCTAAAGTTTGCTTTCAAGATGCATCAAATGAAGCAGTTTATATTATTCTCTTTTCTCCTTCATAATGACTGTAGGGTCTGCCATCTCTTTAAATACTAGATGAAATTATCTTTCATCAATAGAAGGATGGAAGGGTGCATTCTTGTGTCTGCTGCTCAAGACAGCTTAATGGCAGTATTTTTAGTAGCAACTACAGAACCTGGACCAAAGCCCAAAGGATGAAAATGTTTAAGAGGACTTGCTTTTGCTGCATGTTAAATTCCAAACAGAAGGCTCATTTGTCTGGCTTATGGGTGAGGCTCTGTATTAAGTTCCTATCCCAGGGAATGTTGCCAACTAGTAGGATTTGGAACACATAGATGAAATGGATCTAACCTATTTAAACTGAAATTCTATCTCTCGGGGCTGAGGGATTTTGAACAGACTAATCCAGCAATGCAATTTTCATAAATACCAATGGCCTTATTCAATGTATAGATGATTATGTGAGTTTGAAGCAGGGTCAAATTATATGGAAAATAAACTGGATGTTAAAACTTAAATATAACAGTCTTTAACCATATGCCTGAAAGAGTTCTCAGACTAAAGAGAAATTTGACTTAAGAGTTGATTCTTTGAGATGTCTCACCAAGTTTTGTGATAATCACTCAAATATTACAGACAGAAGCTCACTTGAAAACATGGAATATATACAAAATTATAAAATTACCTATTTACATACTCGCACTCAGAAATCAGTAGGAATGACAATGATCAAATTTTATCTTGCAAATAGGATCAGCTTAACTGGCCTAATTTAAGTAAGAATGGTCTGCATGAAGGATGAAGATGAGATACCAAAAATATATAAAATAATCAAAAGCGTCTAAAAATAGGTTCATGTAGGCCACTTAACATAGTTACAATACTTATCAAGCAACATAGTAATTACTTAGTCATTACTTTGTAATGTTGGGATTATTAGAACCACGATCTAATAAACAGTGACTTAGCAACTGAAATTTGTAATTATCACATATTAAATACAACCATAAACTTAGCTCAAAGTGAGATAAGTACTTCAAAGAAATATAAAAAAGTTCCTTTTTTCCGTTCTCCTCTATGTTATCTTTCCTTTTTTTTTTTTTTTTTTTTTTGATAGAAAGTGTTTTAGCTTCTAAAAGGCATGAGGCAGGTAATATAATCACATAGCTCAAACTGCAAACAATACTTCTCTGGCTGTTATCACAGAGTGTTACAATGCATGTGCCTAAAGCAATAGACATTTATTTCTCACAGTTCTGGAAGCTGAGAAGTCCAAGATCAAGGTGATGGATGTGCTAAGAGAGCCTCTGGCTGGTGATTCTAACATGGGAACGAGGGAGAGAGACTGGGGCAAAAAGAAAAAGACTCTATATCTCTAGTCTAAGTACACTAACCCCTTCTAATTAATCCACAAAGGTTCTCCCATTACACTACAATGCCATCACATGGCAGTTAAGGATTCAAAGAATAAAATTCAGGGGGTGAGGGTTTACAAGTATAACATAGAGCTTAAAAATAAATTTGCCCTGAATTTTTTTCTCCAGCAAACATTAAATGGAGGCTAATCAGTCATCAGAAGAATGAAAAGCAAAAAAGCTTCGAGATTCCATCTCAGCAATCAGAGTAACTAACACCAAGGAAAGGACCGAAGAGTGCTGGCAAGGAATTGGGAACTCTGTACACTACTGCTAGGAATGCAAACTAATGCAGCCAAGGAGCAAATCAGCATGGAGAGAGCACAGAAAAAAGGGAAAGGAGAAAGTAAGTCAGATTCTTTGACACACTAGGAGTCACAGTAGGCCTCAAGGTGACTTGCTAGGTCAAGGTTCACTTTGAAGAGCTCTGCTAAGTAAATCCCTTGTGGAATTCCTTTGATCCATCAATTGGTATATCAGAATCATTTATTCATAATGGCCTCAAACATTATATTTGGACATCTATAAAGACACATTTATGATAATCCAGTGAAATAAATAGGGCCAATGTCTGGCAGAGTCTAGAGAGATTTACCATTCCTTCTTCATTAGACTTTCTGTACTGACATTGTCTTTGTTTTTTTTTGTTGTTGTTGTTTTTTTATTATTTATTCAACTGTGCACATGTGCATGTGCGTGTGCGTGTGTGTGTGTGTCTGTGTGTGTAGAACCACGGACGAATTCGCGAACCACCATGGACGCCTCCACCTCCTTCTACCCCGGGATTCACAAGCTCCGCCCTACCAGGACCAGACACGCAGGCCGCCCCCACTTCTGCCTGGCGTCTATATGTGGGATCTGGGATCCGAACTCAGGACCTTCCGCTTGCAAGGCGGAGGCTTAACCCCTGAGCCATCTCTCCAGCCCCTGACATTGTCTTTGTATCTGGTTATTTCAGAAAAATTTAGGCTGCAATTTCTTGTAAAATACCTGTGTAGCAACAGAAGGATTTCAATGAGAGACACACTCAGACTACAGCTATGACAGGTATTAGCCTGTAGATTGGCACAGTGCATTTGGGGCTTCGATTAATTCAGCATACAATGAAGTTATTAGTATCTGTGTCAAGAGATGTCAAGAATATCTAGAAGTAGGTGAATATGAGATATTTTCGTGCATTCTAAAGCTGCAGGGGATTTTGAGTAAAAATGTCCATAGCATAGGTAATGCTCAACAGTGTTTCCATTCTTTCTACAGAAGCAATAGGCCCTGCAGATTCTTCCATGAAAGATGATGTTGTTCAGCATTAGGAAAGCAAAAAGGGTTAAGTAGGAACTTAAAACAGGAGGTGGATAAAGGGTCCCATTATGAAAACAATTTCATTAATTCATAATTGCAGTTTCATAAGATGTCCTTTGTTTTCTCTCATAAATCTGAAAGAAGCACATCAGTGAGTGGAGATAACTTCATATAGTTCTCTTAACTATGACTATATGCTTTCATCATAGTTTTTAAAGACAAGATCCCTGTTTTAGTTTCATTACATGTTCCTAACTCAGGCAACTTAGGGGGAAAGGTTTAATTGGAGTACAATTCTATGTTAGAGTCTGTCATTGCACAGGGAGTTATAGGGGCAGGAGCTTGAAGCAGCTCATCACACAGCAAGAGCAGAGAGGAATGAGTCAAGACAAGCATGCTTTCTTGCTTGCTTTTCTTCTTATTCAGCCTCAGACCTCAAGTCCAGGGAATGATGTTACCCACAGTGGGCTGGGACCTCGCACATCAATTAATGTAATCAAGACAATGTCCAGAAGTCAGTTTTAATCTAGACAATCCCTCTCATATGGACCAGAGCCCTGAGTCCCAGGTCTCAGGTTGAAAATTACTATTAACCATCAGCCCCAATGGAATAGACTAGATTTGAAGCCATTTTTGTGTGAAGATGGGTTCTTCCAGTACATGGAGAAAAGGGGAGGCTCTGCTGAATTGATGCAAAGAGGGTATCAATAAGATACTAGGTTGGGAAGACAGTGGTCCAATGAGAAGAACAATTTAAGAGTGTGTGGCTACCCTTCTTCAAGCAGTATTGCATATATTAGGGATGCTCCTTGGGGGTGGAGGGTTCTGTTTACCTTGAACTCAATCCAAGTCTGATTCTGGCTTCAGTTTTTGAAAATTCACCCAAATAATGTAGTCCAGTTTGAAGTTCTTTATTTTCTGTTTGTTTTGGTAGACTTTGTCTACTCATGCACACTACATAGTTACATAAGGAACTTAGTACCTACTTCATACTATTTTATTTACTTATTTATTTTGGGCAAATATAACAGTTACTCTTAACTATTGCTATGAAAGAGCACCCAAAGTCAAGCAACTTAAGGGAGAAAGGGAAATTTATTCAGCTTACAGTTCTAGAGGGGAGATACAGTCTCTCATGGTGGAGGCGGCATGGTTGGCTGGCCAAAGCTGGAGGAGGCTATGTCACTGCAGACATCTTGGAGGCTGAGAGCTGAAAGACTGCTTGCTGCAAAGGGAGACTTCTTCCTGGAGGTAGGGTGAGATAAATCCACCTCAAGACCCACCCCTTGTGACCACCTTCCTCCAGCAAGGCTCTACCTCTCAAGGTGCCATGACCTTGCCAAACACATGAGACTGTGGGGGACACATTTCAAACCATGACAGCAAGTTTGAGTATCATTTTCTTATTTTTTTTTGTAAAGTTTGACTACTATTACAGAGGCAGAAGTTCCTATGAAAGAATATAAGTCATCTGTAACAATTATGGCATGTTATGATATATATCACAAAGAGAAGTAGAAAATGAGGAAATGATGAAGATAACATAAACTTTAGACACTGTATGGCTTCCAGCACACTTGTACATGGGACCGAATGAGTACACTGAAGGAAGTTAGTAACAGAGAAGTTTGTACACATATTTTCCATTTAGCAACTAAAGCTTTCAGTGTATCATCTCAACATTTTTCAAAAACTTTTTGTGACTTAATCCACAGCTTTGCAAGAACATGGAACAGAGACCTCAAACTTATATATGTCAGTAGGAAATGTTCACGATCAAGCACAACACAAGTAGGTGGCAACAAGGGGGAAAAAACCATTACTTTTAATAGTATAAAACTTTCAGTGAACTTAAGTGGCAAAAATGCACCCTAATTAGAACATTAAGGCCACTGAATGCATAGGGGGGATTCCTACATACAATGCTGTCAACTCTTGGGCTCTGGCGGTGCCAACAGTTGGTTTTCACCAAAGTGAAGATATGAGGTTGAATCTTTCCTCCTTCTGATGAGTTTTGCATCTTAAACTTTAACATGATATTTAAAATAGGACTCTGAGAAAAAAAAAAAAGTACCTCTTACTTGAAATACCTTAGCAATGACTGACATATGAGAGATGATTTTAAAGTCTGGGAAGAGGAGCCCAGAGAAAGGTTGGATCTCTAAGAACAGAAGCAGGTAATGAAAGAAGGTAGAGTCTCTGAGGGCAAATGTGGCCACAGCCTCCACACGTAGGTGTGTGAGGCTGCAGGAGGGAGGAACGAGACAGAAGGCTGGAGCACAGTGGAAATACACTGTGAAAAAGCATGTAAAAAATGACTTCAGCCAAAACTGTTGTGCACAGTTACTCTGATTGTTGCCAATAAATTCCCACCAACAGACTTATGTGAATCAGGATTTTATTTTGGCTTATGATTCTAGGCTACAGCTCCTTGTCCAGCATGACAGGAGAGATCCTACCAATGCCTGAAGCTGGAGAACTCGCCATACTATAGCCATAGGACCACTGAGAGATGGACAATCCTCACTTGTCAGACCAGCATGTCTGGCCACGCATGCAAAAGAATGCCAACTGACTTCCCTAACCGGCTCCTTCCATCTTTTCACCTTCCCAGAGACTAGCCCCGCCCATTATGGGTTGGGCCTTCCCCATTAACTAGACAATCTCCTTTGATCTCATTATTACATTGTATCATCTATCAACTTGATTTTTATGATTATCACATATCATATATCTCCTTCCTCTAGTATTTAATTCAGCCACAGTTGGACATGAACGATATGCTGAACATAAGTGCCCAAAGCAAGCCTGACGCATACAAGTTACTCAGAAAATACTTTCAGAATGAATCACTAAGGAAATGTACGAATGAGCAAATGAGTTCACAGTTCTGAGAACAAAATGCAATCCTTGCATGCGAGCAAAATGTATTTTCATAACAAGGGAAGCATGTTAAGTCATGCGATTTTTTTCTCTCCCTAAAATTATTCATCAGTATCTAACAACATGAAGCATGGTAACATATTTAAATAGAATATTAGAAGGTCAGTTCTGTATCTACCTGTTTTCAATTAATAAATTTCATCTGTACCATTGACTTGTTATTAAATTATGGGAGATTTAACTTCTCAAAGGCTCCAGCTCATGTTCTAAAACAATTTTTAATAATAGTCACTATGTAAACCACTGAGTGTCTGACACATGGTAAGCTTTTGGTAGATGATAACTGTAATAATATTTTGATTTGTGAAGTGAATTCATTCCAGTAACCTCCAATTACTTTTTAAAAGTGAAGCAAAACCAAAACATTATTGCAATAGTATTCTAATTATAAAAAATAAAAAAGAATAACATTAATTGAGTGATATTCAGGATTTAGCACAGGTTGTTAGAAGACAAAAGAAGGTTCAATCTTTTCTGCATTAGCACAGTTATAAAAGTCATACATTCAGAACTGAAATGCTCCAAATTGGTGCAATGTGAATGTTCCCCGTAGTTTAAGGAAGTAGAATTCCTCGTTAAATTGTTGTGTGGCATTTGGCTTATATCCTAAGAGACTCAGAGTGTTACTGAGAAACTACAGGGGTGCTTAAGCAGCTACAATGTCACAAATGAGAACAAATAGATATTGTTCAGTAGCAGATCTCCATAAATATGAAACATTGAATAACTGCACTTCCTCATCACAATCTGGGTGGATGTTGAGAGGTCACCCCACTCCCCCTGCAGGACAAGACTTGTTCTCACCTGAGGGACAGCCTCACCTGGGAGCTGAATCTGAGATGATCTTGGCTGAAGAGACCTGATTTGCCTGAGGTCAGCGACTTCCCAAGTGACTGAGCTTTGTAGTGCTTAGTGTCTGCCTGCTTCCATTTGAGCTAATTCGTGAAGTGCCACTTAGCTCCAGCCCTGTGCAGTGGACAGGAATCCACAGGAATTAGCTCATTCTGCCTCACCTCCATTCATCCCCTTCTTCCTTTCCCTTCCTCCAGGCTGTTTGCAATAACACTCCATAGCAAATGCCACACATGAGAAATTCCACAAGGGAGACAGTATTCAGGAACTTATAACAAGTTCTTTATCATTTAAACTGAAAAAAAATCCAAATATTTTGAGCTCAGATTCAGAATGTCAAATATCTGTGTCATAGCTAAGCACAGGTGTCAACTTGACTGTTCAGGGCTTGAGCTCTGGGCACATTTGTAGAGAATTAATGGTTGAGTTAATCCCAGAGCAAACCTACAGGAGATTGTATAGCTGCTGGGGAAGGCCCAGCCCATGGTGGATGGGACTAGGCCCTGGAATAAATCATGGAAAGCTGGTTGAGAGAGTTGGTATCCTTCTGTGTACTTAACCAGACATGCTGATCTGGCAAGTAAGGATTGTCCCTCTCTCAGCTGTTGTGTAGAGACAGTATGAGCTGTTGTGTAGAGACAGTATGGTTAGTTCCCTTAGCCCTGGTGTTGGTGCATGCTCTCCCATCAAGCTGGACTGAGAACTATAACCAGGAATCATAAGAGAATAAATCCTTTGTTCCCTCAAGCCATTTGATGGTCATTTATCAGCAACTATGCAGATGAATTGCAACAATTTAATTCCTCAGCTTAATGACTGACTTACTATTTTTCACTTTTTAATTAAACTATTGTCATCGTGGAATATGATCCATCTATATGTTTTATTCCTTTAAGTCAGAGAGTCTTGCAAATAAAGTAATTAATTTTCTTTTGAATATTTGCAAATTACTTAATTTGAAAGTTGAATAACTTTCAGTGTTAGTCTTATCCTGCAACAGGTTGCTTCACAGCTACGATATTAAGACATCCAGAACTCACCATGGAACCTTTCCCTTATATTCTTTTAGAAAGGCATTTCCACATGCCATAAGAGGCACAAAGTTCAAGTTTCAGTACACAGGTTAGGAAATACAGTGGCAGAAGTATGCTTAATGTGGCTCTAGGCCATTTTTGATAATACAAAAAATACAATAACCAGAATTCATCAAGATTTATGAAAATCTCACAATAGTTCATGTAAAATAAGTTTTCTAAAAAATATTTGTTTGTGGGCTGGAGAGGTGGCTCAGGGGTTAAGCCTCCGCCTTGCAGCGGAAGGTCCTGAGTTCGGATCCCAGATCCCACGTATAGACGCCAGGCGGAAGCGGGGGCGGCCTGCGTTTCTGGTCCTGGTAGGGTGGAGCCTGTGAATCCCGGGGCAGAAGGAGGTGGAGGCGTCCATGGTGGCTCCCGAATTCGTCTGTGGTTCTACACACACACACACACACACAGACACAGACACACACACGTGTGCACATACATACGCACACGCGCACAGTTGAATAAATAATAATAAAAAAATTAAAAAAATATTTGTTTGTTTATGTGTGTGTATGTGTATCTCTGATCTGAGTGTGTGTATGTGTGTGTGTGTGTGTGTGTGTGTGTGTGTGTGGACACGTGTGTGTATTTGTATGTGTTTAGGCATGCACATGCTGCAGTGCACTCATAGAGCTCAAAGAATAACTTGAAAAAGTCAGTTCTCTCCTCCCACCATATGGGCAATGGTAAATAAAACTCAGCTTGTTAGACTTAGTAAAAAGCACCTTCACCCTCTTGCCCCTCTCAGATAAGTTTTAAAATGGGTTTAAAATGCTAGTCCTGGAAATTTAGCTTTACTTTAAACTACAAAACTCTAGTTTAAAATCTGGATTCACTGTGTGTCTCTACTATATCATCTTCGACCTATCATGAAATAAGGTAATAATTATCAATTAATCTGCTAAATTTTTACCCATCGAAAAGCAAAGCAGAAACACCAATGTGCTGTAAAATGATCAAATGTCTCATTTTGTAGATACATCCTCCTTATGATGATTATTAGATTAAATCCAGACTTACTTTGTAATTTGAAAGGAGACATTTTGAAGAGACACATTGCTAACTTATTTTCAAATATCAGGGATGAAGTCTAGATCAAAGCTAAAATAATTTAATCTTTGACTATATGCTGAAAATTCCATAAAAGACTCTTTTTTTCTACATCAAAATCTGGTATATTTACACATACACACACACACATACACACACACACACATGCACCCTCAACTTTGTAACTTTGCAGGTAAGAAACATATGCCTAATGCATTATTTAGGTTCTGTATGACCAAGGTTCAAATCATATTTGGCGCTATTATTTCACTAGAAATCAATAGCATTACAAAGGTGACACCTAAAACGCAGCTATATTATCTGTATAGTATCTAACACAATGGCTGCTTTTTATGGAGAAAATTAGATGAACTATAATGGTAGGATTATGGCTGCTATTGTGCTCTTCTTGACCGCTTTTTATTCACCCAAGTTCTTCAACATTATTTTAATTTTCCGAAGACACTCTCCTTATTTAGGAAAACAAAGGGCACAAGATTTAAATGAGGGAATGTAAAGAGAATGAAATGAGTCGAGGACGCTAATACACTAGCACGGTCTGTTTCCCATAAGGATTCTCAACAATGGTAACTGTTACCTATTGCAGAGAAAAACAAAGCGGTGGGAAGTAGGAAGGCAGGCAGCTGGCTAGCTGCAGAATCAAGGCCAGCGTTCCCTCTCTCTGGTCTGAACTCCGGATCCTGGAGTGGACACCTCTTTCCAGTGAAGGTGTGAGAAAGAGCGTATCCTGAGTTGGAGTTAGGTGCTCCTGTAGCTTGAGTATAATCGCACTATGCATTTAACATCTTTTAAATGATTCCATGTCAAGCTTTGGAATGTCATATCCCCTTGCTGGCAACCACTTGTGGTCAACAAGGACGGGCCTGTGGAATTCCTCTTCCTGGAATAGTCAGCTAATGACAAAGCATGTTGTGTCAACTTGTAATAGAGGCTACAAATCTCGTTCCAACTTGCAAGGTAGCTCCGGCTCTAGAGGTGATGTGCCCAGGGCACACTGGCTTCCGCCTGGTTTCCTTTGCAGCCACTGGTCAATTCCTACTCATCCTCCAAGCGTAGCAAAAACATCCCTTTGTCTATGTCCTTCTCTGACCAGGACAGAGCAGGTGTGAGAACCCCACTTATGAACATCCACAATACGGTAACACATTTCTCTTATATGGTCAGTCTTCCAGTTACTTAGGTTTTAATTCTTTATCTCAATGCCTGTAAAGATCATTTTGAATCTTGAATCTTTCTCACCAGTAAAGCACACATATGTACACACACATATGTGTACACACATGTGCACACACATGCACACACATATGTGCACACTTATAGACCTTAGGTTTGTTACAGACGTCATCACATAGCCACTTGCTCTTAGGGATCTGTGAATCCTGTCCTGGGAATGCTCACTCAAGCCTTTGTGCCCTTCTATTCATGTTTCCCTTGCCAATCACAGTGAGCAGCACTTTGCCCATACTTGATAATGAAAGAGTAAATGAAGATATCCTATCTATAAGAGTAGCACAACTTTTCATAAAAAAAAATGTAAATCTAATTTGAGCAGCTATTAGAAATCATGAACTTTCTAATCAACTCGGTAGTGATATATTAAAAAAAATTTCTGGATTCATTGGCCTCATCCTGTCTCGTTCTTTCCTATGGTGCTGATGGTAGAGACAATGGAGAGAGGGCACCATTAGTTACACTCAGGCTCTGAAACACAAGCTGCAGTCATTTTTCTCAGGGGCACAGGTTAAGTGAGGGGAAATTTTCATTTCAGCTCCCCCCTTCCCCCATTTCTATGACAGACAATACAAAGGCACCTGGAGATTAATATGCTTTAGCTTTTGGGGAAAAAATTGGCATAACCTTATCTCCCAGGCTCCCCTTACAGATGTGCCCCATCTGTGGATGCCACATGGGATCACAACCATGTGTCTGGCACCGGAAAACAGCAAACGCCAAAGAGGAGGTTCCCAAGAATGACAAGGGATGCAGGGCTATGCAAGAGCCAGAGAGCACTTGGTTCAGCCTATCCTGATGCTAAGGAGTTGATGACTTTGTGAGCTAATTCATCCTCCTGTCTGTCTGGAGAGGCTCTCAAAGGCTGAGAAGATCCACAGAGAGGCCCCTTGCAGAAGAGTCATTTACCTGTGTTCTTATTTCTCTGGTATGGCTTTAAGACTCAGAAGTCCTTTCCTCTTCTGTCTTTCACAACACACCTGTCTGAATAAGCTCTAATTTGCTTAAGGAAAAAAAAAATGTTAGAGACATTACAGAATGCTTTTCCTTTGATGGTGAACTCCACCTCCTCCCCGGGGCAATTGGCAAAGGGTTCTTCTCTGCTGCTGGAGAAACGCCCAGGAGTGAGAATTGCTCCTTTGGCCTCCTGCTAGCAGACAGAGGTCTCTAGTGGGAATACAGAGCAAATGCAGTTTTCACAGGGCATGGCCACCTGGGAGACCTTGACCAAGAAGAGAAAAAAAAAAAAAAAAAAAAAACCAGTCACCTTCCAAACTCACAAACCTGTGAATTCACTCAACAACATGTCCTTAAATTAAGGAGTTAGGGTCTTGAAGGGCTGGAGAGATGGGGTTAAAACCCTTGCCTCCCAAGTAGAAGGACCTGAGTTAAGATCCCAGGTCCCACGTAAAAATGTCTGACTGAAATGGCAGGGCTTGTACTATTGTCCCTGGAAGATAGAGTCTAGGAAATCCCAAAGCAAACCGTTAAGGAAGTAGAGCAATCCAGGATGATTCCAGATATCATTCTTGGGCCTCCACAGACACACGCTCAATTGTCCTCTTATATATTCCTCCCCCATCCTAACACCCCCCCACACACACCAATCTTGAAATTTGGTGGGTTAGTGGCCATTTAAAAGGTAACTTTGGATGGGGGAAGAAGAGGATGTACCTAGCTCTTGATTCTTCCTCCTTCTTGCTTGCTCAAAAAGGTTAGCATTTCAAAGAGCTCTGAGTACTTTAAAAATATGAGACATAGTCTTCCATAGTTAGGAGTGGTGTGAAAGCATGCAAATGACCACAAGTTTGTTGAGAGCAGCAGGCTTGTAAATAGACTAGCTCCATGACAGCAGAGTTGGATAAGAATCTTTTCTCACACAAAAGATGGCCTCATGTTGCAGATATTCCTTATCAGGCACTACAGCACCTTAACATCATTTAGACTTGTTTTTTTTTTCTTTTTTTTCAACTAAGGAATGACTACTTAAGTTGCTTGAATTTTTTTCACATGTGTATATACATACACACACGCATGCGTGCGTGTGGGTGGGTATACATGTGTGGGCGTGTGCATACAAGAGCGTACTGGAGTGTGTGTGACGGTGGAGGCCCAAGGATGACACTGGGAATCAGCCTGGACTGTTCTACCTCCTTAATGCTTTGATCTGGGGTTTTCCAGGCTCTATCTTCTAGGACAAAGGGCAAAGAATTTCATTCCTAAGCCATGTGTCCAGCCCTGCTTGAATTATTTAAGAGCGAACAGACAATCAAGGATAGATAAGGCCAATCCTGAGCTTCATTTGTTTATATGACCAACAATTTGATTCCAGCGAGAGAAGGTGCATCTAATACATAGTCAAAAGTAGACTTTAAACCTGAGCTAGATATTGGGAATGAATAATTTAATGAATTACTCAGGAGTACTTCTCTTTTCTGTCCTTGAGGATAGAATGCAATTTACTGCAGCACAAAGATTGGAAGTATTAGCCCCCACGGAGCTTTGGGAAAAGAAATGGGTAGGAAAGTTGGTTTTGCTAGCCTTCACCACATCCTAAACTGGGCCTTAGCAGATGCCTCCAAAAGCAGGGTGCTAGCTGGTCTGTGGCTGGGTTTTGCACCCATCTGTCCCTTTGCCCTCTCCCATCTTCTGTTCTCCATGTAGCTGGACCACTTGGGCCTCCCCCACTGTCTTCAGGTCTTTCTCCATATATCATATGTCTGCATCCATGTATCCACATAACAAATCCCTCATCCCACATATCACTTCCTTGATCTTATATGCATATTCTGCCTTCTCCCTCCCTGAATCTGTTTCAGACTGTTCTACCTTGCTTATTGCTTTGTCTCATTTCTCTATCTAGCATCGCATTTATGTTGATCATTTCATCTCCATTATAAGAAAATAAGTTCCACAAGGCTTGGCACTAGCCTGCAACAGTGCCTAACATGTAACAGATTTTTATAGGTTTTCGTTGAGCAACTAGATGGAGCAGAAAGACTTTCCATCCTTTCTTTCTCAAGTGGACAGAAGCAGATATAGTGACTGTTTCATCATTGTGCCTCTAGAGATTGTAGCAAGCAAAAAGCAAATTTTCCAGGTTCTAAGACTGGAGTTTTTTTTTGGGGGGGGGGAGATTGTCCTTCATAGTTCAGATGAAACAGGGGTTTGGGGAGCATGCTTTTTGTAGATATTTCTACAGGAGACTTGTTTCTTCCACACAGACCTGGGCTTCCCTGAATTACTCATTCTATTGGAATTCACTTCCAAAGAAAGCCTTTGCTGGTTCTTAGCAATCACGCCTGCTTCTCAGGAATGGCATCCAGGAGAACCAGGGCAGAGGCAGACATAAGTACATAAGTACAACATCTCAGCGCCCCCCAAAAGGAGATAAGTCTGATAAGGTGGCCCCAGTATGAGGTCACCTCTTCTGAGGACAGAGAGAGGCTTCTCCCAGGATGCAGACACTAATAAAAGGTCTGAACATTTTCCTATTTTTAGGACCAGCTCTTCTTCTCAGATAAGACTCAAAAACATGAACTTATACTGGCTTTGGAAAACACACGTTCTAAGTTCAGTATAATCAGCTCATTTCTTTTGCAGTCTTCTGATAGATAACACACACACTCAGAATGACAGAACTTTGATAATAACCACCAGCTACTTCTTATCGATGGATTGTAGCAGCCCCCACTTAATCAAAAGAAATGTGGAGGCCATACAGAAGAATTTGCTATAACTTAAGCAGAGAAATACAGCTAGTGATTAAAAAACCCTTCACTAACTCAATTAAATCATATCTTGGTGTAGTTTACTACTCTCAAATAAAAAAATGTATATTTTTCTATTTAACATCAAGGGCAAGGGATTTTCTAAATCTATTGTCTTTTATGTTTTTAGCACTGAAGCTAGAAATCTAGAAATCCTCTCTTGCATGTCAAAAACTTCCTGAATGTGTACTAAGGTCTATGAGCATAATTAACTTTATACATCTCAGTCCTTCGTGCATATGTACATTAGAGCACATTTGAACAGTCAGCATCATTCATTCACCACTCAAAGTCCTGTGTATATTCGGGACATCATTAATGCATAAGAGAGAATTTCTAGATTCTTTAGTGCTAGAAACATAACGAACAACAGATTTAGAAAATCTCTTGCCCTTGATGTTAAGGGGGAAAATAAGTATTTGGTTTTTGTTATTTGAAAATAGTGTCTAAGCTACACCTAAATATGATTTAATCAAATCAGTGAAAGATATTTTAATCATTAGTTGTGTTTCACTGTTTAAGTTAAAGGAAATTCTCTTGTATGGCCTCCAATTTTTTTTTTATTAAATGGGAGTTGCTACAAAGAAATCCATTGAAGTGGTTAATGGTTATTATCAAAGGTCTGCCATTCTGAGTTCACGTTATCCATCAGAAGATTTCAAAATACTAGATGTATGAAGATGATTAGGAGAGACACTTCAACCAATCTTCATCCTTTTTATCCCTTCTTCTCAGAGCTCCTAGCTTTAAAAAAATTCACGTTTGGAAAACAGATAAGCAATTACCAAAAGAGTGATGTGAGGTAGGGCTCAAAATGTTAAAGCGCAATCAGGCACTAAGATATACCGAGAACCTGGCAAAGCTCCCAAAGAATAGCATTTATCTCAAGATTTTAAAAAAATGACTCAGTAGGTAAAACCTTTGCCTTGCAAGCAAAAGGACCTGAGTTCAGATCTCCAGATCCGATGTGAAAATGCTGGGTGGATATAGTGGCAGCCTGTAATTTCTGCCTCTGGAAGGCAGAGACTGAAAAATGCCTAGAGCAAAGCAATAAGGAAATAGAGCAATTCAGGATGATTCCTGATGTTGCTTATGGCCCTCACAGGCACATGCATACACTCAAGTGCCCTCTGACATACATACAAGCACACAGAAAAAGACAGAGAGAGAGAGACAGAGAGAGAGAGACAGAGAGAGAGATGAGAAATAGCCCAGAAGAGTTGGGAAAACATTTAAATATGGAACAACAAGTAAGCAGTTCTAGTGCTCACTAATTTCTGAAGGATGGTAGCCTCTGAGATTAAAAAGAATACTCAGTTTGAATTTCAGAAACGCCAGAATTCCCAAAACAATCATGAGCAACTCTAACATTAAGTAGGGAATGATAAGTGGTGAATCCTCTCTCACTGAACATTTCAAAGGCATTCTTCGACTGCATTATCACAAACTGTAACAATCTTTGAAGCTATTTACAGAAAGCACTTTAGTAAATTTTCAAAGATGCATTTAAAATGTTAGGTTTCCCCCACTGAGAAATAAAAGCAGAGAGAGAAAGAGAGAAAGGGAGAGAAATTCTCAAAAGAAATCAATAATACAACTGTCATTATAATTTAAGCTTTATCTTCTCCTTATAAGCCTGTTGTATGCTTCTGTCTTAGAATAACTTTGAAGTCCATAAGTGGCCTAAGCATGGAGCCAGTGAGGTAAAGTGATGAAAGTATCTAACAAAACTCCCTAGATAAAAACCTCTTTTAAGTCTAGGTTTTTATTTTCAAAGGTTTGGGAAGTCCTATGGTATTTAGCCAAGTACTAAAGAGGGATTTCTGAGGAAATTCCAGGCACTGTTAGTGCTTAGACTGTAAAAGCTAATGGTCGTTCATCCTCTTAGACACTAGCCCAGATAAACAGAAAGATGCCCTGTCTTCAGACACTTGCATACAAAGTTTCTGCAATCTGAGAAAACGGTTCCAACTGTTAGCCTTTCCTGTAAACAAAAGAGATGTTTGCATTAAGTTCAAGCCACTTACACTGCAGCCTAAGGCCTTTTCCACTGAGTTAGACAGGGAGATCAGAGACAGAACCCATTCTGCCGGGAACAAAGAAGGGGTTCCCGCTTTAAAGTGGCCTGTGCTCACTGAAACTCCATGGAACACACTTAGTCCCTCACACCCCAGTTCAGAAAGCTGATGAATGAACTCTATGGGAATCTTCTTATTAACCCAGCAAGGCTCACAGGCATATTGGTCCTGAACACACATCGTGCAAGGAAGGAGGGCTTTCCTGACAGCTACTAGTTTGGTGGAGATCACTCTCTCAGTGTGGAATGGGAATGCCAGCAAACCTTTCCTCATACCCAGGGAGAGGACAGCACATAAAAATATTTATTCTTTATTTTGCAACTTTCCTAAAGACTCTAGCAGAAGAATGGGACAAAAAAAAAATCCAGAAAAAAAAGAGCAAGATTTTTTGGTGATTTGTATGGATATATATGCATGCACTTACATGTGTGGAAGTCCACATATGTGAACATGTGTTTAATTTCTTTGAGCTACAAAAATGAATTATCATAACCAAGGGCTTTAGAATAACAGGACTTTATTTCTAGCAGTTTTGGACCTCAGCACACCCAGACCAATGGGGCTGAGTTCTGAGTCTGACGTGGGCCCACTTCCTGCTTCACTGATGGCTGTTTTCTTTTCCCGAGTCCACCCATGACAGAAAGAGTAGGGGAATTCTCTGGGATGTCTTTTGTGAAAGGATTCATCTCACTCATGAGCGTTCCACCATCATGACACAATCCCTCCTTCAAGACTCCACCTCGTGCTCCGTCACTTCAGTCTTCAACACTGGGTTTCATTTTCTTTCTCTTTCTCTCTTCTTTTTCTTTTCTTGATGCCGCGATTCGAATCCAGTCTTTCACTCATGGTAGATGAGCAATCTGCTATTTAGTTGTGTCCTCAGCCCTCAGCATATGAATTTTGAGGGGATACAGTCAATTCATAATAGTGTTTATGTATGTACATTTCAGCTCTGTGAATGTATACATTTACATATTACAAGCTTATGAGCAATTTTGCATATAATTCTACATGTATGCATGTGCTAGCATGTACATAATACATATGAGTGATTATATGTATTTGAAAAAAATGTGTGTTCAGGTTAGCATAGAAATACAAATACATCATTCAGGGGTATATGTGTGTACATGTATGATGAACAGGTTTATGCTAAGGAAGCAAAGCTCATCTGACTAGGCACACTGAAAACTACCAACAAAAGGTCTCACTAGCTAAAGGGGAGACCACACAAGCTAAGTTTCCAAGTTGTGGTTCAGGAAGAAAGGTTTCAGAATTCGTAAGTGTAAACTTAAAGAGTAAAAGAGAAGCAGAACCAAAGATGATACCTACATTGTTGATTAATTATACCATGCATTACCCAAAATGGCAAGGGTGTAGAAGGGCCAGTACATTTTTCTTGTTTTTTGATATTTCATTTTGGCCAATGAGACAATGGTGACAATGCTATCACCTAATGCAACCTCATACTGACAATGATGTCACTGTAAAATTCAAATTACTTCATGAAGGGGTATATTAATATGATAATGAGCACCTACCATGTTTTGTAAATGCAGGTGTAAGACAGTTCTTGCCCTCTAGGAGACAGGTGAGGACATGGAGCAATACATAGATAATTACTGTGCGATAAACCTGAGAAGCCACCTGTCTGCACAGAGCAAAAGCAGGAAATGAGAAATGCCAGAGAGGACTGAAAGGCAGAACAAAGAGCTACGTCCTGTCTATGACTGTCACAAAGGAATGTGACACACAGTTTATGTTCCTATACCTAGGGACTGTACATCACAAAGTATGTATGATCTATACATCAATGACACCACATAATACATCTATATACCATGTATAGGAAACCATATATATGTATGTATATACATATTTAATATGTATAAATGATTTGCATGTGTATCATTAATACTTCCTTTGTATATATATTCTTTTCTCACTAATACATGTGTATGTATATGTGAGTATGTTATATATAGAGAGAGAAAGAGTTGATACTTCTAATAGATATGTTATATGAATATCATCCTCTCTATAGGTACTAACATATGTGATGCATATACACATATTTATATAAAATATTACGTGTTTTTAACAAACTACATTTTTGTTTTTATTTATTTAGTGTGTGTGTTTATTTAATGTGTGTGTGTGTGTGTGTGTGTGTGTGTGTGTCAGAGGACACTGTGTGTCCCTAAGGAGGGGCAAGAGTGACTCCAGGAATTATCCTGGACTGCTTCTACTTGCTTTGTTCTGGGATTTTCCAGGCTCTTCCCATCAGTGCCAGTAGTGTGGGCTGCTGCTTTTTCTTCCTGGCATTTTTATGTGGGATCTAGGATCCGAACTCAGAATTTTCTGCTTTCAAAACAGAATCTTAACCACTGAGTCATCTTCCTAGCGCCCTACATGTGTATTTTCATATATGTACAGAGGGAGAGAAACAGAGGCAGGGAAGGAGAGAAAGAATACAGCAGGTAATACATAGAAAAATTGATATTCTTTACTATATGTAGAAGATTGACATATAATACAAAATGATTTACCTGTGTCACATACACATCTAGTCACTCTGTACAGTGCCAATGCATCTTTATTCTAATCACAACTCTTAATTATTCTTCAGTTCTCCTCCCTTTCCCCACCGCCCGGGACACGTGCAGTCCAGCCAGGACTCACAGTAACCTAGGTAAGCTCCCACTGCCCAACCCCAAACCCCAGGACCCAGCTCCTCTCACCAGCCAGCCAGTGCCTGTGCTGCGCCTGGCCGGGGAGGAACCCCTGGGCCACGCCCCACCTCCCCAGCTTAAATAGTGCCCGGCCACCACCACCTCCTCCCTTTCCCGAGCTGCTCAGGACGAGTGCAGTCCAGCCGGGGCTCACTGTGACCTAGGTAAGCTCCCCCCCTGCACCCCCAAACCCCAGGCAGCTCAACTGGACCCAGCTCCTCTCCCCTGGGCCATGCCCCAGCTCCCCAGGTTAAGTAGCACTCCATCACAGCCACCTCCTCCCTTTACCCCACCTGCCCTGGACGCAGGCAGTCCCCACATCCCAGGCTAAATAATTCAGTTCAGTGAAAAACGCACAGAAATTGAAAGAAGGTCTTAAGAGTTAAAACAATGCCCAAGTCAAAGTGCAAATCCATGAGAAACAACACCCAAGTAAACAAATCTCCTACTGAAGGAATTAATCCCATAATGATAAACTCCAACCAAAACAAACCCACAGAGAATAGCCAAGAAAGCCTGACCCACCATAACAACTTTCAAAACATGGTCATTACCATGTTCAATATTATGAAAGAGGAAATCTGGACGGAATTAAATAACCGCATCAATCACTTTGAAGAGGAACACAACAGACACTTGGAGGAGTTGAGAAAAACAGTTCAAGAAACAAAAACAGGCATAAAGCAGTTAAAACAGACTAAAGCAGAGTTTAAAACTGAATTAAAAGACAAGTTATCTTCAACCCAGAACTCAACAGAGAGTCTTATCAGCAGAACTAATGAAGCAGAAAGTAGAATTTCAGACATTGAAGACAAAGTGGGAGTATTAACCAGCTCAATGGGAGAGGATGTTAAAGCCAAAAAGATACTCAAGAGATATATTCAAGAGTTATGGGACACCCTGAAGAAGCCAAACATGCATACTCATAGAATACCAGAACAAGAATCCCAAAATACCACACCTGAGGAAATTTTTCAAACTATCATCAAGGAAAACTTTCCTCATCTAAAAAAGAGGCCCATCCATATACAAGAGGCATTCTGCACCCCAAACAGACATGACCAAAACAGAAACTCACCACGGCAAATAATAGTTAAAACACTCCACATTCAAGATAAAGAAATGGTGCTGAGAGCTTCAAGGGAAAAAAAAAAAAGTCACTTTAAAAGGTAAACCTATTAAAATAACAAATGACTTCTCAATGGAAACAGTAAAAGCAAGAAGAGCTTGGAGAGATGTACTTCAAGTATTGAATGAGCAAAATTGTCAACCCAGGCTGATATACCCTGCAAAACTATCAGTCATGATCGAGAGACAAAGAAAAATTTTCCAGCACAAAGACAACTTGAAGAGATACATGTCCACCAAACAAGGCCTTCAAAAAATGCTAGAAATGATACTCAAACTTGAAGAAAAAAAAAAACAGATATATCCAGGAGAACAGAAGGGAAGTATAATACCACCAAAACCTAAAAATAAAACAATACACTTACAAAAGCCGCTAAACATAATAAATGTCTGGAATTAAAAATAGTTTCTCCATTATAACATTAAATGTTAATGGAATTAACTCACCAATCAAGAGACGCAAATTACAAACTCGGATTAAAAATCACAACCAATCAGTCTGCTGCCTGCAGGGAACCCATCTCACCACAAAAGATAGGCACATCCTAAAAATAAAAGGCTGGTCAAAAATTCTTTTTTTTTTTTTTTTTTTTTTAGGTATAGCTTCATTGGTATTTATTAAGCTCAGCTGATTTTATTTTTTTTTACTTTTTTAATTTTTTTTTATTTTTTTATTTCCACTCATACAAACTTAACAGGTACACCAGTCCCCTCCCTCCCTCCAACCACCCACCTCCCTGTGCCCCGCTCCCCTCCTCCCTCCCTCCCCATCCCTCAATGCCTTCCCCTTCCATCCCCGGAGCATCCTTTAATGTGCATGCCAGACTCTACTCTGGGTCCTCCTCACCGATCAGGTGCAAGGAGCCAGTGGCATTTCCCAGAACCCTTTCCTGTGTTCCCCTTAAGCATAGGAACACTACTATGGCTTTCAATCTTTTGCCTCCAAGGATCTTGGTGCCTTTAGCAAATACTAGACTTTGTGAGGTCAATAGTGTGTTGGACATTGCGCAGGGCATGCAAAGTCTAATTATGATTGCTTTGGCCCTAACTTGTGTGGAGTATCTTACATATCATTGCTCCTCCCATCCTTGTGCTCTTACAATCTTACTGCCCCCTCTTCGGCAAATTTCCCTGACCTTCAGGATAGGGAGAGATTAGGCTGACATAGTTCTAGGTGGTTGATATAGAGTCTCTGAAGTTCTGAATTATGGTTGGTTGATTTTTTCCCAGTTTTGCTGCTCCTGCAATGCCCTTCACTCCATCTTGATGGGTATTGGATGTCACCCCCTGGCCAGAGATAAAAACCTGTTAAACTAGAGTGTTGTTATAAGAGTATATTCAAAGGTAGATGTAACAAAAGTAGGAAACCGCAGTGAGGGAGGGGTCAATCACCCATTTGCAAAATGGTTACTTTTTATCTGCCAGACTATATGCCCTCCCCTTCTGGTGAAATCATACCCCCTCAGTTGCATATGATCAGGAAGAAAAGTCTGTGAACTTAACCAGATGTCTCATTACTAACTTGCAGTCCTTGATGGTGTCCTATTTTCTCTGCTGTAACATGGTCCCCTTTCTCGTTGTTTCTGGTGTGGCCCTTCTACCCCATCCCTCCTGTTCATAACCCTTGCAATTACTATAGGTATTACAGAGATTTGTCTTTGAGTGTCTCTAAGTGGGTTTGGTACTAGGAACCACCTATTAGGGAGTACATACAGTGCTTAATTTTCTGTGTCTGGGATACTTCACTCACTGTAATTGTTTCTAATAACATCCATTTCCCGGCAAATTCCATTAATTCATTATTTTTGATGGCTGAGTAGTACTCCATTGAATAGAGGTACCACATTTTCCTTATCCACTCATCAACTGTTGGACATTTGGGTTGATTCCATGATTTTGCTATTGTAAACAGTGCTGCTATGAACATGGTCCTCCTTGTGCTATCAAGGTGAATTTTTGCTGTATGAGGGGTTATTCCCAAAAGTGGAATAGCAGGGTCATATGATATTTCAATTTTTAATTTCTTTAAGACTCTCCAGATGGCTCACCAGAGTGGCTTGTATGAACCTGCATTCCCAGGCTGGTCAAAAATTCTGCAAGCTAATGGAACCAGAAAACAGGCAGGGGTAGCCATTATGCTATCGGACAAAGTGGACTTCAAACCAAAAAAAATCATATGAGACACAGATGGATACTACATTTTAGTCACAGGTACAATTCACCAGGAAGACTTCACAATACTGAACATATATGCACCCAATATGCCACGCCCCACATTCATTAAGCAAACCCTACAACGTCTAAAGCAGAAATCAATCCCAAAACGATAATTCTTGGGGATTTCAACACCGCCCTCTCAACATGGGATAGATCAACAGGTAAAAAACTTAACAGAGACACTTTGGAGCTTACTCAAACCCTTACTGAAATCGACCTTACAGATCTCTATCAAACTTTTCATCCACGCACCAAAGAATACACATTTTTCTCAGCAGCACATGGAACTTTCTCCAAAATAGATCATATGTTGGATCACAAAACGAATCTCCACATATACAGGAAAGTTGAAATTCTAGCCTGTACCTTATCAGACCACCACTGCCTAAAGCTTGACATCCACAACACAAGAAACAACAGAAAATACACTAACTCCTGGAAACTTAACACTATGATACTCAATGAGAATTACATTCAGGAAGAAATTACAAAGGAAATTCAAGATTTCCTGAAAGTGAACAATAATGAAAATATAACTTACCAAAATCTCTGGGACACAATGAAAGCTGTCCTAAGAGGTAAGTTCATAGCTCTTAATCCCTACATCAAAAAAATGTAAACATCAGAAATAAATAACTTAACAATGCAGCTTAAAGTTTTAGAGACACTAGGGCTGGAGAGGTGGCTCAGGGGTTAAGCCTCTGCCTTGCAAGTGGAAGGTCCTGAGTTCAGATCCCAGATCCCACGTATAGATGCCAGATGGAAGCAGGGGCGGCCTGCGCTTCTGGTCCTGGTAGGGCAAAGCCTGTGAATCCCGGGGCAGAGTAAACAAGAAAGAGGTGGAAGTGGTCCATGGTGGTTCCCGAATTCGTCCATGGTTCTACATACACACAGACACACACACACGCACACACACGCACATACATATGCACACACGCACAATTGAATAAATAAAAAAAATTAAAAAAAAAGTTTTAGAGACACTAGAGCAATCTGACCCTAAAAGCAGTAGAAGAGAGGAGATTAGCAAATAAGGGGAGAAATATCTGAAATCAAGATTAGAAAAACGATACAGAAAATCAATCAGTCAAAAAGCTGGTTTTTTTGAAAAAAAATCAATAAGATTGATACACCCTAGCTAAATTAACCAAAGGCAAAAGAGAGAAAGCCCAAATTAACAAAAGTAGAAATGAAACTGGAGGCATCACTATTGATACCCAAGAAATCCAGAGAATTATAACATCATATTTCAAAAACTTATACTCTGTGAAGTTTGACAACACAAAAGAGATGGATGAATTCCTAAGTAAACAAAACTTACCTAAATTGAATCAGGAAGTTGTGAATTATTTAAATAGTCCTATAACATATGAGGAAATTGAGGAAGTAATCTCAAATCTTCCCAACAAAAAATGTCCTGGACCAGATGGATTCAGCACAGAGTTCTACCAGACATTTAAGGAGCTAATACCACCAATACTCCTTAAACTGTTCCATCAAATAGCAAAGGAAGGAACACTACCAAATTCTTTCTATGAAGCTAATATAGTCTTAATCCCAAAACCTAATAAAGATACACTTAAAAAGGAAACTATAGGCCGATCTCCCTGATGAACACAGATGCAAAGATTCTCAACAAAGTCTTGGCAAATCGGATTCAAAAACATCAAAAAGATCATCCACGGAGATCAAGTAGGCTTTATCCCAGGCACACAAGGTTGGTTCAACATATGCAAATCAATAAATGTAATTCACTATATACCAGTCCAAAATCCAAGACAACATGATACTCTCAATAGATGCAGAAAAAGCTTTCGACAAGATCTAACAGCCCTTTATGATCAAAACCCTAGAGACAGTTGGAATGGAAGGAACCTTTATCAATATAATAAAAGCTGTATACAACAAGCCTACAGCAAGGATTATATTCGATGGGGAAAAACTTGAAGCATTCCTACTTCGATCAACCACTTGTGGTTGACACTTCAATCAGGAACTAGACAAGGCTGTCCACTCTCAACACTTCTATTCAATATTGTACTTGAAGTCTTAGCTGAAGCCATAATACAAGAAAGGGACATAAAAGGGATTCAAATTGGCAAGGAAGAAGTCAAACTATCCCTATTTGCAGATGACATGATCTTATACCTGAGTGATCCCAAAAACTCCACCAGGAAGCTCCTGAAACTAATACAGAAGTTCATCAGAGTGGCAGGATACAAAATAAATGTGCAAAAATCAGTGACCTTCCTATATGCCCAGAATGAAAGAAGTGAAAAAGTCCTGAGAGAAACAATCCCATTTACTATAGCCCCTAAAAAAATGAAATACCTTGGTATAAACCTAACCAAGGAGGTAAAAAACCTTTACAATGAAAACTTTAAAATCCTAAAGAAAGAAATTGCAGAAGACACCAGAAGGTGGAAAGACCTCCCATGTTCCTGGATTGGCAGAATCAACATCGTAAAAATGACCATCCTACCAAAGGCAATATACAGATTCAATGCTATACCAATTAAAATCCCAAAGCAATTCTTTAAAGAAGTTGACCAAACAATCTCAAAATTCATATGGAGGCACCAAAGATCCAGGATAGCAAAAACAATCCTGAGTAACAAAAACACGGCTGGAGGTATCACCATACCAAATCTTAGTCTATACTGCAAATCCATAGTTGTAGAATCAGCCTGGTATTGGCTCCAAAATAGACACACAGATCAATGGATAAGGGTTGAAGACCCAGATATAAGCCCACAAGAATACAGCCATTTGATCTTTGACAAAGGGGCCCAAAGAATCCAATGGAAAAAGAACAGCATCTTCAACAAATGGTGCTGGCAAAACTGGATCTCCACATGCAGAAGATTAAAACTGGACTCATACTTGTCATCATGTACAAGACTTAATTCCAAATGGATTAAGGACCTTGATATAAGGCTAGAGACTATATAAACCATTGTTGAAAGGGTAGGGAACTCCCTCGAGTTGATTGGGCTAGGCCAATGGTTTCTAAACGGACATCCGAATAGTACAGTCACTACAACCAACACTCAACAGATGGGATCTTGTGAAATTAAAGAGCTTCTGTTCAGATAAAGAGACTGTAACTCAAGCACAAAGGCAACCCACAGAATGGGAGAAAATTTTCACAAACCACATATCTGATAGAGCTCTATTATCCAGAGTGCACAAAGAACTTAGAAAACTAAACACCAAGGAAACAAATGGGCCAATTAAAAATGGGCCTTGGAACTTAAAAGAAAGGGACGAAATCAAAATGTCTAACAAATGTCTTAAAAAATGCTCCACATCCCTAGCCATCAGGGAAATGCAAATCAAAACTTCCCTGAGATATCATCTCACCCATCAGGATGGCAAAAACCACAATACAAACAACACCATGTGCTGGAGAGGACGTGGAGAGAGGGGAACTCTCCTACATTGCTGGTGGGAGTGCAGGCTCATACAACCACTCTCTGGCGAGTCATCTGGCGATTCTTAAAGAAGTTAAAGATTGAAACGCCATATGATCCTGCTATTCCACTTTTGGGAATAACCCCCCATACAGCAAAAATTCACCTCGATAGCACAAGCACGACCATGTTCATAGCAGCACTGTTTACAATAGCAAAGTCATGGAATCAGCCCAAATGTCCAACAGTTGACAAGTGGATAAGTAAAATGTGGTACATTTATACAATGGAATAGTATTCAGCCATCAAAAATGATGAATTAATGCAATTTGCTGGGAAATGGAAGGAATTAGAAACAATTATATTGAGTGATATATCCCAGACACAGAAAATTAAGCGCCGTATATATTCCTTAATAGGTGGATCCTAGTACCAAACCCACTTAGAGACATTCAAAGACAAATCTCTGTAATACCTACAGTAATTGTAAAGATTATAAACAGGAGGGATGGGGAAGGAGGGCCCTACCAGAAACAAGGAGAGAGGGGACCATGTTACAGCAGAGAAAATAGGACACCATCAAGGACTGCAAGTTAGTAATGAGACATCTGGTTAAGTTCACAGACTTTCCTTCCTGATCATTTGCAACTGATGGGATATGATCTCACCAGAAGGGGAGAGCATATAGGCTGCCTGATAGAAAGTAACCATTTTGCAAATGGGTGATTAACCCCTCTCTCACCGCAGTCTCCTACCTTTACCTTTGAATGTACTCTTATAGCAAGACTCTAATTTAACAGGTTTTTATCTCTGGCCAGGGGGTGACATCCAATACCCATCAGGATGGAGCCCAAGGGCATTACAGGAGCAGCAAAACCGAAAAAAAAATCAACAAACCATAATTCAGAACATCAGAGATTCTATATCAACCATCTGGCACTGGGCCAGTCTAATCTCTCCCCATCCTGAAGCTCAGGGAAATTTATGGTAAGATTGTAAGACCACAAGGATGGGAAGAGTAATGATATGGAAGATACTCCACACAATTTAGAGCCAAAGCAATCATAATAGGATTTTGCATGACCTGCGCTATGTCCAACACATTATTGACCCCACAAAGTCTAGCATGGACCAAAAGCACCAGGATCCTTGGAGGCTAAGGACTGACAGTCACAGTAGTGTTCCTAAGCTTAAGGGGAGCACAGGAAAAGGTTCTGGGAAATGCCCCCTGGGTCCTTGCACCCAGAGGAGGACCCAGAGGAGAGTTTGGCATGCACATTAAAGTATGCTCCAGGAATTGGGAGGGGGGGGAAGCACTGGAGGATGGGGAGGGAGGGGAGAAGGAAGCGGGGAGCAGGAGGGTCTGGGGGAGGTGGAGGGAGGGAGGGAGGGGACCGGTGTACCTGTTAAGCTTATATGAGCGGAAATAATAATAATAATAAAATATTTTTAAAAAAATTATTCTTAAAAAAAATTATTCTTCAGTTCTATCCCTAGCCCAAACCAAGAAGACAAATGAAACATGAAAGAAGGTCCCAGTAGCAGCAACACTGCTTACAGAAATCCCTGGCAAGAAACAGAGCTGTTGTGGCTTCAAATTTCTGTGTCTAAGGGTTTTCATGTGATCTTAATTGTTTTGAAAATGTCCAATTTTGGTGTGATTAATTATCATTTCCCTAATCATTTAAATTGATTCACATTTTTGAGGAGAATTTTTTTAATCCATCTGGAATTAAACTTAAGTGCAATATTTGAAGATCCAAGGACCTCTTTATTGCACTAGAATGAAATTTTTTTTTTTTTTTTTTTGCTTTTAAAGTGTAGGCTTTCCTGGTACAATTTTTTTTTCTACTATGTTTATTTATTTATTTTTCCAATCAAAAAAACTTAATAGGTACCCTATCCCCTCCCTCCCTCCGCCCCTCCCCAGTCTCCCTTGCACCCACCCCCCTATTCCCCTTCCTTTCAAACCTCCCTCCCTCCCTTTCTCCTAGTGACCCCTCTAGCAAGACTTTGGGGGGTCATTGACATGTCAGTCATTGTGCAGGTCATGCAAAGTCAGATTATGGTTATTGTGGCCCTAACTTGTGTGGAGTATCTTGCATATCATGCCCATCCCCATCTTTAGGCTCTTACAATCTTACCACCCCCACTTCCGCAAATTTCCCTGAGCTTTAGGATGGGGAGAGATTTGGCTGGTCTAGTTCCAGGTGATTAATGTAGGGTCTCTGATGTTCTGAAATTATAGTTGGTTTTTGTTTTCAGTTTTGCTGTCCCTGCACCCCTTGGCTCCATCCTGATTGGTATTGGAGGTCACCTCCTAGCCAGAGATAAAAGGCTGTTTAAATGGAGTCTTACTATAAGAGTAGATTCAAAGGTAGATGGAATAGGAGTAGGAGACTGCAGTGAGGGAGGGTAGATGGAATAGGAGTAGGAGACTGCAGTGAGGGAGGGTCAGTCTCCCATTTGCAGGATAGTTACCATGTATCTGCCAGACTCTATGCCCTCCCAGACAGGGAGAATGAGATTTTATAACAGGGAATTTTAATCACTTTTGAGTTACAGACATGCTCAAAGAAGCAGCACACAAGACAGCAGAGCAGGTGAGACTGTTGTATAAAATCTGAATACTGAGCCTTACACACGAAGAGTCTGTGGCTCTATACTACATAATACCAGTTGTTACCAGCACAAATTCTGAAGTGAGGCAGATCTATATTTTCAATGCCAGTTCTGCCCCTTTCTGGCTGTGAGAACTTGGGCAAGTTACATCATGTCTCCAAACCTCTGTTTCCTCATCTGTCAATAAGAAGTAATTACACTTGCTTCATAGGGAAGCTGGGAGACTTTGCAAGGACTAATTATGACTCCTATGATTCCAACTGGTTTTTGCTCTACTACATGATTTCAGTAGGATACACACTGAAAGCAGCTTTGAGAGCCTAACCTCTCCTTGTGTGGACTATGGAGAACCATTATAGCTGTGGAGATGTCAGAAAGATTCATCAGTGAGTCAGGAGCAGATAGGTAGAGTTAAGCTGGTTGTCACATGTTTCTACATTCTGGGTGACCATCTCCTTCCCCAGCCTCTTTCTCTTGGGGAGTGCTTCTTGTGGGGTCCCAGGACCCCTTTGTCTGCAGAATTTAAATATGGTGGACTCACGCAGGACTAGTTTTCACTTGGCTGTCTGTCTGAGTGTCTCAAGGGTCACTTCCCTACAGAGATGTAGTAAGGTCCTCTGGGTTCCTCTCCAAAGAGAGCTTTTTCATGACAGTCTAGTTATTTTGCATTGTCGTGTCAAAATACTCAACTTTAAAAAAGTGGCATAAGAGAGGAAAATCTACTTTGGATCTCAGTTTCAGAAGGCTTCAATCTATCATGGTGGAGAAGGCGAAGCAAGAGCATGTGGTGTAAGATTTGCACATTATGTTAGACTACGAAGCAGAGAGCTCAGATCACAACCAGGGGCTCCGTAAACCTTCAAAGACCCACTCCTCAGAGATCCACATCTCCCGCTTCCTAAAGTGTTCTCCACTAACTAGAGAACAATGCTCAGAGCATGAGTCTGTGTAGGAATCTCCTGATTCAAACCATAATAAACCTATTTAGTGAACCAGAGAGTCAAGCCCTTCCCATTGTCAAGGTATTGGGGGAAAAGCATTTTCATTTCCACAGCTTCCTTTTCCTGTGTTGTACCAACTCCACAAGGGTGAATTCATGTTTTTGCTTCATGTCCTCAGCAACTAGCATGGCTTTGGTTTTCAACTTTAGCCTTTCTCTTCTTGCTCTATCCTAGAATCTACTGTGACACGTGGATTTGTCTCTTTTAAGACTTCTCAATTCCATTTGATTTTTCTTTGTGACATTAATAATGACTGATCTAAATGGCATTAAGTAGAAACTGTTTTCAGGAGAGGGAGTGAAGACCTGATCAGTCCTTATTTAGAATGTCATTCTAGTGATTTCAAAACTCATCTTCTTCATGGATGGATAAAAGGAGATATTAAAGACTTTTAATGAGAACAGCAAACATTCATATTTGGTGAGTTTTCATTTTTGATCATTTTTGGCAGCTGTGTGAGGAATATATTGAATTGAATTAGGGAGAAAAATGGAAGAAGAATTTTCCTCATTGACTCATCTAAATACAATTACTGAACTGTAGTAAGCATCTGACACTGAACAAAGAGCCTGAAAAGCCAAGCAGATGATCCCACAAAAGTAAATATTCTGCTGTGGGCTACATATTATGTATTCATAAATCAGTGTTCTGAGTTTTCTAAATAACATGTTTAATTTTAATGTATCATCCTGGAGACCTGGATTATGAATTTCAATGAGACTTTTCTGTCCACGGGCTTAATTCAGATTTCATGCATGGTTTTGTAAGGTTACGAAAAGGGAAAATGACTTCACATCTCCCAAAATGTTGCCCTCCTTAGAACAAAAGGTATCTATTTTCCCTTCTTCCTCCTAAGTGTTTTTTACATGTTCATGGTGAATTACATTTTATGAATCAATACTTTTCTTTAAAAAAAAAAAAAGGAAAAACTATTTGTATTTTACTCTGGCCCCATCTGGAGTGGTTTCTTTTATTTCACAGTAATTTTAACTTTGGTCTTATTATTTTCACAAATATTTTTAATGCTCCTTTGAGCATGGCCTTAATGTTCTAGGGTAGTAGTCAAATGCAACTCCCTGGGGAAGATCAAACGAAAGGCTGGGCTTACTAAGAACAATTTTCCATTGTAATATATCAAAGTAACAACCACAATTTTTCTACAGAAAGAAAATGACAATACTCTGTGCCAATCAGTATATCCTGCTTTTTCCTGTAATTAATTTGCCATCCATTCTTGCCTCTGCCCTCAAAAGCCATCTGGTCACACATCTGACCCTTTTCACCTTGTTTCTCTAGTCAAAAGTAGCATGGAATTTAAACAAGCAACGCTATTTAAAAAAAAAAAAATCTCAGGCATACCCTGTCTTTTTGCACTTTTCAAATACCCATACTTTTCTGTTTTTTTTAAAGATCCTTTTATGGGTGATTAATTCAAATGTTAATGCTCACTGTAATAGTCATGGCTTTACTGAATGCCTATAGCATGTCAGGTGTGGTGTTCGGGAGTTTCCTATAAGATCTCCATTCATCTACAAGACAAATTCAGAATGTGGGGATAACACTTTCTAGCTTTCAATCCATAAAACAGACTCAAAGAAAGAGAATATATATTCTACTCAAGGTTTTTTTTCATGTATATATGTATGGAATATGCATACATGCATGTATGTAGGTGTATATGTTTGCATGCGGGTGGGTGTACATGTGTGTGGGTGTACATGTGTGTGCCTGTGGAGACCCGAGGGTGATATCAAGAATCATTCTGGATTTCTCTTTTACCTTATTGCTTGCTCTGGATATTATTCCCAGGCTCAGCTTCTCAGAGCCAGAAATACAGGCCTTGACCGTATCCACCCAGAATTTTTTTTTTAAACATAGGATGTGGGGATCTGAACTCAGATGCCTTTGCTTGTGAGGCAAAGGCTTTACCTACAGTGCCATCTCTCCAGTGCCTACACAAGCTTTATAAAGCTAATGAGAAACATCTCCGGATCAATCTGACTCCAAACTAGCATTGCTAACTATGGAGTCGTGTTGCTTACCATACCTAACAGAATCTCCAGGATTCCCTGCTTTTGGCATGGATTTGATTTACAGAGGACAGATTCTCATTGCCATCATCCCATAGGTTGGGCAAGAGAAGTTGTAGGAGAATTTGTGAGAAGAAAAACGGTGTTGCAATTTAAGGGGAAAGTCTTTTGGAATTCCTCAAATTAACAACAAGTCAGGTGTTCCAAAGGGCTTGTCCACCTACTGAGACAAAGATGTAGTTAATGAGATTGTGGACTCTCAGAGCCAGTTCATTGGTTCCAGATTACCAGTGGCAGACAATTTCTATTCCTATTATTCATAGTAAATTAAATCAACAATATACATTGTTTTTCTCCTAGGGCAAAACACTGATTTTTTTTATTAATTTTTCTACTTTTACAAGCATATTGAGTATTCATCCCAGCTTCCCTTCCTCCCATTCCCTCCTTCCATTCACCATTCCATCTCACTCTGCTGCCTGTATGCTTTTATGTTCACTCTGGCTTGTCTACTCCTGTGGGGATTCAGGTCTCTAATTTCTCTCTTCAGGCCACTCCACTGGTATGTACATTTCCCTTCACTTATCCAGCTTTAGACCCAAAGGTTTCCACTATGATTTCCCATTCTATGAATATAGTAACAGCTGCCTACAGAGTAGTTTCATGTGCTGTCTTTCTACCTATAGGTTTATTGGCTATCTTCCTTATTAATCTACTTCCTTTCCTTTTTTAGTTCTTGTTCTAGTTTACAGTAACAGAGATGGGCACCATTCTGACAAGTGGGTCTTGAGTCCAATCAGAAAGCTGTTGTTTATCTCCTTGGTACTCATGCCACTATTACACTCGATGTTCTAAAGCTTCCTGCTGTAACATGGAATGGCACAGAGCAAGGACAGAAAATCTACAGCTATGATTATCATCAGGTTCATGCTGACTTTGGAAATCAATTCTTACTCTGCATTTTTTACTAATTATTAGCCAATTCAAGGTTGATACTAGGTATAGGCCAAGCTCTACCAATCTGCTCATCAATGAGTCTGGAAAACTTCAGAAACTAGAAAACCTCCAGGGCTGGAGAGGTGGCTCAGGGGTTAAACCTCTGCCTTGTAGGCAGAAGGTCCTGAGTTCAGATCCTAGACCCCACGTATAGATGCCAGGAGCCATGGTGGTTCTCAAATTCACCCGTGGTCCTCCATACACACACACACACACACACACACACACACACACACGCACATGCACACGCACACACACACACACGCACACACACACACACACACACACATGTACAATTGAATAAATAATAAATTAAAAAATTAAAGAAAACCTCCAGTATCAAGGATGGAAGCAAGTCAGGAAAGAAGCCAACCAACCTCATACACTCAGCAGTGGAATGCCAACTTAATCATTGGGAGCCAGAAGTGGCTACCTGGAACTATCCATCGCTGAAATCACAGAGCACTAATTAGTCAAGAGCACCATTTCTTTTTTTTAAAAATTGGGCCTTGGAAACACTAAGTCCCCTTCCTGATGCTGACTCACTTTGGGTCTTTGTGCTGTTCACATAACCTCATTGAACCTCAGTTTCTTCACCTGCAAGGTGGAAATAATGACAGACATGGTAACAAGGTGTTGTGTGGTTTAATTAGCCTTTCAGAAAGACTTTGAGATGATCAGATGAAAGGCACACTTTAAATTTATAGCAATAATTATTATTTTTATTGTATATAATCGTTTGAAAATATCAGAAGCTATTACATGCTGTCTTACCATCATTTACTATTCATATACTTAGAGAATGTAAGCCTTTTTCTAAAAGCCATGCATGCAATCAACTTATACATTGACTATTCCTAAAGAAATCAACTTGGGAAAAATTTTTAAAAAGATAGGATAGCTAACACTAACAGGGAAAGGCATAACAGGTAAGTAATGGTTTGACCAGTTAGACACACCTAACCGTTGAAGTAAACACAGCAGTTGAAGGGATAATTGAAGGAAGGGAAGATATATCTTGATTGCAAAACAATATAATGGTGTTGCTATTTGAAGTGTGCTTTTCTTCTTCAGGACTCAAAGCAAATTACCAATATTATCTCCTAATTTTCATAACATCCCCATAAGGAAGAGAGCAAAGAGAAGTTCACTTTAAAGATAGGTAAATGGAGACTTAATGATTAAGCAGTTACCAAGGTCAGAGAGCCCATTGCTAACAAAATGTATAGGTTGTCCTCTTCCTGCAAGAGGTCAAAGAGTTTGTTAGAAGTGGAACAAGGGCTGGAAGCTAGGTGCTTCAGATGTAATAACCGCGTGATCTTGCCTGTCTTTACACAAATGTATTTAGAGTAAGAATAAAGGTATATTGCAAAGCATATTCTTCAAATTGTATTAATGCTCTGCATGGTTGAATCAGGACCTTATAGAGGACAGGACACAGGAAAGCATATTTCCACTTCAGAACAGAGTCATATCAATTTCTATTGCTATCAGTGATATGAAGATTTAGAAGGAGCTTTTATATTTATTAAGAAAAAAATAGACTCCTGTAGAGGTCATTTAGAACATTTCAGCATACAATTTATTTCATAGCAGGAAATTAAAATTTTTCTTTTGATGCCAGATTAGTTCTTAGTCATCATGTTCATCTTAGATAAACCAGACCTCAAAATTGTCTCTCCATGTGTCTGCTTTTTATTTTTGTAAACAGCCTTATTGTAATTCTCACCTAAACTTCTACGCAGAGAGTATGAGAGAAATGCCATTGGTCTTTCGTTTTCTGAGACTACTCAACTGCCAAAGACCAATAGCTTTATGATTGGATTTGGTCCACTTTTCAGCAGGGATCAAGAACAAGAACCTATGAAAGGGGATAAAAAAGGCTCTGGGGGTGCAAATCATTAAAGTTTTACTTTAAAAAAAAAAAAAGCAAAAGCATTGTATCAAACTGCCTTTTAAGCATTTGTCATTATACCCATAGATTTGAGGACTGCTCAAGACTCAACCTAAAAGTTTCCTTTTGCAATGGAAGGAGCTTATTATAGAAAACCACAGCTGGAAAAAGTGTAGTAAATAAGGGGTGGCAGACTGCTCAACTCTAAATAGGACATCTAAGCCATTTCCCCCACCCATTCCATGTTAAGGCTCAGGGAACATCTTTGAAAAGGGAGTGGTAAGTTGTATTAGAGATATTAATAGAAGACTTCTATGTGAATTAGATCCATCAAATTTGATGAAGGATTAGATAATCTGGTTTAACTAGCATTTATGATTGAATAAGTCTATGAATAAATTTCTATTGGGTATCAATGTCTTAAACTAGAAACTAGTTCCAAGTTTCTGATTTAATTTCCTCCTCATGTTGTGCAGCCTGTCAATCTAAAGTGCAAGTTGTGTTTCATCTCCACCAATCTGATAGACTACATCTGCCTGGCTAGCTGTCCCCTTATTCCATGACTCATTCTATTCAGATCCACAGGATAGGGTCTAATCCATGGGCAAGCCTTTACCTTACATGATTTATCATACCATCTCTGACTTTGAGACTTCTATTAATTTTTAGGGACAGCATCTTATAAAATCCTCTGTTCAAATAACCTAACCTTCCATATCACCAATATATATCACCAATACTCAAACTCGTGTGCAATAGCTAATCCTCTGACGCCCAGACAAATTCTTCAAAAAAGATAATAAAAATCCAGGAAGAGCTGTTACTCCCATCACTTGACTTCAGGATGAATATAAAGCATCACATATAGATTTTCCCAGCATCTAGAGATGGTATCACATAAGTAGGCTTTTAACATTTGTCTGTGAATATATTTTCTTGCCAAAAGGATAAATTGTGTTAATTGCAAAGGAGGTAGAATCTTCCAGTTGGTCTCACTTGACTTAAACTCTAACAGTGTCCATATTAGCTGGATTTCCTCCTCATTTAGGAATCCACTTGTAGGTGGGATAGCAGTAATGACCTTTCTTACATCTGCAGAGAAGGAAACACTATCTACGAAGGGATAGAACTTATTTACCAGTTTAAATTGGATTGGCAAGTCTGATAGTTTGGAGCAGCACATAAATGTCAGAATTCTGTTCACACTTATGTTTATAAGAAAACCAAAGTGCTATTAAAAATCAGCACATGCTTCAATTCAAGAAGAAAGAAACTAATGGCATGAAAAGATGTTGGTAAAAGTCTCTCTGAAACGGGCTACTCTGCTTTATTTTTTAGCCTTAAGAAAAATTATTCATATTTAGTATAAAATAGGATATAAGCATCTCCCACATAATTCAGAAAGACCCAATGTAAAGACCCAATCCTAAAGCAGATCTATTCTCTCTATGGTATAGAGCATTTTTGCAGTTATAATTGAAACATTTAAAAATTGTTAGTACAGACTTGCTTCTTCAGAACAGTAAAAGGCTAGTATATGAAACCAGGGGTATTTAGTTAAATAACAAGGATGAGATGACATCATGATTGAACTGAGCATGCTCTTTCAGAAGGGTATCCTACAAGTCAATTTTTATGGATGCACTGTGGCCACATGGACATATGGATACACAGAGTGCACACAATGATAAGCTTCACTCTGGACGATCAGTTTGCTTCTTTAGCTTCAGAACACCAGTGCTGTGATAACCCCATCTTCATCTTTAGGAATGCCCCCTAGTGGAGGCTGCTTTATGGTGCCACCTAGAGACCACTCTCGGGTCTGCACCAAGTCACAGACTCAAAAGTCAAGCAAAATGAATCTCAAGATGATCTCTCATAACTCCTAGCAATTCTTCTTTGGCTTAGCTAGTAGTGTCCAGTGTACTGAATCATGTAATTACCCCATGGGAAATGCAGACTTGGATGACTTTTAAACACCCTGGACTGATCCCAAAGCTTCACTGTTTATTTTAATAAAGCATGACTATGCTTGTTTGTTGTATGTATTCATTTTGATAGTAATCGAAACTATATAAACTCTAATTTTCAGTGAATGTTTACTAATCTTACAAAAAGGTCAACTTAATTAGTCTATAGAGAAAACTTTATATTCTCTTATACACATTCTGTTCCTCCCACATTTCTGATAACTCCATTAAGATGTTTATTTTAGGCACCCCCCATGCTCTCTGCACACTCAAATATGGCTTCGTGGAGAACCTCCAAAAGGAGAAGGAAAGTAAACCTTCATCATTCTAGCATATATATTTCAGTTATACATCCTAAAATGAGGATTTCTTGTGAATGTCAACTCAGATTTACCAAATGTGAACTGACTTTTTTTTAAATCTTATTCCATCCAAACTACAGCAAAGCCCCCATCCTGAGCCCCATTTGCTGCATGAACTGATGATCTAGTCTTATGTGGGCAGAAGATTGTCTCTCCAAAGGTTTCCTAGCTTAGATATGAAATCATGATCAGGCACATTCTGGGTGACATTTTTCTCTTCTTAATTCCCACATAAAACTCCCACTGAAGCGGCAGAGAAGACTCATGTGTGGAGGAGACTGACTCAGTATTCGGATGGATTCTTTAACCAACAAAGAGGAGACACATTCTATCTGCTCATAATGGCTCAATACCTGTAATGGCCCCTTCAGGCATCACCAACCCAGTTTCGGCTCAGAAACTGGAAGGGTAAGTATCACGCACATTCCAAAATACAGCCTCTATTCAAAGAATTTAGCTTTTCTAGAATTTAACAGCACATATCTCTTCATGTAAAATAAGCTCAATATGGCAAAATCCCACACAGCCTGAAAACTCAGTGGTAGGAGTCGAAGTCAGTCTGTTCACTTGACAAGTGGCTCAGTCCTGGAATTTAGTGGCACTTGCTATTTGCCAGTAACCAAAGCAGGGAATTATCAAGGCCTCGCCATGAGGGATCACCAGCATTTTTCAGTTGGGAAAATAACTACATGAGCTGCACAGTCTGTGTTCCATGAAAAGAGGCATATCATCTCTGGTATTGTGGACAAGCCTTCACCATTTTGTTACTCTGGAACAGCACATGAGCATTGCACTATGTGCAAGATGACGAAACATTGGCTCTCCTCCAGTATTTCAAGAGGTTTACACCCAGTATCGGCTAGAAGGGCATTTGTTCGCACATATGGTGACATTCTCAGCTTAGAAAAGTCTGGGAATTTACCTTCTTTAATCAACATGCTCATGCACATTTGCAAATATAAAATTCGCTATCTAAGTACCATAATGTTTCTCCCAATAATATAAATGATAAGGATTGCAGGTCAGGATTCAGGATTCATTTGAATAAATAAGGTTTAACATTCAAGTTTTGAATCAGAAAGTATGGGGAATTTTGAAGGATAATATTGCCAATGTATTTTTGGGCTAAACCTTCAATATTTTAGATTGTTTATATTTTAAATCAAGTGGAATCCACGAAATCAACAAATAATATCCAAATGTCACTTCAATCTCTCCAGCAGTCCTTCCTGTCTCTCACATGACAGCAGAAACACTGAGGGATGAAAGGTTGGTTATATATTCTATTTTCTTTTATTTTTCTCCCCTTCAAAGACCAAACTAACAAATAGGGAAATAACTCAATAGTAATTGGGAGGAACCTAAGATAATTGATAGGCTGAGTAACCAAGGACAAGGAGTAGTTCTTAGCAGGAAGTAGTTTCCCTGTGGTGAATGAGGAAGATCTATACCCCACATAATTCTTAATTAACAGAATGTTTGCTGTGTGAAATGAGAAATCTAACAACATAGATCTGGCTTAGTTTTCTGATCTGTGGAACAAAATATAGCATAGAAGCCACTGAAATTACCATCAAGATCTTCAAGGTCCTAATAGGTATCCTTTTATCTTATGGCCTGTCACCAAGCTCCATTTATAGACAAAAGTTGTATTTATACTTATAACAGAAACAAAATTCATTAAAGAAGACCGCGTTCTTCATGGAATGGATCCACCAGGACCAAAGAGTGAAGTGGTTGTTGAAGAAGTCCAGAGGATCACAGAAGTAAAGTAACTAACCACCGTCTCACAAAATTCTGGCCCATTTATTCTGTGGCCAGAATTTAAGAAAACAAACAAACCCTGGATAGCTGAGGTTGACCCATGTCTCACTTCTGATCCAGTGTCACCCTCACATGCAAGTTGGCCCTAGAATTCTTATTTTATTTCTAAATTTTGGGTCCAGACCCTCACCTGATACACTAACTTCGTTTTTCATCACTGAACACTATAGGCGCACAGCTACACTCCTAACCCCACCTCGGGTTACTAGGAAAACATACTTCATAATCTTGTTCCAGACTCAGAATAGTCCAGTGTTAGAGCCTAGGGCTATGCTGTGGCAATGTCCAGTGGGATCCACTAGAAGGGATAAGCCCCTGTCGAGTTGTCAGACAGTCATTAAATTAGTGAATTCATAAAGTCTACGAGCGAGAATTGGGTCTAATAAATAAAATCAATAGGACATGGATGAGGCAAGATTGTAGTCAGGCTAGGGATTTAAGAACCAAGTTTGTCAACTTACCAATAAGCATTTGGTATATCATGAAGAAAGGAAAAAGAGGGAAGAGAAGAAAAAAAGGATCTAGGGAAACAGTCCAATGAATAAAAGTGAGGACCTGAGTTTGATCCTTAAAACATGAGTGAAACATAAAATGTGAGATACCACATACTTTAAATCCCAGTGCTGGGAAGATAAAGACATGCAGATCCCTGGGGTCACTGGCCAAGCTATGCTGGTCCAATCAGCAAACTCCACACCAAATGAGAAACTTTGTCTCAAAATCCAAGATGCAGTTTCTGAGAAAAACAACGATATTGATCTCTGCTCTGCACATGTGCACATACATGCTTGCACATCGACATGTACATATGCACCCATAGAAATACCTGTGCACACAAAACAGAAGAATAAGAAAATAACTAACCTCAAAGATCAGCAAATTCATATCAGTCCCTATCCAAATAGATGTCAGTGTATAAACCACCCCGTATTAGTAGTTTTCAACTTTGGTTAATATTAGAATCATCTGAGGAGCTTTAGGAATGCTGGTTTCTTAGCCTTTAACTCTCACCTGATTCCCATTTAATTGGTTTAAGGAATATCCCTGATACAAAAAGAAAAGTTTAATGTTGAGGTGAATGCTCAAATTCAGAATTAGGTCCTTCTTAACATTCACAAAGCATGTGAGCTTCCTGGTTTTCTTGACACGATGCAGATTCTATGGCAGTAGCTGTGGTGATACCTGAGATGCCCAGATCTAACAGGCTTCTGAGTGTTGCCGATGCTTGTTGACTCATGAACAACACTTGAGTAGTAAGAGGGAAACTAATCCCTAACACCTGAGAAGCCGCTGACTGTGTTTGCTATTAGTTTCATCACCTGCATGTGGCTGGCTTATAACGAAAGCCAGTAGAGACTCATTTTCCCATTCCCCACTGCACATTTACAAGCAAGCGTGCTGCAATATTTAAACTTTTCCAATTCATAATTATTTATTGTCCACCATTACTCATTACACGAAAAGTATTCACAGCATCAAACCCTCTCAGGCCTCTAATGGAAAGTGTTTATCCAAGTAAAAGGCTAATACCTACCACACAAAACTTTATAAGGAAATGCAAATAAATGCAAGGCATTACCCTGCTGATCTCCTTACCTTTTGAATATAATCTGTTAATGGAAAAGCAGGATGTACAATTCGGAGTATAAATATTCAGGAGCCAGTGAGTGATACTGAGATGACACATTCCAGAAGAATAGAGCTGAGAGATTCACTGTCTCTGCAGGTCAGGTGAATAGGGATGCTTTTCACTTACTCTTCTAATGCAATCATACTCGGACACAAGCAATTTAGAAAGGACTTATTTCAGCTTCCTCCACCAGAAGGGATATGGTCCATCATGATGGGGAACATATGGCAGGAAACACAGCAAACATGGAGCAGGAACAGGAAGCTGGCTGCTTCTTAAGCCACACTCAGGAAACAGAAGGGGAAAGTGGTGCCGGCTTATGAAACCTTAAGGCACACCGGCCACTGATAACACATTCTGTAGCAAGTTTCAACCTCCTAGAGGTTCCATAACCTTCCAAAAAAGTAAGCGTGTGTGTGTGTGTGTGTGTGTGTGTGTACGTGTGGGGGGGTGTAGACTGGGGTATGATTATGCTCATACAGAGCGAGTATTTACAGATCAGAAGAAAACCTAAAGTTTCAGTCCTCAAATATTTCCCACCTTTTGTTTGAGACAATGTGAACCTGAACTTGGCCACATAGGCCAGACTAGCAGGCCCACACGTTCCCAGGGATCCACCTGCTTCTGCCTCCCATGTCACCATCATTGAGATTACACAAGTATAACACCACACCTAGCTTTTGATATCATCTAACCCAGCATAGAATTCAAATTCTGTTTCTTATGCCTGTGAAGCAGGCGCTTTACTGAACCCTCTCTCCAGCCTTCTAATTGTATTTCTTGACACTTTCACCATGACTTCTACCATAATTTAGATGACCGATCTGACAAAAAAAGATAAAAGACATCAAATTTTGGTGCTCAGATACAAACAAGTAAAAGAAAAAGTCATAGTTGTAGAGAAATTAGAAGGCCAGCGAAAATTAAACAATTAAGCAGGCAGGCTACACAATTAAAGCTTGGTGTGATAAACATAAACATGAGTTTGTTTAAAACTCAGGGACTCAGCAACATTGGACCGGACAGGGAGTGTAATGGGCAAGAAGCTTTGGATGAGAAAGGGAAGGAAGCCAGTCAGAAAAGGAAAGGCGATCACTGAAGGTTATGTTTTAGTTAGTTATGACAGGCATTAAGACTAGAAATTGAAAAGGTCATTTGGAAAGCAGAAAACCAGATGTAGATGGGAACCAAGTCATTGCAAAAAGAACATAGTGCTTCTGAAATCTACCGCCAAGGTTTTTAAAATGCTGTTTCCCTTAAAGGATTGGTTCTAGTGCCCACAGACTTTGCTGGAGAACTTGTTGCCCCAATCACCTGGACAGATGCCTTCAGCTGTTGCTCTGGGCTCTTCCAAGGACCTCTCAGCTGCAAAACCTTCTCATCCAAGGTGATGCTCTTTCCCAGGAAGGTCCACATCCAAAACTGATAAAGGCAGGAGTATGAAGAGGTGGGATCTTGGTCTGGCTCAAGGTACTCTGAAGGACCCTTTTAGCTTTCAGAGGTCTTTATAGTCTTTACATGTAGGAAGTGGAATTCTGAATGAGCTTGCATTTCAACATGACTTCTCCTTTTATCTAATCCTCCTTCCATCCCTCCTCCACAGGCATTGTTAGGTCACTTAACTCTAATAATGTAGAGCATGCTCTAATCCTCACATTCTGCTTCCCAGGCACCCCTAACCTGTAAGACTGGAATGATGTGAGAAGACAGGAAAGAAGATGGTGTTTGGAACTTGCTGTTGCTCTAGTGGAGGGCAGAGCACAGGTAGCCCTGGCCCGAGGTAGAGGCCCAATATTTCAAATTTTCACTGGGAAATTGGGATGGAATAAATGCAGATGGAATGCCATAGCTGGTACTAGAAAGAAGTGCCTATGGTAGCTTCAAAACAATGGACTGTTAGGTGATTTCTGAAGTGCCTAAGAAAACAAAGTAAGATGGCAAAAGCTGAGAGAAATTTACAGATTGAAAACAAATGTGAAAGTGTGTTCTGAATAATATACAGAAAGGATCCCATTTTGTGTGCTTAGAAGACGCAAAAATCTGAAGGACAGAACTGAGCCTCTAGCTGGGAAAGATGAAGACCCCGAAGCACTGTGTAGGCTGAGACCCACCATGAAAGTCCTGAATCTCAAGTGTCAGAGGCCACTGCTGCCCCTAATTTCTGCCAAAAGAATGCTTGGCTACGTGCAGGCAAGCTGTGTAAGCATGCTATGTTAATGCAGATAAGGAGTACAGGGCTCTCTGCCATAGAAAGGCAAGGAACAATTTGACACTAAACTAGTATTGTCCTGGTATACTTAACTTTACCAGTTTCCCTTACAAATGCTGTTTTTGCTAATATACCAAAACGTCTTGAGAGATTACTTTTGCTTATCCTTAAAGAACTATAGTTTCTTTTTTACCTTTTTTAATTTCTAAATTCATTTTTAAATTTTTCATTCATTTAGAATTTCATACATGAATGCATTGAATTTATATTTTTACACCTTAATCCCAAATCTCTTCCCCCCCTCTCTTTACCATTGCAACCCTTCTTCTTCCCTCCTGTTTTCATGTGTTTTTGCTCATGTGGTCATTGAGTTTCATCTGGGTCGCCTTTCACAGCATGTCCCAGGCACTTGCTATTTGTATTTTGCAAGGACACTGGTTATGTTACTTGCTCAAGCTCTAAGGGGGAAGTAAAGCCTTTCTGGAAGCAGACCTAGGGCCTTGGCCTTCCTGCTAGGCCAAGTGGCTCCTGGTTCTCCCACTCTTCTAAACCTTGAGATGGTCTGTTTGTGTGTCTATTACACCTCGCTGGCCCCCATTCAGATCCTGCCAGCAGCTTGCTGTACCGGACGCAGCACCCAAGATTCCTTAAAGTCTCAGGACATTACAGAAGTGCCCTGCCCCCCACCAAGCGCTCAGACTCCTTCCTTCTCACAGGAAGATAATGCTCAGGCCTCCCCCCTCAAGACAATGTATGTGTCCCTCAGGATGTGTCCCTACTTCCTTTTCTGACTCCTTGGCAGATAACTAAGGTTAAGTTGCGATATAATCAGGCCAGGGATATACTAGGCCTAATAAGAGAGGAAAGATACCATACCACAAAGGAACTGCAGTCCCCGGCCAGGATGCACCAGAAGGATGTGGGAAGATCTACATGGATATCATATTGAGATGCTTGATCAGAGAAACCTAAAATAAGCAGTTTGGCAAGAGAGACTTTATCATTCGGGAGGCCTCATTCAGTGCACAGGATTTAGAGTACAGACAAAGACTCCATGAAGTAATGAAAATTCATTTCTCTACAC
Source organism: Typhlomys cinereus (assembly GCA_023101885.1). Lineage (NCBI taxonomy): Eukaryota > Metazoa > Chordata > Mammalia > Rodentia > Platacanthomyidae > Typhlomys > Typhlomys cinereus. The sequence goes on along the minus strand of JALPQD010000003.1, from coordinate 119,935 downwards.
TTGACCATCTGCTTTGTTTAGAAAGTCACATGTCCAAAAATCAGACAACATGGATAGATTCATCACTTCTGCCAACATACACAAGGTAGTAATTAGAGACCACTTCTGCCAATGTACACAAGGTAGCAATTCCACTTTATTGTAGACTCAGACTCCAGCAGAAGAAGATAGCAAGAGGAGAAGCCATTATTTTGGCAAGGTAATTAATCAATCATCAGGATTCAGAAGTTGGTGTTATACAACAGGGCAAGGAAGAGTAAGTTTTGCACTTAGATAACACACTTGACCACTTCTGCATGTTTCTGTGACCATTTACATTGGCAAATAGAAAAATGCTACAGATCAGTGTCTTCAATTCTCAGTACACCTCAGTATGTAGCTGGGGAGAATATCTGCAGAGAAAACTAATACAGTCTAAGTCATTTATCTGTTAGGGAAAAAAAATCCTTTTTATTTCCAAAAGCAATATGGAAGCATAATGCTAACGCTCCCTGGTTGAGTCATTTAATTAAAGCAGAGCTATTCCTTTGTGCTCCTCTTTGCTGGAATGGGGTGTGTCGTGTGAGCAGCCAGAAAGAGAAGAGTTGGCTTCAAGACTGACTGTGTATATTGTACCGATGGACTGGACGCCTTCGTGAAGAGGGATGTTCTGCTACATCGTCCAGGATTCTGCTCCATCCAGATTTTACATTTAATGACATGGAGAAGACTCCAGGGTCATCCTGAGGCAAGTTCAAAACCAGGCTTGTAAGTCCTTCCCTGGCTGCTGCTAACTCCCAGAGGTAACACTTGACCTGAGAGGCCCCTAATGAGGCCAGGCAGTCACAAGATCACGAATGAGCCAGCATAGGAAAGCACAAAGGATTCCTGAACGGAGAGCCTAACCAGCCAAATTTTCCGCCCAAGTCACTGTGATCTTGGCAGACAGATGGAATTCTGAAGACAGAAGCTAACCTTCAGATGTTTATATAATTTTCTACAGGGGAAGAGTTTACTGATTCTATGAAGGGTGGGGCCCACCGAGGGCCAGTTTCCCCATTCCGGTGATTACAGCAAGCTGCAACACTTTGGAAAGTCACCTTTAAAGCTTCTATCCTGAAGCTTCAAATCACAATAGGCCATTCATTCGCTTCCTCCCAGAGGACCTGGCCCCTGTGACCATCTCCTGCGGAAGGCACTCATCACCTGGAGGGGGTATGCCTGGAACATCTTTCCAGCACTGCTGTAGAGAAAGTTAGTTGGGCCACGCGATTGACTCAGATGTATAATCTAAAGGTTGGGAAACAAGATTAGGAGGAATTTTTACCACGCACTTTTCAATTGACATACAACTTCAAAACCCAGAAAATGCTTTCCTCAATTCTTTCATTTATTTCCACCACAACTTCTGAATGTGTTATCATTTTCTTTAAATTCATTTCTGTGAGGGCTAAAGTCATATTTATTTTGTACGCTATAGGGCAGAGATATTCACACTCTGGTAGCTTCTAGAAGAAAAAAAGCATATTCTTGTCTTGCCAGGTACAATCTTCTACAGCTATCTCTACTTGTGCTAAAAAATGGATATTAAGATAACAGGCCACGAATTGAGAAACAGCCCAAGGTATTTTCTCTGGAGGTGGTCCTGCAATTTATGTATATCCCCATTCCATTCTGGACTTCTGCTGACTCCCCAATGTAACACTCCATATCAGCTCAGTCACACTAAACCTCCCATGAGTCCGAGCCAGGACATTTGTTTTAATTCTAATATAGCACTTAGCTATAGGCTTCCTATATACAACCATCTCTTGCCTCAAGGCCAACAGTCATGTCTTCCATGTGTTATGCATCATAGAATCACAGTGCCTTTCATATACTAAGTACCGTCTAAGCATTATTGAAGTGAATGTATAGTGTTGCAGGAATAGTTCTTGCACAAGTCAGAAAAGTGTAGAACAGGGAGACAAATTCACTTCCTTCAAGATAGTATCTGAGCCAGTGTTGGGAATTTCTGTATATTTATTGAGAGTAAGCAATTGACCTTCACTTCAACTTTTTCACCTCAAAACTGAAAGATATGTTCTACACATTTTTTGATGAGGATAATATAAAAGATGCAAGTGGTGATGCTTATGAGGTGCTCTAAAGACCTCTTATAAAACTCATGTGATGCCATGTGATGAGGAATAAAAATTTGTGTCTCTCAGAGACCATTCTCATCCATAGAAGAGAATGGAAAGGCGAAGGTATGTGGGAGTCCGTATCTATGCCGAAATCCATAGAGAATGAATTACGCAATGAGTCAGAGAAAATGCAAAGGGGCAGGTAATCCAAGAGATTAACAGGAAAAAAATGCTGTGCAGTTGTGTAGGTGGAGCTCAGAGTAATAAGGCAAGAACATTCTTAAGGAAAGCAGGAAAGTGGCATGGAAGGTCATGCTACAGTTCAAGAGAAGCAGCCAGATCCTCCGGTGTCACAATCACGGAAATGAAAAATGCACCAGGTAAGCCAAGAGCAATTCCAAGGAAGTGGAGCTGTAGGCGAAAGCATCCAGACTGGAGGGAAAAAAAAAAGCAAGAAAACAAAACAAAACTCTGAGAGGGGAGGGACAGATAGGGTAAATATGAATATTTCTGTAGGAAACAAAGGCTGCCGTTCAACTGTCCACCTGCTGAGTTCACCCAAGCAAAGGGGAGCCTCCCTTTGCATCCAGGCCCAGCGGTTACCCTAAGCATTGCAGATAGAGATGCCAAGTCTCAGGGAGAAACAGCTCGAGTTAAGCCTTTGTCTCACAAACAGAAGGACCTGGAAACAGACCCAAGATCCCACATAAAAATGCGAGGTGGAAAGGGCAGTGGCCCTAGAAAGGAGAGCTTGGGAGACCCCAGACCAAAGCAAAAAGGAGGTAGAGCAATCCAGGGTGATTCTCAAAGTCACCCTTGTACCTTCACAGGCACATACAGTGTCCCCCTTCTCTCTCTCTCTTTCAAAAAAGAATATATAATGCCAAGTCTCAATAAAGAACAACAACCTGCCGTTCAGAGGTTTTTGAAGAAGAATATTAAGAAAAATAAAAGTTATGGGTTACTTTTATAAATGTTAAAATGCACATTGTCAAATGGTAGCATTGGAAAAATATGTAGCTTTACACAATAGGAACACCCAAGAAGCACGGAGCCCATGTGGAATGCCACTTTGCAATGGGTGTTACTGTTCCTCTGCATTTTCACTTAACTGCAGGAGCTTGCTCTTCGACTGGCCTCTCACTACAGTCGCACTTCCTCTTACTAATTGGCCACACCGCCATCAATGATTCAGAAAGCACTGTGCTCTGACCGCTCCCAGCCCAGTCTACTGCTGTCCTCTCAAGGATCAGACACCTAGAGGAAGAGCTACGGACAGGAAATTCACACACAGCATTCAAACCAAATCCCCCCGTTTTAAACTGCTAAGACACTTTTTTTTCATTGCACAAAAATTCACTGTAATAAATTGGTGATTACAGAGAGGAATAAAATGAATGACTTTGAACTCCAAGTTCTGTCTTCTCACTCTGCAAGCCATGGGCCTTGACATTAAAGATACAACGCTCTTGGAAACAAGACTCATGGCAGGGAATATTGGGTAGACACTAAATTAATCCATTAAATGAACACATTCAAGTTACAAGTTTAAGGCCACTAAAATACATTCTTCCTAAAGTGGTAGTATATTATATGCTTTTATAGCTTTGCCCAGATTTTTTTTTTTTTGGCTCTTCATTTGGAACAAAATATCATACAGATAAAGTGCTTTGAAGGATTTTAGTTATATTTTTGGTTTGATAAGCCTAGGTCAGGAATTATTATAAGTTAAGTGCATAAGTAATTGGGGTAAAATTAGTACAAATGAAAAGGTAAAGAAATAGAATAGGAAAGTCTAGACTTAACGTTCGTTCCAAAATGTTCTATGGAGTGTGGAAAAGAGCTTAGCTCCTCCTCCCAGACCTGGCACTCAGATGGCCTAAGTTAAGTGTCTTAAGCATGTTGACTGTGTCACGCATCAAAGAAATCATTATTCACTCCTACAGGGTTCACCTCCACTGACTCAGCAAGCTAATTATTACCTTTCTTTCTATCCAGCTACTAAATTTGAAGGAAAAGGAATCTTAAGAGGAAAGTATTCAAAAAGCTGACTGCCAATGTTTTCACTATGTGGAAATATGACACGTAAGAACATTTTAAATATCTCTGTGATGCAATTCCAACAGACAATAATTTGAGCAGTTTCTAATGAAGTTATCTTCTTAAGGTTCCCATACACCTCATAAGAGCCAGAACTTCACTGTTTTCATGGAGATTTTAAAACTTTATTTTGGTGCTTTGGCTGCAATCAGGATAGATTTCTATCTTAAAAATTAGATTCTGGGGCTGGAGGTATGGCTCAGGGGTTAAGAATCTGCCTCGCAAGGAGAAGGTCCTGAGTTCAGAAACCAGGTCCCACGTAAAAATGCCAGGCAAGAAACTGACTGCGACCTGCACTTCTGGCGCTAGTGGGCAGAGCCTGGGAAATCCCAGAATGAAGCAAGCAGATATAAGCAATCCAAGATGATTCCCGAAATCACCCTTGACCCTCCACAGATGCCCTCTGACACACACACATACACACACACACACACACACACACACTAAATGAATGAATAAAGTTTAAAAACAAAAGAATCTTAAAAAATTATTAAATGCCTTATTAAAATGCCTGATTATTGCTTAAAATTATGGAATTCAGGGGATTTCAGGACATGCAAAGCAAAGTCTATACAGATGTGCAATTTTTATCTTAAACTAGATTAAATCTAATACTATAAAACATGAACAACTTGCTTCATAATTTTCTTTTTTATGCATGAGCATTGCTTTCATGCATGTGGAAAGATGCTAGCAAGAAGGAAGAACTATTGAGAAACATTCACTCTCTAGGATGGTATGTTTTAGATTTCTTTGCCATTATCAGCTTTATTTCTAATTTATACAGGTCCTGATAAGTATGGAAGCCAAGTAATCCTTTACTCCAAAAGAGAAAAGAAAATAAAACCTGTCACATACACCAATAAAATTGATTCTCATTTGAGCATCACCATTATATTTGAACAATGAATCAACACACAAAAGAAAAGATTAGTTTTAGTAAATGGATAAATGTTACAGAGGATAAGTAATTAAAGTATTTAAATAGAAAAAGAGTAAGAATTACTTGGAATATTGATTCAATTTTGCCTTTATTGTCATTATCAAAAGAATTAAAGGTAAACTTCTTGGGGGGAGGGGATATTGGAACTCCAGAACTAATTATTGTTGCTCGAAGGGAAAAATGTGCTTGATATACAAACCTATTCACAACTAATATGTGTTTAATACTTGACAGTTGGAAAAATCAGAGCAACATTTGTTTAATCTCTTTGTCAATATATCAAAAAGTTTCTTTGTTGAAACATAAGATTGAAATTATACATGCCAACACTTCAGAACAATTTATAATAGATATATAGATAGACGATAGGCATAGAATATCTATGATATATAGATAGATGACAGAAAAACAGGAAGATAAATATACATATTCAAATACGTACATAATGCTAGTTCTAAAAGAATGTAATATGTCTAATAAATAACAGTAGATAAATGTCCTATAAATAACAATGAATTAAATCTATAATATAATAAATGATCCATTTATTCATTGAATAAATATTTAATGCATTCTCATTGGTTTAGAATCTCTCAGACTTTGGCGATAGATCATAGATCTGCCAAAAATAAATCACATGTGGCTCATAAGACTGAAATCAGCACATCCTTTTAAATTAGCATCATCAGACCAAAGTTAAAACAGTTTCACATTGTTAGAAATGAAACATTTGGAAGTAAGATTTGGCCATTTCCCTCGGCCAGCAGCAAGGAAATTCCTAACTGCAACATTTGGGATTGAACATTGTAAGACACATCAGTAGCAGGAGAACTAATAGACTGTGACTTCATCTGCCCCAAGAAAGTAGTAAAAATGGTCCTGAAAATGACTATGACCCTCACATCGGATAGAAATATCCCCCTGGCAGAAACCCAAAGACTTGTTCCATTTGGGTCATTAAGAAACAGCTTACATCAAAAGCTGCCATTAGAATTGTAGCGTTCGGATCCTAGACCCCACGTACAGACGCCGGGCCGAAGCGGGGGCGGCCTGCGTTTCTGGTCCTGGTAGGGCAGAGCCTGTGAATCCCGCAGCAGAGTAAACAAGGAGGAGGTGGAGGTGTCCATGGTGGTTCCCGAATTCGCCCGTGGTTCTACACACACGCGCGCGCGCACACATGCATAATTGAATAAATAAAAAATAAATAAAGAAACAAATATAATTGTAGCGTTAGAACAGCTCTTCTGTGGAGCAGGAAGACGAATATCATGCAGTGTTTGATGCTTTAGGAGGTTAAATAAAGAGAAAAGAAAGAATATGAAAAAAGAACTAGAGAACAGTAACTTATTGCCAGGGAAGAATTCCACCATGAGTTTGAACCAGATGACCTGTGCAATCTTTACCATCTCTCATCTCTGTGATTCAACTCCACTATATAGAATAGAGCCACGTGGGCACCATAACAACACAAACAACAACACTGAATGCCTTCCTTAGATGAAAGGCTCTGTGTTTTCATAAAGCACTTTGCAAATGTTATCTTCTTAGTTCTTGCAACAAAGTGTGTAGGCGGTATTATCCCATTTTGCAGACAGTAAAATTAATCTGTGGGGTTTGATTTGCCCATGACAGAAAGTCAACAAAGAAACTAAATCTATTGTTGTTTATTTAGAAAAGCTCTTCTAGAAAACATTAGCCCCAGTAAAATGTTGGGAAGTAAGATTCAAATCTGTTTTGTAGCAGTGATGAAAACAGGAAAAAAGAATAAGTGACAATACTAAATAAATTAAACAAGAGGGTAGGATCATGAACAAATTTTAAAATACATTAAACACACTGTCTGGACAAATTGAGCATGTCTTAACTCTGCCTCTAGTCTGAGACAAAAAGTAAAGGGTGTTTATAATGTAATAGGAAAAGAACCTTCAAGGTGGATTCTAATTTTGCCAGACACTTAGATATTAGGAATTTAGGATGACGCTATTTTAAAAATGTATCAGCTCTTATTTTAATATCCTTAGAACAGAGAATAGAATTCAATACTAAGCAATCCATCTTTACATTCTACCCAAAGCACTGCTTCCTGATAGATGAACATTGTGCAGTAGGCGAGGCATAGACAGAATGCATTCACTCACTGTGCATGCCTGAGCAAGTTATTAAACCTCTTTAGTGTCTCCTCCTCCATCTTCACTAAGAAAGCTGTGATAACAAGGTGATGCATATGTTGCATTATACACTCTGTGCATGGCACATTGTATAAACTCAAGAAGTGTTTGGTTCCTTCCCAATGTTGAGGATTGGAGTTATCAGTTAGCCTTATACTGAGTGAGGTCCACATTTCAGTAAGACTTGAAGGACGCACATACAATAGAAGATTTGGTTCTATGTGGTGTGATGAATCCAAATATTTTAATGATTTGGACTTCGTATAAAGTACATTGAAATATTTTGATTCCTCAAACATAACTTTATTCTACATTTGTATTTATAGCATTTAAAGAAGCTGTTTATTATCTTAATGACTAAAGAATGTTAATTTCATTCACTTCAATGAAGCCCCTGGTGACAGACGGCTTCCAGTACCTACTGGAAACGAGTTTTTCATAATCATTCATTCTTTAGCTACTCTTTAGTCATTCATTTGTTAGCTGGTAGATTAATTGTAGTAATCATAATCTCAGCCACCTCTTTGAACATTAAATTCTAGTCTCAATCACCTGTTATTTTTACATTTTTCAACACAGCCAACCTGACTGATTATATTAAGAATCATTCCAATCCCATGAGCACATGTTCCAACTTGTGGATATCCTTTCAAAACCCTTGTCCATTTCTCTCCTCATTCGTTTCCAGGGAGACTCTAAGTAAAATCTTACAATCTCTAACTGGATCTTCTGTTTTTTGAGAGAATCTAAAATTTACTTGAAGATAGTGTTTAACACTATTTCTGTGGAATTCTTTGTGGTACCCCAACATTTGGGCTAGGGACACTCCTTTCCACGGTCTGCAAACCATCAATGACTACATGGTAACTGCTGCTTGGTATCCCGGGAAGCCTTCCTTGACCTCAAGCTGAAGCTTGGAGTGAATTACAGGAGGTGAACCATTACTTACCCATTTCTGCAGTGCTTGATCACATCCAGAGTACTCTAAGGGTGTACTCTAAGGGTGCACTTTACTCCCTGTGCTATAAAACCCCAACCCCGAATTACAGAAGAAGCTAGAAAGAAAGGCAAGAACCAGAGACAGGATTTGTCCACTATGCTAAAAATTTTGCACTTGATCTACAATCAGGAGGAAGTCCCTTTCACTTTAAACAGGACTCAGTGTCTCTGCGTTTTAACACCATCGCTCCTTGTCAAAGTACAGAAGATAAGGTGCGGGAGACTGAGGTTGTTGGTCAGGAAGAAGGGTCAGGAGGCTTCTGTAATGGTCAAAGGAAGAGATGAGTGGTTAGTGATCCCAGCTGAGCAGGGGCCTCTGAGCTATGGGAAAAGAGAAAAGGATTCTCCATCTATGCTTACTAAGCTCCCAGGTAAGCTGGTGTCTGATTAATTTGGGTCAGCGATACCGGCAGGTGAGTGAAATTCAGGAAGGAAGATCCGGCGTGTTTCTCTAGGCCTCGGATGACACCTCCAGCATCAGTTGAACACCTCCTCCTCCTACCCCCCTGCTCCTTGGCTTCATCTGCCTCTGCTCACATTTACCCACTGTCCTGGCTTCTGCCCAGAGAGCCCACCCCTGACCCTGAGAATGCCACTTCCTCCCTTTGTCCCTGCAGCCCAGCGTTGATTGTAGCTTCCTGCCCTGGCTAACACAGACCGCTTCATTGTCTTCTGTTTGGCCTCTTGCCTTCTCTATCACCTGCCGCAGCGATTCTCTGTAGAAAACTCTCTCTCTCCAGATAATTGTAAAGGATCCTCTTTTCCTGGTTGGATTCGGATACAAACAGAGACACATTTGAGAGATACTTAGAGAAGAGTGTATGTAATGAATGATAAGCCAAACTGCCTAACCTAAAGCTGGCTTCCGGCTTCCGTGTTCCTCCACAGGCCTTGCTATGTTGATTCCTCAGGCACTGGGCTACACTCTCACTACCCGCCCTCGTGGATGCTAGATGAGAAGTAATAGGATGCTGTCTGTGAAAGGTAGACAAGTCTCAGTGTGGTTTGATTTCCACCAGAACCATTCATGTCCTGGGTCTTCCAAGCTTCAGATGTCCTGGTCTTACTGACAGAATGAGAACCTTGCCAAGCAAGGCCACATCGCATGATCCACAGCTCAGGGTCATATCCCACGATGGGCCGTCAGAACACAGTTTGAAGATACTGTTTTCCCTAGTAGAATCAGCACAAAAGGAGACCTGTTTCCAATAGCAATAAATGTTGATGATTCAGAGCACACATATGCAGGCTACCGAGTATGATTCAGCACACGAGAAGAGCACCTTACCGCAGCCAAGGGAGGGGCTTGGAAACCAACAGTTACACGGTCCTGTGAGATTCTGGAGGTGTGACCTTGCGCTCCTGCTTCAAGAAAAGAGACTTTGCCAAAGAGTAGTCATCTCTCTTCGGAGAATAAAGACACAGTGGAGGTTGGTCAGCCTACAAGCATTCAACATGATCTTACAGCATCATTAGTGGTTAAACCTTCAATTTCAGAATCATTTTAGATCTTTGGGAAAGTTTCAAGGATGTAAAGAACAGGCCTTCACCTCTCTACACTGCTTGCTGTGACTAGCTTCTTACTGTGGTGCATTTGTCATGACTAAGGAAGAATGTTGGTGTTTTACTGCCAAATAAACCTGCATTTCATGTAAGTTTCAAAAATTGTTTCTCTGGTATTCATTTTTTTTCCCTATGATTCTAGGAACTTATCATTTAGAAACATTTTACTTTTTTTACTTTTTCTTTCAATCTATGCTATTTGCTAAAGAGAACTTGTGTGTGTGTGTGTGTGTGTGTGTGTGTGTGTGTGTGTGTGTGTGTGTGAGAGAGAGAGAGAGAGACTGTGTTTCTGTCTATGTGTCTATATATCTGTATGCATCAGAGTACCTGTCTGTGGAGGTCCTAGGGTGATTTCAGGAGTTACTCTGGATTGTTTCTATCTCCTTTATGTTTTGCTGCTCTGGAATGTCCTAGGCTCCCTCTTCCAGATGAAAAGTGTAGCCACTGCCATTCCTACATGGCACTTTCAGGTGGGATCCAGGTTTCAAAAGCAGGACCTTCTGCTTGAAGGCAAAATCTTAACCCCTAAGCCCATCTCTCTGACCCAGGGAGGGACTTTCCTTTTTGCACTTATCTTATAAAAGGAATATCCAAATAACCCTCCCAAAATTAGAATAGTATTCAAAACTTTGATAAATTCCTCAAATGGAGGCTAGGCTGAGTCCTCTTGTTTATGAAAATACACTCAGAGTGTGAAGGGGCAAAGAAGTCAAACCACAGGGTTTAATACTCAGCCCATGATTTTCCATCTGGGCAACTTGGAAAAAAACCTAGCTGCCTAATCTTTTAAAGTTTTTTTTATTTATTCAATTGTGTGTGTGTGTGTGTGTGCGTGTGCATGTGTGCGTGCGTGTGTGTGTGTGTGTGTGTGTGTGTGTGTGTGTGTGTGTAGAACCACGGGAGAATTCGGGAATCACCATGGACTACCTCCACCTCCTCGTTTACTCTGCCCTGGGATTCACAGACTCCGCCCTACCAGGACCAGAAATGCAGGCTGTCCCCCCTTCTGCCTGGTGTCTATGCGTGGTGTCTAGGATCTGAACTCAGGATCTTCCACCTGCAAGGCAGAGGCTTAACCCCTGAGCCACCTCTCCAGCCCCAACTGCCTAATCCTAATGGATTTGAATTTGATTATCTATAAAGTAAAAGGCAATTCTACCTTACCTAATAACGCAAAGTATATATTAAGTATGTATATAAATCTCAAAGTAGCTTTAATTTTCATTTCCTACTGACTAATGACCTTGAATACTTTTTAAAAGTTTTTTGGTTATTTGTGTTGTGTATGGGGAAAGTGGAATTCTTATTCATTGTAAATGGGAATGTAAACTAATGCAGTCACTATGAAAATTAGTGTTGCAATTTCTTGAAAAGAAAAATGAAACAACAAAAGTAGAAATAGCATGTGACCTATCTATACCACTCTTAGCTATAAACTAAATTACTCGAAGTCAACATACATAAAGGTACTTGGCACACCCATGTTTGTTGCTACACTATTCACAATAGCTAATAAAAGGAACCAGTCTAGATGTACATAATGGAGTTTGAGTGAGTCTTAAAGAAATATCACATTTGCAGGAAGTGAACAGAACTTGGAATTGTTATTTTAGGTGCAGCATCTTAGACTTTGAAAGACAAGGACGTATTTTCTTTTATATACAGATTCCAGATTTAAATTTTTTCATGTTTATTGAAGGATATGGGTCATGCAACTGAAAAGGAACAATTAAAAGGGAAATAATATTTAGGAAAAGGGGGAAAATGGTAATAGAATATATGTGACATGAAAACAGAAAGGGTCATGGCAGAGGAGTAGGGGGAGAAAAGGGACCAGCAGGAGGGGATAAGGTCAAGAGAGTTGTGGGGGAAGAATATCTACAAATACAACGAATGAAGACGCCATAATAAGCCAGTCACTTTGCATGCTGATAAAAAAAACTAATAGCAAAAAACTATCTATGAAGCACTTAGAACTGTGTTGGAGTGCTTAGCAAGTCTGGAAGAACCTTAGTTGTTATGCCTGCCGGTGCTCAAGGGCTGCACAATGGCCTATGGACTTGCTTATTGACCGCTCATCATGGTTTCAGTTTGTTGTGCAAATTACTTTTCCTGGGAGATGCCACACACAACTGTCTTCCCACTCCAGATAGTATGTTCACAACAAACCAACTCGTTTATTTGGTGTTACTGACAGGAGAGGGGCAGTTCACTACAGAAAGGCTGACAGTTTTCCCTGGGCGCCTAGATGGGTCTCTCCCCTCCCCTCTCCTCCCTCCCCTCCCCTCCTTTCTCTTCTCCTCCCCTTCTCTCCCTTTTCCTCACTTCCCTTCTCACTCCTTCTTTCCCCTCCCCTTCCCTCCCTTCTCTCTCTCTCCTTGACTGTTCTGGGATCTTGCATCTGAACTACTTGGCCGTTCAGCAGTCTTTTTGAAGGTTCTTCAGTGTTTGGGGGTCTCTTTCTGACTAACTGCTGACTGGTGGAGCTGCTTCCCTCCCCACCTCTAACTTTTATGACCCCCCACCCCCCAAGCTTGTCAGTTTCATGAACCTCCCCAAGGAGTTGCTTACTGACTGAGACTGGGTCAAAGGTCAAGACTGCCACTCAGAGTAAACAGTTCACAGGACTCAGGTCTATAGTCTTTGCTTCCAGTTTGCAGTCTTCTGGAGATCAAGAGCATTCCTGACTCATACTCAGCGCTCAGGATTTTACCCTTCAGTTATTTTGCATGCTGAGCACAAAGTCATTCACGAACCACATTAAATGCAAAAACATGAAGAGAAAGTAAGCAAGATTCAGACAGGATGAAAAAGAAGCAAAATATTAATACAGCAAAGGAATGTGAGAGAAATCCAAAGGGCACACAGGGGCAAAACACCTTATTACAATCTTTTGTTGACAAATGAAAATTGTAATACTTATGGTGTGCAACATGATCCTTTGAGACACTAAGCAATGATTAAATGGGAGTATTTAACTTATGCATTTTTTTCAAATACTTAAAATACTTTTGTGAAGATGAGAACAAGTATAATCTACTCTTTTAACAGTATTCAAGCATCCAGTATACAGTGTCTATGTCATGGTTAGGCACAGGTGTCAACTTGACAGTTGAGGAGTTGAGCTCTGGGCACATTTGTAGAGAATTAGTGGTTGAGTTGGGCACAGAGCAAACCTGCAGGAGATTGTCTAGCTGATGAGGAAGGCCCAGTCCATGGTGGGTGGGACTAGGCCATGAAATAAAATACAGAGAACTGGTTGAAAAAGTTGGCATCCTTGTTTACACTTGGCCAGACAAGCTGGTCTGGCAAGTAAGGATTGTCCCTCTCACAGCCATTATATAGAGATGATGTGGAGTTCCCTTGGCCCTGGTGTTGGTGTGAGCTCTTCTGCCAAGCTGGACTGAAAATGTAACTGGGCAATCGTAACAGAAAATAGACTCCCTTTTCCCTTAAGTCATTGGATGGTGATTTATCAGCAACATGCAGGCTAACGGCTGCAGTGTATAACTGTAGTAGCTCTGCTATACAGTAGATCTCTTAAATTTATTCCTTCTTATTTAAATGTTGCTTCCCAGCATGGTTCCATAAGATGTCCTGTCCATTATCATTTTAAACTCAGTTCTCACTGAGTGTGGTGAACCATCCCTAAAATCCCAATTTGGGGGAGGTAGAGGCAGTAAGGATCATCATAAGTTTCAGGCCAGCCTCGGCTACAGTGAAAAAAAAAAGGAAAGAAAAGAGGTAAATAATAAACTCAATTCCACTTCATGACACTGTAAAGAATGTATTTTTCTGGGGTTAATGACTCACAAAGTTTCAGCAGCAATGCGTTGCCTTTCAAACTGTGGTGGCAAGCAACTGTAGAGGGAATTCTAGACAATTCCCCTGGAGAGCTTTCTGGTAAAACTGGCATTAGCAATGCACATGCAATCGGCAAATATTATGTTCATATGGCGTCGATGCTTCAGTGTCTTGCCAAATGCCCTGGAGAAACTGAGCATGCTCCTCGTATACATGCACTCTTGGGTCTGTAAGCTTCAGGCACAGATGTTTCTAAAGCACCCTATATTTCTGCCATAGAAGCCACTTGTACTGAGCTCCACTCTTATCCCGACGTCCAGCCAAGGAAGTTGTCAAATGCACTTTTTTTCTCCTTTCCTGTAAGCTGCCTAGGCCTTTGAAATATTGCGAAGCAGTTGTCCCCACAGGGTGGAGATGGAATTAGCAGCTGCAGTATTGCTCGGGCAGTCATCATTTTGGCATGTTGCTTCCTTTCACTCTCCTGTCAGGGAAGATCCCACCCATCCTTCGCATTCCTCTCAAGCAAGTTGTGTCAAAGAAGGGCGAGAGAGGAGGAAGCGATTCCCATCCTCCTGGGTGTAATCAGAAAGGTTTTAATTAGCTTCTCAGGATGTTCTGGTTTCTGCATACAACAGCCCTTCCCTACTCTGGCATCGGAGCACTGCCTGGATTCTTAAGGAAACACAATTTTGCTCTGTCGGTTGCCAAATTCTGTATCGTGCACCGCAATAAGGAGTCACAAAGCCTTTCTCTTCCAGCACTGTTCACTGTGGGAGTCTTGAAGTTGTTTGTGTAACTACTTGATTGGTAATTGTCTTGCTCATGAGGATTTTGATTTCACGGATGTCTGGGTTTGCTCTCCACCTTGCATAAGTTACAATGACTGACACATGCTAAACCCTCAATAAATGAATGCCAAATAAAATAATGAACAAGCATTGAAATATTCCTGCTCTAAGGAAAAAAAAGAGGATCTGGATCATATGTGGTCCTTGGGGACTACATCTGCACGAGGCTCCTAGAAGGGAAACGGATGGAAATAAAATATCTTCTATGTTCCAGACATTACTCTGGGTGCCTCACATATGCTATACCTATGCACTAAAGAAACTTTATAACAGTTAATTATTCATGATCCTCCTCTTACTGATGTGGATTCTGAGACACAGAAAAAGAGGTTTCCATAGTTGAGATATGGTTTGTCTTGCCTAGATTTGTGATCTGGAACCTTGCTTCCTACATAGCCTTTAGTAAGAGGTGATTGGTTCACTGGAGACCTGGGAAGGGTTAGTACATCGTCCCTTACAGGAGAAGGGAGTTGTCACAGGACTAAGTAGGTGCCCGAGAGAGCCATTTTCTTTCAGGCAGGCTGGGCCTGCTCAGCTTGACTGCTCTTCCTCTGTATGGAAGCTCTTCTGCTCACATATGCTCACCACTCCTGTGTAAGCTCTGAAATTCTGAAACTTGGACTTTCAGCCTGACGATCTGTAAGCTTAACAGATCTCTTTTCTTTCCAACTTACTTATCTTCAAGAATTATTTTTTTACAAGACAAAAGTAACTAGTGGAAAGGTTCAGTAAAAGTTCACAAATGGCAGCTAGAAAGAGTGGCAGAGACTGCAATGAAATGGTCGCTCTGCAGGAGCCCTGAGGTAGCATCCTGTCCACCTCTGTGATGCTATCCGGACAGCACTCTGGATCCACACAGAATAAAAGGCTTGGTGATAAGACTCTAATTAGTCAAAAGCAAAAACCCTAAGATCACCTCAAGTCTCAATTAATGCAGAAAAATTTAGAAACCACTTTCATATTTACAGGTTCCTATATATAAACACTCATTTCAGAGTTAGCAAGATCTATCAACTAAGTAACTAAGATCTATCAACATTAGGGAAAGTATCAGTAAAAGAAAACTTTTTTGAATGCCTTAAGTGCCACGTGCATTCATAGATATGTATTAAGATTTTTCTGTTGTTATTATTCTAAAGTGTCACCTTAAAGATGGTATCATCTGAAAATACAAATTAACCCACCCACTCCATTTCAGAGACTTCATGGAATGCCATGAATCCCAACTGGTTGAAGAATTGAGGTTAACTCTATAAAAATAAAATTTATGTGTGAAGCAATGTTCCTATATTATTAACAGACATTAACTAGCATTCCCAATAGGCAGGAAACCTTTTCTTTTCTGAATTACCATTGCACTGTGGGCCATTTATCTCTTTCTTGACAGGTAATGAATTGTAGTCTTTTATACATGTCTTATCTCTCCATAAAAACTATAAACTCCTTAAAACAAAAAATTGCATCTTGCAGTAAAAGGCAGCATACTCAAAAGAAATAGGGTTTATAATCAGTAAATGAATTTACCAAGTACCTACTGTGCAACCTTTGGCAAGTTAGCTTCTACCTCCTTGAGTCATTCCTCAATAAATATTAATAGCAGTACTCAATATTATTGGCTAATGTTTTATTATTGGTGACCATTTTGATTAAACATGGAAAATTGAAGAATATGTACTTCTCTTAAGAACAACATTAAAATTTCAGTAAATACAAGCTTCTGAAACACATAATAGTCAAAAGAACAAGTAAGAGTGATGACACTGACATGAACAGAAGTAGATTTGTATACACAATAAATTTCAATGAGTAGACAAATTAGAATGACAGACTCTGCAAACATGAAACCCTGAAGTGAATGAAGTCATGCCCACTCATGTTGCAGGGAGGTAAAGAAGATCTCTTGAAAGTATGATAGTGGAAGGGATATAGAGTTGGGAACTGCCTGAAAGACTGGTTGAAAGGAGCATGAAATTCTTGCATTGCTTCCCTACTCCTTCAACCAGGTGTCCACATGACATGTGTATGTTTATAACCACATAGCAATCTATTGACTCTAGGCTGAGTTAGCATACACATCATTTCCTTAAATGACAAAAGAGGGGAAGTACATATATATGATGTGGGTTGTGTTTGAGGAGTGATGTTTAAAGCAGCTAAATCGGGGCTGGAGAAATGACTCAGGGGTTAAGACTCTGCCTTGCAAGCAGAAGGTCTATAGTTGGGATCCCAGTTCCCAAGTAAAAAAATGCCAGGTGGAAATGGCAGCAGCCTATACTTCTGGCCCTGATGGGTAGAGCCTGGGATTCCCAGAGTGAAGCAAAAAGAAGGTAGAAACAATCCAGGATGATGATTTCCAAAGTCACCCTTGGTTCTCTACACAGTGCTCTCTGATACACACACACACACACACACACACACACACACACACACACACACTAAATAAACAAAAATCAAGCTTGAAAAAAGAATGGCTTAAGGCATAAAAGTGGGGTCAGTGAGATGGCTCAGGGGGTAAAGGTGCCTGAGTGCAAACCTGGTGATCTGAGTTCAATCCCAGAGTCTATGTGATAGGAAAAGGTAACTGACATTTAAAGTTGTACTCTGATCTCTACCTTCACACCAATGTTCTCTCTCTCTCTCTCTCTCTCCTTCTTCTTCTTCTTCGTCTTCTTCTTCTTCTTCTTCTTCTTCTTCTTCTTCTTCTTCTTCTTCTTCTTCTTCTTCTTCTTCTTCTTCTCTTTCTCTTTCTCTCTCAAAAATAATTAAAAAGTGATTTCCTCTGGAGTGAGAGAAGAGAAATAAAGAAAGATGCATTATTTCCTTTTACTCTATAAATTTATTCCTTAGCTTATAAAATAGTAGGAACAAATACGAATGTTTATTCCTGCTGAAGATTTTCTTGGTGACTCAGTGAGTGAGCCTTCATCAGTTACTCACTTGCCATTTCGCAAGCATTTAATGTGAACTTACGGGTCAATAAACAGGAGCATAAATAAATATGTGGAGAAAATTAAAAAATGAACAGGAATTAAGGGGAACTTCTATTGTTATTGACTATACCCATCTTTTACAATGATTGAGAACACACTGTCTACAGAAGTCAAATATTCTTCAAGAATTATAATGGAAACATCAGTCCCTATCTCTGAAGGCCTCCTAAGCTTTCTTACCTGGAATTGTCTATTCTACCTTTCTTTCCTTCAGTGACCTTTTATCAGCACTGATGAATAACAAGAGAGACAGACCTAGGGGGCAAGTTCTTTCTTCTCCTATGTCTGGTTTCTCCAGTGCTCCCTGTCTGCCGTGGGTACGGTGTCTTTATGACAACAGCTCACCCTTCACATCGGGGAGCAGTACTGTGGGGTTTGTCACTTTCTTGTTTGTTAAAATGTATGAAGGAAAACAGCATGAATGAACCGAAGGAAAAATCTTCCATTTTCTAAAAGAAATGCCTTTGCATTTTTCACATAGCTTGTCTTTTTGAGATTTTTTTTAAATGATATCTGCAATGACAACCACACATAGTGTGCAGCAAAGTTGGGGACTTATGATGAATAATCCCCTCTGAAATACAAAACCTAGTCAAACAACAAAGGTTCAGATTAAACCCAAGCCAAATCAACAGATGCTTGGCACCGTGTGCTAAATGCCAGCAAAACAGAGGCTCAGTGGAATGTACGAGGGTGGGAATTCCAGAGACGCCTAGTCAGCCACAGAACACTCTTACATGGGAAACGAGTCATGGGAAAAATCCCAGGTGAAGAGTTCAAATTTAGACTGCTCCATTTTCTTTTGGGAAACCTTCAATGACATAAGATTTCTAGCTATACAAGAATTATCTGAATGTTTATTGTATTGTTTCACATGAATTAAATATGAAAGAATAATAATTAAATACAAAAAAATAGGCATACAAAAACTGGTAATATCGAGAAACTATTAGAAGATGCATGCCAGGAATTAGTCTAAGCCAATTTTATTCTTAAAGTCATTAGGTTCTTTGAAGTATCTATGTCTTATAATAATGTTATACAATGTTCAAACCAAATTCTGATACACATACTTCATTGTCAAATCATCTCACAAAGCATAAAACTACTACTATAAACATAAATATAAACGGGTTCAGTTATCTGAAGACTTACAGAACTTAGACCACATCTTGCATGGAAAGTTTCCCATACGCAAATGCAAGTTATTTGGATGTATCCTTTAGCTAAATTCAGGCAAACATTTTGAAAAGCTAACTAAAGATTCTCTAAACTAACTAAGGATAAGGAATACGTAATCCCTCAGATCCCTCTGAAGGACCCACCCCCAAGGATACCTTAATATATAGATGCCAGCTGTGAGCTACCAAGCCTGTTGTGATTTTTGCAATGTCCCTAGGTAACAAATATAACATGACATTTATATTTCCAACTATGGCCCTAGTCATTTCATGGAGCATATTGGAACTAATCCCTATACTGAAAGAGAAAGAGACAGAGAGACAGAGTTACAGAGATACCACATTTATGCTAATGTTGAAGTACTTTAACCTACATCACAGACAATGCAACTATCTGAATAACTTTGCTTTAGAGAGAGATCACAAAGACTGTGTTGTTAACAGGTCTACAGAGAAACAGAGGGCACATAAAACAACACATTGCTTTATGTCCTTGAGCGTGTAGACCTGTTACAGCTTTCACCTAATAAAAAGTAGGGTGGGTTCTCCCTCTTCTTTTCCAGAATTTTAGGATCTTCACAGGTCTTGATTCACTCACAGGTATGTTTGCCATTTGTGCCTGAAAACCAACCCCAGCATCTAAAAGTATCATGATGCTTGAACACAAATGTTGATATTTGAGATGGAGAGATGAAAAAATATTTGAAAGGATTTTCTTTTTTTTTTATTTCAGCTCATACAAACTTATTAGGTACACCAGTTCCCTCCCTCCCTCCTCCTCCCCCCGTACCCCCTGCTCCCCCTCCCCACCCCTTTCCCTCCCCATACCCCAGTGCCTCCCACCCCAATTCCCAGAGAGTCCTTGAAAGGATTTTCTGAGGGAAAAGAAA
Source organism: Typhlomys cinereus (assembly GCA_023101885.1). Classification (NCBI taxonomy): domain Eukaryota; kingdom Metazoa; phylum Chordata; class Mammalia; order Rodentia; family Platacanthomyidae; genus Typhlomys; species Typhlomys cinereus. Next base: position 100,344 of record JALPQD010000003.1, on the reverse strand, counting down.
ACTCCCCATTCCATGGACAGAAGTCAATGAATACAATTCATCACAATTGGTCCTGGACATTTGCAGCTTCTCAGCACATTTTTATGGTGCCTAGTATTTTTGCATCTGTTCACTCTTTGATGCTAAGTCGCTCCCATGTAACTCTAAAGTCCCTGGACTTTGTGACCATGTGTGATGTCCATGCAACACTTATGACAACATGCCACTCATAAGTTTGTACGAGGTTCAATGGGAACATGGACATAAAACCCCAATGCAGTGCTCAGTGCCAGGTACGCTTCCCTTTCTGTCCTCCACTGGGGAAGGCTGTGCTTGTTATCAAATCTCGTTTTTTTTCCATTACGAATCACACCATGTTTTGTATTGACCTTCATGGTGAGCATAGATCCTAGTGAGAGGAACGGAAGCCCACTGCCCTCCAATATTTCACTCCTTGTCTAATCCTGCACATCATGCACTTACTGAACTTTCCTTCCTTTTCTCTCATGGAAATTTAATAAAAAATAATTTTCTTCTCTATGACCATATCGGTCTGAACAGGCCCAATTTCATGTGATCTCAGAAGCAAAGCAGGACCCAGCTCGCTTAATATTTGGAAGAGGAAAATCTAATTCTTTACTCGAAGTTTGTTTGTCAGAATAATTCTGCTCTCTCCCCTAATCCTTCAGATTCACTGAACTTCTACAAAGCCTCACTGGGTCTTGCCTTTCATGGTAATCAAATCATTGGGGTCTTTTGTTCACGCCACCTGCCAAGAGCTGCATGAATGCTCTCAGGTCTCACTGTCCCTCTCCAGTACAGGTGATATTGTCCTTAATTTGCAGAAAAAGAAATTGAGGCTGGGAGAGAATCAGCTTTCTAAGTCAACAAGCGAGTGACTCAGTTTGACGCAGGTGTGTCTGAATTTACAGTCCCTGTATTACATCACTTGAAAGCCTTCCTTAGCACATGCTGCCGAAAGGTATGTGACTTTGCAGTTACATACTCCACCAGCCAACGGACATATCACTTGAGGAAAGCATCATGACCATAGTTAGTGCTAAGCAAATGTTAATGATTGCTGCCAACAGTAAGCTTCTTGGCATTAATTAGTAGCTGATGACTAAGTAGCTGTGAGTGTATTGATTATCCTGGGACAAAGTTTGCATTTTCTCAGGACAGAGGGTCTTTAAAAGGTACTGGATTAAGCCAGAATCTGGTCATGTTTCATTGTATAAAAGTCAGTTAGCAGGGGTGGGGTTATAGCTCAGTGGTAAAGCCCTTTTTGCCTTGTATTCATGAGACTCTGGGTTCAATGACCAGTACCAAAGGAGGGAAAAACGTTAGTTGAAAGAGAACAAAGAAGTCCCTACGCTGTCCTCAGTATAACTTCCCAAAGTAGCACATTTGCAAACACTCTTACACAAAGGATGTTGATGTGTTAGGCTGCCAGTTGTGAGCGTTTTGATAATGTGATATCAAGACAGGTAAAAGGAAGACAAGGAGCCATGTGCCAGTAGTTTAAGAAAGGAGGCTCATTTTAAATATTTGTTCAATTCCCTGTAAAGAGTAAAGGCTGCACTCCACCTGCACCAACTCTGTTAGAATTCAGCCTGTCTCTGAGAAGAATAATGCAATGATTTTTTTTTTCATTAGACGTCAACTTCAGCAAGACTGTACTGGGCTAATTTCCGAAATCTGTTTAAAATTCTGACAACTTGCCTTCATCTTCCTAATTCAAATAGAGATTGATTTTTTTCTAACCTGTCTTAAAGCTCAGGTCTCCAACGATGGAGGAAAGCAGACATTCTGTTTCTGATTTTATGAAGGTAAGAGAATTAAGAGCCAGAATGCCGCGGTGTCAGTTAAGACAAGGCCAGAGCAACTGTTGTGCACCTGAAATGAAGGAATCAATGTCCTAATACCCTGCCTCTGTCAGAATGAAAAGCGAGGAGACATGGATGCTGAGGTGATCCAGGTCTTCGGAGACTGGCTGAGGGGTGAAGATTTGCTTTCATGTCTCCTCTGGTACCCAACTCTCCAACAGAAGGACTTTCACTCCTCCCAGCGATGGATTTAGCAGTTTTCTATTGGATCGTATCCATCTAGAGAGTCACACAGACCAATTTTATGCAGAGGAGACTTCTACCTCCCAGGATCCCCACACAGGAACTCTCTGTCCTGATGGCAAGCTGAAACAGCCTTGGCTTCAGGCCCCCCTCGGGAGCCATGTGCAACTCTAAAAAGTGCAGTTCCCAGCTCCCCAAAGTTCAGAGATTCCATAATGAGAAAGTAATTCCTGGCAGAGGGAGCAGGAACCACGAAAGACAAGAAGACATTCACAAACATTTCACAAACTGATTCCCATCAATTTCATCAAACAGGGACCAAAAAGATGGGAAGATCATGTGAGAATAAAGGAGGGCTTTTAAGGACCTATGAGACCACTCAGTGGATAAGATGCCTTCTAGCAAACCTGGCGACTGAGTTTAATCCCTGAAGACCTCAAGGTGCATATGTGCACTTCTCTCTCTCTCTCTCTTTAAATAAATATTTTTTTAAAAAGAGAGTCATTAGGTTTACTAACACTAAATAAAACCAACTTGAACAAAACAAATAGAAAAATAATCTAGATAGTTTTTTGATTATCCTGGTAAAAATGCAAATCAATGAAGACATTTTTTAAAAAAAAAACCCAAATAACGTTTCCCATTTTCTGGGAAATCTATGATAAAATGGCTACTTTGAGATAAGGGGACTAAAGCATCTCAGAAGTACCATTCAGCCAGGAATTATGACATAAAATTCAAAGAAACCCTAAGGTTAGAAACACTTCATGAAATCCTGTTACAGAGTTCTGAAGGTTGAGTCTTCCCACCCATCCCTCCACCTCCCATCCTGCCACCCCCGACTCCCACACCACTGTCTTGGACCCTCCAGACATAGTCCTCTCCCCCTTCTCTGGACTGTCTGCTATGGAGTCATGATTCACCACAGCACCAAGTACGCTTGGATCTAGATGACTCACAGTGCTTATCTAGTGCTGGATGGAATTTCAGAGCTTTCTTTCTCCCTATCCCAAAGCAAGGAAGATGCTGGAAAATATGACTGAAATATTACTATGTAGTCTCCATAGTAAGTAAAATTAAAAATGTCAAATACCTACATTAGACAATATAGACAATTTGTAGACATTCACACTCAGTTCTGAAAGAAGCTAGGCATCTGAAGAAAGTTCGGGAGCTAAACCCCCGACTACTCCAGCAAATATGAACTTTTCTAGACAATCTTTTCCATGACTTGCAAGATTCCATTTAGAAGGCTGATCCTGCTACCTTTCAAGTGTAGCCCTCTTCTCTGAAGTCTTTTCAACTTTCACAACTTTCAGTCATTTTTTTCCTTTTTTTTTTTTTTTTTTTTTTTTTTGGCTCTTGGAATACATACTATCTCATCTCTGCTCCTTGAAAGCAAGGAGTTAGGCTTATAGGAAAAAATGAGACCCAAATAGCAGACCTTTCCTTCCTGTTTCTGTTCCAGCTAGATATCACTATTCCCTCCATCTATATCAGCAAATGATTGGTCAGTTTTCAACAATTGTTTCCACCCTTTTAACACTAAATTCTTGTCCCTTCTGCTGTGATTAATAAATTTTTCCTGCACATTCCCATTTCACCAGAAATACATTTATTCTTTTGTGACATGTTAGGTATGCTGCCAACTTGACAGTTTAGGGTTTGAGCTCTGGGCACATTTGTGGAGAATTAATGGTTGAGTTAAGCCCAGAGCAAACCTGCAGGAGATTGTCTGGCTGTTGAGGAAGGCCCAGGTGGGTGGGTTTTAGACCCTGGAATAAAATACAGAGAGCTGGTAGAGAGAATCGGCATCCTTGTGTATCCTTGGTCAGACATGCTGGTTTGGCAGGTAAGGACTGTCTCTCTCAGCCATTACATAAAGATGATGTGGCCGGTTTCCTTGGCCCTGGTATTGGTGCATGCTCTCCTGTTGAGCTGGACTACAGATTGTAATCAGACTATTTAAAAAAGTAAACTCGTTCCCTTAAGCCATTTGATAGACATTTATCAGCAACCATGCAGGCGACCTGCAACACACTGTACACCTTAAAATTCAGACATGCCACGTATATCGCTTGACATTGCAGACTGCTGAGTCCAATCGATACTGAATGAACAAACCTTTTCCCAATCAATTTTTCTGAAGCAGTATTGTTTCTTTTGCTATTGACTTGCTCCCCCAAGAGTAAAACAGAGATTATCAGAGGAGAATTTGTAAACATGAAACATTTCCCTAACATTAAATGCAAGACACAAACCATACTAATTCCTAATCTTTTGCCTTCTTCTTACATTGAAGAACATGCTCTTCTAGCACTAAGATCACTCTCAATGGAGTCCATCAGTTTCCATCTCTTTATGAGTTCTAAATATTTGATATTTCTTCCCTTTCTTCTCTTGTATAATAAAGCTCTTAGCTGGAAGCTATCATTTGGCACAGAGTATCATAATGCATGAGTCTCTTCTGTCTCAAAATCAACGGCAGCCTCTAACTCCTCACCCCAATTCCCATATTGTATCCCTCTTAGAACACTCACAGTTTAATTGTAGTTTTGCTTATATTTGTCACCACTTTCATGTCATCCACAAAGTCAGCATGTTTTTTTTATTTCCGCTCATGCAAATTTAATAGGTACACTCCACCCCTTCCTGGACCCCTTTGCTCCCTCCCCCTTTTCCTCTTCCTTTCCCCCCTCCCTCCCTATTTCCCAGTGCCTCCCCCCCCCATCCCTGGAGCATCCTTTAATGTGCATGTCAAACTTTCCTCTGGGTCCTCCTCTCTGATGAGGTGTAAGGACTCAGTGGCATTTCCTAGAACTCTTTCTTGTGTTCCCCTTAAGTATAGGAACACTATTGTGGCTATTAATCCTTAGCTTCTAAGGATCCTAATGCCTTTAATGCATGCTAGACTTTGACGGGGTCAATAATGTGTTGGTCATTGCGCAGGTCATGCAAAGTTCTATTATGATTGCTTCGGCCCTAACTTGTGTGTAGTATCTTGCATATCGTTGCTCCTCCCCATCTTTAGGCTCTTACAATCTTACCGTCCCCTCTTCCGCAAAGTCAGCATGTTTTTTAACCCACCATGACCTCTCAGGGTATGTTAAGTCCAACATTATATCACTACACTTGCTATGACTTCTCTTCATCTCATTACACAGGAACCATTACCTCTCACAGCATCTCAAGGAAACCAGTGGGTGTAGTATGAGGTGCTTTGAAAAGAGAACAAATTCATGCATGCATTTGGTTACAATATACTGGTGTAATTACTCTAGTTTATTACCAGTCTTGCTATTGATATCTTAATGTATATATTTTACAAATTAAACTGCATCCTAAGTATATGTTTATATAAGAGAAAACACTATGTACTAGATATAGAACTATTTGCAGTCTCAGATACCCACTGGATATCTTGAACCATATCCCCTAGGGATATGGACTAGAGGCTGTGTTTGCAAATGAGATGAATTGTAAGGGACTGTGGGTTATAACTTCCATAGACATTTAAGGGGGACATGGTTGATCTATAGCACTGGTCCTTCTGCTCAGAATGTGGTTTTCTCCTATTTTCTTAAACATTCCTAAGCACTTCTATACACATTCACACTTCAGTGTGTTTAATGACTAATCATCCTCTTGACCAAAATCTTATTCCTCAATTTTACATCTTTATAGAACAATATACTTCTTTTCTTAGCAATTTTAGATCCCACACGATGTTTTCACATATGGTTATTTGATAATTCATTTAAAGTCTGTGTTCTGTACTGTTCTGTGGTCTCCAACAGGACAGGCACCAGTCCTAGTTGGCTCATTAATGCATCCTTAGCTCTGATGCCTAATGATGACTTGCTCTCTAAATGAAGAAAATGATGGATGAATTATGTGAATGGTTTAATGGAAGAACAGAAACTTGATATTCCCAAAGCTTCCTGATAGATGTGATAGAAAAAACCAGTGCTCTATATGAGATAACTGTCTGGTAATCATTTGCTTATACCTGTACTATTGCTACTTTTATTCTAAAAACAGTATTCAGAAAATAACTAACCAACTAAGATTAAGATATCTGTTTGCTTATTTCTTTATTTTATTATTTGGCAGTTTCAGACAAGTATTCAAGAATTGAATTCATAACCCTTTCCTTTAACCACTACCACCTTTATTCTTCCCCACTAGTCTCTTCTATACTTTCATGTTTTGTGTGTGTGTGTGTGTCCCCCATTGAATTTCCTGAATTCATTTTCCTCTGAATTTCTTTAATAAATGCAGACATTGTCACTCCTTTGTTTGAATAGTAAAAATAAATATATTTTTACGCAATACTCTTTCCTCAGTGGTACATTCACTGCTATAAGATTCATGTTCCATCAAGTATTCAGGCCCATTACATCAAAGGCAAACTAGATGAAACTACATGAGCCATACAAGCCACAAAAAAAAAAAAACTTGCCAAAGTCTGAGCAGCAAGAGAGGCACATAAATTGAAAGCACATCTTGCACTGAGGTTGCACTAGTTTGAATTTGGGATTTGTTTCATTAGAATCTTGTGCTCATTCAAAGCCATTTGGGATGATGCTGAGCTGAACTGAACTAAAAGTGTGTCTTCAAGATAAATGACTGTCTGAAGTTGAGCTTGTTGACATTTAAGTTAGATACACTATCAAGTTTGCCTAAAGAGAAAGGCAAACAGACTTTACATACATAGAAATTTATTCTTTAGCTTCTTATTTCATTATATTTAGTACTCACTTTTGTCATATCCAGTTGCATGGGATTCTTCGTATGTTCTATATTTAAGTTGCAAAGGAAAAATACATTTTAAATATGCTGCCTTGTGCTTCTTCCGCTGCATTAAGCAATCATTTTTATCCAGTAGAGACAATTCAGAGAGCAATGACTTCTTTCAAATGATCCCATTTGAGGATCATACTAGGATCTTCTTTTCTTTGTGTGGGTCTTTAAATAACCATCCATAGTTTGATAGAAACTATTGCTGTGCATTCTTGTAACTTATCTAACCCTACTGGTCCATACATATTTTCAGTAAATTCCAGTAGTATCACAGATCCACTCTAATTTCCCTGTATTTATAAGTAAGTTTTAATCTATAAAACCATTTCAAAGTTTTTATTAAATCAAATGAAGATTGACTTGTTGAAGTTGACAAATAAAGAAAACAATGAAACAAGTTTGCAATGAGATTTGTTTGAAATCTGGCTTCTCACTACAAAGCTGCTAGGTGAAGATTAGAGTTGCATTAGTTCTTCTTAGTAGAAAAGTCTTGGTAAACAGCATAATTCCTGGTAGAGAATCTAACAAATATCTGTTGAAAGACTGTGAGAATGCATAAATAAATTTATCATTAGAGCCTCTGAAAGGGTAAAATGTATAGCCTTTATTTTTTTAAAAAAAAAGCTTTATTTTTACATGTGTTGGGGGGGGGTCTGTATGTCAGAGGGCACTGTGTGTCCCTGTGGAGGCCCAAGGTGACTTTGGGAATCATCCTGGATTGCTTCTATCTCATTTTTGCTTCTCTCTGGGATTTCCCAGGCTCTGTTCACCAGGTCCAGAAGTGCAGGTCGTCACCATTCAGCCTGGCATTTAACATGGGACTTTCTGTTTGAGAGACAGAGTCTTAACCCCCAACCATCTCTCTAGCCCAACATAAAACCTTTAATGAATGAAACATTAATACAATCTGATAGGAGTTTTCAAAAAACAGTGTTCTTTCCATTTTAAACATTGCCTTATTGAATTCTAATTTTGAACGAACATGGAAAGTTACTGAAGAGCTTGAGATTAAGTCACATAATAACCTGCAATCTTAAACAAAGTGAAACCACAAAAGTGGTGAAATGAATTGGTAAGGACAGACAGTGACCCTTATTCCTCTATAGACAGGGAAAAATAGAATTAGGCAAACTGACCATAAGCCACTTACCAAAAAAAAAAACCCAGTAGAACCAATGCTGTTATAAACATTAAATATTGTTTAATTTTTTATCAGCAACACTATACAATGATGCTAAGCTAAAAGCCAATATAATAGGCATTATTTTATTCATGCGTAGCATTGCCAAGCTATGAATGGAGTTGGATCCTCTTCAGATAAAAGCCCTGAGCAGGTACAAAAATAGAGCTATCATTTCCTCAGGCCTGGTAATTCTTCTGTTAATTCTGACTAATTAGATAATACAGAAAATGTTCCTCCATCCACATGGAGCTTCTGGAGGGGTTGACGGGGAAATAATGACCTTGATTTTAAAAAAGGTTTTTTAAATTTTTCAAAGAAATGTTATCACTTAGGAAGGCTAAGTGGGTATGTGAGAGATGCCTCTGAGAAACAACATTCACCTTTTCTCTGATCAAGGAAAGAAGCATAGGAATATTGGGTTCATAAATACCTCTTTTACTTCATTGCAAATATTATCGATTAAATTGTCTGTAATATTAAAGTAGTTATCAGGAAGCACAGCGATCAAATAAGCAGGTTTATTATGAGTTACAGAGTAAAGTAAGGAAAGGGTCTCACAGAGACTGGGAGAATGCTATGGGTGGAGGAAGATAGAAGTCAGACAGTCAAATGGGTGCAAGCAACCTCTTTCTCACCGAAAAGCCCCCAGCAAATTGCTTAAGTGAAGTAACCAAAGTGTCCCTTTCACATCTGCCAATGGAGATAAAAATACCTACTGTAAGTAGTTATGTGGGATAAAAGAGATAAGTTATGCTTGTTGATTGGCATGCAACAGAAGTTTACTTATGTGTAAAGGAATGCTGCTGATTAAAAAAGCAAATAAATGTGCAGCGGTTGAATCAAATACCTGTATCTGTTCCTGAGAGTAGATGCCAGTGTAAGATGAATCATGTCAGTCAATTCCCTGGAAACTGTTTCTCGATCTTTTTTTTAAATGTTTCTTGATCTTTTAAAACCATACTTTCTCACTCTGAAATTTGAAAATACAAGCCACACATCCTGGAAAGTATGATGATGAGAGATTGGAATCAAGGGCTTTTGCCCTTGATTTTAGTCTTTAACCCGGTGTGTTTGCTACTAAGATTCTTTATATTCTTTTTGTCTTAGTGTGTATTACATTTATCAAGCTCTCAACATTATTTATGGGATGGTTTTTGAAACAAGCTATACTTTTGCTTATATTTGAAATTAGATTATACTATTTATATAAACAGATATATCATAGATATTATAGAACATACTAAAACTTCATTTTGCATCTATCTGAACAGTCAACATGAGAATGTCTTGTTTTAAATTAAAAATCTGTGACTCATTTTAATAAAAAATAGCAAAAAGCAAAAATACAAAATAGAAACATATTACTATTTGATAGCTGGGCAGTATTTAGATTATTGCCAAAAAGGGAACAACACCCAACATTTCATGTATGACATAAGACAGTGAAAATATGGAAGGGAAACAAACAAGACAGAGTGTTCCTCTCCTGGCAGGAGAAGCAGTGGAATGAGGCGGGGCTGACAGTAACGGTGAACAATGCTTCAATGCATGACTGTCTGGCTAGTCATGCTTCCCAATGATTGGCAAACAGCACCTTGAGACACAAGGTGTTCATATTTCTATGGTGAGAGAACAATATGCGAAGACAGGACTTGAAAAGGCTAGTACAAAGATTTAGGAAGCAAGAGTTTACTCAAATGAAAGTGACCATATCTGAGCTACAACTTGACACAGCTTTGAGGAAAGACTCATTCTTGCATTTGACTACTAAAGTATGCACACATTCCAAAAAGAATGGGTGTGAACATTTGAGACAAGGTATGCTTCAATTAACACATACGTGACTAAGTAATACATTGGAACATTTTTCCATTGGCTCTTACTCAGCATTCTCCTGACTTCAGTCCATAGACACACTATATCATACAACACTGCACCTTTCACCTTGCCTGCTGGTTGTTCAACACAGTTTATTCTATGTTGCTGGAAATGGAAATTTGGTCTACCTTACTTCAGAACTCATGTTATGCAGAAAAATCCAGTGTTGATGTTGACTGAGGATAGGGAAGACTGGCAACTAGGGGTGATTTCATGGGCCAACCAGCACCTATGGGCCAAAATCAACATGTTGGAAGAAGTAAATGAGATAATGTCTGTGAAACTGCTTGTAAACTGCAGTGCACTAATGACTGTTATGATGATGCAGTTGGTGAAAGGTAATAGACAGAAATGTGAGTTTCTAGTATTCGTGTTATAATAAATCTATTGTATGAACATGGGATTGTAGAGACCAGACTGGAGGGTATTTCAATAGAAACCCAAAGTCTGACTTGGCTACTGGAAAAAGTTTATGTAATCTGAAATTACACACAAGCCAATCACTACTGGGCCATAGTGTACATTTCTGGGGAGCTGCATTTTAGAGCAGATAGACAGACGAGATGCTCTACAGAAGAGCATAGCAGTCATGTCAGAAATGATAAAAAGATATGAAAATAGATGTAAAGTGCCAGACAGCAGAACAAAATCAGGGCACAAGCTACACACTGGCAAATGTCGAGTCATATAAGGAAGAACTCCCAATCATGAAGATTTTCTGGAAATAGATAATGGACTGCCAATTACAAGCTGCACTGCACAGGAAGCAAATCAGCCCTAATTATAAAAACAAAGCCAAGCACGGTGATAAAAATCTGTAATTTTGGCTACTCAAGAGACTAAGACATCACAATTCCAAGCCTGACCAGAGATACAGAGTGAATTGCTGTCTCAAAATAGAATTTTAAAAAGGGCTGGGTATGTAGTTCAGTGACAGAGCATTTGTCTAGCATGTTTGATCTCTAGGTTTGATCCCCAATACTATAAAAATAATGAACCAATTAACTTAAAGAACTTAGTGAAATATAATGGAAAAAATACATAGACTAGATACTAATATATAATACATGCAACATATATCTATATATAACATGCTATCAGAAATCGCTGGAGTGTCAATATTAAGCAAAGTAGATATAAGACAAATAATGTTAGTGGAAACAATATTTACATTATTTGATAAAGAGATATAAGAATCTTAATCATATATGTACATAATAATAACAGAGCTTCAAAACAGGTGCATCAAGGAGAAATAGATCAATCCACAATGATTGTCAGTTTCAGCATTCTTCTTCTGATAAGTGACATCACAAATACACAAATGGTGAAGAAGACACAGAAAACCAGATCAACTCAGTTCCCTTTGATTGGCTTTACACAACACTGTACTTCACCACAAGGTAGAACACAGATTCAGTGCTCACAGAACAAAATTAGGCATATCCAGGGCTATATTTCTCAATGCATCTAAAAAGTTTCTAGTGCTATGAAGTATGTTGTCTGACGGCAATGGAATTAAATTAGGGATCAGTAACAGAAATGCTTCCACATAATCCCCAAATATGTGAACACTACATCACACTTCTAAATAAACCTTGAGCTGAAGAAGCTGAAATGAAAACATTGTCAGTTAATTATAAAATTGTAAGCAGAATACATCAATATTGCTTTGATGCTACTGAATTGGTATTCAGAGGAAATTATAGTAGTAGAATTCTATATTAGAAAAGAGGTAAAGTTTCAAATCAGTGACCCTTGTTTTTAACCTTAAGATTCTGAAAAAAGTACATTCAACATGAAGTTATTATTTTTTAAAAAAGCAAATAATATTTAGGTAGAAATCAGTGAAATGGAAAATGAATGAAAGACTCGTGAAACCAAATAACATCTCTTTTAAAAGTTAACAAAATTATAAACTGTAGTCAGAATGACTACAAATAAAAACAGAAAGCATTTATTTCTAATATGTGAAGAAATAAGAATCATCGCAAATTCTAAGAAAAGAAATAGGAAAATACCATGAATGATTTTATATTAGTATACTCAAAATTTCAGAAGAAATGAAAATTAGCTATTAATATTACAATATATAAGGTGTGAATTTATGAGAAAACTATACAGAACTGAATATATGCAAGAAACTGGGATCCTTCCCCAGAATATTAAGAACAACACAAGACAGCTGCAGTCAGTAGAAATAAAGGGTTTTGAATTTACAAGAGTCTTTGTGGAGTCTGGTTAAGTATGTTTTCTGGAATGTGCTTTGCTGGGCGTGTCTTTTTACAAGTTTCTCAACTTAGAAAGACTTCTATTTTCTTAGCTGCAAAAAGAAAATTTAGAGTAACCATTTCAAACTATTATCACGGAGATCAAATGTAGTGTTGATGTAGGAGTCATACATTTATAGTTAATATAGTAACACACACACAGAGAAATAAAGAGAGAGAGAGACTAGAGAGAGAACCCTTAAATGTTTACCTCCACTATATGGACCAATTAAATTGTAATTACTTTTGGCTGCTGTTCTGTTATCCAACATTGCTTAGGGATTAGTTTCTCTTAAAATACAGCTGAAAAAGCTAATTGCAGTTCACCTAGAGGATAGAGAAATGACATGCATATCCAAGGCTATCATTTTTGTCTTCTAAAAGAAGAACAAAAGCCTTCTGTCCTCTACCTTGGCCTCTTTTCTGGGTAGCTAGGAAATCGCATAATGTCTCGAAGATGTTCAGTGTTCTCTGACCTCCAGGCTGCAAGGCAGGAATAGCCATGCTGCATGTAGGTGCCTTCCTAAAGCCCTTTCAGATGAGTTAACAGCATTGCCTGTGCCAGAAAGATTACCAGGTCTGCTCCATAGCCACGGCAGCATTAGCAGGCCCACAGGGAGACAAAACAAGGGTCATGCCGTGGGATGTAGAGCAAGGAAGAGAGGAAGTGGGAAAAGCAAGTAGCAGAAGCCTGGGTTCCATTTCCAGGAAGCATTAGAGGGCTTGGGAGGTGCACACACAGTATGGCAAGCCCAGCTGTGTGATGCTACTTAGCAGGACTCTAAGAGTTTAGCATCAGGCAACCTGAGGCACAAAATGAACTACATGCACTTTTGTGCTAGGAGAACCTTTTCCCATCCTACCTCCAACCCCCCCCCCCCGCCTTTTTTGCACAAGTTTCGAACATTGTCCAGAGACGACACTCTGTGAATCTCTTGTTTATCTTGGAACACAAATACTTAGCATCTCAAACAAACATAAAGTAGCCCTGGCTTTCCTTAGGGCTGTTCCTGCTCTGCTTTGCTGAGTGTTTACAACAGTCTAGAGACAGAATAGTGAGCGTTATGGCTAGACTTGCAAAGGAAACACTCTCCTTCCGTGAATAAAATGTCTAGACAGAAGACTGAGCTCAGCAGGCAGCGGCCTGGCTCGGCTAAGAAGTCTTTCTTCTAGAGACAGTCCTGCAGATGACACCAGAGTTGTCATGTTGGGATGAAGCCCAAACCCAGACCAGCAGTGTGAATGGCAAGCCAGCACATTCCTTTAGTTTGAATCTGACAAACTGCAAACAACTGGATTCATTTAAAATTACAACACCACTGTTTCCCATTTATTCAGCAAGTCAGCTTTCATTCACTAAGCTCCGACTCAGTCCAATACCAACGTTCAGGGATTAATAAGACTACTATTCCCAATGACCCCATGGTCAATGATTTTTTTTCTTTTATTTATTTATGTGTGTGTGTGTGTGTGTGTGTGTGTGTGTGTGTGTGTGTGTGTGTGTATATCATAGTGCACTGTGTGTCCTTGTGGAGGATCAAGGGTGACTTCAGGAATTATTCTGGATGACTTTTACCCCCTTTTTGCTTTGCTGTGGGATTTCCTAGGCTCTACCTCCCCCCACCCCAGGCCAGACGTGCAGGCCTCTGCCATTTCCACCTGGCGTTTTTAACATGGTACCTGGTATCTGAACTCAGGACCTTCTACCTGCAAAACAGTCTTAACCTCTGAGCCATCTCTCCAGCCCAATGGTCAATGATTTTTAAAAGATGGAATTTCTCTTGACTATGGCTGGGTTATTCTAGAAGAACGGGCATGGACCTTGCCATGGAAATCAATGCACCAGTTCAAGATTTTTGTTTGTTTCCTTAGATGTTAAAAGGAACGTTAACTGATCTTGAAAATGGACAAATAGATAGGACCTTCCTTCATCTGCCCAGTCTTTCTTTGATAAATGTACAAGACGCAGAATAGTAAGTGGAGGTGACTGAAAATCTATATCCAGACCTTTCCCTTCAGAGCCTTCCTGTCTCCTTCGCACAAAATGTGCAGAAGCCCTGCCCGGTGCAGGATGACCTGCCTCTCCTTATTTGGGTAGGAAGAGTGAGGTAGCCAGCCTGATAAGTACCTCTGGTATTTCTGGTTGGCAGAGATGGCCAGGGAAGTCGCCACAGATTTCATACTGCGTGACTGTTGCCCACGAAATGACTCACTGGCCTCAGAATGCATTGCTAACCTTGAGGTCAGTGCAAAACTGTGAGCAACATGAAGCAAAGAAGCCAGGCGGGAGTAGATGAAGTCTTCGAAGAGAGCAGTGAATCCTCCTAGTCATACATAACAAAGAAGTGCAGCTTGAAAGATTGGATTCCCCCCATGAACTAATGATGGAACAACTTAGCAAGACCAGCCATGCTCATATTGATTTTTAAGAGCTTGAGTAAAAATATGTTTTTCTTTCCAGGATTTATATAAATCTTATGGAAAAATAGTAAGCATATACTATAAAAACAGAAACAGAATCTGCTTATCAAGAGCTTAGATTTTTTGGTTCTCTTTTATTGCTGCAAAAGTGACATCTTTCTTGTTTTCTGTTGACAGGTATATTAACTATCTCACATGTGTTTGTTCATGGTCACTGTTAGGTCCTCTCATTAATATACTTCACCCTTAACATCTTTGGAATCATCAAACCAAATCTCCAGTAATGCTTTTTAGTCAGGTAGGCTGCATCGATTACTAGACAGCTCTAACCTAGGAAGAATCACAAAGGACGTGATAGATAGAAGAGTAGGGACTGTCGGAGTTCTTCTATTTTCTGGCATATTTTATTAATGGATCAATTGCATTTGGGGGGGATGGGTAAGGTCCAGAAAAGACTGATCATGGAATTTTCAAAGCAAGAACGAAGGGAAATTAAGATTCTTTCTGAGTTTCCAAGGTGGGCTAGAAGACTAGTGAACAGAGGGATAGAAACAGCCAAAGACTCCATCCCTTGAAGTTTGCCTTCTCTGACCCCATCTTGCTGCGTCAAGCACTTCCTACCCACTAGACTAGATCACTAAGTGAAGACATAGATAATTGAAACAATTGTCAACTAACTGTGTGCTCCACCTAGAAAAGAAAGAAAATACACACAGGCAGGAATTTTGGTTGTATTATTCAGTTATTAATAAATATCTACTGCTGAGATAACACATTATTATATAGTAGGTAAACAATCATACATTTATATATTAATTGGCATACATACAAAAGGACACTGTGATTCCATTTATTAAACAAATACCAGGAACGTAAGTTCCTCCTCCTGTATGTTGTAGCTTTACTATTTGAAGATCTTCGCTGACAATAGACTTCCATAATTTAGATAACTAGTTTTTGGTCAAATACATTTAGGACCTTTATAAATGAGTTTGGTATATGAATTAGTTTAAGTGAATTCCGCCTCTAAACCCTCGTTGGGGATTTTAGATTGACTGCAGCAGGAAACTAAAGAGTGCGCCATCAGAAGCAAAGGTAGACAAAGGAGATGTCTTTAGCAACTCTGGGTCAGAAGGAAAGTCAGCAAGACTCAAAGCTGATTCAGGACGGGAGCAGGCGAAGCTGGGTAACATCTGTGATAAAGTCTAACTCATTTGTATTCTGGACACAGTAGAACTCTGGCTGTTTCCCTCCTGATTCTTTGAGGACAACCAGAACCAGTCTCTGAACCTGGGTTTTGGGGATCCAAGTTAAATAATTACCTGTTAGGAGCTGAAGTAAAATAACATTGTGATTATAAAAAGTTAGGCCTCAATTTTCCCATGGCAATTTAGGCTTGGAAAAATTAATTATACATGAATTTCAAGGTTCTTACTAAAAATAATGTTTGGCTTTCCAGCTTAAGGGTCTTGGCATTTGGTTTATACCATGAAGCTGCCAACTTATTTCCTCCTTCCATGAACCCTTTCTTCTTCCTCTTTGGACCATGCAAGACTGCTAACAGCTGTGATCATTCACGTTTTGTTTTTAGTCCACTCACCAGCAATCAAATATTTTTCTTTTCCAAAATTCAGAAGCAAACAGCTAAAGAAAAGGAAAATTCATGAGATATGTATAGCCTTTCATTGTGTGTCAGAGAGATAGAGAGAGAGTATGTATATCTATGATAATTCTAAGAAAATATCAGTTTCAATTGAAATGAATGTGGTGGTCTTTTAAAGCAGGACTTAATTAAAGTACTTACTCATAGTTATTTGAAAAATTTCACCCTTAGCAGTTTATCTTTTGCTCACTAGAAATATTTTTAAGTACATTAAAGAAATTAAATGTTGCATAAAGCAGCAAATGAAATAAGAAAGCATTTCATCAAACTTATTTTTACCATTCTTCTGAGGAATATAGACTTTCTAGATAGAAGTCAAGCAAAATAGATACGCTTGATATTTCCTGAATTATTTTTTTAAAAAATGCTGTTTATAAATTTGTATTTCCCAAAAATACTATATTCTGTGTCACTTTTCTTAAAGATCTGGTAGAATTGTTTTTTCTACACTTTGTCATTAATTTTTCAATATTATGAGCTAATCCTTACCCTTCAGTTGTGGAGTGAGACAAATGACTGAGAAGTAATATAGGCCTGTCTTAAGAGATGCAAAAACAGAACTTTCTCAATGTCTTTTGAATAATGAAATACTTACAATGTTTTTTTTTTTTTTTTACATAGCAGCTTCCAGACGAGTTTCTAATATACATTAAGCAGGGCACAAAATTACTTACCAAAGGATTTCTTCAGAGGTTGACTCTAATCAGCCAGCATTTTTCTGCCGTCCTATCCATGGAAATGACAACTGCCCTGTTCTCTCAAGGTTTCTCTGGCTTTCCCCTGTACATTTATGACACTTAGTGATAGAAATGTAGAGAAGAGAACTTGTTTCATACTATGAAAGGAAAGCTACACACAATTTTCAAAAATGGCATCCAAATGATCTTACAGCCAAGAAAGGAGACACTAATTAGATTTTTCAGTTTTGAAAAAAAAAAATACCTAAGGTTCAGAACGCAAAAGCCATTAGGGAGGGGGTACTGCGAAACAGGGTCTTCTGAACAGGACAGGGCTGCCTCATGCATGAACTCACTGTTGTGTTTATTTCCACAAGACATGCACAAGATGCCTACCAACATTTTGCCATGGAAAAGGAAAGAGTTCATGACGCACTATCCACCCCTGAGAGGCTACTGAGGATAAATGTGGATATGGGAAGGAAAGATACTGTCCTCAATTCATGTACATTCCAGAAAGAGCTCAGGCACATGTCAATACAGGCAATTTGATGAAACTCAGTGAGCCATACATGCCAAAAGACATGAAATAGAAGAGAAATTGATTGGGAAGAAAGTTTCAATGGGTGAAAGAGGGGATAGGATTAAGTAATATGGGGAGAAAATGATATACATGCATTGTATTCTTCTAGAAAAATTATCAAAGAATGAAAGTATATTAATAATAAAATATTCAAATGCAAAATAAAGCTAAAGTATATTGGGAAAATAAGGTAAAATGTACACATCACAATGATGCACATGTTTTCAACAAATTTATTTTTCCTGCCTTCTTTCAATAAGATCACACTCTAATGTTTCATCCAGAGGCAAGTTATTTTTTATAATTTTTGTTTTATTTTCACCAATGATCTAAGAAATTAAAATATAGGTTTATAGCAGTTTTCAAATTTTTTATCTATTTTTGTCTGAATAACATACAAAATCAAATGTAAATAAAAAAGGCTTTCATGATTTCAGAATTACTTTTCCTCTAAAATATCTGAAACTAGCAGATTATAAGATAAAACAGAAGCTATGAGTGTCATATTTGAAATTATAATTGTTTTTATAAAGATAAAGATAACCATTTAATTTTTAATGAAATAAAATTCATTCTTTTTTATTATTTATTCAATTGTGCGTGTGTGCGTGTGTGTGTATGTGTGTGTGTAGAACCACGGGCGACTTTGGGAACCACCATGGACGCCTCCACCTCCTCCTTGTTTACTCTGCCCCGGGATTCACAGGCTCCGCCCTACCAGGACCAGAAACACAGGCCGTCCTGCTTCTGCCTGGCGTCTATACGTGGGGTCTAGGATCCGAACTCAGGACCTTCTGCTTGCAAGGCAGAGGCTTAACCCCTGAGCCACCTCTCCTGCCCCATAATTCATTCTTATCAAACATTTTTATAAAAATGAAACTGTTCAAAATTTTAATGTTTAACAGTGATCTAGTTTTTAATATTAAAACTCATTACACCAAGTTACTGGACGTATAATTATGATTTAAATTTATATAATTTAATATTAATATGCTCTTTACTCTCATATGCAAATTATAAATAATATGCAAATTTAAGAATATATCATGATCAAAGAATTGCAAATGAGAAATAAATAAAATTAATCATCAACACCACTGGTTGTTAATAGCTAGTTATATTGAAATATATTTTATTCATGTTCTCTGAGAGAAAGAAGATAGTAAATTGAAATAATCTATTTTCTTTTTTAATAATTTCTACTTTCCAATTCCATCTTATATTCCAAAGAGATGTTAAAATTCAATAGTAGTAATGCCAGAATGTATCAGTTTTTAGGGCATTTGGAACAGTCATTTTTTTTCTTTCAAGGTAATAGATTAAGAGATACAGAGAAGTCTTTCTTGGGTCATAAGAAATTTTGTATATTGAGCTCTGAATCCTCCCCAAAAAACCCTGTCTATGAGTGTTATCTTTCATGTGGACATATGATGTGTGGAGCATTCAAAGCCTTAATTCTGTTATCTTGGCAAGATGGAGAATCTCCTGTGAGACAGTCCTCTAAGGGATTATCTCGACTGGGCTGAGAAGGAATTCCCCTACTCACTGTGAGTGACACCATTCCTGAGTTGGGATCCTGGACTGTATAAAAAATAGAAGTGAGCTAAACCCAGCCATTAATCGCCTTCTTCTTCTTTCTGACTGTAAATACTATATAATCAGCTGATTCAAACCACTGTCACAGGACTTCTCTACCATGATGAACTTTACCCTTCAACTGTAAACCAAAATGAACTTCTTTCTTTTCAATTGATTTGCTAGGTTACTTAATCACAGCAGAAGAAAATTCATTATAACAGTGACACTTCTAGTCCACATCTAAAGTAATCATTTTATATTACTTAGCACACCACTATGGTTTTGGTTAGATAGATAGATAGATAGATAGATAGATAGATAGATAGATAGATAGATAGATAGATGATAGACACATAAATACTTAGATAGATAGACAGAAAAATATAGGGCTGGAGAAATGGCTCGGGAGTTAAGACTCTGTATTGCAAGCAGTAGGACCTGAGTTTGGATTCCAGATCTCACACAAAAACTGGAGGAAATGGCAGCAGCTTATACTTCTGACTCTGGAAGGCAGAACCTGGGTATCTCAAAGGGAAGCAAAAAGGAGGTAGAAGCAATCAAGGATGATGTCCGAAGAGTCACCCTCAGTCCTTCACAGGGACACACAGTGCACTCTGATACACACACACACACACACACACACACACACACACACATGCACGCAAGCATGCACTAAATAAATAAATAAATAATTTAAAAATTAAAAAGATATATAAAATATATACTGTGGTAATGTTTGAAAATTTACAATGGGAATACAGTAATTCTAGAAAGAAAAAGATTTGTGACATGAGGAAAGTAAGTTCATCCTTAAAGATCACAAGCTTGTAGTAATGGGAGAATTTCTGTGAGGGAGCATCTGGGTGTTTAGTCAGTGGGACTCTGGTGTTTCATGACAACAAAATTATTGTACTAGGAGCTGGAATATCAAAAGTCATACCTTAATTTTAAGAAGACAAGGCTGACAAAAATATTACCAGAGCAAAACAAATTTTCCCCAATTTAAGATGGAAGCATAAAGTAGTGATTTCCTTCTCTTCCTAGGAATATAATCAAAACTGAAAATAGAAATTCCAATTTTGACAAAAATGGGAAATAAATAAAAGGTTCCAACAACAGAACAGTACTAAGAACTAATCACACAATAGGAAGCAAAGACAAGAAGGAAGAGCTAAAAAGCTATGTATGACCATGAGTCTAAGGTGGAAAAAGGGAGACTCAAGCTAAGTCTCATCAGTAGGCTCACTAACAGGATTGTGGTGAACAAGTATGGTTAAGAGTTAAACAATGATGAGGTTAAAAAACAAATAACCACATAGGCCAGCTAGATTTCAGACAAGCTGTCTGTTTTGCAGCAGCAAAACAAAAGGAAAACTTTTCACCATACACAATTTGAATCTGGGGGGATGGAAGTGCTGATGAGCTCCTCCCACACCTGAGATCATCAGAAAACCCCAGTGAGCCAGGAACCACGCTGGATTCTCTGCCAGGAGATTTTTTTCTGCTAATACTTGTCCAGGAAAAGCTTGCTGCCTTCAGAGATGACTGTGGCACAAATCAAAGCATGGCATTGATTTGAAAGGGTTGTGAGAAATGTAGGAAGAAAAACCACCAGAACTATAAAAAAGTAAAAAATGTTAAATGTCCTCTCATAAAATGTCTACCAAAATTAATAAGTTAATTATTCTCATAGAATGGAGACAAATCAAAAGGTAGCGTTCATTGTGTTCAAGATGAAGTGTTCATAGATAAAGTGCTAAGACTGAGGAAAACAACCATGAACTGAAGAGCTCAGAAGAAAATGCAAGCAACAACATGATTATGAAGACAAAATTAGAAGAAACAAGCGAAAAGTGGGCAGCATTAAAAATGCAAATGTGGGGGCTGGAGAGGTGGCTCAGGGGTTAAGCCTCTGCCTTGCAGGCAGAAGGTCCTAAGTTCGGATCCTAGACCCCACTGTATAGATGCCAGGCGTAAGCGGAGCGGCCTGCGTTTCAGATACTGGTAGGGTGGAGCCTGTGAATCCCGGCGCAGAGTAAACAAGGAGGTGGAGGCAGTTCATGGTTGTTCCCAAATTCGCCCGTGGTTCTATACACACACATATACATATACACACATGCACACACACACATACACACAATTGAATAAAGAATAATAAAAACTTAAAAAAAACACACAAAAACGCAAATGTGGAGGTTGGTAAGATGGCTCAGAAAGTTAAATACTTGTGGAGCAAGCAAGAGAACTTAAGTTTAATCCACATATTAAAGCTGGACACACTGGAATATGCCACATATTAAAGCTGGACACACTGGAATATGCCTGCAAAACAGGCGAGGAGACAGGCAAATCCCAAGTACTACCCGGTCAGCCAGCTAGCTGAAACAACTTGGGCTTCCGCTACAGACCCTGTCTCAAACATTAAGATGGACAGCAGTAAAGGAACACACTGGTGTCAACCTCTGGCATATACCTGGACACACACAACTGTGTAGACTTGCACACATACATGCATATGCTTCCCATGCCTCCAAACACACAAAAATAGAATAAATAAATAAATAAAGTGGAAGCAGATCATTAATATGATGAGATAAAACATGAAACATATACATAATTGAAATTCTCCAAGGAGGAAACCTAGAGATAATTAAACAACACAAATTCATGTGCAAAATTCAAGAATGCATGTCTCAAGTTTCCAAGAGGAAACTATTGAAGGTTAATGCTGGATGAGGGAAGAGGAAAATAGTTTCCTCAATGGTATATGCACTGCTATGAATCTCTAATCCAGAGCTCTCTCCACCTCAGAGGGTGAGAGATAAGGAATTCGAGCTCCTTGTTTGAGCCATGAGCAGAAGTAATTCTCTTAGTAAGCCACTTGTGTGCTTGGACCTTCTAATGATCAGACTCATAAACGAGAAACAGCTGGTCAAGATACAATTACTTCTTCACAGGAGAGATGGTAGAAAAACCAAGTTCTAAAAGGCAGATCTTTGATTTCTTTGGAAAAGAAGAAAAGATAGTATTTTTGGCCAATATATTTCATTAATAACGAGTGCATTAAAAATGAAAACCTAACTAAATAAATAAAGTTTCAACTATAGTATTCCTACAGTTTATTAATACATGTATAAAATCTTATTTTGGTCTCTTTTGACTCACATGAGGAATGGAAGAGGAGGTCTGATCTATTTTAGACCCCAATTAAATATGGCCAATTTAAATTTAATTGACACAGTATTTTTTTTGACACAGTATTTATAAATAACACAAGACTCATTTGAAGTGGTAACACTTCCTCCCTGTCTCACATCCTCCAAAGTGTCACAGGCTTACCTTCAGGCCCCAAAATAGAGCAGACTTGCTGAGTCACTACTAAATGTCACTCCTGAGACTCACAAGAAAATAAAATACTTGACAACAGCAAAGCCTGTCTTAGTGAGCCCACACTCTAGTCATGGGGCCAAATTTGAATCCCATGATGGTTCTAGAAAACTCTTTCTGGGATGTCAGATCCCAGCTAGTGACTTACAGCTACCTACTCACTTTGGCCAAAGAAGAGTAATGAGGCTATCTACCTCAGTTCCATCAGAAACCCCATGTCCTTTGAGGGTGAACTATTCCTAGAGGGTCTTTTGTGTCTGTGTGAACTCAGAAATTCAAACGACTGCTGAAGTTGCAAATAACTTAAAGATCATGAAACCCCAGGAAGTTCTTCATTGCATAACCCCAAAAACAAAAGAGCCACAAGTTCTTTCGTATATAACCAACAAGGATTTCTTTCTCTTTAATTCAATTTCAGAACTTTAGTTTCCTCTATCCTGTACTTTTCTTAACAACATGGCAAGATGAATTCCAGTAAGTACTATAAAATTATATTTTATGAATTCATTCATTTATTCAATAATATCCAGCACTAGCTTTTATAAATTTCTGATATGACTGCTAACTACATAGCCAGAGATTCACTGGCAGGGTTTTGGCCTTCCAAAGACTTGATTTACTGAGTTACACAAACAACAGGAAAGGCAATTCTCATGGTGTGATGCTGTGTGTAGCATATGAAGCAGCAGCTATACAGGAACCCATAGGCAGAAAAATTGGTGGTGAAGGAGAGGTAAAAGATTTCTAATCTGGATTTATATACCAAGGAATAGTTTCTAGGAAAAGCAACACCTAAATTATGACCTGAATGGGGTCATAGTTACTAGAAATGAAGATGGAGGTGGAAAGAAAGAGTATCCTAAGGAAACTCCAAATCTCAGGAGCTAATAATATAAGAGAAATCTGATGAAACAAGATCTATTGTGTCTATCAGGGACACAGGTGACCCAGAATGGAAGATGAAACCAAAGAAACAGGCAAATGCCATGGATTACATGTAAATTGTCCCCCACAAGCTTGTGCGTTTGAACCCTTAGATGATGTTGGTGTTTGGGAAGCTCATGGCACCTCTGGGAAACTTGCTGGATGAAGACATATCACAAGGGGAAGGCCTTGGGGTTGGTTAGCTCTGCTCTGCTTCCACTAGTCGTTTGCAGCTAACTTTCTCAGCCTCCATGATGGACTCGACTTATGCTGCTTCCAGCTTCTGCCAGGCGGCCATGCCTTTTCTGTCTTAATGGACTGTATCTCCTCTCTGCGTGTTGTTTTGCAGCAGCATACTATATGAGCAAGATTGCAAGCAGCCTTCTGGAGCTCAGACTTGTCTAAAAACTCTGAAATGCAGTAAGAAATGTTAGCATCTGGAAAAGATCACTGTGGTCACACGGAAATGAATGGGAGAGATTGAGATTAAGGCAAGAAAGTCAGTTAAGGAAGGATTCTTGGGCATCCAGATCAGCAATGTGAACAGTCCGAAGTAAAAATAACAAATATATTTCAAAAGTATTTATGCAGCTGAATGGACAGAACCATGACTGTACCAAGGCAAATAGGAATATTCATGGGTTTTCTCCCTCTATATCTTCCTTGACCCCTGTCTATAGGTCTGAGGGATCACAGGCCAAGGTAGCCATAAGCTCTCAAGGAACGAGCCCCTCCCATCCTCCAATGTTGCTAGGTTGGAGTCTTGAGTCTAGAATGAAAAGTGGCAAATGCCTTTTCTCTCACTAGTTACCGATCATGTCACAGATACTGACTGAGGGTCTGCTGTGTTTCAAGTACTAGTCAAGGCTCTGATAACAGAAAAAACACCTAAAGATTCCCATATTGTAAAAAGAGATAGATAAACAAACAGTTATATGGCAAGGCCGGAACAAAGCATGAAAGTATGTCATCCCACCAAGAATGCCAATAAAGGCTCACAGGTGCTGTGTGCAGAACGCTTTTGGGACTCATTTATGAGCCAAGTAGGCCTGTGCAGAGTAAAGGGGAAGAGAGGAGGAAAGGTAAGCGATGAATGCATTGAAACAGAAAGAAGTGGCCTTTGAGGTCTGAGGACTGTGGGTAATTCCATGAAAGAGAGGCACAGAGTATAGAGATAAAACTCTGAAATACAAAGGTTACAAGGTTCATGTGGATGGTGGGCATGTGGAAAGATCTGGATTTTAACCATGACACAGGAGGAAACAGTAAAATCAAAGGACCACCAGTATGAGATTTATGGTTCAGGCAAGGACATGGTGTCTGTCCAGAGGATGAGCCTTGAGGGACACTTCTGAAGTAAAGGCACAGAATTAGGTGGAAAGGCATGAATGAGGGTGTGACAGGGCGAGGTAATGTTAGGGATTCTGAGCAGAACGAAAGAGAGAATGTCTTAGGAGACGGCGCCAGAAGATTGTGGTAGGAACAAAGGTGGTAGGGAGCAAGAGGGAAATCAATTAGTTTCTAACTAGAGTGGATAGGTCTGTGAGCTGAACCAGAGAATCAGGAAGATGAGTTCACTTTATACACCGAGCTATAACTATGTAGGTGATACATCACTGGGAGTCTAGCATATTGAACGCACATGGTTCATTCAGAAAACATAGGCCTCTGAGTTACCAGCAGACAAGTGGTAAATGGGCCTTAGGAATAGTTAGAATTGTTTATATATTTATTAAGTGATAAATTGATCCAATAATTTGATAAAATGTATTCGTCAGATATATACTTAGAAGTTTGGAGTGTTTTTGTTTCATTAGACATTGCTACATCAAAATACTTTACCTAAAAAATACTGAGGGACAATGGTATAATTGGCTCATATTTAATGTGATTTTCCATCATTGTGGGGAAGTTACAGCAGCAGGAACTTGAAGCAGTTGGTTACATCACATCCATGGTCAAGAAACAGAAAGTAAATGAGTGCATTCATGCTTGCTTATTTGTTTGCTTTCTCTACCTTTATATGACTTTAGACCACCTGTGTTGGAAACTGTCCTGCCCACAATGGGCTGGGTTTTACCACCTTAGTTAGAGTAATCTAGATAATTCCTCACAGGCCTGCCTTCTCAGGCATGCCTGGAGACCTGTTCCCTGGATGTGGCAATGATGACACTAAGCAACACATGGGGAGTACACAATGAAGTATAAAAAGAACAAATATAGAGGGTTTAACATGTAAGCAATGAAAAGAACAGGCAGTATCTACAAATGAAGCAGAAAAAAAAATGACAGTATCAAAGATAATCAAGTCCAGAAAGTTGAGTGCAAGATGAATAAATCTAGCACAATTGTAGCTAAAATAGCCTTTGATGAATACTGTAACATTTTTAGATGATTCTAGTGATAGCAATAGCATCAAGGTTGCTACTCAGAAGCCAACTTCACTATATACTAATGGTTAACAGTCTTCAGCTTCCACACAAGGACCTGACCCCAAGACTGGGAAGAAAGTAGAATCAAATACAACGTTGAATAAATTCATCAGAAAGAGAGATGTTGGAGCTAGATGATCAAGCTAGAAAACTATTAAGTGAATCAACATTTAATCAAACATCAGTACCCAAAGGTACAGCTGGGAGGTTGTGGAACAATTCATAGATGGATCATAGTTATAGGTCTTTAAGTCATTGTGAGCATAAGGTACTTCTCATGGAAATTCTTTGGTAGTTCTTGTAAGGGGTTGCTTAGAAAAGGAACTGCATAGGAGGGACAGAGGAACTTAGAGAAAAAACGTAAGATTGTGAAAAGTAATCCCAAAGGAACATCTTATGCTAGTAATATGTCAAAAAAAAAAAAAAAAACTACGTCTTTTAATGAAAGGAGCAAGAATGGTCAATCTCTATGCAAAGAAACATAGAGTGAGTGAGGAAAACAGGAAGAAAAAAAGCCTTGAGTTGATCCACTTAGAAACTAGTAACAAAATTATACTACAAGTAATAGGAATGTGACACTTTCTGAAAAAATGTTGGTCAGAAGAGGCTTTTGCCATTGCTCTTGGTTGCTCTCCAAAAAGTGTCAATAAGACCTTATTACTGAAGATGCAACCCAAATGGATCACAAAACATGGGCAAAATATATCAACTGGAACTGGTCTGAAGACTTTCTCCTTGCTGGATAGCTTACACAGTATCCAGGAATATTGTAGAAGCCGCTAGGGGAGCTTCTACACAACCCCCATCACAAACCCCATCACAAGAACATAAGCTCCAATGGCATGAGATCTGCAAGATCCAATATAAATCACTATGGCAACAGGTGACCACCAGTGTAGTACTAAAAAGAAAACCAACAGCTTTCTTATTGGATTCAAGACCTGCTTGTCAAAATGGTACCCATCCCTGTTACTGTAAACTAGAACAAGAACCTGAAAAAAGGGAAAGAAACAGATCAATAAGGAAGACAACCAATAAACCTACAGGTAGGAAGACAGTACATTAAAGTGCTCTGTAGGTAGCTGTTATTATACCTATACAATGGGAACTCACAGTAGAAATCTTTGGGTCTCAAGCTGGATAGGTGAAGGGAAATGCACATATCAGTGTGGTGGCCTGAAGAGAAGTAACTTGATATACCTCAGAGGCCCAATACCCCACAGGAGTAGACAAGCTAGAGTGAACTTGGGGGTCCATAAAAGCATATAGGCAGAAGAATGAGTGGGGGTGGGAAGGAACTGTGAATGAAAGGGAGGGAATGGGAGGGAGAGAAGCTGGGATGAATACTCAATATCCTTGTAAAAACAGAAAAATAAAAAGAATTAAAAAAATCATTATGGAAACTAAATGGCATATAAAAGACTGTGATTACTGTTATTAATGTCACTGTTACAAAAAATAAAGCAACTAATTCACTATTTAAAAAAAAGAACATGTTTCTCCTTGCTTGTTTTCCTTTGATCTCTTCCTTTCTTTGAGATGTAGCTCTACCATGCTCTACCATGGTCTGTCATCACCTACACCATGAACAGGAGGCAAATCAATGAGGCCACCTGATTTGGGGCATTTAACCTGCAAAGCACCAACTTAAATAAACCTTTTCTCTTTATAAAGTTAGCTTCATCATGAATCATTTAGTATTGCAGGTTAAGTAGTACACACACTCATCACGAAATATTTTATCTGAATCTGTTCAGTTGTTCTGTTTGAAAGTCAAGAGTTGAGACATGGAGGAAAATCTATAACAGTTCTCCTCTGAAATTTTGTCCTGTATGTTATAAGACTTGGCTGAGTAACTTTCAGGCAAGGAAAAGCAATTCCCCAAGGCAATGTATAGAAATGTGGTCTACACTTTCCATGATGTACAAAGAACACTATGGCATAGGTCAACAGAACTAAACATTAGCCATCCCTAACCCACATAACTTTAAGACATTAGATTCTTCATGCCTAGGACCTCCTCATAGTAGATAACTTCTACAAGTCTTTCCTGTGATTCATGTATATGGACATATTGCTGTTGCCATCAATACACAAAGTTGTTTCTCATGGGCTATGTCAAGCTTCCAGGAAGGCACTTGGCCTACTGTTTACATTGGAAAGTGCAACAGGAGAAAAGTCATTTACAAAAATGGATAAAGCCCAAGGTATACCAATCTCATAGTAAATATCTACCTAGCAATGGAATTAAGCAACCTGAAAAATTAAAGCTCCTCAGCAAAACTTCAATGGTTTATCAAAGATTTTGCTCTTGAATCCCTAGAAAGTTTTTAATCTCATTATTTAAAACATATCTGATTACATGGAAAGCCTCATTCTGTTCCTGGGAGTGGCTTACATTGGCTTTATGATGTTCTGCCAGTCTTCTGGAAGGAGGCCTCAGAGAGTTTCAAATGATTAAGGCATTTACATTTCAGAAGCAGGAATCAAGTAAATGCCTCGCAAACATATCTTATTTTTGCAGGCTTTTCAGAAGGGCAATGAAAGCCATTGCAGAACAAAGGAGACAAATTACCCAGAGACCCTGGACAGAAATGTCAGAAGATTCAATCATCTTGCACCTTAAAGTTCTGCCTGAAATCTTTGTTTTCACTCAAAATAACAGATATGTTTTAGAGCCCTGAGTAACAGGGGAAGTAAGGAGTGGATTTCCCATTTTTGTTTTTTCTAAAAGAGCAATGGTGAGAAAGAATATAAGAAAGAAAAATATGCTTACATAGTTGATTTAGTGAAAAACATGTTGAAGATATATACAGTAATGAGAGCTACTGTTTACTGAGTGTACTTTTTGTGCCAGATCCTGAAAGAAGCCAGTCATGACTTTTGAAAACACAAGTTCTAATGGCCCCAAGGTCTCTCTAGTCATACATCCTGACCATGTTTATCTTGTTTAAAATAGTCCTGAAATCACTTTAAATATATTCTTTTTCTGTATAGCATGCATACATTTCTATATAAAGGGTGATCTAAATATCAGAAGAAAAAAAGGAAAAGAATGGATATTTGTATGAATCCCTCAAATTATTAGTATTGTTACAGGGTCTTATGTCCAAGTTCTTGTGCTCAGGAATTGAGATAAGAACATGTGGAAAGGATTAAGGCAGCCTGTATTAGAGGAAAGAACAGAACTCATAGATGCAGAGTCCGTGAGGGACAAGAGGGTTAGGCGAGCCAGGAAAAGAAACTTTTCCTTATTGGTTAGCTCTAGTTTCCACAAACCTGGCTGGGGCTTTTGGTCCCCTACATCTCATCTCACTGTTCACATTAGGGTTCAACCCAGTGGACCTTGAGACCCACCTCATGGTCCAGTTGTTTCTTTTGAGGAATTTATTTTATCTGCAATGCAGAACTCATTTCCATATACTTTCATAAACAGAGGGATTGGAGGAAGTCCAGGGCCTTATCTCTATGGGGAATTAGAATCAGTTCTGTCAGATTAATAGGGTGTATTCCTTCAGGATAATCCCAACACTGAGGGATGCTCTTCAAAGAATTTCCTAGCATGGCTGTTCTAAAATTGCCTAAATATGAGAGTATAAACTTGTTGAGGTGTGGTAAAAGACTGCTTGGATACCCACAGTTTTTCCTTCTCAGGCAGTTTTTCTGGCCAAGTTAAGTTGGATGTTCTCCTCTTACATACTGTATTCCATACTTCTAAAAACTCCATCCAAGTACACCAGAATTTTCTTCTTCTTTCAGCCTAAATGGTATCTAAAAATTGTGAGAGTAGGACTGAGGATGTGGCTCAAGGGTTAAGCGTTTGCTTAACTTGAGTTCAAATCCCAGATCCCACGTAAAATGCTGGGCAGAAATGGCATGACTTGTAATTTTGGCTCTGAAATGTGGAATCTGGGAAACCCCAGAGCAAAGAAATAAAGAAGTAGAACAACCTAATATGACTGAAGTCACCTCCACAGACACACACACTCAAGCATTCCCCCCCCCCACACACACACTCAAAGAAAAAACCAAGAGTGGATGTTTACTTGGAAGGACTTAGAGACGGATGGGTAGCAATGTACTAAAAGAAGATTGGTGTGGCAAATAATGCTAGTTCAAGGTAGGTGGGGAAGCAAGAGGAACCTGTGCTCAACTTGACTGAGAGAATAGGAGAGTGGAAAAAGCTCAGCTCAAAGGTACCATATTCAAAAGGAAGAAAATGAAAAATTTCCCATCCAACCCTCTCCACCTTAGAGCCGAGGGCTGCTCCCAGGACAATGAAATCAGCTAGCTCAGAATCCAAGCAAGATCAAGTCACTGAGTGGAGAACTACTTGCCTTTGGAAGGAAATGGATTACCAGTACTGCGGTAATGGGCTTGAGGCTCAGACATCAGATCTTTTGTTTCTCAATGCACACTGTAAGTTTGTAATACCTATGCTTATGTGTGTGTTACTTCCTCTGCCTACAGGGTTTATTTCTCCTTCCTTTCACCCTGCTTATTTGAATTCATATTTGAAGTTCACTTGTCTTCAAAATGCTGTCTAAATCCACATATTCTTTTTTTTTTATTAAAAATTTAATTATACATTTTAAAATTTTTTACCAGTTCCCTCCCTCCCCCCTCCTCCCCCTCCCCTTCCCCCAGTGCCTCCCCCCCAATTCCCAGAGAGTCCTTTATTGTGTACGCCTAACTCTCCTCTGGGTCCTCCTCTCCGATGACATATAAGGACCCAGTGGCATTTCCATAAGCCCTTTCTCTTGTTCCCCTTAAGCATAAGATCACTACTATGGCTGTCAATCCCTTGCCTCCAGGGGTCTCGGTGCCCTTAACAGATGCTAGACTTTATGAGGGCAACAGTGCGCTGGACATTGCGCAGGGCATGCAAAGTTCCATTATGATTGCTTTGGCCCCAACTATTGTTGAGAATCTTGCAAATCGTTGCTCCTCCCATCCTTTTGCTCTTACAATCTTACCGCCCCCTCTTCCGCAAATGTCCCTGAGCTCCAGGATGGGGAGAGATTAGGCTGTCCTAGTTCTATGTGATTGTAAATCCACATATTCTTGTGAAGTCAAGTCAACATCATCTCCCAGTTTTGCTATAACGAAAACAGTATAATCTCTAACATTCAGTGAATGGTTAACATATATGGAGGCACTTTTAAAACAGACACAATTAGCGTCTCCATTTGTGGCACCATTGATTCAGGGAAGTCCTAGCCCCGGCTCCCAGGAAGTCTGGTTATAGACAAGTCCAGACAAGTACAGACATGCCCGAGACATGTCCCAATAGAGGAACCACACAGGCAGAAGGATGAACAACCAATGGGAAGGAGGGATGAACAACTAATGGGAAGTGGCCATCTAACTTGGACACCTAGTAAACAGCTAAATGATTGGTGTCTGCTCTCCCCTCCCTGAGCAGAGCTCAAGCACTTCCAGAAATAAATGAGTCTACAGCCAACTTGCCCTCTGCCTGCTGCTTCTTCGCCTGACTGCCAGGGTCTGGGTGGTGACCCCGCCCCCTCACCGTTTTCCCCTCCTTCCCCGGCTGGCCCAGTGGGGATTTGGCCACACCCATTATTCTGTGGAGAAACCATGTGATGTCCCTAAGATGTCAAAAATGACAGCTTAAATAGACAAAGGATTCAAGTCAAGGTAGTCTGTTTCTCTTTGACTCAAGTTCTGATTCACTCTTTCCCCAAAGATCTAATAAGATTCTTTTGAAAAGAAAGAGGGAGGGAGGGAGGGAAGAAGGAAGGAAGGAAGGAAGGAAGGAAGGAAGGAAGGAAGGAAGGAAGGAAGGAAGGAAGGAAGGAAGGAAGGAAGGAAGGAAGGAAGGAAGGAAGAGAGAAGATCAGTATTTATGGGTGAGGTAATTGGCTCAGCATCAGCTGTGCAAGCATGAGGTCCTGAATTCAGATCACCAGCAACCACATACAAACCAGGCATAGCAGTGCACTTATGTAAACCAAGCCCTGGAGGATGGAGACTGAAAGATCTTGAGCTCTCTGTCTAGCCAGTTTAGTTTAGTGGTGAGCTCATTCAAGTCCAGTGAGTCGTGCAAGAGGCAGAACGGAAGACCAATGTTCTGGCTTTCACATGTGCACACACAGGCAAGCATATCCCCTCTATATATGTAAATGGAGACATCTATACACAATAAACACACAAAACAAATAAATATGTAGACACCAAAATATAAATAAATATACACTGAAAATAAATCTCAGCATCTAGTTGTGAACAAAGGCTGTTGATATTACAAGATATGTCATGTCTGGCAATTGATAGATGAATAAATCAAAGCCAAGTGTTTGTTCATTTGTTCAAAATAGAGAGAAATAGATCAGCATTTATTAATTATAAAAAAGGAAAGATATGGAAAACTTTAAAAGGAAATTAAGAATATTAGTTCCATTAAAGTAATTGCCAGAAAGTTGAATTAACTATTTGAATGTGAAATAGTTGTGAATTGTCTAGAACTGACTTAAAGACAATTTTTCAGATTAAAAAACAAGCTAAGTACCTGTAACAGCCTGAATTCAGAATGTGGCAGGTCAGGCATTATCTCCAGGACATAACACAGTTGTGATATACAAGATTTCATGGTGGATATGTATACTTGGATGGCTTATCCACACCTCCCATACCATTAGAAAGATGTCAACTCACTGAGAGACTGATAAGGACTAATGCGATGGGAGAATAAAGGAGGATAATTTCCTTAATAGTCTCTCCACCTATCTAGGATGCTTGCTGAAACATGAATCAAGTCAGACATAGGTCATCACAGACTAGATGAGACACAGTAGGCCACACAATTGAAAAGATGTGAAAATAGGAAGGAGTCTGGCAGAAGAGAAGGGTTATAAATGGAAAAGGAAGGGGATGGGATTTGGGACTAAGGGGTGAAAATATTATGAATTCACTATATTCATGCATGCAACATTAAATTAAAAACAGAATTTTTAAAAAATCAAGCTAAGTACTCAAAAGAGGAACCAAAAAGGTGAATCCACATGTAGAAAAGTATAGAGTGAAACTTCTGGGCATCAATAAAATAGAAATAATCTGAGAACAAAGGCAGATAACTTTATAGCAACAAGAAGTTAGTTGACAGAGGACTTCTCAATAGCAGTGATACAAAACAGAGGTACAGGAGTATTTCAGAACATAGATGTCAACAGAAAGCTTCTTGTCCACTTAAGTAACCCTTTAGTTCTGGGAGTGAACTCAAGATAGCTTCAAATAAAAAATCAACAGAGAGAATATTTATAACTAAAGGACACCCTGCAAAAGAAGTGTCAGGAGACACATATCTGCAAACAAGGAAGCTGAGCACATCAGAGAGGAATGGAGCTGTAGCAGAATAGACAATAAAATTAGCAGACAGTGTGATGAACTAGTGTGCATTTACCAAGTAAAGGCTAGTCTGGTAGGTCAGAAGATTAGTCAGTACTAAAATACATGACAAAATGGCAGATTCAAAAGACAGAGGGTTAGTAAGGGTTATAACTCTGCAAGTCCAGACTATTTGGCAGAATTATTTATAATCTCTTGGGAAAAAATAGAAATAGCATCCAAACTTTGTTTTCTATGTGTGTGTATGGACAGAGGAAGAGTAAAGAAAATGCATCAAATCAAATAAAATATAAAAAAGAATTACAATAAATAAGAAGAAAGAACTGGAAAGAAAAAGGAAATAATTATAAAACCTAACAGTCACAAAGCACCACAGTACTTGCATGTATTGAATGCAACTCTAGCTGTTTTATTTCCCAGAACAAGTCGGTTATGATGATATTATTACTACCATTATTTTGCAGATGAGAAAAGTAAAGTACAGGGAAAGACCCAGCCCATGATGGTTGTGACTATTCCCTTGGTAAGTGGATAAGATGGAAAGAGCTTTTGGCAAAGCTAGCAAGTGCATAAGCTTCAATGCCACATTGGTCCTTGCCCTTGGCTCTTGCTGCAGACATGGTGTGGCCAGTTCCCTAGGCTCCTGGTTAAACTTGACTTCTGTCAAATTTGAAATTGTGAACATGCATACAATTCCTTTTGTTCCTCTAAGTGTTTGGATCAAGTGTCTATTATAGCAAGGAAGTTGTGAAGCTGAGACAATGGTCTTTACAGATGGAGATAGATGCAGTCTTTATAATGGGGAAACAGTCAAGTAACATTTTTGCTTACATAATCAATAAATTCGATCTAAACACTACAAAATGCTAACTCTGGTGAAACTCAGAAAGTGAGCCTAAAGGTCGTTGGAAAAGACACAATTATTAAACACAATTTTGAAATGGAAAGCTTATTTCTTCATAACACAAAAGTGACTTAAAAGAAGTAATGAAATTTGCAGAATTTAGACTCTGCTTCTAATTTAGCCCATGGATAATTTACTTTGTAATCTTGGGCCTCTGTTTCCCCTTGCACCTCTTTATAAAGTTGTTCAGTTGTTCATGTATATTTATTCAGATTTCCAAGAGTTTACTGTCATGTCACCCTATTTATTTGTTCTTATACTTCCTATCTCTGAACCATAGGTTTTATGAAATTGTTCTTTGTATTTCTATATTATATGCTATATTGTCAATAAGCATTTGCTAAATATAGGTGTGTATTCTCACCTATATTCTAAAATTCCCAATGTGATAATGAATGTGTAAGCCAAACTCTAAAACCCCTGATAATTTAAAAGAAAAGTTAAATGCTTGGTGAAGAATATCTTCAAGTTACTTTTATTCAGATCCAAGAAAAGAGAAGAAAAATGACAACAGATAGTCATTATTCATGAGAACACAAATCATGAGAAAACCTGCAAACTCTACTTACCGTCTTTGAATGTGCCATGTTACTGGGATGTGGCCAATAAGATCTAGTGATTGAACTTTCAATGAGAATACTGGGTATTTATGAACCCTAATGGTCAGTTAAAATATAAAAGAAGTCACACAAGTCCTGTTCACTGAAGGAGATGGGACAGCTGTGTCTTAAGCAGGGTTTGCTGTGCTAAGGTCATAGATTATTCATTATGATTGCTCAGCTGACTTTGGTCTGGGTTGCAGCACAGTATTAAACACATCACCAAGACCATAAAATGACACAGAAAACACGAAGAGCCCTGATGTCATGCCGGAGATCTTCAGCTACAAAACTTCAGTCCCAAGGCTCACAAGAAGCAGAAAGTGAGGTGAGGCACTTTCAATACACACTTCTTACAAGATAAGTCTGTAGGGATTCTCCAAGACCCTGACACTAATACAGAGTAAAGCAGGTTATATCCATTGTAAATGGCATTGACAATGGTTGTTTAGTCTCATTTCAGTTCATTTCACAGTGTTGTCCTGGAAGCTAGGACCCTGGGTATATCAAACAAGCACTGTCCTACTGAGCCTCACCCCTTGCCCAAGACAGATAGTTCTGAAATTGGATCTAGCCTTTTGCTTTCTGAGAAAAAGAGAAATATAATCAGGAGGAAGGGGAGTGCTTAGTTTCATTATTCTAGATAGTCTTGTTCTTCTGACATCTGTCACAGAAAAATATGCAAAACTGAATTCCCATGTCCTGAGATGACATAAGGTGGAGTCTTCAGAGTTATGTCCTTCAACAGGACAAGGTGGTATCATGCATTGAAGCCTTCTATTGATTTTCACTGATTTATCAGCTATGCTAAGACAGACTTTGCTCAAAGCTAATGTATTTTTGCCATTCTAGCCCCAGTTTTACAAGCATTAGTATAAGTTCTATGAGATAGATCAATGTGTCCTAATTTCATCCCTCTCCTTTGTTTATCCTCTTTACATTGATCTAATGCATTATTATAACCAACTCTAGTAACCAAGGTTCATGAATTAAGTCATTGAACTCCTCTACTCAATAAAGATCTGTCTCTAGCTCCTCCTTTAGTTTCTACAGATTGGGATTCACTTCCCATGGCAACAGAGCTGAGCACTTGGATAGGCATTAGAAGGCTAAAGACGAGCAAGACTGACAGACAGGTCTCCATTCTTAGAAAGATTACAGTTCAGCATGAAGAGGGGCAAATGTAAAAACAAACAAAAACACGAAACATTCACAGAACAGAAAAGAGGGAAAGAAAACACCAGTGCACAATTACACCGAGGGATTATGACACCCTCAGTCAGTAGTTAATAGAATAACTAGACAGAAATCCAGTGCAGACAAAGAAAATATATGACCTATGCTAGCAACTTGAATTGACTGATGTTTGTAAAAGGACATGTAATGGAGTAGTAGACTATGCACCTACTCCAAGTGCCTGTGGAACACATATTCTGGACCACAAAATAATTATTATCAAGTTTAAAAGACCAGAAAGCACAAAGAGTATGTTTTCTAGCTACAAGCACATTGAATAACAGAAAGATTATGGAAAAATGTTCCATTAGCTAGAAATTAAAGAATATACTCCTAACAATCCTTGGTTTAAAAAAGAAATACAAACTACTAAATATTTTGAATTAAAGTACAATGATTTCTAGAGGGAAAAACATGAGTCAAACTGATATAGTTACTTCTCAAGATTAATAGAATTCTACTGCAGAAATACCTTAGTATAGTGCTATTGTATTGTTAATTTTTACTGGGCCTTCCTTAGTTTTGCCATGGCTTGAATGTGTGCTGTCCCTCCCCACACGATCATGTGTTTGCATCTTTAGCAG
Source organism: Typhlomys cinereus (assembly GCA_023101885.1). Taxonomy (NCBI): domain Eukaryota; kingdom Metazoa; phylum Chordata; class Mammalia; order Rodentia; family Platacanthomyidae; genus Typhlomys; species Typhlomys cinereus. The sequence continues at coordinate 63,809 of JALPQD010000003.1, read as the reverse complement.
ATGTTAACCTTTGGGAAGATTGTGGCACCTTCAGGAGCTGGAGCCTTGGAGGACATGTCAGAGGGGCTTTGGGGTTGGATAGTTCCATCTTGTTTCCTTTAGTAGTGAACTCTTGCTATTTTTTCTCTCCACCTCCATGATGCCTGGGATGACCCAATCCTCCTCCAGCTTCTTCTGCCTACCATGCCTTTCCCACCATAGTGGACTGCAATCCTCCCCCCTCTGGAACTGCAAGCTAAATACATTTTATTTCCCCTTAAGTTGCTTGAGTTCGAGTGTTGTCTCACAGCAGCAAAAAGAGGAACTGCGAGAGGTACATTCATCTGTTTATTGTTACTACGGGATTATTTAGTATGTGGTAACTCACAGTTCTAAAGGCATGAGGATGATCATGTGTCAAGAGACAAGAATGTGTGTGCTGCTTCACTCACTCAGGCTCTAAACCAATGGCTTTGTTTAACCTTATTCACCTCCCAAAGGCCTTTGCTGTAGGCACCACAGTCAGAAGGTCCTACCATCCTAATATCTTATAGAAGGGATTGAATTTGGCACATTTGGTCATATCTAAACCATAACACACATAGCACATACTTAACTATATTCAATCATAACAGTTCCTTACTGTCATCTTTGGGCATCTATCCCCAGTGTGGCAAGTACAAACACCATAATGAGATCGAGAACTGAGCATTACACTGACAATCTAATGTCTCGTGGGTCTGTTGATAATCCAGGGATTTACAGGAAAGTGCAAGGAATTCCAGAAGGATCGCGTCTCTCTAAGTGTTTTGAACACTAAGACTAGATGTCTTTCCCTGGATCATAGTCCATCTATTTAACCTCTGAAATAATTCCTAGCTCTTGCTAGCACTTTCTACCTTCTGGGTGGGTCCCAGTTCTACACTTTATTTCTGCTGTCCAGGCTTGTATTTTTAATACATTGGAATGAAAACATGGATTCCATCTGTAAGACCAAGTTGCCACCATATGATTTCTAGTGCGCTACTTGTTTTCTTAACTCCCCCCTCAGGACTGACACACTTCAGATATTTATGCCAAAATTTTAAAACCTAATTCCAAAATGTGTGTGTGATGACCCCTGCTATAAAGAAGTGGCTTCTGGGAAACTCTGAATGTGATCTTGTTTCGAAAAAACGATCCATCTTTCTAGCTGTAATTAAAGTGAGGTTTTAGAGAGGATGACATATTAAATCCAGTTCTGAGTCCTTAGAAAAGAAGGGTGAATGTTATGGGAGAGTTAATTGTACTCTGTATTTATATGTTTAGTTCCTACATTGATGCAACAGTGTTAGCAGATGGGGTCTTTGTGGTCAAACTAGCAACTGCTGAAACCAGTGCAATTAATGATCAAGCACATTAATCAATTGTAGTTTCCTTATTTATTGCAGAGTTATTGCAGGTCTTTAATTCTATTCTTCAAATAATTCCCTAGTCTTACTCTATCTATTCTCATCAGTCTAGGGAAAATATCAAATGGTAAAATGGCAAACTTTCTTTTTTTCCACTTCTTTCCTTCAAGGATGTATTAATTGCTTTCCTCACACACCTGTAACAAACTTCCTGACAAAAGCAACCTAAAAATAGAAAAGGAGGATTATTCTGGATCACAGTTTGAGAGTACAGTCTATCATGTTAGAGAAATCATGGCAGGATCATGAAGCAGCTGATCACAAGGCATTTGCGATCAGGAAGCAGATGGAAATGCATGCTGCTGCTCAGCTATTTTTTCCTTTTCATTCACTCAGGAACCCCAGCCCACAGAATGGTACTCACATCCGGGGGGAGGGGAGGGGGTCTTAGCCCCTTCAGTTAACCCTCTCTGGAAACACCCTAAGAGATATAGCCAGAAGTTTGTAAACTAGATGATTTTTCAAGAACTGAGCATTACACTGACAATCTAATGTCTCGTGTCTTGGTCACCAAGATTAACTGCCATGTAAATACAGAGCACCATGGTTGCACAAAATGCTAACCAGACATTCATATCCCATCCACAAAGCTTAGGTATCACTGTGGAAAAAGGACTAGAATGAATGGAAGAGCTGGAAGATAGAGGGAAGGACTTTAGAATACTACTTTCTAAGCATAACTTAGCCATAGCAATCATGAAATTACAGCAGCAGAGGCTACCAAGACTAGGCCTATTCAAAACTGCCCCTGCCATCATTCAGCAATGGACGAGGAATGGCTTGCTGGACCCTACCACTTACTGTTGAACTGTAGGTTCTGGGAAAAAAGGAAACATATCTATTTATATGCACACAGGTAGCCCACAAACTCCAGTAGACAGTTCTAAACCCACAGTCATAAAGACAGCCCTGTTATAACCCAGTGGGACACAAACAAAAGCAAGAGTCACAAACATGGGAAGAAGATCTGTAGGAAATAAGCAGAGTTGTTAGGGGTGGGAAGGGACGGAGGAGGATGGGGTGAGAGTACTATGTATATGCAGGAAACGGACAACAAAATTTATTGATAGAAAATTAACCAACTTAGAAAGTCTTATGCAAAACATTTTTTCAGTAAGATAATATACATAATTATGTAATTGATTAAGATTAATTAATACTAATTATCCCTATCCGTCATACCAAATATGAAAAATAAGTAAAGGATTATTTTTCTGTTGCTTGAGTTGCCAAGATCATATGATCAATGACTTTAACATTGAGCAATATGAGGTCAGCATGCTAGCATGACTTAAGTTGCACAATAAACAACACAATTCTTATGTTTTCAAGACAACATGTTTGTCTTTCTAACATTATACTTCAAGGAAATAAAGTTTCCAGAATTATATCTACATAGCATATTAAAAAATCACTTCATAAAATTCCTTGTGATTTTTAGTTAGAAGAAAACATGAAATAGCTATTATAAAAGAGTATGTAGTGATAATGCATAATGTACTAGAGTTATCAATCAAAAAGAGAAAAAAATTATAATATTCCTACTAAAAGCTACCAAATGCAGTGAAACGCTGATGTTTCTAATAATGGAATTCAGAAAACTTATGAATTTTGTATTATTCTATGCATTGGCCTCAAAATAGTGCTCATTTTTATTCTGCAAGAGAACAACTCCTCCAGTTTTTATTTGTAGCTTCCTCTGAACCTGGACTTAGACATGAAACTACAGCAACTGCACTGATGACAGAATGACAGCTCATACTGTATTCACAGTCACCCACTCTCCTCTCCCCATGGCAGGAGAAAGTCATGTGCACCTGGTATTATATTAGTCCTTCATGCAAATGCAAACCTCATGGCTCTTCACTTCAATCTTCAAGATATGCCCAGGCATATCTATAATCCAGAGAAACTTAAAATAAGTTATTCAACAAGGGAAGGACTTGTCCCACTGCTTCCCAAGTTTCCATCACTGGAACCCAGTACTTCTCAGCCTTATGATCTCTCTACAATCTCTAGTTCATATTTGGGGCACTTGTGCAACACCTTGAAAGACTGCATATGACAACTCACCTCTTGTTAGTCCAGCCTTTGTGCTCCAGCAATTAATAATATGGTTCCTGTCAGCCTCCTTTGGTCAAGTCTTCACATATATAAATATCCTTATATCCCTCTCTATAAATATATATTTTTTAATTTTTGCATATGTGTGCATACATGGTTGTGTGTGTGTGTGTGTGTGTGTGTGTGTGTGTGTGTGTGTGTGTGTGTGTCAGAGGCACTCTGTGTCTCTGTGGCAGGCCAAGGGTGACTTCAAGAATCCTGGATTGCACCTACCCTCTTTTTGCTTTGATCTGGAATTTCCCGAGCTCCTCCTTCCCAGGACTGGAAGTGAAGGCTGCCTGGCATTTTTGTGGGAGACTTGGGATCTAAATCAGGATCTTCTGCTTATAAGGCAGAGCCTCAATCCCTGAACCATCTCTCCAGCATCCCTCTATATTTTTTTGAAGCCTTGAGTCCTGCCTCTAGTAGGGTGCACAGGATCTCAATACCCTCCAGGAACTGTATATCTAAGGGCTTCTTCTACTTTGGTGAACTCATTGTGTAAAGACTCCTGACTTTGCTGAACTCAAAGGCAAATGCCTGTAAATCTAGTGCCCAGGACTCAAGGACAGGAGCTTCATGAATCTGAGGACAGCCTAAGCTATATAGCAAGATCTTATTCCAAACATCAAAACAAAAGAGAAACAAGATTCTTCCCAAGGTGACCTGCCCGGTTATCCATGATGATGTGGGCTTTTTGTTCTGGTTGTTTGTGGAGGGAAGTTCTTTTGCTTATCTGTTTTTTGTTTGTTTGTTTATTGGTGTGTTTTTATATTTGTTTTGAAGCAGGGTCTCATATAGGACAAGCTGACCTGAAATTTACTCTTCCTTTTTAGGCAGAAGTCACCATGCCCATTTTTATGCAGTGGGTGCTCAGGACTGAACCCAGGGCTTTGCACATGTTGGGCAAATGCTCTACCTACTAAGCTACATTCCAACTTCCTCTATTAGTATCCTTCATGCCACAGCAGAAAATTGGATTAGGATAATCCAGAGAGAGAAGCTCATACTTGACTCAGAGAGGAGACAGAAGAAGCAGTATAATGAAAGTGGCATTAGGGGGAAAAGTCTGATAAGAGTTAAGAAAAATAATTCAGCATTGTAGTGTGTGTGTGTGTGATGCATTACCCACTGTGCATTTTAATACCTTTGCCTTATGGATAGAAGTTCACTTTGTTCCACTCTTCTTAACTTGAAAAGAACAAGAAATAAGGTTGTTTGGTTCGGGCCTTGGGTGAATTTGAAGCCTGAGGCCTAGCACGCTAATACCAACTGCTGAGTCTTCCTCAAGTCCTGTTCGCCTTGTTCTCTGTGACAGGTCTCCCAGTGAACTTAGACTATGCCATTTTGGCTGACTGCTGGCCAGTGAGCATGTGAGGACGTGGTTCTCTGTGTTCACAATGCTGGGATGGCAGAGGTATGATTCCCCTGCCATGCATTTTAATACACTTGCTGGGACGCTGAACTTAAATTGTCAAGCTTGAGCAAGAAGCACTTTCCCCACTGAGCCATCTCTCTAACCCAGGTTTCTTTTATACTATTATTACTTTAAATCCCCAACCCTCAAATTAGAAACTCACCTCTGCTTCTGTGCCTACAATAATAAAACTGTGGCGGTAATAAGAGTATTTAAAAATGTCCAGGGTAAAAAAGCCAACTTGGGCATTCTCAAATATTATAAATGCCTTTATGACTGCTCCAAAACAATTCAAATACATTTAGTGGGATGCTTTCCATTCTTACTAAAGCCCAAATGCACTTTAAAGAAAACAGAATTCAGCGGCTCTTATTCCTTTACACTTGCGGAACCAAATGTGATTTGGGAAGAATTTTTTGATACTCAAGAAAATCCTTTTAAATGAATATTGTGGGGTTGCTTTTTTTTTTCCATAAAGAAGGAAGAAAGAAATCTAATACAAATAATCTCAGAGTTTTCTAACTACAACCAGAAAAGCCACAAATACTCAACTCTGAATGATTCATTGTTTTGGAGTGATATGCCCCCTCTTGTACACTCAACAGATATTTCAGATCCAGGTTTAATTTATGCACTAAAAGCTCATCGTTCATGTTCATGGCCAAAGCACAGATCAACTGAAAGAGTGGGTAATCTACTTTCAACGAACATTGTTAGAAAACTCAGTAAGACACATATTTTTGCTTTAGGTCTAAAATGGAATAGAACATCAGTTGTGGCACCAATACTCAAGCTAGAGGAAAGAAGACTGACATTCACTTAAGGGAAAGAAGAAAAAACAAAAGAGAAAATATTGGCTTACCCTATAGTAGATAATATTCTGAGAAACTTCAGAAATACCAGATACAGAGAAATGATAAAGAACGAGAGTTGCTAGTTCCCAGCTACTACTACAAAATAAAAAGAATACGAATGTAACCTGGGCATAGCAATGCACCCATATTCCCATGAACTTAGAAGACTGAGGTAGAGTTGCTTGGCTCATAAATCTGAGACTATCCTGACAAAATGAAGCTAAAACATAAATACAAACATTTTTGAAAAGATGCGTATAATAAGACACATACTAAAAACTATGTAAGATATCATAAAACATAAATAAGCTTCCCTTGCAAAGTTCTTGGGGGTCACGGGTGCTTTTCTCTCCAAATCCCAGTAGGAAGCACCAGTTTGAACTGTGGGGAAAGGGAAACCCTGAGTTCCTGGTCACGTGGTATAGATAGATGTTCACTGTTTAAGCTAATAGCTAAAATAAACACACCTAAATTGAAAATCTGGGTTTGAAAGTTAGTCCTTATACATTTATGACCTGAAGCAGTAGAAGAACTTGCTGAACTGCCTGAAAATGCAGCGTTGTTCACGTCTACAAGACCTGTGTAATAACTGGCCTATCAACATTTCACCACGGATGAAGGATGATCTTAAGAATACTATACCTCCAAAGAGATTATTTAAGGTAATGCCAGGCAGGAGAAGAGGAGCTTCTTTACTCAATCATTTACCCACTGACAAGTCATCCATGCCCCAGCAAGTACTCAGGCCCCTGCCAGCACAGGCGCCCCCAGCGATCCCTACTGGGTGAATCATACATGCAAAAAGACATGACAGTAGGAGACAGACTGGCTGAAAAGGAGAAAGTATAAGGTGGGATAGGAGAGGATATAGGATCGGTTGGGAAGGGGTGAAACACACAATTTATTGCGTTTATATATGAAAATATAAAACAATAAAAATGTTTAAAAAGCCAGTTTCCTCTCCTGATAAAGTGAAGGATAATACCAGCTGCACAGCTTTCTAAAGTGTGTCGTTGCAAAGACTGTCCTTGGGCCTTTTTTTTCCATTTGGAAAAAGAAACCGGAAAGAAATATCTGACACAGATACTTTTTCCCTCCACTGTTACTAGCAACAACTAATGTAATCTAAAATTGAAACATAAATGTAAGGCAATTGCGAAAAGATATGCTTGCAGAACGGATCTCTTGGACATTGGCCTCCTGTGCCTAGGAAGTATCTGAATATTAGGCAAGGAAATGTCCTGAAGTCTTCGAGGAGCCAGGGACAAGAGAGGGGAATATTCAGGAGAATTAGGTAATCTTCATTACGCAGGTGAAAGTTCTAGATGTGAAACTATACAGGGAGAGTTGTTCCTGAACCATCTGGATGGTCATGAGTCCACACATGTCTGAACTTTCTTCCCCAGATCTTCACCACACCGATGCACCTGCCTTGTTGCTGAAGCTTTTATAAAAGACCCAAGCATTTCCCAGCTTCCTGGACTAGGCAGTACCCAAGATCTTCAAGTTTCACCAAATTTCGAGACAACTCACCCCTTCCAAGACTATTCTGTGCCAAATTAGCAGCTTGAACTTCTAGAAAAATAACTTAGTCATTAAGAGCAGAGAGAATCTGGATCCTTATAGAAAACAGATGATCCATTCAAAGTGAGTAATATAAAGAAAGGTCGAGAAAGATAACATCTAAAGGGAATATATGGGTACATGCGAGGAAAACTCTACATAAGAAAAGAGTGAGTGAGCTTAAGCATGAAGATTTGAAGAAAACCTGTAGGGTTCCCACAGGCAAAGAAATGCGTGAATTTCTTTGTTGGATACAACCAGATGGTAGTGGTATTTCCTCAGTGAGAGAACCCCATTGGGAATAAATGATACTATACCTTCATCTTACCCAACCCACTCTCCTCTTCCATTGCATCTTCTTCCACTGCCAAACCAAACTGAAACAAAACAAGAGAGTTCCCAGGTATGGTCCACAGAGGGTCACCACTCAGAGCTCAGAGCAGCATGCAGAATTCAACTAAATGTCAAAGGGCCTACTGAGCACAGAGATTCACTAGCTGTTTACCAGCATGGGTTGAATCAGACTGCTCCCCTGCCCCCACAAAAGGTGCAAAGTTCTCATTTCTACCACTTTACAATGAGACTTTTTTGGAAATATGCCACATTAAAGTGAGGTCATTAAATAAGACCTATTCAATGTGAGTCATGTACTTATAAAAAGTGGAAATTTGCATCTAGGGTTGCAGCTCAATGAGAACATTTCTGAAGTACGTGCAAAACCCATGGTTTAGTCCTCAGTAAGCAAACAGATCATAGAAATGTGAATACAGACAAAATGGAGGACACACAGAGAAGGAAGACAATGGGAAGAAGCAAGGTAGAAGGTGCAAATGTGTGTGGACAGGCATCGGGGACTGCAGCATATAGGGAACGCTCACACTCAAGACCCCCATTCCTTGAAGATGGATGTCAAGGGCATTCCTTAAGGACTGAGTTGTAGTGTGCCTCCTATGCCAGCCTAGTCGTGTGCTTTCTATGCCAGCGTAGGTGTAGGCTGACTCCTGTTGACTTTCCTCGCAAGGGGCAGAGATGGATCTTGTCCTGTCTTGAATTGGGATCAAAGACAGAGGTATTTTTTTTTTTTTTTTTTTACAAATTTCTTCCTCTTCTTTGGAAGCCATCTAGACATTACTTAGCATGTTTAAAAGATGGGTACAGAGCTTTATCAGTGACCTTTGTACACCTCAGGAGCCTGTTCTTTCTCCACAATGAATGGGGCCATTAAGGCCTATTAATATGTCTAAGGTTTGACAGGGCTTTATTGGTGGTGGTCCCACCTATTGTTGAACTTGTATCTATAGTCTGTCTTCCATTATTGACATTATCACTCTGTGCAGTATACAGACATCATCCTCTGTTTCACGGTATATAAGGGATTAGATGCCATAATAAACTTGACTTGGCTTCAGCTTTTCCAAGATCCCCTCTTGAATTAAATTCCTGCTGATCCCACTCTGGTACCTATCAAGCACACAGGTTACAGAACCCTGCACCAGCAAACTACGAAAACGGAAGTGGGTAGGAAAGACCCCCCCACACACAAAAATCCATCAGAGCGATCTAAGCCTGACTTCCATGTTTGGCTTTGGAGACTCCAGAGCTGTTTTAAGCCACTTGGCTTTGGGGAAATTGTTATGTCAACCTTAAGAGGCTAAGATATAATTCTTGCTAAGCTACGACTACATTTCTTCATCGAACAATGGTAATTTCTAAGATGTGATCCTCAAAGTAGACCTTAGAGAAGATAATACTTTAATGATTTTATTTTACAAAACAGCATTATCAGATGTAAGGGAGACTGACTTACAGTTATAGGATTAGTAACTTCAGATGAAGAACAGAATCTCAGGAAAGTTCTCCACCCACCCACAAAGATCAAGGACATATATTTAGCCTAGCTGAGCCAAAACACAACTTTGCACAATTTCCCGTCATTTTCTTTTGGAAAACATCCATGTTGAAGGATTCTCCCAAATACATGACTCGTCATTCTTTCCTCAAACCCCCAGATCTCAGGGGACCATCAGATCGTCTTTTATTTTTTTAAATTTAATTTTTATTCTTTTAGAGTATCATGCATGGATGCAGTGAATCTGTGATCATTTTTATACCTTAATCTCCAATTCCATCCCCCCTCCTTTCTTCTTCTTTCCTAACAATTTCTCTCCCTTCTGCTTTCATGTCTTTTTAACATGTGTGGCTCACTGAGTTCTCACAAAGAACAACTAAGTCCGAAAAATAAAAAATTAAAAAGATAGAAAAACTTCCAAAATTGAAATTTCTCTTCTATTTCTTATAGTTAAAAGATAAATGTCTAAGCATCCCAAAGAAGATCATGCAAACTCTGGAGCAAACTCCATTATGAATTAACTATTACAAAACTGTTTCCCAAACAAAGCTCTCCGTGTCAGGATTTGACTAGGTCCCACATCCTACAGAAATGATAAGAAACTATTCAGTCAGCAGTGTAGCTGGTGAGAGAGAGCTGGCAGGCCCCAGTCCAGAAGCAAATGAATTTCCTACAGTGCTGTGATCCTCCTTATCTGGAGGAAGGTTCTGTTTTCTTGTCAATCAAGCCCAGGATCTTCTGAGGACTGGCCACACCTTGGGCCTCTCAGGAAGGAATGTAGGCAGGAAGAGGGGAGAGGCTCTTTCCTGATGGGTCAGCTGCTGGCAAGTGCCTGGACCCTGGGAAAACTGTGGTGTAAGAGTTCCTCTCCTTGGACAGCCCCCAGAGTGGCAGGAACAATGCTGTACCCGACTGGTGGCACCTCCCAGGGCACACCCGGAGCAGCGCGGTTCACTGGCAGCAAGGTTATGTCACAACATGTCCGGGAGTCTCGGCAGACTGTTGTTTACTCTCCCGAGGAAATCCTATTGCCAGCATAGAGCGTATCTCAAAGCATGTCTTTCGACAAGCAAGACAGGAGTTCCACGCAGGTCTGAAGCATCCGTATAACTAACCAGACAAGTCACAGAAAGAAAAGACAGCGCTCGTGTGATGATCCATTTACATTCACCTTCTGATTTGTTTGCAGAACATCCAGCATCCTCCCTTGTAAGGATTCTGAGAAACCGTACAATGAGGGCTGGGATGTGGCTCAGTGGTAGAGCACTTGCCTGGAACGTGCATCGCCCTGGGTTCACTCTGTAGAACCAGAAAGAGAAAAAGAAATTGCATAATGAATTAAAGGACCATGTTCCTACATACAGGCTTGGTGCACCCATGAGCTTTGAGGAGCAAGTTGACGAGACTCGCTGCCCTGGCCAGAGTACCACTTAAAGGAACACTCTTTTAACAGAGACCAAAATAACCTACTTCTAGCCCACTGAGAAAAGTTTCCAGTCTGCAATTTCAGCCTCATGGGTGGAGACTGAATAGCAGAGCAAGTTGCATAGCCAGACTAGCCCTAACGGCAGCATATTTGGGTTTGATTAGAGACCCTGTCTTGAAAAGAATAAGGTGGGATTGAGAATGGTTCTTGATGTTAGACTTCTACACACATGTGCCTTTCTTTGCACATGCATGTGTATCCACACATGTTCACATACATATGAAAAGGCAAAAAAAGAAAGAAGTGCTCAATTGTTACAAGAAATTCTTGGTTGAGTGTGGTAGTACATGTCTGTAATCCCAGCATTTAGAAGACAGGGCAGGGAAATTAGGAATTCTAGGTCATCTTCAGGCTACAGAAGGAGTTCAAGGTCATCCTGTCTCAAAAAAAAAAAAAAAAAAAAAAGGTAAAACAAACAAAGAAAAAAACCTGTGTTTCTTCCAACTAGGTCAGTATTAGGATAGACAAGAAAAATCATTTTATGAATATGTTTTCAATATTCAAGATGAGTTTATTTCTTGCTTCTCAAGAGACAGCAGGAGAGCCTCTTTCCCTCAGACAGAAACAGGCCTGGGGCTATTCCTGAGTTTTTCTGAAGGGCTCTGTGCCCTTCAAATCTGGGGCACCAGCGCCCTCTACAGGACAGAATTTCCATCAACATTAAAGAGCCAGCGTTTGAACTGGGAAGAATGTGAATGCTTTATCAAGTTTACAGCTGCAAAACAGCTTTGGGCTCATACGTGCATCAGAGAGTTCAAGGAATTATTCCACTGCAGGTACTTTATGTGCAGCCGAAAGTATCAGGCAATCCATTTTCCTGTAAAGAAGACAAGTTGATTGCTGATAGAAGTCTAAGAACATAAGGATTTTTCTTCCTCCCAGGATAGAGCTCTTTTTCTCTCAAATGCCCAAGTTGGATGAAACCTTAGAGATGAAACTCAAGTACCTGTCTTCAGAGTCATTACCTACTTCCTGCCTTAGTTCTCAATATAAATATTAAGAATACCAGGAGGCAAGAGCATTCAAGGAAATTATTCTTGAATCCCTTTAAGCCGACAGGACTTTGCATTTCCTGATGTGAATGGAAAAGCCAGCCGTGCTTCACCACGTTTTCCCAGTTGAGCAGAGGGGCAAGATCAGTTCTCAGGCTCAGAGGTTGGGACAGACAAGATTGTGTAAGGCCCTCTGACTTACAGTGATTCCAAGAAGTCCTGGGACAGAGCTGATTTTCTCTCACAGAGCTTGGAGCATCGATCTCTTTGCTACCTAGTAACACAGACATCATGTTATTTAGCACTGGGGACCAGAGTCAGACCAGAGCCTCAACTTGAAACACAGGGTTGTGTTACACTAGGTCATGATATCATTGAACAAGATAGATCTTTTTGCTTAAAGTCATATATACCTGGGGGCCATGCAAGGTACTTATCGCATGTTCTCTCTCATTTCACAGTTGTCTTTCTAGGTGTTATTGTCTTCTTTTTATAAAAAACAAACTAAGAAATCTCACTAGATCAAGGACAGACTGCATTTAACTGGGAGTTGTTTAGTGTTCCAAAATATGTGTCACTTCAATTTTATTTTATTTTTGTGTTTGTGTGTGTGTGTGTGCGTGCATGCACAACCACCTTAGGCCTTACACTTAATGGCAGAAATAGTGCTAAAAGGAATTTTAATTTCCAGCCAGGGTTTGTATCACGGCTCAAAGTCTCTGAGAAGTGCTTCTTGACTCTGCAGCAGCTGCGGAGACCCACCATGGGATCACTGCACACACCAGAAAAGAATCCTACCTTAACTTCTTTCTCATTCACCTCCCTAGGTATCCAGGCAACCCTCTAAAGCTCCCAGCTCCAACTCCAAGGCCCGTTTGTCTATGTGCTCCATGCCACAGCTGCCCTTGTTTATACTGAGGTTGAAGAGAAAATCATATTCCCCAGGGCATAAGTCAAAGCCCATCAAAGTAAAGAGAAAAACTCCTGGCCTTAAGACTCAGTATTTGGAGAAGGATTGTGAAGAAGATTTGAAAACCAGATAGAGCTAGAATTGGAAATTTTATTCCTCTCTCAAAACCTCCTTAGATGGCTTTTGGAAAACCCCACTGATTTCTCAATGAGTCAATTTCTTCTTCTAATGTCATACTTAAGTTCTGCACAAAGAGATTCTTATCTGGTTACAGTTTACAAGTAAATGATAAAAAACTGTCACACAATTTAAATTGTACTTCTTTACTGATAAATGATGGAAGAGAAAGAACTCTAAATTATACCTCCCACTTACCATACAGGAATGTGTATCCGATACAGCTTTGCTTGTCTGCTCTCTTTCTACTGCCCAGTCATGGTCCACCCAAGGACTTGATTATTCTCAGACAGATGCTAGTTCTCTCTAAACTCTCTTGTTAGGGAACTGCTACCAGCAGCTCTAGTGGTGTGTGTGTGTGTGTGTGTGTGTGTGTGTGTCTGTGTGTGGTGTGTGTGTGTGTGTAAGAGGCTAAAGTCGTGGCTGTTTGGTGGCTCACACCTACAATCCCAGCACTCAGAAGGTAGAAACAGGAAAATCAGGATTTCAGGGCCATCCTCTGTTATATGGTGGGTTTGAGACATCCTGGGATATCTGACACTTTGTTTTTTTTTTTGGAAAAAGCAAAAAGCGTCTTTCATTCTTAAAATTCATGAAAGAGACAGAGAAAGAGAGACAGAGAGGGAGAGAGAGAGACAAAGAAAGAGAGAAAGAGAGAAAGAAAGAGAGAGAAAGAAAGAGAAAGAAAGAAAGAAAGACAGAAAGAAAGAAAGACAGAAAGAAAGAAAGACAGAAAGAAAGAAAGAAAGAAAGAAAGAAAGAAAGAAAGAAAGAAAGAAAGAAAGAAAGAAAGACAGACAAAGAAAGAAAGAAAGAGAGAGAGAGAGAAAGAAAGAAAGAGAGAGAGAAAGAGAGAAAGAGACAGGAAGGGAGGGAAATGGTTTGGGGTTTATATAGTAAGTTAAGTGGCCTCTGTTGTCACTGTCCTGGTATCAAGGTTAGATGGATGTTTTTAGTATTTCGTCCCTCAGTTTAGGGTTTTTGAGAACCACTCAGGTTTTCAAGGTCGATTTTTTTTTTTTTTTTTTTTTGGAAAAAGCAAAAAGCGTCTTTCATTCTTAAAATTCATGGGCTTCCTATTTGGCCCCAGAAACTGGAAAATTTTGCTAGTTTGACCTTTAGAAACAATTGTAGGAAACCAGAGAAATCTCCGTTAGTCAGCCAGTGTTAGCAATGCTCATAAAAGCACAAGATATATGAACACACACCGTTGTGGCTTGCCCAATGGTAGACGGTGACAGTGCAGAGAAGGGGCTAAGAAATTCTGGTCCTTTCATGTTTTTCCCTGAATTTTCATATCTGGCCCACCTTGTTATAATTGCAGCCCCAGCCAGCTGATATACACAAATACAGATTACCCTTTTCTTCATCCTTTGGATAGAGGAGAGCAGTTAGCAAGGATGTTCCAGTGAGGCGCCCAGAACAGCCTTTTGGGGCATTTGCCTGAAGAATCTGTGATTTCCAGCACCTCTAGGTCTCCTCAAGGCAGGATGGTTAGTAAAATACTGAGAGTGAAGACATCAGCTGTTATCTCCGCAGCAGCCCCTGACTGATGTGTCTGCGGCAGAGCACACTGCTATGAATTCCTCACGGCTCAGCCAAGTTCTGCAGCAAGAAAGTCATGGCACACTGAAACCTCCCACACCATCCCATAAAGCAAACCCTTCTTTCTCTGCCAGCAGATTCCTAATAACAATTAAAAGCAGAGGGAAAGAGAGCTTTCAGCTGCAAAAAGCCACAGGCCATAAAGTGTAGGGCAGAAAAGAAGCACTTAAAAGTTCTGATGTAGTCAAAAAATTTTAATGCAATTACCTGGACAGATACGGAAAGCAAGGTTAATGTTTAGCTAACCTTGTCTGCAGATGAAGTCCACAACCTAGTCTCCTAAGATAATCTAGGAGAAGATAAAACACTGAGGGAGAAGCCAGCTATCAGGTTTACAGAGACAGAGCTGCTTTCCTGTATCTAAGAAGGATTTGGGCATTTTCAACGAAGGGTACAAATTCTTGGGGACCTAGAGACTGGAAGAAAGGAAGAGAAAGTCTCTGGCTTCAAATATCTCAGTGATATCTATGAAGACACAGCTGTTCAGATGGTCAAGGTAGATTTATTGATTTAATTGGCAGTGCCCTTTTGAAGGTCGCAGCCATGTAGCAGGATGAGTTGGCTTCATTTACAGCCCAGGAGGCAGAGAACAGTCATTCCAGCTAGGACGAGTCCTATAAACAGAGACCACACTGTTCTCTGGAATAACTAACTGCAAAGCACTTCTTAGGCTGCTGGATGATCTTGCCAATGGAATCAACCATCTTCAAACACT
Source organism: Typhlomys cinereus (assembly GCA_023101885.1). NCBI lineage: Eukaryota > Metazoa > Chordata > Mammalia > Rodentia > Platacanthomyidae > Typhlomys > Typhlomys cinereus. The sequence continues at coordinate 48,708 of JALPQD010000003.1, read as the reverse complement.
GAAGCTGATTCTGTAAGCATTTTGTCAGTACGTTGCAAAGGGGTTACTCTGCTTTTTTTTTCCCAAGTGCTCAGCTCCATGTTTTAGAGATGAGAAGCACATGGGATACCCTCCTCCTAGTCCTCTCCAGTCCCAGATCTACAGATGCAAATGCTGTCTTTCAAACAACCCACCATTTGGCTCCTTCTGCCGATGCTTCTAGAAGTTTCTAGAGGCCTGTTAAATGGCAAACCACATATGAAAATAAGTAGTATCTCATTTCAATCTCACAAGTTTTCTATGACAGTTCATTGTTTCGATCATTACATCTGGCATTACATGGCATTACATTACATATATCATTACATGGCATTACAAAAATGCCATGCAGAGATTTTTTTCATCATATACAGAGATGCAAGAAATAAAGGATAAAGACGCAAAGTCAGAGAACTTGATGTCAATAGGCTGGGAGCCCCTATTTCAGAGACCGGTTGTTCTAGGTCAGTTCTGGTCACAAAAAGGACGTGTCAATCATTCAGAGTGGCTCGCCTGAAATATCAGCTCTTGTGAGACTGTGGCACAGTGAAGGTAGAGGACTTGTTAACACAACAGCTAGCCCACCAGACACATTTCCACACTTCTGAACCGTCCCTCAAATATGATGGAAGGAAGAAAGGAAATTGGCCATGCTTTGGCATGTTGGCTAACAGGGGCCAAAATGGCTCTATCCATTTGTATACTGCACTATATCCCCTTTCAATGTCCTCAGACAACACATGGGATTCAGTATACTAAATGACATCAGGAATCCAGGATGTGACCCTTCCCTTCCCTTTCCTTTATAACAGAACAGAGATACCATTGGATTGAAGCTTGTAAGAAAAGGATCAAATACCAGATAACAAAAAATACTAATTATCAGAAAGCAAACAACAAACTTTTTAGAAGGTTGGTGGGTAAGTAATGTTTTTGCAAGACGAGGATTTAGTAAATGTCCTAAAAGAACATTGTTTTGCACACGAAGGAATATGTTCCTGATTGAATTATCTCTATTCATTCTGATAGCATTGACTGCAAATAATAGCCTTTAAAAGTAATAACCATAAGATAATCAACAGAAAAAAAAACTTGGCAAAACTCTGTAATGAAAGCTCTTTGAATTCTCCTAAGAACACATTATTTAGCACACTGAGAAATACATATCTAATAAAAAAATAGCCCTTGTTCTGGGAGGACTGAGTTACTCAGATCATAAAATCCAGTCGGGAGCTTACTTTAGTCAGGGTTCTTAACAAAAACAGAACCAACATGAGGTGTACAGATATCCAGAAAAAAAACACATTTTAAGGGATTGGCTCAAGTAAGAAGTCTCATACTCTCCCATGTGCAAGCTGGAGGTCAACAAAACCCAGCACTGTGGTTCCAAGCCCAAGCCCAAGGACTGAGCCTTGGAGGCCAAGAGCATAAGACTCAGGTCATGTTTAACATTCTAAATACTGGGGGCAGGTCAGTAATGGTCTTAGCTTGTCAGAAGTCTGAAAGCAGACATAGATGCATATCACAACTCAGAGAGAGAGAGAGAGAGAGAGAGAGAGAAGAGTCACCCTTCTCTGCTTCTGTGCTGATAGATCCAGTGGTACCCACTTGAACTACTGGGAGCAATTACTTGTGATTGCTTCTCACGACTTGAAATACTTTATTTCTGGGTGGGTCTGTGATGTTTCTACAAAGGATTAGTATTTGAGGTAGAGATAGTAAATTTCCAGCTAGCTGGGCATTATTTAGTCAAGTGGATACAGAGTTAACTATGATAAACCTAAATTCTAGAATCTGAACTTTTGGGAATAGAATAAGAGCTGAGCAGGAGCTATCTAGAAATGTGTATATATACGTATATGCATATATGTAAGATTTCTTGACTTTAAATTGGGTTTTACTTTTATTTTAATATAATGATATCATATATGACAATGCTGTAAACTGGGAATGGAGCCACCTTTGTGGAGATGGCCAGAACTTGAGGGGACCAAGACTTGTAAAAGCCCCTCCCCCACCCCATCATATCTTGAAATGATCAGGGCTCCTCACAACTTCTGAGCACTTTCAGTTCATAACAATGTTCTGTTATGGTTTAGATGTGAGTTGCCCTCCCCACCCCAGACACTCGTGTTTACATCCTTAGCTGTCGTTCATGTTTTGGAAGGTCCTGGCACCTTCACGAAGTAAAGCATTAGCGGAGGAAGGCAAGTGACAGGGGTGGGCTTGGGGTTTGGGTAGCCTGGCTCTGCTTCCTCCTGAAGCTTGTTTCTTGCTGCTCTCTGTGCCTCCATCATGTCTGTGTGAAGTGAGTCACCTCCAGTTCCTCCCTCCATGCCATGCCTCTTATTATGAGATATCTGCTATAATGGACAACAACTCCCCTCAGGAACCATAGCCAAAAAAATAAATAAGTGAAATTAAAAAATCTCCCTTTTCTCCCTTAACTTGCTGAAGTAGGAACAATGTCTCACAGCAGCAGAAAGAAAAGGAGCTACAATAGTATTTTAGGTCAACCAACTCAAACATTCATGAGGTTTTTTTTTCTGCTCCAATCCAATGGTGTCAGAGTCTGACCTGAAAAGAAATCAAAATTATGCATTCATTTCTTTTTCAAATAGGCTAATAAATAATATATTTGAGCCAGTGCTGGTATTTAAAGGAAATATTTCAACCTTCTACCACTAAAAGGCCATGCTAAATGGAATCTTGAGAGAAATATATTGGATATTTAACGTGCTTGCGTGGGCAGCATGTGGAACACAAATTTAGAATTTCCAAGAAAGTGCTGGGAATTACCACAGCTCCAAGTGATTTCCAACCAAGAATGACTTAACCAAGTTATCATTTACAATACTCTGTCAAAACGGATGTGCCACCAGCTATAAGAATAATCAGGATTTTATGTTCCCAAAGAGAGAACCAGGCTGTCAAGGAGCTGTGAAAAATGTTGCCGTGTTAATTATAATTTTTGTAATATAGAGATGTATTGAGCATGAATCAATCTCACATAACTTCTGTGCATACTTTAAAAACTAAAATGAACAAATTGAGTTATTTCTAATATCCTTCTAATTGAGTGGTTCATGCAATGTCTATCCCATGACAAAGAAAAAAATGTAAACAATGTCACAATCCTTAAAATAATCTTCAAGAAGTATGCAGCAAGGGTGCTAAACGCAGAGCCAACTTTGAAAGCAAATAGTTAACACCTTTCAGAATGTTGCAGAAACCCCTTTACTCTATTATGTTCCCTCAATTCTCCCATCATTCTTAAAGGAGCACTGTTCTGCTGTCATTTCTAAACCATTACATAGCCATAATTTTAGAGATACTAAAGGATCACAATAAATGTGCACCTTAAAATTTCATGAAATAGTTAAAAACAAATCTAAAGATAGTAGTCTATGGTAGATTCTATAATGAAAGTGTGGAGAGAGACTCCTTCTATCTTCAGTTTCATGGTTAGAAGATGGGTGCACTGGCACCCGGCGTCACATTCACATTTGAAAGTATTCACATTTGAAATGCCTTTTTTTAAATACATTATTTTTTCCACTCATACAAACTTAATAGGTACCCCGGTCCCTCCCTATACCTCTCCCCGGACCCCTTAACTCCCTCCACCTTTTTCTCTTCCTTTCCCCGCTCCCTCCTTTCTCCCAGGTGCCCGCTCCCCCCCCCCCACCCACCAGCATCCTTTAGAGTGAATGTTAAACTTCTTTCTGGGTCCTCTTCTCTGATGAGGTGTAAGGACTCAGTAGCATTGCTTAGAGCCCTTTCTTGTGGTCCGCTTTAATATAGAAACACTTTGTGGCTGTTAATCCCTTGCTTCTAAGGATCCAAGTTCCTGTGATCCATGCTAGACTTTTGGGGGGGTCAATGCTATGTCAGTCATTGCACAGTCCTATTATGGTTACTTCCGCCCTAACTTGTGTGGAGTATTTTGTATATTGTTGCTCCTCCCTATCTTTTGGCTCTTACAATCCCTTTTATCTCCCTTTCTTGTCTTATGGCTCCAGCTAAGATTTCAAGTACAATATTGAATAGAAGTGGTGAGAGTGGACAGCTTTGTCTAGTTCCTGACTGAAGCGGGAATGCTTCAAGTTTTTCCCATTGAGTATAATCCTTGCTGTTGGCTTGTTGTATACAGCTTTTATTATATTGATAAAGGTTCCTTCCATTCCAACTGTCTCTAGGGTTTTGATCATAAAGGGCTGTTGGATCTTGTCGTAAGCTTTTTCTGCATCTATCGAGAGTATCATGTGGTCTTGGATTTTGGACTGGTTTATATAGTGAATTACATTTATTGTTTTGCGTATGTTGAACCAACCTTGTATGCCTGGGATAAAGCCTACTTGATCCCTGTGGATAATTTTTTTGATATGTTTTTGAATCCAACTTGCTAAGACTTTATTGAGAATCTTTGCATCTGTGTTCATCAAAGAGATTGGTCTATCATTTTCTTTTTTAAGTGTATCTTTATTAGGTTTTGGGATTAAGATGATATTAGCTTCATAGAAAGGATTTGGTAGTGTTCCTTCCTTTGCTATTTAATGGAACAGTTTAAGGAATATTGGTGTTAGCTCTTTAAATGTCGGTAGAACTCTGTGCTGAATCCATCTGGTCCAGGACATTTTTTGGTGGAAGATTCGAGATTACTTCATCGATGTTACAGGACTATTTAAATAATTCAAAACTTCCTGATTCAATTTAGGTAAGTTGTGCTTACTTAGGAATTCATCTATTTCTTTTGTGTTGTCAAATTTCACAGAGTATAAGTTTTTAAAATATAACATAATAATACTCTGAATTTCTTGGGTATCGGTAGTGATAACTCCATTTTCATTTCTAATTTTGTTAATTTGGGTTTTCTCTCTCTTGCTTTTGGTTAATTTAGCTAGGGGTGTGTCAATCTTACTGATTTTTTTCAAAGATCCAGCTTTTTGACTGGTTGATTCTCTGTATCATTTTCCTTATCTCAGTTTTGGATATTTCTCCCATGATTTCACTAAATTTCCTCTCTTCTACTGCTTTTGGGATCAGATTGTTCTAGTGTCTCTAAAGCTTTAAGCTGCATTGTTAAGTTATTTACTTGGAATGTTTCTATTTTTTTGATGTAGGCATTAAGAGCTATAAACTTAACTCTTAGGACAGCTTTCATTGTGTCCCAGAGATTTTGGTAAGTTGTATTTTCATTATTGTTCACTTTCAGGAAATCTTGAATTTCCTTTTTAATTTCTTCCTGAATGTAATTCTCATTGAGCATTATAGTGTTAAGTTTCCAGGAGTTAGTGTACATTCTGTTGTTTGTTGTGTTGTGGATGTCAAGCTTTAGACCATGGTGGTCTGATAGGGTACAGGCTATAATTTTAGAATTTCAACTTTCCTGTATATGTGGAGATTCGTTTTGTGGCCCAACATGTGATCTATTTTGGAGAAAGTTCCATGTGCTGCTGAGAAAAATGTGTATTCTTTGGTGTGTGGACGAAAAGTTACATAGAGATCAGTAAGGTCCATTTCAGGACACAGCTCCAATGTATCTCTGTTAAGTTTTTGACCTGTTGATCTATTTTGAGAGAGCAGTATTGAAATCTCCAAAAATTATCATTTTGGGGTTTGATTTCTTGCTTTAGATGTTGGAACATTTGTTTAATGAATGTGGAGGGGCCTGTATTAAGCACATATATGTTCAGTATTATGAAGTCTTCCTGGTGAATTGTACCTGTGACTAAAATGTAGTATCCATCTGTGTCTATCTTATGATTTTTTTAGTTTGAAGTCCACTTTGTCCGATAGCATAATAGCTACCCCTGCCTGTTTCCTGGTTCCATTAGCTTGCAGAATTTTTGACCAGCCTTTTATTTTTAGGATGTGCCTATCTTTTGTAGTAAGATGAGTTTCCTGAAGGCAGCAGATTGATGGGTTGTGATTTTTAATCCAAGTTTGTAATCTGTGTCTCTTGATTGGTGAGTTAATTCCATTGACATTTAATGTTATAATGGAGAAATTACTTTTAATTCCAGACACTTTTATGTTTAGTGGCTTTTGTAAGTGTATTGTTTGGTTTTTAGGTTTTGGTGGCATTATGCTTCCCTTCTGTCCTCCTGGATATGCTTGTTCTTTTTTTTTCAAGCTTGAGTATCTTTTCTAGCATTTTTTGAAGGCCTAGTTTGGTAGACATGTAAGCCTTCAAGTTGTCTTTGTGCTGGAAAACTTTTCTTTCCTCCTTGCTTATTCAATACTTGAAGTACATCTCTCCAAGCTCTTCTTGCTTTTACTGTTTCCATTGAGAAGTCATTTGTTATTTTAATAGGTTTACCTTTAAATACCTTTAAAAGTGACTTGTTTTTTTTTTTTCCCCTTGAAGCTCTCAGCACCATTTCTTTGTCTTGAATGTGGAGTGTTTTAACTATTATTTCCTGTGGCAAGTTTCTATTTTGGTCATATCTGTTTGGGATGCAGAATGCCTGTTGCATTTGGATGGGCCTCTCATTCTTTAGATGAGGAAAATTTTCTTTTATGATAATTTGAAAAATTTCCTCAGATGTAGTATTTTGGGATTCTTGTTCTGGTATTCCATGAATGCACATGCTAGGCTTCTTCTGCATGTCCCATTACTCTTGAATATTTTTCTGAAGTATCTTTTTAGCTTTAACACCCTCTTTCATTGTTCTGGTTAATACTTCCACTTTGTCTTCAAGATCTGAAATTCTATTTTTGCTTCATTAGGTCTGCTTGTAAGACTCTCTGTTGAGTTCTGGGTTGAAGATACCTTGTCTTTTAGTTCAATTTTAAACTCTGCCTGAGATTGTTTTAACTGCTTTATTGCCTATTTTTGTTTCTTGAACTGTTTTTCTCAATTCCTCCAAGTGTCTGTTGTGTTCCTGTTCAAAGTGGTTGATGCAGTTATTTAACTCCTCCTGGATTTCCTCTTTCATAGTATTGATCATGGTAATGATCATGCTTTGAAAGTCATTATCTTGGGTCTGGCTTTCTTGGCTATTTTCTGTGAATTTGTTCTGGTTGGAGTTGATCATTATGGGGTTAATTCTTTCAGGTGGGAGATTTGTTTTCTTGGGTTTTGTTCCTTATGGATTTGCACTTTGACTTGGGCATTGTTGTTTTATCTCTTAAGACCTTTTTTCAGTTTCTGCATGTTTTTGACTAAACTGAATTAGTTGGTGTCACTACTCTTGAGCAGTTATTACTAGTGTTTGCCTTGGAGTTGGGTACACTTGTCTGTTGTTATTGTTATTTCTCAGATGAGGCTATTAGACTATTAATATATCAATTAAGTCAGGTTTAGTGGACAGGGAGTGAATATTAGTATGGTAGTACACTTTTACGATTTGGTACCTTGGTGATATGTGAGGGTGAGTGGTATAGTCCCTGAAGTTGTATATGGTTTGAGCGTGGCTATAAGGAAAAGTTACTCTACAGTAACTAATAATTAAAAGAAACAGGATGGTAAAAAGGGGGTTTACTTAAGGCTGAATGTGAAGAATCTCTCCTATATGATAGGATGATTTTAGAGGACTTCAGATGTGTGGCCTTTGTCTCCTAGAGCTTTTTGGGGTTTTATTTGGACTCTGTAGAATTCTGATGAGCAGTGTGTCCTCCCTGGACTATGAGCATCCTGGGAGGGCAGAAAGGGCAGAGGTGCTGGTGATGGCGCAGTTAAACTGGGGTCCTGGGATATGGTTTAGGGGCCCTCCCCAGCCCAGATCAGGCTGGGTGCTGCTTGGACTGGCTGGTGGGAGGAACTGGGATGAGCCGGTCACCTGGGGCCTAGGGGTGAGCAGGGGGTGTTTACCTGGGGAGCAGTGTCCTCCCTGAACCGTGAGCGTCCCAGGCGGGTGGAAAGGGCAGAAGTGGGGCGGAAAGGCTGAAATGCTGTTTTATAAGGAAAGTCAATCTTTTTCATAAGCTTTTTAGCAGAAGCTCTCATTCAATGTCCATTACATACTCACAAGGCTATGCTGTGCAATGCATGCTGGAAAATGCAGGAGCTGCAAAAGGAGGACGGATTTCATGATCAGCTTAAACTGTTCTCAGATCTGTGTGACTGAGGGTCTGTTTACAGAAAGAAGCTGGAGAACCATTGCTGGGATGTTGAGGAGGCAGCTAGCCACACATGGGGGGCAAGAATTTAAAGTGAATCAACTACTTTTATTAAGCTACCAGCTGGAGAAACTCTGGTTTTAGAACAGAGATATAATGGCCAGGTGGTAAATAGAGAAGGTGACATTTATAAAAACCACTGACTCATTTTAGTGAACAAAAGCTCACACATGTAAGTATCCTATCACATTTAATATTCTAAGCTCCCATCTCTCTTCAAATGTGTTTTTTTCTGAAGAGTTTCCTTTCTCTTCTCCACCAAATGTTCAATATGTTTAATAAAATTTCTGCTTATGAGATTCTACTGAGATTCTTCTACTTTTCTGTTTGATATTTTATAAATTTGGGCCAGTTAGCTGATATCATTAAAGAATAATATGTTTAAGATTACTGTCTAATCATTTTTTTAATTTCTGATATAGATCATGCCATAATGGCCTTTACTGGGAGAATTACCAAAGCAGGCCTAATCCCTAATAGTGCTGGGTGCTTTTATATCTACACAAAGAGTAGATGTTCTTTATTAGATTTTTATATGTTTTTCCCTGCCATAAGTAGTAAAAATGAAGAAGAATTAATGAACATCTTCTTCTTTGGGATTTAGAGATGAATGATAAAACTAAGATTAATATTAAGTCTCATTAAGCAAATGACTTTGGACAATGATGTTGTTTTACTTAACAGCTGGCATTGGAACGAGGACTTTTGGTTAACAGTTTTTCAGAGCAAGTCCTTGCCAGGAGAAAAAGAAAGCAAGCACTTTGAGAGAGAACAGGGAAGCATTTCATCCTTTCTCCATGCAGGCTGTGGCCATTAGGATTTGATGTAAATCTGACTGGGAAGCCATAAGCCACCCACTGAGTAACAGCAGTGGAACATAGAGGCAGTTCTAAACTCAAGATGCTTAGATTGAATGAAAATACTTCAGTAGTGAATCTACTGACCACATGCCTCCATTCACTAATATTGGGTTTCCTATATGGGGAGTTTCCTACATGGGGAGGGCCTCAACATGTGTCTGACATTCCTTATCATACCAACTCCTTCTGAACAAGGCGAACCTTAGAGCTAAGAATGAGATGTGGAAATTTTCTAGCCAGTTGCTAACCCCCAAGCATATACTTCATCTTCCAAGTGGCAGTTCCCAGAGTGAATCCTACATTTGATTTGAGTTAAACACCTAAAAAGTACCTGATTCCTAGTGGGCAAAGATTGACTTTTAAACTTTCTAGGACTCTCCAATTTTCCAACACTACTTTTCTTTGATTTAAGACCTTAAGAACTAAAGCAGTATTTATGGAGAAAATTGCAGTCATCTCATTTTAAGGCAAGGTATCCTTTCATTTATGTCTATTGTAGAGGGAAAATAATCACTGTGTCTAGGGGACAAGGGAGAAGATGAGAACATGAGACAAGCAAGATGGAGAGCAAGAGAAAACTCCCAAAAGGCCTTTGTTGGAGCATTCTGGAGACAGACAAATATGCACTAGGATACCAACAAGCAAAGCACTAAAATGATTTCTGCAAACTTATTTCTTTGAGAGGGAAGGGAGAGAAAAAGAGAGACAGAGATAGAGAGAGAAAGTGAGAAAGAGAAAAAGTGTGTGAGAGAGAGAAAGAAGAGAAAGAATAGGCACATGTATATTATGGTATGGGTATAGAAGTCAGAGGACAACTCTCAGAAATCAGTTCTCTCTTTAGGTTTGTGCATAGGTACCTTTACCCACTGAACCACCTCATTAGCCCAAAGGCAACCTTTCTTTTACTTTGGAAGCTTTCATAGCTTCGAAAAAGTCACAAGAACAAAACTACAATACTCATTAGAAAAAAGATTTTAATTTTAAATTTGATACCATATATTTTTGAATAATTGTAAGAAGACTGTGTCTTTTAGCCTTTTCAGGACTTCGGGGTCTTACAGAGGTCTCTATCTGGCCCTGATGGCCAAAATGGAAAAGCTTGACAATTTCTCCCTCACCAGGTGGCCAAAGCTAAGGTCCTGAGGGATGTCACATGTACCCTTGAGTACCATGTGATGAGAATGCTATTTTCTGTGCTCTTTCTTCCAAACATGTACCAGTCCAGTGTAATCATAAGAAAACATCAAACGAATCACACTTAGGGACATTTTAGAACAAACCTGATTCTCATAAAAAACAAGATAAAATTGAGATACTATGCAGATGCAATCACTAAATGAAATGGGGAATATTGCATGGGGTCCTGGAATGATTTTAAATGGGATATTAGAAAAAATGTGGGAAATTTAATGAAGTATCAACTTCAATTAATAGTAATGCATCAATACATATACATAGTTTGCAACAAAACTCCACACAAATGTAAGATATAACTAACAGACAAAAGTAGGCATGAAATAGGTACAGGGAAAATCCATTATCTTCATGATCATTTTGGAAAGATAAAGTTTACTTTCATTTTTTTTCCAGTTCCAAGGTCACATTTCTAGTACTCTTTGTCCTTTTAAAACCTCTTTCCCCGGCTTGTAACATTTCTGAATCTTTAGAACTTGAGACTTGAACAAACAGGAAAGATTGATGACTATGCAAAGTACTTAATTCACCTTTTCTCCACAGTTTCTTTCCCAAGTACAGTTCATAGAAATATCAGATCTTCTCAGAGATTCTGATAGATCCTCAAACTCTCCTAATAGACAAAAATCTCCTCCTGTACTTGCTGTGAAGAGACAAGCTCTCCCCCAGAAAGAGGAAGTGTATTGGTTTGCCTAGCATATTCTATGTCACATACACTTTCTTCCATTGTATCTACAGCCATTTATTTGGATGGTCCTGGGGAAATTCACATGTCACATGTGTTGAGAGTCTGCTTCTTTTCTAGTTAAAGAACAATAATCCTATGTGTTGGAGGGTCCTTAGATGGGAATTTTTAATCCTTAAAAAGGCACAAAGCTTAAAGAAGTATAGAAGAGCACAAGGCTGGAAAATTCAAACCAGGTTTCTAATGAGAGTTTGGGATGAAACTCAAGACACTTCTCAGTATTTGTGCTTTATGGACTCGGTATATTTCCATCTGAATGAGAATGACTAGAGCTGGAGATGGTTCTGTGGGTGAAACACTTATGGAACAGATGGAGACCTAAGTTCACATATACAGATCTCATATCAAAGTCATACATAGGAGCATAAGCATCTGTAGTGAGAGAGAGAGAGATCTGAAAGTATCCAGGAGCTCCCAGCCAGCCAGTTTTAAACAGCCACAATGAAGAGACTCAGCTTCAAACAAAGTAGAAGGGTAAAGAACAACACGTTCTTCTACCTCCTCATGTATGATGCGTATGTACTGTGCATACACACATACATTCATAATCATACATATTAGACAGAAAGAGAGAGAGAGAGATGAGAATAACTGACTTCTTTGAAATTTAAGTTCTCAGTGATTCCTAGTCACATCAAATTTTAAACAAGACTTGTTTAAAATCTTTGGATGAAAGATCCTTGGTGACAAAAAATAATACTCAAAAGGAAGTGGTATTGGTACATTTAGTAGCACTGAAAATTTCCACATAGTTAACAGAAAAATAAATGCAAAAATGTTAAGTAGCCTAGAAAGGAAAGAGATCTCATTTGAATGAGAATCAGTCAAGAAGATGGTCTGAGTTTACTCTACAGTGTCATTAGCTTGGTCGCTAGGATGAGAGGTACCCTTCTGAGAGTGCAGTGCATGTAAACTACCCCACAGACTCCCTTTTCCTTCTTAAGAATGCCAATTTGAGTACTCTTATTACATCTACCTTTGAATGTGCTATTACAACAAGACTCCAGTTTAACAGCTTTTTGTCTCTGGCCAGGGGATGACATACAGTGCCCAGCAGAATGGAGTGAAGGGAATTGCAGGAGCAGCAAAACTGCAAAAGAAAATCAACAAACCACAATCCAGAACTTCAGAGACTCTATATCAATCACATAGAACTAGGCCAGCCTAATCTCTCCCCATCCTGGAGCTCAGGGACATTTGCGGAAGAGGGGGCGGTAAGATTGTAAGAGCAAAAGGATGGGAGGAGCAACGATTTGCAAGATTCTCAACAATAGTTGGGGCCAAAGCAGTCATAATGAGACTTTGCATGCCCTGCGCAATGTCCAGTGCACTGTTGCCCTCATAAAGTCTAGCATCTGTTAAGGGCACTGAGACCCCTGGAGGCAAGGGATTGACAGCCATAGTAGTGATCTTATGCTTAAGGGGAACAAGAGAAAGGGCTTATGGAAATGCCACTGGGTCCTTATATGTCATCGGAGAGGAGGACCCAGTGGAGAGTTGGGCGTACACAATAAAGGACTCTCTGGGAATTGGGGGGGAGGCACTGGGGGAAGGAGAGGGGGAGGAGGGGGGAGGGAGGGAACTGGTAAAAAATTTTAAAATGTATAATTAAATTTTTAATAAAAAAATCAAAAATAAATAAATAAATAAATAAATACAAAAAAGTTCAAGATTTAAAAAAAAAAAAAAAGAATGCCAATTTGGAATTGTTATCTGAAAGCAACAGAACCTGACTCCAGATCCTCAGATTCCACATAAAAATGACAGTCAGAAATGCCATTAACCTATAATTCCATCCATGGAAGGTAGAATATTGGAAACTCCAGAGTAAAACAACAACGAAGTTAGAACAATCCAGGATTATTCCTGATGTCACCCTTGGGCCTCCACAGTCACACACACTCAGGTGTCCTTTTATAAACTGCACACATACATATGCCAAAAAGGAAAAAATTGTCAATCTTCCCCTAGATAAGTAGTCTCCAAAGTAGTATATCTAAGAGATACTTAAGAAAACCCTAAGGATATGAACAAAGAGGTATTTTTAGAAGAGTTAATATCTTAAGATAGATAGAAAATATGTTTAAAATACAGTATTTGGAGAGTTGTCTTTTTTCTTAAGTTATTCTTCCTGTGACAAAGCTGTGTTAGAGGTCTGGATCATTTTTCCTCTCTTATACCTTTCATCCCTTAAAAAAACAAAAGGTGGAATCAATGGTGGATTTAAATTGAGTGGGGGTCTCTTTGCGGCAGTGGCGTGAGAGTAGAGTCCAAGCTGCGGCGGTGCAAGTCATGGCAGGGCAGGCATTTAGAAAGTTCCTTTCGGGGCTGGAGAGGTGGCTCAGGGGTTACGCCTCTGCCTTGCAGGCGGAAAGTCCTGAGTTCAGATTCCGGATCCCACATATAGATGCCAGGTGGAAGCGGGGGTGGCCTGTGCTTCTGGTCCTGGTAGGGCTGAGCCTGTGAATCCCAGGGCAGAAGGAGGTGGAGGCGTCCATGGTGGTTCCCGAATTCATCCGTGGTTCTACACACACACACACACACACACACACACACACACACACACACACATGCGTGCACGCACACATACATATGCACACACGCACAATTGAATAAATAATAATAAAAAAATTAAAAAAAAAGAAAGTTCCTTTCACTGCTTGATAGAGTATTGGTTGAAAGACTTGCAGCAGAAACTGTAACCAAAGGTGACATCTTGTTTTCAGAAAAATCTCAAAGAAAAGTATTGCAGGCCACTGTAATAGCTGTGGGATCAGCCTCTAAAGGAAAGGGTAGAGAGATTCGACCAATTAATGTGAAAGTTGGAGATAAAGTTCTTCTCCCAGAATATGGAGGCACCAAAGTAATTCTAGATAACAAGGATTATTTCCTATTTAGAGATGCTAACATTCTTGGAAAGTATGTAGACTGTAGATGCTGACATTAAACTGCCCATTACACTGAAGTTCTGAAATATTTCATCATGTAAATAATTTCCATGTCTCCCTTTTATAATTAATTGATGATATCTAAACTGAAAAAATAAAATAAAGAAATAAATTGAGTGGGGAAAATAATTTCCACCTCTGTTTTATCCTACAATATGACCAAGCAATTTAGGACAAGAAGGGCTTTATTCTGAGTTACAATTTCTGGGTGCAGTTCATCAGCGCAGCAGGAATGTTCATACCAATATCAGTAGCCAAGGAAACCATACCCACAGGAAGATTTGGAAGAGAGTCTTAGTCATTTGCTTGCCAGTCTGCCACCCTGCCAAAGTACTGAACCAACTCTCTCCTTCTTATACACCTGCCCAGGAAATGATTCCACACACCACAGACTGGCTCTTCCAACATGAGTTGGATAACATTACACAAGCTTGCTAAAAGGTTTGCTTTAAGTACGCAACTCTTCACAAATGTTTCTAAAGGCTCATTCCTTCATTGCCAAGTTGATACCTGTATGCAACTGGTTCACTAGTAAGGAAACAAATTTTGAATCAATTGAATTTTAAAGATCTGACTGGTTTGTAATCCTTAATCAGTTAGTCAGACAGCTTCTGAACAACAAACAGAAATGTGCTCCAGTGAACCAAGTTGAGAAGGTAGGTTTCGGGAGAAGAAAACACCCAATGGAGCAGAAATAAGAAACAAGGCACAGACTGGTAGTTTCAAAGCTGTTTTTCCTTACAGTGTGTACCAGAGAGTATTTGTTTTTAACTCTGAAACACTGCAGACTGAGTATCTTTTTTTTTTTCAAGAAAAAAGTCTTAAAGTTCACTTTGATTACATTGTATCTAGCCAATGACTACATTCTGACTTATTCTAATCTGTGGAGACTGAGTGCAGGAACAGACTCTGACTAATGTTAAATAGTAAATTAGGTTTAATAGAGGCCATAAAACTGTATAGGACAGATTCTTCATGATCTTGGAGCAGACAATGATTTCTTAATAGGGTACAAAAAAGCACAAACTATAAAGAAAAAGAAATTAAATCGGCCTACGATAAAACTAAGTCTATTGTGTAGAGAAAGATATTTGCAGAGTGAAATTGTAACTTGCAGAATGTACTATTTTTCAATAAATATCAAAAAGCATTATATATAGAATATTTGAATAGCATTTTAATTAGTAATGTTTATGATATTGACACTTTTATACACACATATAATGTCTTCTAGGCATATTCTTGCCTATGCCTTGCCCTCTATCTGCCTTTTCTATCCAATTAGTCTCTTCTGCTCTCCACAAAAATTTTGCTACCACTTTCACATTTTATATAGATACATATATGTATATATCTATGTAAACTTTATCTATATATCTTATTTATCCATACAAAATCTAAGATCCAAAAATGTGGAAAGTATGATTCTTGTTTTTCTAAAACTGACTTTATTCTCTTCATAAGGATATTTCCAAGTGAATCCATTTTTCTGTAAATAGTATAATCTCATTATTTTATCATGGTAGCAAAAACTGTCAAGGAACGTATTTACTACATTTTTCTTTCCAGTCCTTTATCATTAGACACTTAAGCTAGTTCCATAAATTAGCTTCTGTGGGTAGTGTTGCAATAAACATTGATCTGCAAGTATCTCTGAGATATATTGACTTGGGTAAGTAGGAATGGTACAGTAGTGACTCATATGGCTAGATCTATTTTAGGTTTCTGCAGAACCTGCATACTGTTTTCTATAGTAGTTACACTAGTTCATATTCATAGTGGATCATTTTTAGTCTTCATCCTCACAAGCATTTGTGGCACTCACTGGGATAAGATGGAATCTCAATGTAGTTTTTATTTGCATTTCTCTGATGACTAATGAAATTAAACATTGTTTATATTTTCATTGATTACTTGTACTTCATTTTTTAAGACCTGTTGGTTCATTTTATTAGTCCATCATTGAGTTGACTTTTGTTGTTGTTTAGTGCATCCACTTGTATATGTACATGTTCATATGTGTGTGGTCTCATAACTATGTGTACCTCAGGATACATGTATGCGTACATCCATGTGGCGCCCAAGATTGAAAGATTGAGGAATAATTCTCAATCTCTGTTCCACCTTATTCTTTTGAGGCAGAGTCTCTAATCATTCCCAGAGCTCATTGAATGAGCTTGCTCTATGGATTTCCAATCTCTACTTACAAGGCTAGAATTACAAGCAGACTAGCACACACACCAAGCATTTTATGTGGGATCTAGGAGTCTGAACTATAGTCTTTTTCTGCTCATGTAACAAGTGCTTTAACTATCCAGCTACCTCTCCAGTGTTCTTTGTACACTGTAGATGTTAGTCCTCTGTCAGATGCATAACTAACAAAATTTTTCTCCTATTCATAGGCCAACTCTTCACTCATTTGTTTCCTTTGTTTGAAAATTTTTTTTATTTCTTCCACTTATACAAAGTTGATAAATACCCCATTCCCCTCCCTCCCTTCACCCTTTCCTGGATCCTTTTGCCCATTTTCATCCATTAGCATAACTTCATGAATGACTAGAATTCTTTCCAGAAAGTCCTTACTGTGTCTGTATTTCCAAGTGTTCCCCTCCCTGCTTTTTCTGCAAAGAATTTTCAAACTTCAGGACTTAAAAAACTTAAAAACTGAGGTTTTTAATCAAAACAGTTACCATTCAACAATAATACATTAGGAAAGCAGGCAAAAGACATTCCACGAAAAAGGGACCAAAATAAAAAATGTGAAATAATGATCAGCTTCATTGTTCATAGGAGATAAGCAAATTAAGATTACAATATGGTAAAATTTGACACTATTATTAATTCACTAAAAGTCTAATAAAATAATACTAACTACAGGCAAATATATGGAGTAACCAGAAATGTTATCCACTACTAGCAGATATATAAATTTTTATAAATATTTTGTAATAATTTTGGAAAACTATTTGATAGTATGAAAGCTCTCCTAACGTGAATAGCTTATGCTTCACAATTTTACTTCTAGAAATCTGTGCATAAATTTGTCAAAACACAAGTACACTATAATGTTCATGATAGCATTATTCCTGATTGCCCTAAGGTATGAAACTAGACAAATGTCAGATAAAATAAGACTAAATAGAAAAGTGGAAAATCAGCAATGGACTGCCATTACATGGAATGAGTCCTTTAGCTCAGTTTCAATAATGTGAATCCCAATGAAAGAAGCATGCTTTGTATGATTTACTTTTTGTCACTTCCATCATTGGCAAAAATGGAGATGGGCAGGGGGTAGAAGTTAGAAAGGAACAAAGACAAAACTTGTGGAGTCCTGATAACATGCTCTTTGTTACTGATATGGATACTAGTTAAAGTTACAAAAGTTTATTTAGCCACACATTATAAAGCATACATTTTCTATACTTACATTTCTATGTAAACAAATGAAAAGTGTATCTGAAATATGAAATTACTCTTGGAATAAAAACTCACAATAAAAATTTAAGTTCTCCTTCCCCACCCCGCTCTGCCGGCCGGGACGCGCACGCGGTCCAGCCGGGCCTGCACCGCGACCTAGGTAAGCTCCACCCGCGCACGCCCCCAGAACCCCAGGTCAGCCCAAGGGATCCAGCTCCTACCCCACCATCCAGCCGAAGCCACGCGCAGGGCCAAGGGACAAGGAGGACCTCCCCCTGCACCCGGGCCCCACCCCAGCTGCCCTAGGGTTAAATAGCTCCACCCCTAGGCCCCCATCCTCCTTCCCTACCCCGCTCCGCCTGCCGGGATGCGCGAGCTGTCCAGCAGGGCCTCACCGCGAACTAGGTAAGCTCCGCCTGTGCCCGCCCCAAAACCCCAGGCCAAATAATTCAGTTTAGTGAAATTGAAAGATCTTAAGAGTTGAAACGACAATGCCAAAGTCAAAGTGCAAATCCATGAGAAGCAACACTCAAGTAAACAAATTTCCCACTGAAGAAATTAATCCCATAATGTTAGACTCCAACCAGAACAAACCCACGGAAAAAGGCCAAGAAAGCCTGACTCAGGATAACGACTTTCAAAATAGGATCATTACCATGTTCAATACTATGAAAAAGGAAATCAGGGAGGAATTACATAATCGAATCAATCGCTTTGAAGAGGAACACAACAGACATCTGGAGGAGTTGAGAAAAACAGTGCAAGAGACAAAAACTGGCATAGAGCAGTTAAAACAGACTTAAGCAGAGTTTAAAACAGAGCTACAAGACAAGTTATCTTCAACCCAGAACTCCACAGAGAGTCTTATCAACAGAACTAAGGAAGCAGAAAACAGAATTTCAGACCTTGAAGATAAAGTGGGAGTACTAACCAGCTCAATGGAAGAGGTTGTTAAAGCCAAAAAGATACTTGAGAGAAATATCCAAGAGATATGGGATACCCTGAAGAAGCCTAACATGCGTACTCATGGAATACCAGAGCAAGAATCTCAAAATACCACCCCTGAGGAAATTTTTCAAACAATCCTCAAGGAAAATTTTCCTCATATAAAAAAAGACAGGCCCATCCATATACAAGAGGCATTCCGCACCCCAAACAGATACGACCAAAACAGAAGCACGCCACGGCAAATAATAGTTAAAACACTCCACATTCAAGATAAAGAACTGGTGCTGAGAGCTTCAAGGGAGAAAAAACAAGTCACTTTTAAAGGTAAACCTATTAAAATAACAAATGACTTCTCAGTCGAAACAGTGAGCTTGGAGAGAAATACTTCAAGTATTGAATGAGCAAAAATGTCAACCCAGGCTGATTTACCCTGCAAAATTATCAGTCATGATCGAGGGAGAAAGAAAAATTTTCCAGCACAAAGACAACTTGAAGGGATACATGTCCACCAAACCAGGCCTTCAAAAAATGCTAGAAATGATACTCAAGCGTGAAGAAAAAAACAGGCATATACAGGAGAACAGAAGGCAAATATAACACCATTAAAAGCGAAGCAATATACTTATAAAAACTACTAAACATAATAAATGTCTGGAATTAAAAATAGTTTCTCCATTATAACACTAAATGTTAATGGAATTAATTCACCAATCAAGAGACACAGATTACAAACTTGGATTAAAAATCACAATCCATCAATCTGCTGCCTGCAGGAAACCCATCTCACCACAAAAGATAGGCACGCTCTAAAAATAAAAGGCTGGTCAACAATTCTACAAGCTAATGGAAGCAGAAAACAGGCAGGGGTAGCCATTATGCTATCAGACAAAGTGGACTTCAAACCAAAGAAAATTATGAGACACGGATGGATACTACATTTTAGTCACAGGTACAATTCACCAGGAAGACTTCACAATACTGAACATATATGCACCCAATACAGGCTCCTCCACATTCATTAAGAAAACCCTACAGCATCTAAAGCAAGAAATCAACCCCCAAACAATAATTCTTGGGGACTTGAACACCGCCCTCTCAACATGGGATAGATCAACAGGTCAAAAGCTTAACAGAGACACTTTGGAACTTAATCAAACCCTGAAAGAAATGGACCTTACAGATCTCTATCGAATTTATCACCCACACACCAAAAAATACACATTTTTATCAGCAGCACACGGAACTTTCTCCAAAATAGATCACATATTGGGCCACAAAATGAATCTACACATATACAAAAAAGTTGAAATTCTAACCTGTGCCCTGTCAGACCACCACGGCCTAAAGCTGGACATCCACAACACATCAAACAAGAGAAAATACACTAACTCCTGGAAACTTAACACTATGATGCTGAATGAGAACTGGATTCAGGAAGAAATTAAAAAGGAAATTCAAGATTTCCTGAAAGTGAATGATAACGAAAATACAACTTACCAAAATCTCTGGGACACAATGAAAGCTGTTCTAAGAGGTAAGTTCATAGCTCTTAATGCCTACATCAAAAAAATGGAAACATCAGAAATAAACAACTTAACAATGCAGCTTAAAGCTTTAGAGAAACTAGAGCAATCTGATCCCAAAAGTAGTAGAAGAGAGGAGATTAGCAAAATAAGGGGAGAAATATCTGAAATCGAGATTAAGAAAACGATAGAAAAAATCAACCGGTCAAAAAGCTGGTTCTTTGAAAAAATCAATAAGATTGATACACCCCTAGCTCAATTAACCAAAAGCAGGAGAGAGAAAACCCAAATTAACAAAATCAGAAATGAACATGGAGTTATCACTACTGATACCCAAGAAATCCAGAGAATTATAACATCATATTTCAAAAACTTATACTCTGTGAAGTTTGACAACACAAAAGAGATGGATGAATTTCTAAGTAAACACAACTTACCTAAATTGAATCAGGAAGTCGTGAATTATTTAAATAGTCCTATAACATATAAGGAAATTGAGGAAGTAATCTTGAATCTTCCCACCAAAAAATGTCCTGGACCAGATGGATTCAGCACAGAGTTCTACCAGACATTTAAGGAGTTAATAACACCAATATTCCTTAAACTGTTCCATCAAATAGCAAAGGAAGGAACACTACCAAATTCCTTCTATGAAGCTAATATCGTTTTAATCCCAAAACGTAATAAAGACTCACTTAAAAAAGAAAACTATAGGCCGATCTCTCTGATGAACACAGACGCAAAGATTCTCAACAAAGTCTTAGCAAATCGGATTCAAAAACATATTAAAAAGATCATTCACGGGGACCAAGTAGGCTTCATCCCCGGCACACAAGCTTGGTTCAACATACGCAAATTAATAAATGTAATTCATCATGTAAACCAGTCCAAAGTCCAAGACCACATGATACTCTCGATAGATGCAGAAAAAGCTTTTGACAAAATCCAACAGCCTTTTATGATCAAAACGCTAGAGACAGTAGGAACGGAAGGAAGCTTTATCAATATAATAAAAGCTATATACAACAAGCCCACAGCAAGGATTATGCTCAATGGGGAACATTGGAAGCATTCCCACTTCGATCAAGAACTAGACAAGGCTGTCCACTCTCACCACTTCTATTCAATATTGTACTTGAAGTCTTAGCTGAAGCCATAAGACAAGAAAGGGACATAAGAGGGATTCAAATAGGCAAGGAAGAAGTCAAGCTATCCCTATTTGCAGATGACATGATCTTATACCTGAGTGATCCCAAAAACTCCACCAGGAAGCTCCTGGAACTAATTGAGAAGTTCAGCAGGGTGGCAGGATACAAAATAAATGTGCAAAAATCAGAGGCCTTCTTATATGCCCAGAACGAAAGAAGTGAAAAAGCCTTGAGAGAAACCATCCAATTCACTATAGCCCCTAAAAAAATGAAATACCTTGGTATAAACCTAACCAAGGAGGTAAAAGACTTTTACAATGAAAACTTTAAAAACCTAAAGAAAGAAATTGCAGAAGACACCAGAAGGTGGAAAGACCTCCCATGTTCCTGGATTGGCAGAATCAACAACGTAAAAATGACCATTCTACCAAAGGCAATATACAAATTCAGTGCTATACCAATTAAAATCCCAAAGCAATTCTTTAAAGAAGTTGACCAAACAATCTCAAAATTCATATGGAGGCACAAAAGACCCAGGATAGCAAAGACAATCCTGAGTAACAAAAACACTGCTGGAGGTATTCCATACCAAACCTTAGTCTATATTACAAATCCATAGTTATAAAAACAGCCTGGTACTGGCTCCAAAATAGACACACAGATCAATGGATAAGGATTGAAGACCCAGATATAGGCCCACAAAATTACAGCCATTTGATCTTTGACAAAGGGGCCCAAAGGATCCAATGGAAAAAGAACATCATCTTCAACAAATGGTGCTGGCAAAACTGGATCTCCACATGCAGAAGATTAAAGCTGGACCCATACTTGTCACCATGTACAAGACTTAATTCCAAATGGATCAAGGACCTTGATATAAGGCCAGAGACTTTAAAAACCATAGTTGAAAGGATAGGAAACTTCCTCGAGCTGATTGGGCTAGGCCAACATTTCCTAAACAGACATCCAATGGCACAGTCACTGCTACCAACACTCAACAGTTGGGATCTTGTGAAATTAAAGAGCTTCTGTTCAGATAAAGAGATTGTAACACGGAGCTCAAAGGCAACCCAAAAATCTTCACTAACCACGTATCTGATAGAGCTCTACTGTCCAGAGTGCACAAAGAACTTAGAAAACTTAACATCAAGGAAACCAATGGCCCAATTAAAAAATGGGCCCTTGAACTTAAAAGAAATTTTACCAGAGATGAAGTTAAAATGTCTAACAAATATCTTAAAAAATGCTCCACTTCTTTAGCCATCAGGGAAATGCAAATCAAAACTTCCCTGAGATATCATCTCACCCTGGTCAGGATGGCAAAAATCCACAACACAAACAACAACAAATGCTGGAGAGGATGTGGAGAGAGGGGAACTCTCCTACATTGCTGGTGGGAGTGCAGGCTCATACAGCCACTCTGGCGAGCCATCTGGAGATTCTTAAATAAATTAAAGATTGAAATGCCATATGACCCTGTGATTCCACTTTTGGGTATAATCCCCCATACAGCAGAGGTTCACCTCGATAGCACAGGCACGACCATGTTCATAGCAGCACTGTTTACAATAGCAAAGTCATGGAATCAACCCAAATGTCCAACAGTTGACGAGTGGATAAGGAAACTGTGGTACATCTATACAATGGAGTACTACTCAGCCATCAAAAATGATGAATTACTGGAATTTGCCGGGAAATGGATGTCATTAGAAACAATTATATTAAGTGAAGTATCCCAGACCCAGAAAATTAAGCACCGTATGTACTCCCTAATAGGTGGCTCCTAATACCAAACTACCCAGCCCATCTTGAGACACTCATAGGTAAATCTATATATTACCTACAGTAATTGCAAGGATTATGAACAGGAGGGATGGGGTTGGAGGGCCACACCAGACACAAAGAGTGAAGTGACCATGTTACAGTAGAGAAAATAGGCCTCCATCAAGGACTGCAAGAAAGTAATGTGACACCTAGTTAAGTTCACAATTCATTCCTGATCATTTACAACTAAGGGGGTATGAACTCACCAGAAGGGGAGGGCATATAATCCGGCAGATTAAAAAGTAACCATTTTGCAAATGGGTGATGGACCCCTCCCATTGCCTAACGCCATATGACCCTGCGATTCCACTTTTGGGTATAAGTATTACATCTACCCTTGAATGTGCTCTTATAATAAGACTCCAGTTTGTTTAAGAGCTTTCTGTCTCTGGCCAGGGGGTGACATACAGTGCCCATCACGATAGAGTGAAGGGCATTACAGAAGCAACAAAACTGCAAAAGAAAATCAACGAACCACAATCCAGAACTTCAGAGACTCTATATCAACCACCTAGAACTAGGCCAGACTAATCTCTCCCCATCCTGAAGCTCAGGGACATTTGCAGAAGAGGGGGCGGTAAGAGTGTAAGAGCAAAAGGATGGGAGGAGCAATGATATGCAAGATACTCCACACAAGTTAGGGCCGAAGCAATTATAATAGGACTTTGCATGACCTGCGCAATGTCCAACACACTATTGACCTCACAAAGTCTAGCATATGCTAAAGGCACCAAGATCCTTGGAGGCTAGGGATTGACAGCCACAGTAGTGTTCCTATGCTTAAGGGGAACATAGGAAATGGTTCAGGGAAATGCCACTGGGTCCTTGTACGTCATCAGAGAGGAGGCCCAGAGGAGAGTCAGGCATGCACAAGAAAGGACTCTGAGAATCGGGGCGGGAGGCACGGGGGGATGGAGCGGGAGGGGTGAGGGGAGGGGAAGCAGGGGGTTCAGGGGGGGAGGAGGAGGGAGGGAGGGAACTGGTGTACCTATTAAGTTTGTATGAGCTGAAATAATAATAAAAATGTATTATAAAAAAAGAGGTTAGAAAGGAACAAAGAGGAAACTTGTGGAGTCCTGATAACATTCTCTTTGTTACTGATATGGATACTAGTTAAAGTTACAAAAGTTTATTTAGCCACACATTATAAAACATACATTTTCTATACTTACATTTCTATGTAAACAAATGAAATGTGTATCTGAAATATGAAATTACTCTTGGAATAAAAACTCACAATAAAAATTTAAGTTCTAGCATTGACACAAAGGTACAGGAAAGGCTCTAATGCCTGTGTAAACAACTTTTGCAATTGAGATGGCTTTTAATTCTTTGCTTCTCATGAAATTGCTAAACGACCTAATTGAGTTGTCTGTTAATAAATCATTGGAACATAATTCAGTAAGTAACATAAAGAATGAACAAATGAAAGGAGACAACCTTAATGGAATTATATATACATGTATTTATTTATATTAACAAAATGCATCAAAGTTATGAATAAAAACCTGTCTTGCCATAAAATAAATAATATTCATCCTCAGGCACATCAGGTAGTTGGAGAAAAGGTATATCTTATTAAAAAGATTAAAGCTTACTTTTGATATTTGTTATTTATCTGAGCTAACAAATATTATGTTTCTATCAGTTATATCTTAATAGTCATAACAAACTCCCAAAGATACTTCTTTAAAAAGTGCTTAAAAATCTTCCTTTTGAAAAAAGTCTATTAAAAATAATGATGATTTTCATATATCTATCTTTCCATTGCGTATTACAAAATGATGCTTTGAACATAAGCATATTGCACAGAATTTAGTTTATGGGGGAGTAAATGAAGACATAAATTCAAGAACTTTTAAAATCTTTAATTAGCTTTGTGCATAGCAATATCATAGCCAATGAGGTTTATCTAAGGTGTGATTATAGCTAATTGAAAATTTTTTCTAAAATCTTTAATTGATGATACACATCAAATCTCTGGGGAAGATTCTTGTAGATATAGATAATTAAATGGTAAATATTGTTACAAAATGGTGACATTTACAATTGGCTGGGAATTAAAACTCTATGTTTAAAATGTTTAAAACTTAGAAAGTATTTTTTCACCTAAACATGAAAAAGCAATATGGTTTTATGACATCATGTTATGGATTATACAAAAAAGCAGACTTGTAGAATACTGTTCAAGCATATTCTACAAAAACAGAGTCTGTTTTTTCGAGACTGACTTTTATGCCATCAGAGAAGAGAATCTTAGGACTCCAGAGAGCTGAGATTATAAACAGTAAGAGTATAAGGTTATAAACAAAGATATAAAGGTGCTCATAGATTCGTTGTCAGCTCAGAGTCTCTCTTTGCTTCACAGATATGCTTTTCACATTGTGCAAGAAGACAGACAGACCTCTGGAGTCCTTTCTATAAGGATATTAATCTCTTCTAGTTCCAGTAATGAAGTTTTGCTACATATGACCCATCGAGATTCCAGAGCACAGAAAAGTTGACTCATACAAATGAACATCTGAAAGCTTAGATACCAGAGACCTATGTGGTAGCATTGTAGTAGCCGGTTGTGTTTCTAAGAGGCTGATTTTCATAGATAAATAATTAAAACCAACAGTGATGGTCAGTGTCTAGCCATCCTCACTCATTGCTGTTTGCATACACTGGGAAGAGGAGGGCATCAGTAATCATTGAAATATTGAAAAAAATGAGAGATGTCAGTGCTTACAAGACATTATGTCATGCACGACTGGCCTACCAATAGATGCTGGGACTCATGTTCTAACACTGCACTTAGAAAATAGAATTAATTGCATAGAAGCTCATTGTGCCCTAAGGAGAATAAAAGCTGGAAGATTGATTGAACTCATAAATTTGAGACCATCCAGAGTCACATAGCAAGATACATCAACTAGAATGAGAGAAAAAGAGAGGAGAGGAGGGAGGGAAACCAGTGAAAGGAAGAAAAGAAGAAAGGAGGAGGGAAAAAAGAGAGAGGAAGGAGAGAAAAGAAGGAGAAAACACAAGGATACACACACATACACACATACACACACACACACACACACACACACACACACACACACATACGTACACCCCAGAAACTGATAGTAGTGATGTATTCAGAAAGTTTCTTTCATCACAATTTGATTTGTATATTTTATGCCCTAATGAAGGAAAAATAAATCCACTTCAAAACTTCCTAATAGCTTGACATTAATAGAAATACATCAGATTCCCTAAGGCTAAGTCAATTCCAAATAAGACTGTGAAGAAAAATGCTCAGATAAATTACCAAGACAGCACTTCCATCTGCTACAATCTCCAAACTATTAAAAAGTTCAGTAAAGAGATGATTGAGCTGGGCACAGAATTTCATGTAGCAAATTTACTGAAGAAAAGCTGCATGAAAACATTATTATTTCTCCAAGAGAATCACAGCAGGTTTCTAGTTCCAAATTACCCAGGAATCTACTTTGGATGAATACTGCTAGGATTTACGAGAGGATGAGAAAGACTTGGATGTAGCCCCTAATTTATCACTAGTGAGTGGATGATCATCAGTGTGTCCCTTGAAACCTGGGGACCTGTGAAATTTAGTCTGTATAATAAAGCATTTTTAAATTGGGAGGCAGTATTGGTGGTTGTGAAGAACAATGAAAACACCTGCAATGTCATTCTTTTTGCTCCATTTTCTCCTATTAAAACTTATATATGCATCTATATGCATATGTATTTATAGGGACTGAGGAGATGGTCCAAGCTGTAAAGCGTCTGCCATGTAAGCATCAGAACCTGAGTTCAGAACCCAATACTCACAGGAACTTGGGAACAGCCATACTACTGAGCTCATTGGTCAGTTAGCCTATTTGAATTGATGAGCTTCAGATTCATGTCTCAAAAATTGAGATGGAGAAAGACAGAAGAAGATGCCTGATGTAGACATACACACACACACACACACACACACACACACACACACACACACACATGAAAATACATAATCACGCATACACATAAAAATTGGTAAAAAAATAACTTCCATGAAGTAATTAACCTTAAATGGCAGAATTCATGTAGAATATTTATCATACAACTTGTCATTCACTGTCACAGCCACCTCTAGACCTGCCGGTATTTAACAACTATAAGTTTAATGTCAAGTATCCCACCAGCTGGTATGCACATGCTGACTGGCTATGTAGCCCCAGTCCAACAGTCCTTAAACTGCAAGCTTTTCCTTCTGCTAGCTTTTATCCTGCATTCTGATATTGTAAATAACTTCCTTATTCCCTCCCACTTACATGTTTCTTACCTATTTCAACTTCCTCACTCTGCTTTTCTTCCTTCGTTCTCATTTGGCAAGACCTCAGTCTTCCACATATTCCTTGACTATAATCAATTGAGCTCTTATTTGCTCCATATCTCCACCATGAATCTGAGCTTGGCTGGACGAAATATTCAATCATCCCTGCACTTCATAATTTTCTTGAGACTTTCACTGGGAAAAAGAAGCAGGTAGTCTTCACAGTGACCTAAAACCATGTCAGACTGCTAACCTCCCCAAACCCAGGGCCTGCCCCTGCCTACCCCATATATTCTCCTACTGGATCTCTTAGTTCTAGTCACTTCGCTTTTGCTGTTTCTGGAGTCCCCAGGCATGTGCTGGTCTCAGAGCTTCACATTGCTTTTCATTTTCTTACTCTGTGTATATCAATAATAATTTTAATTATTTTCCTGATAAAATCAGAAAGCAACATTTACAAGAATTATCATGACATTACTTTTCATAGAAGGGGGAAAATCTGTATGCCCCATTTGTTTTGCAGAAAATATACAGGCAAAAAGAAAAAATACATAAAATATCTCCAAAAGACAATCTCTATGCAGAGGAGCTCAAGACAGTGAAAAACAAAAAATACCCTAGTTTTCTGAGTCTCCTATCTTGGTTGAGCAAAATGAAATTAGAGAAATGTCATCCAAACCCAGATAGTTTTTCCCCCTAAATAATAATCATCTAATTGTTACATACATGCTCAGGCTTAACACTCTCTTTCTAAATATGATCTTCAGTGGGAGGTCCTAAAACAAATGTGCATACAAACAACATTAATTTAACTTAGTTGATAATTAAAAAAAAGGATATAAAGTTAGGGAGTAGACATGTTGGGGGAAGGATTCGTGTGAGTGAGAAGAGGGAGGACAAGCAGATATGATCAAAGTATATTGCATTCAGATATGAAATTTTCCGAGTAAATTACAGTATTAACTATTAAAAGGAAAAACGACAAAAAATACAAGAGGTGTCTTCTAAGTGAGGCTCTGCTCTAACATTCCAGTTGGGATTCTGATGAAAGTGGCCCTAAAGGCCTCAAAGAATTTGAAGCTTTATCCTGAAGCGCATCCCTTTCCTCCAAGAGTACCAATCTCCTAGCACATTGTTCCCTATCATGTTGATTACTGAGAAGGAGCCATATCCCCCTTCTCAAAACTCTGCGAGCCATTGGCTACCATCTCTATTACCACTATAATTTTCCATTAACTTCAGTTAATCACCTCTTGTGTTTCCTTAGCCATCAGCTAGTAATCAGTTACACAGAAAAGTCTGTTTACCACCTCTGCATCTGTTCCTTCTCTGTAATATGCTTCCTGTTGGCTTAATTTTCATTATTATTTGATTAAGGTTTTCTTCGCTAGATTCCAGACTCTAGAATGGCAGAGTAGCAATGACTTCAGCCTTTTTTACTCAAAAAGTATTTGCTTGGATAAAGTCTAAAAAAATTAATAAATGGTGACTCAGATTCATTGATCAACTGAGTGTTATTTTGTGTTTAACCTTTGCTAAGATGCCATTTGGAATAAGGCCGTGGTAACCACATCATCATTCAAGCAGATATAGGGCTTCTTTGGAGATCAAATCCATCCCAAGCTTGTCAAAATTAAATTGAGACATCTAACCCTCTGTACAAGACACTCCTTTAAAAAAAAAAAAAGTAACTGATTGTATGTCTTGACTGTGTTTTTTTTTTAATCTCAAGTCTTGTCAATGTCTTAGCTTAGACCCAAGCCTATGTCAGAACTTCTCCAAGCAGGGGAGACTTAGACATAGTCATAAATCTAAGCCATTAAAAGTGAGCCAGAGACTTCCACACCTACTTTCCTGTAGAACCTCAATTCTGTTTATGTATATGGCATCCTTTCTGGTATAATTCAGAGGTTTTGAGTGATACAGACATCATTACTGTTTAGTTTTACAACATTGCCAGGATCCCCAAAGAAACACCAAAGCTACTACTCCCTCTTTCCCCAATCTCTATCTCCATAGAGTTATCTCTTCCGCTGGTTTGTTGATCTTTTGTGACTGATGTCTTTGAAGTAGCGTACTGCCTTTGTGTTCATCCCTGCTGAACTATATATCACTACTTCATTCCTTTACATTGGCAAGTAAGATTATGCAATGCAACACCTCTGTTTTTCATTGACAAGGTCAGTAGCTGGAGCTCTTTTCTGGCTGCCATCTTTCCAGTTCTTCTACCTTCTTCCTCCTTTGTAAAGCAACTTGGTGCTCCTCTCCCACTTCACAATCCACTGGTTGATAACTTTGATTTCATAGGCACTTTATTGTCATATAACCTCACCTTATTGAGCAGTGGCAAGGAATAGAATGTGAAAATATTAAGGAGCCATTTTTCTGAATTCTAGGGTTTGATTTCTATGCAGCACCCAATGAGTGCAAATTAATTAATTAATATGTCTTTCAATATCTTCTCCTGGGATGTTTTCCTCAGCACACCTACCCCGCTCATTCTCAGTGAATTTCAAGAGAAGGGAGAGGTATGACAAGCAATTCTGAAGTTTAAAATCTGCATGTCAGTAGATGATAGGACACAGCTTTAAAGAAAGACAGCATTCACTTCCTAATCTGAATATTTTTACCTATAACAGTACTTGAAATAGGATCTCTTCCTAAGATGAATACTAGATATGAAAAATATTAAGTTTAGAAATGCAGAATACATTACAAGGAAAGATTGTAGGTAGTGGAACTAGACTCTTACTACTAAGTTCTCCTTATCAGTATAGGGAAAAGATTCCCCCCTACAATTCTTTTTTTTTAATTCTTTATTATTTATTCAATTGTGCGTGTATGCGTATGTATGTGTGTGTGTGTAGAACCACGGACGAATTCAAGAACCACCATGGACCGCCTCTACCTCTTGTTCACTCTGCCCAGGGATTCACAGGCTCCGCCCTACCAGGACCAGAAACGCAGGCCGCCCCCGCTTCCGCCCGGCATCTATACGTGGGATCTGGGATCCGAACTCAGGACCTTCCATCTGCAAGGCAGAGGCTTAACCCCTGAGCCACCTCTCCAGCCCCAACCCCCCTACAATTCTTAAATAGTCCAGAAAAATGAAATGAAGGAATGTAATCTTCTCACCAATAGTAATATTGAAATATTATTCAAGTGTATTGCCAAGAACCTATGTAAGTATGAAGGCCAAATCATTAAAGCGGTGAGATTCAAAGCGAAAACCCCCTTGGCCTCTCCACCCATGCAGAATCCCAACATCGATTGTATGTTTCTGCTGCCCCATGAACTGCACACAAGTGGTGCTCATTTGTTCTTTGACTCATGGTTGCAGCACACAGTAGATGTTCAGTGGTTGGAGATGACTGTCGTATTACTACTCAAGTTCCTGTTGAATCAGAGTAGCTTCCTCATCATCTGTGCACTCGTGTTCAGACTCTGGAGAGTCAGATGTCTTTAGGGTTCCCCAGGGATGACTTTGCATATGATTTCTCTGCTTACTGTTCAGAAGCAAACTTATGGATTCTTTTGAACAGACAGTGAATCAGAAAACTGTTCCTTTGTGCACAATACAAAAAGAACATGGTACATCACCACTTTAACGCTGACAGATGGAAATTTTCCATCTCGAGGTTGAATTGTCACCAACAAACAGAGAGTAGGTGTTATATGAGAACATGATGTAAGCACAATTTACAAATTGGATTAACGATTTTGATTTATTTTTTCTACCTCCCTTGAATTAGTGAGTAATTTTGTGCAATTATTAAGAGCATGATTCATCCTGGAAATCAATTCCAAACGCTTGATCTTTTCAAAAGATAGGCTGTTTGTGATGAGCTGGTTTTTGTCAAGCTGTGGTTCATAACACTAAAGAATTTCTTAGGTGTTGCTGATATATCTACTTATGGGAAACATGCAGAAAGACTTTTTATTAAATTTCACTCCAATGTGGTCTGCGGTTTTGATTCTAGGATATGAGAAAATAAATGAAGTTTAAAGTACATTAGAAAGAATATACTTAGTGGAACTGGACTCTTATTACTTACTGAGCTCTGCTTATCAATGTAGACTCTTGGTTAACCCTGAGCCACTCCTTCCCTCCTGGTTTACTTAACTATAGTTCTGAAGAATAACTTCAGACTATACTACAAGTACAGGAGGAGACTGACCAGAACAGTCTGGGCACTACTACAGTGCTCTTAGAAATAGGACACCTTCAATACATTAGTCCTGTTATGTCATACTACTCCAGGGAATAAACCCCACAGTGGCAAGGATAAACCCTGCCAGAGACCCCTTTCGAGGTCTGTTAGTTATCAGCATATAAATAAAGTATATGCAGTGGTGACTCATTCACCCTGGGCAAAGCAATTTATAAGCCATAAAGCTGTTTCAAGTAACTTGTGTGTATCTCTGTTTCATCTCTCCTGGCTCGCATAAGCTGCTAATCACGACATATAGAACCTGCTTCATAATCACCAGCTGCAATTTCAATTTAAACTAGAATGCAGGACAAATTTGCATACTACTAGAAATTGTATTTATAACTTTAAACTCACCCATATTATATTTATAATGCAAACAATATTGTTTTAACTCAGGATTTGCGAGCCTAGGATCTTGAAGCAGAGTCTCCTAGTTTGAACCCCATTCCCACCCATTTGCTAGTAGTATGATGCTGCATGGGATTTTTTCCTTCAGGCATAATAATGTAATGCCACCTGAGACTTTGCCCCATGTCTGACCTAAGGAGGATACTGTACATCAGTTTGAAACATTCTGCCTCAAAGAGGATGTCTTAGAAAGTAAACAACTCAAAGAATTCTAGAAATTAACAAGATGGGCCAGTCCCCTCTCCAAGGAAAAGGAGAGCACAACTGCTGGGTCAGGAGACTGAGCAGCTCAATACCCTAGAGGAGACTCTCTGAGAAGCCCAGCTGGCTGCTAATCATGAACAGAGCTCTGGGGATAGCGTTTTCCTTGAATGTCACTGTCATAGTTAGGCACAGGTGTCAACTTGACAGTTGAGGGATTGAGCTCTGGGCACATTCGTGGAGCACTAGTGGTTGAGGTAAGCCCAGAGCAAACCTACAGGAGATTGTCTGGCTGATGGGGAAGGCCCAGGTGGGTGGGAGGGATTAGGCCCTGGAATAAAATACAGAGAGCTGGTTGAGAGTCAGCATCCTTGTGTCCATCTGGCCAGACATGCTGGTCTGGCAAGTAAGAATCATCCCTTTCTCAGCTGTTATGTGGTGATAGTGTGGCCAGTGCCCTCAGCCCTGACGTTGGTGCATGCTCTCCTGTCAAGCAGGACTATGAACTGTAAGTGGACTATCATAAGAAAATAAACCCCTTTTTCCCATAAGCCATTTGATGGTCTTTAATTAGCAACCATGCAGGCTAGCTGCAATAGTCACTCAGGCTGGGGTGGACTTTTCAATGATGTAGCTGCTTTTGAGTGCTCCCGTAAGCAGCCCCCACACATTCTACTGAACATAACTCCAACAAACTCATTGGTTCACTAAGTTGGACTTCAGTGCAAAGAATCGATGTTGGTGTAACATCTCCCTGAGAAAAGTGTTATATAGCACATAATCTCTGGTAGTTTCTTAGTCTACCTCTATTTTTCCAATTGTAAAATAGGGACTCTAGTTTCTCTTCAGATTGTGTAAATATTTCACCCTTTACCAACTAGGAAGTGAGAGAAAGTTGATAGTAAAAGTTGTCTCATTGAGATGCTGTACGTATTACATAAATTCATGGTGAAATTGAAATATTTAGCATGATACAGGATAATTGTTAAATGAGATCGGACTGATGTTGCTATAGCTGTCCAGGTCCTTCCATAATCTCCGTGTACCTGTTCTCTTTCTTCAGATGGCTTCATGAAGCTCCATGTCATTAAATGGCATCCTGCACAATACTCCCCTATGCACAATAGCCCTGATTCTTCAGGTGCATGAAACTAATGCCCCATGAGCACAACCCCTGGGAAGACTTAGGAGTACCTTGGAGCATATTGAACTCAATGTGCTCAGGCAATAATCTTTCCTTCTTTGGTGCTGAGAACCAAACTCAGTGCCTTGCAGTTGGTAGGCAAGAGCTATACCACTGAGCTAAAGCCCAGCCTCCAAATAGAAATCTCAATGTTTCTCTACATGTATACTTTTCTCTAAGTCTTCTATTGTAAGTAGAATTGCCATAAATTCCATTCCTCAAACCAAAAAAAAAATTTCAGGACAATCTTATTTCCACATCCAGACAATCTTATATACCTAGTTAATTTCAGTGTGCACAGTTTCCATTACAGTTCAAGAAACCATAGCCCTTCACTTGAACTACTATAGTTGCTAATGTCTGGTTTTTTGTTTTATTTTGTTTTAAGTATTCTAATTGGTATACAGTAGTAAGCAGCTCATTTTGGCTTTAATTAGTCCATTCCCTGGTGGCTAGTAAAGTTAAACACCACCTCATCGACTTACTGACCATTTATGTATCTTCTTTGAAGTACCCATCAGTTTTTGTTCATTTTACTATTGTGTTGTCCTATAAATGAGCTCAGAAAAGATTTTGAAAATTTACTTTTCATTTATTTGCACATGCTCTGAACACAGATCTTTTGTCAGATAATATAAATGGCGAATATCTCTGCCTATCTGTAACATATTATTTTGTTTATAAGTTTTTACTTTATGCAAAACCTAGCTTATTGATTTTTTTCTTATAGGTCAAACTTTCCAGATGATGTTCAGGACCCCTGGTTTAATTCTAGATCATCAATGTCTTCCCGTTCCTCTAATGCTTTCAATATCTACATGCTACATTTAGATTTTAAATCAAGTTTGTTATATATATATATATATATATATGTATATATATATATATACACACAGATATAAATGATATAGATATATGAAATGAATTACTAATTAATGTCCCATTCTTCAAATACCTCCCTTTCTTACCTTTTTCAAGAGTTGTTTATTAAATACCACTTACATATATGTTCAGATATAGAAAATAGCACAGATATTGTGACTTACAATATAATACAAAGGCAAATAGGCAGAAGGTATAGATAATGACTGCGTCCTTCACATTGCCATAACAATAAAGAGATGTGGAAGCATTTTGCTCACAGCCTTGAGATTTTTCCTAGGAAAATCTCCCCCCCAGGAAAATCTCCCCCCCCCCACCACCACACACATACATACACCAAGTAGACTAGTTCTAGGTTAGAAAATACTTCCTTGCTGTCCAAGTATGAAAGTATGGATAGATCACACAGAGGGGCATGGGTGTTTTAATGTCACCTTTTTAGTTTTATTTTATTATTCTTTTGGTGTTTCACACATGAATACAGTGAATTTATGATGTTTTTACACCTTAATCCAAAATCCCATCCCCCCTCCTCTTCCCATTACAACCCCTCTTCTCCACTGCCAGATTCCCTCTTACTTTCAATCTTTTCACATGCGTGTCCCACTGAGTTTCATATGGTTTGTCTTTGATGACTTATGCCTGAGTACTTGTTGAAACATGAATCATATATCAGTGGGTACACCCTTGAGGAAAGCATCTTCCATTTCCTCCCCATCAGCTTTAGGCCTCATCAGACTCTCAGAGAAACATGCAGCAGATCTTGTGCAAATAATATTGGTGCAGTGAAATCATGGACTCAAGAGCCCTGTTGTATCCAGAAGATAACGTCTGGCCGCATCCCTGGCCCCACTTCAGACTCTTACAATCATACTGCTCCCTCTTCTATCATGTTCCCTGAGCCTCAGGAGGGATGGGGATGGCTTAAATGTCCTGTTTAGGACCAAACAGTCTGCAGTCACTTATTTTCTGCACTTCGGGCAACTGTGGTCCTTCTGTAATAAAAACCTTTTGTTGCTGAGGGATGCTTCTAGGTTGAGTTCTGTGTGCTCCTCCTATCTATGGGAATAATGAGAGCTGCTTAAAGCGTAGTTTAATGTAGTGTTTTTATAGCTAAGCCTTCATAGTCTATACTCCCCTGGGGCCTATGTCCTCCTTTCGTAGATTCTTGGCCTAGTTTCCAGTACCGGAAAAGTGATCCTTGCTGACAGTGGGCCTTAAATCTGATCAGAAAGGTTTGGTTCCTTCACTGACGTTCACAGCATTATTGTGCTGATGGTCACCTCTTGCCAGGGTGATTGTGATTGTAACTTGCAGCTTTCACAGACTGATGAAGCTGCTGATTGCTTTTCTCCCCAGTAATCTTCATAGTACTTTCTGGCACTATCTGGTACTATAGAAGTTATCCATGTCTCCCTTTTTTTAAAAAAAAAATTATTTATCCGTGTGTGTGTGTGTGTGTGTGTGTGTGTGTGTGTGTGTGTGTGTTTCACTCTGGGATATTCCAGGCTCCCCCCACCAGAGCCAGAAGTACAGATCACCACCTTTTCTGCCTCCCTGGTGTTTTTACTTGGGACCTGGGATAATTTCTGTTTGCAAGGCAGAGCCTTAAGCCCTGAGCCATCTCTCCAGCCCATTCTTTTTTAAGCACTAATTTTATTCACTGAATTACTTTTGTGCCTACTGGTTATACCCGTCAACTTTTATGTATAGACTTTCTACTTTGCTTCATATTATACTGTGTATTTTCAATCTCTCTCTCTCTCTCTCTCTCTTTCTTTCTTTCTCTCTCTTCCTCTCTCTCCTTGAAAATATGTGTTCTTTCTCTCAACTTTGTTTCCAGGACCCATACTAAATACATAGTGAATGAATGTTTATTAAATGATTGAAAGAAACTTGGCTTCTCTTGTTTATCTAAGTGATGATCTAGCTAGTCCACTCACCTTTTGAAGAGGAAATAGAAAGAATTTGCCTTGAATTATCTGGTATTTTCATCAGTATTTATTCAGTGCCTATATGTTCACATCATTTCAGAGCTTTCTGAATCAATCTTGCCCTTACTATATTATGTATAATATGTGCCCAGATATACTCATTATAAAGGAAATATGATGAGATGCAGCCCTTGTATGTGAGGAGTTTGTTTCTTACAGTGGGATATCAACAAAGAATAATTCAATGACCAAACAAAGATGATTTGAGTCTTACATAGCTGCTTCCTACCTGTGTGACCTTGACCAGGTATTTAACTTTAAAAGCCCAAAACAACACACACACAATGATGATAAGAGCATAAATGGGAGAATATTATAAAGTCCAGTGCTGTATACAATTATTATTAACACAGTGTCCTTCTCAAATTTAATAAATCCTTTGTATATGTTGGTGGGCATTATTCATTTATGTTTATGTATGTTCTCTATAGATAGCTTTTTCTTAGATAATATCACTGTACCAAAGCAGAGTTCTTTGGGAAAGATTTGACCAGCACTTCAATAAAATTAAGAAAATGTCTCCATTCCACTTTTTCAACCTAAGTTGCAATTAAGTATAAATTCATTGTCAAAATCACTTTCAGATGAGTGGCACTTAGAAGATCAATGATGAGCTGCCTGTCCACTGTGAGGCCAGTCTGAGCTACATGAAACTCTCCGAAAGCAAACAGACAATGAAGCAAACAATAAACAAATAATCAAATAAGACTTTTCTTAAAATGAATAGAAAATCATCCTGAAGCATATCAATACTTAACGAGGAATTAGAAAGCCATTCTCCAGAAAGATTTTGAAAAGAACTGTAGAAGCAATGTTTCCGAGGAAGAAAGGATAGAGAGCTGACTGTCTGGCTAGCAATCAAGCCATTGCCTCTTGGGCAGGGACTGCTGTTCTCAAGGATACTGTGTACTACGACATATGGTACTTGTTAGAATATGGATAAAGCAAAATGTACTGAAAAAACAACTATCCTGTCTTTTCTCTCTTAAAAAAAGCTTCGTGTTTACTTCTGGGTCTTCAGATTATTCCTCCTTGAAGCCATCTCCTCTTCTTCCAGGATTCCTCAAAGAGCTTCCCATGGGACACCAGCTGTTTTCATTGTGATGGATTCTGGAATTCAACTCAGATTACATGAACTCTTTCTTTTCTAGATCCTCTTTCCTACAAATTATCTGTTATCTGTTCCTTTTCATAACCCTTTGATCAAAGTATAGTATTAGAGTAGAGCATGCTCAGTAATCTCATCCACGTGGAATTTTTCCAGCACTGATTATATATGATGATCATATGTCCTCTGATGTGGGGGCTATGGTTTGAGGGAAAACAAACAACAAATAACCAACCCGAGAGAATGATGAGGTAAAACAATATATTTGGAAGTAATCCAGAAGCACAGAAAGGAAACAAGAAAGGAAGAAAGGAAAAAAAGGAAAAATTAACTAAAAGTTGCGTCAAGTAAGTTTCATACTACTGTGGACAACTGAAGTCTAAGCCTGATTGAGACTTCTAGGAGAATATGACAAGCACATAAATGTTCACTTGCCAAGTATATTTCTTTAATAGGTTCTTCATATTGCTGAGCTACCTTTGGGTTTGGAACATGGGCATTTGTCTAAAAGATACCTCATTCTACAATTCATAGAAGTCCAAAGGAAATGTTTCATGTTTTCCTCCAGCTGAGTTAGGAAGCACTTGTGAATATAATTTTTATGCTGAATTTGCATTATTTTGGAGTCAGCTGAGTAGAAAGGCTACACGAACACTCAAAACACAAAACTAGAAATTAAATGAGAAGCCCAACATCAACCACCATAACTCATCTTCTACACATACGGGTAGCTTGACATGGTCTAAGGATGTCATGTCTAGTAAAAGATGAGGAAGTATAGGGTCGAGCAATGAGGAATCTCCAAATCAATGTCTAGATAGAATAAGATGAGCCTATATGTTCATGTGTTTTTTGTTGCTATAACAAGCACCACAAGTTGGGGAAATTATAAATAGCAAAACAATATTTCTCAAAGTGCTGTGCACTGGAAACTCCTAGATAAAAGTATCAACAGGTTCTCTGCCTAGTGAAAGCCCCAGTCTTTGCCTTCAAGATTGCCCACTGCCCCTATATTCTGACATGACAGAGAAACCAAATGGCCAGGTGGCATTCCAAAGCCTCTTTGATGAGGGATCAATCCTGCCCATGAGCAGAACCATATGACTTTATTAATCCACCCCCCAAAAATAATCATCTTTCTTAAAATATTACTATGGGGTTTAAATTATAATATGCAAGTCTTGGAGTCATGCATATATCACAACCACAACAGCCTCAAGTAAAAAAGAAAAAAAAAGACAGAGAAGAAGCTACTAGAGGGGAAGGAAAACAAAACAGCACCAATGTTAGTAAAGAGAACTTTTCAGTTTCTACACAGACTTAATTAAGGCCATGAAAGAGCATTGCAACGTAATCCCCCCAACATTACGTATGGGACATTAGAAGAAACTTCAGTGTTTTTAACTAAGTGTCTTAAGGAAGGAATGGAAGTCTGTGTAGTTTTGTTTGTTAGCAGACTGAACTGCATCACACAAAAGGTAGGCTAACTCAATATTGGGATGCTTGTTAAACTAATGCAAATTGGAAGTTGAAAATGATTGAAGAAAATTAGGTTTTCTGTAAAGAGATCTAACAAAGGGAAGTATCAAGCAATCTCTCTGTGCATGCATTACTTTTAATGTAATAATATAAAATATACCGTCCTTGAGAAAATTTGATTAAAAATACAATAGAAGAAACAGTCATGGTGGAAAAACGGTTATGTAAGATTTTCAAGTGTTTACAATAAAAAACAAATTGGATCAAGCATGAGTCAGACAAAGCAAATTATAAACAATCATCTAAATCCAATGAACAGAGGGCAGAATAACTCCTAGAAATTAAAAAGAAAAAGAACCTTGCAATCCTAAGCAGCCCACACATAGGAGTAAGCTCTGGAGAAAGAGATGTGAAAAATCAAGTGGAAACAAAATATTTTTGTTTTAATAGGTGGGTAAAGTGCACATTGCGATACCTTCAGAAAAATATTTCAGTCATTTTCAAAATGCTTTTATTCTGTGTAGACCTAAGCTAGGAGCCTTCATGTGGTATGGATAAGGCCTTCACTGGTGTGTGTGTGTGTGTGTGTGTGTGTGTGTGTGTGTGTGTGTGAAAGAGAGAGAGAGACAGAGAAAAAAATGCACTAATTAATAAAAGCATGTCCAATACAAGAAACATAAGAACATCCCTGCTACACGGTACTCAGGTATGAGAGATTTTTTAGAGGTAACTAAGACAGTACCTTCAAAGTTTCAATAACTTCAGATACAAAAAAGGTAACAATGCATGAAGAGCATCCAAGAATGAAAAATCACGTGAATGGATCCAATGCCAACATATGTGTCCTTAACTCATTAGGCAGCGCAGACAGATGAGGGCCGCTTCTTGCACTTGCCATGAATATGAACCACTGGGTCATCTCTCTGCAGATGTAATGTGCTCACTGAGTCTGGGTGACATATAAGGTATGTCTTATGCCTAATAACCTGGGTGATACCAATGTTATGAATCTCTGGACTATAATTGTAGTTGAGGGGTTAGGATATGACCTAGAAGTAGAAGTCCTGGGCACGAGGCTGTCGCTGTCTAAGTTAAAAATTAGTAAGAGTAGATATCTACCTACCAGGATGAGAAAAAAGAAAATCTACACGGGTTGGTGACAGATGGAAAATGTGTATAAGTACATTATCAGGGTTATAGTACGGAGCATCTCTCTTCATAGGAAGGAGAGGAAGATGTAAGGAAGCAGCCTAGGCTGCAATCCAATTTTGGAGGCTCAGCTCTTCCCACACAAACAGGCAAGTTCTCAGGACAGATAATTACATGTAGTGGAAACTTTAGGTTTTAGGGCTAGACAGATGAAGGGGCGTGCCCCTATCATTGAAGCAGCCTGGGGAGGGGCCACTTGGTATGCCACAAAGACTTGAACCCCACTAGAGTAAACAATCCAGAGGGAATCCTAGGGCCCATAAAATTGGACAGGCAGAAGGGTGGGAGGGAGTGGGACAGATTGATGAAGGGAAGAAAGCAAAGCAGAGTGGCGTAAAGGGAAAGGGGGGAAGAAGGGAGGCAGAGATAAGTATTCAATATGCTTGTAAAATTAGAAAAAAATAAAAATATTAAAAATAAACAATAAATATAAATATAAAAGAAATCTAAAAGGTCGATCGAAGCAGGATATGCATGGTATAATCACTTATTCCTCATGCAAATCATGACTAAGAGCGCTAAGCTTACAAATATAACAGAGGAATATACCTTTAAAATATCTGTCTAGGATGCATGAAAACTTACAGACACAAACAAAGGTTTGCTCATTGGAACGAATCCCATGTACTGTACTAAAGGACATTGTTGTGCCAAATGTAAAGTGCACACATCATTTGCCATCAGTAGATATCCCATGGCCCATGTAAGTGTGCTTTGGAATAATCAAGTCTCTTTTTATCCTAGTTTTAAAAGCTTCTTTCTTCCTCACACAGAGAAATGCTTCATTTTAAAAGTCTTTATGTTTTTTTTTTATGTCAACTACCACAGTGGCGACCTATAAGAGGAAGATCTGACCACCTGTGTCATCAAGTAGAACGTGTGGTATACTCAAGGCTATAGAAATACTATTTGAGAACAGTGAATGGAAAGACTGTTTTCATGAATTACCACCAGAATACATCAGGGTTCCAGCATGTTACCAGATGACAAAGAATCTCCCAGGGGAAGCTTCAAGCTTCTGACCTTCACCTTCCCACTTCCTGCCCTCCACTCCATTCCCGGGAAGCACAATACCAATAACAAGGAGCAAATGTCCTGGATGTATTTCCCAAACCCTCTCTTTTGTTACGAACCCCATCTTGATTCTTACAAGCAGCAATTAAGAGACTGAATTTTCTTTTATAGTCAACATACAAAGTTAATGCACTGCTTCTTCTTAACTTGAAAAATATAATAAATTTAGCATGAACCAGACTTGCCATATAGACATCTTACAAAGAAAGTAAATGTAGTCCAAAAAATGCATTCATTGTTAAATAAGCATTTTGCCTGACATGGGATACAACGCTAGGTTCTGGTTACAGGTCGTTTTTATGTAACTCTAAATCCTCAAGTTCTTGGAGATGTCCCAGTTCTGGTCATTTCCCCACCGTACATCTTGGCCTAAATAATGGAGACCACTCCATTCTAGGAATTCTATTTTATTACCCCCTTATCTTTCCTCTGATATGACTTGGAGAAATAGGGACAAGTGCTAACTCTAATGCCGGTTTAAGGAAAATGAGAGTGTTATGCAGTCCAATCTTTCTCAGCAAAGAGCTGCATAGCCCTGAGGCAAAGGCTTGTGTTAATAGGGAGCATATTTTTCCTCCTTTCCTTTCTTTCCTGGATGGGCATTTCCTTTAGGAACCTTACTAGGGAAGCAAGAGACTTTAGCAGAACAGAATTAAGATACCTACATGTTTAGGTCCTATTTCAAAATGTCCTATTTCTTTTTCAATAAGAATAGAAGAGAAATCCCAAGATAATCACAAAACCTAGAAGCAGTACATGAATATCCATAATAAGCCTTCAAGGACATTACACCTCAGCTCATGGTATAAACAATGACACACATTTCTAGTCTAGACACCCTGACTTTTTGCGTTATCATCTTTCACAAAGACCTGCTAAGCCAGAAACAGTGAACAAATTTGCCATGTTCTGAGAGTCTGTGTCTCTCCCACATTCACACATGGAGCAGCTAATCCTTGGCATGATGGTATTTAGAGATGGATACGAAACCTGTCAGAAGGTATTAGATGGAGGTGCTCGGTGAACGTAGACAATCTAGGAAGGGAGGCCATCTGACAGGTACACAGTCAACCGGCCAAATAACATTTCAAGGGTGCTTGAAATCATTTCCCTACTTTACCTACAGGACTTTGGACAGGTATAAGGCAGGGAAATCATAACACATCTCTCTGTCAGTAAGACACACATAGCAACTACAAAACAGTGCTATAAATCACATTCTCTAGTGTCTGTACTCAATATACCATGCAGAATCCAATTCCGGTTGTTTGATTTCTTTGTTCTCTTCCACCCAGACATAAATCAAAGGATTAATGGCCCCTAAATTGATCTAAGTGCCAGAGAAGGCCTTGAAAAATCATCTTTGCCTCTCCACAAATCCCTTCATGTACTATCTTAAGGGAGTCCTTGCTTTTTTCTTCCTTGAACAAATACAGATCTGGGTAAAACTGGAGTCTCCTTTGTCTAGTGAATTACATCAGAGGGAACCTTGAAATAAGACTCTGTCATAGATTACCTGAGTTACAGCAGTGAAGAGAAAGTTAACTTTTAAGTGGAATGCGTGGGATTGAAAAGAAAAAGAGAGACATGAGACACTTCTCAAGAAATCAGGCCTAGAACTGATCATCAGACCTCGCATTTTAACCTTTAAGAGTCTTTGTTGACAAGCTGTCTCCCCCCCACCCCAATCTCAAGCTCTATTTAACCTACCATCTTAATAAAATTTCATTGAATGCACAGCTTGGTCGCCGCATGTCTAGACAAGCATTTCTGAGAAGAATATACAATTGAAAGTTCAGGAGAAAAAAAGCATACGGTGAGTATAAAACACATTAGTTCTGCATTCTTGGAAGACCTCACAACAACCTAAAATTAACCAAATCTAAACAATAGTTTTAATGTCGTCAATGGTCAGACAAGGACTGTGGTCTCTGGTTAATGGGGCAAAAAGGAATTCCTGGTTTCAACTAGCCAGTTATAAAGTCAGACCAAATTGGCTGACTCGTTTA
Organism: Typhlomys cinereus; assembly: GCA_023101885.1. NCBI lineage: Eukaryota > Metazoa > Chordata > Mammalia > Rodentia > Platacanthomyidae > Typhlomys > Typhlomys cinereus. The sequence goes on along the minus strand of JALPQD010000003.1, from coordinate 5,889 downwards.
CAAACATGCAAACAAACAGAAACCCAAGAAAAAGTAGAAGGCCCCCAAGGCAATACTTCCCTTTCTAAATTTCCACATAAAAACATTAGGATGTGTCAATGGACTTCTCTTCCAGGTTATAGCCACTCAGATTCCCGGGATATGTTGGTTCATTATCATAAGAGTTTCAAGATAAAAGGTCGATTAAATATTACCTGTAACTTACATGCTTTGCTGAAGTTCGGAAGGTACATCTTATTCCATGTAAGAACGTTTATCGTTCTGAATAGTATCTGAGCATGTACAGAATATAACTGCCATAATTTTAGATCTTATGCATAACTCTTCTTCCAAATCTGTGTGACAGTTTACTTTTTTGAATTTGACTCAACTGGAATATATTTAATTGAAGTTAATTTGAAATCCTCTTTTTCTTACCTTGATCGCATGTGCATACACACCCTTAGGAAATACACATACAGGGAATTTCTACAAGATTACATGGGGTTCTGCTAAATACTATAGATTTTTTGATATTTCACAAGAACATGTCTCTAGTAGACTAGAAATGTGATGAAGCTCAGGGTTGGTACACTGACACCAACCGTTCGTCTTACTTTAATGCTGACAGATGCTGCAGAAAATCATTCTTCAAGTTGTTAGGAAGTAACTCCCTTTTCCTGAGAGTCTGCTCACAGGTTAAAATTGAGCAGTGTTTTTGTCTCTTTTCAATTTAGGTAACAGCCAAGATAACTTTCCTTGTGCCCAGCAGGAATATTTCATCTCCATCACTGCACAAAACGCTCCACTCCCAAACAGCCTGTGGTGTGACTGCATGGTGCACCGAAGGGAAATAAGCAGAAATCTTGGGAGACATTGTCACGGTTCCCTCAAAAGCATGCAGTGCCAGGGTGCTCATGAAGCAAAAAATATGAATGTCCGAAAAATAGGAAAACACTAGCTATCATGCTAGCGTTTTTAAATCACTCTGCTCAGAGTGGATAAAATGCAGAATCAGGGCTATGGCTGTACTGGGAGGAAAATGTCCTTTCATTTGCCCAGACCTCTGAAGTATCACCTGGGTGAATGCCGAAGAAGGAAAGTGAGGTGCAAGGCAACTCAGCAGGGCACCCCTCCCCTGCCTGCATCAGCCACTCACTTGGCAAAAAAATCAGAGTGGCAAAAAATAAGTAAATAACTAGATCAAGCAATTCGAGCAAGCTGAATCTCAGAATAAAATGAAAATGGAGAAATGTAAAACTGTTCTAAATTTAAAAGGGGGAGACTGTTTTCAAAGGAAACAAAGAGACCATCAACGCCAGTACATTTTTTTTGTTTCATAGCAGGTGGCCAAAAGTGTGGATTACATTCAAAGGTAAATTCAGAAAAATTGCTCATGTAATATTATTAGAACTATGCCATGATACTGTAGTGAGGTTGTAGCTTGCCCGTTCAAGTGGCATAAATCAAACTGCCATATTTAAAGGAAATGAGAAAGTGTGTGACAGGCAGTGTGCTAGGGCAGTGGAAACACGACAGAATGAAAGAGAGTGACACTACCGAGTGCCGGCCGCTGGGAAAGGAGGAAGTGTAAGGTCAGGGTCCAGCAAGCTTTATATGGTGCTTCGAGCAATTTCCTAAAGCAACAATGCCTAACTTCACCACCAATATGAATCAGCTTGAGGATCCTTTTGAAGTAAAACACTGATTTGAGAAGACCCTAGTGTATTCCCAAGGGTACTGATGTGAATGGCACAGGACTACATTTGAGTTACAGGGACTAGCTTACAGTTGATTCCAGCCCTTTCTACAACAACCTCTTTCAACGTATTTCCAAGCAGTGTGGGAGTCAGATGCAAATGGAAGTTGGCTTGAGACAAGTCCCAGCACCACTGGCCATTTGCAAAGCATAAGAGTGTTTGAGGCTCGTTGGAAGTGTAGTCCTTTCATAAAACTTTCACACATCCTTTGTATATTTGAAATCCACCTATACACAACTTATCACACCAAGAGCAATGTAAATGCTGTGTAAGTAGCTGCTGCCCTTGGCTGTTTACAGAATGAAAATAAGAAAATCTGTATATGTTCAGTACAGATGTAAGTTTTTCAAAGTGCTTTTAGTTCGCCATCAGTTGGGTCTGTGAAAAGGGAGCCCACAGGTAAGGGGGCAGGGACAATTGCTCATTTGACTGTGTAGTGTGTGCTACCTGTGCCATAAGAATGAGTAGCAAACTATCACAGATAAAAGGGAGTGTGGTTCTTGTTCTCTAATTAGCAACATCACAAGAGCAGTTTTTGAACTAGGTAGATCAGTAGTTTTGGGGCTTCTAGAATGGTACTTCAACTGTTCTAAAGTCTGAAGTTGAAAGTTGGCTTTTCAAAGACTTCTTGGCACATAATATGTGGGGAAAGATTCATTTGAAGAAATGAATTAGTTAAAGGAACGAGGGAGCAGAATGCTTTTGCTTGTTTTCATGCAAAACTGTGATATTAATATTTCAAATCTGATCAGACCTAAAGTCACCTCTATTTTGCAGGTTTCCAGTGTTTAAGGCTGTGTTATAAGCATGCCTGCTTATGGCATCTCTTCCAAAGTTGGTGACTCGGGAGGATGATCACTGTGATGTCACTTGATTATCTCGGTGAACTTGATTTTAACTTGGGTGTCCACCTTCGGCATTACTAGTTCAGAAACTAGAAAGTTTACTATGAAAGGAAAGGTATGTTCAATTTTCAGAGGCAAGGCAGTGGGCTCCTGAGATCATTGTCTGAATTCCAATTAGAATCACCAGCTCATCCAAGAATTGTCTAAGACTGACCCAATTTAAGCCATGCAAAGCCAGTGTCTGGAAAAGCTCCACAGTCCCAGTGAAACCATAATAGTGGGTCACCACTAACACCAATTTACTTTCTGAAAAAGCCAAGTAATTCTTGCAGTGACAAGAATGGTCTAATTTTGTTAGGTAGGGTCTATGATAAGACAGATGGATGCTAGATAACTAGAAGGTGGTATGAGCATATGAAAAGAAGGCTCTAGGGAAGAATAAACTACTAAGGTTTAGCTATAAAGACATGCTATCCAAATGTTTATCATTATATCTACAGATTAAATACCCTCTCAGCTTTTAATCAAGCAGCTTCCTTTTACAATGGGAGGTCTTCAAATACAGAGAATCACAACTAATCAAAGTGCAGAGAATAAATGACCATGGACTGATTGTCTCTAAATAGGACATCTAAATTACCCCCATACCAAGATTCAGGAAACATTGAAGAAGAGGATGAAGGAAGTGTATAAGAGCCTGGCAGGAGGGTTGGGTCAGACAGTACCTTCTGGATAAGACAAGGCTGTTGTTCTCATGAACTCACTGCAGCCACGTCTAGTTCCACAAGATCTGCACAAGATTTGTCCTATCAATATTTTAACTAGAAGGTGAAAGATCCTGAGAGGCTCCCCACCTCCCTGAAAGACTATTGAGGGTTAATGCTAGATGAAGGTAGGAAGGGGAGTTGCATTCCTTAGTGGTATATCCATGTATGATCCATGTTCCAGCAAGTACCCAGGCACATGACATTAAAGGCAGCCTAAATGAAACCCAGTGGGCCACACACTCAGAGAGAGTGTTTTAGGAGAGAGACTATTAGGAAAGAAGAAGGCTTGCAATGGGGAGGGGAGGGGAGTAGGAATTGGGATTAAAAAATGATATAAATTCATTGTGTTCATGTATGAAACTCTGAAAGAAAAACATAAATTTGAAAACATAAGAAAGCAAGGCAAAAATCAGTCACAGAAGTGTTGAATGACCCTAGAGTAAACCACACTGATACATAGCCAACAGATATTAGGAAATGTCCTAACAACGCAAGCATTGATTGGTCCCTGCCCTGTGCTTCTGTTCTCTTCCTGTGCCTCATCATCATCAGACATGGCAACATGAGACTGAAGAGTCTCTCTCCAGGATAATGTCAATATGATAAAGTTGGCCCAAGTAATAAACCTTTTTAATGAGTCTCTGGAACCAATCACCCAAGTACTCCACTGACATACAACTCCATAAAATGACTACTTTTGTATATCTAGAAACTGTATTATTATGAGTCAATTTTTTAAACTTAATTTGCAGGGCAAATGTTGTAAGATTTATTTCATGTCATTATGAAATCAGCACTTAAATTTATTGTCATTTTCTTGGCTCTCTTTTCAGTAGACTGTGACTTTGCAGGAACAGGAAGTTTGATTCCCTCTGTGAAGTCATGGATAGCTTTGAAGTACAAAACTGTGCTTTCCAGTTATTTCCTGAGTGACTAGGAACTTGGGACTAGAGGAAGAATCCAATTTCTCTAGGAAATGCCCCCAGGATTCTTTGTTTTCTGGGCAATACTCTAAGAGAGACAAGAGGTCTGAACCCCCACAAGAGTAGATAAGCCAGAGGGAACCCTGAAGTCCATAGAAGCAGACAGGCAGGAGGGTGGGAGGGAGTGGAATGGATTGATGAAAGGAATGGAGGGGGATGGAAGGGAGGGGTGATGGAAGGAAGCAGGGATAAGTACTTAATATGCTTATAAAACTAGAAAAATAAAATAATTTTAAAAAAGAAAAGGTTTTGTTAATATTATGTTAAAAAGTGAATGACATCAGATCAAGATTCGTTTTTATTGCTGCATATTAATTGTACAGGATACTGGGTTGCAATGTGATACCTTCATACATCATAATATAATTTGACCATATTTATCTCTTCTATTGTTCTTTCTCATCTTCTCTCCAAAGTCCTCTTTCATACTCTTTCTGGTCCCCTTTCAAGGGGGGTTTTCCTCCTAGATTCCCCATATGAAAGGAACATGTAGACTTGTCTGAGTATGGATTGTTTTGCTTAAGATTGTCATCTATAATTCCATTCACTTTACTGCAGAAAGTATGATTCAATTCTTCTTTATAAATGAACATTATTACATGAAATGTTTATAACCTACATTATTTATCTTTTTGTAAGCACCTAGGCTAGTTCCATTAATTGGCTATTATAAATAATGCTGTGATAAACATGAGTGTACAATATCTCTGTTGCATGAAGACAGATTCCTTTCAACATGTACAAGGAGTAGTATAGCTGGATCAGATGGTATTTCTAAGAAATATAACCTTTAACACTGCTTTAAGTATATACTTTGGAATTTTTAACTGCATGCATATTAATACGCAGAGTAAATATCTAAAACCTTTCCATCTTACATGCAAAACTCTTTGACCACAACACAGAAACTCCTCAATTTCCTTTCCCCATCAGTTTTGGAAACTACTATTCTACTTTCTGATCACATACATTAAACTGCTTACTTTTTCATTGCATCTATTTAACTACTTAACTTACCTCAAGTAAGTGGAATCATGCAGCATTTGATTTGTGACTGGCTTTTTTCACTTACCTTAATATCCTTAAGTTTTATCCATGTCACAGTATATGAAAAGAGTCTATTCTTTTCAAAAGCTAGGTAAAATTTTACTGTGTTTGCCTCCTTTTCTTTATCTACTGATCTGCCCATAAATGTTTGCTTTGTTTCCACATCTTAGCTACCATGAATAATACTGCAAAGAACTTGGAATATCTCTTTGAGATCCAGTTCTCAATTCTTTTGAATAATGAGAAGTAGAATTGCTGAATTTTCTTTCTTTCTTTCTTTCTTTCTTTCTTTCTTTTCTTTCTTTTTCTTTCTTTCTTTATCTTCTGCTTTCTTTCCTTTCTTTCTTTTCTTATCTTTTGTTTTGTTTTTCTTTCTTTCTTTTCTTTTCTTTCTTGTCTTTATAAATTCTGTCTTTCCTTCTTTTCTTCTCGTCTCTCATCATCTTATCTCTTCTCTCCTCTCTCTTTCCTTCCTTCCTTCCTTCCTTCTTCCTGCTTCCTTCCTTCC